>OX451736.1:457601570-460001570 GCA_948472305.1 Vicia faba | reverse complement strand
TCGATGTATCATTTCTTTACTTTCCCTGATTATCAGTTGATGCCTACACTAGAGGAGTATTCTTATATGTTAGATTTACCTATTACCGATCGTCTTCCTTTTACTGGTTTGGAGGGTGAGCCAAAACCACACTAGATTGCTGCTTTGATCCATCTGGGGAAGTCTGAGGTTGAAGCCCATATGTCTACTAAAGAAGGGATTGGAGGATTACCATCTCAATTCTTATTAGAGAAAGCTTGTTACTTTTCCAGAATGAAGAGCACAGTCGCTTTTGAGGCCATCTTTGCTCTACTTGCTTACGGGTTGTTCTTATTTCCTAATATGGACAAGTTTGTCGACATTAATTCTATCAAGATCTTCATGATTGGAAACCAAGTTCCTACATTATTGGGTGATGCTTATTACTCTATTCATCTTCAAAATTATTATCATGGGGGGATGATTATATGTTGCACGCCTCTGTTGCACCAATGGCTTATTTCTCATATGCCTCAGTCTGATGCTTTAAGGGATGTTAGGAAGGAACCCCGTTGGGCTCCTAAGATCATGGCACTTACTCACTCAGATATTTATTGGTATCATCGGGCTTACCATGATGTAGAGATTGTCGACAGTTGTGGTAGTTTCCCCAATGTACCTCTTCTTGGTCCAAAGGGAGGAATTAACTACAACCCTGTTCTTACACGATGATAACTTGGTTATCCGATGAGGGATAAACCAAATAGTATTCATTTTAGTAGTTTCTTCCTGAAGGAGGGAGAAGACAATAAGGAAGCTAGGGAGCATATTACGAAGGCCTGGCGTCACATTCATAGGAAGAGTAGGAAAGACTTGGGACCTAGGGGGCTGTTTCTTTGGAGCCTTATCTTCAGTGGGTCCAAACGAGAGCTATTCAGTTGAAGATGTCGTATTCCCGGGAATAACCTATGCTTGATTTGTTTGTAAAGACCATTCCTCCCCTATTGGATGATGTGGAAGATCTACAACTTGCTTTGGTTAGGATGCAGCGGGAAAAGGACGCTTGGAAGAATAAGTGCCAAACTTTAGAGATTTCCTATAGAGCAGACTTGAAGGAGAAAGACGACTTGATTGAGATTCTTGAGAGTCAGGCTGTAGAGACCATGGAGAGGCAAGGAGATTTATTTTCTCCTAAGCCTCAGTCAGATGCTAGTTGCTCACTTGATGAATCAGGTGATTGGAAGGAGGTTGCCACCAGATATGCAAAAGAAAACCAGAGGTTGAAGGCTCAGATTGCCAAGCTTACAGGGAATCTCCAGCATATAGAGTGATCTCCGTCAGCTTTACTTCTTAGGGTTTTAGACTTTATTTTCATCTTGAACTTGGGATTATTGAAACTTGTAATCCATTTTGAAGTTATTATAATAAAAAATTTCAGTATTTTAAATGTGTTATTACTTTGATATTTTCAATATGTCTATAAATCTTTAAGTCCCTTGAAATATTAATAAAATAAATCATATGCATTACATATCATGCATCATATTTCACATATTTCTTGCATTTATTATGCATATCCAGGTGTCTTACCAAGCTTCTTTACTTCGTTTAGCAAGTTGTCTCGCCACTACAATACCCGAGCTAATTTCATAAGGAAGATGGACAATTTAGAACTAGAGAATCGTGAGCTGCGCGAGGAAGTTTTTCTCTGAAAGACCGGCATGGTCAATCTCACTACTCTGGTGGAATCTCTGGTGGCTGCTCAAAATCATCCACCGAGTGTTCAACCTCAACAGACAAAGGTTACTACTGAAGCTCCGACTGTTCCCGTGTCTGCTACTCCAGTTGTTATTCAGAATCGCATGCCTCAAGGTTATCCATGGGGAATGCCAGAGAACTTTGTGCCTGAAGGTTTCAATCTTGGTCCTCAAGACACTCCAGTTGTTCAGACTACTATTACTTATGCACCTCCTGTGGTGCATGCTACTCCTACTGCACCTCCTTCAGTGAATATGGTCTCATTTGCTAATGATGATATGTTTCGTCCTTTTCCTCCACCAAGTGAAGGATTAGGTCTCTATGATATAATGGATGATTTTAAAGATCAGTTTTACAAGATGCAGAGGGAGATGAAGGCCCTCAGGGGAAAGGAATTATTCGGGAAGAACGTGAGTGATTTATGCTTGGTCCCGAATATCAAGATACTTGCAAAGTTTAAAGTCCCGGAATTTGAGAAGTACAAGGGAAACACTTGTCCTCGTGCTCATCTTGTGATGTATGTAAGAAGAATGTCTACCCACACTGATGATCAACGTCTGTTGATTCACTTTTTTCAGGATAATTTGACTTGTACTGCGTTGAAGTGGCATATGAGTTTGGACAACGTTAATATCCATACTTTCAATGACATGGGAGAAGCATTTATCATATAATACAAATACAACGTGGAAATGGTGCCTGACCGTGATCAACTCAGGGCCATGGTCCAGAAGGACATGGAATCACTCAAAGAATATGCACGAAGATGGCGTGAGGTAGCCGCCCAAGTGATTCCTCCCATCGAAGAGAAAGAGATGACTAAGATTTTCCTGAAGACTCTGGGTTCTTTCTACTATGAGAGGATGGTAGCGAGTGCGCCAAGTGACTTTAATGAGATGGTAGGCATGGGTATTCATTTGGAAGAGGCTGTAAGAGAGGGTCGTTTAACAAAAAGTGAAAGTTCTGGAAGTACGAAGAAGCCATCCTATGGGTTTGTCAAAAAGAAGGAAGGAGATACAAATGTTGTTATGCAAGAGAGGAGGGTTAATCCTCCTAGAAGAAATCATCAGTGTCATCAACAAGTCATATCAGTAACTCTAGTTGTTGGTGTAGCTCCAACCACCATTGCTTATCAGAGACCATCCCATAAGGGGAATAAAGGGTATAATAAGAGAAGGGAGAGTTATGACCATATCCCTATGAGTTATACAGAATTACTCCCGGCGTTAATTCAGAAGAAGTTTGTTTAGACTAGACCACCTCCCGCTATACCATCACCGTTGCCTTGGTATTACAAGGCAGACCAAACATGTGCTTTTCATCAGGGAGCACCAGGGCATAATGTTTAGAACTGCTTTGAAAACTGAGGTACAAAAATTGGTGAAGTCTGGTATCTTGTCTTTCAAGGATGTTGGCCCTAATCTGAAAGATAATCCTTTGCCCAAGCATGGAGGAGAAAATGCTGTGAACATGGTGGCCGGTTATCCAGGCGACTTCTAGATTTTTGATATTAATTTGGTTAGAGGAGATTTGGTGAAAATGCATGCAGACCTATGACTTTGGCTACTATATGCATGACCATGCTGGTTGTGCTATTTGCAGTACGGATATACAGGGTTGTGACAAGATAAAGGTTGATTTGTAGGAGATGATAGATGAGGGCCTCATCCACATAATCAGGCCTAGGGAATAGTATGAAGAGGAAGTAAAAATGGTTTCTAGGAGGTTATTGGACCAAGCTTTCGTGGAAAGTGATATGCCTGTAGACCAATACATCAGTGTGGTAAGGAACATTACATCATGTAATAACCTGAGTTTCTGCGATAATAAACTGCCCGATGAAGGAAGGAATCTTAATCTGGCCCTCCACATATCTATGAACTGCAAGAATGATTCATTATCCAATGTGATGATTGATAATGTATCCACATTGAATGTTATACCAAGGAGCACACTTATGAAGTTGAAATATCAAGGAACGCCCATGCGCCCAAGTAGCATTATTGTGAAAGCGTTTGATGGATCAAGGAAATCTGTTATTGGTGAAGTGGACTTGCCTATTTATATAGGACCATATTTATTTCAGATTACTTTTCAGGTCATGGATATTGTACCCGCTTATAGCTGCTTACTAGGATGATCATGGATACATGAGGCAGGGGCTGTCACTTCGACTTTACACCAGAATTTGAAGTTTGTGCGTGAAGGAAAAGTGGTAATTTTAAATGGAGAACATGCATTATTGATATCTCATTTGTCCTCTTTCAGTGTTGTGGAGGCAGATGAAACTGCTGTTGGAACCCAATTCCAAGCATTATCCATTGATAATATAAGAGGAAATGAGAATTCTATGGCCTCGTTTAAGGATGCTCAGTAGGTTGTGCGTAATGGCCACAGTGAAGTATGGGGACAAATTGTTGATCCACCTGTAAACAAGAATAGAGCTGGCTTAGGGTTCTCTGTGATGAATGATAAAGGTAAGAGCATGAAGCTGAAGTCTGTTGCAGGCAAGTATCAAGACATGTTTCGTAGCGGGGGTTATCTTCATCCAACTGTTTCCGGGATTAATGCCATTATGGAAGATGAAGTAGAACCAGAAATGCAAAATTATGTGATGCACAAAGTTAGGGTTTAGAACTGGATCACCATTGATGTTCCCTCTTTCATACATGTTTCAAATTAATTTGTTTTCTGTTTATATTTTTGAAAAAGCTTTCACTCTGCCCAAGGTGAAAGTATTGATATTGTATGGGCTTATCTGTTTGCCTTGATTTTTAAAATCAATAATAAAAGTTGTCTTTGTTTCCAAAATTGTGTTTTCTTTTTTTCTTTTTCTTGGAAAATGGTAACCAGAAAAAACCTTTCAAAACAAGTAACAACTGAAATTCAATCTGCATGACCACTTGTTATATGTGTCAGTTTCTAAAAGCAGTCATAAATCATATGTGCAGATTAATTAAAAAGCCTGTTGAATACAATGACCCTGCACCCTCTCCCAAATTTGAATGTCATAGGTATGGGGGCGGAGAAGAAGACTATGATGAGATTCCAGAAGAGGTCTCACGGTTTCTTGAGCGCGAGGAGAATGCCATCCAGCCATATAAATAGCCATTGGAAGTAATCAATTTGGGTTCAGAAGAAGATCCGAAGGAAGTAAAGATTGGAGCATTACTGCATCCTGATGTGAAGAGAAGGTTAATTGAAATGTTGAAAGAGTATGTGGATATTTTTGCTTGATCTTACCAAGATATACCTGGTCTAGATACATATATTATATAGCACCATTTGCCGCTGAAGCCAGAGTGCCCGCCAATCAAACAGAAATTGCAAAGAACTCACCCAAATATGGCAGTGAAGTTCAAAGAAGAAGCTCTAAAGAAGATTAATGTCGATTTTATTGTGACATCAGTGTACCCTATATGGATTTCCGATATTTTCCCAGTACCGAAGAAAGACGGAAAAGTTCACATGTGTGTAGATTACAGAGATCTAAATAAAGCTAGTCCAAAAAATGATTTTCCATTGCCACACATTGATATGTTAGTGGATAGCACAACAAAATTCAATGTTTTCTCGTTCATGGACGGATTTTTCGGGTATAATCAAATAAGGATGGCTCCTGGGGACATGGAAAAAACAACGTTTATCACACCCTAGGGAACATTCTGTTACAGAGTGATGCCCTTCGGGTTGAAGAAACGCTGGTGCAACGTACCAGAGGGCTATGACATTCCTATTCCATGATCTGATGCACAAGGAAATTGAGGTATATGTTGATGATATGATTTCTAAATCCCAGACTGAAGAAGGGTATGTAGAAGATTTGTTGAAGTTATTTCAGCGTTCGAGGAAGTATCGTCTCTGCTTGAATCCAAATAAATGTACCTTCGATGTTCAATCAGGGAAATTATTGGGTTTCATTGTCAGCCAGAAAGGGATTGAAGTTGACCCTGATAAAGTCAAAGCAATTCAACAAATTCCAGCACCGAGAACTGAAAAGAAAGTCAGAGGGTTCCTCGAGCGTTTAAATTATATTTCCAGATTCATTTCCCACATGACTGCAATGTGTGAACCGATCTTTAAGTTGTTAAAGAAACATCAAGGTTGTGTGTGGACAGATGACTTCTAAAAGGCATTTGAAAGTGTTAAAGAATATCTGCTTGAACCTCCTATCTTGCTCCCTCCTATTGAAGGAAGACCATTGATTATGTATCTGACAGTGTTAGATAATTCCATGGGTTGTATTCTGGGTCAACAAGATGAAACAGGGAAGAAAGAGTATGTCATTTATCATCTCAACAAAAAGTTTACTGATTGTGAGTCACGGTATTCCATGCTGGAAAAGACATGTTGTGCTCTGGCTTGGGCGGCAAAATGTTTGTGGCAGTATATGTTGAATCACACTACTTGGTTGATCTCCAAAATGGATCCAATCAAGTACATTTTTTAAAAGCCTTCTCTTACTGGGAGAATTTCCTGCTGGCAGATGCTATTATCATAATATGACATCGAATACCACACCCAAAAAGATATTAAAAGTAGCGTGTTGGCATATTATCTTGCTCACCAACCAGTTGATGATTATCAGTCTGTGATGTATGATTTCCCTGATGAGGATGTGATGTTTCTGAAAGTAAAAGATTGTGATGAACCATTGCCTAAGGAAGGTCCTGATCCTGAATCTTGCTGGAGTATGATATTTGATGGACCTGTGAATGCTTATGGTAAAGGAATTTGTGTTGTGATTGTCACTCCACATGGATCACACATTCCTTTTACTGCAAGATTGACATTTGATTGTACTAATATTATGGCGGTATATGAGGCTTGCATCATGGGTCTCGAGGATACTATTGATCTCAAAATTAAAATTCTTGATGTGTATGGCGATTCAGCTTTGGTAATAAATCAGATTAAAGGAGAGTGGGATACTCGTCACCCTGGCTTGATCCCTTACAAAGATTATGCTAGAATAAAGTTGAATTCCATCATATCCCTAGAGACGAAAATTAAATGGCAGATGCTCTGGAAACTCTAGCTTCTATGTATCAAGTGAATACTTGGAATGATATACCTCGAATTATATTTCGGATACTGGATAGGCCCGCTCATGTGTTTACAACACAAGAGGTAGCAGATGAGAAACCTTGGTATTACGATATCAAGCATTTTCTCCAGACTCGGGAATACCCGATTGGTGCTTTAAATAAAGATATAAAGACATTGAGAAGATTGGCTAGCAGCTTCTTCCTTAGTGAAAATGTGTTGTACAAGAGAAATTATGACATGGTCTTGCTCAGATGCGTGGATAGACACGAAGCAGACATATTGATGCATGAGATTCATGAAGGTTCATTTGGAACTCATGCCAATGGACATTCGAGAACTAAAAAGATGCTAAGGGCAGGTTACTATTGGCTGAAAATGGAATTTGACTATTACAAATTTGCAAAGAAGTTTCATAAATGCAATATTTATACGGACAAGATTCATGTGCCTCCGACACTTTTAAATGTTATTTCTTCCCCATAGCCTTTCTCTATGTGGGGTATTGACATGATTGGAATGATAGAACCCAAAGCTTCGAATGGACACCGTTTTATCTTGGTAGCAATTGATTACTTCACCAAATGGGTGGAAGCTGCTTCATATGCTAATGTTACTAAGCAGGTGGTATTGCATTTCATTAAGAATAATATCATATGTCTGTATGGTGTGCCGAGCAGAATCATCACCGATAATGGCTCGAATTTGAACAAACAAGAGGATGACAAAACTTTGTGAAGAATTCAAGATTGTCCATCACAATTCATCTCCGTACAGGACAAAGATGAATGGGGTTGTTGAAGTTGCTAATAAGAATATCAAGAAGATCATCCAGAAGATGGTTGTTACTTATAAAGATTGGCATGAAATGCTCCCTTTTTCTTTACATGGATATCGGACATCTGTCCGCACTTCAACAAGAGAAACCATATTCTCCCTCGTGTATGGAATGGAAGCGGTGCTCCCAATAGAGGTTGAGATTCCCTCTTTGTGTGTGATAATGGAAACTAAGTTTTCAGAGGCTAAATGGGTCCATAACATATTTGACCAATTGAATTTGATCGAAGAGAAGAGAATGACGACTTTGTGTCATAGGCAGTTATATCAGAATAGAATGAAGAAAGCTTTTGATAAGAAGGTCAAACCTCATGAATTTAGAGAAGGCAACCTCGTGCTCCGGAAGATCGTGTCTTTTAACGCTGATTCTAGGAGAAAGTGGACTCCTAATTTTGAAGGCCCATATGTTGTCAAGAAAGCCTTCTCTGGAGGTGCATTAATTCTTGAAACTATGGATGGCGAGGAGTTCCCACGTTCCATGAATGCTGATGCAGTCAAGAAATACTTCGCCTAAAGAAATAAAAGAACATATCGCTAAGTTAAAAACCCGAAAGGGCGGCTTAGGAAAAAAGGAGCGTCTCGGTAGGCCGAAAACCCGAAAGGGCGGTGTAGGAAAAAATTAGAGACATAAACAGAATAAAATTTCCCGCTAAGTTGAAAACCCGCAAGGGCAACTTAGGCAAAAGTTTGGGACTTTCTTGGCAAGTAACTACATCAGACAAGACTTGATCATTGAAGCAACAATCCTCTTGGATCCTCACCATACTTCAACGGAAGTTGCTGCTCATAATTTCAAATTTCTTAGAGGGAATAGTGGTCATTGTATCTTAATGTATCTTTTCCATTATATATTACCATTTTCCGAACTTTGTAATCATTCGTGGAGTCTCGCCATTCGCAGACTACCATTATATCAATAAAATTTAATCTTTTACCCAATTCTTTGTATTTTTTATTTTTATTCAGCTTACAAAGACTCCACTTATTATTGATAATAATTTTCAAAGCAAAAAGATTAAATAACTAAATTATTTTTCGAAAAGAATTTACAACTTAATTTTACTTTAGATTTTGTGATTCAAGAGGAAAACAAAAGTGGTGATCCCAGGAATGGATGAACTCCAGTAATTTTGGGAAGTTTTGTTTCCCCAGAAGGTTTTCTCAGGTCATTTTCGCTGGTATGCGCATGTTTTTTGTATATTGAAGATTATACCAATTGGCGTAAAGTATGGTATTGGGTTTGTGATCCCATTGTCCCCAGTCATGTCTTGGTTCATTTTTTATTTTGGGTTTGCATGGTCTGAAGTCTCTATCCCAGATTCCCCAGCGAAGTCTTCCCTCATATGACGAAAGGTCTTTTTCCCTTGGTGTGTTGAGATGGAACTATTTGCAAAATGTCACTCTTTCTGCAGTATTGGAATTATTGTTGGTATTTATTTCCCAGGCAATTAGATCAGGATAATATATTTTCTAAGAAGTGTTGAGAGAGTTGTCAACCCTTTGGGTTTTCACCCGCCAAGTCCTGGGTTTGATTTAAAATCCCCATAAGTTTGACCTTTTTCTATAATGTTGACTTCTTGATTCCCCATGAAGGCTATCCCAAGGCATCTTTTGTTGGAATAAGTTTACATGATATGAAGACTCAATCCAAGATTCCCTAGTGAATGCTTCGTTATTTGATAGAAGTATTTTCTCCCCGTGCATGCTAAGATTTGAATCATTTGCAAAGCATCTCCTTTCGGCAGTACTTACATTTTGTTTGATTGCCCAATAATCAGGCAAGGGAAATTATTTATTTAAGAAGTGTTGAAATGGTTATTAACTTTTTGGGTTTTCTATCGCTGGGTGCTGGGTTTGATTTAAAATCCCCATAATTTTGATTTCTTGCTGTTATGTTTGACTTCTTAACTCCCCAAGTTGTTATCCCCATGAGGTTTCATACTATTCCCCAGAGAAGATGGTGCAATACTTAATCTCAATATTGAAGAATGTATCTTGGTTTCCCCTTTTCGATGTGGTCTTAGCCTCCCCAATAAAGTCAGCACGAGGTCCCCAATTGATATCTCGATGATGAGGCGTTATCTCCTCTATTGAAGTCTGTGTGATGTTTCCCCAATGAAATCAGCTCGAAATCCTCAGTTGATGTGTTGACGATATGGTTTCCATCTGCCTTATTTGAAATCAGTATTGCAATCCCCAGTAGAAGTACGAACTGGGAAAAAATTTGTTTCCCCATTGAAGTCTGAGTGCTATTCATTAATGAAGCATGGGGAAGGATATTATATCCTTATATCTGTACTATTTTATCGCTATGATTTGTTTATTTCGAAATTATGTTCATTCCCAGTGAATTTAAGCCATGAAATAGGATTCTGTTTCCTCGTTTGGTGCTTATTTTCTAATGGAATGTTCATCTTGGATGCGATTTAGTCGAGTATTGATTGTGCCTGAGTTGGTTTTGCCTGGTTACTCCCAGTGTTATATGTCTGTTTTGTCAGCATATACATGATAACACTCATACATTCATACATACATCATGCATACTTAAATTTAGAAAATCATTGTTCATTCACATTCGTTAATATTTTGTTGACATATTACCCTGTTTTGCAGAGTTATGTTTTCCACTCTCCAATAGAGTGGTGGCCTTAAGCAGAAAGTTTATATTATTTCAATTTCCCCACTGAGTTATCCCTCGTGGAAGATTTTTGCTTTAGCCTTCCTGTACAACTCTTTGTCTGGATAGATTGGGCTTCCCTCTTGAGTTTATTTCTCAAAGCATGTATTTTGGTTGACTGTTCCACTCCAGTTTATTTCTGGTTTGAATCTTTGGTTCCCAGCAATATTATTACTTTGGATTTCTGCAAGCTTTGAGCCTTGGTTTGAGAATGTGCATTTATTTTTGCACGAGAATAATTTTATCTCCTCAACAGGAATATGTTGGCATTTCCCCAGGAAGTCATGATTCATTCCCCAGGAAGTCATGATTCATTCCCCAGGAAGCGACATTGCTTTCCCCAGAAAGTCATTTTTATAATCCTTCCTATAACAACAAGTAACAGGTCTCTTTATTTGAGAAGCTTATACATCCCCGTAAAATTCGACGTTATTTTTTTATTTTTTATTTTTTGATATCTTCTCTATGAGTGGATAGTTCGCAGTTCGTTGTGAAATCTTTGTAAGTGGTAGTCTCTTTATTTGAGACAGCTTATATATCACCCTTTCCAGGAAGAATGCCTTGGTTAAAGAAGAAGTTGAGACCCGTTTCAGGTGAAACGCCTGAATTTTTGGAAAACATGTTATCTTTTTGCTACCTTCAGTTAAAGTTGGCAGTTTACCGTCAGTGAGTGTCGGTGCTATGATATTTCTTTACACTATACCTTAAGTGAAAGTTGGTAGGTCACCCTCAGTGAATGTTGGTGATTGTTATCTTTTTGCTACCTTCAGTGAACGTTGGTAGTTCACCTTCAATGAACGCCGGTGCTATGATATTTCTTTTCTCGCTACCTTTAGTGAAAGTTGATAGGTCACCCTCAGTGAACGTTGATTATTGTTATCTTTTTTCTACCTTCAGTGAATGATGGTAGTTCACCGTCAGTGAACGTCGGTGCTATGATATTTCTTTTCTCTCTACCTTCAGCGAAAGTTGGTAGGTCACCATCAGTGAACATTGGTGATTGTTATCTTTTTTGCTACCTTCAGTGAATGTTGGTAGTTCACCGTCAGTGAACGTCAGTGCTATGATATTTATTTTCTCTTTACCTTCAGTGAAAGTTGGTAGGTCACCATCAGTGAACGTTGGTGATTGTTATCTTTTTGCTACCTTCAGTGAACGTTGGTAGTTCACCGTTAGTGAATGTTGGTGCTATGATATTTCTTTTCTCCCTATCTTCAGTGAAAGTTGGTAGTTCACCATCAGTGAACATTGGTGATTGTTATCTTTTTTCTACCTTCAGCGAACGTCGGTGTTATGATATTTCTTTTCTCTCCACCTTCAGTGAATGTTGGTAGTTCACCATCAGTGAACGTAAGTGATTGTTATGTTTTTGCTACCTTCAATGAACGTTGGTAGTTCACTGTCAGTGAACGTCTGTGCTATGATTTTTCTTTTCTCTCTACCTTCGATGAACGTTGGTAGCTCACTGCCAATGAAGGTCAGTGTTGTTATTCTTTTCTCTTTCTACCTTCAGTGAACGTTAGTAGTTTCGCCTTCAGTAAAAGTTGGTGTATCCTTTTATCCTGTACTATCTCCTCTTTAGCTGAGTTGATGCTACCTTATCTATTCTTTGGGTGTTACACCAATAGAGTCGGGTCTTTTTGATTCACCAGTGATATATTTTCCTGGTTGGGTTTCTCTTTTGATCCTTATTTCCTTTGCTACATCGCCAGTGGTGTTTTGCGTCCCTTTGAAGTTGTTCATATGCATTCACACTCATAGACATTGCATGGCATCTTAGGGACAAAAATAAGGTTTGTTTTATATTTAAGTATCTTCGATCACGTCGACACGAAGATTTTTAACCTTTGTATCTCTGGATAGAAGAAACTTAAATAAGGGCAGTTGTTGTACCCCAATTTTTTCCCCTAAGATCCCTTCGTCATACCATATTGATTCAATCACAACAAGATCACATTAGGGCTTTTGGTTCTCCTCCTTATCTTTAGCTTTTCTCTTTGAAGAATCACCAAGCACCTAGACTTGTTTTTATTTTGTAATCATGCATGTTTTGTTTTGACTTTCCTTTTTAATTAATAAAATGAAATGTTGGTTTGTCTTACTTGTTAATAGTGTAGGTAAAGGCAATGTGGCTTAGCAAGTTGATCCATGGGTTCATGAGTTTATTTCCATGCCCTAGTCAATAAAGTTTGAGAAATCCAAACCTCACCATTGATGTTGTTTTGTAATAAATGTCATGCCAAGGTTTATTTTGGTTCACCGCATTTCAAAATTATCAAGATTGATTCAAAAGTACAAGGGGTTGATTGAAGAAGTTGTCATGGTTGGACAAGGCCTTGTTCCGATTGGTCACAAGTGTATATTTCTCTCAAATCTCAAGATATGGAGGTGGTTTTGGTTTCTATGAGCTCTTATTATTATCCTCAACAACTTCTATCTACAAAGAAAAAGTGTTGGTACAAGAATGTTGTTTAAAATTGTCAAAGTTCCTCAAAGAATTTACTTGATCTAGCACCCAGGGTTTTGAACTTCAAGGAAGTATATGTTTCTCATCTTTTGGTATTTTTGAGTGATTCCAAAAACATCCTTCTCTTCAAAATGTTATTAACAAATCACTTCAAAAGTTTCAAGGAGTATTCATGTGGAAGAAACTTGATGATGAAGAAAGATTACAAGTCCTCCAGATGAACCCCCAAATTCCAATGTGTGACTTCAAATGATAATAACTTGGTAAATTTTTATCACCTTGAGCCTACTCTTTTTCCACAGTGATCTTGATGATGTTAACTTTATTCCTTCTTTTGTATGCAAAGTGAGAAAATGGATGGAAGATGCCCTAAGGATACAAAAGATTATAGGCCATTTCAAGAATTTTTTCCAACTTAAACAAGTCATAACTCTTTCAATTTTTGGAAATTTTTAATGGTTAAAGTCTCAAAATGAAATTCAAGATATCTACTTCATGCCATTCTTTTGATCAAGAACAAATTCCAAGTGGAAGGCCATGTTTGGATGCAAAACATTATAGGTCACTTTTGAAGAAAAACATGAAATATTTCTAAGTATGGAAAGTCAACTTCTTTTTCCCAACTTTGACTCATTCCAACTATTAGATCAAACATCCATTTGATTCCATTATTTTCCCATTGCAAAGCTTGTAATCTCATCTTTCTAAAGCATCAAGAACCATGCCTTAAGACCCCTTGAGTTGAGAATGCCATTGATTTGAATTTGGTAACTTGAAACTGAAGTTTCATCATAAGTCAGATTTTGAAATCTTTGTTTTGGCTTCTAATCACAAGTTTTCAACGCGTTTTTGCTTCTAATCATGTTTATCAACTTTCCAAAGGCATTTAGCATCATGAAACACATGATTTGGATGAGTTTTGATGCTAAACAAGTCACACTTTGTTCATGCTGCAGAGCCCCCACGATTTCCCTCCAAAAATCATCATTTCACACGCTTAAGGATCCCATTCATTCTCCTATAAATAGAGGGTCATCCCCCATTCATTTTCTCAAGATTGAACATCCAAAATCACCCTACCAAACTTGCTCCATAATTCACTTGTCAACAACTTCAAAATCAGTGTTCAAGCCTTTTCCAATCCAATTTTTCTATCAATTCACCTTCCTTATTCTTCCTTGAAGCTAACCATAAAATTACTTTCAAGAATCGTGACCTATATTATTCCATAGAAGTCCAGTTTTAGAGCTCTGCAACTTAACTTCAATAGGTAGATTCCTTCATCATTTCTTCCAAACTTTGATACTATTGTGAAATTCTCATCACCCTGGTTCTAGTCGCAACACTTTCTTTTAACTGGAAACACGTTTTGACCATGACATTTCAAATTCCTTTTCATAACTTTCCTTCCAAATTGCTTGAGCTACAATTTATATAAATTTGTTGCGAAGGTTTGGTTATCTTCGTCTCGAAGAGACGAAGCGAATGACATAGGTCTGGGCTTCTGATTTTACAGTTTGAGAGACCTGTATTTCACGTTAGCTGGAGGTTGAAGATGACCAATGTGTCATCTTCCAACCAATGACGGCGTTCCATTTGTTTTTTTTAATTTCTGATTTAATTAGTGATCTAGTGTTTTATTCACTAAAGTCCATAACATGCACAGCGCGCCAGGTCCACTTGATTTGTTTACAAACGCGTTTTGACAATGATCAGATGGCCCCTATTTTTTGGTTTGATATTTTATTTTCTGATTTTTATTTTAATTGTTTTAAACGTCAAAAAATCATAGAAAATTCATTTTAAGTCCAAAAAATCTGAAAAAATTATGAAAAATATTTTTGATTTTTCTCTTTCTGATTTTTATTTTTTTACAATTTTATTTTGTGTATTGATTTTTATAATTTTATGCATTTTTAAATTCTAAAAAAATATGGAATGATCCAATGATATTTTGACAAATATTGGTGACCTCATTTATTTTTTATTTCTGAATTTGATATTTTTTTTATCATTTTTGGTTTATTTTACTCATTTCTTTTAATTTTAAAAATAGTTTCTGACTTAAAAAAATTACCAAAAATTTTATAAAAATATTTGAGTAAATTTTTTATTTTTTTATGGTCTTACTTAATTTTTCTTTATTAATTTGAATATAGTTGATATTTTTCTCTCTTATTTCTATTTTAAAACATTTTAAAAACCCTTTTTAATGTATATATTAAATGTAATATTATTTTGTGATTATTTTCTTGCTGATCTTGGGTTGAATTTTGATCATGAACTTTATTAACATCATTGGATCCATGGTGTTGAGTCTAACTCCATAAAAATGGATGAATGATTTTAATAATAGTTTGATTAAATTTTGATTCAAATATGGTTTATTCATTTTTTTTCCCTTCCCTCTTCATCTCATCCCCTTCTTATTGCACTAAGTGTTATTGGAGCATGATCTCTATATCATGTCTCAAAACAAATGGTGCATAGATTGTTATTGACCGGCCTCAAAATAGGTGTGACTTCTATATAAGTCCACTTACGATTGCTTAACATAGCGCTACATTTTGTCCCGATTCGAATAAATGATCATTTGTGGCCCAAACCTATGTTTGCAAGCCCATGTATGTTAATTTGATCTCTTTGATCCAATAACCTTGAGATTCATTGTGTAGAGGCTTTGGTTCTACCAATCCTCTAATGGATCTACATCACTTTTGATCAACGCGGATCACTTAAACATTGTTGATCGTTAAATGTTACTTCTTTAGAGGATTTCAAAATGGATGATATACTTGATAAAAAGCAAATGTAACTTGTTGTGTGGAGGCTTTGGTTCTACAAATCCTCTAATGAGTTCCAAATGTAAGTTTCAAGATGGTCATCCACTAACCCCTAATTACTAATAATTGACTTTGTTTTGTGTTTTTATTTTATGCTCTTTTATGTTATGCACCATTTACTTTAGCATTTACATTTCATGTTATTTTTCATCTTTTCTCACTTGAGCATTTACTTTTATATCATTTTTGTTTTGCTCACTTGAGCTTTTCCTTTCTTTTTGAAGACACCTAATAATTAACATGAACCATAAAAAGCTTTAATGATACTTGGACTATTTGGTTACTATCCTTGGCATTATGGAGTGCTGGACTTCTTGGACTTAGGATTAGAAACCTTGGCCTATGGTGGAGACCTTGTGACCTTAATTGATGTTTTGTATGGAGTTCTTGAGTTTTACCTCAAGACATTGGGTTGTTTGTTTGTTTTGTGTGCAGGTTATTGTGACTACATTCTTTGTTTATAATATGGAATTCACCCGTATACAGTCGTTACTCTGCCCAATTTTTGTGAAGACTTAATACATTTGAAGTTTAGTTCTCTCAAGAGGTCTAGTATCTTTACTTGCTTGGTTTCAATCCAAAGAATGGGAATTCTATCTTGACTCATAATGTCAAGTATTGGCTAATTGTTGGTTAGATGGTTCTTATCCCTAGCTTTTACCTTATGCTTTAAGATAGTCTCTTCTTTTTCTCCCATCTTCTTTAATTTCAAAAATCTTCTTCCTCCTTTTGAAAACTCTTCTTGTTTTTAAACTTGAACCACTTTCATAATAAACGTGGACTTATGTCCATGCATTTTCAAAACCTTTTCATAAATAAACTTCAATCAATTTAATAATACCTTGACATTTATTTTGTGAGAAGACTAAAAGTCAATCAATCTAATTTCAAACCATTTTTCCACTTTGGCTTTTTACTTTAAAACTTTTCTCAAAAGATTAGACTCTTGTCAATCCTTATAGTGATGCAAACAAATATACTTCTACAATATATAGTGAAGAGAGATATTTTCCACTTGGGTGTTGAGTGAGACATTGTTGATTTTAAAATCTAAGCCATATCATCAACTTTGAGATGATGCAAATTCTCTTTTCTCATGATTGTGGGTAGTAAGTATGCTTTCCAGACGGACAATGATGATGATGTCTTATCTCATAAAATCAACCAACAAACTTGTATTTTAAATTTTTTTAAAAGAGGAACCATGTGTACCATGATCCCCTATTGCACGAAATATGGTACGTAGGAACTAAAGGTTCACAACTACGGAGGGTGCAAAAATCATTAAAAAAAGTACTTTTTTTCTCACCTTCACCATATATTTTTTATACAACATCTTATAGCCAAAATAATCAGATTTTTTCAAAGAGGTTCCTGTGGAGTACCGTAGATGTTTAGGGTGCTAATACCTTCCCTTTGCATAACCAACCCCTTAACCTTTAATCTTTCCCTCTCTTTTTGGGTTACTCGCTCTTTTCCTATTCCTTTGGAAATAATAAAGTGCAGTGGCAATTTTTATTTTTGATCTGTATAAGTCTAGTCAATCTAATGGCTTAGTCTTAAACATTTCTACCTCTACACAAGGCTATTTAAATTTTATATTTAGAATGTTTTTCATTTTTGAGTTTAGAAGTGAGAAGGAATTTTAAGATTATTGTGTTTTTAATTCACTATTCATATCATCATTAATTTCAATTGCAAATACTACAAAGGCTACAAGTTTTACAAGGATCATACAAAGCTTACAAGAAAGTCACTTGGAAACATAGAAGCATGAATTATTTCAACACAAGTAAAAATTGAAGATTGCCAATTGTTTAAGATTTAAGTTATTTCACAAGAATTATGGCATAGAAGATTGAATTGCAAATTCTAAGTTGAATTGATACTACTCAAGTTTACAAGATTTTTGCAAGGGACTCTTACATCCAAATACGAACTTTCTCTAAAGTTTGTTACAAACATGATTAAATCCCTAAGCTTTCTAATCACAAGTCCTTAGTTTTTACAATGCACAAGTCAAATATAATTCCTAAGCTAATTAAGTTGTCCTTTTGTTGCTAATGAATTAGTCAAAACTTCTTCAAATTTCACTACAAGCTCTTTTATGGCAGCCACGGTCCCTTCTTCAACTTTGCCTTGCCATCTTCATTTTTCCCTCATTAACCATACATGAAAAAAGGAAAGAAGACATGTTAGTACAAAAATAATATAAAAAAACATGAACAAGAAAGCTTTCAACAAAGGTTTCACGATTTCATCATTAGGGGTTTTATGAAGGAATCAGAAATATAGGGAATCACATTCCAATCATGTTCACAATAACAACAACCTCATTTTGTTTATTTCAAATCAGATTTCAAATTCTAATCACAGGCCCAAACACCATTACTATAAATCTCAAACAAATGGTCAAAAAGGGACTTGTTTGGTTCACAGTAAAAGTAAAGACTCAAAAAAGAAATTTATTGCACAAGTACAAACTCGGTGAAAAGCCATCACATTCATCACAGTAAATAACAAGACAGTAAAGAGTTCAAACCTCAAGAAAGGAATGTTACTGCAGCAACAAAGAGAGAGTATAAAATTCAAATTCCAGCCAAAGCATAACCATTACCATAGTAAACCACAATTCACCAAGACCACAAAAATCACAATCAGAGATATTGTTAAGCCTAATACAGAATTTCTCAAAGGCCTGTTAAACAGAACTAAGACCAACAACAGAAAACCCTAATTTCACAACATATAAGGAATCAATGAACAAGTTCCAAGGGGGCCATATTTCACACATAATATACATAAATGATATCCAAGAACACAGAAACCCTAATTTTGTTGATCACTTTCCCTAAACCAGAAATCCCTTCAGAAATAAAAAAAAAAAGAAGAGAATATTTTTCATACTATACAGCGGCAACGATACTAAATCCCTAACATCAACATCATTTTCCAGATTCAAATCCCTTCATAAATTGAAATAATTTTCAAGAGATATAGAGAAATAAGAACAAATCTCAGAGTGATCTCACACAAAAAACAGCGCAAGAAGCCAAATCGGAGCCGCTAGGGTTTCATTCCCTCTTTCAAGATCTAGGCCAAATATTTGACTCCCTATAAAATCAAGCCAGAAATTAAGACAGAGGAGAGAAAGATGAAGATAACTATATAAAAAAATCAAAGATCAGAGAAGTCAACGACGACACCGCCACAGTCTTCATCGCTGCCACGATGGAGTTCATAATCTCCGCCGTGGAGATTCATATGAACCACCGCGTGTTCATATTCAACCACTGCTCCAGATCTCTTATATTTCCTTTTTCTGGATTTTATTTTGTTTGTTGTTGAACAAAGATAGAGAGATCGTGAGAGAGACATAAGATAAGAGAGAGAGTTTTTTTATTTAAATATGTTTACCCACTAGTTAAATAACTTATTTTTGTTGTAATAATCAGGTTTTATGGATAATACGGCGGTGACACTTGTCACCGTCTGTTTTGATGAATCTTTGGATCCTATGCAGTGCTTCTCCACGCGGTCAACCATGCACCTTCGTTTGCATCCTTAGTATCAAGATCTGATGCCTAAGACCATGCGACTCCATGGTGCACACTCGAGATCAGATGCACTGGATCGTTGGACTCTATCAATGGGCCTAAGCGCTTATGGCTTTCTGCACCCCCCCTGTTTGTTGACTTCCAGGCCCAATTTTTCTTTTTCTTTACATTTCCTTTATATTTATCATTTGAATTTATATTTTATTTATTGCTTTAGTATAAATAAATAAATAATGCAAAAATGTATGTAGTTAAATAATTATTTATGTTAAACTATTTTGTTTAATAATATTAATTAATCTATTAATTAATTTTATTAAATAAAGATGATATAATTTAAATAATTATTTAATGGGTTTTAACTTGTATTGTGTGATTTATTGTTTATATTTATTTAGTTTTTATTTTATATAATATAAAATTCAAAAAGAGATCAATATGTTTTAAATAATTATTAACTTTAAAATAATTTTTGTTTGACACTATTAATTAAATTATTAATTAATTTTATCAAATGAGAAGAGTTTTAACTTAATAATTATTTAATAATTTGGATTTGGATTGTGTTATTTAATTATAGCTTGGGTGTTCATTTCTTATGTCATCCCCATTCATAAACTTGTACCCCCATTTCCGAAGTATTGTAATAGCATAGAACATTTAAATTCTGCAATTTACTGCTTTCCTTATCACTGTTAGTAATTAGGATTTGTATGGCAAGATTAAAATCAATCATTAGAAAACTTAATCTCAAAAACAAATACTTGAAATCAAATAACTTCGCACACATGCACCTTTAGGGTTAATCTCACTTGTTTCTTTGGATAAAACAGTCATGTCCCTCGAACGTGAGATGCTTTAGCAAAGACCCTTGGTTAAAAGATCGTAGTCTCTTGATGACCCTTCGATGTTTCCTTCTGTAAACGATCTTATTACCTTAAGACAATTGCTAAAACGTCTTACAAGTTGCCTTCTATGATTGTACGATGACCCACGACTGTCCCTCACATCCAATGATAAGGCTTTCTACTAACAAATGGTAGGATAACACCATCTAAAGGAGGAGGAAAAGAACAAAGACCATTTGAGTAGGTATATCCCTCGTAATCACTTGCTCACAAACTAAAACAATTTCCACACTTCACACTTTCAAAACAACTATCTTCAAAACACTTTTCAAAACAAACGTTTTATATACATTCTCAACGATACCAGAATCATTACAAAGTTGCCTTACATTGGCATTTCCAAAACATCTTTCCAAACACTCCTTTTCAACAAATATTTTCAAAACAAACATTTTGTATACATTCTCAATGATACGAGAATCATTACAAAATTTTCGTACTTAGGCATTTTCCAAAATATTTGCAAACATACACAAACATAAAGCATTTTTGAAAGTGAGCTAGCAATTAAGAGCCCATAGATAACTATGAATGAAAAGGGTTCTAACACCTTCCATTTTAATAACCTACCCCCCAAAATCAAAAAAATTCTCATAAGGTCTTTCCTTTTCTTTTCACCCTTTCATTTATTAGATAAAAGAAAAGTCGGTGGCGACTCTTGCTATCCGCAACATTTGTGATAAAACGCAAAACCCAAGTCAGTTCTCCTACCGTATATAGTCCAGATACAATCAACTTAGAAAAAATGAAATCTCTAATTTCTGATTACAATCAAACAAATTCAATCAATCTAACTAATTTACAAATCAATTGCAATCTTCAAATCTCAAATTCGTAACACCTAATCACTAAAAATGTTTCCTAATTCTAACCTATAACCGCTAATTCCTAAGCCTTTAAATTAAGACCTAAACTATTGCATTAAGGATAAAAAAACCCTTGGAGAAATTGTGTTAATTGTTATGAAATCCCTAACCAAATCACCACAACTCTTCATCCATAAAGAACTAGGGTTCATCATCAGAACCCTAATCCCTTTGAGCTAGACTCCCTCCAATTCTGGTACATGCGAAGAAGAAAAGAAAGAGATCAGAGGTGATAAAGAGAAACTTAGAGAAGGAAAATAATTCATACGACCAGATTTACGACAAGGATCAAGTAAGTCTAATACTTAACTTAAAGTTCTTAATTTGTTATTTATTGGTTGAATGTTTGGATCGATTTTGGTTTTCTTACAATTTAGGGTTCGATTTGGGGATTAGGGTTAGGTTTAGGGTTATGGTACCTAATACTAAGGGTTAGGGTTCATGTGAAGAACCCTAGGGTTAGAGTTCATTCTTTCCTGGATTTGGGTATTGTTGGGTATTGCTAGGGTTAGGTTTGATCTTCATAGGATTCTTGGGTTTTTATTAGGGTTCTTCAAAATCTGGGCAGGAGGATGAATTTCCAGACGGAGATTCATCATGAATGGCGGCCTTCACGGCCGCCCACAATGGTTAGTGGGTTTGGGATGAAGGTGGGGGATGAACATACGAAGTTTTGGGTAGGTTTCAGATGGAGGTGGTGGTTCAGGTGGTGGCCTATGGTGGTTGATAGGGGGACCGCCAGCGGAAGAGATTTTTGGCTGGTGGGGCGATTTTTGATCTCCTAGAGAGAGATCAGAGCCTCTCTCTCTAAGTTTATTTAAGTAAGGGGTTTGCATAGAGAGAGATAGGGAGAAAAGAAAGAAAAATGAGGAAATTGGAGGAAGAACGAATATATATGGCTCCCTGAACTCCCCACACTCAAACCCATGCTACACCCTGGTCAACAATCAATCATAGCCTCTCGTTTGTCATACTTATAATCGTCGTTCCAAGAATAACTCTTGGTAACCATACGATCAAGATCAAACACTTCTCACCCTTTGCACACCTTGACGTCACACGCCTTCCCACAAACTGGCTAACATGCTTCAAACATTATTTGGGCCAAGCCCAGAAATAAATACACACTCCCTTTTACGTATTCAACTGAAACTAACACCCCCCCCCCCCTTGGTCATTGGGTTGAATCATCAAGTGGGCTCAAGCCCTTGCTTTCCACTCCCCTATATTTCTACTACTAAACACAATAACACCTTCTACATAATTGGGCCTGAAACAAATACTTGGGCCAGAACCCTTGATACTTACACCTCCCTATTTTACTATTGAACTAAAAATACACCCCCTCTGTTAAATGATTAATTAATTTATTTGATTTTATTTATTTATTAAATTTAATTTATTTAATTTATATATTACTTTTAATTGTTTCATATCATTTTTTATCATTTTGCATCAAATTATTTTTTATCATAAAAATAATTTTGATAAAAAGAAATTGGATTGTTGTTAAAAATATTTAATATATTTTTAATACTAAGAAAATAATTGTTTATTAATTATTTTCAAATACTAATTATATTTTCTATCAAATATTTTTATCATTCAAACTTACCTTTTTTTCAAATTTCATCATGCATTCTAAGACATCTAACCCATCAAATCTAAGGCAATTTTACTAACTTAATTTCAAAATTCAACTTTATTTCAAAAAAGGATTATGGATATATTTTCTATTAACTACGATTTGCGTCTACAACTACGCTATTTTCAAACCCAGACAAGGTTCAAGGATAATTTCAAAAATTTCCAAAATCCATAAAAAAATTAACCAAACACATACAAACTACGAAATTGGACTCTGATTCTTCGCGAGGAGATACGTAGGCATGCAGTTAAAACCAAGGCGAGTTCACAACTAAAAAAACTAAATTCTTTTCTTAAACCTATTAACTCAAACATGCCTTTAAATAGAAAATTTTCTACTTATCCTTAAACCTAAAAGTGGAGCCCCTTGAGAACAAGGGAGATGAAGGGTGCATAACACCATCCCTTCATCCAACTGACTCACGAATTTAGAATCTCTGTACGAATTAGGATTGTCCATTATTTCCACATCCTTAGGATAAAAATTAATGGTGGAGACTCTCCATTTATTTCCGATTACGGCAACTGGCGACTCTGCTAGGGACATAACCCTAGGGCTCATAGTCTTCCCTCCTTTAGGTCTAAGGTTTCTTGGGTTATTTTTTCTATTTTTGGTATGTTGTGTTTCTATATATGTTTATTTATTTATTTATTCATACTATCTTGGTTATCATATTATTTATTTGTTGGTGGGATTTAAATTCATGTATCAAACCTTAGAAGAAGGATCGTCTATTGGCCAAGGGAGTTTAACATCCCTATGATTTTTTGTGACGATTTCTCCTAAAGTCGGTTGATTTCCAAGGAATATATTTTAGAGGGCTAGACTCTGTAGGAGGTAGGACTTTGGGATTTCTCCAAAGACTCTTTGTGTAACCCAAAAAAGAAAATCTCATGGTGAGACCTTATATGACCTAAGAGACGAAAGTCTCGGTCTACAAAGAGGCTTCGCTTAAGGGAAGCATATGTGCCTTTCTCTCTAGTGTTATCCATGTCACCTTGAAGGAAGCCACTCTTATGGGGAGGGTAGAATATATGTAGGACAAAACAAGGTGCCTACCTACTAAGGATATCTTTCACAAATCTCACCACCTATTGCATCACCATGCATAAACATACATTTTGCATTTCAAATATTCATCATTTTTGCATGTATTTATCTTATTCACAGGATTCCTAAGAAAAAATAATCAAAGGTTTTTGGTGACTATCCTAAAGATGAACATAAATAAGAAACAAATCTTCTGAGTTAGCGTCGTGGTTCCTGATATGAAGAAGATCAAACTGATTAGGGAGAAACTAACTAAGAAAGCTATGAAGATGTTTGTTCTCCGCTATGGGGATATCCTTGAGTTGACCAAGGTGACTATACAAGTGGAAGTAGTTACTACCCTAGCCCATTTCTATGACCCTCAGCTATCATGTCTCTGTAATAACCGACAAACAATATAGAGTCACCACCATTATTTTTTATCCTAAGGAATGGAATATAAAGAATAACCCTAATTTGATTAGAGATTCTAAGTTGTTGACTCATTTTAGATGGCGGGAAGGTGTTAGGCACCCTTCATCTACCTTGTTCGCAAGGATACTAGGGTTTAGATTTACAATTTGGGAATTAGGGTTTTAATTTTAATTAGGGGAACTTGCCACGATTTTAGGTCGTATGCATACATATCCTCTTATGAGGTATCAGATTCACAATTAGTAGTTTGTAGTTGTTGGTTGGTGTGTTTTTATGGATTATGGAAATATCTTGATATCTCCTTGAACCAAGTCTGGGTTTGTAAATTGCGGAGTTGTTAGACGAAGTTTGCAGTCGATAGGAAATATCTCCATAATCCTTTTTGAATAAATATATATATATATATATATATATATATATATATATATATATATATATATATATATATATATATATATATATATATATATATATATATATATATATATATATATATATATATATATATATATATATATATATATATATATATATATATATATAAGTTTGAATTAGGTTAGTAGAGAAAAATGTTAGTAGTTGATGAGTTAGCTGTTTTCAAGTATATGTTGCAATTTTGGATTAAAAAAACATTTAATGCGAATAGCTATAGTATAATATATTAAAAATATGTTAAATATTTTTATAAAAATAAGTATTACAATTATTTAATAATTATGCAAAATATATGTTAACCAAAAAATGATAACAAATAAATAAACAAATGGAAAAATAAGTAAATTAAATGAATTAATTAAGTTAGGCTATTGGGGTGTAAAACTTAAGTATGAGGGTGTACTAGAAATATATTCAGGCCCAAAAGAAAATTTGAGCCCAAATAGAAAGGGGGTGCAAATTGACGTTGGGTAGTAAAATACTAGGACTACAGGAAGTAAGGGCACAACTCCATATATTGGACTTGACCCAATAGCACAGGGGGTACGGTTGGTTGTTGACACAGAAATGAGGTGGGGTGTGATTAAGAATTGGGCTTATCCCAGAACAAATTATGGAGCCCGTTTGGGCAACGTATGAGCGAGTGTATATGGTTACAATGAGCGAACGATGTTGGGACGTTTTATCAACATTGGAAGGCGTGGGTTAAGGGTGCACGGTAGGAGTGTTGCATTGGAACGAGTAGGGAGTTTATACAACCAACGAAAGGGCTTGAGGCCCATTTCTTCCTTTCCTATCTCTCTCTCTCTCTCTCTCTCTCTCCAAGATTTTAGCATTGTATTTATATGGTACGACTTTGTCTGATTCATATGGAACAGGACCCAGACAGCAAATCACCACTTGAGCAACAACTGGCTTGCTATGGTATTCAATCTCTATAGGGGCGGGAACAAAAAAATAAGGCTCAATAACATTCACCCCTTCTTCAGAATAGTTAGACATCACAAAATCATTGTTGGGGAACATATCTTCATCTGAGGAAAGGAATTCATTTGCAGAAACATATTCATCATCTGACACAATCTCGACTGAGCAGTCTTCAATCACGTTAATTCCATTGTAATCATCTTTATTGCCTGAAAATTTGATAGTACCATTGCCTAAAAACAACTGAACACCCTTTTTCACAATGGAACAACCACGAGAATCTCTGCAGCAAATCTGGCAAGACCCATAATGGTGTTCTTTTTTACTATCCATGTGACAGAAGGTAGTGTGTAACTGTATCAAATCGTCATTCATATGATTCACATCAAAAATCTAGAATTCTCCAGGACATCCAAAGACCATATTCACATCTTCTTCGTACTCTGCCCTTGGCATAATTATATGAATGAGGCCTTCATACATCATTTCCTGAAGATCGAGTTTTATTCTTATCACATCCTTGAATATATGTACTGCAAATACTACAACCAGCATGGTCGTGCGTATAATAGCTGAATTTGCAGAGGTTAGCATGCATCTTCACCAGATCCTCTCTAACTAGGTTAATATCAAAAATCTGGAAGTCCCCAGGACAACCAGCAACCATGTTTACAGTATTTACTCCTCCATGTTTTGGAAAAGGATTATCTTTCACGTTAGGGCCAACATCTTTAAAGGACAAGAGGTCAGATCTCACCATCTTTTGTACTTTAGATTTCAAAGGATAACAGTTCTCAATGATGTTCCCCGGGGCTCCTTGATGAAAAGTGCACGTCTGGTCTGCCTTATAATACTAGGGTAGAGGTGAAGGTATAGCAGGGGGAGGCCTGATCTGAACCAACTTCTTCTGAGTCAAAGACGGAAACAACTCTGCATAACTCATTAGAATAGAGTCAAAAGCATCTCTCTTATGACTTTTCCTTAATTTCCCTAAGGAGGTGGTCTTTGATAGGCAACAGTGGTTGGAGCTACATTGACAACTGGAGTCACAGAAGCAACATGTTGCTGGTATCGATGATGTCTTCTAGGTGGTTTAATCTACCTCTCTCCAATAACAACACTCGTTTCACTTTCTTTCTTCCGAGATAACCCGTACGATGACTTCTTCGTCCCTTCATTCTTTGTCAAGTTCCCTTCTCTAACAGCCTCTTCTAAACAAACACCCATGCTCACCATCTCAGTGAAATCACTCGGCACACTGGTGACCATCCTTTCATAATAAAATGATCCAAGGGTTTTCAGGAAGACCTTGGTCATTTCTTGTTCTCTCATGGGTAGAACCACCAGGGCAGCTATCTCACACCAATATTGCGCATATTCTTTGAACGACTCCTTATCTCTCTGAGCCATTGCCCTTAACTGGTCACAGTCATGTGCCATGAACATATTATACTTATACTTCTTGATGAAGGCTTCCCCTAGATCATTAAAGGTGCGGATACTGCTACTGTCCAGACTCATATACCACTTCAGGGCACCACCAGTTAAACTATCTTGGAAGAAATGAATAAGCAAACGCTGATCATCAATATGGGTAGATATTTTCCTGATATATATCACGAGGTGGTCACGAGGACAAGAGTTTCCCTTATACCTTTCAAATTTCTGATCTTTAAGCTTTGTTGGTACCTTTACATTGGGAGCTAGGAAAAGTTCATTGATGTTCTGTCCAAATGATTATTTTCCTCGAAGTTCCTTCATTTCCCTATGTATCTCATTGAACTAGTCTTCAAAGTCATCCAACCTGTCATAGAAACCCACACTTTAACTCGGTGGAGGAACAGGACGATAAACTTCATCATTAACAAACGATGTAGCATTCACCGAAGGAGGTGCAGTGTAGTGGATCTCATTTCTAGCAGCAGGAGTAACATGCACCACAAGAGGTGCAGGAGTAGCAGCAGGTAGAATAAATGGAGCGACTTGAGCATCAAGATTATACCTTTCTAGCATGAAATTTTCTGGCATCCCCTACGGGTAACCTCGAGGCATACGATTATGTGCAACGGTAACTGGAGTAACAGGAACGGGAATTGATGGACCATCGGAAGCGACCGTTGTTTGTTGTGGCTGAGCAAAAGGTGGAATAAGTGGTGGTTGATTCTGAGCAGCCACTAATGATTCCATTAAAGCAATCAGATTCGACATACCAGCCTTCAAAGCAGTAACTTCTTTGCGCAACTCACGATTCTCTTGTTCAAGATTCTCCATTTTCTTCTTGCAATTAGCTTGAGTATTATACTGGTGAGACAACTTGCTGAACAAAGTCATAGAAACACAGTAAGACACCTGGGTATGAACAGAAATGCAAGAAATATGTACAAGATGATGCATGATATGCAATTCACATGATTTACTTTCTTATTATTAATATTTCAAGGGACTCAAAGAATTATAGAAAATTTGCAAATACTAAAGTACTAACTCGTTTTGAAATACTGAAAATCTCATTATAATAACTTCAAAATGGATTACAAATTTTTAGTACAAGTTTCAACAATCCCAAGTACAAGATAAGATAGAATCTAACATCTTAAGAAAGCAAAGCTGATGAAGACCACTCCACACGCTGACGCTTTCCTTTGAGTCTTGCAATCTGAGCCTTCAACTGCTTGTTCTCTTCTGTATACCTGTTGGCGACCTTTTTCCAATCACCAGAGCCAGGAAGTGAGTGACTAAGTTCTGATAAATCCTCTTGCCTCTACAGCACGACTCTGAATAATCTCAATCAGGTCATCCTTCTCTTTTAAATTTGCTCGATAGGATATCTCTAAAGTCAGGCACTTGTTCTTCCAAGCTTCCTTCTCCTACTGCATCTAACTAGGTCAAGCTGAAGGTCTTCCACGTCATCTAAAAGGGTAGGAGTAGTCTTCACAAACATATCAGGTAAAGGTTCCTCACAGGAATATGGCATCTTCAACTGGATTTCCCTTGCCTGTATCCACCAGAGATAAGGCTCTAAAGAAATATCTCCTCTAGGTCCCAAGTCCTTTCTACTCTTCCAGTGAATATGGAGCCAAGCCTTTTCAATTTCCTCCTTAGCTTCCTTATGATCCTCTCCCTCCTTAAGAAAGAAACCACTCAGGTGAATACTATTTGGCTTGTCTCTCATTAGATACCCAAGTTGACGTCGTGCAAGAACGAGATTGTAGTTAATTCTTCCCTTTGTACCGAGAAGATGTATATTGGGGAAACTACCACAACTATCGATAATCTCCACATCATAGTAAGCTTGATGATACCAAACAATTTCGGAATGAGTGAGAGCCATAATCTTCGGAGCCCGATGATACCAAATAATTTTGATTATTTTCATAGGCTAAAAATATATAACGGTTATTTTAACTTCCTGAATTTAATTTTTCTAATTTTTCATGTAAAATATCAGTACAAAAGTTGGAAAAAAAATTAATTTTTAGAAATATTTTTTATTTAAAAATTAAAATGTTGTAACTGTGTTTTCATACAAACATTAAAAGTGTCGAATTAAGTTGTAGGGATGGATTTCTTGTTCATTTTATTTAAAAATATATATTATTTTTTTTCCATTATTATTATCTTTTTCAAACAGCTTATTTGGCATCTCATTTTAATATCTCCACATCAATATATATATATATATATATATATATATATATATATATATATATATCAGGTAACAAACCTCCCACAAATGAGGATATCGAAGGCAGTAGTGATCCTAATGTCATATTGAAGATGCGTGCTGCCATGGACAAACTGCGTCGTCAAAACCAATACCTAGAGGACAACGTCTTCAACATTCAAAAGCGCTAACAACAGACTACCCTCTCAAAGGAGAATGAAGTAATGAACCCAAACCACTTTTATATGAAATATGGGAAGCACTTTTCCCTGACGGTTTCAAGCCTCCCTCCTTGGCAATGTTTGATGGGCGTAGTGACCATTATGAGCATGTCACCCCTATCAACACACAAATGGCCATCATAAAAACGCTCGACTCTAGAAAATGCAAGCTTTTGTCAAACAATTCTAGGGATGAAGCCTTATGATGATAAAAGGTCCTATCCCGAGCTTCCATCGCCAACTATCAGGAGCTAGTGAAGAAACTCATGTACTAGTTCGCAGCTAGTTTCCATATAAAGATGTCCACCACCAGCCTATTTAACATTCGACAATGTACGTCGAAGTAAATAAGGGAATACTTCTCCAGTTTCAATGAAGGCGCCATAAAATTCATCCATCCAAATCAAGAAATGGTTGTACAAGCATTTTAGAATGGCATCAAAGCAGTGAACTTCAATGATTCCCTCACCTAGAGCCCACCATCTTTGTTAGTATATGTGGTCACAAAGGTTGAATGTTATATAAAGGGCGGGGAAAATAACACCGATAAAAGGTATTTGACGTAAAAGAGCATGTTCCCGGCACCAAAGTCTTACAACACTGGCAGAAGAACAACTATATCTCACTCATCAGGGGAAAAACAACATTTAAGAGAGGTGGAATGGTTGTGGAGGATTTTGTGCCCCTGAATACTCGTCGTGAACATATATGGCGGGAGGTTCTCTACTTACATGATATCCCATCGTCCCTAGCTCCAAAAGCAGATGTTATGGGACTTTATCTTAACAGATGGTGTAAGTTTCACAAGATTAAAGGACATCACACAAAAGACTACTCCAGCTCTAAAAGGAGATAGTGCCTTTGATCCAAGAGGGTCACCTTAAAAAATATGCAAGAGGTGACTCCTCTCAAGGGTCAGGAAGTGCAAACTTCCGTAGGACTGACGATAATGGAAGCCCTGGATGCATAAAGGTAAAGGAACCACCCAAAGAAGAGGGTAGAAAGATGTACGTCATACACTAAATACTATTACAGGAGGATGTTTACTAGGGGCAGAGAGACCAATTCCGCTCAAAGGAGATTTTCCCTCCAGATATTAAATATAGAGAATCCTCTCATGCATCTGACGGAAAGCGAGACTAAGAAACCAAAAGCCGAGATTCCTTTTTCAAAGAAAGATGTAGAAAGCATCCCCACAAAAATAACCCCATGATAATCATAGTGAAGTGCGATGACTATGAAATTAGAAGATTCTTAGTAGATCAAAGAAGCCCTATAAATATCCTCTATTGGGACAGATTTGAGAGGCTTCTCCTTGATCCAGATGACCTAAAAGCTTTTAATGGGTCATTAGTTGGGCTCTCTAGGAGCAATTACAAGTGAAAGGCTACATAACATTAAAGACCACCTTGGAGGTGGGGAAAATAACACCGATAAAAGGTATTTTACATAAACGAGCGTGTTCCCGGCACCAAAGTCTTACAACACTGGCAGAAGAACCACTATATCTCACTTATCAGGGGAAAAACAACATTTAAGAGAGGTTGAATGGTTGTGGAGGATTTTGTGCCCCTGAATACTCTTCGTGAACATATATGGCCGGAGGTTCTCTACTTACATGATATCCCATCATCTCTAGCTCCAAAAGCAGATGTTATGGGACTTGATCCTAACATATGGTGTAAGTTTCACAAGATTAAAGGACATCACACAGAAGACTGCTCCAGCTCTAAAAGGAGATAGTTCCTTTGATCCAAGAGCTTCACCTTAAGAAATATGCAAGAGGTGACTCCTCTCAAGGGTCAGGAAGTGCGAACTTCTGCGGGACTGACGATAATGGAAGGCCTAGATGCATAAAGGGAAAGGAACCACCCAAAGAAGAGGGTAGAAAGATGTATTTCATACACTAAATACTATTACAGGAGGATGTTTACTAGGGGCGGAGAGGCCAGTTCCGCTCAAAGGAGATTTTCCCTCCAGATATTAAATATAGAGAATCCTCTCATGCATCTGAAGGAAAGCGAGACTAAGAAACCAAAATCTGAGATTCCTTTTTCAAATAAAGATGTAGAAATCATCCCCACAAAAACAACCCCATGATAATCATAGTAAAGTGCGATGACTATGGAATTAGAAGAGTCTTAGTAGATCAAAGAAGCCCTATAGATATCCTCTATTGGGACAGATTTGAGAGGCTTATCCTTGACATAGATGACCTAAAAGCTTTTAATGGGTCATTAGTTTAGGAGCAATTACAAGTGAAAGGCTACATAACATTAAAGACACCCTTGGAAGTGGGGAACAAGTGAAGTAGATCAAGATCAAATATCTGATTATAGACACCCCCTCTTCTTATAATATGATCATATAGCGACCAACTTTCAATCAATTGGGCATCTCCATGTCTAATTTATAATTGTGCATGAAAAATCCACTCTCTGATGGGTGGGTTAGAGTCATCCAAGGAAATCAATAAGTCTTCAGAAAATTCTATGTGGAAAGTCTCAAGATAAAAAGAAACCGGACCCTAGGCATAAAAACCAAGAAGGTTGGTTTGGGAATCAAGCTACCAGAAGCAACTCTTAAATGGGGAGAGGCTTCCCCTAAGAAGAGCGAGAAGGTAAGAGGCTGAAACATGGGAAGGAAGGCCTATGAAAAAGGAGAAGATTACAATGCAAAAAGAAGAACCTCATTAAACACTCCCCCTCCTCATGAGGCACAAGGGAAAAAGAGTGCGTCCCTAAAACAATAACTTATCCTTATAATCAGAAGAGATATAATACTCGCTTAATCAAAAGTATTAGCAACAAAACAAACAAACAATGATAAAGTTAACTTTGCATGAAACTGAATTAAACCGCCCTCAAAGGCCAGATAAGCTGGATCCCCATAAGGTATCCCCGTTACCTTTGAGGAACTCAAACACGTTGGATCCTCATAAATGGATCCTTGGCACCCTTTAAGTAGATCTAACATGTTGGATCCTAATAGAGGGACCCTTTCCGCGTTTGAGGCAATCAAACACGTTGGATCCTCATAAAGGGATCCTTTCCGCCATTTGAGGTGATATAGCATGATGTATCCTCACAGAATATCCATGCCTCCTTTGAGCGATCAAACACATTGTGTCCTCATAGAGGGATCTTTGTCGCCCTTTGAGGCGATCTAACATGAGGAATCTTCATTGAGGGAAGCTTGTTGCTTTTGAGGCGATCAAACATGCAGGATCCTCATAGAGGGATCCTTTCCTCCCTTTAAGGGGATCAAATATGTTGGATTCTTAATAAGGAACACTTGATGTTATGCCTGGGGCAGTCAAATGAACGAGACCCATGCATATGATCACTACCTCTCAAGCGGGATGTGAGAAAAAATTATAATCAAAGAAAGCCTTTACACATGGGGTATAACATAAAAAATAATAGACAAACTAAATAATTACAAATCTTTTTAGAAAATGACATATTACAAAAAGGGGGACCAAGGCGCTGGAGACCCTTCATAGGGCCTACTCATTGTACACAAGTAGGTCATCCAGAACCACCTTGAATAGATTCATCTGAATAGTCCAGGTTTGGGTTGAAGAAGGCTACATGTTCCTTCTTCCTCTCAAAGTACTGATCAGAAGTGGCCACAAATTTTTCCTTCAGCATTGATGCCTCATTCTCAAGATCTTTTATGGAACTAAGGGATTTTTGGAGTGATCCCTTCAAACACCCCCTCTTGGCATGGGCTTGTTCTATTTAAAGCCACTTTTTTTATGAGGACCTTTAAATTATCTTACTGCTTTGTCATGGTTGTCATTATCCTCTGACGCTCTTGAATGCACCCTATGGTGAAATCGAGCATGGACTGTAACTCGCCAATCGACTAGAGATGTTTTTGTTGGACAAGTGACTTCAAGCACAAAAGGGGGGTGAATTGTGTATTTAAAATTCATGATTACTTTAGTGATTTTATCAATTGCACTTCACATTGTGTTAGTGATAGAGTAAATAACAGTATAAATAATGACACTAAAACTTTATCCAGGTTGTAGAGAGATGCATCAGAGATTTATCAAGGTTTGGCCGAACATTGGCCTACTCTTGTCTCTAAGAGATCTTCTTGAGATTTTGAATAAAACTTAGAGCTTTTACAAGTTATGCCCATGAACCTTAATACAATCTCTGATCTTGAGAGTTTACAGTGTTATCCCTAACCAAATAGAGATTTTATCCAAGCTAAGCTAACGAATATAACTTTTTCAAGAAAACTTCCAGAAACCAAAAGAAAGCGACTGGTTTATCTCATGAACCTAACTCAATTTCCCAAGAGTATCACACTCTCGAGAATTAAAACAATAACACAACCAATAATATTTCTTTCTCACAAGTAGTGTTTCACTTAAAAGAACTAAGGAACCTTACGTGAAAGTAAAATTATTTCTAGAGAGAAAAAGAGAGTACATATAGAGATCAATTAAAAAGAAAATGAAAAGCTTCAGAAAATGGTGTGAAATGAAGAGAAGGAGACCCTCCTTTATATAGGATAAGGATAATCCAAAAGGGAAAAGATCCATGAGTGAAATTAAAGTCTCAATCGATTGGCTTCTTGATCTAGTCGATTGGATGATAAAATTTAATTGATTTCCTTTGCCCAATATAGAATGATTGAATAGAGAGTTGCTAGAAGTCATTTATATGATGTCTTAATCCTTTGATTAATCATTTAGGCCTTATCCAATCAATTGTCTTAATTTCCCAACGAATTGGTAAGTTCAAAAAAGTATTTTTAATTGGATTGGCTTAATGCTGGGATTAATTGGATAATTTAAAAAACCTTTTCAAAAATAAATTAGACAGTTTCTTAATCACTTGGCTCAGCCTTGAAAATATTTTTAAGAGTAAAAGGTTTAAAAAATAATTTTAATTGTTTGTTTGTTTTCTTAGTACTTAAGAGTTACTTCCTTAGTTTTACAAAACTCTGGTCACTCAGACAAACACGACCACATGACCTGGCGAGGTTTCACACTTTCTTTCTTTCATAACTTTGAGGCTGCCAAGATTATTTGTTAGATACCTTGATCACATAAGAACTTCAATATAATCTTGAGTCTCTTTTGTTTGTGAGGCTTGAGGTATTTTTCCATTTAGGTAACCATCATCAAAGAGTTAAAAGTTATTGCCAACGACTTCAACAACCATTTATGTTTTTGTCATCAAAAGTTTAAACATTGATCTTTTACGATATTATCAACTTTATACCCACAAGCATATAGATCCATTTTTCCTGTTAGACTCTCTCTATCAAGAGACATCTCAAAATTTGATCTTCAGAGAGTCTCGTTAAATAGGAAGAAGACTTATTGTGAAGTGATTGATAGTCATCGAGAAATTTCTATGGAAATGAGAGGAAACTCCCAATGAACTCTTCTGCGTTAAAAGAAGATTCACTCCATAGTGAGGGTCGAGGAGACTTGGTTAATAGAATAGGCTCCCCGTATGTATCTCATTATTTGGCGACTGTATGGTGGTTTGCCTAGTGCCCCAAGGGACCCTTCTCAGGCTTTTGGCTCTTGGGAGATCATTACAATTGTGAGACATTTCCCCTTGCCTCCTTCTTCCCGCCTTCAACAAATATCTAGGATAATCCAAAGAGATGGTCACGGGTTATGGTTTGGCCTACATTCAAAGTAATCACCCTCTCCTCGCACCGAGTGAGATTCTGTATATATACCCTGCAAAATGAAGATGTCAAAATATATAAAGCAGTGAGAAGGAGATCAAATTAGAATATTCATTTCATACCAAAAAAACTTACCCAGATACTTTTCTAACCCCATTGTCGTCTTTTCAGTCCAGGGTGATTAGAGTAAGAGAGCCCATAAGATGGAAGCAAATTAACACCTTGATCACCTCTCGCTCAAGGGGAGAAAGGTCACTGGAGTATATTCACCTGATTATCTAAGGATTTGTTGTCTACGACAGAGGAAATCAAGAGGTCAATTTCGTATATATGGTCACCATAGCAACATTGTCTCACCCTCTAAGCCATACTAATCTATCTTTCCCATCCTCATAAGGATCCACGTAGGCTTCCAGCAAATGCCTACTAGGAAAAGAGTGAAGAGTTACCCTTCCAGTGATGGGAAGGATCTCTATGCCATAGAAATAAAGGAACATCCGAACGGTGGGGTGGATGCCCCGATGACAACATATGATCTCAAAGACCCTAATTAAGATCCATACATTGAACATAATTTGGGAGGGGCAACATTAGTGATCTCCAACCAAAAAAAATAGTTGTGAAGTAATGACTTGGAGTAACTAATGTTCTGGACTGACTTGACAACCAGAGTGGGCCTAGTCTAGACTCCCCCTTTGGCGCGGCCCATACGACCATGACCAGAATATTCCCCGCCCTGTCGGGCGCTATCGATTGTTTGCCCTCCTAGACCAACATCGACCCTTTGTGACCAACGAGCATCTCTCAGTCTGCCTGACATCAAGTCGCCCAGAAAACCAGGAACCTACCATACTGTTTCCTGTAACCTACCTCCTCCTCGGAACCAACGGCTAGTTATGGGCACACCTACTCGGTATTACCAAGTCTTGGCAGTTACCTATTTTCACAGGTCCGCGTATCTAGGCCCAAAAATAGGAACCAATTGCTACGCGCCAGGGGGAACTATATATACCCTCACACATGTGAGGGTCAAGTATCAAATATTCACTATTCACCATTAAAACCCTAATACTTTACTTGTATCTCTTTGCTCTCACACTTACTTGATCATCGAAGTGCCTTGCAGGTACAACCCTTTTCTCCTCCTCGACTTTCCAGCCTAACAGAAGATCGTCATCCAGCCAACTTGCAGGTTCTAAACAACCATTAAGATCAGTGGCGCCATTTGTGGGAAACTATCTTCCCTGTTTTCTATTACTCGCAATCTGAAAACTAAAGATCCTCTGCATTCAACGATTATGGCTGGCAATAAATATCATTATCCATCCAAAAAGGCTCCATTTTCCCCGGTCCACAAGACTGACAGAGGTCAGGAACATCCTCACTTTGAGGATAACTTCGACCTCCGTGACGGTCAAACTGCATCCCTAGATTTCTTCGAATCCCAGCGCGACAGTCAAAAATTCTTGGACAAACAACATTCAAAGATCCCCACTGAGGAACTTCCATAGATCCTACAACTTGTTCCCATCGCTCACAGCACTGACCCGAGCGTCGCAGCTGTTGTACCTGAAAATTTTCCCTCACATTTTTCTTCAAGGCATTCTGCCAAGGCTTCTCAGACACTCAGGACACTCAAGGGTTGACTAGTCAAGATGCTCTTCCTAAGCCAAAAGCCTACAAATAGGGTTTGGAATTTATCAAGGAAATTTGGTTTACAAAATTCTCAAGTGGCTTCCATGGTTCTTCATAGGTCCTTAATAAGGTTCATGTCAAGTTTCAAGCCCTACATCACAAGTTTGCTCAGTCAATGGCTCAGATGATTGAAAATCAACTATATTGGTCAAAAAGTCAATTGTAGTCAACATACAGCCAAAATTCAATTTTTTTAGGTGATATTCATCATTTGATCAAGGGTTGATCATGATTACTCAAAGAAAGCCCTCAAATCATCAAAAGTAAAAAATTGCCAAATTAGGGTTTCCTTAGGAGAAGTCAAGTGAACTTTAACCAGGCATAAATTTTACATGCTTCATCAAATTTTCGCCAACCAAAACCCATTTTGAAGAAAATTCAATTCTCTACAACATTGGTTTTATTATCAAGTCCAAAATATGCTTCATTTGGAAGATATGATCTCATACATTATAGGTCATTTTCAAAAGTCAACAAAAGACACTTTTTGTCAAGGCAACTTACATTAAGATAAATTTTCAAAATAAAAAATGATCAACATAGAGATTTTAAAGACATCTTGGGATTTCCAAAAAGTCCAACATCATCTTTAAAAGATGTAAATTGAGCAAGTTATGAGTTGCACAAGTTGGAAAATTTTCAAGAAATGCATGAAATCTCAATTGAGTAAATTTGTGATTTTAAGTTTTTGGGCCTAACTTTTTGGAATTTAAACATACTCATGATATTTCCAAAGACCTCTAAACCTAACCATGTATTATTTGGATTTTATTTTTATTTATTTGAATTTTTATTCATTTAAATATGAATTAAATCAAATAAAATGAAGAAAAAAAACGAATGTGCTAGTGCATATGGGCTTGACTTGATCCATCATGAAGCCCAAAAATTCGTGCAAGATACACCCAATATTCCCAAGTTCATGAAGAAAACGAAAATGCCGAGAGATATTTCATTTTTGGCAAGAATCATTCAAATATTGCAAACTTTCAAATATGGAAAACTTTCAATATGTTGAATTTTTGTCTCATGGCCTTGAAAGCTTTGTTTTCTTGCCATACTTTCTCTTCTCCTCCCTCTATATATTTCACAAAAACTCAAGCCAAAGGACCATGCATAGATAGCTAAAATAAAGCTCTACAAAATTCTCAAAAACTACTAAAAGTTGCAAGAATTCCCAGCTATATTCCCAGGCGCTATTATTCTAAATAAATGGGCAAATCACATTTCTGAGACTTCCTAGTGTCTACTCAGGCCTCTTGCCAAGCCAATCCACGCCCAAAAAAGCCGCACCAAGTAGCTATGGTTGGGTAAAAATTCTTAATTAAAAACTCTCAATTCTTATGTTATAGATGGTTTATAAGTGTTCATGCATGTTCAAACTAATGTTTAGAATGTTTTAGAACCATTTCTTTTATGTTTTGACGCAGGAATCTGAAAATGCAAGATCTAAAGCCTCAAAGGCGCGTCCCCGTGGTACACCCCAAGACGTTATCCACACTTGACCCAACGCAGAACTGGGCTTTGTCCAGTTTGGGCATTTAAGTATGCTTCTTTCTCACCCCTCATTTTTGTTTTTGCAACGCGACCCATTTCTCTTTTGCTTTATTTATTTTCTTTTGTTTCAATTAATTTCCTTTTATTAAAAAATCATAAACATCATAAAATCAAAATCACAAAAAAATGTTAGAATTAGTTTTTTTATTAATTAAAATTAATTTTAAATTACCTCTTTTTTAATTAATTAATTAATTAGAATTAGGTTTCCATAAATTCGATTAAATTATATTTTCCTAAAAAACAAAAATAACAAAAATATTTCTTTTTATCACTTAGATCTTTTTTAGGGCTTTCCTTCTCCGCACACTTTATTTACTTTATTCGCATTATTTTCATAAATTAAGTAACTCTCAAAAGGATGTAATAGTTTAACTACGACCTTTTATCTTTTATTTCCCCATTGTGGTTTGTAATTCCCCCCATCCCGAAGCATTGTAATAGCGTAGATTCATTTTCCATACTTTATTTTCTGTACTTATATTCAATTAACTGCTATATGTATGCTAATAGGCTTGTATGGAAAGAATAAAAGAAAATGCTAGAAAATCTAACACTCAAGATAAACATAATGGAATACAACACACTCGCACACGTGCGCCTCTAAGGTACCTCCACTTGTTGCCTTTGGAAAAACAGTCATGTCCCTCGAACGTGGGACACTTTATAAAAGTCCCTCGATACAAATATCATAGTCCCTCGATGACCCTTCGATGTTGCCTCTCGGTAAATGATCTAGTCCTTTACGATAAATTGCCAAAGCATCCTACAAGTTGCCTTTATGACTGCTCGATGACCCGCGCTTGTCCCTCAAGCATCCAATGATAGGGCTACCCACCAACTAATGGTAGGATAACATTATCTAAAGGAAAATAGGAAAAGAACAAAGACCATTCGAGTAGGTAGACCGTTCATAGTTGCTTGCTCATAAAAACAAACAAAACAATTTTTCCGCACATACACAAAACTCTTTTCTAAATATTTTCAAAGACAAAAAAAACACTTTGTATATGTTCTCTCCGAAACCAGAAACATTACAAAGTTCTCTGCCCTAAGGCGTCTTTTCAAAACATCTTCAAAATACAGTTACACAAAAATCATTTTCAAAATGAGCTAGCAACTAAGAGCCCATAGATAACTATGGATGGAAAGGGTGCTAACACCTTCCCTTTCCATAACCTACCCCCCTTACTTAAAAAATAATCTCGAAAGGCCTTTCCTGTTATTTTCACACTTTCCTTTGTTAGATAAAAGAAAAGTCGGTGGCGACTCTTGCTAACCGCAACATTTGCGATAAAACGCAAACTAGTAAAGTCAGTTCTCCCACCGTATTACAGAATTGGAAACTCTGCTGGGGAGTATTACTCTTAAAAAGTGGGGTTACCTTAGGGCTAGATCATATTTGAAATGCTTTACTTGTCTGATTTGTATCCTTTATCTTTCGGGTTTATGTTTGGGCTATTATTAAAGATCTTATACCCGGATCTAGGGCACCTTTTAGATAAGTATCAATAAATCATGGAGGTTGTACGGTGTAGACCGATATGGATGATATGATAGCTACGTTAGTGTGATACTATAGCTTGTACTAATGACCCACATAGTGTCATTGAGCACTAACTGGTCTTTAGAACCTTAAATTAACTCATCCCAGCCATTAGAAAGTAGTGAGATGGCCAAATTTTGTGCAGACTAAAGTTGGTTGATACTCGATGCTACACTCATTGAGATTGGACTTTAGGGATATTTCGGCTGCAATTCAGATGCTTGAGCTGAAACAATGCCCGAGAGAAAGATCAATAATATGAGATCCCCATAACACAATTACTATTGCTAGGACAAGTTGAGCCACCTGAAACTTCAAGAGGGTAATTACCTACAAATTCCATGCAAGCCTGAACCTAAGGCTACTTGTGTGACTTGTTTTCTTTCATTATCTAACATCTTGAACTCCTTGTAGGGTTTTGTTTGTATTCAATATCTAACGATGTGATTTCCTTGTAGGACTTGTTTGTAGTCATTATCCAATAATTTGGACTTCTTGTAAGACTCACTTGGCTTCATCACCTTATACTTTTGCTTGGTGCATGGCATACATATCATGACATCATGCCATAGCATTTCTTTAACCATTTCAAGGATCTTTAGGGTCTGTGACGCAGGTTATGATCAACCAGACGTCTAGCAAGAGGCAAGGGGATTTATTTTCCTCTATCCAATGTCGTCAAAAGACCAAAGCACGATAACTTGACTCAGAGGTTATGACCCACTCTACATGGTGAGATTGATTCTTGTAGAGGGACATTCAACGATACAAAGTTCTGTCGTCGAAGATACAATCAGAATTCAAACATTTTCTTGTGTTTACCCCCCAAGATCCTTGAAAACATTGCATGCATGCCATTACATAACAGGTATTCTCAAGACAGGTTTTTTCATTTTCTCGCTGTTTATTTCAGCAAGGAAGATGGCTCTCGAACAGAAAGATAGAGATCTCCAAACTCAAGATGCTCAGTTCAAGAAAATTATCCTGAATCTATCCAAGGGGAAAGAAGAATTGAAAGCAATCCTCACTGGGAACACGACCAAGAAAAATCCTGAAGATAACCAGGATGACCAGGTGGAACAACTGCAAGTTGAGATGGAAAGGATGAGAATTTGGATGAGTAGTCCGATGGCTCTTATCTAAAATTTAGCTCTGGGACAAGAAGAGTTAATAATCCTCATTAACGATCTTTGTCAAGACAGATACGACCGTCTGGGGAAAACTGCTAGAATTTGGGGCCTAATCAACGATCAATCTCTCTTGGAAGCCAGGGAATCGGGTGACATGTTCATGTGGGAATATGTTGAAAATAAACTCAAGAGCGGTGAAATTCAGGGGACTACATCTTCAATTACTCGAAAGAGATCACACAATGGAAAGAAGGAGTCCAATACTGTGTACGACCAGAAGGATTATAATAAGAGCGATCTTAACCAATTTGTGGGCGAAGTATGAATCTCTAATCCAAAACTTGTGCAACAACGACAACGGGGTAATCGGCGTAAGTAGAATACATCTAAATGACGCTTTACTGAAATCAACGTGTCATTGGCTCAAGCATTGCAACACATGTTGGAGGTCAAGCTGGTTACTTTGAAGGATCCTCCTTAGAATCCCAACACCGCCTCTCCAATGTACAATCCAAATGCAAGGTGTGCGTACCACTCTAACAGCCATAGGAATGACACTAATAGTTGTTGTACGTTGAGAAATAAGATTCAAGACTTGATCGACGAGGGAGTGTTGAGTTCACACAAGATGGTCAGACTGAATTCTTCTGCCATCCCTCAAAGGCACACCATCTGAAGTGACAAGTACAGACTAAGAGGCTTTTTGTTCATTAGAATTTTCAAATTGTAATTTTCTTTTGATTGTTCGAACACTTATTTATGTCAAAATTTATTATTCCGTTAATGCATTGCATATGTTTGTCTTAAATTAATCCATTCGTTTTCACTATACTGAAACTATGCTTTTACTTCCTTTTTGTGATATTCGACTCTCAATTAAAAGTTGTAACCCTTTAAAGGGAAGATGACGAAAAAGATACCATAATCTCTACAATATGCTTTTGAACAGACTTTGCTGACGATGTACATGTGTTGTTTCAAATCCTAAACAGTGGACTTATAAGGAAGATAATACCTAGTCAACCCCTTTGAGCCTAAGAAGTAGGAGTTTCTTTTTCATGCAAATTGAAACCCTTAATCATAACTTGGGGCTGGGTAGTTTCTCAGTTAATTCAATGGTGCATTCAATCACAAGCTTTCCCCTCGTACAGGACATGTAGTGTCAGAGGTATCATTCAAAAACAAAAAATGGTGATGGTTCCGCATAATCGTTAAAATAATCAGTCATTATCTCTCAAAAGAAAAGCCCCCTAAGTCCAAACCTATGAAGGAGACTTAAGAAAAAAACTGGGGCATCCCGCTGACTATAATCACAAAAGAAATAATTCAGGAAAAAGGTAGGGATGATAAAATTAAAAAAAAATAGGTCGCTACAAATCCTCAACAAAAAGAAAAGGTTACAAAAATGACTGCCTTCTCAAATAAAATTTCAGTATCTGAACCATCAACGAAATATAAGGGCAAAGATTCCAGACTCAATTGGGATTTAAATGCACAATCAACTGAGTATAGGACTGGAGAATATAATGAAGAACGAGCTGGGTACAAATAAATTTCGAGCCTTTATCCTTTGTTTCTTAAACAGTGAACCAGGCCATGCTACAACCCTTAAAATTCCTAGCTGAAGCATGGGTTAGTTTGAAAGCATACTGTTACAAAAGGTATCCTGACTCCTGTAAGGTTTACTAGAAAACTTGAGTTGAATTCATATTCTTACAAAATTCTGTTTGTTTACTAAAAATGCATTTTTAAAACTTCAAGACAGATATAAGCTTTGCATTCTTTAAATGCCATTGTTTACATATGACTAATCGTTCGACAATAGAGAAATTCGCACGATGGAAATTCAATGAAAGGAAATCCTCTGAATGGACAAAATTACCTCAATGGAAAGACATTTCCAGTAACAGGCCTTTCATAATCAAGGGGCATGACATGGTGTCTAACTGATCTGGGGGAAGTCGAGTCAAGATTCGAGGAATCTCCCAAAAGTTCCACATAGCTAGGGGTAGACCTCCGTATGAATCACTTAGGGAATTAAACATTAGTTCCAGCAAAGGGCCACATGCGATCAAGCAAACATATTTCTGGAAGTGCTACAACACTTACTACTATGGACAGTCACAATTCTCCATACCCTGTGAATGCGGACATAGTCATAAAATACTACGCATGAATAAAAAAAGACTCGCTAGGTTGACTGACCTAGGCAAAAATAAGGGCATCCCGGAGAACCAAAAAGGTTTGGGAAAAAATTAGGGATATATAGATAAAATTGTACACTCTACAAGTCGAATACCTGAAAAGGAGGCTTAGGCAAAAAAGGGTATCCCGATGGACTGAAAATCTGAAAGACAGTCCAGGAAAAAGTTAGGGATTAAAGTGTACGACTATGTCCCGTTATCTCGTCACTTGTCTATCAGTAGAAAACTTATTACCCTGATCAACATTCACCAAAGGCTTTAGAAGTTGAGATATGTTCAAGTCTCCACTAATCACCACAGAGCCAGCGCCATGAGATTATCCCCACAAGGTAATCTTCACAAGTTCATACATTCCCCGCAATTTCTCTGGCAGATCACTCTGGCTGATAAAGGAGTATGATCTTCTCCCCGACAATGTCACCAACATATAGGATCCCAAACATTACAGTCCATGGGAATTCCTCTCCTCAGCTGAGTTTTCAAAACTATAAAAGCCCTTGCAGATTACTTCTTTCCAGCTGAGCGCATTCTCCTTGACAAAGAACTTCCCTTAGTAGGATATTCCTCTATCATCAGGGTTTATTTCCCCAAAAGGGTTTATTTCCTCAACAGGATTTATCTCCCCAGTGAGGTCTAACCTCCCCATCTTGAGTCTGTTACTCAGATGATAATGAGTCACCAGAAAAACTCCATTCCCCTGTGAAGTCATCGCTATCCCCAGAGAGTTGTCACTGAATCTAAAATTGGATCCAATATCAGTTAACTCTATCCTCCTCAGACGAGCCATAAAGTCATCCGTTGATGTTATCCCTGGTCAGGGTATACAAAGAATTATAACTCCCCAGTAGAGAAAAGAACAACCAAAGTTTTAAATTCTTCTCCCCCAAGCAGGAATTAACACTCTCTAGCAGAGTTTCCTCAGAAAGTAGAAATGAATGTTTCCCAACAGAGTTATCCTCAAACAGCAAGCAGGAGTCCCCAACGGAAACAATCTCCCAAAAAGATCTAAGTTTCACATACTCTTCATCCCCAGAGACAGTCAGGAATTTATTTTCCCCAGACGAAGATGCCGCTCAAGTTTAAAAATGCATTTCATTAACATTACACATTCATACATTAATTACCAAATGTCATAGCATATGCATACGAAACACATATAGCACAATCTCATTTATTTTGAGAACATCATTATGAAATGCATTCCATACATCATGGCATTGCATACAGCTGACTCTTTACCTTTTCAGGAAAAGATCAATCAACAAATATCATCGACTACTTATATGACCAGACAATCTTCTCAAAGGCTATATCCAACGAAGAGATATTTTCAACATTTTCCTCAAAAGATCGTTCTCAAAATATATTTGTTGGTTCAGTTAATATCGATCAACGATTTCTCCTAACTTGTTTTCCGCTAGACTTCTTTCTCTAGTTCAGCTAAATCGACTCGAAGATTTTACTGCTTTGTTTTCCAAATAAATATAATTCAAGACCTTTGTTAGTTCAGTTTAAACCGATCAACGATTTATCCTAATTTGTTTTCTGGTAGACTTCTTTCTCTAGTTCAGCTAAATCGACTCGAAGATTTTACCGATTTGTTTTCCAGATAAAGATAATCCAAGACCTCTGCTGGTTCAGTTTAAATCGATCAAAGATTTATCCTGATTTGTTTTCTGGTAGATTTCTTGCTCTGGTTCATCTAAATCGACTCTAAGATTTTGCTTATTTATTTCTAGTTAAATATAATTCGATACCTCTGGTGGTTCAGTTTAAGTCAATCAACGATTTATCCTGATTTGTTTTCCGGTAAACTTCTTTCTCTAGTTCAGCTAAATGGACTCGAAGATTTTTCTGATTTGTTTTCCAGATAAAGATAATTCAAGACCTCTGCTGGTTTAGTTTAAATCGATCAACGATTTATCCTGATTTGTTTTCTGGTAGACTTATTTCTCTGGTTCAGCTAAATCGCTAGAAGATTTTACTGAATTGTTTTCCAGAAAAAGATAATTCAAGACCTCTGCTGGTTCAGTTTAAATCGATCAACAATTTATCCTATTTTTTTCCGGTAGACTTCTTTCTCTGGTTCAGCTAAATCAACTAGAAGATTTTACTTATTTGTTTTTCATATAAAGATAATTCAAGACCTCTGCTGGTTTAGTTTAAATTGATCAATGATTTATACTGATTTGTATTCCGATAGACTTCTTTCTCTGGTTCAGCCAAATCGACTCGAAGATTTTGCTGATTTGTTTCCAGTTAAAGGTAATTCAAGACCTCTGTTGGTTCAGTTTAAATCGATCAAAGATTTATCCTTATTTGTTTTCCGATAGACTTCTTTCTCTGGTTTAGTTAAATCGACCCTAAGATATTGCTGATTTGTTTCCAGTTAAAAATAATTTGAGACCTCTGTTGGTTCATTTTAAATCGATCAATGATGTAACCTGATTTGTTTTCCGATAAACTTCTTTCTCTGGTTCAGCTAAATCAACTCGAAGATTTTACTGATTTGTTTTCCAGTTAAAGATAATTCAAGACCCCTGCTGGTTCAGCTTATATCGATCAAAGATTTATCCTGATTTGTTTTCTGGTAGACTTCCTCCACTGGTTCAGTTTAAATCGACCAATGATTTATCCTGATTCGTTTTCAGTAGACGCTTCCTCTATTTCAGTTAAAGTCACACAGAGATTTATTATGATATTTCTTCCAATTAAAGTCAACAATTATTTAGGATGGAATTTATAAGCCCATCTCTGACAACTCCCTATCATTTCTCCAAATGGCATCTATAAGCCCATTTCTGGTATACTCAACCAACAGTATTACATCTTGCACAGGAGAGTGCAAATTTCTAGGCACTTAAGTGTTCAATCATCTTCTACCTTCAAGTCACGAAAGGCAGACGTGCCAATCTAACTTTTTAGGTTTAAGAAGATAAAACGGGGTAAACTATTGTACCAGAATATTTTCCCTCACATTTTTCTTCAAGGCATTCTTCCAAGGCTACTCGGACACCCAGGACACTCAAGGGTTGACTAGTCAAGATGCTCCTCCTAAGCCAAAAGCCTTCAAACAGGGTTTGGAATTTCTCAAGGAAATTTGGTTTGAAAAATTCTCAAGTGGCTTCCATGGTTCTTCATAGGTCCTCAACAAGGTTCGTGTCAAGTTTCAAGCCCTACATCACAAGTTTGCTCAGTCAATGGCTCAAATGATTGAAAATCAACTGTATTGGTCAAAAAGTCAATTGTAGTCAACATACAGTCAAACTTCAAGATTTTTGGTGATATTCATCATTTGATCAAGGTTTGATCATGATTCCTCAAGGAAAGCCTTCAAATCATCAAAAGTCAAAAATTGCCAAATTAGGGTTTCCTTAGGAGAAGTCAACTAAATTTTGACCAGGCATAACTTTTATATGCTTCATCAAATTTTCCCCAACCAAAGACAATTTTGAAGAAAATTCATTTCTCTACAACTTTGGTTTTATTCTCAAGTCCAAAAAATGGTTCATTTGGAAGATATGATCTCATACATTATAGGTCATTTTCGAAAGTCAACAAAAGACACTTTTTTTCAAGGAAACTTACATCAAGATAATATCTTCAAAAGAAAAAAATGATCAACTTATAGATTTTAGAGGATATATTGGTCTTTCCAAAAAGTCCAAGATCATATTTAAAATATAAAAATTGAGCAAATTATGAGTTGCACAAGTTGGGCAATTTTCAAGAAATGCATGAAATCTCAATTGAGTAAATTTGTGATTTTATGTTATTGGGCCTAACTTTTTGGAGTTCAAACATACTTATGATATGTCCAGATACATCTAAACATATCCATGAATTATTTGGATTTTGTTTTTATTTATTTGGATTTTTATTTATTTAAATATGAATTAAATCAAATAAAATGAAAAAAACTAATGGGCTATTGCATATGGGCTTGACTTGATCCATAATGAAGCCCTAAAATTCATGAAAGATACACCCAATATGCCCAAGTTCATGTAGCAAACGAAAATGGAAAGATATATTTCATTTTTGGCAAGAATCATTCAGATATGGCAAACTTTCAATATGTTGGATTTTTGTCTTTTGGCCTGAAAGCTTTGTTTTCTTGCAATACTTGCTCTTATATTCCCTCTATATATTGCACAAAAACTCAAGCCAAAGGACCATGCATAGATACCTACAAGAAAGCTCTACAAAATTCTCAAAAATTGCTAAAAGTTGCAAGAATTCGTAGCTATATTCCCAGGCGCTATTAGTCAAAACAAGTTGGCAAATCACTTTTCTGAGACTTCCAGGAGTCTACTCAGGCCTCTTGGCAAGCCAATCCATGCCCAAAACAGCCACACTAAGTAGCTCTGGTTGGGTAAAAATTCTTAATTACAAACTCTCAATTCTTACGTTATAAATGGTTTATAAGCATTCATGCATGTTGATACTAATGTTTAGAATATTTTAGAATCACTGCTTTTAAATTTTGACGCAAGAATCTGAAAATGCCAAATCTAAAGCCTCAAAGGCACGTCTCCATGGTGCACCCCAAGACTTTATCCACCCTGGACCCAGCGCAGAACTAGGCTTTGTCTAGTTTGGGCTCTTAATTCAGCTTCTTTCTCACCCCTCATTTTCATTTTTGCAGCACAACCCATTTTTCTTTTGCTTTATTTATTTCCTTTTATTTCAATTAATTTCCTGTTATTAAAAAATCATAAACATCATAAAATCAAAATCACAAAAAAATATTAGAATTAGTTTTTTTTATTAATTAAAATTAATTTTAAATTACCTTTTTTTTAATTAATTAATTAATTAGAATTTGGTTTCCAAAAATTTAATTAAATTATATTTTCCTAAAAAACAAAAACAACAAAAACATTTCTTTTTATCACTTAGAATTTTTTTAGGGCTTTCCTTCTCCACGCGTTTTATTTACTTTATTCATATTATTTTCATAAATTATGTAATTGTCAAAATGATGTAATAGTTTAACTAGGACCTTTTATATTTTCTTTCCCCATTTTGGTTTGTAATTTCCCCCATCCCGAAGCATTGTAATAGCGTATATTCTTTTTCCGCACTTTATTTCCTGTACTTATATACAATTAACTGCTAGATGTATGCTAATAGGCTTGTATGGAAAAAATAAAAGCAAACACTATAAAACCTAAGACTCAAGATAAATATAACTGAAATACAACACACTCGCACACGCGCACCTCTAAGGTACCTCCACTTGTTGCCTTCAGAAAAATAGTCATGTCCCTCGAATGTGGGACACTTTAGCAAAGTCCCTCAATGCAAAGATCATGGTGCCTCGATGACCCTTCGATGTTGCCTTTCGGGAAATGATCTAGTCCCTTACGATAAATTGCTAAAGCATCCTACAAGTTGCCTTTATGACTGCACGATGACCCATGTTTGTCCCGCAAACATCTAATGATAGGGATACCCACCAACTAATGGTAGGATAACATTATTGTTGTACCCCAAAATTTGCCCTCCCATTTCATCAATATTTTCTCACCACAAGACCCTTGGAGCTCCAGATCAAGTTAGGGTTTGCTCTGCTCAAGACTCCTCCTTGCACTGTTGACCCAAATTAGGGTTTGAGTTTGCACAAAGATGTTTTGACCTAAAATTCCCAAATTGACTTTCATGCTTCATATTGGACTCACAAGTTTATCCATACCAAGTTTAAAGCCTTGATTCCATTCTTTGCCCAGTCAATTGGACATTTGACCTAGAAATCAGCTATATTGGGGAAAAAGTCAACTGTGGCCATTTGACAGTCAAACCTCATGAATTTTGACCCACATCAATATATTGAACTCATATGAACCATTTGGTAACGTTTGGATCATAATTCCACAAGAAATTTGATCAGATCACCAAAAGGGCAAAATGGTCATTTTTAGGGTTTTGACTACACAAAGGCAATTTTTGACTGTTTGACCTAACCAATGGAAAATCAAGCTCATATATGGACTCAAGGACTCAATGGCATGGTCTTGACACATTCAACAAGTTCAAAAGGTTCCAAATGCACAAGATTGACAAATGAATTTTCCAGTCAACTGATCAAAATTTGACTGTATACTGAAAAGTCAAACTTTGACTTTTTGGTCAAAATCGAGTCCCAAGATTAATTTTTCATCAAGACATGTCAAATTATGAAACTTGTTCATCAAGAAACCCAAAATTGCAAATTAGGGTTTAAAATGAAGAAATTTCATAACTTAGAAATTTTCTAAGTTATAAAATTTCCTTATTTTTTCCTAACTTTGTCCCATTTTTTCATCAAGATACATTTGGATTCAAACAAAACTCAAAACATGAAAGTTGTATTCCATTGAAAAATCTACAACTTTGATTCACAAATTTTCCTCAAAGGAAGCTTGTAGCTCAAGTTATGATTTTTGGAACAAGGGTGCAAAACATTCTTAACTTAGAAAATTTTTTACCTATTTTGGGCAGGATTTTTGCCCAACTTCATGGCCACTTTTCACATGCTTCCACTTGGAATTTCAACTTAAATTACAAATATGGATTGTAGTACACATTCCAAGCTTTCCAAATTGTCCAAGAACTTCTCAAACACCCTTGTGGTTAGGGAGAATCGAATTTGCAAAGTTGGGCAAAATCCACTTTTGTTCTTGACCAAGGCATGTTCATACACTTTGCATTTTCAAACTCAACATGGTTCAAGATAGATTACAGGCCTCTAATATTTCTCACACTCAATAATTTAATGCATATCCTTTGTGTTCAAGTCTTATTTTGTGTATTTAGCCATTACATGCAAGATTAGTCCATAATTAGAAAAAGCATTTTTGCCATTTTTGAAAAGGTCCACTCTATGTCAAATTCACAAATCAAAGAGGTACAAGCCAGATCTTTTAGGCACAAGTTTATGGACAAATCCCACTGATCAAGAAGAGAAAATGCAGCATGCTTGAGGGGCATGTATGAGCCTATAACCCAACTTGACAAACTTTGCTTAGATAAGAAAAAAACTTGCATATTGAACCACAACTCTCATGCCTGTAAAGACCAACTAAAACAAACTTTGTAAACACATTTCATACTCCCTAACTGACCTAAAGCATGACCAAACTACCCTTGATCCCTCCTCATACAGAAAATCACCATTTTTCTGCAAGAAACAGGGCATTCTGCATTTTGACTTGGCCAGCATCATTCACTCGTGCGTTTTTGCCCAAACAAGTTCCAATACACTCCATACCATCCATTGAAGCTGTCTGAAGCCTTAGATACAAGCTGTAACAGCCATAGCCAAGTTTGCCATTTTTACTTTTCGTTGTTGCAGGTTGACTTCCATAGCTCGATTCAGAAGGATTCAAAGCACACCAAGCATAGAGGAAGCACCCCTGGACCTCAAGCAAGCTGTACAAGCCCTCAAACACCATTGAAGTTGGCCATATCACTCTGTTCAAGTCAAGCTGAAACAGGTAAAATGTGAACTTCTATCTCTCTATCCAAGTATATTTAGGCTTAAGTTTGTGAAGAAAGTGTGTTCTACTCATAGCCCTGAAGCTATCCATGTTGTCACTTTTTATTTATATTGTGTGTGCTAAGAGAATTTTGGACCTGAACATAGAAGAAAACTTAGGTCAGAAATTGGGGGAGGAGAAATTCTCTCTCATTTCTAAGAGTTAGAACAACTTCTTTATATGTTTAGAATCGTGACATGATGCTCTATAATGTTTACGTTGTGAGTTTTTGTTAAAAGTCAAGGAATCAAGAGATGGCAGAGATGGAAGGAAGCGCACGTTTTTTTGTTTGAATATGGCTGAAGGTTGAAGACATAGTTGACTTGGGCTGGGCCTGAGTCAACCTGCTTTTTGCACCCTCTTTTTCCACTTACACCCCCTTGGCCCTTGTGTGTTATTTTGATCATTTTTGATTTTTTTCTTTTTGATTCTGACTTATTATTTTTTGCTCAAATATAAAAAATATTAAAAATATTTTTCCACCCATTTTTGCATTTATTTGGAATTTATTTGTTTTATTTTAACTTGTACATGTAAAATAATATATATAATTTTATTTAAAATACTAAAAAATAACACAAAAATATATTTGTTTTTAGTTATTATTTTTTGTCTAAATTTTGAAAAGATTTTCTAAAAAATATACTTTTTTGTAAATAATTAATATTTCATTTTTATATATATTTAGTATATTTAATATATAATATAAATACCTGTACATATTTTATTAAATATTTAGGATAAAAATGTAAAAAGAATGCCTTTTTATTTTTATTAATATATGACATCAAAAAACTTTTTTTCACAATATACTTTTTTTTTTGTATATAATTAACAAATATTGTATATAATATAATTAACAAATATTATTTATTTAGAAAACTAGGGTTTTGCCCTAAACCATGAAAATATCCAAAAAAATTGACTTTTTATTTTTTTGTTTATATTTTACATTGAAAAACACTTTTACATACATAAAAAAAACATTTTTGTGCATAATACATTTTTTGCGTATTTATTATATTTGCCTTAATATTGTACAATTAATATTTGTATATTCAATATGGATGTAATAGCTTAGATTTTAATTTCTTGCTAAATATCCCCCATTTGAACATTTGTACCCCCATCCCTATAATTATGTTGTAATAATTTAGGACTTTAAAATTCCGCATTTAAAAGCTTTCCAATTATGCCATGATAGACCTAGGGTTTGTATGCAAAAAAAATCAAATAACGAATAGCTTGACCTAATTCAAAGATAAACAAGCATGAAAATGGACAACACCAATCACACTTGCACCCTTAGGGTTACCCCACTTATTGCCTTCAAAAATGGGCCATGTTGCATGTTGAGTGTCTTTGGCAAAACAAAAACAAATCAAATGATCATAGTCCCTCGATGACGCTATCAAGTTGCCTAAACAAGAATGATCAAGTCCCTTAAGAAAAATGCCAAAGATACTTGACACCATTGCATTCATGGTCTATACGATGACCCGCACCCGTCCCGTTAACATCCTAACACAAGATTGTCCACCAAATACAATGGTGGAACAATACTGTTAAAAGGGTTAAAACATAGGAAAGATCTTTGAGAAATTTAGGGTAGATAGCTTTTGGTTACTTGCCCAATCTTGCAAAACAATCCTTGCCCTTTTAAAAAACACACATCACTACACAATTTCAAAACAAAACCTTCAAAACATTGAAAACTTTTCAAAAGACAAATACACCTTTGTATACATTCAAACATGGATCATTACAAAGGTTGCCATCACCATGGCCTCTTTTCAAAATATCTTTCAAAAAACACACAAAGCACCATTTCAAACAATTGAAAGCACCATTTCAAACAATTGAAAATGCAAGGCAAGTGATCTAAGCAAGTAACTAAGATCCCATGGATAACCATGGATAGAAAGGGTGCTAATACCTTCCCTTTCTATAATCTACTCCCCGAACCCAAGAAAACATCTCAATGGTTTTTGCTGTGCTTTTTAACCTTTCCTTAGGATAAAATAAAAAGTCAGTGGCGACTCTTGCTCAACCGAAACATTTGCAAAAACAAACGCAAAACCTCAAGTCAGTTCTCCCACCATATCACAGAACTGGCGACTCTGCTGGGGAAACCCCATGTACTTAAAAGTAGAGTAACCTTAGGGCTTAGATCACCCTTTTTGCATGACTAATTGTTTGCTTTGATTGCTTTACATTTTGGTTCTCTTGTTTTGGCTTGAAATCCTAACCCGGATTTGGGAAACATTTCATAGATAGCAATACGTTGTGGAAACTGTGCGGGGTATACCGACACGGTTGAAGCAATAGCTATATTAGTGTGACATATTTGTGAGTACCGGTAACCCTTGAGTTCAATCAAGGAGAGTACGGGGCCGCTGAGTGATGTCACTAAGCACTAATGACCTAAAACCTTACTTGACCATCTTGGCCTTTTTAGGGGTAGTGAGATGACCGGCTTTGGTGCAGTCCGAAGTTGGTAGATACTCGATACTACACTCATTGAGGGTTGTTTTCTTGGAATATTTTGGTCGCTAGTTAAGTGGCTAAACCAAAACAATGAACATGGAAAATAATCCAATGATATTGAGCTCCTTAGAACCCGATTACTATTTATAGGACAGGTTTTTAAGCCAACTTCACTCAAGAGGGTACTTACCTATGAAACCTCGTGCAAGCCTGAAACTAGGGTTTTGTGTGACTTGCTTGTACATATTTTTGTGCATACATCATGAACATCATCAAGCATCATATGCATCCACTAACCATTTCAAGGGTTTGGATCTTCATCTTTGTTTTTGTTTTGTAGGTCATGGAAATTCTTCGCAGGAAAACTATCCAAGTCAACCTTGTGAGAATCCCTCATCAACTCAAGGAGCTCACATCCAGAATTCCAGAAAGCTCTCTCTTCAGTGAAAGACATGGTAGACTGCTCAGCATAGTCAACACCAGCATTGAAGAGGACATGGTGAAGGTTTTGTTCTAGTTCTTTGACCCCCTTCACCACTGTTTCACATTCCCCGACTACCAATTGGTGCCCATTTTGGAGAAATTTTCTCAACTCCTGAGAATTCCTATTCTTAATCAACTACCCTACAACGGTACGGAAAAAGAACCAAACCCTGAAGATGTTGCTCAAGCACTACACTTGCAACCATCTGACATCAAGGGGCATTGGGAGACTAGAAGTGGTGTCAAAGGCTTCTTGGCAAAATTCTTGTTTGAGAAGGCACAAGAGTGTTGGAATTCATTGGATCTACAAGCCTTTGAAGAAATTGTGGCACTCCTCATTTATGGGTTGGTCTTGTTCCCAAATCCGGACTAGCTTATAGATGTCAACTCCGTCAAGATCTTCTTATCCAGGAATCCCATACCAACATTGATTGGGGACATCCTCTACTCATTTTACACACGAATAATGAGAAAGAGGGGTGTTCTCATGTGCTGTACTCCTCTCCTTGCAAGGTGGTTTATTTCGCACCTTCCACAATCTGTTTTGAAGAATGAACAAGGCTTAAGGTGGTCACAACGATTGATGACCCTCACACACTCTGATGTACATTGGTGTTCTCGGTCCAGAGAAAATTTCATCATCGTCGATCGTTGTGGAGAGTTTCCTAATGTTCCATTACTTGGCATTAGGGGAGGAATTACCTACAACCCTTGTCTAGCTTTGAGACAATTTGGATATGCACGGAGGGATAGCCCTCATGACATGCTAATTCCCGACCTAGTTTTTGACTTCGACAACAATGCGCAAGGACTTCGCCAAAGATTCATCAGAGCTTGGAGGATGCCTAACAAGGTAGATAGAAAGACACTGGGGCACAAGAACTCCATCCCTCTTGAGCCTTATCTCAAGTGGGTAAGGACCCGAGCCCAAAGTCTTATGATGCCTTACCCTCACATTCTCCCTTTGATCAAAGAGCCTGTTAAGGAAGGAGAGGTTCCATACACCATCCTACATCCTGACATGCAAACATCATGGGAGGAGATGCAGAAGAGTTGGATCCAACTCAAGGAGGAACGAAATACTTTTGAAGCCAGCTTCTACGCCAGTGATAAGAAGGTTTTAGAGCTTACCCTCCGACTTCATGAGTAGGAGACCCTCAACACTTACATCGCACCAAAGAGGATGCGCAACGTCTTTTTACCTTAAGAAGTTTTTGTAATATTTGGCCCATGGGGCATTTATGTACTGACAAAATTTCTTCTTATTAATATGACGTGTGTTCTTTTTGTTTGCAACAAATTTTTAATTTCTAAATCCTTGAATGCATTACATGAATAAACATATCATTCATCATATGCATAAACAGGTCTTCACACCAGGTTTCCTTATCTCTCTACTGTTTATTTCAGTAAGATGGATCTCGAACAGACGGTCAAAGATCTGCAGGCACAAAACTCACAGTTTCAACAACTCCTAATGACCTTGGCAAAGGGTCAGGAGGATCTAAAAACACTGCTTGGGAACAAAGAGCAAGAAAAAGTGAAAAAGAAGAAGAAAAGAGTCGGGGTAGGTACGCTGGGAAGAAGGTTTGAGAATGAAGCTAGGAGAGTTCTTGAATTTCCCTCCGCATCTGAGGAGGAAACCAGTAAAGGGAAAGGAGTTGCACTACCTTCTGAGTCTGAGGCTGAAGAGGAAGAGGTTGAGGAAGATGAAGACTACTCAGAGCAACAATACCCGCCAGCGAACGACAAATACAAAAACCTGGAGGATAGACTGGCAGCTATGGAGCTGCAAAGGGTTCCTGGGTTAGATTTTGAAGAATTGGGATTGATTGCTGGAATTGTGATCCCTCCAAAGTTTAAGGTGCCGATTTTTGCAAAGTATGACGGGCTGTCTTTCCCAAAGATGCACCTGAGGTCGTATGTCAGGAAAATTCAACCTCATTCATCCGACAGAAATCTTTGGGTACACTTCTTCCAGGATAGCCTGTCTGGAACACAGCTAGATTGGTTTTACAAGCTGGAGAGGTCAGAGGTACATAGTTGGGAGGATTTGGCAGCCGCCTTTTATCGCCAGTATCAATATAACTCTGACTTGGCGCCAACCCGTACTCAGCTACAAAGTATGGGAATGGCCTCAAATGAGGGATTCAAAGAATACGCCCAGAAATGGCGCGACTTGGCCGGAAGAGTGCAGCCACCTCTTTCTGATAGGGAACTAGTTGATATGTTCTTGGGGACCCTATCTGGTCCATTCTTCAACCATTTGATCGGGAGCTCCTCCGCAGGGTTTACTGAATTGATTCTGACTGGCGAACGGGTGGAAGCTGGTATTAAGAATGGGAAGATTCAAAAGGAGGCCTCTGCATCTACAACTGCTAAGAAATCATTTCCGGTCAAGAAAGAGGCAGTTGTTGTGTACTCTCAGAAGGGGTCAGGAAGAACTGAGCGCCGGCCGACTGTGGGGGCCGTGATGATCCAAAATTCATCAAATGATCAGCCTCGTAACAATCAGTCCAGACCAAATCAGCAACGGGTAGAACGGCCACAACGACAGTTCACCCGCATCAATATGACGCCTGCACAAGTTCTTCCCCATTTGTTGAAGTTGAATCTAACTGGCTTAAAGGAGGCACCGAAAAACCCTAACACCACATCTCCGTACTATCATGCCAATGCCAAATGCGCCTACCATTCTGATAGCGCCGGACATGACACCAACAATTGTTGGGCACTAAAGAATAAAATTCAAGACTTGATAGATGCAAAAGAGGTCGAGTTCGATGCTCCGGAGAATCCGAATGTAATATCCGCTCCGATGCCAAAGCATGGCCATCATGTTCATGTTGTAGAAGAAGATCTGTATGTTTCTGCTGTTGATGATCTAGTAACCCCATTGTTGACAATCAAGTTAAATATGTTGAAGGCTGGGATTTTCCCAGGATGTAATGAAGACTGCTACTGTTGTTCCTCCTTACCAATCGACTGTCCATTGCTGAAGATAGGCATCCAAGGCCTAATGGACAGCCAACAAATTCTTTTCGAAAAGATTTCTGCTACTCCAACTCCTATCAAAGATGTTTCAATAATCACCATTTCCACCAATCTTTCCAAGGTCCCTAAAAAGCCTGTTAAGATTACATCCGCTATGAAGTTTGTTCCTCTGAAAATAACCATGCCTGGGCCTGTCCCCTACATTTCTGACAAATCAATACCATGGAATTATGGTGGAGAAATCTACTACCATGGTGTTAAACAAGTTGAGATAACTGAAGAGAGCTCTGACGAAGAAGATGCCGACATTGGAAACATTGCCGGTACAAGCAAGATTACCCGAAGTGGGAGAATGTTTTCTCCAGAGATTGCCCCTCCAAAGGCAGTCTTTGGACCCTCAGCTGATGCCAAAGTTACTCCTGCACCGATAAAACTTTCTGCAAGAACTCCGTTAATTGAAGAAGCTGTTACTCCTGTGGTTGTCCCTCCTACTTCTGCTGATAAAGGGAAAGGGATCCAAGATGAGCTCGTCAGGACGAGGGCTCAGCCCTTGGTTATCCCCGAAACCTCTAAGAAAGAAATGGAGGAGATTCTGAAAATAATTAAGAAGAGTGATTATGACGTGGTGGAGCAACTGGGGCAAACCCCCTCGAAGATCTCCATGTTAGCATTGCTGCTTTGTTCTGAGGCTCATGCCAAGGCATTGATAAGATTTCTGAAGACAGCCCATGTGCCCCAGGAAACCTCAGTCGATCAATTCCAAGATTGTGTAGCCATCCTGACCGCAGACAACGGCCTGGGTTTCTCTGATGTTGACCTGACTCCGAAAGGAAGAAAGCACAATGACGCATTACATGTGTCGGTTGAATTCTGAGGAACTACTCTTGCCCATGTTTTGGTCGACCCTGGCTCTTCTCTGAACGTGCTACCTAAGAAAGCTTTGGATCGATTGGATTGCGAGGGCTTGGAGCTGAAACCAAGCAATATCATTGTCAGGGCCTTTGACGGGTCTAAGAGAATGGTGCATGGGGAGGTCGACATCCCTATCAAGGTAGGAACTGAAGTATTCCATTCAACTTTCTATGTGATGGACATCCGTCCGTCATACTCTTGCTTGCTAGGAAGGCCATGGATACATAATGTTGGGGCAGTCACTTCCTCCCTACATCAGATGCTGAAATACCCTGTCAAAGGAAAGATTATAACTGTACACGGTGAAGAAGAATATATGATCAGTCACCTGAACTCCTTTCGGTATGTGGAAGTAGAGGGCGAATTCATTGAGACACTGTTCCAACACTTCGAGGAAATTGCTCCCGAGGTTGCTGTAGCAAAGGCAGTAGTTAAGGAACCCAAGCAGGTGGCCAGGATGGCATCTCTGAAAGACGCAAAGGCTGCAATGAAGGAGGGAAAGATATCAACATGGGGATAGCTGCCTGACATTCCTCACAAAACAGATAAGTTTGGGTTGGGATTTACCGTTGTGGGGCAAAAAGCTATGCGTCCCTCAAAAATGGAAAGGACACCCATCAAGATTTCTCCTCATGGAATCCATGCTTTGGAAGACGAAGACGAAGAGGGTAACATTGAAGACTGGATCTTCCCAACCATCGATGGGGGACTACACAACTGGGAGGCGAAAGACTTCGTCCCCATTACTTTCATTAATCAGTAACTTATCTTTCGAACATTTCCTGTTGGTCTGTAATAATTACTTTTTAAACAATCTGCGCACTACTTTTTCACCTCATGCCTTGCCCGGGGTATGTAGGTCCATTTGTAAGGGTTTTGATTCTCTTCATATCCATATGACATGTTTAATGATTCATTGGACGTTTTTCATTGATAAACTACTGTGTTCATTTTCTTTCCTTTTGCATTTTTGTTTGTTTAAGGATGGCTATCCCTTACACACACCCACACTCACAAATGCAGGTACCCATCCACTCTGGATTCTATGGGTGACTATTCTGCTATGTCCTTCAATAACTCTGAAGATTTGGTCAATCAGGCTGAGTATGAAGATGACGAAGATTGTGAAGTACCAGGGGAGCTAGCCATACTTCTACAAGAAGAAGAAAGGGCCATCTTGCCTCATGAAGAGTTGTTGGAAACTGTCAACTTAGGAACAGAGGAAGACCGGATGGAAGTGCAAGTGGGTGCCAATCTGGAACCAAGTGTAAAGGAGCGTTTGGTACAGTTGTTAAATGAATACGTTGAAATCTTCGCCTGGTCTTATGAAGACATGCCGGGTTTAGACACTGATATCGTGGTTCACCGTCTCCCTACAAGAGAGGATTGTCCACCGATCAAGCAAAAAGTCTTCCGAATGAGGCCCGACATGTCTGAGAAGATTAAAGCAGAAGTAATGAAGCAATTTAATGCTGGCTTTCTGGCTGTTACATCCTATCCACAATGGGTTGCTAACATCGTGCCAGTACCTAAAAAAGACGGAAAGGTCAGAATGTGTGTGGACTACCGGGATTTGAATAGGGCCAGCCCTAAGGATGATTTTCCGCTACCGCACATCGACATTTTGATTGACAACACAGCTCAGCACAAAGTGTTTTCCTTTATGGATCGATTCTCGGGCTACAACCAAATCAAAATGGCCCCCGAGGACATGGACAAAACAACTTTTGTTACACAATGGGGTACCTTCTTCTACAAGGTGATGCCGTTCGGACTGAAGAACGCAAGGGCAACTTATCAACGCGCCATGGTAGCTTTATTTCATGATATGATACATCATGAGATCGAAGTTTACGTGGACGATATGATAGCTCGATCAAAAACAGAGGAGGAACACCTTGAACACCTGCAAAAGCTGTTTGCCAGGTTGAAAGAGTACAAACTCAGGTTGAATCCAATTAAGTGTATTTTTGGAGTTAGGTCAGGTAAACTTCTAGGATTTATTGTCAGCAACAAAGGCATTAAGGTCGATCCAGCAAAAGTGAAAGCAATACAAGAGATGCCTTCCCCCCGTACTGAAAAGGAGGTTAGAGGATTCTTGGGGCGCTTGAACTATATTTCCAGATTCATCTCTCATCTGACATCTACCTGTGAGCCAATCTTCAAACTATTGAAGAAAGATCAGGTAGTCGAATGGAACGACGATTGCCAAGCTGCTTTTATTAAGATCAAGGAGTATTTGCTAGAACCTCCTATTCTGATGCCACCCGTCGAAGGAAGACCGTTGATCATGTACCTGACCGTCTTGGATAACTCAATGGGGTGTGTTTTGGGCCAGCATGACGAGTCTGGTCGAAAAGAGCATGCTATTTATTACCTTAGAAAAAAGTTTACCGACTGTGAGACTCGCTACTCACTGCTCGAGAAAACTTGTTACGCTTTGGTATGGGTTGCTCGCCGACTAAGGCAGTATATGCTGACTCATACCACTTTGTTGATTTCCAAAATGGATCCTATCAAGTATATCTTCGAGAAGCCAGCTTTATCTGGAAGAATAGCTAGATGGCAAATGATCCTAACTGAGTATGACATCCAGTACACTACCCAAAAAGCTATAAACGGGAGTGTACTAGCTGACCATCTAGCTCATCAAGCTATCGAAGATTATCAGTCCATGAGATTTGACTTCCCGGACGAGGACATCATGAATTTGGACAACATTAAAGGTAACGGACCATATGACGGACCTGAAAATGGATCCCGATGGACCCTGTACTTTGATGGTGCTTCAAATGCACTCGGAAACGGTATCGGTGCGGTACACATTTCCCCGGAGGGTTGTCACACGCCTTTCACGGCCCGACTTTGCTTCAGCTGTACCAACAACATGGCTGAATATGAAGCTTGCATCTTTGGTCTCAAGGCTGCTATTGACCTGGGGATCAAATCTTTGATCGTATTTGGGGACTTGGCTTTGGTTATCAATCAAATCAAAGGAGAATGGGATACCAAGCATCCTAATCTAATCCCATACAAAGAACATGTCCTGACATTGTTGCCTCATTTCGAGCAAATCACCTTCGAGCATTTCCCGCGAGAGGAGAATCAGCTAGCAGATGCTCTGGCAACAATGTCTTCCATGTTTAAACTCAACTGGGATAACGAGGCTCCCCAAATCACCATCGAGCGAATGGATGAACCTGCGCATTGTCATGAGATTAATACCGAAGAAGTAGTGGAACAACCTTGGTTTCACGAAATCAAAAGGTATCCCCAGACTAGAGAATATCCCGAAGGAGCTTCCGTAAATGACAAGAAGTTCCTAAGGAAATTTGCTGCCAAGTTCTTCCTGAGCAACGACATCCTCTATAAACGCAGCCATGATTGTGTTCTACTCTGATGTGTAGACAAAGCTGAAGCAGAGCTAATCATGACCGAGATACACAGCGGTACATTTGGCACTCACTTGAGTGGGCATACGATGGCTAAAAAGATTCTAAGGGCAGGCTATTACTGGTCTACCATGGAAGCAGACTGCCATCAGCACTCCCGTACTTGCCACAAGTGCCAGGTCTACGCCGACAAGGTACACATCCCTCCTGTTCCTCTCAACGTTCTGACAGCTCCTTGGCCATTCGCAATGTGGGGCATTGACATGATTGGAGAGATCAAGCCCACGGCATCCAACGGACATCGCTTCATCCTGGTCGCTATTGAATACTTTACCAAATGGGTTGAAGCAACTTCCTTCGCCTCTGTTACAAAAAATGTGGTTGCCCGCTTCATCAAGCAAAACCTCATATGCCGGTATGGTGTCCCCGACAAAATCATCACACACAATGGTACAAATCTGAATAATACTATGATCACCACTCTATGCAAACAGTTCAAGATTTATCATCACAATTCATCTCCCTATCGGCCGAAGATGAACGGTGTTGTTGAAGCTGCGAACAAAAACATCAAGAAGATCATTCAGAAAATGACACACTTACAAGGACTGGCATGAGATGTTACTGTTTGCTCTGCATGGATACCGTACGACGGCACGTACTTCAACCGGGGCAACCCCATTTTCTTTGGTATATGGCATGGAAGCTGTCTTGCCCATAGAAGTTCAGATTCCTTCTTTAAGGATTATGAAGGATGCTGGTTTGAATGAAGACGATTGGATTCAGACCCGACTTGATTAACTCAATTTCATCGACGAGAAGGGACTCACTGCTGTTTGCCATGGTCAAACGTATCAAAAACGAATGATCAAGGATTTCAATAAGAAAGTCAGACGTCAAGTATAACAAGTCGGAGATCTCGTAATCAAGCGGATTATCTTACCACAAAGTGATCCCAGGGGCAAATGGACTCCTACTTACGAAGGACCATTTGTGATCAAAAGCATATTTTCTGGTGGTGCAATGATTCTGACCACCATGGACGGCGACGATTTGCCGCACCCTGCGAACACAGACATAGTCAAAAGATACTACGCATAAAGTCACCCGACAAGTCAAAAACCCGAAAGGGCGGCTTGGGCAAAAATGGGCATCCCGGTGAACCGAAAACCCGAAAGGGCGGTTCAGGAAAAAATTAGGGAAAAAACAAAAAAATCTGTACACCCGACAAGTCAAAAACCCGAAAGGGCAGCTTGGGCAAAAAGGGGTTTCCCGGTGGATTGAAAAACCGAAAGGGCGATCCAGGCAAAAGTTAGGGAATTAAAGCTTATGACTATGTCTCGTCGGATCACTTTAAAGAACAATCTCTTTATAAACCAGTTCCAAGCTTCTGATCAATCCAGTCATCGGAAAACGAAGCATTTGAATGGATAAGATATTCAGAGTTGTGAAGGCCATAACAGAATGGGATCCCATAGAATCATTGCACATAGCCATCTTTCTTTTGTATAAAATTTTCAATTCTTTACGACAACATCCTCTTACTAGGGTGCCTGTCTCCTTTGTACAAATATACTCATAAAAAGTTAATACAAATACTTTTCCAAATACAGAAATTTGCTTTGTCTTCCTTTTTCTCTTTTGCACTTATGTTTTATTTGAGAAACGTCCAATGTTTTCTTAAATAGGCATATGAATTTGAACATAATCATTTTCCTTACAAACCAAGAAAGATGATTGCAGATAGTTTAAGGGTACAAATAGGTATCTCGATACCCTTTCAGAAGAAATTCCCTGCAGATTTAAACTCCAAATTCTTCGGCAAAGTCAAAATCCAGAACTTAATTCCCCAAACAGAGTTAAACTTCAGGATCCTTAGCAGAAAAGCTTTCTCAAAACTGGCTTCCCCAGCCAGAGAGCCTTCCGAAACTCAAATTCCCCACAGAGTTAAGTTTCAGTATCCCCGGTGGAGCCTTAAAATCTAAAAACACTATCCCCAGTTGAAGTCCAACTATCAATCTCCAGCGGAGCTAACACTTCCAACTATCAATCCCCAGCGGAACCAGACTAGTGAACTTTCTCCCCACAGAGATGCTTCTCACCAGATTGAAGATTCTCAGTCTCACTCCTCCAGCATGAGTCTACCAGGTTCTGGAATCCCCAGTAGAGATCATCAGAATTCTCTTGCCCTACCAGTCACCAAGGAATTTCAATCCCCAGCAGTGGTCCTAAGATCCCTCAACAATTGAAGATTTTGCATTACCCAAGTAGATTGAAGACTCTCATTTTCAGTTCCTCATAGGATATTCAGATATTCCCCAATGAAGATCTCCTCAGGACAGGAATCCCCAGTAGATTGGCATACAAACCCAAGTTCCTGATTCTCCAGCAGTAGTCAACAAGGATATCTCATCTTCAGCAATCAAAGATTCTTGCAATCCCCTACAGCAGTCAAGAATTCACTTCCCCTGGCAGTAGTCAAGATTCTTTTATCTCTAGACATCCAGGACTCATCTATCCTCAGCAAGACAGCTCTTCAGCTTACATGCGCATTCATTTACATTCATATCATAAACATTGATATAACATATATATTACGTCATACATATCCTGCAACATAACTTTCTGTTCTAGCTAACATTTCATCCTTTACAGGATAAGATTAAAAGGCTATCATTAACAATTATTCAGATACAGTATGGATACACCCCAGACACGGCGGTCATTCTATTACTCGTTCAGAATTTATTCTGATACAATATGGATACACCCCAGACACGGCGGTCATTCTATTACTCATTCAGAATCTCAAGTCAGATACAGTATAGATACACCCCAGACCCGACGGTCATTCTACTACTCATTCAGACTACAGCAATCAGATACAGATTAGATACGCTCCAGACACAGCAACCATTCTATCTCTCGTTCAGATTCACTTATCCACCTCAAGGATCAATGCATTCCAAGCACGGATACCATTCTGACCTTTACAACAACAGTTTGATTCTCCCTAGTGCGTTCGCCACGGAAGCCATTCTGTCAATTATTTAGATCCTAGTTACAGTTTCAGATACACTTCAAACACGGAAGTCATTCTGCTGCTCATACAAATCTTAACTTCAGATACAGTCCAGATATGCTCCAAACACGGTTTCCATTCTGTCACTCATTCAGAATTTGTCCCCAACACGCAGTTGCTCCATACAGATATTTCTCTGTTAAACGGATACAATACAGATACACTCCAGACACGGCAGTCATTCTGATTTTCATTCTACCTTCAAACGCAGTTACAGCTCGGATACGCCCCAGACACGGAGGCCGTTCTTTTGCTCATACAAACTCAGTCTCCAGATACAGCTCAAAGGCATTCCAGATACGGATACCATTTTGATCCTCATTCTTCTGACCAATCACATTGCAGTTTAACAAATATTCCAGATGGCATCTTTAAGCCCATCCCCGACAAGATTATGTCTCCCCTCCAGATGGCATCTTTAAGCCCTTCTCTAAATGGCATCTTTAAGCCCATTCCCGCAACCATTGTTTGGACGAGTGCAAATTTAAGGGCACTTTAGTGTCCAATCTCCTTTTACCCTCGAGACGCGAAAGGCAAACTTGCCAATCTAACTCTTCAGGTTCAAGAAGATTGAACAGGGGAAACTGTTGTACCCCAAAATATGCCCTCCCATTTCATCAATATTTTCTCACCACAAGACCCTTGGAGCTCCAGATCAAGTTAGGGTTTGCTCTGCTCAAGACTCTTCCTTGCACTGTTGACCCAAATTAGGGTTTGAGTTTGCACAAAGATGTTTTGACCTAAAATGCCCAAAGTGACTTTCATGCTTCATATTGGACTCACAAGTCTATCCATACCAAGTTTCAAGCCTTGATTCCATTCTTTGCCCAGTCAATTGGACAATTGACCTAGAAATCAACTATATTGGGGAAAAAGTCAACTGTGGCCATTTGACAGTCAAACCTCATGATTTTTTACCCACATCAACATATTGAACTCATATGAACCATTTGGTCAAGTTTGGATCACAATTCCACAAGAAATTTGATCAGATCACCAAAAGGGCAAAATGGTCATTTTTAGGGTTTTGACTGCACAAAGGCAATTTTTGACTGTTTGACCTAACCAATGGCAAATCAAGCTCATATATGGACTCAAGGACTCAATGGCATGGTCTTGACACATTCAACAAGTTCAAAAGGTTCCAAATGCACAAGATTGACAAATGAATTTTCCAGTCAACTGATCAAAATTTGACTGTATACTGAAAAGTCAAACTTTGAATTTTTGGTCAAAATCAAGTGCCAAGATTCATTTTTCATCAAGACATGTCAAATTATGAAACTTGTTCATCAAGAAACCCAAAATTGCAAATTAGGGTTTAAAATGAAGAAATTTCATAACTTAGAAATTTTCTAAGTTATAAAATTTCCTTATTTTTTCCTAACTTTGTCCCATTTTTTCATCAAGATACATTTGGATTCAAAACAAACTCTAAACATGAAAGTTGTAGTCCATTGCAAAATCTACAACTTTAATTCACGAAGTTTCCTCAAAGGAAGCTTGTAGCTCAAGTTATGATTTTTGGAACAAGGGTGCAAAACATTCTTAACTTAGAAAATTTTTGACCTATTTTAGGCAGGATTTTTGCCCAACTTCATGGCCACTTTTCACATGCTTCCACTTGGAATTTCAACTTGAATTACAAATATGGATTGTAGTACACATTCCAAGCTTTCCAAATTGTCTAAGAAATTCTCAAACACCCTTGTGGTTAGGGAGAATCGAATTTGCAAAGTTGGGTAAAATCCACTTTTGTTCTTGACCAAGGCATGTTCATACACTTTGCATTTTCAAACTCAGCATGGTTCAAGATAGATTACAGGCCTCTAATCTTTCTCACACTCAATAATTTAATGCATATCCTTTGTGTTCAAGTCTTATTTTGTGTATTTAGCCATTACATGCAAGATTAGTCCATAATTAGAAAAAGCATTTTTGCCATTTTTGAAAAGGTCCACTTTATGTCAAATTCACAAATCAAAGATGTACAAGCCAGATCTTTTAGGCACAAGTTTATGGACAAATCCCACTGATCAAGAAGAGAAAATGTAGCATTCTTGAGGGGCATGTATGAGCCTATAACCCAACTTGACAAACTTTGCTTAGAGAAGAAAAAAACTTGCATATTGAACCACAACTCTCATGCCTGCAAAGACCAACTAAAACAAACTTTGTAAACACATTTCATACTCCCTAACTGACCTAAAGCATGACCAAAATACCCTTGATCCCTCCTCATACATAAAATCCCCATTTTTCTGCAAGAAACATTGCATTCTGCATTTTGACTTGGCCAGCATCATTCACTCGTGCGTTTTTGCCCAAACAAGTTCCAATACACTCCATACCATCCATTGAAGCTGTCCCAAGCCTTAGATACAAGCTGTAACAACCATAGCCAAGTTTGCAATTTTTACTTTTCGTTGTTGTAGGTTGACTTCCATAGCTCGATTCAGAAGGATTCAAAGCACACCAAGCATAGAGGAAGCACCCCTGGACCTCAAGCAAGCTGTACAAGCCCTCGAACACCATTGAAGTTGGCCATATCACTCTGTTCAAGTCAAGCTGAAACAGGTAAAATGTGAACTTCTATCTCTCTATCCAAGTATATTTAGGCTTAAGTTTGTGAAGAAAGTGTGTTCTACTCATAGCCCTGAAGCTATCCATGTTGTCACTTTTTATTTATATTGTGTGTGCTAAGAGAATTTTGGACCTGAACATAGAAGAAAACTTAGGTCAGAAATTGGGGGAGGAGAAATTCTCTCTCATTTCTGAGAGTTAGAACAACTTATTTATATGTTTAGAATCGTGACATGATGCTCTATAATGTTTATGTTGTGAGTTTTTATTAAAAGTCAAGGAATCAAGAGATGGCAGAGATGGAAGGAAGCGCGCATTTTTTTGTTTGAATCTGGCTGAAGGTTGAAGATAGAGTTGACTTAGGCTGGGCCATGTTGCATGTTAAGTTTCTTTGGCAAAACAAAAACAAATCAAATGATCATAGTCCCTCGATGACGCTATCAAGTTTCCTAAACAAGAATGATCAAGTCCCTTAAGAAAAATGCCAAAGATACTTGACACCATTGCATTCATGGTCTATACGATGACCCGCGCCCGTCCCGTTAACATCCTAACACAAGATTGTCCACCAAATACAATGGTGGAACAATACTGTTAAAAGGGTTAAAACATAGGAAAGATCTTTGAGAAATTTAGGGTAGATAGCTTTTGGTTACTTGCCCAATCTTGCAAAACAATCCTTGCCCTTTTCAAAAACACACATCACTACACAATTTCAAAACAAAACCTTCAAAACATTGAAAACTTTTCAAAAGACAAATACACCTTTGTATACATTCAAACATGGATCATTACAAAGGTTTCCATCACCATGGCCTCTTTTCAAAATATCTTTCAAAAAACACACAAAGCACCATTTCAAACAATTGAAAGCACCATTTCAAACAATTGAAAATGCAAGGTATGTGATCTAAGAAAGTAACTAAGAGCCCATGGATAACCATGGATAGAAAGGATGCTAATACCTTCCCTTTCTATAATTTACTCCCCGAACCCAAGAAAACATCTCAAAGGTTTTTGCTGTGCTTTTTAACCTTTCCTTAGGATAAAATAAAAAGTCGGTGGAGACTCTTGCTCAACCGAAACATTTGCAAAAACAAACGCAAAACCTCAAGTCAGTTCTCCCACCGTATCACAATTATCTAAAGGAAAAGCGGAAAATAACAAAGATCATTAGAGTAGGTAGACCGTTCCTAGTTGCTTGCTTATAAAAACAAATAAAACAATTTTTCCACACATACACAAAACTCTTTTCTAAATATTTTCAAAGACAAACAAAACACTTTGTATACGTTCTCACTGAAATGAGAAACATTACAAAGTTTTCCGCACTAAGGAGTCTTTTCAAAATATATTCAAAACACACTTACACAAAAAGCATTTTCAAAATGAGCTAGCAACTAAGAGCCCATAGATAACTACAGATGGAATGGGTGCTAACACCTTCCCTTTCCATAAGCTATGCCCCTTAAACAGAAAATAATATTGAAAGGTATTTCCTGTTCTTTTCACCCTTTCCTTTGTTGGATAAAAGAAAAGCCAGTGGCGAATCTTGCTAACCTCAACATTTGCGATAAAACGCAAACCAGTAAAGTCAGTTCTCCCACCGTATTACAACAACATTGCTCGCTGCCATCAACTAAACCAACTCCCTCATTTTGCAACAGAACAGAAAGATGGGGGCCTGGGAACAGAAGAAGTCAAAATCTCCTCCTCAGAGAACCTGATAACGATATTCCCCCAACATATCTCCACCAAGGCATGGCCTTCCACCGACAAAGGAGAAGCACGACGTTTCTTTCTTCAAGAAACGCGACCGAACACCTCCCCTGAAAGATCAAGATTTTCTATCATCCAATATAAGGAAGAAACAGAGGAGTCCTTCCCCCCATCGAGGCTATGACATCTGACGCAGACAGAATTATCACTCCCCTTCTCTGTCTCCTACAAATAGAGACAACGACGAGCCCCGTAGACCGTTGTAAAGGGAAATTACAAAGGCACCACTCTGCATTGCACTGGAGAAACCACCCCTATTGGGGACATAGGACAAGACGACAAATCCCGACGAGCATATAGAGAACATCAACGCCCTCCTCGACTACCGAGGGGTCAGATTAGCCATCAAATGTAGACTGTTCCCGACCATTCTCAAGAAAGGAGAAATGTCCTGGTACAAGAGTCTCCTAGATTAATCCATCACCTCCTGGAAGTAGCTTGGGATGATATTCTCGAGGCACTTCACGGCCTCACGTCGACACCCGAAGTCAGAAGCTTCTTGAAGCGATCATCCAAGGCATGGATGAATCTCTCCGGGCATACATTGAGTGCTTCAACAAGGAAGCAGTGCAGGTCTCTACGACTGGCAACATGAAGAAATATCTACTTAAGCTCGGGCTCCGTACCCGCAGTGACTTCTCTAAATCGGTGGGCATCGAAAAATCGGCGGCGCTTGACTCCCTCCTCCTTAAGGCTCAAGCGTACATACAGTACGAGAAGAAGGAAGCCGCCAATAATGCCCTGGTATAAAGGCACGTGGAGAGTTCCAAAACCTCAAGAAATGATGAACCCTCGACTTCTTGTTGAGGAAAGAAGAAACAGGAAGACAAATAATGGGACCCCAAATAAAATAAGGGACCCGTCGGGAGGTTCCAAGACAACACCCTTCAGACTACTTCGAGGGAGTGTATTCTATCTGAATTTAAAAAAGCCGGGGTATGGTTTCCCTGACAAGCACCCTCGAAACTAAGAACCGACAAAAGAAAATATGGAAGGTTCCACAAAAGCTACAGGCACAACCCTGAGGATTGTATCTATCTCATGGATGCAATCAAAATACTAATTTGAGATGAGCATCTCAAATAATACAAGAAAAAAGAGCCAGCCTATGAAGAGGCTCCAGAAGCCAAAAATATAGAAGAGGTGAAGGAGTCCACCGATATTAACGCCATACCGGTCACCATGAGCATCTCACGGCTAGAAGACTTGTACCTCCCAGACATGGAGAGCATTCCTTTATACTTCTCCTCTCATAGCCGTTGGGAGTCGTTCCTCGCAGTTATGGTCATCTTTGGCGGAGGATTCAACATGCATACAATGGGGTTTGTGAAAAGAAGATTCGACCAACTCATTGAAGCTAATTCCGACATGGACGCCACACTAGATAAGTTTCGAGGAGGTTCTCACCCCCTCGTCTTCTACATAGAAGAACTACGGGCGGGGCCCCCAACTCGACCATTCCACTAATCATAAGGGCTCGCATGGAGAATTTCGACGTGCGACACATTCTGGTCGACCAGGGAAGCTCGGTAGACATTATGTACACCCAGTCGTTCGCCACTCTGCAGCTGAATGAAAACAATATGACCATGTACGTTGGATCAAATCTCTAATGATTCAACGGAGCTAGTACAAAACCCTGGGGATACCTCGATTTGATCATCACCTTCAGGAGAAGAGTGACGGCCAGATCCATCAAAACCCAATTTCTGGTAGTAGATTTCCCATTTCGTTACTAGTGCATCTTCGGGAGACCAACTCTCGCCGAGATAATCACAGTGCCCACCATCGTGCACCTCAAGATGAAGTACTACACTGATGTGGGTTTGGTCCCCGCCCTCCACGGGGACATCCAAGTAGCGGGGATATGTTTTAAAGCCTCAGCCAGAGGTCTCAATTCCATCAATGTTCAACCTCAAACGACAATTGGGGATGCACTACCCTCCAGCTCTGAGGAAGCCAAGCCGCTGCCAAGGGTCATGCCGAATAGAGAAATAAGGGCAAAGAACACATGGTCGAAGGAGATAATTCAACCCCATATGCAGGTAGCAAGGAAATCACGCGAGCCATCTTAGACGAAGATTTTGAACTCACCCCCTTGGGAATGACCCCACCAGAGGAATGAAGACTAGAGATGATCTCCCCGACTTGGCGAAGAGACAACTTAAAGCTTGCCTAAGGGAGAATGCCGACCTATTCGCCTAGAGCGCGTCCGAGATGCCTGAAATAAATCTAGAAATCGCACGCCATCCCCTGACCATAGATCATGCCCTTAAGGCGGTCACTCAACGTAGGAGAAAACAGTCCCCTGAAAAAACAGATGCTGCCGAACTAGCTGTAAAACACATCCTAGAGGCACATTTTATTTTTGAAGCTCAGTACACAACCTGGCTCTCAAATGTAGTTCTTCTGAAAAAATATAATGGAAAATGGCACATGTGTATTGATTATATTAATCTCAATCGGGCTTGCCCGAAAGATGCTTATCCCCTCCCCAATATTGACAAATTGGTGTTGCAACTGGTTTTAAATTTGAGAGTCGCCACCCTTAATTTTTATCCTAAGGAAGGGAATATAAAGGTTAACCCTAAAAATATCAGAGATTCTAGGTTGTTGACTCGGTTCTAGACGAAGGGAAGGTGTTAGGCACCCCTCATCTACCTTGTTCACAAGGATACTAGGTTTAGAATTAATCTTTAGAGAATAAGGTTTTAGTTTTTTATTAGGGGGACTCGCCACGATTTTAATCGTATGCCTAGGTATCCTCTTATGACGAATCATACTTTCAATTCGTAGTTCACAGTGGGTTTGTGTTTTTTGTGGGTTGTAAAATATATTCTAATATCCCGTTTTATTTTCCTAAGTGTTGGGAGTAGCGGATATTTTTAGACAAAGTGCACAGTCGATTTAAATATATTCGCAATCCTTTTTTGAAATTTTTTTATTGAATTAATTTGATTTAGGAAAATGATTTGGTATTTGGTTGAGTATTTTTAAGTATTTAATTGTAAAAATATTTTATTTAAGTGCATGATTAAAAGATTAATTTAATGCAATGAATAAAATATATTTTTATGAGTTGAAAATAATTAATTCGATTTATAATAAATAATAAATATACTATTAAAATATAAATATAAAATATAAAAATAATAATTATAATAAAATAATAAAAGAAAATTAAATTAAATTAAAACACGGGGGGAGTAAATATAATTAATGTAGTAAATAAGGGGTGCAAATAGAAGGGTCTGAATTCATATATTAATTTCAGGCCCAAAAGGACAAGGGGTGCACTTTAGAGTTAAGAAATAAAACTGGGGGGTGTAGTGAGCGTAGGTCCAAGTCCAGATATTGGACTTGGCTCATTTGGCCAGGGGGTGTGAAGACAAGTGGGTTAGTAAAAAAACAAATAAAGGAGGGTGTGAGTAGCGAATGGGCCAGGCCCAGGATCACAGACGTTGTACAGGTCCGTTAGTGCTCCGTACGGGGAGGGAGTATGGTAATGTGGTGGATGCGTATTTTGATACCATATGATGAGGATCGTGTGGTGATGGTTTAGGGTTCATGGTAATGACTATGACGTGCACGCGTATTGGATCATTAAATTTAATATATTTTTAATTACAAAACAAAACACATTATCTCAATAACCCTCTCTCTCTCTCTCTGCCTCGTCTCTCTCTGCTTCCTCTTACAATGAAAAACATAGCCACCACGTTATTTTCTCAGTCTCCGGCACAACGACAACCTACAACCCAACAAATAAACCCCAAACCTAAACCTGCAAAACGCAATAAGAAGTCTCCTTAAAGCTAAGTATACCAGTAATTACCCCTTTACATGTGTGTTTGCTCGTCCTCCTCTGGTTTCTTACGAATCGCTAACTCGTCCTCTTTGTGTTGCAGATGCAGTGGTGGTTTTTTGATGATGGTGACGGTGTGGTGGTTGTGGAAGTTGTATGGTGTCGTCGAAGGGATCTGGGTACGCGAGAAAGGCAGTGGACTAAAGCATCTAGCGGCGATAATGGAGCTTTTCCTACCCATAATCGTCCTCACTGCAACAGGTTTTTCTTCCTCCTTGCAGTAGTTTTTGTAATAACTTGTTCGTTTCCTCTATAATTTTCTTTTCTGTATTCAATTCATCCTCTCTCTGTTATTGATTTTCGCTTCTTATAGCTTTTTGAATTTAGTGTTTTAGGAAATAAAACTAAGAGATGTTATTAGGGATCATAATTAAATTTGATTCAGTTTGAATTCGTTTATGTTTTGGTCCTGATTTTCTCCCATGTATTATAAACACGATATGGTGTTGATTAGTTACTGTATTAGTTTGTTCTTGTATTAACGTGTTCTAAAGTATTCAATTCGTTTCTGTATTAGGAATTGTAGGCTTGAATGATGATAACTTTGTTCCTATTTTAGTCCGGGCTGTATTGATTTGAAAATAGGTGTAATATGGTAGGGAGAACAGACTTGGTTATTTTGTGTTTGATCGCAATTGTTGCGGATAGCAAGAGTTGCCACCGAATTTTCTTTTATCCAATAAGGAAAGGGTGAAAAGAACAGGAAAGACCTTTGAGATATTTTCTTGAGTTCGGGGGGTAGGTTATGAAAAGGGAAGGTGTTAGCACCCTTTTCATGTGTAGTTATCAATGGGCTCTTAGTTGCTTGCTAGATAACTTTTGAAATTTCTTTGTTTAAAATGTGTTTGTGGTGGTTTTTGAAAGTATTTTTGGAAATGTTTCTTCGTTTAGGACAACTTTGTAATGAATCTCGTCTCTATAAGAATGCATACAAAGTGTTGGACTTTTGAAAATATTTCATGTTTTGAACGTGCTTAGTGTGTTTTAAAATATGTTTGTTTTTGAAGATGGATTGTGAGCAAGCAACTAAGAACATTCTACCTTCTCAAAAGTCTTTTGTTCATTTCTTCCTTCCTTTGATATTGTTATCTCACCATTGATTTATTAGTAGCCTTATCTTTGGATGTAAAGGGACGGGCATGGGTCATCGTATAGTCATAGATAAAAATGTTGTAAGATATCTTAGCATTTTCCTTAAGGGACTAAGATCATTTGTAAGGAAACATTCGAAGCGTCATCGAGGGACTATGATCTTGTATTTTTTATTGTTCTTTACTAAGGCGTCTCACATGCATATCATGACCATTTTCTAAAGGCAACAAGTGGAGTAGACCCTAGAGGTGCAAAGTGTGCAAGTCTTTGTATTTCATGCTTGGTTTATCTTGGATCAGGGTTGTCTAAGGATTGATTTTAGTCTTGCCATACACACCCTAATTACTAACAATTATATAAAAAAAACTATAAATTGCGAAAATGTAAATTCTATGCTATTACATCATTTTTGGGGAATGAGGGATACAAATGTAAAAATGGGAATTGCAAGAAATTAAAACTAATTATCTATTACTACCATATTGAACTTGAATAATATACAAGAATTGAAATATATATATATAATGTACAAGACATGAATTAAAAGAAAATGAATTTGTTTTGATTTTGCTAAAGAAAATATTTTAACCTAATTTTCTAATAGAAGATAAATAATTAGAAGTAAGAAAATTAAACAAAGAAAATGAATTGAATATAAGTTTAATATTAAGTTAAAGAAAAGAAATTAAATAGGAAAATGTTTTTGGTCTTTTTTTATTTTAAGAAGTTAAATAAAAATCAACTAAATAATTTAAATATTTAATATAATATTTTTGGTGTTTCTGATTAATATAAAATAATAATAATAATAATAATAATACAAAAAATAATAAAGGAAAAAAATAAAAAATAAACTATAAAATTGAAGTCAGGGGGGTTTAGAAAGTGGAAAGGATGTTTGTAAGTGAAACTGATTTCTGTTTGGTTTAGGCCCAAAATGTAATTGTGTGATCATAATCAGAATTAACATAAAAAGAAGGTTATCTTGGGCTGTGTGATGAAAAAAAATGGATGGCGGGTGTTGCTGGAAGCAACAACGAGGCCTAGCAGTTCTGGCCCAGGCGTGTTGTTAACAAGTAAATGAGGGGTGATGCTGGAAACAAAAATGAGACAACCTAGAAGTTCTGGCCCAGGTGTGTTGTTAACAGGTAGATAGGGGGTGATGCTTGAAGCAAAAATGAGACAGCCTAGAAGTTCTGGCCTAGGTGTGTTGTTAATAGGTAAATGTGGGGGGGGGGGGGTGCTAGAAGCAAAAATGAGACAACCTAGAAGTTCTGGCCCAGGCGGGTTGTTAACAGGTAAGTGGGGGGGGGGGGGGGGGGGTGATGCTAGAAGCAAAAATGGGATAGCCTAGAAATTCTAGCCGAGGCGTGCTGTTAACAAATACATGAGGTAAAATGTTATGAAATAAAAACAAAAGGTGCTCCTCAGGCTACAACCCAGGACCCTTAACACTAATGCCTTACGCGTGAGCTCTCTACCACTAGGGTGGCTATGCATCCGGTATTATAAACAAAACCATAAATATATATTACAAAATTGGTTCTGATGATGAACTTCATCTTGTTCCTCGCGCCAGCCAGAGCATCTGCAACTCATTCATTTCTCAAACAAAATGGAAAAATGTAAACATGAAAGTTATGGAAAATTTCATCATGGTTCCAGAACTATAAAGCATTAAAACTAGAAACTAAAAACAAACATGAATTTTTCTAGCCATAATATGAACCCTAATTTTTCAAGAAGTTCTGATCCAAAATTCTCTCTACTCAGTCCATATAAATGGAATCTATGGATATGTACAGTTTCAGAGCAATGATATCTACATTTTGTCTTTGAAAATGCAAGCCTTACAATGTCTAAATAATGAGATGAAAATCAGAAGAACTTACCTTGCAGTTGGAGATCGTGTTTTGAATTAGAGCTTGATTCAAGTTGCTGTGATAATCTGGTCAGCTTCTCCAAGTTCCCAGGAAGCTAATACAACCCTTAGCTTGAGCTATGGGTGGCTGGAATTTCTGAAGGAGTCAAGATGTGATGCTCTATTTTTGAAAATGGAGGTTGGTGAAGATGATGTTACTGTATGAAAACAAAGGTTGGGATAGCTTTTATATGTGTATCTGAAACTTTGTGGATGGTTTGGCCAAGAAACGCACGAGAGGATTTGGAGATTGGATTCAAAAATCAGAAATGACAAATTTTTGTGCTTGTGTTGCAATTTCGGGTTCTAGGGAGTTTTAGTGAGTTTCAGGGCTCGTCCAAAATTCTCTTTAAGCTTGCAAATGAACGTTTAATTTATGCATAAAGGGTTTGGAAGCTTGGAGAAGTCAGAAGTACAAAATCACATGTTATGGATTATTACTTGTTTTTGAAGCAAACTTAGACAAACATGGTTTCAAGGCAAGATAGGGTGGCTAGAAACTTTAAACACGCCTGTTCTAAGTTTGTAGGGGATGCTTGTGCTGAAAGAACAAACACAAAGCTCAAGGAGTGTGGACTTTGTGATTAAAGTCACTTTTCCAGAATGGAAGTGTGAACTTTCTTCCTTAAATGGCAAGGTGTATTGGACAAAGCTTAAATCAAGTGGTTCATAGCTCAAAAGCTTGTGTAATCTTCTAATTAAGGATAGATACACACGTTAGAGGGCCTTAAAAGTGGGATTATAAAGTATTGCTTGGAATTGGAATCAGATGTTCATCATGAAAATGAATCATAATTTAAGAATGAATGTCCAAATTCTGATCTTCGATTCTCCCTGCTCCAGCATGATCTGAAAGAGTTCTTTGACTTTTTAGAATGCTTGTAACATGCTCTACAATCCCTCTTTGAATCTTTTTTGCAAACTCCCATTGCAACTGTATTAAAATTGGCCTAGAAGTTCTGTCAAAATTCTGATTTAAAATGCCCAGAATTTTACTAAGTGTTTTAGTTTCATGGACATGTCTTCATGGATTTATAACTTGAGATTCAAGCATTTCTAGAAGAAGTTTTTCCATATAATATTTCTGATCTCATTTAGATCTACTACTTCTATGTTGGAAGTTTTTCTTGAATCATCTTACATCATGGTGAAAAACTAGCACAAAGTTATGAAATTATCATATTTTTCTTAACACTTAGAAAAAATTCTAAGTGTTTAGAACTTTGACTTTTTTCAAAGTAATCTTGACTTTTGATTTCTTGATGAACAATCTTCATACTTTCACATGTCTTGATGAAATATGATTTTTGAAACTTGATTTTGATCCAAAAGTCAAAGTTTGACTTTTCAGTGTACAATTGACATTTTTATCAGCTGACCAATTTTCAACTATCAATCAATTGATTCTGAGAAATGGTTTGAACCATGCCATTAGGTCAAAACGATGAATTTGAAATCCTTGATATCATGTCTCAAACCAAACAAGTCATGTGCTAGGTCAAAAGTCAAAACCCTAATTTTGACCATTTTGTCCTTTTTATGATTTGATCAAATTTCTTGAGGAATTGTGATCCAAACATGACCAATTGACATATATGAGTTCAACATGTTGATATGAATAAAAAATTATAAAGTTTAACTATGAATTGACCTTAGTTGACTTTTTGCCCTACATAGTTGATTTTAGGTCAACTGATCAATTGACTGAGCAAAATGTGATCCAAAGCCTGAAACTTGACATGAGTAATCTTAAGAGTCCAAAATGATCCATGAAAATCATATGAAGCATTAAAAGTCCAATTTTCCTTATACAAACTTAAACCCTAATTTTGAATTATCGGTGCTTAAGGAGGTGACTTGAGCTGATCAAACCTTGTGCAGTCTTGAATCAATGGAGATCTTGTGAGAGAATTCCTGAGAAATTGAGAGGTAAAATTTTGGGGTACAACAACTGCCCCTGTTCAATTTTCTTAAACCCAAAAAGCGATAATGGAACGTCTTCGTTCGTAGCTTGAAGGTAGAAGATGATTGAACACTAGAGTGCTCAGAAATTTGAACTCGACTATGTGTTAGTTGATTGTGTGGGGAATGGGCTTAAAGATGCCATTTGGAGAGATAATGGAGAGTTGTCGGATATGGGCTTATAGATGTCATCCAAAGGTGATGGTTGATAGAAATAAGACTAAGTCTAAGCTTGACTATAACTGGGAGAAGTATCAAAATAAATCTTTGGTCAATTTAATTTGGAATGATATGTTGGAATGGACCCGTGTTAAGACGTGTCTGAATGTATGAGAAGGAATCCGTGTAAGATTGCTTCGGGTTGAGTCAGTGTGAAACCGCGTCTGTAAATGTATGAGAATGAGCTTGTGTATGGCTGCTTCCGGATGAGTCCGTGTGAAACTGCATTTGAAAATGTATGAGAATGAGCCTGTGTGGGCTGCTTCAGGATGAGTTCGTGTGAAACTGTATCTTCAGGATGAGCCCGTGTAAAGCTGCATCTGGAAATTTTGAGAAGGAATCCGTGTAAGATTGCTTCAGGATGAGCCCGTGTAAAGCTACATTTGGATGTTAGAAGGAATCAGTGTAAGATTACTTCATGATGAGCCCGTGTAAAGCTGCGTTTGGAAATTTTGAGAAGGAATCTGTGATATAGTGGCAAAACTGAGTGTTAATACTGGTTTTGCATTTTTGTTCGCAAATGTCGCAGTAAGAAAAAGTCGCCACTGAGTTTTCTTTTATCCAACAAAGGAAAGGGTGAAAAGAACAGAAAAAGAATTTTTTCGAGATTTTATGAGTAAGGGGGGTAGATTATTGAAAGGGAAGGAATTAACACCCTTTTCATCAGTGGTTTTCCACGGGATCTTAGGTACTTGCTCATTTTTGAAAATTGTTTTCGTGATTTTATGTTTTGAAAGATTTTGTTTGCTTTATGATAACTCTTGTATCAATCCTCAAGAGTGTGATAAATCATTTTGAAAAGAAGTTTTAAAGTGTGTAAGTGTAAAAAATTAGGTTTGAGCAAGTACTTAAGAACTGTCTACCTACTCAAAAAAGGGTGTTATTTTCCTCCTTTCCTTTAGATAATGCTATCCTACTATTAGTGAGTTGGTAGCCCTATCGTCGGATGTTGAGGGACTATCGAAAGGGACGCTTATGGTCATTGAAGACAACATGTAAGGATACCTTAGCATTTCTAAGGGACTGTCATCATATAAGCAACATCGAGAGACAAGATCATTTCTCGTAGGCAACTCGAGGGACATTAAGAGACTATGATATTTATAATGACTTTTAGATTGAAGGTGTTTGCTAAGATATCCCTACGTTCGAGGGACATGACCATTATTTTTTGAGGCAATGAAGTGAGGTATACCCTAGGGGTGCAAGTGTGCAACAGTGTGTTGTTTTCAGATATTTATCTTGAAGTTAGTGACCTAATGATTAATTGATTTAATCTTGTCATGCACGCCTAAGTTACTAACAATTTATATACAAGCATATAAGGAAATATAAAGCGAGAAAATAAAGTTCCTATGCTATTACAGGGCTTTGGTGTAAATACATAAATAATGGACGAAACGTAAAAATGCGAAAATTGAAAACCCTAATCAAACTATTACAACCCGGGCACAGTTACATAATAAAATAATCGTGTGAAAAATAATAGCGTGCAAAAATAGGGACGAGAATAAGTTCTAAACCCTAAAAGTCTAATTGTTTATTAAAAATGTTTTGAAGTTTTTTTATGAAAAAGATTTGGAATTTAACCTAATTCTCTAGTTAATTTTAAATTAAGGAAAAAAACAAATTAAAATTAATTAAATTAATTTGCAAAAATTAATTAAATTAATTTGCAAAAATTAGTTAAATTAATTTGCAAAAATTAATTTTATTAAAAAAATTCTAAATCTTATTTTTTGTGGTTTTTTTATTTTAACATTTAAAAAAAAATATGAATAACAAAAAAATAAAAATTAAGTAAAAAACATAAAGAAATTAAAAATGGGCCCGAGGGGGTGAAAACCCAACCTGGGGGTGCAGTCTTGAATTCCCAAAGCCCAGATCTTATGTAAACCCAAAGTTGCGCTGAATCTAGTGTTATTATGGTAGGGAGGTCCATCATGGGGACTACATGTTGGGCGTTAGATCTGGAGGATGATTGATCTGATGGTGATGACCTAGGAACACATGGTAAGCGTGAATGGCCTGGCTGCACTGGATCTAGAGAAAATTCATTAGAAAAAATAATGTTTAAGACATGGGAATCGAACCCAGGTCTCTCCCTTTGCACCCTTATGCCTTTGCCATCTGCGCTGCTGGATCATTCATGCATATAATCAAAACAAAAATATATAATATAAAACAAGGACAACTGCTGAGTTGTCAAACGCGCGCCAGCAAGTGGGGTCCCTGTATTTCAAATGGTTCAATCAGAAGAAGTCATCTCTCCATGCCAGCCCATGGAGGGCAAACAACCCCTCATGGTTGTTGACTATTGTCTTCTCCAGCGAGGCAAAAGTTGAAACCTACGAAATAGGACGTTTCCAACCCAGAAACTTGACTTACCCCACCCCCCCTAAATCACAGGATGCGATCACGATGGTGGTATTCTTTTTGGCTGAAACTATCTATAAACACATATGCGAAGAAACAGAAAACTTGTGCCCTAACAATGCGCAAATATGATGTTAAACTCAAATATGTGCAGATATATTATTTATATGTCATGAATAGAAAGTTTGAAGTTTGAATGTTTTGCAAACCGTGAGTTATCGTAGGAGGTGGTTCTGGATGGTTTGGCCTTCAAAAAGGGGTTGGTTCTACCTCTGGGATCCTCAGAAGGATGATGGCACGCTTGGATCTGATTAAGATTGGCTGGAACATGAGCTTTTGAGTTGCACCATACTTGAATATTTTTGCAAATTTGTTCTTGGGTTGGAGGCAGCTTTCACGTCTGTATCAGGTCTAGGGTTGTAGTGTATATGTAGTAAATCCTTTTAGGTTTATAATTGTAGCAAGAATCCAATTGATCAACTTTATTTTAAAATATAAAGATTTTGATTCAAATCTTTCCCAAAAGAAGAGATCCACTTCCTTATTCACTCCACACGGTTTTAATAGCTGGCTATGATCTCTTTGGCTTAAAAAAGATTGGCATATTCTATATCTTGCACATTCTTGCATTTATTTAGTATTTATTTAATTTATTTTGAATTTATTTGAATAAAATAAAAATAAATAAAAATAAAATAAAAACAAAATAATGCATGGACATGTTTAGAGATCCTTAGATGCATTATGAACACGTTTGGACTCTAAAAATTGGGCCCAATACCTCAAAAATGCAAATTTGCCCAATTGAGATTTCATGCATTCCTTAAAAATTGCCCAACTTGTGCAATCCTTATCTCTCTCAATTTTAACCCTAAGAGGGTTTTCTTTGACTTTCTAGAGAGCTTAGGATGTTCTCTAAATGACCTTTTTGGTTTCATTTCAATTGGGTCCGCCATGTTCATGTAAGGAGCTTTGATCCAAAAGGTGCTTTTATTGACTTTTTGAAAGGACCTATAATGTATGAGCTTAAATCTTTCCAATGCTGCATTTCTTGAACTCGAGGGCTGAAGAGAAGTTGTAGGGAATTGGATTCTCTTCAAAATGAGCCTTTGTGGAAAAATTTCTGATAAAGTGTTTGAAAGTTATGCTTGGTCAAAATTTTGTTGACTTTTCCTATAGAAACCCTAATTTGCCAATTTTTTACTTTTGATGAGTTAGGAGCATTTCTTGAGGAATCATGATCAACCCTTGACCAAATGATGGATATCACTTCAAAATGTTGATGTTTACCAAAAATCTTGAAGTTTGACTGTATTTGGGCCACAGTTGACTTTTGACCTAGTATAGTTGATTCCCAGGCATCTGAGCAGTTGACTGAGCAAACTTGTTGTTCAAGGCATGAAATTGGGCACAAATGATCTTGAGGATATATTAGGACAATGGATAACATTTAGGATCTTTGGGACTCACACATCTTGCTTAAAATTGAAACCCTAGTTGAGGCTCATTGCCTTAGGAATAGAACTTGACTAGTCAATTCTAGGCCAACCTTGAGCAATTGAGGACTTCTAGGAGTATGTGTTATGTGAAAATGGGAGGGAAAATTTTGGGGTACAACATAATCCGTGTAAGATTGCTTCAAGATGAGCCCTTTTAAAGATGCATCTAGAAATTAGAAGGAACCCGTGTAAGATTGCTTCATGATGAGCCCGTGTGAAGTTGTATCTGGTTGCATAGATAGTTGCTTTGTCTTATTTCAGGAACTAAGCTTGGACCTATTGAAAATTGTTGATGATAAATATTTGTTGATTGATCTTTCCTGAAAAAGGTAAAGAGTTAGTTGTATGCAATGTCATGATGTATGAAATACATTGTGTACTGTTGTTCTCAAAATAAATGAGATTGTGTTATACACGTTTCGTATGCATATGCTATGATGTATGAACGTGAAATGTTATTGAAGTGCATCTTTATTTAGAAAATAAATCCTTGACAAATGCTGGGGAATTTTGGGAAATTAAATCCCGGATCGCTATTGAGGATGAAGAGTGTATGCATCTTCGAACCTTGTTTAGAGTATTTTCGTTGGGGAATCCTGTTTTGTTGTTTGAGGAGAAATCTATTGGGGAATGTTGACTTTGCTTGAAGGAAAATACATGGATAGTGTTGATTTTGTTTCTTGATAAGACTTTGTGGAGAGTGTTGATCTCTTCTTGGGGAAAGAGTTCAGGATTTCTAGTCGTCTGTTGCTCTAGTGGGGAATTACCTCTTTAAAGTTAGTTGTTATCTGGTCGAATTCCAGGTTTCACACCAACTTGCTGGGGATAAGGAAGTTAATTGTTATCTGGTCGGATTCTGGGCTTTACAATAACTCATTGGGGAAGAGGAGCTTTTAAACTGTTATTCGGTCGGGTCTAGGCTTCAGCAATTTTGAACTTGAGGTTTAACTGGTATCTGGTCTGGTCTAGGTTTCAGTAGCTTTAACTGTTAAATGGTCGGGTCCAGGATTTGCAGTAATTGGAGAAGTTAAACTACTATCTGGTCGGGTCCAGGCTTCAGTAACTTTAAAGAACTCAGGTCAATTGTTACCTGGTCGGGTCCAGGTTCAGAAACTCAAATTGTTATCTGGTCGGGTCCAGGTTTCAACAATTGATAAAGTCAAACTATTATTTGGTCGGATCTAGGCTTTAGTACCTTAAAATTGAGATTAACTGTTATCTGGTCGGGTCTAGGTTTCAGCAACTCAAACTTTTATCTGGTCGGGTCCATGTTTCAATAATGATTTGAGGAAGTTAATCTGCTATCTGGTCGGGTCCAGGCTTTAGTAACTTTGAAGAAATGAGGTCAACTCTTATCTGGTCGGGTCCAAGTTTCATAAACTCAAACTGTTATCTGGTCGGGTCCAGGTTTCAGCAATTGATAAAGTCAAACTACTATCTGGACGGATCCAGGCTTTAGTAACTTAAATTTGAGATTAATTGTTATCTGGTCGGGTCCAGGTTTCAGCAACTCAAACTGTTATCCGGTCAGATCCAGACTTTAGTAACTTAAAATTTTTTTCTGGTCAGGTCCAGGCTTTACAGTAATTTGAGACTAGTATGAAGTTGAACTAGTATCTGGTCGGGTCCAGGCTTCAGTAACTTTTAAGAATTGAGGTTAACTATTATCTGGTCGGGTCTAGGTTTCAGCAACTTAGATTGTTTCCTAGTCGGGTATAGGTTTTAAACTTGAGGTTAAAGCGTAGTTAGTTGGGTCCAGGCTTCAGTAACTTGAACTATTTATTGGTCGGGTCAAGGTTTTTAACTTGAGGTTAACTGGTATCTGGTCGGGTCCAGGCTTCAGTAAATTGAACTGTTTACTGGTCGGGTCCAGGTTTTGAACTTGAGGTTCACTGGTATCTGGTCGGGTCCAGGCTTTAGTAACTTGAACTGTTTACTAGTCGGGTCCAGGTTTAAGCAAATTAAACTTGGGTTAATTGGTATTTGGTCGGGTCGAAGCTTCAGTAACTTGAGCTGTTTACTGATCGGGTCCAGGTTTAAGCAATTTGAGGGTAGGATGGAGTTGAACTGGTATCTGGCGGGTCCAAACTTCAGTAACTTTCTGGGATAGTAACGACTCAAGTGGAGACTTCACTGGGGATTAGGGTTTGTGGCCCCTTAATTTGTAATAGCCTGAGAGGCAAACTTAAGCTAGGGAATATGTAGTTTATTGGGAAAATAAACCCTATGAAGAGGATATTTGACGAACTGCTAGGGAAGTGAATTCTTTTTTTTAGGAAGAAACTCCACAAGGCTTCTTTCTTGAGACCAACTCGGATGGGGAGAGGATTTTCAAGAGATTGAAACTCTGGCTGGGGATTTTATGAATCTAAACTTGTGGAGATAATATTATTGAAATAACTCTGTGAGGATATCTCAAATGAAATTGGCCTTGTGGGGATTTGTAGACAGTTTGAAATCTGTCAGAGGGACAAATCTTTTACTGATAGACAAAATGATGAGATAACGGGACATAGTCGTACGCTTTAATCCATAACTTTTTCTTGGACCCCCATCTCGGGTTTTCAGCCCATCAGGATACCCATTTTTTCCCAAGCCGCCTTTTCAGGTTTTCGACTTGTTGGGTGTACAATCTTTTGTATATATCCCTAATTTTCCAGAAACTTTTGGTTTGTCAGGATGCCCTTATGTTTTCCTAGGTATGTCAACCTAGCGGGTCTCTTTTCATGCGTAGTATTTTTCGACTGTGTCCGCGTGGAGAGTTGTGACTGTCTATGATAGCAAGTGTTGTAAAAATAACAGAAAATGTTTTCTTGGTCGTATGTGACCCTTTACTGTAATCCATGTTCAATGCCCCAAGTGATTCACATGGAGACCTGTCCCTGGCTATACAACATTTCTTGAGAGATTCTTTGAATCTCGACTTGACTGCCCCAGATGTGCTAGACAATGATCATGCCGTGCCCCTTGGTTATGAGAGGTTTGTCATTCGAGGCGTCTTTAAATTTGAAGTGATTCTGTTCATTGAGATAATTTCCGTTCATTGGATATTATTCGTGTGAATTTCTCTATTGTCAAACAATTGGCTATATGCAAACAACAGTTTTCAAATAATGCAAAGTTTATGTTTGTCTTGAAGTTTTGAAACTGAATTTTTATCAAATAAAAGAATTTTGTAAGAATATTAATTCAAACTCAGGATTTATAGTAAGCCTCACAGGAGTCAGGATACCTTTTGTAACAATATGCTTCCAAACTAACTCATGCTTCAATTAGGACTTTTAAAGGGTTGTAACGTGGCCTCATTCACGGTTTAAGAAACAAAGGATAAGACTCAAAGTTTATTTGTACCCACCCATTATTCATGATGTTTTTCAGCCCTATACTTAGTTAATTATGCATTTTGAATTCCAATTCATTCTGGAATGGCGTTTTGGTGATGGTTTGGAAACTGGAAGTTTATTTGAGAAGACAGTCGTTTTTTCAAGGATTTGTAACGACCTCTTTTTATTTATTTATTGTCCCTAATTTTTCTAGTCTGTTTTTGTTTTAAGATTACAGCCAGCAGGATGCCCAATTTTTCTTAAGTCTCCCTCGTAGGTTTTGACCTAATGGGCTTTTCTTTTTGAGAGGTAAAGACTTCCTATTTCATGGGGAACCAATACCACTTTTTGATTCAGAAGGATATTTTAGTTGTGAAGTGACGGCTTGTGACTGAATGCGCCTTTGGATTAACTAAGAAACTACCCTGCCCCGGGTTATGATTAAAGGTTTCAGATTGTGCGGAAAAGAAAACTCCTACTTCTTTGGCTCAAAGGGGTTGACTAGGGATTATCTTCCTTATAAATCCATTGTTTTGGGATTTGAAACAATGCATGTATATCGTCGGCAGAGTCTGTCCAAAAGCATATTGTATGAGATTATGGTATTATTTTTGTCATCTTCCCTCTAAAGGCTTACAGCTTGTAATCCAGAGTTGAATATCATACAAAAAGGGGTAAAAGTATAGTTTCAGTATAGTGAAAATGAATGGATTAAACTCAAGACAAACATATGCAATTCTTTAATGAGAACAACCAAAGTCTAACATAAGGACAAATGTTTAAACAAACAAAGAAATTACAACTCAAAATTCGAGTGAACAAAAATTTCTCCGCCTAAATTTTATCACTTCAAATAGTGTGTATTTGAGGGGTGACAGAAAAACTCCAGTTGACCATCTTGTGTAAATTCCAACACTCCTTTTTTGATCAGTGTTATACCCCAAAATTTGCCCTCTCATTTTACTCAATACATGTCAATTGAGGTCCCCTAGTTGCCCAAGGAAGTCCAAGAGTTGACTAGACCATCTCTCTCCTAAGGCAGTATACCTCAAATTAGGGTTTCCTTTTTCATCAAGATGTGTGAACTACAAGGGACTCAAATGCTTCCCATGGTCCTAATATGTTCCAAAGATCATCCATGCCAAGTTTTAAGCCTTGCATAAGAAGTTTGCTGAGTCAACTGCTCAAATGCTTGAGAATCGACTATACTAGGTCTAAAGTCAATTGTGGCCCACATATAGTCAAACTTCAAGATCTTTGGTCAACATCATAATTTTGAAGTGTTATCCATCATTTGATCAAGGGTTGATCATGATTCCTCAAGGAATGCTCTAAATTCATCAAAACCCAAAAGTTGCTAAATTAGGGTTTCTCAAGAAAAGTCAACCCAAATTTGACCAAGCATAACTTCCACATGCTTTATCAGAAATCTTCCATCCATAGCTCATTTTGAAGAGTATGAAATTACCTACAACTCATCTTCAGCCCACAAGTTCAAAATATGCACTCATAAAAAGATATAAATTTCTAAATTATAGGTCCTTTTGAAAAGTCAACAAAAACACCTTTTGGGTCAAAGCTTCTTACATGAACATGGAAGATTCAATTGATATGAGACCTAAAGGGTTTCTTATGGGACATCCCAAGCTTTCTAAAAATTCCAAGAAAATCCTCCTAGGGTCAAAATTGATGGAGATATGCCTTGTCAAAGTTTACCTTTTTTGCAAAATTGTCAAAAGTCAACATTGATCAAATTTGCATTTTTTCCAAAGAGGCCCATGTTTTCTTGCTTGAAACATGTTTCTAATAGGACCCACGACCCCTGAGCTTTTCCACCTATTTTTTTATTACTTTTATCATTTATTTTGATTTTTTATTCAATTAAATCAAAATAACTCAAATTAAATGGTAAAATAATGAAAACAAATCAAATCTTGAGAGTTTTATGAATATTCTGAGTCCATGTACAGCTAGCATGCCAACCAAATCGTGCAAGTTTCATTAGGGTTAAAAAAGATTGGATTGAAGAAAGTTTTGGAAAGAAATCATACATGAGGAAATAAAATCCAATCTTCCTAATTTTCCAAGACTTGAATACTTTTTGTTGACCTAATTCGGTGCACTACATATACATAACAATTCCAAATCAGGAGAAGAGGTGTTGGAGGCGTGAAACTACCAGAAGGAAACTCAAAATTTTTGATAAAAAAGTGAGACCTATCTTCTTCCACCGGACTATTCAAGACGATTCAAAGCCATAAATTAATTCCTTGGCATCTCATGAAGCATTCCCAACCATTTGCAAGCGTCAGAACATCAAGAATCCTCGCATAGAAGCATCACGGTTTGCACTAAGAACTCAAATTCGATTTCTATGATTTACGCATTATAAATGTATTTTACCCATATATTTGTGTTCATCATCATGTTTGCAATGTTTCTGGATAGTTTGATTTAAGTTACAGTGCAGGAACAAGCTTTTGCCATTGCTAGGGTTTCGTGCTTCAATTTGGGGCTTTGTGATTTAAGCAAAATTAGGCCTGATAATGAGTACCATGATGATCAGAGCTTCAAACCCAACTGATTCATGGTCCCCAAATGAATTTATATTGCGTGTGCTTGATTATTGAATAATACAGGTTTACAGCTACAACAAAACTGTGTAGGTAAAAGTCTCATATCTAAAACGACGGGCAGGGAAGAAGACAACAGTGTGTCACAACCTGACTGGCTGGTTTGAATTCTGGCGCGTTTTTCTGACTACTAACTTGTTTTCCAATATATTATTTGTTTTTATTATATTAACAAGTTAACATCCAGCGCAGTTGGTCAGAGGAAGGAAGTCAGAAGCTCATGTCCTTGGTTCGATCCCAGGCGTGAGCTTTTGGCATTTCTCAATTATTTTCACCAGTTCCAGCATACCTTCTGAGGATCATCACGCCCCTCTGATCTCATCCTCTGGATCCATCTCTAGCCAGATCTAGCACATACACCTTCTGAGGATCATCAAGTGCACTCTGGTCTCATCCTCTAGATCCATCTCCAGCCATATCCAACACACACCTTCTGATGATCATTAAGCATCCTTTGATCTCATCCTCTGGATCCATCTCTAGCCAGATTCAGCACACACCTTCTGAGGATCATCAAGCGCCCTCTGATCTCATCCTCTGATCCAACGCCAGCATACGCAAGTCTACCATGAGTCCCCATAAGATGGTCTCATTGGATTAGGCGCCAGACTCTGGGCCATCCCTCTAGGTTTCAGAAGTTCAACACCCCCCAGAATTGCTGAAACAAGCCCTTTTCACATCTTTTAATTTTAATTATTTTTTTAATTATTTTCTAACCACTCTTTTTTAAAATAACACATAAATCATTTTTTTATTTATTAAATCAAGAATCACAAAAAATACCAAAAATTTTCATAAAAAATATTTTGTTTCCTTAAATTAATTAATTTAATTAAATTAGGACAATTAAATCTTATTTTTATAATTAAAATTAAATAGAATTAGGGTTTTAATTGTACATAACTTAATTAATTCTTTTCTCAAAAAATAATAAAAATATCTTCCAAATAGATTTTTAGGGGTTTTCAATTTCTTCTCGCATTTAATTCGTCGCGCGTATTTTAATTACGTTTTATTATTTTTGTATTTGTTTCGAGTTTGTAATAGTTTTAATTAGGGTTTTAAATTCTGCACTTTAATTTTCCGTCGAGACAATTATGTAACTGTCAAAGCCTTGTAATAGCTAGGTTTATTCTTTTCCGCACTTTAAATTCCTGCAAATATTTAACTGTCTAGATGTATGGCTAATATGATTGTATGGCAAGAATGTCTGAAAAAATTAAAACGGTAGGTCACTTAATGTGCAATGACTAAATAACTGAACAAAGTTCACATGCATATGTTCAATCCTAGGGTTTTCCTCACTTCGGTTGCCTTCGGTAAACAGTCATTAAGCATAGGAAATTTTAGTGGTCGCCCTCCTGTCTAAAAGATCAAGTGTCCCATTCGAATGTTGCCTCGGAAATGTTGCCTCGGAAATGTTGCCTCGGAAACGTTGCCTCGAAAAGATCTTAAGACTCTAGGGTTACTATTAAGGTTTTCTAACTATTTCTTTAGTGATTGTACTTCGTCCCTTACAAACTCCAACGACGGTGCTACCTACTCCTTAATAGTGGGATAGCGCTGTCTAAAGGAAATAGAACAAATACAATCTTTTTTTAGAGTAGGTAGATGCTAGTGGGTACTTGCTCAAAACAAATCTTTTCACACTAACACCTTTTCAAAACAGTTTTCAAAACAACTTCGTCACACCCTTGAGGACGGATACAAGATTTATCACGAAGTAAAACATTTTCAAAGCAAGCACACACACAAGAAATTTTAAAAAGATGAGCAAGTACCTAAGAGCCCGTAGAAAACTACGGATATAAAGGGTGATAACACCTTCCCTTTCTATAATCTACCCCCGTACTCAGAATATCTCGAAAAAAAGTTTTTTCTGTTCTTTTTCCTTTTTCATGATTTGATGAAATAAAAGTTGGTGGCGACTCTTGCTTACCACGACATTTTGGGAACACAAAACGCAAAATGCAAACCAGTATTATACATTCGGTTCTTCCACCGTATCACAGATAACTTGAGTCAGTGGCTATGACCCACTCGATATGGTGAGCTTGACTCTTGAAGAAGGACTCTCAACGACATGGAGTTTCTTCAATCAAGATGCAACCAAATTCTAACAGTTTCTTGTTTACCCTGTGAGATCCTTGAAAACATTGCATACATATCATACATATCATTGCATAACAGGATTCATAACAGGTTTCTCATCACCTCCGCTGTTTATTTCAGCAATGGCTTTCGAACAAAGCATTAAGGATCTTCAGGCACAAAAAGCCCAGTTCCAACAAATGTTCATCAGTCTGGAAAAAGGGCAGGAGGATCTGAAAGCCCTCATACTGAAACAGAAGAAGAAGAAGAAGAAGAAGAAGAAGAAGGTTGTCGGTATTCTAAATATGGGCCAAAGGTTTGGAGAGCTGTTGAAGCGTCAAACTAATTTGACCTCTTCGTCCAAGGAAGATAAGAACCAAGAAGGAGAGAGGGACCCTAGTCCTGCAGTCTCTGATAATGATATTGATTACAATGATGAGAAATATCCTCCTGCTGAGGATAGATACAAACAACTAGAAGATCGTCTGAGTGTCATGGAAGTATAGAGGATACCTGGTCTAGATTTCGAAGAATTGGGATTGGTGTCGGGAGTAATCATCCCGTAGAAGTTCAAAGCTCCATTTTTTGCCAAGTATAATGGGGTGTCCTACCCAAAACTCCATCTCCGTTCTTATGTCAGGAAAATCCAGCCCCACACCGCTGATAGAAGTCTGTGGGTTCATTTCATTCAAGATAGTTTGTCGGGGACTCAGCTTGAATGGTTCTACCAGCTGGAGAGAGCCAATGTCCTAAACTAGGAAGATCTGGCTGTTGCTTTCTACAAGCAGTATCAATATAATGTCGACCTTTCTCCCACTCGTACTCAACTCCAGAGTATGTCCATGGGTGCAAGCGAAGGCTTTAAAGACTATGCCCAGAAATGGAGGGATCTAGCTGGCAGGTGACAACCTCTGCTGAATGATCAGGAAATGATAGACATGTTCATGGGCACTCTAACAGGCCCGTTCTTTAATCTGCTAATTGGGAGTTCCTCATCCGGTTTCACAGATATGGTCCTAACTGGAGAAAGGATTGAAAGTGGTATCAAGAGTGGGAAGATCCCGATGGCTGCATCTTCTAATGCTGATAAGAAGCCATTTGTGGGTAAGAGGGAAGCCAATGTTGTGTATGGCTATAAAGGTCGTAACAAGGCAGACTACCACCAATCTGCAGGGGCAGTGTTGGTCTCTAATCCTACGCTCGCACAACGGCTTCAACAGGGAAATCAGCAGAAGGAGGTCGCACCTAAAAGACAATTCACCAAGATTAACATGTCACTAGCACAAGCGTTATATCACATGTTAAAGGCAGGGATGATTATGTTAAAGGCTCCTCTAAAGAATCCTAACACTTCTGCTCCCAGTTACCACCCCAACGAAAGGTGTTCATACCATTCTGATAGTCTTGGACATGATACGAATGGTTGTTGGGCCCTGAAGAACAAAATTCAGGATATGATTGACGCCAAGGAGATAGAATTCGACCCTCCAGAGACTCATAAAGTGATCACTGCTCCTAGGCCAAAGCATTGAAAGGGTCCATTCATTTATGATTTTTCAATTGTAATTTCTTTTGCTTGTTCGAACAATTACTGTAATGTCAAACTTTGGTGTTACCATTAATGCATTACATATGTTTGTCTTGAAGTAATTCATTATATTTAAATTGTGTTTTTACTTATTTTTTGTGATATTCAACTCTCGGTTACAAGCTACAAGCCTTTAGAGGGAGGATGACAAAAAATACCATGTTCCATACAGTATGCTTTTGGACAGACCTGGCTGACGATGTACATGCATTTTTTAAATCCTAAACACTGGAGATATAAGGAAGATAATCCATAGTTAACCCCTTTGAGCCAAAAAAGTAGAAGTTTTTCTTTTCACACAAATTAAAACCCTTAATCATAACCCGGGGCGGGGTAGTTTTCTCAGTTAATTCGAATGTGCATCTAGTCATAAGCTCTACCTTCATACATGACAAATAGTGTAGAAGATGCTCTCAAAAAAATGGTGATGGTTCTATATAATCATCAAGACAGGCAGTCATTACCCCTCAAAATAAAAGCCCGTTAAGTCAAAACCTGTGAAGGAGACTTAAGAAAAAAACTGGGGCATCCCGCTGGCTGAAATCCCAAACGACACAGTTCAGGCAAAAGTAGGGATAACGAAAATAAAAAAAAGGAAGAGGTTACTATAAATACTCGATAGAAAGAAGATTACAAAAATAACTGTCACTTCAAAATAAACATTTAATTTCCGAACCATCACTGGAATATCAGAGCAAAGACTCAAACGGGATCTAAATGCACAATTAGCTGAGTTTAGGACTGAAGAACATCACGAAGAGCGGATTGGGTACAAATAAAATTTGAGCCTTTATCCTTTGTTTCTTGAACCGTGAACCAGGCCACGTGATAACCATTAAAAGTCCTAGCTGAAGCATGGGTTAGTTCGAAAGCATACTGTTACAAAAGGTATCCTGACTCTTGTAAGGTCCGTTACAATTCCTTAGTTGATATCACATCTTTGAAAAATTCTATTTTATTATAAAAAACTGCATTTTCAAAACCTCAAGACAGACATAAGCTTTGCATTCTTTAAATACCATTGTTTGCATGTAACTATTTGTTCGACAGCAGAGAAGTTCTCATGACAGAAGTTCGATGAATGGAAAGTCTCCATAATTACTACAAATGGAGGACACTTCCAATAAACAGGCCTTCCATAAGCAAGGATGCAGGACATGGTGTCTAACACACCCGGGGAAGTCTCTCCAAAGGTTCCAAATAACTAGGGGCAGATCTCCATCCGAATCGCTTGGGGCATTGCGCATGCATTCCAGTAACAACTCATGTGCCATCAAGAAAACATTTTTGACAGTACTACAACACAACACTATAGACGTTGATAACTCTCAACATCCTGAGAGCGTGGACATGGTCAAAAAATACTATGCATGAAAAAGACCCTCTAGGTTGACACACCTAGGAAAAAGTAAGGGCATCCCGGCGAACCAAAAGGGTTCCAGAAAAAGTTAGGGATATACAAAAAAAATCTGTACACTTGACAAGTCGAAAACCTTAAAAGGCGGCTTGGCCAAAAAAGGGTATCCCGATGGACTGAAAACCCGAAAGGGCGGTCCAGGAAAAAGTTAGGGATTTAAAACGTACGACTATGTCCTTTTACCTATCTATCTGTGGAAGACTTAGCACCTAGGTCAACAGTCATCAAGAGCACTACATCGAGAAACGGTTCAGAAACGATCCAGATACGGATGTCATTCTGCTACTTATTCAAGATTTTCTACATCGAGAAACGGTTCAGATACGATCCAGATACGGATGTCATTCTGCTACTTATTCAAGATTTTCATACATCTAGAAACGGTTCAGGTACGATCCAAAGACGGATGTCATCCTGACACTTATTCCAGAATTTCATCTAGAAACGGTCCAGGTACGATCCAAAGACGGATGTTATCCTGGCACTTATTCCAGACTTTCATCTAGAAACGGTTCAGGTACGATCTAGAGATGGATGTCATCCTGACACTTATTCCAGACTTTCATCTAGAAACAATTCAGTTCAGATACGATCCAGAGACGGATGTCATTATGACACTCATTCAACCCATGTTTCAAGTATAGTTCAGATACGATCCAGATACGGATGTCATTCTGACACTCATTCAACACATGTTTCAAGTACAGTTCAGATACGATCTAGATACGGATGTCATTCTGACACTCATTCAACACATGTTTCAAGTACAGTTCAGATACGATCCAAATATGGATGTCATTCTGACACTCATTCAACACATGTTTTAAGTACAGTTCAGATACGATCCAGAGACGGATGGCATTCTGACACTCATTCAACACATGTTTCAAGTATAGTTCAGATACGATCCCGAGACCGATGTCATCCTGACACTCATTAAATACATGTTCAAGTACAATCACAATATAGATCCATCCATAAAATCTCTGCATGTACTTTTTCCAGCATGGTACAAGGGGCAGAGAAAGTTGGAAACAAAGTCACTATCACACACAAGCCAGTGATACCTATATTCCCCATAGATCTGAGACAACCAAAGTCCGATCTCCAGATCCCCAAGCGAGAATTCCTTCCCCAGCAGGTTCCTTCAGAAAGCTAATCATCTTCGGTAACTATCTTCAGCGGAAGTAGAAGAACCACTTTTTCTACTATGATCAGGAATGTAATTTCTAGTACTCTCCAGCAATAGTCAGGGATTTATTTTCCCAAACTCGGACATGCCACAATAGCATTTCATGTTCATATATCATGATGTGTGCATACATATTGCATACAACATAATCTCATTTATTTTGAGAACATCATCATACAATGCATTTCATGTATCATATACGATTAATCATGTACCTTTTCAGGAAAGATGGTTATCATCAACAACTTCCAGCAAGTTCAAGATTAGCTCCTGAAACTAGACAGAGTAATTATCTGTGCGACCAAATGCAGTTTCACACGGGTTTATCCTGAAAAATGTTACATGGGTCCTTTCTCATATATTTCTGAATGAAGTTTTACACGAACTTATCCCAAAGTAACCTTACCCAGGTTCCTCCTGAAGTTTTACACGAACTTATCACAAAGTAACCTCACCCAGGTTACTTATGAAGTTTTACCCGAACTTATCACAAAGTAACCTTACCCAGGTTCCTTCTGCAATTTTACCAAAACTCTTCACGAAATAACCTTACCCAGGTTCCTTCTCACGGCCCTACTATCCAGGCTTTCATACGGAAGTAACCCTACCATCCAGGTTCCTTCTCACAGCCCTACTATCCAGGATTTCATATCGAAGTAACCCTACTATCCAGGTTCCTTCTCACAGCCCTATTATCCAAGCTTTCATACCGAAGTAACCCTACCATCCAGGTTCCTTCTCACAACCCTACTATCCAGGCTTTCATATCGAAGTAACCCTACTATCCAGGTTCCTTCTCACAGCCCTATTATCCAGGATTTCATATCGAAGCAACCCTACTATCCAGGTTCCTCCTCTCTTATCCACAAACAGCGGTCCATGACCCTGTAATACTAGAACATGATCAAACACGATTTGTTTCGCGTTTCCCTAGTAAATCGTGGTGCATCTTGTACTCCAACCAGATACGCAATACACTTTCGCTTCCTCAAGTCAGAGTTATTCCCAGTAGATTAACAGATAACTGAAGCTCCTAAAATTCTAGTTCTCCCAAAACAGGAAATCAACATCCCCTAGATGGCATCGTTAATCCCATTCCCAATATCACAAATCAAGTGCCACTTCATGCGAGTGCAAATTTCTCAACACTATAGTGTTCAATCATCTTCCACCTTCAGATCGCGAAAGACAGAGCAGCCAATATACATCCTCAGGTTTAAGAAGATTGAACAGGGGCAACTTTTGTACCCCAAAATTTTCCCTCTCATTTTACTCAATACATGTCAATTGAGGTCCCCAAGTTTCCTAAGGAAGTCCAAGAGTTAACTAGACCAACTCTCTCCTAAGGCAGTATACCTCAAATTAGGGTTTCCTTTTTCATCAAGATGTGTGAACTACAAGGGACTCAAATTCTTCCCAAGGTCCTAATATGTCCCCAAGATCATTCATGCCAAGTTTCAAGCCTTGCATAAGAAGTTTGCTCAGTCAACTGCTCAAATGCTAGAGAATCGACTATACTAGGTCTAAAGTCAATTGTGGCCCACATACAGTCAAACTTCAAGATCTTTGGTAAACATCATCATTTTGAAGATTTATCAATCATTTTATCAAGGTTTGATCATGATTCCTAAAGGAATGCTCTAAATTCATCAAAAACAAAAAGTTGCTAAATTAGGGTTTCTTAGGAAAAGTCAACCCAACTTTGACCAAGCATAACTTCCACATGCTTTATAAGAAATTTTCCATCCAAAGCTCATTCTGAAGAGGATGCAATTCCCTACAACTCATCTTCATACCACAAGTTCAAAATATGCACTCATAAAAAGATATAAATTTCTACATTATAGGTCGTTTTGAAAAGTCAACAAAAACACCTTTTGGGTCAAATCTTCTTACATGAACATGGAAGATTAAATTGAGATGAGACCGAAGGGTTGCTTAGGGGACATCCCAAGATTTCTAAAAAAATCCAAGAACCTCCTCCTAGGGTCAAAATTGAGGGAGATATGCCTTGTCAAAGTTGACCTTTTTTGCAAAATTGTCAAAAGTTGACATTGATCAAATTTGCATTTTTTCCAAAGAGGCCCAGGTTTTCTTGCTTGAAACATGTTTCTAATAGGAACCACAACCCCTGAGCTTTTCCACCTATTTTTTTATTACATTTATCATTTATTTTGATTTTTTATTCAATTAATTAAAAATAAGTCAAATTAAATGGTAAAATAATGAAAACAAATCAAATCTTGAGTTTTTTATGCATATTTTGAGTCCATGTACAACTAGCATTCCAACCAAATCGTGCAAGCTTCATTAGGGTTGAAAAATATTGGATTGAAGCATGTTTTGGAAATAAATCATACATGAGGAAATCAAATCCAATCTTCCTAATTTGCCAAGATTTGAATACTTTTTGTTGACCTAATTCAGTGCACTACATATACATAACAATTCCTGATCAGGAGAAGAGGGGTTGGAGGCGTGAAACTGCCAGAAGGAAACTCAAAATTTTTGATAAAAAGTGAGACCTATATTCTTCCACCGGCCTATTCAAGACGATTCAAAGAAAGAAATCAATTACTTGGCATCTCAAGAAGCATTCCCAACCATTTGCAGACGTCAGAACATCAAGAATCCTCGCATAGAAGCATCACGATTTGCACTAAGAACTCAAATTCGATTTCTATGATTTATGCATTATAAATGTATTTTACCCATATATCTGTGTTCATCATCATGTTTGCAATGTTTCTGGATAGTTTGATTTAAGTTATAGTGCCGGAACAAGCTTTTGCCATTGCTATGGTTTCGTGCTTTAATTTAGGGCTTTGTGATTTAAGAAAAATTAGGCCTTATAATGGGTACCATGATGATCAGAGCTTCAAACCCAGTTGATTCATGGTCCCCAAATGAATTTATATTGCGTGTGCTTGATTATTGAATAATACAGGTTTACAGTTACAACAAAACTGTTGTAGGTAAAAGTCTCCTATCTAAAACGACTGACAAGGAAGAAGACAACAGTGTGTCACAACCTGACTGGCTGGTTTTTTTGGACACAACAGAGGAATGATGTTAGAAGCTCATGTCTTGGGTTCGATCCCAGGCGTGAGCTTTTGGCATTTCCTCCATTATTTTCACCAGATCTAGCACACCTTCTGAGGATCATCACGCCCCTCTGATCTCATCCTCTGGATCCATCTCTAGCCAGATCCAGCACATACACCTTTTGAGGATCATCAAGGGCCCTCTGGTATCATCCTCTAGATCCATCTGCAGCCAGATCCAGCACACACCTTCTGAGGATCATCAAGCATCCTCTGATCTCATCCTCTAGATCCATCTCCAGCCAGATCCAGCACACACCTTCTGAGGATCACCAAGCGCCCTTTGATCTCATCCTCTGATCCAACGCCAACATATGCAAGTCCACCATGAGTCCCCAGAAGATGGTCTCATTGGATCAGGCGCCAGACTCTGGGCCATCCCTCTGGTTTTCAGAAGTTCAACACCCCCCAGAATTGCTGAAACAGGCCCTTTTCTCATCTTTTAATTTTAATTCTTTTTTTAATTATTTTCTAACTACTCTGTTTTAAAATAACACATAAATCATTTTTTCATTTATTAAATAAAAAATCACAAAAAATACCAAAAATCTTTTTCATAAAAAATATTTTTTGTCCTTGAATTAATTAATTTAATTTAATTAGGACAATTAAATCTTATTTTTATGATTAAAATTAAATAGAATTAGGGTTTTAATTGTACATAACTTAATTAATTCTTTTCTCAAAAAATAAATTAAATATCTTCCAAATAGATTTTTAGGGGTTTTCAATTTCTTCTCGCATTTAATTCGTCGCGCGTATTTTAATTACGTTTTATTATTTTTGTAACTGTTTCGAGTTTGTAATAGTTTTAATTAGGGTTTTAAATTCCGCACTTTAATTTTCCGTCGAGACAATTATGTAACTGTCAAAGCCTTGTAATAGTTGGTTTATTCTTTTCTACACTTTAAATTCTTGCAAATATTTAACTGTCTAGATGTATGGTTAATAGGATTGTATGGCAAGAATGTCTAAAAAAATTAAAACGGTAGATCACTTAATGTGAAAAGACTAAATAACTGAACAAAGTTCACATGCACATGTTCACTCCTAGGGTTTGCCTCACTTCGGTTGCCTTCGGTAAACAGTCATTATGCATAGGAAATTTTAGTGGTCGCCCTCCTGTCTAAAAGATCAAGTGTCCCATTCGAATGTTGCCTCAGAAATGTTGCCTCGGAAACGTTGCCTCGAAAAGATCTTAAGACTCTAGGGTTACTACTAAGATTTTCTAACTTTTGCTTTAGTGATTGTACTTCGTCCATTTCGAACGTCCCTTACAAACTCCAACGACGGTGCTACCTACTCCTTAAATGTGGGATAGTGCTGTCTAAAGGAAATAGAACAAAAACAATCTTTTTTCGAGTAGTTAGATGCTAGTAGGTACTTGCTCAAAACAAATATTTTCACACTAACACCTTTTCAAAACAGTTTTCAAAACAACTTCGTCACACCCTTGAGGACTGATACAAGGGTTATCACGAAGTAAAACATTTTCAAAGCAAGCACACACACAAGTAATTTTAAAAAGATGAGCAAGTACCTAAGAGCACGTAGAAAACTACTGATAGAAAGGGTGATAACACCTTCCCTTTCTATAATCTACCCCCCGTACTCAGGATATCTCAAAAAAAGGTTTTTTCTGTTCTTTTTCCTTTTCCATGATTGGATGAAATAAAAGTCGATGGCGACTCTTGCTTACTGCGACATTTTGCAAACACAAAACGCAAAACGCAAACCAGTATTAAATAGTTGGTTTTGCCACCGTATCACAATCAGGTCTTGAATCTTGTTCTTCAACGCCCAACAGTAATTGGTGTCGTGTCCCTAACTATTGGAGTGGTATGCGCACCTTTCATTGTATTTGTAGTTAGGAGCAAAACTGTTAGATTTTTGAGGTGGCTCCCTTAACGTAACTAGCTTAGCTTCCAACATATGATGCAATGCTTGAGCCAAAGGCATGTTTACTTTGGTAAATTGTCTTTTAGGCATATCTTGCTTACGCAGGCCACCATGTCGTGGTTGGAGAGGTTTTTGTTGGACTCTTGGTATAGTAGCCATTTTGAAGGGTGTTCTTTCGACCGAACCAACTTCTTGTCTCAACAGATATTGATTAATGACTTGATCCCCAATTCTTAATATTTGTTCCATATAGTTGCATCCATCTTGATGAAGCTTATTGACGAGGGCTCTTATCTCTTCTTGTCCCCCGAGCTAAGGTTTGGATAAGAGCCATCTGGCCCACCATATGTCCCATCATCTAGACTTTCATTGTTGCCATTTCAGTTTGTAATCGTTCTAACTGGTCATCCGTGTTGTCTTCAGGATTCCTCTTGGTCATGCTCCCAATGAGGACTGATTTCACTTCTTCTTGCCCCTTGGATAGGTTCAAGAACATTTCTTGAAGTCGATCATGTTGAGTTTGAATGTCCTTGATAGTCTGTTCAAGAGCCATATCTACTGAAATAAATAGTAAGCAGATGAGAAACCTGTTATGATGATGTGCATGATATGCAGATGCGGTGTTTTCAAGGACTTATAAGATGTAAATTTGTTTAGACAAAAGGAATAAACGTACATTGAATTAATAAGTTCAGATTGATTATAAACATGCCTCTTTAGCTTACAATGGAAGAAATAAATACAAAATAAAATCCTAAGACAAAAAGGTCGAATGCGTCCTCTTCGGTGCAATGTAGGAATTCAAACTTCGCTCTTCATAAAGTTGTCTTGTAAGCTCCAAAACCTTCTTTTCACTTGCGTAGAATTAGGTTTCGAAGGTGTCTCGCTCTTCCTTTAGCTGAATCCAAGCTCTTTTCAAATATTCAAGAGAAGTAGGCATGTTAGGATAAAGGACAATATGCGGAACAACTCCTTCAGCGACAGCCTCCATGATGATAGGTAAGATGGCTTCATAAGGCATCATGAGGTTTTTGGCGCGAGTTTGCACCCACTTGAGATAAGGATCCAAAGTAATGGAGTTCTTATGCCCCAACATCTTTCTATCAACCTTGTTAACCATTCCCCAAGCTCGTATGAATCTCTAACGATAACCTTGGACATCGCTCTCATAGTCAAATGCAATTCCTTGGACAAGTGCATCATGGGGGCTATCCTTCCTAGCATACTCGAATTGTAGCAAAGCCAAACAAGGATTATAGGTGATACCTCCCCTAATTCCATGTAGAGGTACATTAGGTAATTCCCCACAATGGTCAATAATAGTAATATCCTACATAGATCGAGCACACCAATAGATATCAGAATGTGTGAGTGACATCAACCTACTAGACCATCTTAAGCCTTGCTCGTTCTTCACAATAGATCGGTGTAGGTGCGAAATAAACCACCTAGCCAAAAGAGGAGTGCAACACATAATAAGTCCTCTTCTCTTCATTGTGCGAGTGTGAAGAGAATGCAAGATATCCCCAAGTAAAGTAGGCACCAGATTGCGAGATAGAATTTTTTTTACTGGGTTCACATCTATAAGTTGGTCCGGATTTGGAAATAGTACCATCCCATAGATGAGAAGAGCCAATACTTCTTCAAAGGCTTGTAAATCCAGAGCATCCCAACAATCTCGAGATTTCTCCAACAAAAACTTGGCTAGGAACCCTTTGACACCACTTCTCGTTTCCCAATTTGCCACAACATCAGATCATTGCAAATGTAGAGCTCGAGCAATCTCCTCGGGTATAAGGTATCTTTCAATACCGTTGAAGGGTAATTGATCAAGAATAGGAATTCCTAAGAGTTGAGAGGATTCTTCCATAGTAGGCACAAATTGGTAATCAGGAAAGGTAAAGCAATGGTGTTTAGGGTCAAAGAATTGAAATAGCAATTTCACCATATCCTCTTCAAAGCTTGTTGTAACTAAGTTGACGAGACGACCGTATTTCTTGGTGAAGGGAGAATCATTGGGTACCCTTGATGCTAATTCTTTGAGTTGAGGACGCACTCTTACGAGGATGACGTGGATAGTATTTTTGCAAGTGGAAGTAATGTCCTATAAAACAGAACAAAAATAAATCTCTAGGTCCTTGAAATGTTTAGTGCAAAATGCCACGGTATGATGTCATGATATTTTGTACAAGTATATATGCAAGCAAAGAAAACAAGTCTTTAGGTTTAGGCTTGCATGATGTTTCATTGGTAAATACCCTCTTGAAGTTTAGTTGGTTCAACCTATCCTAGAAACTAACCGGGTTCTAGGGAATCTTAATATCATTGATCTTTCTTCATCGGGCATTGTTTCATCACAAGCCTCTTTATTAGCGACCGAAATATCCCGAAAGTCCGATCTCAATGAGCGTAGTATCAAGTATCAACCAACTTCGTACTGCACCAAAGCCGGCTATCTCACTGCTTCCTAATGGCCAAGTTGTTCAATTTAAAGGTTCTAAGGTCACTTAGTGCTTCATGACACAACACAGCGGCCCCGTATTCTCCTTGTCTAAACTCAAGGGCTACTGGTACCAACAAATGTGTCACACTAACGTAGACATCGCTTCAACCATGTCGGTATACCCCACACAGTTTCAACAATCTATTTCTACTTACCTGATGGTGTTCCTCAATCCGGGTAGAGGATCAATACAAACCCAAACAAGGACCCATAAATGTAAAGAAAGCAAGTCAAACAAAGAAAGAAATTAAATGTGATCTAGCTCTAAGGTAACCCCACTTTTAAATATTCCCTAGCAGAGTCGCTAGTTCTGTAATACGGTGGGTGAACTGACTTAGTTGTTTTGCATTTGATCAAACAGTTGCGGATAGCAAGAGTCACCACTGACTTTTCTGTTATCCAATAAAGAAAGGGTGAAAAGAACAGGAAAAACCTTTGAGATATTTTCTTGACTTCAGGGGATAGGTTAGGAAAAGGGAAGGTGTTAGCACCCTTTTCATCTGTAGTTATCTACAGGCTCTTAGTTTCTTGCTAGATCACTTTTGAAATTTCTTTGTTTGAAATTTGTTTGTGGTGGTTTTTGAAAGTATTTTATTGAAATTTGCCTTTGTTTCAGAAAAATTTGTAATGATTCTCATCTCTATAAGAATGCATACAAAGTGTTGGACTTTTGAAAATATTTCATGTTTTGAAAGTGTTTAGTGTGCTTGAAAAGATGTTTGTTTTTTAAGATGGATTGTGATCAAGAAACTAAGAACATTCTACCTACTCAAAAGTCTTTTGTTCATTTCTTCCTTCCTTTGATATTGCTATCTCACCATTGATTGGCAAGTATCCTTATCTTTGGATGTAAAGGAACGGGCATGCGTCATCGTATGGTCATAGATAGCAATGTTGTGAGATATCTTAGCATTTTCCTTAAAGGACTAAGATCATTTGTAAGGCAACATTCGATGCGTCATCGAGGGACTATGATCTTGTATTTTTTATTGTTCTTTGTTAAGACGTCTCACATGCATATCATGACCATTTTCTCAAGGAAACAAGCGGAGTAGACCCTAGAGGTGTAAAATATGCAAGTGTTTGTATTTCATGCTTGGTTTATCTTGGATTAGGATTGTCTAAGGATTGATTTTAGTCTTGCCATACACACCATAATTACTAACAATTATATGAAAAAGAAGATAAATTGCGAAAATGTAAATTCTACTTTATTACATCATTTTTGGGGAATGGGGGATACAAATGTACAAATGGGAATTGCAAGAAATTAAAACTAATTATATATTACAACCATATTGAACTTGAATAATGTAGAATAATTGAAATATATATAATGTACAATACATGAATGAAAAGAAAATGAATTTGTTTTGATTTTGTTAAAGAAAATATTTTAACCTAATTTTCTAAAAGAAGATAAAGAATTAGAAGTAAGAAAATTAAGAAAATAAAATGAACTAAATCTAAGTTTAATATTAAGTTAAATAAAAGAAATTAAATAGGAAAATATTTTTGGTCTTTTTTTTATTTTAAGAAGTTAAATAAAAATAAACTAAATAATTTAAATATTTACTATAATATTTTTGGTGTTTCTGATTAATAAAAAATATTAATAATACAAAAAATAATAAAGGAAAAAAAAAATATAAACTATAAAATTAAAGTCAGGGGGGTTTAGAAAGTGGAAAGGATGTTTGTAAATAAAACTGATTTCTGTTTGGTTTATGCCCAAAATGTATTTGTGTGATCAGAGTCAGAAATAACATAAAAAGAAGGTTATGTTAGGCTACGTGATGAAAAAATAGATGGGGGGTGCTTCAGGATGAGTCCATGTAAAACTGTATCTTCAGGATGAGCCTGTGTAAAGCTGCATCTGGAAATTATGAGAAGGAATTCGTGTAAGATTGCTTCAGGATGAGCCCGTGTAAAGCTACATTTGGAAGTTAGAAGGAATCAGTGTAAGATTACTTCAAGATAAGCCCGTGTAAAGCTGCGTCTGGAAATTTTGGGAAGGAATCTGTGATACAGTGGCAGAGTTGAATGTTAATACTGGTTTTGCATTTTTTGTTTGCAAATTTCGCGGTAAGCAAGAGTCTCCATCGAATTTTCTTTTATCCAACAAAGGAAAGGGTGAAAAGAACAGAAAAAGACCTTTTTCGAGATTTTCTGAGTAAGGGGGTAGATTATGGAAAGGGAAGGTATTAGCACCCTTTCTATATGTGGTTTTCCACGGGCTCTTAGGTAGTTGCTCATTTTTGAAAACTGTTTTCGTGCTTGTGTGTTTTGAAATATTTTGTTTTCTTTATGATAACTCTTGTATTAATCCTCAAGAGTGTGATAAAGCATTTTGAAAAGAAGTTTGAAAGTGTGTAAGTGTAAAAAATTAGGTTTGAGCAAGTGCTTAAGAATTGTCTACCTACTCGAAGAAGGGTGTTCTTTTCCTCCTTTCCTTTAGATAGTGCTATCCTACTATTAGTGAGTAGGTAGCCCTATCGTCGGATGCTGAGGGACTATCAAAAGGGACGTTTATGGTCATTGAAGGCAACATGTAAGGATACCTTATCATTTCGAAGGGACTGTCATCATATAGGAAACATCGAGGGATATAATCATTTCTCGTAGGCAACTCGAGGGACATTAAGGGACTATGATCTTTATGATGACTTTTAGATTGAAGGTCTTTGCTAAGATATCCCTATGTTCATGGAACATGACCAATGTTTTCCGAGGAAACCAAGTGAGGTATACCCTAGGGGTGTAAGTGTGCAACAGTGTGTTGTTTTCAGATATTTATCTTGAAGTTAGTGACCTAATGATTAATTGATTTAATCTTGTCATGCACGCCTAAGTTACTAACAATTTATATACAAGCATATAAGGAAATATAAAGCGAGAAAATAAAGTTCCTACGCTATTACAGGGCTTTGGTGTAAATACATAAATAATGGATGAAAAGTAAAAATGCGAAAATTGAAAACCCTAATCAAACTATTACAAACCGGGCACAGTTACATAATAAAATAATCGTGTGAAAAATAATAGCACGCCAAAATAGAGACAAGAATAAGTTCTAAACCCTAAAAGTCTAATTGTTTATTAAAAATGTTTTGAAATTTTTTTTATGAAAAAGATTTGGAATTTAACCTAATTCTCTAATTAATTTTAACTTAAGGGAAAAAAACAAATTAAAATTAATTAAATTAATTTGCAACAATTAATATTATTAAAAAATTCTAAATCCTATTTTTTGTGTTTTTTCGGATTTTCTGATTTTTTTAAAAAATGAATAACCAAAAAAATTTAAATTAAATAAAAAACATAAAGAAATTAAAAATGGGCCTGAGGGGGTGAAAACCCAAACTGGGGGTGTAGGATGGAATTCCCAAAGCCCAGATCTTATGTAAACCCAAAGCTGCACTGGATCCAGTGTTATTGTGGTAGGGAGGTCCATCATGGGGAATACATGTTGGGCGTTAGATCTGGAGGATGATTGATCTAATGTTGATGACCTGGGAACACATGGTAAGCGTGAATAGCCTAGCTGCATTGGATCTGGAGAAAATTCATTAGAAAAGATAACGTTCAAGACGTGGGAATCGAACCCAGGTCTCTCCCTTTGCACCCATATGCCTTTGCCATCTGCGCTGCTGGATCATTCATGCATATAATCAAAAAAAAATTATAATATAAAACAAGGATAAATGCAGAGTTGTCAAACGCGCGCCAGCAAGTGGGGTCCCTGTATTTCAAATGGTCCAATAAGAAGAAGTCATCCATCCACGTCAGTGCAGGGAGGGTCAAACCACTCCTCATAGTGATTGATCGTTGTCTTCTCCGGCGAGGCAAATGTTGAAACCTGCGAAATAGGACATTTCCAATCCAGAAACTTGACCTACCCCCCCTAAATCATAGACTGCAATCGCGATGGTGGTATTCTTTTTGGCTGAAACGACCTATAAACACAAATGCAAAAAAAGCAGAAAACTCTTGCCCTAACAATGGCACTTCTTATTTCTGGCATCAAAGCTTGCATGTAATGGTTCAAAACATGCACAAATATGATGTTAAACTCGAATATGTGCAGATATATTATTTATATGTCGTGAATCGAAAGTTTGAAGTTTGAAAGTTTTTCAAATCGTGAGTTATTGTAGGAGGTGGTTTTGGATGCTTTGGCCTTCAAAAAGGGGTTGGTTCTACCTTTGGGATCCTCAGAAGGATGATGGCACGCCTGGATCTGATTGAGATTGGCTGGAACGTGAGCTTTTGAATTACACCACACTTGAATATTTTTGCAAATTTGTTCTTGGTTTGGAGGCAGCTTTCACGTCTGTATTAGGTCTAGGGTTGTAGTGTATATGTAGTAAACCCTTTTAGGTTTATAATTGTAGCAAGAATCCAATTGATCAATGCTCTTTTAAAATATAAAGATTTTGATTCAAATATTTACCAAAAGAAGAGATCCACTTCCTTATTCAGTACACACGGTTTTGATAGCTGGTTATGATCTCTTTGGCTTAAAAACGATTTTCATATTCTATATCTTGCATATTCTTGCATTTATTTAGTATTTATTTTGAATTTATTTGAATAAAATAAAAAAAAATCAAAATCAAAAAAATAAAATAATGCATGGACATGTTTAGAGATCCTTAGATGCATCATGAACACGTTTGGACTCTAAAAATTGGGCCCAATAGCTCAAAAATACAAATTTGCCCAATTGAGATTTCATGCATTCCTTGAAAATTGCCAAACTTGTGCAATCCTTATCTCTCTCAATTTTAACCCTAAGAGGGTGTTCTTTGACTTTTTAGAGATCTTATGATGTCCTCTAAACAACCTTTTTTGTTTCATTTCAATTGGGTCCTCCATTTTCATGTAAGGAGCTTTGACCCAAAAGGTGCTTTTGTTGACTTTTTGAAAGGACCTATAATGTATGAGCTTGTATCTTTCCAATGGTGCATTTCTTGAACTCGAGGGATGAAGAGAAGTTGTATGGAATTGGATTCTCTTCAAAATGAGCCTTTATGGTAAAATTTATGATAAAGTATGAGAAAGATATGCCTGGTCAAAGTTTGGTTGACTTTTCCTATCGAAACCCTAATTTGCCAATTTTTGACTTTTGATGAGTTAGGAGCATTTCTTGAGGAATCATGATCAAACCTTGATCATATGATGGATATCACTTCAAAATGTTGATGTTGACCAAAAAATTTGAAGTTTAACAGTATTTGGGCTATAGTTGACTTTTGACCTTGTATAGTTGATTTCCATGCATTTGAGCAGTTGACTGAGCAAACTTGTTGTGCAAGGCATGAAATTAGGCACGAATGATCTTGAGGACATATTAGGACAATGGATAACATTTAGGATCTTTGTGACTCACACATTTTGCTTAAAATTGAAACCCTAGTTGAGGCTCATTTCCTTAGGAGGAGAACTTGACTAGTCAATTCTTGGCCAACCTTGAGCAATTGAGGACTTCTAGGAGTATGTCTTGTGTGAAAATGGGAGGGAAACTTTTGGGGTACAACAGAATCCATGTCAGATTGCTTCAATATGAGCCTGTGTAAAGATGCATCTAGAAATTATAAGGAACCCGTGTAAGATTGCTTCATGATGAGCCCGTGTGAAGCCGTATCTGGTTGCATAGATAGTTGCTCTGTCTTGTTTCAGGAACTAATCTTGGATCTATTGAAAATTATTGATAATAATTATCTGTTGATTGATCTTTCCTAAAAAAGGTGAAGAGTTAGCTGTATGCAATGTCATGATGTATGAAATGCATTGTGTAGTGGTGTTCTCAAAATAAATGAGATTGTATTATACGTGTTTCGCATGTATATGCTATGATGTATGAACGTAAAATGCTATTGAAGTGAATTTTTGTCTCGAAAATAAATCCTTGACAAATGTTGGGGAGTTTTGGGAAATTAAATCACGGATCGCTATTGAGGATGAAGAGTGTATGCATCTTTAAACCTTGTTTAGAGTGTTTTCGCTGGGGATTCCTGTTTTGTTGTTTGAGGAGAACTCTGTTGGGGAATGTGGACATTTCTTGAAGGAAACTCCATGGATAGTGTTGATTTTTTATTGAGAAGACTTTGTGGAGAGTGTTGATCTCTGCTTGGTGAAAGAGTTTAGGATTTCTAGTCATATGTTGCTCTAGTGGGGAATTACCTCTTGAAAGTTAGTTGTTATCTGGTCAGATTCCAGGTTTCTCACCAACTTGCCAGGGATAAGGAAGTTAACCGTTATCTGGTCAGATCCTAAGCTTTACAACAACTCACTGGGGAAGAGGACCTTTTAAACTGTTATCTGGTTGGGTCAAGGCTTCAGCAATTTTGAACTTGAGGTTTAACTGGTATTTGGTCGCGTCTAGGTTTCAGTAACTTGAACTGTTAAATGTTTGGGTCAAGGCTTTGCAGTAATTGGAGAAGTTAAAATACTATTTGGTCGGGTTCAGGTTTCAACAATGATTTGAGGAAGTTAAATTTCTATCTGGTCGGGTCCAGGCTTCAGTAACTTTAAAGAATTGAGGTCAATTATTATCTGGTCGGGTCCAGGTTTTAGAAACTCAAACTATTATCTGGTCGGGTCTAGGTTTCAGCAATTGATAAAGTAAAACTATTATCTAGTCGGTGTAGCGGTAGAAATGTTTAAGACTAAGCCATGGTATTGACTAGACTTGTACAAATCAAAATAAAATTGCCACCGCACTTTATTGTTTCCAAAGGACTGGGAAAAGAGCGAATAACCTAAAAGAGGGGGGAAAGATTCAAGGTAAGGGGGTTGGTTATGCAAAGGGAAGGTATTAGCACCCTAAACATTTACGGTCCTCCGCAAGAACCTCTTTGTAAAATCTATATATTTTGGCTATAAAATGTTGTATAAAATGGAAGGTGGAGGTGAGAAAAGAAATATATATTTTTATGGTTTTTTGCACCCGCCGCGGTTGCAAATGTTTAGTGCCTATGTACAGTCTTTCGTGCAATAGGGGATCAGGTTACACGTAGTTTGTGTTTTAAAAATTTTTAAACACAAGTGTGTTGGTTATTTTTATGAGATAAGACATTATCATCATTGTCCGTGTGGAAAACATACTTACTACCCACAATCATGAGAAAGGAGAATTTGCATCATCTCAAAATGGAGGATATGGCTTGGATTTTAGAATCAACAATGCCTTACTCAACACCCAAGTGGAAAATATCTCTCTTCACTACATATTGTAGAAGTATAGTTGTTTACATCACTACAAGGATTGACAAGAGTCCAATCTTTTTTAGAAAAGTTTAAATATAAAAGCCAAAGTGGCAAAATGGTTTGAAATGAGATTGATTGACTTTTAGTCTTCTCAAAAAAAATGTCAAAGTATTATTAATGTTGATTGAAGTTTATTTATGAAAAAATGTTTTGAAAATGCATGGACATAAGTCCAAGTTTATCATGAAAGTGGTTCAAGTTTTAAAAAAAACAAGAAGAGTTTTCAAAAGGAGGGAGAAGATTTTTGAAATTAAATAATATGAGAGGAGAAGAAGAGACTATCTGAAACCATAAGGTAAAAGCTAAGGATAGGAACCATCTAACCAATAAGAAGCCAATACTTGACACTATGAGCCAAGATAGAATTCCCATTCTTTGGATTAAAACCAAGAAAGCAAAGATACTAGACCTCTTTGAAAGATCCAAGCTTTAAGTGTATTAAGTCTTTACAAAAATTGGGCAGAGTAACAGATGTATACGGGTGAATTCCATATTACGAACAAAGAGTGTAATCACAATAACCTGCACACAAAACAAACAAGCAAGCCAATGTCTTAAGGTAAACCTCAAGAGCTCTAGACAAAATAATCAGATAAGGTCACAAGGTCTCCAACCATAGGCCAAAGTTTCTAATCCTAAGTCCAAGAAGTCCAATGCTCCATAATCCCAAGGATAGTAACCAAATAGTCCAAGTATCATTAAAGATTTTATGGTTCATGTTGATTATTAGGTGTTTTGAAAAAGAAAAGTAAAGCTCAAGTGAGAAAAAATAAAAATGACAAGAAAATAAATATTCAAATGAACAAAGATGAAAATGGCATGAAATTTAAATGCTAAAAGTAAATAGTGCATAAAAATAAAAGGGGAATAGAATAAAGATAAAGGATAAAGTCAATTATTAGTGATTAGTGGTTAGTTGGATGATCATCTAGAAACTTGCATTTGGAACTCATTAGAGGATTGGTAGAACCAAAGCCTCCACACAACAAGTTGTATTTGCTTTTTGTCAAGTATATCATCCATTTGGAATCCTCGTGAGTACCATTTAATGATCAACAATGTTTAAGTGATTCGCGTTGACCAAAGGTGTTGTAGATCCATTAGAGGATTGGTAGAACCAAAGCCTCCACACAATGAATCTCAAGGTTATTGGATCAAATAGATCAAATTAATATACTTGGGCTTGCAAACAAAAGTTTGGGCCACGAATAATCATTTATTCGAATCAGGACAAAATTTAGCGCTATGTTAAGCAATCGTAAGTGGACTTATATAGAATTCGCACCTATTTTGAGGCCGGTCAATAGAAATCTATGCACCATTTGTTTTGAAACATGATATAGAGATCATGCTCCAATAACACTTAGTGCAATAAGAAAAGGGATGAGATGAAGAGGGGTATTAAATTTGATCAAATTATTATTCAAATCAGTCATTCATTTTTGTGGAGTTAGACTCAACACCATGGATCCAATGATGTTAATAAAGTTCTTGATCAAGAATTTAACCCAAGATCAGCCAGAAAATAGTCACAAAATAATATTACATTTAATATATACAAAAAAAAGGTTTAAAAAATGTTTTAAAATAGAAATAAAAGAGAAAAATATCAACTATGTTCAAATTGATCAAGAAATAAAAAAGTAAGTCCATAGAAAAATCAGAAAAGGACTCAAATGATCTTATAAATGTTTTGGTAATTTTTTAAAGTCAGAAATTATTTTTAAAATTAAAGAAATAAGTAAAATAAACTAAAAATGATAAAAAAATACCAATGTAAGAAATAAAAAATAAGTGAGGTCACCAATATTTGTCACAATACCATTGGATCATTCAATAATTTTTTCAGAATTTAAAAATGCATAAACGTATTTTTAAACATTTAAAACAGTTCAAATGAAGTGAAAATTGATAAAAAAAAATACCAAAACACAAAATTAAATTGTGAAAAAATAAAAATAAGAAAGAGAATAATCAAAAATATTTTTATAATTTTTTCATAATTTTTGGACTAAAAATGGATTTTCTATGCTTTTTGAAGTTTAAAACAATTAAATATAAAAATCAGAAAAGAAAATAAAAGTAAAAAATATGTGGACCATTGGATGAGAGTCAAAACGCGTTAGTAATCAAATCTAAGGGATCTGGCGCGCTGTGAATATCATGGTCACTAGTGAATAATGCATATGATCGCTAATTAAATCAAATTTCAAAAAATACAAGTGGCGTGCCATCATTGGTTGGAAGATGACACGCTGTTCATCTTCAACCTCCAGCCATCAGGAATGGCAAGTCTCTCAAACTGTAAAATCAGAAGCTCAGACCTATGCCATTCGCTTTGTCTCTTCAAGACAAAGACAACCACACCTTCACGATAAATTTATATAAACTGTAGCTCAAGAAATTTTAAAGGAAAGTTTTGAAAAGGGATTTGAAATTTCATGGTCAAAACGTGTTTCCATTAAAAAACAAGTGTTGCAACTAGAACCAGGGCGATGAGAGCATCACAATGATATCAAAGTTTTAAGGAATTGATGAAGGAATCTACCTATTGAAGTTGAGTTGCAGAGCTCTGAAACTGGACTTCTATGGAGCAATATTGGGCATGATTCTTGAATGTAATTATATGGTTAGCTTTAGGGATGATCAAGGAAGGTGAATTGATGGAAAAACTGGATTGAAAAAAGCTTGAGAATGGATTTCGAAGTTGCTGAACTTTGAGTTATGGAACAAGTTTGGCAGGGTGATTTTGGCTATCCAAGCTTGAGGAAACGAATGGGGGATGACCCTCTATTTATAGGGAATCAAATGAAATGTCCAAGCGTGTGAAATGATGAAGTTTGGAGGGAAATCGTGTGAAGTTGCAAACAAGAAAAATGTGACTTCTAATTTGATCAAAACTCATCCAAAACGCGTGTTTTGCTATGCTAATCACTTCTGGAACTTCATTAAACATGTTTAGAGGCATAAACGCGCATAAACAAAGTGTTTAGAATCCAAATCAAGGATTTCAAACTTCTGACTTGGTGAAAAATTCAGTTTCAAATTGTTAACTTCTGACCAATGGAATTCTCATCTCAAGGGGTCTTAGGGCATGATTCTTAATTCTTTAGAAATATGAGGTTACAAGCTTTGTAATGGAAAAAGAATGGGATCAAATGGATGCTTGAGCTGAAAGTTGCATTGAGTGAAAGTTGGAGAAAAAGGGTTGACTTTCCATACTTAGAAATATTTCAAATTTTTCTTCAAAAGTGACCTATAATGTTTTGCATCCAAACATGGCCTTCCTATTGGAATTTGCTCTTGACCAAAAAAGATGGCATGAAATAGACCTCTTGATTGACATTTTGGGACTTGAACCATTCAAAATCTCCAAAAATTGAGAGAGTTATAAATTATTGAAGTTGGAAAAATCATGAAATGACCTATAATCTTTTGTATCCTTAAGGAAACTTCCATCCATTTTCTCACCTTGCACATAAAAGAAGGCATAAATTTAACATCCTCAAGATCATTGTGGAATAATAATGGGCTCAAGGTGATAAAAATTGACAAAGTTATGATTATTTTAAGTCACACATGCAAATATGGGAATTCATCTGGAGGACTTGTAATCTTTCTTCTTCATCAAGTTTCTTCCACATGAAAACTCCTTGGAACTTTTGAAGTGATTTATTGATAACACTTTTAAGAGAAAGATGTCTTTGGAACCACTCAAAAATACCAAAATATGAGCAAGATATACTCCTTTGAAGTTTAAAACCCTACCTCCTAGATCAAGAAACATGCCTTAAGGAACTTTGACAATTTTGAACAAACTTCTTGTACCAACACAAATGCTTTATAAATATAAGTTGTTGAGGATGATAATGAGAACTCATAGCAACCACAACCACTTCCATATCTTGAGAATTGAGACAAATATGCATTTGTGACCAATGGGAACAAAGCCTTGTCCAAGCATGCCAACTTCTCCAATCAATCCCTTATGCTTTTGAACCAAATTTGATAACCTTGAAATGTGGTGAACCAAAATAACCTTTACATGCCATTCCTTCCAAAACAAATCCAATGGTGAGGTTTGAACTTCTCAAGCTTTATTGACTAGGGCATGGAAATAAACTCATGAACCCATTGAGCAACTTGTTAAATCTCATTGCCTTTACCTATATTAGTAACAAGCAAGACAAACCAACATTGCATTTTATTAATTAAGAGGAGAAATCAAGACAAAAATATTCATGATCACAAAAGAATACAAGTCAAGGTGCTTGCTGATTCCTCAAAGAGCAAAGCTAAATATAGGGAGGGGAACCAAGAATCCCAATGTGATCTTATTGTGTATGAATCAACATGGTGTGATACGGTGGAAGAACAGACTGTTTTTGGAATGTTTGTTTGCGTTTTGCGCTTGTGTTTGCAAAATGTCGCGGTAAGCAAGAGTTGCCACCGACTTTTATTTTATCCAACAAGGAAAGGAAAAAAGCACAGAAAAATTCCTTTTTTCGAGATATTTATAAGTATGGGGGGTAGATTATAGAAAGGGTAGGTATTAGCACCCTTTCTATCCGTAGTTATCTACGGGCTCTTAAGTACTTGCTCATTGTTTTCAAAATTGTCTTCTTTGTGTTTGTGGGGTTTGAAAAGTTTTTGTTTTAACTTCGATTTAACTCTTGCTTCTATCCTCAAGAGTGTAATGAAGTGTTTTTGAAAACTCTTTCGTAAAAGTGTAAGTGTGAAAAAGTTTTATTTTATTTGAGCAAGTACTTAAGAACTAATCTACCTACTCGAAAAAGGAATCGTTCTATGTTTTTTTCCTTTAGACAATGCTATCCCACTATTAGTGAGTGGGTAGCACTGTCGTTGGAGTTTGAGGGTCAATTAGAAAGAGGCACATACAGTCACTAAAGCAATGTTAGGACGTCTTAGTGGTAACCCTAATGTCTTAGATCATTTATCCGAGGCAACAATATCCGAGGCAACCATTTCGAGGCAATTATGATCTTTTAGATAAGAGAGCAACCTCTAAAACAACCTATACTCAATGACCGTGTACGAAGGCAACAAAGTGGGAGTGTACCCTAGGAGTGCGCATGTGCGAATGTGTTGATTTCAATTATTTTTATCTTTGCACATGTTAAGGGTGATCTAACTGTTTTAAATTAGACATTCATTCTTGTCAAGCAAACCCTATTATCAAACATCTAACAGTTGAATATTTGCAGAAATTAAAGTGCGGAATTTAAACTAAACTATTACAAGGCGTCGGGTATTTACATCGCCAAAGACAAACCCTTTGAAATTTAAAAGCGGAAAAATAAATAAATGTCATCATTAATTATTACAAACCGGGAGCAGATACAATAATTTGGATCAAGAAAAATAAAGCGTGTGAGACAATTGAATCGAATGCGAAACTTGGATTTAAATGCGTGTGAGACAATTGAATCCTAAAATTAAATGCTAAATTAATTAGTTATTAAATTAATTAATAAAAAATAATTAAATGTCATATTTTTGGATTTTTGGTTATTTTAGGAAAGAAAATAAAATAATTAAATTAGTGTTAAAACCTAATTATTCTAATTGATTTTTAATTATTTTCAAAATAAATGAAAGTTATCTAAAATTAACCTAATTAAATTAATTAATATTTATTAATAAAAAATAAAATTTTGAATTTATTTGGACATAAAAATATTTTTGTGATTTTTTGCTAAAAAGAAAATTGATTATTGGTTAGTAATTAATTAAAAACAGTTAAATGAAATATAAACAAAATATAAAAAAGGGAGAGATGGGCCTGAAAGTGAGGTGTGCATAGCAGGAATTCTGGCCCATTTGATGAAGATCCACTTGACTTTTGCAATCCAGTGCGCACGCGTTGACTTGGCTTGTGGTGCACCCTCAATGATGGCCACCAAATCTGGACATCTGGCACATTGATGCTGAAGGAGTATGATGGACGTCCTGGCTTGCATGCATACTGGATTTCCTGAAATAACAATGCAAAATAACAAATGCTGGAGGCAGGGATCGAACCCCTAATGCCTTAAGACCTGCGTGACAACCACTGGGCTATGTTGTTATTATTGTTAACATAATATAAAATAATAATAATATAACAATACAAATGCTAGTGGACAAGAATTAGAAAAACTCGCCAATTTTTGAACAAGCCAGTAAGGGGATGACACTTCATCGTCTCCTTCCTCTGCACCGTGGCTAAAAACACAATGACCTATACCCAAGGACGTTGTCTGTCGCTATAACCCTGTCCACTCTCAAAATCTCCCACAAGCCATGGAAATGATATTTAAGGCCATGGTTGAGTTCGTCTCACTCTCCTGATCACAACCATACCCATCATGAAGGCTAATTGTACCTGAAAACAAAAACCCTAAAAGCAAATTCGAAACCCTAACAATGGTGGATTTCGATTCAGTCCATATAAATGAAATTGGCTATTGTAAAAAGTCTGCAAACATCATGGTGATCAAGAATATGCAATTATTTTACACTATGGATGCAAGAATAATGTTAATCAAATTCAAGAACATAGTGATACCGCGACGGGCTTACAGCGCATTGTAGGGCTTGAAAACACCTGCTTTTGATTGCTTTCGCTTGTGGAGATTGCCAGGAAACGATTGGGAGAGGTATCGAGCCTTGAGGATGCCTCTAAGTGGGATTTTTATCTCACAATTTTTGCTTGTTTTTTCCAATTCTGTTCTTGCTCTAGCACACCTCCCTAACCTTTATTTTGATCTGCACACAACCCTTATGTAACAGAGAATGAATCCAAGTCCATAATTGATCCAAATCTCCCTCCTTTAATCCTTTTTGATTTGATTTGATTTGCTTCTTTAAAGCTTTCCAAAATTGGTCCAAATCCAATCTCTTTGTACACATATGGCTTGATGCGAATTTGATGATGGCTAGCTGTGATTTAAGACCTGAAATCATCACAAAATCTCTTGTTATCAATGTTTTGGATTTTTATTTGATTTATTTTGATTTAAATCAATTTAATTCAAATCAAAATCAAAATAATTAATAAAAATATGATATGGACAGGTGGAAAGGGCTAGAGCACGTGGGATATGATTCCAACTCAAAACAAGTGAAAAAGAATGGGCCCATTTGGCAAAATTTGAAGTTTTGGGGATAGTTGACTTTTGGCAATTTTGCAAAAAAGGTCAACTTCAACAATGCATAAATTCCTCTATTTTGAATCTTTGGAGGTGTTCTTTGACTTTTTAGAAATCTTGAGGTGTCCTCTAATCAACCCTTTTTGTCTCATCTCAATTTGATATTCCATGCTCATGTATGAAGCTTTGACAAAAAAGGTGTTTTTGTTGACTTTTCAAAATGACCTATAATGTCCAAATTCATAACTTCTTGTGAGTGCATATTTTGGACTTGGGAGATGAAGATGGATTGTATGGAATTTAATCCTATTCAAAATGAGATTTGGATGGGTCATTTCTCATAAAGTATGAAAAAGTTATGTTTGGTCAAAATTTAGTTGACTTTTCCAACAAAACCCTAATTTAGCAACTTTTGAGTCTTGATGAATTGTGAGCAATCCTTGATGAATAATGATCAACCCTTGATAAAATGATGAAATATACTTCAAAATGAGGATGTTGACCAAAAATCTTGAAGTTTGACTGTATGTAGGCCACAGTTGACTTTTGCCCTAACACAGTCGATTTTTGGACCTTTGAGCAATTGACCGAGCAAACTCCCTCTGCAAGGCTTGAAACTTGACATGGATGGTCTTGAGAACATATTAGGACAATGTTTAGAACTTGGGATCACTTGGACTCCAGGATATTGATGCAACATGAAACCCTAATTTGGGGTAGACTGCCTTAAGAGAGAGCTTGTCTGACCAACTCTTGGACTAACTTGAGCAACTTGGAGATCTTTCTTGCAATGTTTTGAGAAATATGGGTGGGAAAATTTTGGGGTAGAACAGCTTCCCCTGTTCAATCTTCTTAAACCTGAGGATGTAGATTGGCTTTCGTGCTTTTCGTAATCCGAAGGTGGAAGATGATTGAACACTAGAGTGCCCAGAAATTTGCACTCGCATGAAGTGGTAATTGTCTTGTGATGTCGAGAATGGGCTTACAGATGCCATTTAGAGATTGTTGACGGGAGATGTGCTTAAAGATGCCATCCGAAGGAGTGTCGATCGCATAAGAGATTCCTTAGCAAGAGCTTGCGTACCCATTGTTGTGGAAGATTTCGATGGGGAAGTCTGATCCTCGTTGAGAGAAGTAGAAATTTAGGAGCTTCAGCATTCGTTATTCTGCTGGTGAGTCGTCTTTGTTGATATTTAGGAACTTCGATCGTCTGTACTCAACGGAGGAATCATCTTTGCTGATATTTAGGAACTTTGATCGTCCGTACTCACCGGAGGAAATATTTTTGCTGAGATTTAGGAACTCGTCCGTAATTCAACTGAGGAAACATCTCTGCTGAGATTTAAGAGCTCATCCTTAATTCAACTGAGGAAACCACTTTGTCGAGATTTAGGAACTCGTCCGTAATTCAACTGAGAAAACATATTCGTCGAGATTTAGGAATCTGTCCGTAATTTAACTACTTTACTGAGATTTAGGAACTCGTTCGTAATTCAACAACTTTGCTGAGATTTAGGAACTCGTCCGTAATTCAACTGAGAAAACATCTTCGTCGAGATTTAGGAATCTGTCCGTAATTCAACTACTTTGCTGAGATTTAGGAACTTGTCTGTAATTTAACTACTTTGCTGAGATTTAGGAACTCGTTCGTAATTCAACTGAGAAAACATCTTCGTCGAGATTTAGGAATTTGTCCGTAATTCAACTACTTTGCTGAGATTTAAGAACTTTTCCGTAATTCAACTAATTTGCTGAGATTTAGGAACCTGTCCGTAATTCAACTGAGAAAACATCTCTACTGAGATTTAGGAATCTGTCCGTAATTCAACTACTTTGCTGAGATTTAGGAACTCGTCTGTAATTCAAATACTTTGCTGAGATTTAGGAACTTGTCCGTAATTCAACTACTTTGCTGAGATTTAGGAACTCATCCGTAATTCAACTACTTTGCAGAGATTTAGGAACTCGCCCGTAATTCAACTGAGAAAATATCTTTGTCGGGATTTTGGAGCTTGCCCGTAATTCGACTGAGGTAGAAGCTTCATAGCTTGAACTTTGTGAGAATTTAACCGTATCCTTCCTGAAAGATAAAGGTTAGTTGTATGTAATTAATGATATGTATCAAGAAATGATGTTCTCAAAATAAATGAGATTGTGTCGTATGGTGCGTATGCATGTCATGATGTATGGAAATGTGATGTTTTGAGATGGGGAAAATAAATCCCAGTTTGCTGCTGGAGAACAGACATGAATTCTTCGTTTCCGCTGGAAATAGTGGATGAAGATGTTGGTGAGAATAAACCTGCAGGAGAGGATAACTCTGCTGAGGAATAATCTGATGAGGAGATTACTCTATGGGGAAGAGATGATCTGCTGAGGATTCCGCTGATAAATTCAGCTGGGGAATGAATTACCGTTGCTGGCGATACTGAATCCTGTTGGGGATTGAGTTTCTGTTTGTGAAAAGAACTCCACTGGGGATGATTTTCCAGTTGCGACTTCACAGGGAATAATCTTTTAGGCTCTACTGGGGAAAATCTTCCAGAGTCTACTGGGGATGATTCTCCAAACTCCACTGGGGAAGATTTTTCAGACTCCACTGGGGATATTTTTATACTCCGCTGGGGATGATAAGACTTTTCAGTGCTGATGGTAGATAAACTCTGCTTGGGGAGAATATTACTGATTCATTCACAGTTGCGAGTCTCAGCTAGGAAGAGTTAACATTACTGTCTTTCTCTTACTCTGCGGGGAGTGAATGCACCTTAGCCATATTCTTCAGCTAAATTTATTCTTATACCTGGTGGATAGAGCAACTGTAAAGCTTGGACAATTCATATTGCCCTTGTTCCTGATATTACGAGTAATCGTCTTTTGTTTTGCATGTAAATATTCATGAGCAGAAATTAATGTCAAATGCATATATCAAAAATGAACATTGGACGTTCTTTGCAAAATAAAACAGAAAAAGGAAAAACAGTTTGAAATTTCTTCGAAAATGAATTGTATTGACTTTGAGTTTTGGCTTGTAAATAGGCGTTTTTGTACAAGAGGCTGATGTCCTAGTAAGAGAACACCGCCTAACAAAAGAATTTATACAGTTTGTAAAAACAAAGAAAAACAGCTATGTAAACACTCCCACTGGGTTCCAACTCTGCTATTGTTGTTATGTCCTCGAGCATCTCATGACTTTGCTACTTGGTTAAAGGTAGATCAAATTGATTAGTGTCATCCGAGCTTGATAGTCGATCCCGAAGTCTGGTTGCAAAGGTGATCCAATGAGACATAGTGTTACGCTTTGATCCCTAATTTTTGCCTGGACCGCCCTTTCGGGTTTTTAGTCCACCGGAATACCCTTTTTTGCCCAAGCCGCCTTTTCAGGTTTTCGACTTGTCGGGTGTACAGTTTTTTTTCATTTTCATCCCTTATTTTTTCCCGAACCCTTTTGGTTCGCCGGGAAGCCCTTATTTTTGCCTAGGCCAGTCAACCTAGCGGGATTTTAGTTATGCATAGTATGTTTTTCACTATGTCTGCATTGACGAGGTGAGGAAGGTCGTCACCATCCATGGTGGTTAGAATCATAGCTCCTCCTGAGAAGATGTTCTTAACCACAAATGGTCCTTCATAAGTAGGGGTCCATTTGCCCCTGGGATCACTTTTAGGTAAGATAATGCGCTTGATTACCAGGTCCTCGACCTGATACTCTTGTCGTCTAACTTTTTGTTAAATGCCTTAATCATCCGCTTTTGATACGTTTGACCATGACAAATAGCAGTAAGTCTCTTTTCATCAATTAAATTCAGCTGATCAAGCCGGCTCTTAATCCAGTCATCTTCTCTCAAACCTGCATCCTTCATAATCCGAAGAGAGGGTATCTGAACTTTAATGGGCAAGACGAACTCCATGCCATATACCAAGGAATAGGGTGTTTCCCCTGTTGATGTCCGTGCTGAGGTACGGTACCCATGAAGAGCAAATGGTAACATTTCGTGCCAGTCCTTGTATGTCACCGTCATCTTCTGCACAATCTTCTTGATGTTCTTATTAGCCGCTTCAACAACCCCATTCATCTTTGGACAGTAGGGAGAAGAGTTTTGATGTTGTATCCTGAACTGCTTGCAGAGCTCAATGATCATCTTATTGTTGAGATTTGTACCATTGTCCGTAAAGATCCTCTCTGGTACACCATATCGACATATCAGATTGTGCCGAATGAACCATGCCACGACGTTCTTGGTTACAGTAGCAAAGGAAGCTGCTTCAACCCACTTTGTAAAGTAATCAATAGCTACCAGGATGAAACGATTCCCGTTGGATGCAGTAGGTCAGATCTCGCCGATCATGTCGATGCCCCACATTGCAAAATGCCACGGAGATGTCAAGACGTTCAGAGGAACTGGAGGTATGTGCACCTTATCATCATAGACTTGGCACTTGTGACAGGTCCGAGAATGTTGATAACAGTCGGCATCCATGGTAGACCAATAATATCCTGCCCGTAGGATTTTCTTTGCCATGGTGTGTCCATTGGAGTGAATTCTGAAAGTACCTTCATGTAACTCTACCATGATTATTTCTGCCTCGTTCTTATCCATACAACGTAGTAAGGTTGAATCATGATTACGCTTGTAAAGGATACCATTACTGATGAAGAACTTCTCCGCGAACCTCCTCAGAAACTTCTTGTCATTAACAGATGCACCCTCGGGGTATTCTTGAGCCTCAAGGTACCTCTTCACCTCATGAAACCAGGGTTTATCTACTACCTCTTCAATCTCAATGTCACAGAAATGTGCAGGTTCGTCCAACCTTTCAATGGTAATCCAGGGAGCCTCATTGTCCTAATTGACCTTGAACATAGAAGACATCGTAGCTAGCGCATCCGCCAACTGATTCTCCTCTCTAGGGAAGTTTTCAAAGGTTATCTCCTCGAAGTGTGTAAGCAACGTCAATACATACTCCTTGTAAGGAATAATATTTGGATGTTTCGTATCCCGCTCGCCTTTGATCTGTCTGATCACAAGAGCAGAATCTCTGAAGACACTCAGAAACTTAATCCTTAGGTCAATTGCTGCTCGAAGACCCATGATGCATGCTTCATACTCCGCCATGTTGTTGGTGCAGTTAAAACATAGTCGGGCGGTAAACGGAGTATGAGAGCCTTCACGAGATATGATCACGGCGCCAATTCCATTACCTAAAGCGTTTGAAGCTCCATCAAAGTACATAGACCATCGGGATCCCTCCTCAGGTCCTTCATCCGGTCCAGGTGTCTCACAGTCAGTTACCAACATGATGTTCTCATCCGGGAATTCGAAGTTCATAGACCGGTAATCATCCACTGCCTGATGTTCCAGATGATCTGCCAATACACTTCCCTTGATTTCCTTTTGGGTCGTGTACTGGATGTCATACTCAGTAAAGATCATCTTCCATCTCGCTATTCTTCCAGACAAGGCAGGCTTTTCGAAGATATACTTGATAGGATCCATCTTTGATATCAATAGAGTAGTGTGAGTCAGCATATACTGTCTCAGCCGGCGAGCAGCCCATGCCAAAGCGCATCAAGTTTTATCGAGCAGTGAGTATCGGGTCTCACAGTCGGTAAAAGTTTTTCTAAGGTAATAAATAGCATGCTCTTTTTGGCCAGACTCGTCATGCTGCCCCAACACGCACCCCATTGAGTTGTCGAGTACTGTCAAGTATAAGATCAACGGTCTCCCTTCGACTGGAGGCATCAGAATAGGTGACTCTTGGAGATATTCTTTGATCCTTTCGAAATCGGCCTGACATTCATCGTTCCATCTTACCACTTGATCTTTCTTCAGTAGCTTGAAGATTGGCTCGCAAGTAGCAGTCAGGTGTGAGATGAATCGGGCAATATAATTCAGATGTCCCAGAAAGCCTCTTACTTCTTTTTCTTTTTGGGGAGATGGAATTTCCTATATAGCCTTCACCTTTACAGGATCCACTTGAATACCTTTATCACTTATGACGAAACCTAGCAGCTTGCCAGATCTCACTCTGAAGGTGCACTTGTTCAGGTTTAAACTCAGCTTGTACAACTTCAACCTGTCAAATAGCTTCTGAAGGTGGTCCAGATGTTCTTCTTCAGTCTGGGACCTCGCAATCATGTCGTCAACGTATACCTCAATCTCATGATGGATCATGTCATGGAACAAAGCGACCATGGCGCGCTGATACGTTACCCCAACCTTCTTCAATCCGAAGGGCATGACCTTGTAGCAAAAGGTACCCCACTGCGTGACAAAGGTTGTCTTTTCCATGTCTTCGGGAGCCATCTTAATCTGATTATAACCGGAGAAACCATCCATAAAGGAGAAGACTTTATGATGTGCGGTGTTGTCAACCAGAACGTCGATATGAGGAAGAGAGAAATCATCCTTGGGGCTTGCCCTGTTCAGATCCATATATTCAACACACATTCGAACCTTATCATCCTTCTTCGGCATTGTAACCACGTTAGAAACCCACTGCAGGTAAGAAGTAACTGCTAGAAAACCGGCATCATATTGTTTCGTAACTTCAGCCTTGATTTTCTCAGACATCTCTGAGCGCATTCGGCAAACTTTCTACTTTACTGGAGGACAGTCTTCCTTGGTAGGCATGCGGTGAACCACAATATCGGTATCCAACCCAGGCATATCTTCATAAGACCAGGCAAAGATCTCAACATAGTTACACAGCATCTGAATTAACCGTGGCTTAACACTAGGCTCCAGATTTGCAGCGATCTTGACCTCTTTCTTGTCTACCCCTGTACCCAGATTCACTGATTCCACTGGCTCTTCATGTGGCTGTATGGCCCTCTCTTCCTGAAGTAACAGTCTAGCAAGTTCTCCAGGGACTTTGCAATCATCCTTACCTTCGTCCTCGACTTGGTTGATCGGACTTTCGAAGTCATAACTGGAAGTAGCGGAGTCGTTATCAGTGGGATCCGGAATGGATGTAGACCTGTATATGTGAGTGTGTGTAAAATAGCTATTTTGCAAGATAGAAAAAAGAAAAAACAAGGAGCGCAAAATTCATAATGCAAGAAAAATGTCCAATGCTTTTATTAATGATATATGGAGATGACAAATATAAATCCCTCACAAACAAAGCCACAGAGCCTCGGATAAGACACGGGGGCATAAAGTTCAAAAAAATTCTATTACAAACTTAAAACAAAAGTCTCATTACTGGGTAATAAAAGAAACGAGCATAGAATTCTTTGCTGTCCAATTGCTCAATCCACCGTCGGTAGTCGGGTAAATCCAGTTGTCAATATTAAACTCTTCTTCATCACCCCCAATAGAATTTACTCCTGTGTCATGTTTTGGCATATGAGCCATTATGACATTAGGCTTTTCCGGTGCTTCAAATTCAATCTCCTTAGCTTCAATCAAATCCTATACCTTATTCTTCAAGACCCAGCAGTTATTCGTATCATGCCCTGGGCTATCAGAATGAAAAGCACATCGGGCGTTCAGATTGTACAGCGGTGATGTAGTATTGGGATTCTTCGGGGCTTCCCTCAGAGTCACCAAGTTGGTTTTTAACAACTGCGACATAATTTGAGATAGGGTCATACTGAGCCGAGTGAATTGTCTTTGCGGCCTCTCTGCTCTTGGCTGATTGTTGCGCTGAGGGGCAACAACATGTCTTGCTATAACCACCGCATTAACCGTTTGGCGGAGCTCGGGTCGGTTTTGGATCTTTCAACTGTAAACTGCACTTGACTCCTTTCTAAAAGGCTTCTTCTCCATGCTTGATGAAGCACCTTTCTGTATTTTGCCGCTCTTGAAACCGGCCTCAACTCTTTCCCAAATCATAATCAACTCGGTGAACCCGGACGATGAACTCCCAATCAGATGATTAAAATATAGACCAGGCAAGGTCCCAAGAAACATATCCACTAGCTCCCTATCATCCAGAGGGGGTTGTACTCTTCCAGCAAGGTCCCTCCATTTTTGAGCGTAGTCCTTAAAACCTTCGCTCGCACCCATAGACATACCCTAAAGTTGAGTACACGTGGGAGCGAGGTCGGCATTGTACTGGTACTGCTTGTAGAAGGCAGAGGCAAGGTCCTCCCAGTTACAGACGTTATCTCCTTCCAGTTGATAGAACCATTCAAGTTGAGTCCCTGAAAGACTATCTTGAAAGAAATGGATATAGAGGTTCTTATGAGCAGTGTATGGTTGAATCTTTCTAACATACGAGCGGAGGTGTAGCTTTGGGAAGGAGACCCCGTCGTATTTAGCAAAGACTGGTGCTTTAAATTTGTGGGGAATCACCACCCCAGATGCCAAACCCAAATCTCCAAAGTCCAGCCCAAGTACCTTCTGAACTTCCATTGCGCTCAACCGGTCTTCGAGTTGCTTATACCTTTCCTCAGCCGGAGGATACTGGTCTTCATCAAAGTCAGTCTCGTTGTCAGAAACCACAAGGCTAGGAGCCCTCCTTTCTTCTTGGTTCTCTCCCCCTCCAGATGAGTGAGATAAATCAACATCCTGTCTTAATCTGTTCCCGAACCTGTGACCCATATTCAGGAGGACCGTCTTCTTCTTCTTCTTCTTCTTCTTCTTCTTCTTCTTGTTATCCTTCAAGATAAGAGTCTTCAGATCTTGCTGACCCTTGGCCAAGTTCATGAACACTTCCTGGAACTGAGCGTTTTGAGCTTGTAGGGCCTTGATAGCTTGATCAATTGACGTTTCAGAAGACATGATGCTGAAATAAACAACGAAGAAGATGAGAAACCTGTAAGGATACCTGTAATGAGGTGCATGGGAATGGAATGCATATGATATGATTTCAAAGACTTTGGAGATTCAAATTCGTAAACCAAAATGAAACACACTTTTATTAGATAAAAAACTTGAAATCAATGTTTAACAGATGCCTTTAAGGCATTACAAAAGGAATACTGAAAAGAAAATCTACGCTAGAAACAATAAAAGACAATCAGCACTCCCATGGTCGTTTTCCTTGTGTGCTGACATAGTTGTTGAGGACCTTCTCATTCTCCAGCTGCCTTGTAAGCTTTAGGATCTTCCGTTCTTGTTCATGATACTTCTCTCTGTAAGTATCCCGCTCTTCCCTCAACTGGATCCAAGACCTCTTTAATGCCCCAATGTCAGTAGGCATGTATGAATGGAGGATGGTAGGAGGAACCCCTTCTTCATTAGCACTCTCAACAATTACTGGTAAGACAACTTCTTACGGCATTCCCAGCTTTTGAGCACGTGTTCGAATCCACCAGAGATACGGTTCCATCGGAAGAGAGGTCTTCATCCCTAGCTCATGCGGATCAGACCTGTGCACCCTGTTCCGAGCTCGTATGGATCTGCGGCGATGTCCCTCAACATCCCCCATGAAGTCAAAGACGATGTCCGGAAGCAGCAACTCATGAGGTCCATCCCTCCTGGCTCGCCCAAACTGTCGTAAGGCCAAACAAGGATTATAGGTGATCCCTCCTCTAATTCCAAGTAGTGGAACATTGGGGTATTCCCCACAGCGATCAATAACAGCTACTTTTTCCATGTCCTTAGTGCTCCAGATAATGTCTGTGTGAGCAAGGGACATAATTCTGTAGGCCCAACCCATACCTTCCTTGTTCTTCAAAATAGATTTGGGGAGGTGAGAAATAAACCACCTCGCCAGCAATGGTGCACAACACATAAGGGTTCCCCATTTCCGAGCAGTACGGGCATAAAGAGCATTCAAAATATCACCTAAGAGAGTGGGCACCGGATTATGGGACATGAAGATCTTCACTGCATTCACATCAACAAAGGAATCTGAATTTGGGAACAGAACCAGGCCATAAATGAGAAGAGCCAGGATGTCTTCAAACGCTTGAAATTCTAAACTGTCCCAAAACTGTTGAGCCTGATCAAACAAGAACTTAGCTAGGAAGCCTTTTGTCCTACTCCGAGTCTCCCAGCTAGACATTACCTCAGACTTTGTCAGATGTAGGGCTGTAGCAACATTCTCTGGCCTAAGAGCTATCTCCCAACCTGTAAATGGCGTCTGCTCTAGAATAGAAATACCAAGTAAATCAGAGAACTCCTCTAGAGTAGGGACCAACTGATAGTCCAGGAAAGTGAAGCAGTGGTATAATTGATCAAAGAACTGGCACAAAACACTCATCATCTGCTCATCTAATCTGGAAGTGGCTAGACTGAGGAGGTGACCATGTCTTCTGTCAAAAGAGGAAGTGTCAGGAACCTTGGAAACTAAATCTCTAAGCTGAGTAGGAATATGTACAAAGCTGATCCGAATAGTGTTTCTACGCATAAATGCCATGATCTGCAAAACAAAACAAGGATGAATCCCAATGGTCTTTGAAATGGTTAGTCCAATGCAATATGCATGCAATGTCATGATGCATGATGTCATGATAAGAAACACACCATAGGTATTCACAGATAGCAAACATGGTAAGGGAAAACAAGTCACACAATAGCCCTTAAATTTCAGGTTGGCATGGAGTTTAGGTATTACCCTCTTTCAGTTTAGTTGGTTCAACCTGTCCTAGTAATAGTAACCGGGTTCTAGAGGATCTCAATATCACTGACAACCCTTGATCGGACATAATTCCATTTTAGCAACCTTTTCTTGCGGCCGGAATCATCGTGAGAGTTTGGTCTCAATGAGTGTAGCATATTGCTACTTTTCTATGGCTAAGTTGGTCAACTATAGGTTCTAAGGTCAGTTGGTGCTTAATGACCCCTTAGCAGCCCCATATTCTCCTTGTTCCACCATAAGGGATATCAGTACAAACTAAAGTGCCACACCAACATAGCTACTGCTTCAACCGTATCGGTCTATGTCGTACAGTTCCCTCATAGTCTATTGCTACTTACCTAAAAGGTATCCACAGAGTTGGGTTAGGATCTATAGTAACTCTGATTCAAGCCCACAAATATAAAGCAAACAGATCAAACAATTGAAAACAATATGAACTAATCCTAAGGTACACCCCACTTATTATCTCCCCAGCAGAGTCGCCAGTTCTGTGATACGGTGGAAGAACTGACTCTTTTTGGAATGTTGGTTTGCGTTTTGCGCTTGTGTTTGCAAAATGTCGCGGTAAGAAAGAGTCTCCACCGACTTTTATTTTATCCAACAAGGAAAGGAAAAAAGCATAGAAAAATTCCTTTTTTTCGAGATATTTCTGAGTACGGGGGGTAGATTATAGAAAGGGAAGGTATTAGCACCCTTTCTATCCGTAGTTATCTACGGGCTCTTAAGTACTTGCTCATTGTTTTCAAAATTGTTTTCTTTGTGTTTGTGGGGTTTGAAAAGTTTTTGTTTTAAATTCTATTTAACTCTTGCTTCTGTCCTCAAGAGTGTAATGAAGTGTTTTTGAAAACTCGTTCATAAAAGTAAGTGTGAAAAAGTTTTGTTTTATTTGAGCAAGTACTTAAGAACTAATCTACCTACTCGAAAAAGGAATAGTTCTATGTTTGTTTCCTTTAGACAATGCTATCCCACTATTAGTGAGGGGGTAGAACCGTCGTTGGAGTTTGAGGGTCAATTCGAAAGAGGGATATACAGTCACTAAAGCAATGTTAGGACGTCTTAGTGGTAACCCTAATGTCTTAGATCATTTATCCGAGGCAACAATATCTGAGGCAACCATTTTGAGGCAACTATGATCTTTTAGACAAGAGGGCGACCTCTAAAACAACCTATACTCAATGACCGTGTACGAAGGCAACAAGTGGGAGTGTACCCTAGGAGTGCGCATGTGCGAATGTGTTGATTTCACTTATTTTTATCTTTGCACATGTTAAGGGTGATCTAACTGTTTTAAATTAGACATTCATTCTTGTCATGCAAACCATATTATCAAACATTTAACAGTTGAATATTTGCAGAAATTAAAGTGCGGAATTTAAACTAAACTATTACAAGGTGTCGGGTATTTACATCGCCAAAGACAAACCCTTTGAAATTTAAAAGCGGAAAAATAAATAAATGTCATAATTAATTATTACAAACTGAGAGCAGATACAATAATTTGGATAAAGAAAAATAAAGCGCGCGAGACAATTGGATCGAATGCGAAACTAGGGTTTTGACCCTCCTAATTAAAGAAAATGTTTTTTGTTGTTTTTATTATTTTTAAGAAATGAAATTAAATCCTAAAATTAAATGTTAAATTAATTAGTTATTAAATTAATTAATGAAAAATAATTAAATGTCATATTTTTGGATTTTTGGTTATTTTAGGAAAGAAAACAAAATAATTAAATTAGTGTTAAAACCTAATTATTCTAATTGATTTTTAATTATTTGAAAAATAAATGAAAGTTATCTAAAATTAACCTAATTAAATTAATTAATATTTATTAATAAAAAATAAAATTCTGAATTTATTTGGACATAAAAATATTTTTGTGATTTTTTGCTAAAAAGAAAATTGATTATTGGTTAGTAATTAATTAAAAATAGTTAAATGAAATATAAACAAAATATAAAAAAGGGAGAGATGGGCCTAAAAGTGAGGTGTGCATAGCAGGAATTCTGGCCCATTTGATGAAGATCCACTTGACTTTTGCAATCCAGTGCGCACGCATTGACTTGTATTGTGGTGCACCCTCAATGATGGCCACCAAATCTGGCCATCTGGCACATCGATGCTGAAGGAGTATGATGGACGTCCTGGCTTGCATGCATACTGGATTTCCTGAAATAACAATGCAAAATAACAAATGTTGGAGGCAGGGATCGAACCCCTGACCTCCATCCTCTAATGCCTTAAGACCTGCGTGACAACCACTGGGCTATGTTGTTATAATTGTTAACATAATATAAAATAATAATAATATAACAAAACAAATGCTAGTGGACAAGAATTAGAAAAATGCGCCAATGTTTGAACAAGCCAGTAAGGGGATGACACTTCATTGTCTCCTTCCTCTGCATCGTGGCTAAAAACCCAATGACCTATACCCACGGACGCTGTTCGTCGCTATAACCCTGTCCACTCTCAAAATCTCCCACAAGCCATGGAAATGATATCTAAGGCCATGGTTGAGTTCGTCTCACTCTCCTGATCACAACCATACCTATCATGAAGGCTAATTGTACCTGAAAACAAAAACCCTAAAAGCAAATTCGAAACCCTAACAATGGTGGATTTCGATTCAATCCATATAAATGAAATTGGCTATTGTAAAAAGTCTGCAAACATCATGGTGATCAAGAATATGCAATTATTTTACACTATGGATGCAAGAATAATGTTAATCAAATTCAAGAACATAGTGATACCGTGACGGGCTTACAACGTGTTGTAGGGCTTGAAAACACCTGCTTTTGATTGCTTTCGTTTGTGGAGATTGCCAGGAAATGATTGTGAGAGGTATCGAGCCTTGAGGATGCCTCTAAGTGGGATTTTGATCTCACAATTTTTGCTTGTTTTTTCCAATTCTGTTCTTGCTCTAGCACGCCTCCCTAACCTTGATTTTGATCTGCACACAACCCTTATGTAACAAAGAATGAATCCAAGTCCATAATTGATCCAAATCTCCCTCCTTTAATCCTTTTTTATTTTATTTGATTTGCTTCTTTAAAGCTTTCCAAAATTGGTCCAAATCCAATCTCTTTGTACACATATGGCTTGATGCGAATTTGATGATGGCTAGTTGTGATTTAAGACCTGAAATCATCACAAAATCACTTGTTATCAATGTTTAGGATTTATATTAGATTTATTTTGATTTAAATCAAATTAATTCAAATAAAAATCAAAATAATTAATAAAAATATGATATGGACAAGTGGCAAGGGATAGAGCACGTGGGCTATGATGCCAACTCAAAACAAGTGAAAAAGAATGGGCCCATTTGGCAAAATTTGAAGTTTTGGGGATAGTTGACTTTTGGCAATTTTGCAAAAAAGGTCAACTTCAACAATGCATAACTTCCTCAATTTTGACTCTTTGGAGGTGTTCTTTGACTTTTTAGAAAGCTTGAGATGTCCTCTAATAAACCCTTTTGGTATCATCTCAATTTGATATTCCATACTCATGTATGAAGCTTTGACAAAAAAGGTGTTTTTGTTGACTTTTCAAAATGACCTATAATGTCCAAATTCATAACTTCTTGTGAGTGCATATTTTGGACTTGGGAGATGAAGATGGATTGTAGGGAATTGCATCCTACTAAAAATTAGATTTGGATGGGTCATTTCTCATAAAGTATGAGAAAGTTATGCTTGGTCAAAGTTGAGTTGACTTTTCCTACAAAACCCTAATTTAGCAACTTTTGAGTCTTGATGAATTGTGAGCAATCCTTGATGAATCATGATCAACCCTTGATCAAATGATGAAATATGCTTAAAAATGAGGATGTTGACCAAAAATCTTGAATTTTGACTGTATGTAGGCCACAGTTGACTTTTGCTCTAACACAGTCGATTTTTGGACCTTTGAGCAATCGACTGAGCAAACTTCCTCTGCAAGGCTTGAAACTTGACATGGATGGTCGTGAGAACATATTAGGACAATGTTGAGAACTTGGGGTCACTTGGACTCCAGGATCTTGATCTAACATGTAACCCTAATTTGGGGTAGACTGCCTTAGGAGAGAGCTTGTCTGACCAACTCTTGGACTAACTTGAGCAACTTGGAGATCTTTCTTGCAATGTTTTGAGAAATATGGGAGGGAAAGTTTTGGGGTACAACACATGGTATGATGAAGGGATCTTAGGGGCAAAAATTAGGGTACATCAGCTGCCCTTATTTAAGTTTCTTCTATCCGGAGATATGAAGGTTAAAAATCTTTGTGTCGACGCAATCGAAGATACTTAAATATAAGATAAACCCTGTTTTTGGCCTTAAGATGCCATGCAATGCTTATGAATATGAGTGAACATGGACAACTCCAAAGGGACGCAAAACACCACTGGGGATCTAACAACAAACAAAAAAATAAAATAAAGAAACAAGAGAGTAACCCAACCAGGAAAATAAATCACTGGTGGATCGAAAAGACCTGAAATAGAGAGGATGGTAAAATGGTCAAAGGATACACCAACTCCTACTGGAGGTGAAGCTACCAACGTTTACTGAAGGCAGGGAGAAATAATCATTGATGTTCACTGTTGATTACCTACCAACTTTCACTGAAGGTAGAGAGAAAAGAAATAACAACACCGACATTCATTGACAATGAGCTACCAATGTTCACTGAAGGTAAAAGGAAAAGAAATATCATAGCATCACCGTTCACTGACGATGAACTACCAACGTTCACTGATGGTAGCAAAAAGATAACAATCGTCGACGTTCACTGTTGATGACCTACCAACTTTCACTGAAGGTTGGAAGAGAATATATCATAGCACCGTCGTTTACTGACGATGAACTACCAACGTTCACTGAAGGTAGCAAAAAGATAAAAAGCACCAACTTTCACTGGTGGTAATCTACCAACTTTCACTTAAGGTAGAGAGAAAATATATCATAGCACTGTCGTTCAATGATGATGAACTACCAACATTCACTGAAGGTAGCAAAAACATAACAAACACCAACTTTCACTGATGGTGATATACCAACTTTCACTGAAGGTAGATAGAAAATATATCATAGCATTGTCGTTCACTGATGATGAACTACCAAGATTCACTGAAGGTAGCAAAAAGATAACAAACACCAACTTTCACTGATGGTGATCTACCAACTTTAACTGAAGGTAGAGAGAAAATATATCATATCACCTTCGTTCAGTGACGATGAATTACTAACGTTCACTGAAGGTAGCAAAAAGATAACAAGTTTCCCTAAAATTCTGGCATTTTCCCTAGAACGGGTCTCAACTTCTTCTTTAACCGAGGCACTTTTCATGGAAAGGGTTAGCTGTCTCAAATAAAGAGACTTCCACCTGACAAGATTTCACAACAAACTGTCTCTGCGAATTTAAAATTCTTGCCATCCTCTGGGGTAAACCGACGACGGACTGCAAACTATCCACTCATAGGGGAGATAGAAAAAAAAGTTACGTCGACTTTTACAGGGAAGCACAAGTTGCTCAAATAAAGAGACCTGTCACTTGTGGTCATGGAGGATTGTAAAAAGAAATGACTTTCTGGGAAGAACATTATGGCTTCTTGGGGAATGAAATATGACTTCCTGGAGAAATGCCACGATATTCCCGCTGAGGATATAAAGTCTTCTCGTGCAAAATAAATGCACAAACCAAAATTAGAAGCTTTTAGAAATCCAAAGTAAATAATATTGTTGGGAAATAAAGATTCAAATCAGAAATAAACTGGAATGAAACAGTCAACCAAAATACATCCTTTGAGAAATAAACTCAAGAGGGAAAACCAAATCCATCCAAACAAGGAACTGTACAGGAAGGCTAAAGCAAAAATCTTCCACGAGGGGTAACTCAATGGGGAATTTGAAAGAATATACGCTTTCTGCTTAAGGCCAACACTCTATTGAAGAGAGGACAACATAACTCTGCAAAACAGGGTGATATGTCAACAAAAATATTAACAAATGTTAATGAACAATGATTTGCTAATTTTAGCTATGCATGATGTATGTATTAATGTATGAGTGTTATCGTGCGTATGCTGACAAAACAGATATACAACACTGGGAGTAACGAGGCAAAACCATCTCGCGCACAAACAACACTCGGCTAAAACACATCCAAGATGATCGTTCCAAGAAAAAGTAAGCGCCAGCTGAGGAAACATAACCTACGGCCTGTTCAGGTTTACTGGGGAGAAACATAATCTGGAAGTAAACAAAACAAAGTGACAGAATAATACAGATACAAGGATAGAACAACCTTGTACAGGCTTCACCGAGGAAACAAATGTTTTCAAGCGTAACACTTCTACTGGGGATTGAAAAACCAATCTCAAGTAAAGTAGATGGACACCAAATCATAAAAACATTCACTAGGCATTCAGGCCCACTTCATTGGAGAGGTTAATCACCATATCCTTAAAGGGAAAACCATAATACGTTCTTCACTAGAGAAACCGGGGACCTGCGTTCTTCAAGAGTGATTATGGTACCGACTTCTCTAGAAAAAAGAACTTCCATTAGACCGAATGAAAACTTTACTGGAGAAATCTAGGATTAAAACCTTACATCATGAAAACTTAGACAATGAGGAGGAATGAATCCAAACTTGACCGAGGATACCGGAGTCTGGAACGCAATACAGGGAATCATCCTGAGTAAAATTTCCCGAGGGGAACAAAAACTTCTTATAACAATTAGAGTTTGTCCATTCCTGGGATCACCGTTTTTGTTTTTTTTTTGCATCACAAATTCTAAAGTAAAAGCAAATTGTAAATTCTTTTTGAAAAATTGATTTTTGTATTTATTCTTTTTGCTTTGAGAGTTATTATCAATAATAAATGGAGTCTTTGCAAGCTAAACAAAATAAGAAACACAAAGAATTGGGTAACAGCTCAAACTTTATTAATAGAATGGTAGTCTGCGAACGGCGAGACTCCATAGATGATTACAAAGTTTGGAAAATGGTAATATATAATGGAAAAGATACATTGAGATACAATGACCACTATCCCCTCTAATGATTTTTGAAATCCTGAGCAGCAGCTTCCGTTGAAGTATGATGAGGATTCGAGAAGATTGTTACTTCAATGATCAGATCTTGCATGATGCAGTTACTTGCCAAGAAAGTCCCTAACTTTTGCCTAAGCTGCCCTTGCGGGTTTTCAACTTAGTGGGAAATTTATTCTGTTTATGTCTCTAACTTTTGCTTAGACCTCCCTTTCGGGTTTTCGGCCTACCGAGACGCTCTTTTTTGCCTAAGCCGCCCTTTCGGGTTTTCAACTTAGTGAGCTGTTCTTTTACTTCTTTAGGCGAAGTATTTCTTGACTTTATCAACATTCATGGGACGCGGGAACTCCTCGCCATCCATAGCTTCAAGAATTAATGCACCGCTAGAGAAGGCTTTCTTGACAATATATGGGCCTTCAAAATTGGGAGTCCACTTGCCCCTAGAATCAGTGTTGAAAGACATGATCTTCCTGAGCACGAGGTTGCCTTCTCTGAATTCATGAGGTTTGACCTTTTTATCAAAAGCTTTCTTCATTCTTTTCTGATATAACTGTCCATGACACAAAGCTGTCATTCTCTTCTATTCGATCAAATTCAATTGGTCAAACTGGTTTTGGACCCATTCAGCCTCAGTCAACTTGGTTTCCATTATCACACGCTGTTGTACCCCAAAATTTGCCCTCCCATATTCATCAAGAATTGTCAAAGTCAAGGTCACAAATTCTCCAAAGGCTATGCAGTTCAATTGTCTCCTACACAGTCAAGACTAGGGTTTGAGTTCTGGTCAAGCAAATGAACTTTTCAAAGGCCCAATCAAGTCCCATATGCCTACAAAGATGGTCAAGTATCCCCATATCAAGTTTCAAGGCATTCAGCTCAAAATTGCACAGTCAAAACCCTAAATTGCACTACAGTCAACTGTAGGGGCAAAATGGTCATTTGACAGTCAAAAGTTCAAATTTTTGGTCAATATATCATTTTGAAGCCACAAACATCATTTGATCAATGCTTGATCATGATTCTCAAAATTTGGCTCAGAAATCATCAAAGATGCAAAAGTTGCTATATTTGGACAGCTGAAAAAGTCAACTGAAATTGACCAGGGCATAACTTTCACATGGATTATCAGAAAAATTCCATCCAAAGCTCATTTTGAAGAGAAAGACATTTCCTACAATTCATCTTCATGTTCCAAGCCCAAGAAATGCTCTCACAAAAAGTTATCAATTTCAACATTATAGGTCATTTTCAAAAGTCAACAAAAAGTGACTTTAAGTCAAAGGCCATAACTTGAGATTGGTAAATCAAAATGACATGGGACCAAAGGCATTGGTTAAAGGACTCAAAGACCTTTCCAAAATGTCCAAGAACATGTGAAAAGCTTAAAAATTGACCAAGTTATGCCTTGTGGAAGTTGGGATATTTTTGGAAATTTTTGAAAGTCAACATTGATGCAAAAGGCCTAAAAATGCAAATGGGCCCATTTTTCTTCCAAATTTCTTCATGCCAAGCATATGCACGACCACTAGGCCCAAAGGGAAGTATTCTCATATTTTTTAATTATTTATTTGAATTAATATTAATTTATATTCATTTAAATCATTTTAATTCATGAAAAATATAACCTTAACCTAAAAAAATCTTTTTATGCATATTCTAATCTCAATATTTCGTGCTTAATTGATTATGGCAAGTTTTGATAAGATTTGAGCTGATTGAACACAAAAGCCATGGAAAAAGATTCAAAAGGATATTAACAAAATCAAATATTGGAAATCATCAATGCAATGGATTTTGTCTAGTTTTCTTGACCTAAAATCGTTCTATACATATTCAAGATGAAAACCTAATGCTCTAGAGACTGCAAGCTGCGCTCAGAACCTCATTACAAACTTGCAAAATTTCTCAAAAAAAATCGAATTCTGAAATCCACCCTAGAGACTGATTCAAAGCTCCATTCCTTTTGCAAAAGCTTCCTTGTGAATTCCTGATCGTACTCCAATCAAAAACAACAATAAAAGCGCAAAGAATTGGTACCTGTAACGAAAACTGCATCCAAGAAATTCCATAAACGTGCATCCCATTCTAGGCATTATTTGTAAAAGTTAATGGCTGATTCGTGTTCATCATAAAGTTTTGAAGCTAACTGTTACTTTTAATTGCATTTTTTCGTGATCTATGTGATTATACCATGTATGCGTTTTAGGGTTTCAGGAATTCAAAAAGAGGGTTTCCCAATACAAGAAAAATTAGAACTTCTGGATACCATGGTTGAATTCAGGGCTTAGAGACGAAGAAGAACATGTCATCGCGCCCAATTTATGTTTCATATATGGCTATTCGCTATTTTTTTGTAAACCCCCTATAGCCACGATCAAAAACCGTTGCCCATGAGTTTCTTGTTTCAGGAAAACGAAGAAGATGACCCCGTGTCCATTGGTGATTGGTCCGTTTAAAGTTCGCGCGCTTTTGATCCATTAGCATTATATCTTATTTATTATACTTGCATATTATTATATGTTAATTAAAAGCGAATGGTTCAGCTGGCAACGCACTATGCATGTGACATCAAAGACCTGGGTTCAAACCCCAGGTCTTGCAAAATTTCATATTATTTTTCTCTTGGCAATCTCATACAGGTCTCACACAAAGACTCACCGTACACGCTATATCCAAGCCGCCCACGCGTCCACAATGATCAAATCAATGTCCAGGCTTCATGGTACACCCTAGGCATGAGTCAGACGCGTAGCATGGGATTCAAAAAGTCAACCAAGTTCCAACGTTATTGGGCCAGGCCTCTCAAATTCACACCTCCATAATGGGACAGCAAACCCCCCCTGGTTCTATCTTTTTCTAATTTTTTTTATCTTTTATTATTTTAATTGTTTATTTGTTTATTTATTTTCTGATTTAAATTAAATATCTTTTTTACAGAAAATACAGAAAAACATCATAAAAAATAAAATGTCCAAAAAATATAATATTTATTTTATAATAATTATCTTCATAAATAAATTAAAATGTAGATTATTTAGTGTAATTAGGTTTTCAACTTTAAATCCTTTTTAATAAAAATCCAAAAAAAAATAGAATTTAGGTTAATTACTTTTTATTTTCTTTTATTAATTTTAATTCTTTTTTTCAGAATAACAATATTATTTATTTATTATTTTATTTTCGTAAATTAAAAATTGTACATAATCAATTAGGTTTAATTTAGGTCATATTTTAATTCTTTCTTAATAAGTAAAAAATATTAGAATTTAGGGTTTGCCGCTTAATTTAATTTCAATTAACTTCTTTTTCTTTTAAATCCTAAAAATATAAAAAAATACCAAAACATTTAATTATTTAACTTTAATTCTCATTAATTTAATTATTCTTGCAAAAAGGGTTCAACGCCCGTCGCTTTTAATTATTTAATTTTTGCGCATTTTATTTTATTGCTTATTATAATTTTGTAAATCTCCCAAAGCGTTGTAATTTACTTTTCGCACTTTATTTCTTCGCATTATTTATTTTTCCGCTAAATCGGGTCCGGTTTAATTTTGGCGATGTGGACCCGCGCCTTTGTAATAATCTTAGATTTATTTCCTCGCAAAATATTTAACTGTTAATCAAGCATGAAAGAATGAATGTCTAATTAAAATCAAGCGTAGAACACTTCAAGCATGACAAAACAAATAACTGAAACATGACACACAATTCGCACACACCACCCCTAGGGTACGCCTCACTGTTGCCTTTCGAAAGGTGATCGTCGAGTAGAGGATGTCTTAGTAAGTCCTCATGATCCGGGAACCTGGCATGAGGGTAGCTTCTAAGGTGTCTTCCCATTGCTCTGGTGATCACCATGTCCCGAACCTCGAATTGACCCGAACACCTCCAACGATGGTGCTACCTACCTCTCAATGGTGGGATGGCACTACTTTAAAGGACATTTACACAGACGAATTCCTTAGGGTAGGTAGACGACTCTAGATACTTGCTCTAAATTTCAAAACAAATCAAAAATACTTTTCACACCGACACCTTTTCAAAAAGCTTTCGAAAGCAATTTTTCAAACACTCTTGAGGACCGATACAAGAGTCGAACTGGAATTTTCAAAGAAACTTTTTTAAAACCCACAGTTGAAAAGCAAACAAACCATTTTTGAAAACACAAGTGAGCAAGTATCTAAGAGCCCATGGATAACCATGGATAGAAAGGGTGCTAACACCTTCCCTTTCTATAATCTACCTCCCGAACCGAGAGCAATCTCTATAAGGAATTTTTCTGTGCTTTTGTCCTTTCCATTTGGAGAAAATAAAAGACGGTGGCGACTCTTGCTTCCGCGACATTTCGCGAACCAGCGTTAAACAGTCAGTTCCAGATCCACCGATCACAGAACTGGCGACTCTGCTGGGGACTCTTATAAAGTGAGGTGTACCTTAGGACTAAGATCACTGTGTTTTCAATTGTATTGACTTGCTTGCTTTATTATTGTGGGACTGTCTTGGGAGTTCTATAGATCCTAACCCGGATCTGGGGAATACTTTCTTAGAAAGTAGCAACAAGGCTGTGAGGGAACTATGCGGGGTATACCGACATGGTTGAAACAGTCTGCTACGTTGATGTGGCACTTTGGTGTGTACCGGTAACCCTTGAGTTCAGTCAAGGAGAGTACGGGGCCTCCGCGTGGTGTCATGAAGCATCAACAGACCTTAGGAACCTTAATTGAACTATCTTGGCCTCTTTAGGGTAGTGAGATAACTGACTTTGGTGCAGTCCGAGGTTGGTTGATACTCGATACTACACTCAATTGAGGGTTGCTTTCCTGGAATATTTCGGTCGCCAGTTCAGTGGCTAAATCGAAACGATGAACAATGAAAGCAATCCCGTGATATTGGGAACCTTAGAACCCGGTTACTTTGATTAGGACAGGTTGAACCCACCAACTTCAAAAGGGTAATACCTGGACCTCATGCTGGCCTAAACCCTAAGGGCTCTTTTGTGTGACTTGCGTGCCTTCGTACTTGACTACTTGCATGCTTGTTATCTGACCCTTGATGTCTTGCAGGTTTTGTTCATAGTCCTTAATTGGGACTTATAACAGGGTGTACTAACCATTTGCAGGCTCTGTTCATAGTCCTTAACTAGGACTCATGACAGGGTTTACCAAATTTCTTGCAGGTGTTGTTTATAGTCCTTAACTGGGACTCATAACAAGGTTTACTAGATCTCTTGCAGGTTTTGTTTATAGTCCTTAATTGGGACTCACAACAAAGTATACTGAATTTCTTGCAGGGTCTGTTTATAGTCCTTAATTGGGACTCATAGCAGGGTTTGCCTACATCACCCCATGCATAGCATGACATCATACCATTGCATACATCCTAACCCATTTCAAGGATCTCAAGGGCTTGTGATGCAGGTCATGATGAACAACTATCCCAGCAAGGGGCAAAGAGGATTTATTTTCCTCTAGCCAAGGTTGTCAGGGGCTATGACCCACTGGATATGGTGAGCCTTTGACCCTTGAAAAAGGACTCTCAACAATATGCAGTGCCTTCGGTCAAGCTACCAGTTCCAAATGCTAACAAAGTTTCTCTGTTTACCCCGCGAGGTCCTTGAAAACATTACATGCATGTCATACATCTCATTGCATTGCAGGTATCCCTTGACAGGTTGCTTACCCTTCCTCGCTGTTTATTTCAGCCGATCGCCATGAATCCTGAATCATCAGCCGAACAGACTATCAAGGACCTCCAGGCTCAGAACGCCCAGTTCCAAGAGCTGATTATGAATTTGACCCAGGGGCAACAAGACCTGAAGGCTCTCCTTTTGAAGAAGGACAAGAAAAAGAAGAGGACTGTTCTGTTCAGCCCTAGACGCAGATCTGGGAATACACCGCAAGTTGAAACTGAGAGGACAACCCCATCTGTGGGAAAAAGCAGTCATCATGAGAGAGAGGTTCCCAGTCCAGTGGTCTCCGACAACGAGACAGATTTTGATGAAGAGCAGTACCCTCCTGCTGATGACAGATATAAGCAACTGGAGGACAGAATGAAAGCTATGGAGGTTCAACAGGTACCTGGGCTGGATCTCGGAGATCTGGGTTTGTCAACTGGTGTGGTTATTCCCCATAAGTTCAAAGCACCATCCTTCTCTAAGTATGACGGGGCGTCTTGTCCCAAGCTGCATCTAAGGTCCTATGTTCGGAAGATCCAACCATACACGGTGGACAAAAACTTGTGGATCCACTTCTTCCAGGAAAGTCTTTCAGGGACTCACCTCGAATGGTTCTATCAGCTGGATGGGACCAAAATTCGTAACTGGGAGGAGTTGGCAACTGCTTTCTATAAGCAATACCAGTACAATGCCGACCTTGCCCCTACGCGTACCCAACTCCAGGGTATGTCGTTAGGATCAAGTGAAGGTTTTAAAGAATATGCGCAGAAATGGAGGGATCTTGCTGGAAGAGTACAACCACCTCTGACTGATCGGGAACTTGTGGACATGTTCTTGGAGACCTTGTCTGGTCCATTTTATAACCACCTAATTGGGAATTCGTCTGCTGGATTCACAGATCTCATCTTGACTGGAGAGCGAATAGAAGCTGGTATCCGGTCTGGGAAAATTCAAGAGGCTGCACCTGCTGATAAAAAGCCTCATCATGGAAAGAAAGAATCCAATGCTGTGCACGGTAAAAAGAGCCGTCATGAGGCAGGGGCAATCCAGATTTCCAATCCCGGACCTGCTCAACAAGGACAGGGGCAGCAGCGTAAGGAGAAACGGCAGTATACCAAACTCAACATGTCGCTGGATCAAGCACTGCAACAACTGTTGAAGACAGGGCTGATCACCTTAAGGGCTCCTCTTCGGAATCCGAACACTTCTGCTCCCAACTATCATCCCAACGATAGGTGTGCATATCATTCAGATAGCCCGGGGCATACTACAGACAACTGCTGGCCTCTCAAGAATAAGATTCAAGATATGATCGACGCTGGAGAGATTCAGTTTGAAGTGCCAGAGACTCCGAACATAGTCACTGCTCCGTTGCCCAATCATTGAAGCCTTTTGTTTATTTGAATGTTTTGAGTTGTACTTTCCTTTGCTTATACAAACAATTAATGTCATAGCAAACTCTTTTATGTTATCAATGCATCGCATACGTCTGTTTTGGAAATTAATACAATTACTTTCATTATGTTCAAATATCTTTTCATATTTTTTCTGATGTCAACTCTCGGTTAATAATTCTGAGCCTCTTGAGGGAGGATGACGAAAATGATACCACAATCATTACAGTATGCTTTTGAACAGGCCCCGCTGATGAGGTACAGGCATTGTTTCAATCCCTAAACACTGGAGTTATAAGGATGATAATCCCTCGTCAACCCATCAGAGCCAAAGAAGTAGGAGTTCTTATTTTTGAAAGTCTAAACCCTTAATCATAACCTGGGGCAGGGTAGTCTCTCAGTTGATCCAAGTGCATGACGAATGGCACCGAAGAGATCCTTACAAAACGAACAAAGACAGTGATGGTTCAGAACAATCAAAAAGACAGGCAGTCATCATCAAAATTCATAAATGAAAAGCCCAAAAAGTCTAAACCTACAAAGGGGACTTATGAAACTGGGGCATCCCGCTGACTGTAATTCCAAAAAAGGAAACAGTTCAGGCAAAAAGAAAGGGATAACAAAATCAAGAAAGAGGCCTCACAAACCCTCAATCAAAGCAAAAAAATGACTGCCTATTCAGAATAAGTTATCAACATCTGAACCATTATTGGAACATCAAAGCAAAGACTCAAGCAAGGTCTAACGCATGATCAACTGAGTTTAGGTTTGGAGAACATCACGAAGAGCGGGTGGGTACAAATAAATTTGAGCCTTTATCCTTTGTTTCTTAAACCGTGAACCAGACCACGATATAACCCTTAAAAGTCCTAGCTGAAGCATGGGTTAGTTCGAAAGCATACTGTTACGAAAGGTATCCTGACTCCTGAAGGCCTACGGTAAATACGGAGTTGACATCACGTTTTACAAGCATTTACTTGTTTTATGAAAAAAGAATGCATTTTCAAAATCTTCAAGACAGACATAAGCTTGGCATTTTTAACATAACTTTGTTTGCATATGACTTTTTGTTTGAACAGCAGGGAACTTCGCACGATGAATGCCTAATGAACAAAAGTACTTCCAATCAAGGGACACGGCATGATCATTATCCACAATCTGGGGCAATCCAATCAAGATTCGGAGAACCTCTCAAAGGGCCAAAAAGCCTGGGGCAAGTCTCCGCCTGAGTCACTTGGGGCATTCCAGCAACAAATTTTGCACGATCGGACACCTTCTGGTAATATGGCAACACAAGCAGACAGGGGCAACTCCCTACATTCTGAAAGCACGGACATAGTCGAAAAGATACTACGCAAAATCAAAGACCCGCTAGGTTGACACACCTAGGCAAAAACAAGGGCTTCCCGGCGAACCAAAAGGGTTCGGGCAAAAATAAGGGATGAAATGAAAAAATCCGTACACCCGGCAAGTCGAAAACCTGAAAAGGCGGCTTGGGCAAAAATGGGTATCCCGGTGGACTGAAAACCCAAAAGGGCGGTCCAGGCAAAAGTTAGGGATCAAAAGCGTACGACTATGTCCCGGCATCTCGTCACCTACCTACCAGAAGAAGGTCGGCCCATCAACGACTATCAGCATCCCACAGGTCTTCCTCTCCCACCTCAGAAACAGGGGCAATGAAGAGTGGTCTAAGCAGTCTGACTGTCCTATCCTCCAAGGTATCAGGGTAAGCTCCGCTGAGGAACATAGCCAACGCAGTTCAAAACCCCCCAGGAGAGTCCAATCCAGTTCCCCAAGAAAGTTGGAATTCATCTCCCCCAAGCAGTAAGCTTATCCCCAGTATATTCGGGAAGCTTATCCCTCACAGAGCACGAACGCGTCGCCCGGCTTGATTTAAAGAGTTATTTCCTCAATAGGATATAACTGGGTTATCCTCAGCCAAAAGCCACGGAAAGAGCGTCGTCGACAGAATCTTCCTACCCCCAGCGAAGTCCATTCATACTTCCAATACAGCAAGGTATCCTCAGCAAGTCATCCTCCACAAGTCAGCAAAAGCATCTCCCCGCAGAGTATTTCTTCCCAGCATGGTCGCTAGAATATCTTTTTCTCCCCGCAGAATCCTCCATTTTTTATCTTCGTCTATCGGAATTCTTGCAACTATTCTTCAACATATCAGCCCAGGATGCGACTTCCCGGCACCCGTCAAGGATTTATTTTCTCAGACAAACATACATTCATAAAACGTCACATACATCATTATAGCATGCATATGCATCATACTACACGCATCTCATTGATATTGAAGACATACAGTTCATGCATCATGATCTTGCATACAATTATGTTCTACCTTTTCAAGAAAAAGATCAATACAAAAATGATTACTATCGACTAACGCAATTCTTTCTAGATATAGTTTCAGATGTAAACCCAGCGATGGTGACGTTCTGATGCTGCTTCCAGAATTCCTTCTCGATATAGTTTCAGATGTAAGCCCAGCGATGGTGACGTTCTGATGCTGCTTCCAGAATTCCTTCTCGATATAGTTTCAGATGTAAACCCAGCGATGGTGACGTTCTGATGCTGCTTCCAGAATTCCTTCTCGATATAGTTTCAGATGTAAGCCCAGCGATGGTGACGTTCTGATGCTGCTTCCAGAATTCCTTCTCGATATAGTTTCAGATGTAAACCTAGCGATGGTGACGTTCTGATACTGCTTCCAGAATTCCTTCTCGATATAGTTTCAGATGTAAGCCCAGCGATGGTGACGTTCTGATGCTGCTTCCAGAATTCCTTCTCGATATAGTTTCAGATGTAAGCCCAGCGATGGTGACGTTCTGATACTGCTTCCAGAACTCCTTCTAGATATAGTTTCAGATGTAAACCCAGCGATGGTGACGTTCTGATACTGCTTCCAGGTTCCTTCTAGATATAGTTTCAGATGTAAACCCAGCGATGGTGACGTTCTGATGCTGCTTCCAGATTCCCTCCTAGATATAGTCTCAGATATGACCCAGAGATGGTGATGTTCTGATACTGCTTCCAGAAGTCTTTTTGATATTCTCCTCTCCGACGATGAGCGTGAGGTGATATTCTCTTATGGTCCCCTCTCCAACGGCGGGTGAGGTGGTAATTCCTTCTTCAGATGTTTCCCTCTCCGGCATGAGCGTGAGGTGATATTCTCTTATGTTTTCCTCTCCGACGATGAGCGTGAGGTGATAGTCTTTTGTGGTCCCCTCTCCGACAGTGAGTGTGAGGTGGTAATTCCTTCTTCAGATGTTTCCCTCTCCGGCATGAGCGTGAGGTGATATTCTCTTATGGTCCCCTCTCCAACGGCGTGTGAGGTGGTAATTCCTTCTTCAGATGTTTCCCTCTCCGGCATGAGCGTGAGGTGATATTCTCTTATGGTCCCCTCTCCAACGGCGTGTGAGGTGGTAATTCCTTCTTCAGATGTTTCCCTCTCCGGCATGAGCGTGAGGTGATATCTCCTTTCAGATTATAATTTCCCATAGTTCCCTCTCCAACGGTGAGTAAGGTGACTCCCTTTGAGATTATAATGTCCTTTGGTTCTCTTCCTGACACTACAAAGATGGTAATCCTCACCAAGATTTTCTCAACGAGCGTTGTTGAGGTTGAAATCATTCAGGATTCTCTTACCATTCATGCTAAAGGCAGTAACCATCCCTGGTTCATTCATCAACATTTGAAGCTCCAGACTCAGCTCCTGTAACCAATCAGGACAAATCTATATCAAGCATCTAAAATCAGCTCCTGCGACGTGTCAGGTACTCATTTTTCTGTTTTGCAGGTATGCAGGTTCTAGCGAAGGAATCTCTTACGCAATCAACATCCAGATGGCATCTATAAGCCCATCATCCCATCCAGCAATCTCCAAATGGCATCTATAAGCCCATTCCCTCATTATCACTGCTACTATGTGAGCGCAAATTTCTGGGCACTTTAGTGTTCAATCATCTTCTACCTTCGGATTACGAAAGGCACGTCAGCCAATCTGCATCCTCAGGTCTAAGAAGATTGAACAGGGGCAACTGTTGTACCCCAAAATTTGCCCTCCCATATTCATCAAGAATTGTCAAAGTCAAGGTCACAAATTCTCCAAAGGCTATGCAGTTCAATTGTCTCCTACACAGTCAAGACTAGGGTTTGAGTTCTGGTCAAGCAAATGAACTTTTCAAAGGCCCAATCAAGTCCCATATGCCTACAAAGATGGTCAAGTATCCCCATATCAAGTTTCAAGGCATTCAGCTCAAAATTGCACAGTCAAAACCCTAAATTGCACTACAGTCAACTGTAGGGGCAAAATGGTCATTTGACAGTCAAAAGTTCAAATTTTTGGTCAATATATCATTTTGAAGCCACAAACATCATTTGATCAATGCTTGATCATGATTCTCAAAATTTGGCTCAGAAATCATCAAAGATGCAAAAGTTGCTATATTTGGACAGCTGAAAAAGTCAACTGAAATTGACCAGGGCATAACTTTCACATGGATTATCAGAAAAATTCCATCCAAAGCTCATTTTGAAGAGAAAGACATTTCCTACAATTCATCTTCATGTTCCAAGCCCAAGAAATGCTCTCACAAAAAGTTATCAATTTCAACATTATAGGTCATTTTCAAAAGTCAACAAAAAGTGACTTTAAGTCAAAGGCCATAACTTGAGATTGGTAAATCAAAATGACATGGGACCAAAGGCATTGGTTAAAGGACTCAAAGACCTTTCCAAAATGTCCAAGAACATGTGAAAAGCTTAAAAATTGACCAAGTTATGCCTTGTGGAAGTTGGGAAATTTTTGGAAATTTTTGAAAGTCAACATTGATGCAAAAGGCCTAAAAATGCAAATGGGCCCATTTTTCTTCCAAATTTCTTCATGCCAAGCATATGCACGACCACTAGGCCCAAAGGGAAGTATTCTCATATTTTTTAATTATTTATTTGAATTAATATTAATTTATATTCATTTAAATCATTTTAATTCATGAAAAATATAACCTTAACCTAAAAAAATCTTTTTATGCATATTCTAATCTCAATATTTCGTGCTTAATTGATTATGGCAAGTTTTGATAAGATTTGAGCTGATTGAACACAAAAGCCATGGAAAAAGATTCAAAAGGATATTAACAAAATCAAATATTGGAAATCATCAATGCAATGGATTTTGTCTAGTTTTCTTGACCTAAAATCGTTCTATACATATTCAAGATGAAAACCTAATGCTCTAGAGACTGCAAGCTGCGCTCAGAACCTCATTACAAACTTGCAAAATTTCTCAAAAAAAATCGAATTCTGAAATCCACCCTAGAGACTGATTCAAAGCTCCATTCCTTTTGCAAAAGCTTCCTTGTGAATTCCTGATCGTACTCCAATCAAAAACAACAATAAAAGCGCAAAGAATTGGTACCTGTAACGAAAACTGCATCCAAGAAATTCCATAAACGTGCATCCCATTCTAGGCATTATTTGTAAAAGTTAATGGCTGATTCGTGTTCATCATAAAGTTTTGAAGCTAACTGTTACTTTTAATTGCATTTTTTCGTGATCTATGTGATTATACCATGTATGCGTTTTAGGGTTTCAGGAATTCAAAAAGAGGGTTTCCCAATACAAGAAAAATTAGAACTTCTGGATACCATGGTTGAATTCAGGGCTTAGAGACGAAGAAGAACATGTCATCGCGCCCAATTTATGTTTCATATATGGCTATTCGCTATTTTTTTGTAAACCCCCTATAGCCACGATCAAAAACCGTTGCCCATGAGTTTCTTGTTTCAGGAAAACGAAGAAGATGACCCCGTGTCCATTGGTGATTGGTCCGTTTAAAGTTCGCGCGCTTTTGATCCATTAGCATTATATCTTATTTATTATACTTGCATATTATTATATGTTAATTAAAAGCGAATGGTTCAGCTGGCAACGCACTATGCATGTGACATCAAAGACCTGGGTTCAAACCCCAGGTCTTGCAAAATTTCATATTATTTTTCTCTTGGCAATCTCATACAGGTCTCACACAAAGACTCACCGTACACGCTATATCCAAGCCGCCCACGCGTCCACAATGATCAAATCAATGTCCAGGCTTCATGGTACACCCTAGGCATGAGTCAGACGCGTAGCATGGGATTCAAAAAGTCAACCAAGTTCCAACGTTATTGGGCCAGGCCTCTCAAATTCACACCTCCATAATGGGACAGCAAACCCCCCCTGGTTCTATCTTTTTCTAATTTTTTTTATCTTTTATTATTTTAATTGTTTATTTGTTTATTTATTTTCTGATTTAAATTAAATATCTTTTTTACAGAAAATACAGAAAAACATCATAAAAAATAAAATGTCCAAAAAATATAATATTTATTTTATAATAATTATCTTCATAAATAAATTAAAATGTAGATTATTTAGTGTAATTAGGTTTTCAACTTTAAATCCTTTTTAATAAAAATCCAAAAAAAAATAGAATTTAGGTTAATTACTTTTTATTTTCTTTTATTAATTTTAATTCTTTTTTTCAGAATAACAATATTATTTATTTATTATTTTATTTTCGTAAATTAAAAATTGTACATAATCAATTAGGTTTAATTTAGGTCATATTTTAATTCTTTCTTAATAAGTAAAAAATATTAGAATTTAGGGTTTGCCGCTTAATTTAATTTCAATTAACTTCTTTTTCTTTTAAATCCTAAAAATATAAAAAAATACCAAAACATTTAATTATTTAACTTTAATTCTCATTAATTTAATTATTCTTGCAAAAAGGGTTCAACGCCCGTCGCTTTTAATTATTTAATTTTTGCGCATTTTATTTTATTGCTTATTATAATTTTGTAAATCTCCCAAAGCGTTGTAATTTACTTTTCGCACTTTATTTCTTCGCATTATTTATTTTTCCGCTAAATCGGGTCCGGTTTAATTTTGGCGATGTGGACCCGCGCCTTTGTAATAATCTTAGATTTATTTCCTCGCAAAATATTTAACTGTTAATCAAGCATGAAAGAATGAATGTCTAATTAAAATCAAGCGTAGAACACTTCAAGCATGACAAAACAAATAACTGAAACATGACACACAATTCGCACACACCACCCCTAGGGTACGCCTCACTGTTGCCTTTCAAAAGGTGATCGTCGAGTAGAGGATGTCTTAGTAAGTCCTCATGATCCGGGAACCTGGCATGAGGGTAGCTTCTAAGGTGTCTTCCCATTGCTCTGGTGATCACCATGTCCCGAACCTCGAATTGACCCGAACACCTCCAACGATGGTGCTACCTACCTCTCAATGGTGGGATGGCACTACTTTAAAGGACATTTACACAGACGAATTCCTTAGGGTAGGTAGACGACTCTAGATACTTGCTCTAAATTTCAAAACAAATCAAAAATACTTTTCACACCGACACCTTTTCAAAAAGCTTTCGAAAGCAATTTTTCAAACACTCTTGAGGACCGATACAAGAGTCGAACTGGAATTTTCAAAGAAACTTTTTTAAAACCCACAGTTGAAAAGCAAACAAACCATTTTTGAAAACACAAGTGAGCAAGTATCTAAGAGCCCATGGATAACCATGGATAGAAAGGGTGCTAACACCTTCCCTTTCTATAATCTACCTCCCGAACCGAGAGCAATCTCTATAAGGAATTTTTCTGTGCTTTTGTCCTTTCCATTTGGAGAAAATAAAAGACGGTGGCGACTCTTGCTTCCGCGACATTTCGCGAACCAGCGTTAAACAGTCAGTTCCAGATCCACCGATCACACACGCAAAGAGGGAATCCCAACCTCGACTCAGATTACCGCTTCCATTCCATACACCAGGGAGAACGGGGTTGCTCCTATTGACGTGCAGACAGATGTTCGATATCCATGCAAAGCAAAAGGGAGAATTTCATGCCAATCGTTATAAGTAACGACCATTTTCTTTATAATCTTCTTGATATTATTATTAGCAGCTTCAACATCCCCATTCATCTTTAGCCTATACGGAGAGGAATTATGATGGACAATCTTGAATTCTTTGCACAGTTCTGTCATCATTTTATTGTTCAAATTCGAGCCATTGTTAGTGATAATTCTGCTCAGCACACCATACCGACATATAAGAGTATTCTTGATGAAGCGCATAACCACCTGCTTAATAACATTGGTATATGAAGTAGCGTCCACCCACTTGGTGAAGTAATCAATTGTACTAAGATAAAATAGTGTCCATTCGAAGCATTGGGTTCTATCATCACGATCATATCAATACCCCACATAGAGAAATTCCATGGGGAAAGAGATCACTTTGAGAAGTGTCGGAGGCACATGAACCTTGTCCGCATAAATCTGGAATTTAAGACACTTCTTTGCAAATTTATAACAATCAGATTCCATTGTCAGCCAATAGTAACCTGCCCTTAGCATCCTTTTAGCCATCGAATGTCCATTGGCATGAGTGCCGAATGAACCTTCATGAACCTCGTGCATCAACATGCCTGCTTCATGTCTATCCATGCATCTAAGCAAGACCATGTCAAAATTTCTTTTATACAACACATTTTCACTGAGGAAGAAACTACCTGCCAATCTTCTCAATGTCTTTCTATCTTTATTCGATGCACCAATCGGGTATTCCTGAGTCTGAAGAAAATGCTTGATGTCATAATACCAAGGTTTTTCATCTGCTACTTCTTCTGTTGTAAGCACATGAGCGGGTCTGTCCAGTCGCCGAACCATAATTCGAGGTATATCATTCCAAGTATTTATATGATACATAGAAGCCAGAGTTTCTAGAGCATCCGCCTTTGATTTTCATCTCTTGGAATATGATGGAATTCAACTTTATTAAAGAAAGGTAATAACCTTCTAGCATAATATTTGTAAGGGATCAAGCCGGGGTAACGAGTATCCCATTCTCCTTTAATCTGGTTTATTACCACAGCTGAATCACCATACACATCTAGAATTTTAATTCTGAGATCAATAGCTTCTTCGAGACCCATAATGCAAGCCTCATATTCTACCATATTATTAGTACAATCAAATGTCAACCTTGCAGTAAAAGGAATGTGCGATCCATGTGGAGTGACAATCACAGCACCAATTCCTTTACCATAAGCATTCACAACTCCATCAAATATCATACTCCAACGAGATTCAGGGTCAGGACCTTCCTCAGGAAATGGTTCATCACAGTCTTTCACTTTCAGGAACATCACATCCTCATCGAGGAATTCATACTCTATAGACTGATGATCCTCCACTGGTTGGTGAGCAAGATAATCTGCCAACACACTGCTTTTAATATCTTTTTGAGTGTGGTATTCGATATCATATTCATATAGGAACATCTGCCAGTGGGAAACTCTCCCAGTAAGAGTAGGCTTTTCAAAAATGTACTTGATTAGATCCATTTTGGAGATCAACCAAGTAGTGTGATTCAACATATACTGCTGCAAACGCTTTGCCGCCCAGGCCAAAGCACAACATGTCTTTTCCAGCATGGAATAACGGGACTCACAACCAGTGAACTTTTTACTGAGGTAATAAATGGCGAACTCTTTCTTCCATGTTTCATCATGTTGTCTTAGAATACAACCCATGGAATTATCTAACACTGTCAGATACATAATCAATGGTCTTCCTTCGTCAGGAGGGAGCAAGATAGGAGGTTCAAGCAGATATTATTTAATACTTTCAAATGCCCTTTGGCAGTCATCCGTCCACACATAACCTTGATCTTTCTTTAACAACTTAAAGATCGGTTCACATGTTATAGTAATGTGGGAAATGAATCTGGAAATATAATTTAAACTCCCGAGGAAACTACTGACTTGCTTTTCAGTTCTTGGCGGTGGCATCTCTTAAATTGCTTTGACTTTATCAGGGTCAACTTCAATTCAATTATGGCTAACAATGAAACCCAAAAATTTTCCTGATCAAACACCGAAGGTGCATTTATTTGGATTCAAGCGGAGACGATACTTCCTAAAACGCTGAAACAACTTCAATAAATCTTCTACATGCCCTTCTTCAGTCTGGGATTTAGCAATCATATCATCAACATATACTTCGATTTCCTTGTGCATCAAATCATGGAATAGGGTTGTCATAGCCCTCTGGTACGTTGCACCAGCGTTCTTCAACCCGAAGGGCATCACTCTATAACAGAATGTTCCCCAGGGTGTGATAAACTTTGTTTTTTCCATGTCCTCCGGAGCCATTCTTATTTGATTATACCCGGAAAATCCGTCCATGAATGAGAATACTTTGAATTTTGTTGTGCTATCCACTAACATATCAATGTGTGGCAATGGAAAATCATCTTTTGGACTAGCTTTATTTAGATCTCTGTAATCTACGCACATGCGAACTTTTCCGTCTTTTTTTGGTAATGGGACAATATTGGCAATCCATTGAGGATACACTGATGTCACAATAAAACCAGCATTAATCTTCTTTAGAACCTCCTCTTTGATCTTCACTTCCATATCTGGGTGAGTTCTTCTCAACTTCTATTTGATTGGCGGACACTCTGGCTTCAACGGTAAACGGTGTTCTACAATATCTATATCTAGACCAGGCATATCTTGATAATACCAAGAAAAAATATCCACATACTCTTTCAACAACTCAATCAACCTCCTCTTCACATCAGGATGCAACAATGCTCCAATCTTGACTTCCTTCGGATCTTCTTCTGAACCCAAATTGATCACTTCCAATGGCTCTTTATATGGCTGAATGGTATTTTCCTCGTGCTCAAGCAACCGTGAGACCTCTTCTGGAATCTCATCATAATCTTCTTCTTCGGCCTCATACACAAGACATTCAAAGTTGGGAGAGGATGCAGGGTCATTGTATTCAACGGGTTTTTTAATTAATCTGCACATATGATTTATGATTTCTTTTAGAAACTGACACATATAACAAGTGATCAGGTAGATTGAATTTCAGTTATTTATTTATTTTGAAGGGTTTTTTCTGATTACCATTTTCCAAGAAAAAAAAGCAGAAAATAAAGACACAGTTTAGGAAACAAAGACAACTTTTGTTATTGATTTTAAAAGTCACAGCAAACAGATAAACCTTATAACATTAATACTTCCACCTTGGGAAGAGTGAAAGCTTTTCAAAAATATTAACAAAACAAATTACTTTGAAACATGTATGCAAGAGGGAACATCAATGGTGATCCAGTTCTGAACCTTAACTCCGTGCATCACATAATTCGACATTTCCTACTCTGCTTCATCTTCCACAATAGTGTTAATCCTAGAAACAGTTGGATGAAGATAACCCCCTCTATGGAAGATGTCTTGATACTTTCTCACAGCAGACTCCGGCTTCATGCTCTTACCTCTGTCATTCTTCAAAGAGAACCCTAAGTCGACTATGTTTTTGTTCACATGTGGATCCAAAATATGTCCCCATACCTTGTTATGACCCTTTCGCACAACTTGTTACGCATCCTTAAGCGAAACCATGGAATTCTCATTTTCTCTTATGTTATCAATGGATAAGGCTTGGAAATGGGTTCCAACAGCAGCTTCATCCGCCTCCACGATGTTGAAAGAGGGCAAATGAGATATCAATAATGCTTGTTCCCCATTTATGATTACCATTTTCCCTTCACGTACAAATTTCTGTTTCTGGTGTAAAGTTGAAGTGATAGCCCCTGCCTCATGTATCCATGGCCTTCCTAGAAAACAGCTATAAGCGGGTACAATATCCATGACCTAGAAAGTTATTTGAAACAAGTGTGGTCCTATATGAATTGGCAAGTCCACTTCACTAATAACATATTTCCTTGATCCATCAAACGCTTTCACAATGATGCCACTCAGGCACATAGGCATTACTTGATATTTCAACTTCATAAGAGTGCTCCTCGGTATAACGTTCAAAGAGGATCCATTATCAATCAACACATCGGATAGTGAACATTCTTACAATTCATAGAGATGTGGAGGTCCAGGTTGTGATTCCTTCCTTCATCTGGTAATTCATCAATGCGGAAACTTAAATTATTACATGACTTAATGTTTCCTATTACGCTTCTGAATTGGTATATAGGCATATCACTCTCCACAAAAGCTTGGTCCAATACCCTCAACAAGGATTCTCTGTGAGCAGATGAGTTCATCAATAAAGCCAAGATAGAAATTTTTGAAGGAGTCTGTAGTAGCTGATCTACGATTATGTAGTCGCTCATCTTGATTATCTTCAAAATATCATCCACTTCTTTCTCTAACATAGCCCCACTAGTCTCACGCGTAGCCTTCTTGGGTTCAACGTTCTCATCAATTTTCTTTCCAAGACTAACATCTCCTCGAACAACTGGTGAAAACACGCGACCACTGCGGTTCACCCTACTATTTTCAGCAATATTTCCAACATCAGGCATTGGTTGGATGGGAACTTCCACTCCATCCTCTAAGATTGTAGCGTTGTATTTGTAGGGCACAACCTTATGTGACTTGTAGGGGATAGGACCCGGCAAACTAATCACCAATGGGGTAACAACTGAATTGCTATAATATTCAACTTCAAGATGGGCGGGTGCCCCAAAACAAGGTACAACGATCTTTACCCCCTCTTCAACATAATCAGTCATTATTGAGTCATTTTTGGAAAACACATCCTCATCTGAGATGAAATATTCATCTGCAGAGGCATACTCTTCATATGACTCTTCTTCAGTCAAGAAAACCTCAATCAAATCAACTTCATGGTAATCATCCCTTTGACCTGTAACCTTGATAATTCCATTATCTAACAACAAGTGAACACCCTTCTTCACAATTGAACATCCTCGGGAGTCTCGACAACAAATTCGGCAAGATCCATACTGGTGTTCTACCTGACAAGCATATTGCAGAAAGTAGCATGCAATTGCACAAGATCCTCATTCATATACTCCACATCAAAAATTCTGAATTTTCCAGGACATCCAGAAACCATATTCACCTCTTCTTCATACTCTGCCCTAGGCTTGATTATATGGATGAGGCCCTCATCCATCATTTCCTGCAAATCAGCCTTTATCTTATTGCAACCATGTATGTATGTACTGCAAATAGCACAATCAGAATGGTCATGTGTATAATAGCTAAATTCACAGAGGTCTGCATGCATTTTCACCAAATCTCCTCTAACCAGATTAATATCAAAAATCCGGAAGTCGCCTGGATAACCAGCCACCATATTCACATTAGGTAGAGGATTATATTTCACATTAGGTCCCACATCCTTGAAATATAGAATACCAGACTTCACCAATTTCTACACCTCAGTCTTCAAAGGATAATAATTCTCAACATTATGCCCCGGTGCTCCCTGATGAAAAGCACATGTTTAGTTGGCCTTGTAATACCAAGGCAATGGTGATGGTACAGCAGGAGATGGTCGGGTCTGAACCAACTTCTTCGTAATCAATGTCGGTAGTAACTCTGTATAGCTCATAGGAATAGGGTCATAACTCTCCCTTCTCTGATTATACCCTTGATTCTCCTACTGGGACGGTCTCTGATAAGCAACGGTAGTTGGAGCTGCACCCACAATTGGAGTAACTGAAGCGACTTACTGATGACGCTGATAATTCCTTCTAGGAGTATTAACCCTCCTCTCTTGCATAACAACATTCACATCCCCTTCCTTTTTCTTGGTAAACCCATAAGATGGCTTCTTCATACCTCCAGAGCTTTCACTTCTCGTTAAACGTCCCTCTCTTACAGCCTCTTCTAAGCGGATGACCATTCCTACCATTTCAGTAAAGTCACTTGGTGCACTTGCTACCATCCTCTCGTAGTAGAAAGCACCCACCGTTTTCAAGAAAATCTTAGTCATCTCTTTCTCTTCCATGGGAGGAATCACTTGGGCGGCTACCTCACGCCATCTCTATGCATATTCTTTTAATGATCCCCTATCTTTTTGAACCATGGCACTGAGTTGATCACGGTCAGGCGCCATGTCCACGTTGTACTTGTATTGTTTGATGAACGCTTCTCCCAAATTATTGAAAGTATGGATATTGACGTTGTCCAAACTCATATACCACTTCAGCGCAACACCGATCAAACTATACTGAAAAAAGTGATTCAGTAGACGCTGATCATCAGTATGGATAGACATTCTCCTTACATAAATCACCAGATGAGCACGAGGGCAAGTGTTTCCATTGTACTTCTCAAACTACGGGACCTTAAACTTAGCAGTTATCTTAACATTCGGGACCAAGCATAACTCATTCACATTTTGCTCGAATAACTCTTTTCCCCTGAGGGCCTTCATCTCCCTCTGCATCCTGTCGAATTGCTCTTGAAAATCATCCATTCGGTCATAAATACCCAAGTCTTCACTCGGTGGAGGGAAAGAACGACACACATCATCGTTAACAAACAGAACCATATTCACCGAAGGAGGTGCAGCAGGAGCAGCATGCACCACAGGAGGTGCCGGAGTAACAATAGTCTGAACAATTGAAGTATCTTGAGGACCAAGATTGAAACCTTCAGGTGCAAAATTCTCTGGCATTACCCATGGATAACCTTGAGGCATGCGGTTTTGAACAACATCTGGAGTAGCAGATACGGGAACAGTCGGAGCTTCAGTAGTTGCCCTTGTTAGTTGATGTTGGACACTCGGTGGCTGATTCTGAGCAGCCACCAGAGATTCCATCAGAGTAATAAGATTGGCCATGCCGGCCTTCAAAGCATAAACCTCCTCGCGCAGCTCGCGATTCTCTTGTTCTAAGTTATCCATCTTCTTTCTGAAATTAGCCCGGGTGTTGTAGTGGTGAGTCAGCTTGATATTGAAGTAAATAAGCTTGGTAAGACACCTAGATATGCATAACAAATGCAAGAAATATGTGCAATATGATGCATGATAGGCAATGCACATAATTTTATTTTATTATTTAATATTTCAAGGGATTTAAAATTTATGGACATATTGAAAATATCAAAGTAATAACGCATTTGAAATACTGAAAATTTTTATTATAACAACTCCAAAATGGATTGCAAGTTTCAATGATCCCAAGTACAAGATGAAAATATAATCTAAAACCCTGAGAAGTAAAATTGATGAAGATCACTCTATACGTTGACGCTTCCCTGTGATCTTGGCAATCTGAGCCTTCAACCTCTGGTTTTCTTCCGCATATCTGATGGCAACCTCTTTCCAATCACATGAATCAGGGAGTGAGCAAATAGCGTTCGATCGAGGTTTATGAGAAAATAAATCCCCTTGACTCTCCATTGTCTCTACAGCCCGTCTCTCAAGAATCTCAATCAAGTCGTCTTTCTCCTTCAAGTTTGCTCTATAGGAAATCTCTAAAGTTTGGCACTTATTCTTCCAAGCCTCCTTTTTCTGTTGCATCCTGATCAAAGCAAACTGCAGCTCTTCTAGATCATCTAATAGGGGATGAGTGGTATTCACAAATAGATAAGGCATAGGTGTTTCTCGGGAATACGGCATCTTCAACTGAATAGCTCTCGTTTGGACTCACTGAAGATATGGTTCCAAAGAAACAACACCCCTAGGTCCCAAATCCTTCCTACTCTTCTTATGAATGTGACACCAGGCCTTCGCAATCTTCTCCCTAGCTTCCTTATGGTATTCTCCCTCCTTCATAAATAAACTACTCAAATGAATACTATTCGGTTTATCCCTCATTGGATAACCGATCTATCGTCGTGTAAGAACATGGTTATAGTTAATTCCTCCCTTTGTACCAAGAAGAGGTACATTGGGGAAACTACCACAACTGTCAATAATCTTTATATCCTGGTAAGCTCGATGATACCAATCAATATCCGAGTGATTAAGTGCCATGATATTAGGAGCCCAACGGGGTTCCTTCTTGACATCCCAAAAGGCCTCAGATTGAGGCATATGAGAGATAAACCACTGGTAAAACAGAGGCGTGCAACAAATAATCATCCCCCATGATAAGAATTTTGAAGATGAATAGAGTAATAAGCATCACCCAACAAGGTAGGAATTGGGTTTCCAATCATGAAGATCATGACAGCACTAATGTCAACAAACCTGTCCACATTAGGAAATAAGAACAACCCGTAAGAAAGTAGAGCAAAGATGGCCTCAAAAGCGACTGTACTCTTCATCCTGGAAAAATAGCAAGCTTTCTCCAATAAGAACTGAGTTGGTAATCCTCTAATCCCTCCTTTGGTAGTCATATGGGCTTCCACCTCAGACTTCCCCAGATAAATCAAAGCAGCAATCTCATGTGGTTTTGGCTTACCCTCCAAACCATTAAAAGGAACACAATCGGTAACGGGTAAATCCAACAGATAAGAATACTCCTCCAGTGTAGGCATCAACTGATAGTCGGGAAAAGTAAATCAATGATACATCGGATCATAGAACCAGACCAAGGTCGATAGAATACCCTCCTTCATCTTCAGCTTCATGAGAGGAATGATGGATCCATACATCTTCCGAAAGTCTGCAGAACACTCGATCTTAGGGATTAGACTGATCAACTCATCTATCTTGGGATCCTTGAAACTGTACTTCCCAGTATTTCTCTTTCCAGAATCCATGGTCAAAAGTACCTGAGGTATTCACAAATGGTCAATTTTTAAATCCCTTGAAATAAGATATCTTCAAAATATGCTTATGGATGCATAGATGCATGATGCAACAATCACACATAAGATCACACATATAGGGTTCATAAGTTCAACGTCACGAGCATGAGGTCGAAGGTACTACCCATAAGGTATGGTCTAAAATTCATAACTTCCAAACAAGGTTCTAGAGGTTCCTAGAGTCTACATCCTTCCTTCGGATATTACCAATTTCCCGATTAACTCAGTAATTAGTAATATTCTCAAGAAAAACTCGTCTGAGCATAGTATTGTGTGACAACTATTTCCAGATTAATCTGTCATAACTTATGCACTACACCTAAAAGGCCAAGATGAGTTTGGTATTCTATGGTCCTCAGTTTCATCAGGCTCCCAGGTCGAAAGAAGTACGTCTTCCCGATTACTCGGTAAACGACACTGTAGTCAAAGGGGCCTCCACTGAGTGAGGGATCTCATGCCTCCTTTTTTGTCATTACTCCCTCAGAGTTAACATAACTATACCGCCCTTCCTATCTTAAAGTTTTCCCAAGTCCGAGTATAGGATTTATAAGTAATCACCAAGCATCCTGAAAACCAGGAAAATCCAGACAAACATATATACAACATATAACACATAAACAACAATAGAACATATACAGATATAAAAAAATATAGGCTCAACCTACTTAGGGATGGACCAGTAAGAGGTCAATCTTTCCCCAGTGAAGTCGTCATTTTTCTGTAGCGGTAGAAATGTTTAAGACTAAGCCATGGGATTGACTAGACTTGTACAAATCAAAATAAAATCACCACTGCACTTTATTGTTTCCAAAGGAATAGGAAAAGAGCGAATAACCCAAAAGAGGGAGGAAAGATTCAAGGTAATGGGGTTTGTTATGCAAAGGAAATGTGTGATACGGTGGCAGAACCAGACTGTTTTGGAAAATGCTTGTTTGCATTTTGCGTTTGTGTTTGCAAAATTTCACGGTAAGAAAGAGTCGCCACCGACTTTTATTTTATCCAATTGGAAAGGAAAAAAGCACAGAAAAATTCCTTTTTCGAGATATTCTGAGTACGGGGGTAGATTATAGAAAGGGAAGGTATTAGCACCCTTTCTATCCATGGTTTTCCATGGGCTCTTAGGTACTTGCTCATCATTTTTAAAATTGCTTTTGTGTTTGTGTGATTTGAAAAGTTTTTGTTTGACTTCGATTTAACCCTTGTTTCTGTCCTCAAGAGTGTTACGAAGTGTTTTTGAAAACTTTGTTTGAAAAGAGTGTAAGTGTGGAAGAGTTTAATTTGAGCAAGTACCTACTAGCATCTACCTACTCGAGAAAGGAATGTTTCTGTTCTTGTTTCCTTTAGACAGTGCTATCCCACTATTAGTGAGTAGGTAGCACCATCGTTGGAGTTGTAAAGGTCAATTCGTAAAGGGACATACGATCACTAAAGCAACGTTAGGACGTCTTAGTAATAACCCTAATGTCTTAAGATCAATATTCGAGGCAACTATTCTGAGGCAACATTTCCAAGGCAAGTTTGATCTTCGAAACAAAAGGGCGACCACTAAAATATCCTATACTCAATGATCGTTTACCGAAGGCAACCGAAGTGGGAGTATACCCTAGGAGTGTGCATGTGCGACTGATTCAATTTCAAGTTTATTATCTTTGCACATTTAGGGTTTGCTAACCATTTTAAAGTTAATCATACATTCTTGTCATGCATCCCTAATATTCATACATCTAACAGTTGATAGTTGCAAAATTTAAAGTGCGGAAAGTAAGCTACGCTATTACAAGGCTTCGGGTATTTACATAGCCAAAAACAAACCCGTAAAACAAAAGCGATAAATGAAAGTAAAAATCCTAATTAAACTATTACAACTTGTGAGCAATTACATCAATATTGAAAAAAAATAAGATAATAAAGCGCACGCAAGGAAATTAAGAATGATAAGAAATTATGGTTTTGACCCCTTCTAACCTAATTGGAAGAAAAAAGTTTTTTTGTTGTTTTTAATTATTTCTAATAAAAAAGAATTAGGTTTTTTAAATTAAGTACAAAAATAATTAGTAATTAAATTAATTAAAGAAAATAATTAAATTTAACCTATTTTTGTGCTTTTGGTTATTTTAAAAAAAGAAAATAGAAGTTTAAATTTAGACAAACCCTAATTTCTAATTGTTTTTAAGTTATTAACACAAAAAAAGAATTTAAGTTACCCTAGAAATTAAATAAGCTAATTAAATAAATTAATTTTTGATAAAAAATAAGCCTAAACCTAATTAGGTGAAAAGTTGATTTTATGAATTTTAATAAAAAAAAGAATTATTTTAGTATTGAAGAAGGGTAACAAAAAGAGAAATAAAAAAAGTAAAAGAGATAAATCAAGGGCATGCTGCCAGCAGCTCTGATCAGAGGATGGAGGTCCAGAAGTTGATGGTCTAGCGGATGGTGATACTGGACCTGTTCTTGGCTAGTCGATCCAGCAGATTATGACCATCAGAAGATGAGGTGTGCTGGATCTGGCTGGGACTGATGGATCCAGAGGATAATGCCCAAGGGATGCTCAATCCGATCCTGGTTGATGAAATCAGAAGATAACACCCAGAAGATGTAGGCGTTGGATCTGGTGAAAACAAAGGGGGGGAAATTCCAGAGGGTCACGACTGGGATCAAACACAAAACCATGAACTTCTGACTTCTTTCTTCTGACCAACTACGCTGGGTTAGTTTATCAACATAACAGAAACAAACAAATAAATCAGAATCATAGGTTTATGGCCAGAATAAACGTGCCAGAATTTAAACCGGCCAGTAGAATGGTGCCACACTATCGTCTTCTTCGCTGGATTCGTCGTTTAAAATTCAAAACATTTACCTACGGACATGGCATTGTAGCTGTAACCCTGCACATATCAAAAATCACATGCAAGCAACATAAATAAAATTCAAGACCATGGATAAGTTGGGTTTGATCTGCTGATCACAATAGTCTCCTCTGTTTGGATCAATTGTTCCTGTATGAAAAGACCCTAAAACGAACCAAGAAAACCTAACAATGGCATATCTCTGTATTGTTAGCAAAAATGCAATTAATCATTACCAACAGCCTGCAAATGCTTCAATGAACAAGAATATATGAATAATTCGTGCTATAAATGTCAGAATCATGCAATTCGATTTCAAAAAAGAAACCATTGTCGTGGCTGACTTACAGTGAGTTCTAGCGCTGGAAAGTCCTTGTTCTTGATTAGTATAGCTTGCTTGTGATCCCAGGAAGTGAATGAGATGGTCAGGGAGCCTTGTAATCGCCTAGAACTATAAAATCAACTCAGCACTTTTTGTGTTTTTTTTCAAGTTCGGTTCTTGTTCTTGCGCCTCTCTCCAGCCTTGTTTTAGGTCTGCAATGGTTCAATATATATCAAGGATTGGATTAGGGTTGAAAACATGATCTCAATCTTCCTCAATTATTGATTTTGATCTTGATTTGATTCACTTGAAAATCCTTCCAAAAATAGGCCAAAACCAATCTTTTTGTGCCCACCTATGCCTTGCACGAATTCAATCTCTTGCTAGTTGGATATAGGACCTGAAACATGCACAAGATCTTGAGATTTCAATGATTTGGATTTTTTTCATAATTTGTTTTGATTTAAATTGATTTAATTGAAATAAAAATAAAAATAAATAGAAAAAATAGGATAAAGACAAATGGGAAGAGCTAGGACTCGTGGACCATGCTGCCAACTCAAAACAAGTGCAAAATGTTAGGCCCAATTAGCAAAAATTGCAATTTGAGGCATAGTTGACTTTTGGCAATTTTGGAAAAAAGGTCAACTTCACCAATGCATAACTTCCTCAATTTTGACTCTTTGAAGGTGTTCTTGGACTTTTTAGAAAGTTTGAGATGTTCTATAAGCAACCCTTTTGGTATCATCTCAATTTGGTATTCCATGTTCATGTATGAATTAAGTTGTTATCCAGTCGCATCCGGGTTTCAACTTGACTGTAGGGCATACTAATATCCAGTAGACTCTGGGTTTCTTAGTAATTGTCCAAGTAAGAACTGTTTTTTGGTCGAAATCCAAGCTTCACAATGTTTTGTACCGCTATCTGGTCGTAATCCAGGTTTTACGATGCAATATACCATTATCTGGTCGAATACAGGTTTCATGGTGTTTGGGGAAAACAAGGTATTATTCGGTCGAATCCGGGTTTCATAACTTAAATTAAAGATATACCATTATCTGGTTGTAATCCAGGTTTCATAGTATTCTTGGCTGCTATCTGGTCGTAATCCAGGGTTCATAATAACTTTGTTAAGCGGCTATCCGGTCGACTCCGGGTTTCACGGCTAGTGTTTATGATATACCACTATCTGGTCGTAATCCAGGTTTCATGGTGTCTTCGTATTGCTATCTGGTCGTAATCCAGGTTTCACAATAACTTGCTGGGGATTAAACTACTATCCGGTTGAATCCGGGTTTCATAGCTTGAATCTGAGATGAACCACTATCTGGTCGTAATCCAGGTTTTGCGGTGTTCTGATATTGTTATCCGGTCGTTCTCCGAACTTCACAATATGATGGAGGAATCAAGATACTACCTGGTCGTGCCCAGGCTTCATAGCTTGAACTTTGTGAGAATTTGATTGTATCCTTTCCTGAAAGGTAAAGGGTTAGTCAGATGTAATGTCATGATGCATGACATGTATTGAGAAATGATGTTCTCAAAATAAATGAGACGGTGTTGCATGATGCATATGAGCGTGTCATGATTTATGCAATGTATTACGATGTTTTCTAGCTGGGGAAAATAAATCTCGGGCCTCTGCTGGAGAATAAAAGAGGTTTTGCTCGCTGAGGATAACGACCGAAGATGACTTGAGAGTACATTGACAGTAGAATGATTCTGCTGGAGAATAAACTGATGAGAGAATGACTCTTTGGTGAAGAGAGACTCTGTCAGACGATCTGCTAATTTGGAGAAGTAATCTCAGGTGTAGATGAATTACCGTTGCTGGTAATGATGAACTCTGTCGGGGATAAAATTTTGTTTGTGGAAGAAATAAACTCCATTGGGGGTGGTCTTCCAATGCTGGTGGTAGATGAACTTTGCTTGGGGAGAATTCTTCCGACTCACTCGCAATTGCGACCCTCAGCTGGGGAGAGTTGATAATACTGTTTTTAGATACCTTTTAACTCTGCGGGGAGTATATGCATCTTTCAGTCTTATCCCTCAGCTGGGTTTATCCCTATACCTGGTGAATAGAGCAATTGTAAGGTTTGGACATTTCACGTTTGCCCCTGTTCCTGGTATTACGAGTAATCGTCTTTTGTTTCACATGTAAATATTTATGAGCAACAATTATTGTCAAATGCATATATAAAAAATGAATCATTGGACGTTCTTGCAAAACAAAACAGGAAAAGAAAAACAATTTTGAAATTTATTGTAAAAATGAATTGTATTGATTTTGAAGTTGGCCTGTAATAGGCGTTTTTGTACAAGAGGTTGACGTCCTAGTAAGAGAACGCCACTGAAATGATAGAGTTTATATAATTTGTGAAAAACAAAGAAAAATAGCTATGTGAACGATCCCCCTGGGTTCCAACTCTGATATTGACTTTATGTCCTCGAGTGTCTCATCACTTTGCTACTTGATTGAAGGTGAATCAGGCTGATTGGCGCCGTCCGAGCATGATAGTTGATACTACAATATGGTTGCAAGATGATCCAATGAGACACAGTGTTACGCTTTGATCCCTAACTTTTTCCTGGACCGCCCTTTCGGGTTTTCAGTCCACCGGGATACCCTTTTTTTCCCAAGCCGCCTTTTCAGGTTTTCGACTTGCGGGTGTACAGTTTTTTTCATTTTTATCCCTTACTTTTTCCCTAACCCTTTTGGTTCGCCGGGAATCCCTTATTTCTTCCTAGGTCGGTCGACCTAGCAGGTCTTTGATTATGCGTAGTATCTTTTCACTATGTCTGCATTGACGGGGTGAGTAAGGTCGTCACCTTCCATGGTGGTTAGAATCATGGCTCCTCCTGAGAAGATGTTCTTAACCACAAATGGCCCTTCGTAAATGGGGGTCCATTTGCCCCTAGGATCACCTTGCGGCAGTATAATGCGTTTGATCACCAGATCCCCAACTTGATACTCTTGTCGTCTGACTTTCTTATTAAATGCCTTGATCATTCTCTTTTGGTACATCTGACCATGACAAATAGAAGTAAGTCTCTTTTCATCGATTAAATTCAACTGATCAAGTTGGGTCGGGATCTAGTCTTCCTCGCTCAAACCCGCATCCTTCCTAATCCAGAGAGAGGGTATCTGGACCTCAATGGGTAAGACAGCCTCCATGCCATATACCAAAGAGTAGGGAGTTTCCCCCGTTGACGTCCGTGCTGAGGTACAGTACCCATGAAGAGTGAATGGTAACATCCCATGCCAGTCTTTGCATGTCACTGTCATCTTCTGCACAATCTTCTTGATGTTCTTATTAGCCGTTTCAACAGCCCCATTCATCTTCGGCCGGTAAGGAGAAGAGTTGTGATGTTGTATCCTGAAGATGTGAAAAACACAAGAAGGGGGAGGGGGTTGAATTGAAAAACTTGGATCTAAAACAGCTTAATGACATAGTATTTTTATCCTGGTTTGTTTGATCTCAAACTACTCCAGTCCACCCGTCAAGGTGATTTCGCCTCTCTCCAACGAGGTCTTAATCCACTAATCTCAAAAGATTACAACAGCTACTTTAACAACTGTTAAAGTCTTCTTGAGTACAACCACAATCCGGTTAATCTCAAGGAACTTATTTTACAATATAATTGAACAAAATGTGTTGTTGTTTTCTAACAAAATAGTTTATCACGACTATGATAAATTACACAGACTTAGCTTAGAATAAGGATTCTTCAACCCAAAATGTGTTGTTGTTTTCAGTAATTGATAAAGTCAAACTATTATCTGGTCTGATCTAGGGTTTAGTAACTTAAATTTGAGATTAATTGTTATCTGGTCGGGTCTAGGTTTCCGCAACTCAAACTATTATCTGGTCGGGTCCAGGCTTTAGTAACTTCAAATTGTTATCTGGTCAGGTCCAGGCTTTACAGTAATTTGAGACTAGGGTGAAGTTGAACTAGTATTTGGTCGGGTCTAGGCTTCATTAACTTTGAATAATTAAGGTCAACCATTATCTGGTCGGGTCCAGGTTTCAGCAACTCAGACTATTTTCTGGTCGTGTCCAGGTTTTGAACTTGAGGTTAAATGGTATTTGGTCGGGTCAAGGCTTCAGTAACTTGAACTGTTTACTGGTCGGGTCCAGGTTTTGAACTTGAGGTTAACTGGTATCTGGTCGGGTCCAGGCTTTAGTAACTTGAACAGTTTACTGGTCGGGTCCAGGTTTTGAACTTGAGGTTAACTGATATCTGGTCGGGTCCAGGCTTTAGTAACTTGAACTGTTTACTGGTCGGGTCCAGGTTTAAGCAATTTAAACTTGGGTTAATTGGTATTAGGTCGGGTCCAGGCTTCAGTAACTTGAGTTGTTTACTGGTCGGGTCCAGGTTTAAGCAATTTGAGGGTAGGATGGAGTTAAACTGGTATCTGGTCGGGTCCAGACATCAGTAACTTTTGGGGATAGTAACGACTCAAGTGGAGACTTCACTAGGGATTAGGGGTTGTGGTCCCTTAATTTTTAATAGTGTGAGAGGCAAACTTAAGGTGGGGAATTTGTAGTTTGTTGGGAAAATAAACCCTGTTGAAGACGATATTGGACGAACTGCTTGGGAAGTGAATTATTTTTTAGGAAGAAACTCCACAAGGCTTCTTTCTTGAGACCAACTCGGCTGGGGAAAGGATTTTCAAGAGATTGAAACTCTGGCTGAGGATTTTATGAATCTAAACCTCTAGAGATAATGTTATCGAAATAACTCCTAGGATATCTCAAATGAAATTTGCCTTGTGGGGATTTGTAGACAGTTTGAACTCTGTCAGAGTGACAAATCTTTTACTGATATACAAAATGATGAGATAATGGGACATAGTCATACCTTTAATCCCTAAATTTTACCTGGACCCCCCTCTCAGGTTTTCAGCCCATCAGGATACCCATTTTTTCCCAAGCCTCCTTTTCAGGTTCTCGACATGCTGGGTGTTCAATCTTTTGTATATATCCCTAATTTTCCCGAAACTTTTGGTTTGTCAGGATGCCCTTATTTTTTCCTAGGTATGTCAACCTAGCAGGTCTCTTTTCATGTGTAGTATTTTCCGACTATGTCCACGTGGAGAGTTGTTACTGTCTATGATAGCAAGTGTTGTAGAAATAACAGAAAATATTTGCTTGGTCATATGTGACCCTTTACTGGAATCCATGTCCAATGCCCCAAGTGATTTGGATGGAGACTTGCCCCTGGCTATTCAACATTTCTTGAGACATTCTTTGAATCTCGACTTCACTGCCCCAGATGTGCTAGACAATGATCATGCCGTGCCCCTTGATTTTGAGAGGTTTTTCATTCGAGGCGTCTTTCAATTTGAAGTGATTCTGTTCATTGGGAGAATTTTCGTTCATTGGATATTTCTCTGTGCGAATTTCTCTTTTGTCAAACAATTGGTTATATGCAAACAACTGTTTTCAAATAATGCAAAGTTTATGTTTGTCTTGAAGTTTCGAAATTGAATTTTTAGCAAATAAAAGAATTTTGTAAGAATATGAATTCAAACTCAGGATTTATAGTAAGCCTCAAAGGAGTCAGGATACCTTTTGCAACAATATGCTTTTGAACTAACTCATGCTTCAATTAGGACTTTTAAGGGGTTGTAACGTGGCCTTGTTCACGGTTTAAGAAAAAAAGGATAAGGCTCAAAGTTTATTTGTACCCACCCGTTCTTCATAATGTTCTTCAGCCCTATACTTAGTTAATTGTGCATTTTGAATTCCAATCGATTCTGGAATGGTGTTTTGGTGATGGTTCAGAAACTAGAAGTTTATTTGAGAAGACGGTCATTTTTGCAAGGATTTGTAACGACCTCTTTTTTTATTTATTTTCCCTAATTTTTTCCAGACTATTTTTGTTTTAAGATTACAGCCAACGGGATACCCTAGTTTTTCTTAAGTCTCACTCGTAGGTTTTGACCTAATGGGCTTTTCATTTTTAGAGGTAAATACTGCCTATTTCATGGGGAACCAACACCAATTTTTGATTCAGAAGGATATTTTTGTTGTGAAGTGACAGCTTGTGACTGAATGCACCTTTAGATTAATTGAGAAACTACCCTGCTCCAGGTTATAATTAAAGGTTTCAGATTGTGCGGAAAAGAAAACTCATACTTCTTTGGCTTAAAGGGGTTGACTAGTGATTATCTTTCTTATAACTCCATTGTTTTGGGATTTGAAACAACACTTGTACACCATCAACAATGTCTGTCCAAAAGCATATTGTATGATATTATGGTATTATTTTCGTCATCTTCCCTCTAAAGGCCTACAACTTGTAATCCAGAGTTGAATATCATACAAAAAGGAGTAAAAGTATAGTTTCAGTATAGTGAAAACGAATGGATTAAACTCAAGACAAACATATGCAATGCTTTAATTAGAAAAACCAAAGTCTGACATAAGGACTAATGTTTAAACAAACAAAGAAATTACAACTGAAAATTCGAATGAACAAAAATTTCTCCGCCTAAATTTTGTCACTTCAGATAGTGTGTCTTTGAGGGCTGACAGAAAAACTGCAGTTGACCATCTTGTGTAAATTGCAACACTCCTTTGTCGATCAGGTCTTGAATCTTGTTCTTCAACGCCCAATAGTGATTGGTGTCGTGTCCCTGACTGTTGGAGTGGTATGCGCACCTTTCATTATATTTGTAGTTGGGAGCAGAATTGTTAGGTTTTTGAGGAGGCTCCCTTAACGTAACTAGCTTGGCTTCCAACATATGATGTAATGCTTGAGCCAAAGGCATGTTGACCTTGGTAAATTGTCTTTTAGACGTATCTTTCTTACACGGGCCACCATGTCGTGGTTGGCGAGGTTGTTGTTGGACTCTTGGTATAGTAGCCATTTTAAAGGGTGTTCTTTCGACCAAACCAACTTCTTGTCTCAACGGAGATTGATTAATGACTTGATCCTCAAATCTAAATATTTGTTCCATATGGTTGCATCCATCTTGATGAAGCTTGTTGACGAGGGCTCTCAGCTCTTCTTGTATCTCGAGCTAAGTTTTGGATAAGAGCCATCTGACCCACCATTTGTCCCATCATCTGGACTTTCATTGTTGCCATTTAAGTTTGTAATCGTTCTAACTGGTCATCCATGTTGTCTTCAGGATTCCTCTTGGTCATGCTCTCAATGAGGAGTGCTTTCACTTCTTCTTTCCCCTTGGGTAGGTTTAAGAACATTTCTTGAAGTAGAGCATTTTGAGTTTGAATGTCATTGATAGTCTGTTCTAGAGCCATCTCTACTGAAATAAATAGTAAGCAGATGAGAAACGTGTATGGGGAAAACCTGTTATGATGACATGCATGATATGCAGATGCGATGTTTTCAAGGACTTAGAAGATTTAAATTTGTTTAGACAAAAGGAAAAAACGTCAATTGCATTAATAAGTTCAGATTGATTATAAACATGCCTCTTGGGCTTACATTGGAAGAAATAAATACAAAATAAAATCCTAATACAAAAAGGTCGAACGCATCCTCTTCGGTGCAATGTAGGCATTCAAACTTCGCTCTTCATGAAGTTGTCTTGTAAGCTCCAAAACCTTATTTTCACTTGCATAGAATTGGGTTTCGAAGGTGTCTCGCTCTTCCTTTAGATGAATCCAACCTCTTTGCAGATATTCAAGTTAAGTAGGCATGTTAGGTTAAAGGATAGTATGCGGAACATCTCCTTCAGCGACAGGCTCCATGATGATAGGTAAGATGTCTTCATAAGGCATCATGAGGTTTTGGGCACGAGTTTGCACCCACTTGAGATAAGGCTCCAAAGGAATGGAGTTTTTATGCCCCAACATCTTTCTATAAACCTTGTTAACCATGCCCCAAGCTCGTATGAATCTCTAACGATAACCTTGGACATCGCTCTCATACTCAAATGCAATTCCTTGGACAAGTGCATCATGAGGGCCATCCTTCCTAGCATACCCAAATTGTCGCCCAGCCAAACAAGGATTGTAGGTAATACCTCCCCTAATTCTAAGTAGAGGGACATTAGGTAATTCCCCACAATGGTCAATAATAGTAATGTCCTCCATAGACCGAGCACACCAATAGATAACAGAATGTGTGAGTGACATCAACCTACTAGACCATCTTAAGCCTTGCTCGTTCTTCATAACAGATCGGGGTAGGTGATAAATAAACCACCTAGACAAAAGAGGAGTGCAACACATAAGAAGTCATCTTCTCTTCATGGTGCGAGTGTGAAGAGAATGCAAGATATCCCCAAGTAAAGTAGGCACCAGATTGTGAGATAGAAAATTTTTGACTGCGTTCACATCTAGAAGTTGGTCCGGATTGGGAAACAGTATCATCCCATAGATGAGAAGATCCAATACTTCTTCAAAGGCTTTTAAATCCAGAGCATCCCAACAATCTTGAGCTTTCTCCAACAAACACTTGGCTAGGAACCCTTTAACACCACTTCTCGTTTCCCAATTTTCCATAACATAGGATCGTTGCAAATGTAGAGCTCGAGCAATCTCCTTAGGTCTAGGGTCTATTTCAATACCGTTGAAGGGTAATTGATCAAGAATAGGAATTCCCAAGAGTTGATAGAATTCTTCAATAGTAGGAACATGTTCGTAATCAGGAAAGGTAAAGCAATGGTGTTTAGGGTAAAAGAATTGAAATAGCACTTTCACCATATCCTCTTCAACGCTTTTTGTAACTAAATTGATGAGACGACCGTATTTCTTGGTGAAGGGAGAATCATTGGGGACCCTTGATTCTAATTATTTGAGTTGAGGAGGCACTCTTACGAGGATGACTTGGATAGTATTTTTGCGAGTGGAAGTCATGTCCTACAAAACAGAACAAAAATAAATCTCTAGGTCCTTGAAATGGTTAGTGCAAAATGCCATGGTATGATGTCATGATGTTATGTACAAGTATATATACAATCAAAGTAAACAAGTCTTTAGGTTTAGGCTTGCATGAGGTTTCATTGGTAAATACCCTCTTGAAGTTTAGTTTGTTCAACTTGTCCTAGAAAGTAACCGGGTTCTAGGGAATCTCAATATCATTGATCTTTCTTCGTCGGACATTATTTCAGAACAAGCCTCTTTATTAGCAACCGAAATATCCCGAAATCTGATCTCAATAAGCATAGTATCGAGTAGCAACCAACTTTGGACTGCACCAAAGTCGGCTATCTCACTACTTACTAATGGCCAAGTTGTTCAATTTATAGGTTCTAAGGTCACTTAATGCTTCATGACACCACACAACGGCCCCGTATTCTCCTTGACTAAACTCAAGGGCTATCGGTACCAATAAATGTGTCACACTAACATAGACATCGTTTCAACCATGTCAGTATACCCCACACAGTTTCCATAATCTATTTCTGCTTACCTGATGGTGTTCCCCAATCCGACTAGAGGATCAATACAAACCCAAACAATGACCAATAAATGTAAAGCAACCAAGTCAAACAAAGAAAGCAATTAAATGTGATCTATCTCTAAGGTAACCCCATTTTTAAATCTTCCTCGGTAGATTCGCTAGTTCTGTAATACGGTGGGTGAACTGACTTAGTTGTTTTACGTTTGATTGCAACGGTTGCAGATAGCAAGAGTTGCCACCAACTTTTCTTTTATCCAATAAGGAAAGGATGAAAAGAACAGGAAAGACCTTTGAGATATATTCTTGACTTTGAGGGGTAGGTTACGAAAAGGGAAGGTGTTAGAACTCGTTTCATCCGTAGTTATCTACGGGCTCTTAGTTGCTTGCTAGATCACTTTTGAAATTACTCTGTTTGAAATGTGTTTGTGGTGTTTTTTGAAAGTATTTTTTGAAATGTGCCTTTGTTTAGGAAAACTTTGTAATGATTCTCGTCTCTATAAGAATGCATACAAAGTGTTATACTTTTGAAAATATTTCATGTTTTGAAAGTGTTTAGTGTGTTTGAAAAGATGTTTGTTTTTGAAGATGGATTGTGAGCAAGAAACTAAGAACATTCTACCTACTCAAAAGTCTTTTGTTCATTTCTTCCTTCCGTTGATATTTCTATCTCACCATTTATTTGTAAGTAGCCTTATCTTTAGATGTAAAGGGATGGGCTTGGGTCATCGTATAGTCATAGATAGCAATATTGTGAGATATCTTAGTATTTTCCTTAAGGTACTAAGATCATTTGTAAGGCAACATTCGAAGCGTCATCAAGAGACTATGATCTTGTATTTTTTATTGTTCTTTGTTAAGGCGTCTCACATGCATATCATGGCCATTTTCTCAAGGAAACAAGTGGAGTAGACCCTAGAGGTGCAAAATGTTCAAGTGTTTGTATTTCATGCTTGGTTTATCTTGGATTAGGATTGTCTAAGGAATGATTTTAGTCTTTCCATACACACCATAGTTACTAACAATCATGTGAAAAAAAAAAGATAAATTGAGAAAATGTTAATTCTACTCTATTACATCATTTTTGGGGAATGGGGGATACAAACATACAAATGGGAATTGCATGAAATTAAAACTAATTATCTATTAAAACCATATTGAACTTGAATAATGTATAAGAATTGAAATATATATATATATATATATATATATATATATATATATATATATATATATATATATATATATATATATATATATATATATATATATATATATATATATATATATATATATATATATATATATATATATATATATATATATATATATATATATATATATATATATATATATATATATAATGTACAAGACATGAATGAAAAGAAAATGAATTTGTTTTGATTTTGTTAAAGAAAATATTTTAACCTAATTTTCTAAAAGAAGATAAATAATTAGAAGTAAGAAAATTAAACAAAGAAAATGAACTAAATCTAAGTTTAATATTAAGTTAAAGAAAAGAAATTAAATAGGAAAATGTTTTTGGTATTTTTTTATTTTAAGAAGTTAAATAAAAGTAAACTAAATAATTTAAATATTTAATATAATATTTTTGGTGTTTCTGATTATTAAAAAATAATAATAATAATAATAATAATAATACAAAAAATAATAAATGATAAAAAAAATATAAACTATAAAATTAAAGTCACAGGGGTTTAGAAAGTGGAAAGGATGTTTGTAAATAAAACTGATTTCTGTTTGGTTTAGGCCCAGAATGTATTTTTGTGATCAGAGTAAAAAATAACATACAAAGAAGGTTATGTTGGGCTACGTGATGAAAAACATGGATGGGGGTGTTGTTGGAAGCAACAATGAGACAGCCTAGAAGATCTGGCTCAGGCGTGCGGTTAACAGGTAAATATGGGGTGATGCTGGAAGCAGAAATAAGACAACCTAGAAGTTCTAGCTCATGCGTGTTGTTAATAGGTAGATAGGGGTGATGTTGGAAGCAAAAATGAGATAGCCTAGAAGATCTAGCCCAGGCGTGTTGTTAACAAGTAAATGGGGGGATTATAGAAACAAAAATGAAACAGCCTAGAAGTTCTGGCCCAGGCGGGTTGTTAACAGGTAAATAGGGGGGTGATGCTAGAATAAAAAATGAGACAGCCTAGAAAATATGGCTCAGGCGAGCTGTTAACAAATACATGGGGTAAAATGTTAAGAAATAAAAACAAAAGGTGCTCCTGGGGCTAGAACCCAGTACCCTTAACCCTAATGCCTTACGTGCGCGTTGTCTATCACCGGGGTGGCTATACATCTCGTATTATAAAAAAACAATAAATATATATTACAAAATTAATTCTGATGATGAACTTATCTTCTTCCTCGCGCCATCCAGAGCATCTGCAACTCATTTATTTCTCAAATAAAATGGAAAAATATAAACGTGAAAGTTATGGAAAATTTCATCATGGTTCCAGAACTATAAAGCATTTAAACTATAAATCAGAAACAAACATGAATTTTTATAGCCATAATCAGAACCCTAATTTTTCAATAAGTTCTGATCCAAAACTCTCTCTACTCAAGCCATATAAATGGGATCTATGGACATGTACATTTTCAGAGCGATGATATCTACATTTTGTCTTTGAAAATGCAAGCCTTACAATGCCTAAATAATGAGATGAAAATTAGAGGAACTTACCTTGCTGCTGGAGATCGTGTTTTGAATTGGAGCTTGATTCAAGTTACTGTGATAATCTGGTTAGCTTCCTCAAGTTCCCATGAAACTAATGCAACCCTTAGCTTGAGCTATGGGTGGCTGCAATGTTCTGAAGGAGTCAAGATGTGATGCTCTATTTTTGAAAATGGATGTTGGTGAAGATGATGTTACAGTCTGAAAACAAAGGTTGGGATAGCTTCTATATGTGTATCAGAAACTTTGTGGATGGTTTGGCCAAGAAATGCACGAGGGGATTTGGAGATTGGATTCAAAAATGAGAAATGAGAAGTTTTTGTGCTTGTTTTGCAATTTCTGGTTCTAGGGAGTTTTAGTGAGTTTCGGGGCTCATCTAAAATCCTCTTTCAGCTTGCAAATGTAGGTTTAATTTATAGGCGAAGGGTTTGGAAGCTTGGAGAAGTCAGAAGTACAAAATCACATGTTATGGATTTTGACTTGTTTTTGAAGCAAGCTTAGACAAACATGTTTTCAAGGTAAGATAGGGTGGCTAGAAAATTTAAACACACCTTTTCTGATTTTGTAGGGTATGCTTGTGCAGAACGAACAAACACATAGCTCAAGGAGAGTGGACTTTGTGATTAAAGTCACTTTTCTAGAATGAAAGTGTGAACTTTCTTCCTTAAATGGCAAGGTGTATTGGACAAAGCTTAAATAAAGTGGTTAATAGCTAAGAATCTTGTGTAATCTTCTGATTAAGGATAGATACACACGTTAGAGGGCCTGAAAAGTGGGATTATGCAACATTGCTTGGAATTGGAATCAGATGTTCATCATGAAAATGACTCATAATTTAAGAATGAATGACCAAATTTTGATCTTCGATTCTCCCTGCTCCAGCATGATTTGAAAGAGTTCTTTGACTTTTTAGAAAGCTTGTAACATGCTCTTCAATCCCTCTTTGAATCACTTTTTCAAACTCCCATTGTAACTGTATGAAAATTAGCCCAGAAGATCTGTCAAAATTCTGACTTAAAATGTCCAGAATTTTACTAAGTGTTTTACTTTCATGGACATGTCTTCATGGATTTATAAATTGAGATCCAAGAATTTCTATAAGAAGTTATGCCCTAAAATGTTTCTGATCTCATTGAGATCTACAACTTCCATGTTGGAAGTTTTTCTTGAATCATCTTGCATCATGGTGAAAATCTGGCACAAAGTTATGAAATTATCATATTTTTCTTAACACTTAGAAAAATTCTAAGTGTTTAGAACTTTGACTTTTTTTCAAAGTAATCTTGACTTTTGGTTTCTTGATGAACAATCTTCATACTTTAACATGTCTTGATGAAATATGATTTTGATCCCAAAGTCAAAGTTTGACTTTTCAGTGTACAGTTGACTTTTTTATCAGTTGACCAATTTTCAACTATCAATCAATTGAGCCTGAGAAATGTTTTGAACCATGAAATTAGGTCAAAATGATGCATTTGAAACCCTTGATATCATGTCTCAAACCAAAAAAGTCATGTGCTACGTCAAAAGTAAAAAATTGAACCTTCTTAGTCAAAACCCTAATTTTGACCATTTTGCCCTTTTTGTGATTTGATCAAATTTCTTGAGGAATTATGATCCAAACATGACCAATTGACATATATGATTTAAAAATGATGATATGAATAAAAAATTATGAAGTTTAACTTTGAATTGACCATAGTTGACTTTTTGCCCAATATAGTTGATTTTAGGTCAACTGATTAATTGAATGAGAAAAATGTGATCCAAAGCCTAAAACTTGACATGAGCAATCTTGAGAGTCCAAAATGATCCATGAAAATCATACGAAGCATTAAAAGTCCAATTGTCCTTATACAAACTTAAACCCTAATTTTGAATTATCAGTGCTTGAGGAGGTGTCTTGAGCTGATCAAACCTTGTGCAGTCTTGAATCAATGGAGATCTTGTGAGAGAACTCTTGAGAAATTGAGAGGACAAATTTTGGGGTACAACAATAGGCAATGACTGTGAAACTTGAGAATTCTGTTTTTGAAGCATGCGTTATATTTTTTGTTTAATTGGTAAAGTAAGTGTTTCTGAGTGTTTTTGGGTCAAGGCTGACTTGGACTGGGCCATGCGTTTTTTTGATTTGGGATTTAAAAAAACGTTAGTACTTGTAACAAAACAAACTTTTCAAAACCAATCAAAAGAAAAAACTGAAATGGGCCTTGCAATTTTTCAGAACATGTATGTTTTTTTGGATTTGGACTTAGGTCTATATTTTTTCATCTGACCCAAAATGTCTTTAAAAAACCAGAATGTTTTAACTCAATCAGGCTCATGACATTTAGGCTATGATTTTGGGAAGTTCTCATTTTTGTTAACATTGTTTCTTTAAAAAAAATAGAAATCAATTAAATATTTAAATAGATGTTTTAATTTAAATTAACATAATAGTCTAAAATAATTACAAAAATAATTAATTATAAAAAGATAATGATAATGATTAATCAGTAAAAACCAAATAATAATAATGTTAACAATGATGATAACAATGTTATATTTTAGAATCAAAACAAATCTTCAAGGAAATTGATTGGGCTGGGCCACATTATTTAAGCTTATTGGGTTTTAACAAAAATAAAAATAAATTTCTTTAAACACCCTCCTTAAAAGAAAAAGAACCTTAATGGGCCAAGATGTAATGATTTGCTCATGTTTCTTGTAAAAAGAAAGTCTCTCTCTTGACAAGGACTTCTATTTTAAAACTTTAATGAGCCATAAGATATTGATGGTGCATTTTAAATCTATACACCATTTTTCGTGTTTTACCCCCCCCCCCCCCCCCCCCCCTAGAAATAGGAATTAAATAATGCGACCTATTCAAAAGAAAACTAAAATATGAATATAAGGGTACGACAAATATGGGGTATGACAACTTCCCCTATTTAATTACCTTTTGATTGAATAGTACGAGAGTACGAAGGTCTCGCACGTCCTGATCAGAAGTTTTTTAAATATTGGAAGACCCTAAAATTCATCCGAAGGATTATAAGGATACGCTGTACAGAGTTCCCACGGATATGAAGAGCAAACATAGATTGTGATGTATCATCTAATCTACATTTGAACCCAAGTTGATTTGACTTAGACATGACGACGTGGAGTCCCGCCAGTATCTAAGAAGAGATTGTTTGCATACTTACTGTAACCTAGGAGGTAGATGATGCATGTTTGAATAGTTAACTTTACTAATGCTTGGAGACTAATATAGCAAGTTTGATTTGACTTTGTTTATTCATCGCAACCTAGGGGATGGATGAAACAAAGTTTGATAACTCATTGTTGCATGGAGACTAATGCAATGGATTAAGTTGGTGATTTTGCAACATTGCTGCATGGAGACTGACGCAAAGGGCTATATCGCAGGAAAACTGATAACAACATTATCGCATAGAGACTTATGCAATGAGTTAGATCGAGGAAGAGACTTTGATGATGACATTGTTGCCTGGAGACTGACGCAATGGGCTGAATTGTAGATTTCACACATTGTTGCATGGAGTCTGACACAATGAGCTAGATCATGAAGGAAGAACATATTGTTGTGTGGAGACTGACACAATAAGTTAAATTGTAGATTTCACACATTATCGCATAGAGACTGACACAACGAGTGGAATCACTGATTTCGCGACATTGTTGCTTGGAGTCTGAAATAATGAGCTAGATCGCGAAAAAATAACATATTGTTGTGTGGAGACTGACACAACAAGTTAAATTATAGATTTCACACATTGTCGTATTGAGACTGACAAAATGAGTGAAATTACTAATTTCGCAACATTGCTGCCTGGAGTCTGACACAATGAGTTAGATCGCGAAGAAATAACATATTGTTGCATGGAGACTGACACAATAAGTTAAATTGTAGATTTAACATATTGTCGCATAGAGACTGATACAATGAGTGGAATTTCTGATTTCACAACATTGTTTCCTGGAGTATGACACAATGAGCTAGATCGCAAAGAAATAACATATTGTTGCATGGAGGCTGACACAATATAAAAGATTTCACACATTGTTACATAGAGACTGACACAATAGGTGGAATTACTGACTTTGCAACATTGTTTCCTAGGGTCTGACACAATGAGCTAGATCACAAAGGAAGAACATATTGTTGCGAGGAGATTGACAAAATAAGTTAAATTATAGATTTCACACATTGTCGCATAGAGACTAACATAATGAGTGGAATTATTGATTTCGCGACATTGCTCCTTGGAGTCTGACACAATGAGCTAGATCGCGAAGAAAGAACATATTGTTGCATGGAGACTGACACAATAAGTTAATTTGTAGATTTTACACATTGTCGCATAGAGACTGACACAACGAGTGGAATTGTTGGTTTCGCAACATTACTGTCTGGAGTCTGACACAATGAGCTAGATCGCGAAGAAAGAACATATTGTTGCATGGAGACTGACACAATAAGTAAAATTGTAGATTTCACACATTGTCACATAAAGATTGACATAATGAGTGGAATTGGAGATTTCGTGACATTGTTGCCTCGAGTCTGACACAATGAGCTAGATCGCGAAGAAAGAACATATTGCTGCGTGGAGATTTACACAATAAGTTAAATTGTAGATTTCACACTTTTCCGCATAGAGACCGACACAATGAGTGGAATTGCTAATTTCACAACATTGCTGCCTGGAGTTTGACACAATGAGATAGATCGCGAAGAAAGAATATATTGCTGCGTGGAGACTGGCATAATAAGTTAAATTTTAGATCTCACACATTGTCGCATAGAGACTGACACAATGAGTGGAATTGTTGATTTTGCAACATTGTTGCCTGGAGTCTGACACAATGGGCTGAGTTGGAGATTTCAAACATTGTCGCATGAATTCTAACACAATGAGCTAGATTTCACACATTGTTGCATAGAGACTTACACAATGGGTTGAATATAGAGGAAGTTGTTTTGAATGATCCAAATCTTAGATAACTAAATAGGAGATGAGATCAGATTTTTACCGAATGTGTTCGTTTTTAACTAAGGTAAAAACTGATGGTGGGCCCTAAGATATTTGCTCGATTCGTAGTAGGTTTCAAGGAATGTCATGCATGATGTATATGTATGGAAACATGGACTTTAGAGTGCCTATGTAACGAATGTGTGTATGCCTCAAATGTATATTGGTGCAAACTATGTGTATATGCCTCAAAGATTGTGGAAAATGTTTTTTGATAATTCTCCTTCGTTAAACCAATGGGTTCTTGTAGTTATCAACTTCCCAATGATGTTTTTTGCCAATTATTGTATCTCCAAGTTAATTTGAATTTGATGAAAAGTATCAGCAAGACCTTGACGTCTGTATCATAGGAGCGGGCGTAGGTATGGACGTAGATGTGGATATTGGTGTGGATGTTGACATAGTCGTAAACATATGCGTGGGCGTAGAAATAGGCATGGTTTTTTGTTATTTTTCCAACTAGAATAAATTTTGATGCTTTGTCAAATGTTCTTTGGTGTTTTTGTATGTTAGGTGCACCAAATATTATGAATGACCTTGAGATTTCGATATGGTTATGTGTACGGAATGCTTGATATGAGGTTTTTTAACGGGAAATCTACTATCGAGATTTCCAAGGAATCTACTGTCGAGATTCTGTTGAGAAAATACCTTTTGCCGAGGTCTTTTGGATAATCAACAACCGTGATCAACCAGAGGAATCTACTGTCAAGATTCAATTGTGAGTTACCTTCTGCCGAGGTTTAACGTAGAATTAGGTAGCGTAATTGACAATGATAATTGTCTTTACATAAAATAAGGTTTTATGCTATGCGTGAAAATTTGATTGATGCATGAAATGTAATGATTGATTAATGCAAGCAATGAATGACTCAGATATGTGTAAATGGACGTTGAATTTTGAAAGGCGCGTAATTGGGATTTTTGAGATATGCTCGACCCATGTTGTCGGACTTTGTCAGATGGATGAGATGATAAGTATAGCTTGATTCTGGATCGAGGAACCCTAATGCATGATTTATATGCTTTATGATTATGACTCGAACAGTTTTTGAATGGTGCCCCTGTGATGGGTCATGGATGATTAAAGCGTAAAGGTTTGCCTATGAAACAAGGTTGCTTGACACATGGTGGTTGAATATTGTGCTATTATGATTTTCTTATACTCGATTTGAACTTGAAGATTGTTGATGCAGGAGCAAGATCCACTGGAGGTTATGAGAGTACACGGAGAACTTGCCCCTATGTGGATCGTTTTTCCTTAATTTGTTGGTAGAGTCTTAGAGGAGATTCTCTTTTATACAAGCTTGGAAACAATTTGATCATAATGTGAATGACCCCACAATTTTGCATTATGTCTTTGATTAAAAGACTCTTGAAAATGTTTGGTTTTGATGAACCATTTTGAATCAACTCCCTTTTGATCGAGCCTTTCATTGGGTTTCCCCACCATTCAAAATTTGAAAGAGATGCCCCTCAATCTCCTGGACCTGGAGGAAGTACCTTCAGAAAGAAATTAGACATCATCATGAACTTGACATGGATTTCCCCAAGTATTCAAAGCTTGAAAAGTTTGTACTCGAAGTTGCTTGAAGGGGATTCGGACCCTACATACAATAGGACGAACTTGGTACGTACTTCCCAAACATTTGAATATTGGAAGATTGCCCCTAATTATCAACGCCTTGAGAGGTTTGTTAAAACGAGGGAACCGAGTTATACCTTTTTGTGATATGACTTGGTTAAGGAATTCTCCTTCGAAAAGTATGCCCTTGATTAAATAGTGCATTGAAATTTGATCACGTTGATTGAATCTCGGAATGATCACCCCTTGTCAATAGTACCTTCATGTGATATACCCCTACGAACATTAGTCTTGCCTATGATTATAGGGTTCTTCCTTAGATGATTTTCCCCTAGTTAGAAGCTTCTTGGGAATGCTGCCTTTGATAAGCTCCCTTTTTTTTTGAAATCTCATTGATTCTAAGTATTGATTCATAGATAAAATTGTATATTTTGAAAAAGTAATTCCGTTACATGCACATGTGAGTTCTTGAAATTGAAGTTTGAATAGAAATGAATGATTTAGAAATGGATATTCGAAGAAGAGAAGTAGTTAGAAATAATTTTAAAAAACATAGGAGTCAATTTAACACAAATTCTGCTAAGTATGCTTTCATAGTGAATCTAACTTCAATTAGGACTCTTGAAGGTTATAACGTGGCCATGGTTTGTGGTTTAAGAAACAAAAGATATAAGGCTCAAAATTTATTTAGCCCGCCCCATTCTCCTTGATGTTCTCCATTCCTAATTTCAATTAAATCAAAACAAATACATTTAATCCCCAACAGAAACTTTGTAGTCGCGCAAATGATGAGAAGCGTTGATAAGATTCAAGCACCGATGAAAAAACATTGATAAGATCCAAGCGTTGATGAGAAGCCTTGATGATTCTCGACATGGCAATCACAAGATTGTTCTTAAACTTTTTAGTTTCAATCCCTTATTTTGCATGGACCAATTCTTTTGAATATTCGGTCCATCGGGATTCCCTAACTTTTGCCTAAGTCAAGTTTTTATTTCCTTTGAATTAGCGGGACTTATCTTTTTTTTATTTGTTTTTTCTTTTCGATTTTGACACTTGTGACTATCATGTTGATTATTGTGAGCTTCATTTTCATCGTTTCCTCGATCTTGATTGATATACTGAGGAAAAAGATGTTGTGGACTTTGTCTTTGTTGATTCCTCAATCTTGGATGTTGAACGTGGGGAAAAGGATGTGATGGAATCTTTGCTTAGATCATTCTCTTAATGAAGTATCTAGGAAAGATATACGCTTACTTTGCTTAAATTGTTTCGATTCTCCTGGGATTTGAATGCACTATTGAATTAATTGAATTCTACCATGCCCCTGGTTAAGATTAAAGGTTTTTTTTAAAGTAAAAATAACTCTGACATCTGGCTTGAGGGGGGTAACTACATATTATCACCTTATATCTCCACTGTTTAGGAAGTGAAAATAATTCCTTACATTGTGAGCTAAGTCTTACTATTAAAAAGCATACGTCAACAAAATTCGATTATTTTATATTTTCATCATCCTCCCTCGAAATTTGTTAATGTTGTGCAACGGAAGATAGAAAAGAAAAATAGAAAGTCGTTGATTATTTGTGGAATTAATCAATTTCAAAAACATGCATGCTCATTTTATTATAATTACTTGACCAAAGAGTACAAAGTTTAGGGGATTCTTATTAGTCTTTGGATTTGTCAAAGCAAGGGCGACCATTCGCCAATGAGACCCCTTCTTCAAAAGTCAACTGCTTATTGTCGATCAAGTCTTGGACCTTTTGTCTGAAAGCCCAACACATTTCTATAGTATACCCATAGGAATTGGCATGATACTCGCGCCTGGCGTTTGCGTCATACCTAGGTGGGAGTGTCCCACTCGGAGGATTTAGTGACTTCTTCTCTACCAAAGATGCCTTGAGTAAATGTTTTAGCAGCTGACTGTGCAGTATGGGAAGTGGGTTAAATCTCCTAGGTGATAGCTTTTGTATTTTCCTTTGTTGGCCATATCTCTTATGTTGATAGGGTTGTTGCAGTTGTTGTTGAGGCAGGGAAATTTTCCACAGTGGTGGCATCTATGATGTTGAATAGGTATGTGGTTGGGGTGACGAAGGGTTACCTTCACTCCTCAGTAATAATTGCATGATCAAGTTCATTTGAGTCTTTAACTGGTGGACCTCCTCCTTCAACAGTTCTTGGCCTCTTTTTAGTTCCTCCATGGCTTTTTGAGACATACTATGAGTTTGTTTGTGAGTATAGAGAATCTTGCTAGCGGAATCACAATTGGATAATGGTGGATGTTTTATGTAAGTGGAAGAGATATGAGCTTTATGCAGATGGATGAAAATGAAAATATATGAAAATGCTTGGGTATGTAAAAATATTTTATTTTTTTAGGGTATGCTAAAAATTTCATGGAGATGTAATGAGGCATAGACGTAGTATGAGGGTAGACGTAGGGGTATCCTATAAAAGTTTATGATAGCCATGATGATATCCTACACCGACTCAGAGGTTGAGACAAGAAGGGATTCCTTACGGACGAAGATAATAATAGCCATGGATTTGATGATATCATACATTGTCTTAGAAATTGAGACATGCAGGAATCCCTTATGGATTATGGCCAATGAAAGACGACGAGGAATCCTTACAGGCTAGGGAATACGACATATACGGAAGCCCTACGGGCTAGAGATAGTAGTGGAAGAAAAGATAACCCTTTCGGGTTTACAGATTGTAGTGGGATTTATGAAAGGTATCCTTAGAAGGTAGGTCCCTTGTTTTGGCCTGCAGATATTCTACCCTCCACATAAGGTGGCTTCCTTAAGGGTATCATGAATAACACTAGAGGGAAAGACACAAGGGCCCCCCTTAAGCGGAGCCTCTTTACAGACCGAAACATTCGTCTCTAGGTCATGAAAGGTCTTCTTATGATTTTTTGGTTTAAAGGACGTCCAAAGAGTCATAGGTGTCATTCCAAAGCCCTACTTCCTAAGAGGATGTCTCTCGAGAGGTATTCCTTTTGAGGAATTCCACCGACTCTAGGTGAAGTCGTCACATAAACTCATAGGGATGATGTAACCCCTTGACTAATAGACAAACCTTCTTTTTATGGTTTTTTTGAAAATATTTTTGCAAAATTTTAAATCCTGCCACAGATATAATGATATAATGAATAATAAAAAAAAATAAGCAGAAAATAAATTAATAAATAGATAAAGCAAAAATAAAGAAAAACCAAAAAAATAAGAAAAACCCTAAAACATAAAGGAAAGGCTTCTAAACCTACGGTTGAGTCCCCTGCAGAGTAGCCAGCTATTGCAACTGGTTTTAAATTTGAGAGTCGTCACCCTTAATTTTTATCCTAAGGAAGTGAATATAAATAATAACCCTAAAAAAGTCATAGATTCTAAGTTGTTAACTCGGTTCTAGACGAAGGGAAGGTGTTACGCACCCCTTATCTACCTTGTTCACAAGGATACTAGGTCTATAATTAATCTTTAGGGAATACGGTTTTAGTTTTTTATTAGGGAAATTCGCCACGATTTTAATCGTATGCCTACGTATCCTCTTATGAGGAATCAGACTTCCAATTCATAGTTCGCAGTGGATTTTTGTTTTTTATGGGTTACAAAATATATTTGAATTTTCCATGTGCTTTGCCTAGTTGTTGGGAGTACCGGAGATTTTTAGAAAAAGCGCACAGTCGACTTAAATATATTCCCAATCCTTTTTTTGAATTTTTTTATTGAATTAATTTGATTTAGGAAAATGATTAGGTATTTGGTTGAGTATTTTTAAGTATTTAATTGTAAAAATATTTTATTTAAGTGCATGATTAAAAGAATAATTTAATGCAATGAATAAAATATATTTTTTATGAGATGAAAATCATTAATTCAATTTATAATAAATAATAAATATACTATTAAAATATAAATATAAATATAAAATATAAAAATAATAATTATAATAAAATAATAAAATTAAATTAAATTAAAACACAGGAGGTGTAAATATAATTGATGTAGTAAAATAAGGGGTACAAATAGAAGGGGCCTGAATTTAGATATTCAATTCAGGTCCAAAAGGATAGGGAGTGAGCTTTAGAGTTAAGAAATAAAACTAGGGGGTGCAGTGAGCATGGGTCCAAGCCCAGATATTGGACTTGGCCCATTTGGGCAGGGGGTGTGAAGACACGCGGGTTAGTAAAAAAACAAATAAAAGGAGGGTGCGAGTAGCGAATGGGCCAGGCCCAGGATCATGAACATTGTACAGGTCTGTTAGTGCTCCGTACGGGCAGGGCGTATGGTAATGTGGTGGATGCGCATTTTGATACCATATGATCAGGATCGCGTGGTTATGGTTAAGGGTTCATGGTAATGAATATGACATGCATGTGTATTGGATCATTAAATTTAATATGTTTTTAATTACAAAACAAAACACATTATCTCAATAACCCTCTCTCTCTCTCTCAGCCTCGTCTCTCTCTGCTTCTTCTTACAATGCAAAACCTAGATGCCGCATTACTTCCTCCGTCTCCAGCACAACGAAAGCCTACAACACAACAAATAAACCCCAAACCTAATCCTGCAAAATGCAACAAGAAGTATCCTTAAAGCTAAGTATTCCAGCAATTACCCCTTTGCGTGTGTGTTTGCTCATCCTCCTCTAGTTTCCTGCTAATCGGTAACGCTTCCTCTTTGTGTTGCAGGTGCAGTGGTGGTGTTTTGATGATGGTGATAGCGTGGTGGTTGCAGAAGTTTTATGGTGTTTTCGGAGGGATCTGGGTTCGCGGGAAAGGCGGTGGACTAAAGCGTCTAGTGGCGATGATGAAGCTTCTCCTCCTTGTAATCATCCTCACTGCAATAGTTTTTTTCTTCCTCCTTGTAGAAGTTTATGTAATAACTTGTTCGTTTCCTCTGTAATTTTCTTGTCTGTAATCAATTCGTCCTCTCTTTGTTCTTGATTCTCGCTTCTTATAGCTTTTTTAATTTAGTGTTTTAGGAAAGAAAATTAAGAGACGTTATTAGGGATCGTAATCAAATATGATTAAGTTTTAATTCATTTATGTTTTGGTCCTGATTTTGTCCCATGTATTATAAACTTGATGTGGTATTGTTTAGTTACTATATTAGTTCGTTCTTGTATTAATGTGTTATGAAGTATTCGATTCATTTCTGTATTAGGAATTGCAGGCTTGAATGATGATAACTTTGTTCCTATTTTAGTTTGGGTTGTATTGATTTGAAAATAGGCAAGGACTATGAAACTTGGGAATTCTATTTTTGAAGCATGCGTTATAATTTATGTTTAATTAGTATAGTAAGTGTTTCAGAGTGTTTTGGGCCAGGGCTGATTTGGACTGGGCCACGCGTTTTTTGATTTGGGCTTTAAAAAAAACTTTAGTACTGGTAACCAAACAAACTATTCAAAACCAATCAAAAGAAAAAACTGAATTGGGCCTTGTAATTTTTTCAGAACATGTATGTTTTTTTAGATTTGGACTTAGGCCTATATTTTTTATCTGACCCAAAATGTCTTTAAAAAATAGAATGTTTTAACTCAATCGGGCCCGTGACATTTGGGCTGTGATTTTGGGAAGTTCTCCTTTTTGTTAACACTGTTTCTTAAATAAACACAAAAAACAATTAAATCTTTAAATAAATGTTTTAATTAAAATTAACATAATAGTTAAAAATAATTAATTATAAAAAAGATAGTGATAATGATTAATCAGTAAAAACCAGATAATAATAATGTTAACAATGATGATAACATTGTTATATTTTAGAATCAAAACAAATCTTTAAAGAAATTGATTGGGTCGGGCCATATTATTTGAGCTTATTGGGTTTTAACAAAATAAAAATGAATTTCTTTAAACACCCTCCTTAAAAGAAAAAGTACCTTAATGGACCCAGATGTAATGATTTGCTCATACTTCTTATAAAAAGAATGTCTCTCTCTTGACAAGGACTTCTACTTTAAAATTTTAATGGGCCATCAGATATTTATGGTCCATTTTAAATCTATACACCTTTTTTCATGTTTTACCCCCCCCCCCCTAGAAATAAGAATTAAATAATGCGACCTATTAAAAAAAAAACTAAAATCTGAATATAAGGATAGGCTAAATTTGGGGTATGAGAACTGGTCGATAACTCGTTCGGTTTTAAATTGCTATCATTTATGGACGCATATTCTGTTTATAACTAGAACCAAATGGCGAAAGCAGACAAAAAATATACCATTTTCAGGACCGAGTCGAGAAACTATTACCACAACGTAATGCCCTTCAATCTGAAAAACGCGGGCGCTACATATCAGCGCATGATGAACAAAGTATTTCGAAACGAGATTGGAGATATTCTCGAAGTCTATATAGACGATGTGATCGGTGGGAATGAGAACTGACTATTTTTTAATGCTGGTTCGCGTTTACGTTTGTTTTTGCAAAGTGTCGCGGTAAGCAAGAGTCGCCACCGTCTTTTATTTTATCCAACAAGGAAAGGACAAAAGCACAAAAAAATTCCTTTTCGAGATTGTTTCTCGGGTTCAGGAGGTAGATTATAGAAAGGGAAGGTGTTAGCACCCTTTCTATCCGTGGTTATCCACGGGCTCTTAGGTACGTGCTCACTATGTTTTCAAAAAGTTGCTTTTTCTTTGTGTTTGTGGGTTTTGAAAAGAGTTTTGTTTCGTTTTTTGAAGAAAGTGTAAGTGCGAAAAGTTTTGTTTTGTTTTTTAAAGGAGCAAGTACTTAAGAACCTCTACCTACTCGAAAAGGAATTAAATTATGCAAACGTCCTTTAGACTGTGTTATCCCACTATTGAAGAGTAGGTAGCACCGCCGTTGGAGTTTTCGGGTCAATTCGATTTAAGGGACTTGTGGTCACTAAAGCAACGTTAGGACGCCTTAGTGGTAATCCTAATGTCTTAGATCATTTCTCCGAGGCAACCGTTTCGAGGAAACTTATGATCTTGAGACAAAAGGACGACCTCTAAAAACATCCTATACTTAATGACCACATTTGAGGCAACCAAGTGAGGTGTACCCTAGGAGTGACATGTGCAAGTGTATTGTTTTTTTCCAGTTATATTATCTTTGTATTTTTAGGTGTTCTACCATTTGTTTTTAGATCTTGTCATACAATCCTAGTGAGCATACATCTAATCAGTTAATATATATACAGGAATTTAAAGTGCGGAAATTGTAAATCCTACGCTATTACAAGGCTTCAGAGAGAGGGGTTATTTACATGTCCAAAATTGGGGGAATAATAAGCAGTTACAATAAAATAAACGCGCGTGAATCTTAAAAATCCTAAACATATAATCTTTTTGTTGTTTTATTTTTGGGAAAATGCTAAATGTTCAATTAAGTCAAATTTAATTAATTAAAAGGAAAACTGATTAAAATTAACTCTAAAGCAAACCTAATATTTTTTGCATTTTTTTTTTGTTTATGAAAAGGATTGAATTCAAATAAATCCTAAGTCTACTTATTTTAAAATTGAAGAAAATAATTAACTAAATTAAATCTTAATTCTAAGTTATTTATTTTTATGATTTTTATGTTGATTAAAAAAAACAAACTAAAAGAAATAACAAAAACAAAGTAAACAAAGTACAAATGGGCCAGGCAGCAAAACAAGAAAAAAATATAATTCTGGAGGCCTGGGTCGAAAGAGGTGCAGGCTGTCTTTCGACCCAGTGAGGAGACTAGATCGAAGGTGCATGAGGGGCTCTACTCTGAGGGTGTTCGATCTGGACATGTCATCCTTCGATCTGGAAATCCTGGGTCCAGTTCGAAGCTAAACTGCTGAGCTTCGAAACTCTGAACAGGGATTTGAGAATGTAGTTCCTGCAAAACGAAACAGATGTTAAAGGTCCAGGGGGAATTTTACCCCCCCTGGTTCGAATCTCCCCTTATTCGCACCTGCTGAATCTGGGTCTGAGTTTGTTTTATCCTGGGATTCAAAGGAGAAACTCAAATTATGACCAAGCAGTGGCACAATCTCAACTCTGCGCTGTAGCTTATATGTAGCACATTAAATCATTCACGAACAGCAGTAATAATATGAATACGCAATCTAAATGAATTTAAAAATGAGTTTGAGATTAGACTTTTCTTTTACCAAACAAAGGTGCTTCGATCTGTAGTTCTGAGGGTGGAGGTGTTCGCTGGGTGGCAGCTTTAGCTTGTGCAAGGATTGGGTATGGCTTCCTGGAAGTGCTGATGACTTTTGGCAGCGTATCTCCAAGTTCTCTATTTTTTCTGTATATTTTTGTGTCCTTTTGCAACATTTGTGATCTCTTTATATAGAGGGGGTGGGAGGGGACAGGAAGACAAAGGTTTAAATGACCTTGATTATGTGTTTGTCATCCATGAATGAGAATTTGTAACGTTAATTATGTGTTTGAAAGCCATGAATGAGAGTTTGTAACGTTGGCTAAACACATGGGATCCTGTCCTTTTTTGAATTTTGAATGACATGTAACTGGCCTTCGAATGCTCCCTTTCGAATGGGCTGATGGCCTCCTTCGAATGCTCCCTTTCGAATGGGTTGATGGCCTCCTTCGAATGCTTTCCAAAGCTTCTTCGAATGGACCCTTTGAATTCTTCTTCGAATGGACCTTTTTGGAATTCCAATCGAATGACACTATTATAATGCCAATCGAAGTACCTGTCCATAATGCCAATTGAAAGGCTTGTCCAGAATGCCAATCGAAAGGCTCCTTCAGAACACCAATCGAAGGGTCTTTCAGAATGCAAATCGAAGCGCTTGTCCAGAATGCCAATCGAAAGAGCTTGACAGAATGCCAATCGAAAGGGCTTGACAGAATGCCAATCGAAATGTACTTGAAGCAACACTCAAAAAATTTCCTTTTCCTTAGGCAAGAGTTTGTGATCAACCATGCAGGGGGAAGACTTTGGGAAACATGAGAGGGCAAATTTTGGGGTACAACAGTTGCCCCTGTTCAATCTTCTTAAACCTGAGGATGTAGATTGGCTTGCGTGCCTTTCGTGATCCGAAGGTGGAAGATGATTGAACACTAGAGTGCCCAGAAATTTGCACTCGCATGGTGTAGTATCAGCATTGTGATGTCAGGAATGGGCTTACAGATGCCATTTGGAGATTGTTGGTAGGAGGATGGGCTTACAGATTCCATCTGCAGGAGTGTCGATCGCATAAGAGATTCCTAAGCGAGAGCTTACATACCTGTTGTTGTAGAAGATTCCACTGGGGAAGTCTAACTTCGTTGAGATTTAGGAACCTGCCTGTGCTTCAACTGAGAGAATGCTTCAACTGAGTTTTAGGAATCTGTCCATAATTCAATTGGGGGGAAACATCTTCATCAAGATCTAGGAATTGTCTCGTGCTCAATCGAGTAAACCGCTGAGGTTATAGAACTTGTCCACACTATGACGGAGGAAAACATCAAGATGTAGGAACTGACTCGTGCTCAATGGAGTAAACCGTTGAGGTTATAGTACTCGTCCACACTATGACATAGGGAAACATCTTCATCAAGATCTAGGAACTGTCTCGTGCTCAATAGAGTAAACCGCTAAGGTTATAGAACTTGTCCACACTATGACGGAGGAAAACATCAAGGTCTAGGAACTGACTCGTGCTCAATGGAGTATATCGTTGAGGTTATAGTACTCGTCCACACTATGACGTATGGAAACATCTTCATCAAGATCTAGGAACTGTCTCGTGCTCAATGGAGTAAACCGCTGAGGTTATAGCACTTGTCCACACTATGACGGAGGAAAACATCAAGATCTAGGAACTGACTCGTGCTCAATGGAGTATACCGTTGAGGTTATAGTACTCGTCCACACTATGACGTAGGGAAACATCTTCATCATGATCTAGGAACTGTCTCGTGCTCAATGGAGTAAACCGCTGAGGTTATAGAAGTTGTCCACACTATGACGGAGGAGAACATCAAGATCTAGGAACTGTATCGTGCTCAATGGAGTAAACCGTTGAGGTTATAGAACTTGTCTACACTATGACGGAGGAGAACATCAAGATCTAGGAACTGACTCGTGCTCAATGGAGTATACCTTTAAGGTTATAGTACTCGTCCACACTATGACGTAGGGAAACATCTTCATCAAGATCTAGGAACTGTCTCGTGCTCAATGGAGTAAACTGCTGAGGTTATAGAACTTGTCCACACTATGAGGGAGGAAACTGTCGAGATTGAGAACCTTATCTGAAATTCAACCGATGATAATTCAATTGAGATTTAAGAACTGTTCATATCTTTGACTAAGCTGAGAACTTTAACTGTATCTTTCCTGAAATGTAAAGGTCAGTCATATGCAATGCATGATATGGATCAGGCAATGATGTTCTCAAAATAAATGAGATTGTATTCGTATGATGCGTATATGCATGTGTCATGATGTATGGGAATGTGATGTTTTAGCTGGGGAACATAAATCCCGGAGCTGCTGGCAAATAGAGTTGAGTTCTTCGTTTCCGCTTGGGATGATGAATGAAGATGATTGTGAGAATAAACCTGTAGGAGAAAAGAACTTTGTTGGGGAATAAACTTGATGAAGAGATTACTCTGAGGGGAAGAGATGTTCTGCTGATGATTTTAATGATAACTCCGCTGGGGATTCCATTGATAAGCTCTGTTGGGGATATCAATGATAAACTCCACTGGGGATAGATTACCGTTGCTGGTGATATTGAACCTGTTAAGGAAAGAAGTCCTGTTGGGGATTGATTACCATTGCTGGTGATATTGAATCTGTTGAGGATAGAAGTCCTGCTTGGGGAAAGAAAGAACTTCGTTGGGGATGATCTTTCAGTTGCAACCTGCTGAGGATAACCCAGTTAGACTCTTGTGAGGATAACCTTCTGAATTTGGCTGGGGAGATACATTTGTATTCTGCAGGGGACAAGCTTCCAGAATCTACTAGGTAAAATGATTCAACTCTGGCGGGGAAGCCATTTTAGACCGCGCTGGGGAAATGGCTCCACTGGGGGTATCTTGTATTCCTCCGGGAAACATTCTTATACTCTGTTGAGGAATATTAAGACTGTCGGGGATGCTCTTACGCTTGCTGGAGAATGTCTTTATACTCCATTGGGGAATATTAAGACCTTTTGGGGATACCCGACCTTTTCAGGGCTGATGGTAGAGCAAATCTGTTTGGGGAGAGTATTTCCGACTCGTCCGTAGTTGCAAGTTTTAGCTGAGAGAGCTATCATTATTGTCTTATCCTGCGGGGAGTGAAGGTATCTTAGCCATATTCTTCAGCCGAATATATACCTTGGTACCTGGTGGACAGAGCAACTAGACCGCTCAGACAATTCTTATTGCCCCTAATTTGTCTTTTGTTTCGCATGTAAATATTTATGAGCAGCAATTAATGTCAAATGCATATATCAAAAATGAACATTGGACATTCTTTGAAAAACAAAATAGATAAAGGAAAAACAATTTGAAATTTGTTTGAAAATGAATTTGTATTGACTTTGAAGTTTGGCCTGTAAATAGGCGTTTTATACAAGAGGTTGACGTCCTAGTAAGAGAATGCCGACGAACAAATAGAATTTATACAATTTGTGAAAACAAAACAGCTATGTGAATAGTCCCACTGGGTTCCAGCTCTACTATTACCTTTATATCTTCAAGCATCTCATCACTTTGCTACTTAGTTGAAGATGAATCTGATTGAATGGTGTCGTCCGAGCCTGATAGTTGATACCGAAGTCCGGATGCGAGGTGATCCAATAAGACATAGTGTTACGCTTTAATCCCTAACTTTCTGTTGGACCGCCTTTTCGGGTTTTCAGTCCACCAGGATACCCATTTTTGCCCAAGCCACCTTTTCAGGTTTTCGACTTGCCGGGTGTACATATTTTTTTTATTTTCATCCCTTATTTTTGCCCGAACCCTTTTGGTTCACCGGGAAGCCCTTATTTTTGCCTAGGCCAGTCAACCTAGCGGGTCTTGGATTATGCGTAGTATCTTTTTACTATGTCTGCATTGACGGGATGAGGAAGGTCGTCACCATCCATGGTGGTTAGAATCATCGCTCCTCCTGAGAAGATGTTCTTAACCACAAATGGCCCTTCGTAAGTAGGGGTCCATTTTCCCCTGGGATCACCTTGAGGTAGAATAATGCGCTTGATTACCAGATCCCCAACTTGATACTCTTGACGTCTGACTTTCTTGTTAAATGCCTTGATCATTCGTTTTTGGTACGTTTGACCATGACAAATAGCAGTAAGTCTCTTTTCGTCGATTAGATTCAATTGATCAAGCCGGGTCTGAATCCAGTCGTCTTCAATCAAACCTGCATCCTTCATGATCCGAAGAGAGGGTATCTGAACTTCAATGGGCAAGACTGCCTCCATGCCATAAACCAAGGAATAGGGTGTTGCCCCTGTTGACGTCCGTGCTGAGGTACGGTACCCATGAAGAGCAAATGGTAACATCTTGTGCCAGTCTTTGTATGTCACTGTCATCTTCTGCACAATCTTCTTAATGTTCTTATTTGCTGCTTCAACAACCCCATTCATCTTCGGCCGGTAGGGAGAAGAGTTATGATGTTGTATCTTGAATTTCTCGCAGAGCTCAGTGATCATCTTGTTGTTAAGATTGGTACCATTGTCCGTAATGATCCTCTCTGGTACACCGTATCGACAGATCAGGTTGTGCCGAATGAACTGTGCCACGACATTCTTGGTTACCGTAGCAAAGGAAGCTTCTTCAACCCACTTCGTAAAGTAATCAATCACTACCAGGATGAAACGATGACCGTTGGATGCCGTAGGTCTGATCTCGCCGATCATATCAATGCCCCATATTGCAAAAGGCCAAGTGGTTGTCAAGACATTTATAGGAACTGGAGGTATGTGCACCTTATCAGCATAGACCTGGCACTTGTGACATGTCTGAGAATGCTGATAACAGTCGTCTTCCATTGTGGACCAGTAATATCCTGCCCGAAGGATTTTCTTTGCCATGGTATGTCCATTGGAATGTGTTCCGAAAGTACCTTCATGCAGCTCTATCATGATCCTTTCTGCTTCAATTTTATCCACGCAACGCAATAAGGTTGAATCATGGTTACGTTTGTAAAGAATGCCATTGATGATGAAGAACTTTGTCGCGAACCTTCTCAGAAACTTCTTGTCATTAACAGTTGCACCCTCGAGGTATTCTTGAGCTTCAAGGTACCTCTTCACTTCCTGATACCAAGGTTTTTATGTTACCTCTTCAGTCTCAATATCGCCACAATGTGCAGGTTCATCCAATTTCCAAATGATGATCCGGGGAGCCTCGTTGTCCCATTTGACTTTGAACATAGAAGACATTGTAGCTAGCGCGTCCGCCAACTGATTCTCCTCTCTTGGGAAGTGTTCAAAGGTTATCTCCTCGAAATGGGGAAGCAACGTCAATACATACTCCTTGTCAGGAATAAGATTTGGGTGTTTCATATCCCACTCTCCTTTGATCTGGCTGATCACGAGAGCAGAATCTCCAAAGACACTCAGAAACTTAATCCTTAGGTCAATTGCTGCCCGAAGACCCATAATGCAGGCTTCATACTCTGCCATATTGTTGGTGCAGTTGAAACACAGTCGGGCGGTAAACGGAGTATGAGAGCCTTTAGGAGATATGATCACAGCGCCAATGTCGTTACCCAAAGCGTTTGAAGCTCCATCAAAGTGCATAGACCATCGGGATCCTTCCTCAGGTCCTTCATCCGGTCCAGGTGTTTCACAACCAGTTATGAACATGATATTCTCGTCTGGAAATTCAAAGTTCATAGACTGGTAATCATCCACTGCCTGATGTGCCAAATGGTCTGCCAATACACTTCCCTTGATTGCTTTTTGAGTCGTGTACTAGATGTCATATTCAGTCAAGATCATATACCATCTTTCTATTCTTCCAGACAAGGCAGGCTTTTCGAAGATATACTTGATTGGATCCATCTTTGAAATCAACAGAGTAGTGTAGGTCAACATATACTGTCTCAGCCGGCGAGCATCCCATGCCAAAGCGCAGCAAGTTTTCTCGAGCAGTGAGTAACGGGTCTCACAGTCGGTAAACTTTTTGCTAAGGAAATAAATAGCATGCTCTTCTCGGCCAGACTCGTCATGCTGCCCCAACACACACCCCATTGAGTTATCGAGCACCGTCAAGTATAAAATCAAAGGTCTCCCTTCAACTGGTGGCATAAGAATAGGTGGCTCCTGGAGGTACTCTTTGATTCTTTCGAAAGCAGCCTGACATTCATCGTTCCAACATACCACGTGATCTTTCTTTAGTAGTTTGAAAATTGGCTCACAAGTAGCAGTTAGGTGTGAAATGAATCGGGAAATGTAGTTCAATCGTCCTAGAAAGCCTATGACCTCCTTATCTGTCTTGGGAGCTGGCATCTCTTGTATGGCTTTCACTTTGGCAGGATCCACTTGAATACCTTTGTCGCTTACGACGAAACCCAGCAGTTTACCAGACCGTACCCCGAAGGTGCATTTGTTTGGGTTCAATCTCAGCTTGTATAACTTCAACCTATCGAACAGTTTCTGTAGATGGTCAAGGTGTTCCTCCTCAGTTTGGGACCTCGCAATCATATTGTTGACGTATACTTCAATCTCATGATGGATCATGTCATGAAATAAAGCAACCATGGCACGCTGATATGTTTCCCCAGCATTCTTCAGTCCAAAAGGCATGACCTTGTAATAAAAGGTGCCCCACTGAGTAACAAAGGTGGTCTTCTCCATGTCTTCGGGAGCCATTTTGATTTTATTATAATCGGAGAAACCATCCATAAAGGAGAATACCTTGTGCTGAGCAGTATTGTCAACCAGAACATCGATGTGAGGTATAGGGAAGTCATCCTTAGGGCTTTCCCTGTTCAAATCCCTGTAGTAAACACACATTCGGACCTTACCATACTTCTTCGGCACTGGAACCACATTAGCGACCCACTGAGGGTAAGAAGTTACTGCTAGAAAACCGGCGTTAAACTGTTTCATAACTTCGGCCTTGATTTTCTCAAACATTTCTGGATGCAAACGGAGAACCTTCTGTTTTACTGGAGGACAGTCTTCCTTCGTAGGCAGGCGATGAACCACAATGTCGGTATCCAACCCAGGAATGTCTTCGTAAGACCAGGCAAAGATTTCCATGTAGTCATGCAACATCTGAATCAACCGCTGTTTCACATAAGTTCCAGATTTTCACCGATCTTGACTTCCTTTTTGTCTGTCTCAGTACCCAGATTCACTGTTTCTACTAGCTCTTCATGTGGCTGAATGGCCCTCTCTTCCTGGAGTAGCAGTCTTGCAAGCTCACCAGGCACTTCGCAATCATCTTCACCTTCGTCTTCGGCTAAGTTGATCGGATTTTCAAAGTCATAACTGGTAGTAGTAGAGTCGTTACCAGTGAGATCCAGAGTGGATTGGGACCTGTATATGTGAGTGTGTGTAAAATAGCTGTTTTCCAATATGTAATAAAGAAAGACAAGGAGCATAAAATTTGAAATGCAAAAACGTCCAATGCTTTCATTAATGATATATGAAAATGGCATACAAAAGCCCTCACAAATGAAGCCACGGTGCCCCGGGTAAGACACCGGGCCATAAAGTTTCAAAACATTGTCTGTTACAAATTCGAAACAAAAAGCTCATTACTGAGTAATAAAATTAATAGGGATGAAATCCTTTGTTGTCCAGTTGTTTGGTCCACCGTTGGTCATAGGATAGATCCAGCTGTCGAATTCAGACTCCTCCAAGTCATCTTCGATGGCATTTACTCCCGAGTTGCTGACGAACACAGGAGGTCTTCCAATCCTTGCACTTCGAACAACCCTCTGAGCTTCTGCAGTGAAACCCAAACCGAACTTGTTAGTCTTCTGAGTGAAATCAGGAAGTCGGCCCCAGTTTGCATACTCACTCTTCTCAATAACAGCCCGAGCATCGTTTAAGGAAGCCATCTTCATGGGAGAATCTTCCATCACAGTCTCAGCTGACGCCAGTGTCTGAGGAACCTCTTCAAAGTGTTGAAATGGGGTCTCAATGAAGTCCCCATCCATCTCTACGTACCGGAATAAGTTAAGGTGGCTGACCATGTACTCCTCCTCCCCTTGAACTGTTACAATCTTCCCTCTGACCGGGTACTTCAACTTCTGGTGGAGCGTTGAGGTTACGGCTCCAGCTTTGTGGATCCATGGACGACCCAGCAAACAAGAATAGGACGGCCGAATGTCCATCACGTAAAATGTAGAGTTGAAGACCTGAGAACCAACTTTGATTGGAATATCAACCTCACTGTGCACCATCCTTTTAGACCCATTAAAGGCCCGGACAACAATGTTACTCGGCTTTAGTTCCAAACCTTCACAATCCAGCCTGTCTAGAGCTTTCTTGGGAAAGACGTTCAACGAGGAACCAATGTCAACCAACACATGTGCAAGAGTAGTGCCCCTGCATTCAATGGAGACATGCAGGGCATCATTATGGTTCTTCCATTTAGCAGTTAGATCAGCGTCGGAGAAACCCAAACCATTATCAGCAGTTAAATTGGCCACACAATCGGTAAATTGATCAGCTGACGTCTCTTGTGGCACGTGGGCCGTCTTCAGGAAGGTAATCAGAGCCTTGGCATGGGCCTCTGAACACAACAGCAGTGATAACATATAAATCTTGGATGGGGTTTTCCCCAGTTGCTCAACTACATTAAAATCACTCTTCTTAATAATCTTCAGAATCTCTTCCATCTCCCGTTTGGAAGCTTCAACATTGATTGTCTTTGGCGCCTCCGTCTGGGCAGGCATATCAGTAGCGATCCCTTTGCCCCGAGCGTTAGAGGACTCGGCGACAGGGGTAGGAACAGGGACTTGATCAGGAATGGCAGCAGGTACACTTGCAGGTTTAATGACAACAGGTCTTCGGACAACTGGCGGAGCTATATTGTTGTACCCCAAATTTTGACCTAAGATACCATCTCCCATCTGCATCATTACATTGCAGGTGTTTTGACCTATTTTTATCAATTTTCAAAGCAGATTTAAAGTTCATAACTTTTTTCAAGTCAAGAGCTGTTTATTTTTTTTAAACGCTAAATTTATTAATTGATCAATGCTAAAACAATGTTTATTAATTATTTATTATCTTAAATTTAAATAATTGGAATTTACTTTCAGTTATTATATAATTTAAAGATTTATAAATAATAAAGTAAATATTTGAAAAGAAGTTTATTAATTGATTAGACGATGTTTATTAATTATTTATTATCTTAAATTTAAATAATTGGAATTTATTTTCAGTTATTATATAATTTAAAGATTTATAAATAATAAAATAAATATTTGAAAAGAGTTTATTAATTGATCAACAATGTTTATCTAATTATTTATTATTCTAAGTTTAAATAGTTGAAATTTTATTTTCAGTTATTATAATTTAGAAGAATTATAAATAATGAAGTAAATGATTGAAGAGAAGTTAATTGATCAATGATGTTTATTTAATTATTTATCATTCTAAATTTAAATAATTGGAATTGATTTTCAGTTATTATATAATTTAAAGAATTATAAATGGTAAAATAAATAATTGGAAATAAGAAAATAATTAACTGGAAAATAATAGAATTTTATTCATCTTTATTCTAATTATTAAAATTGTTGTTTAAATACTGCATTATGTACAAAATATTTACAATGACAATTACATAAAAAGTTTAAAGTAAAATAAAAACTATTTTTTCTAAGATTCTAAATCTTCATCTTCTATCCAATACTTCTTCAATGCTCATTTGATTTTACCTGCAAAGAATTAAAACAAAAAAGTCAGAAATGAATATATAATTAAAAGCAAAAATTAATTTAGTGTTCATCATTAAAAGAAAACGGCTGGAATCAGTTTTTACCCTTTTTGAAAATCACGGGATTTCTCCCGGTTCACAAAAAGGGATGAATTTTTATTGACAAAAATGAATGCACAAGTTAAAAATATGCACAAATTCATTTTTTTGTCAAAACTGCATATTTCAAAGTAAACTGCATAGTTCAAACCAATTGCACAAATTGCATATTTTCAAAAGCCAATTGCATAAATCAATAACATATGCAATTTTCAAAAACCAATATGCATAAATTCTTTTTTGTCAAAACTGCATTGTCAAAAGCATAGTTCAACAGCATCTACAAATTCCAAGTCAAGTTACATTTTCAACACAAGCCAATATGCAACGTAAACTACCCAAAGCATGTGGGAAGAGGCCAAAAAAATAGGCTCCATGTTGTACATGCAGTTGACAAAGAGGAAGTGTGCAAATCAAACTATGCAAGCAATATTTCTATTTTACATCATTTTCCAGCTTGCTTTTTCAGAACTTAAAAGTACATAACAACATTTTAGTGTTTCAATTGTACTAGAGAGAGAGAAGAGAGGAAGAGTGTTGGGTTTTACAGGTTTTGGCTTAGGCAGAAATGGATACAAAACAAACTGCAGCAGCATACAATAAGAAAAAGGAAAGCATGAAAAAGGATACCAAACAAAACTGATGTAGCAGTATAGTGTGCAGAGAGGCAAAGAAATATAGTAAAGTATTCAGCACCTGTAACATAAGCCTCAAGGGCCAGCCAATTGATATAACAACAACAAACTCTTCAAAAAATATAGTTGATAACCTGCATAAAACCATGGCCTAAACCACAAACCTATTTCCATAACCTGTAACACTCCTAAAAGCCCAACCAACTGATATAACACAAACACTTCAAGAAAAAGAGGTTAAGAATCCAAAACCTGTTTTCAAGCCTTAGAATCAAAACTGTCAAACAAAAATATCAAGCAAATTCTCAAGACCATAAGCCTCAAAGAACCTGTTGTCCAGCCAAGGCACCACCCTTTCAAACACTAAAAAGCTGTCCATCCAAAGCCAAAAGCCTAAACAAACTGGTAAGCTCTAAAACCATCACCAAACCTGTACCATCCTAAACCTTGGCCCTGTCCAGCCTAACCATAAACCAGTAAAACCAATATGGCCTAAAACCATTAACCTACAAAACTAGCACATGCCCAAAACCTGCCCAGTTCTAAAGCCATGGCCATGAACCATAATACGCCTAAAACCATAACCTGCACAAACTTGTTACCTATCCAAAATCATGACCAAAAAACCAGTATACCCAAAGAATGTCAAGCATAACATCCAAACCATAAAACCAATTTCCAAACCCACAAAAGGCCTTCAGAAATTCCATCATAGGCAAACGCAAAAGGCAACAGAAGTCAGCAAAGAAGAAGAGAGGAAAAGTATTCGAAGGCAACAGTAAAGCATACAAACGAAAGCATATTCAAGCATACATTCAGGGCCCTCAGAACTCAGGGAGCCCATCATTGGGCTAGCAAACCAAACACAAGGCATCAAGCTAAGCATACCAAGGCTATCAAGAAGAAGAAGAAAAGAGCCAAAGCCAAGGTCGACAGAAGAAGAGGAAAGAAATTGTACGAAAGGTTTTCAAGTCATCATCAAACCTAAGGGATAAAGATACAAACCAGGATACGAAGCAAAGCGAAATACCAGGCTCGTCACTGTCTTCCTCGCCTTGGCCTCCTACGCACACCCCCAACCTTCCTCCTCCGTCTCCAGGTAACGATTTCTCTCTTTCTTTCTTTCAAACCCCTCAAACAATCATAATAATTTGAAATAAGAATCAAATAGACGAAAAATCATAAACATGCAAATCGTAACAAAACCCTAACAAAATAGAAAACAAAATTGGTACCTTGAATCCGTCGCCCTAGCTTTCTCGTTGGAGGGAAGAAGAAGTATTAAGGACGCCGGTGGCCGTGGCAGGAAGACTCGGGCGAAGGTGGAAGAAGATGAATCAAATGCAAAGAAAACAAAGAAGAACGCGTGAACAAGCGGCGCCGTTGCTGTGAACCCTAAGCCCTTTTCATCCAAATGAAACAAATATTAGAAACCCTAAAACCTTTGTCTCACCCACATTGGGCTCAACCTATTTCCCTTAGGCAAAAGAACCCAACGAATTCCTTATACACCCCATTTCTGTTGTTTCTGTTTTGGGCCCTTTAAAAACCTTTTGGCCCATACATTGTCAATCTACCCCTTTATTTCTTAATACTTTTTTTTTCTATTTTGTTTTCTTTAGCCTTTTTTTAGAGTTTTATTAATTTAGTTAATTAGATTAATCAAATAAGAGATGTATTTAATTAAAACAATTTTAAATAATTTGATCACTTTATTAGTTTAACTTTTAGGATCAATTTAGTAATTTTAGTATTCTTTTTATTAGGTTTAATTAATAACTTTTAAGTTTTAATTTAGTTTAATTATTTAATAACTATTAAAAATAATACTTTATATTAATATTAAAAAACATATAAAAATAGAAAACATAAAAAGTGGAAACATATAAAATAACATTTTTATTTTCCTTAATTAATTCTCATGCTTTGTCCATATAAAAAAAATGCATAAATGAAAACTATTAAAACATTTTCTTTTCCTACCTATTAAACAAAAAATACAAAAATACATGTTCACATCCTTTAGTTTATTATTCAATCGTTATTATGGTTATGTATCATTATCTACATAATTTTCTGTTTAATTATTTTATATTTACATGGTTATTCTGTTTACTTCTAAATCCAAGAGAAAAAATGATTAAACTTGTTGACTTCATGTCCTCAAGTCCAATCACGCGAATATTTTCATTTCATTAAAACTTAAGATAATTTTCCCAAATATTCAGTTTTTTTAAAACTCACACCTTTTAAGTCAAAACTTCGACATTAGGTCGTCGTATCTTCAAAAAACCGTCCAATACCCATCTTTGGCCAAACAATTTATTTTAATCAAACGAACATTTTAATAAACATATATTTCAAAAGGTTCCTATAGAATACTATAGATACATTGGGTGCTAATACCTTCCCCTTGTATAACCAACCCCCGAACTCTAGACCTCTTTTCAAAAACGCCTTGTATTTTCATTACTTTTAAAAGTATTATTTTACATTGCATACTTTAGGGTTTTATTTCGCTCTTCCCCTTTTCCCTTGGAAATATTAAAGCGCGGTGGCGACTCTTGCTTTTGCGAGACGAATTAATTAATAGTTCGATCTCCGATTTACCCTGCTACATTTTTTATCGCTACAGAATTGGCGACTCTGCTGGGGAGAGATTGACCTCTTGCTGGTCCATCCCTAAGTGGGTTAAGCCTAGTTTGTTTTATCTGTTTTATTATTATTTGATTTGTTTGATTATGTGTTTAAATTGGGGTTGTTTGGGTTTTTTTGCAAAGGACGAATCCTATACCCGGATTAAGTTACACTTAAGGAATAGGACGGGCGGTACAGTCATGTTAACTTTGAGGGAGTAATCCCGAAGAAGGAGGCATGAGATCCCCCACTCGATGGAAGGCCCTCTTGAACTCAATATTTGTTTACCGAGTAATCGGGAAGACATTATTATTTTCGACCTAGGAGCCATAGAAATTGAGAACCGTAGAACCCTAACCCATCTTGGACTTTTAGGGGTAGCGCGGAGACTATAACGGAGTAATTCAGAAGTAGTTGTTATGCGATGCTGTGCTCGGATGAGTTTCTCTTGAGAATATTGCTAATTATTGAGTAATCAAGACGTTGGTAATATCCGAAGGAGGAATGTAGACTCTGGGAACTTTTAGAACCTTGTCTTACAGGTGTGATCGAACCATTAGTACATACCTTGGGGTGGGCTTTACCCTCGACTCCATGCTGAAACGTTGAACCTTTGAACCCCATGTTTGTGAACTTGTGTGTAACTGTTGCATTATCATTCATTCATGCCTTATGAATGATTTTTGCAGACATCTCAGGTACTATGGAATTTGGAAGGAGAAACACTCGAAGTTTTAGTTTTAAGGAGCCCAAGATTGAAGAGCTGAAGATTTTAATTCCTAAGATCGAGAACCCGACGGATTTTCAGAAAAAGTATGGGTCCATTATACCTCTCATGAAGCGCAATATGAAGGAAGGAATCCTCAATACGTTGGTCCAATTTTACGATCCTTTGTACCGATGTTTTACCTTTCTGGATTACTAGTTGATGCCCACCTTAGAAGAGTACTCCTACATACTCGGTTTGCCGATCACCGACTGTGTTCCTTTTTCTGGCTTAGAAGAGGAACCCAAATCTCACGAGATAGCGACTATCACCCACTTGAAGAAGTCAGATATAGAGGAGAACATGACTACAAAAGGGGGAATCTGAGGCTTGTCTGTGCAGTTTTTGTTGAGGAAAGCTCGTCATTTCGCTGAGATAAAAAATACTATTGCCTTCGAAGACGTCTTTGCTTTACTCGCTTATGGTCTATTCTTGTTCCCTAACATTGATAAATTTGTGGATATCAACGCCATCAGAATTTTCTTGATTGGAAATCCGGTCCCTACGTTGCTCGGAGATACCTACTACTCCATCCATCTTCGAAACTCTTATCAAGGAGGAATGATTATTTGTTATTCACCGTTGCTTTATCAGTGGTATGTTTCTCATCTACCTAGGTCTGATGTTTTCTGGGATCTCGAGAAGGAGTCGCGATGGGCGCCAAAGATTATGGCTCTCACTCATTTCGACATTGATTGGTATAATTGAGCTTACTATGACGTGAAGATCATCGATAGCTGTGGTGCTTTTCCTAACGTGCTTCTTCTTGGTACGAAAGGAGGAATTAACTATAATCCTGTTCTTGTGCGCCGTCAGTTTGGATACCCGATGAGGGACAAGCCAGACAACATTCATGTGAGTGGTTTCTTTCTACAAGAAGGACAAGATCATCAGGCAGCTAAGAGGGAGATCGAAGGAGCTTGGAGCCACATCCATAGGAAAGGGAGAGACATGTTAGGACATAGAGGTGTCGTTTCTTTGGAGCCTTACCTACAATGGGTCCGTGCTAGGGCTTGTGCTCTCAAGATGCCCTATAAACCTGAGAAACCTTTATTCCCTACCGTTGCATCGTCATCTGTTGATATCCCTATCGAGAATATGGGAGAATACCAAGGAAATCTGGCTAGGATGAAGTCCGAGAGAGATGCTTGGAAAGAAAAGTATAATATGTCTGAATATGAGAATCGGATCCTGGTTCGACAACTAAAGGAAAAGGAGGATTTACTATTTATTCAAGACGGCTGGTTCATTGATCATGATGAGAAACTTCATCAAAAGGACGCTTTACTGAAGAAATATGCTAGTGAAAGGAAGAGAAAGAAGGAAGTCCATCTAGCAGTACTAAGAAGTTTGGAAGTGTTTTCCCGAAAAGAAAAGAGCAGGATGTCAGCGCAATTTTCCCAGGGAGACCGAGGAGAGGTTACTCACACGTTGCGGCAGTCACTCTGGCTGTCCGCCCAGCTTTGATGACCCCAACTCATCAAACCCCACCAACTCAACAACGGCCATTTCAGCAGCAGCCTCAACAACAGGCTTATCCATTCAACAACCAGAACCGTTCACCAAGAAAACCGTAATTCGATGCCATTCCTATGACTTATACTGAATTGTTCCCTCCTCTTATCAGAAAGAATCTCATAACGACGAAGCCTCCTCCTGTCGCACCAAACAGTACTTCTCCGTGGTACAAGGCGGATCAGTTTTGTGAATATCATCAGGGGTCGCTGGGGCACAACCTTGAGAATTGTTTTGCTCTAAAGGCGTACATGCAGAGTTTGATTAAGAATGGTATCTTGTCTTTCAAGGATGTTAATCCAAATGTTAGAGATAATCCTTTGCCTCGGCATGGGGCAGCCTCAGTGAATATGGTGGAAGGTTGTCCGGGAAAGTTTCGAGTTTTTCAAGTTGAACACATAAGAGAGTCGTTGATCAGGTTACATCAGAGTTTAAGAAGACTTGCCTTTGTTAGGCATCAGCATGATTATGATGTTTGCGAATTTTTTTCAAGAGAGGTTGATTGCCCTATTATGAAGGAGGATATTCAAAAGTTGTTAGACCAGAGAGTATCACTATTACATATGACAGAGATCCGGAGGATGAAGTGAATGTTATAATACCGCAATTCAATTTGCCTGAATCAGTAGAGATCGTTTACGACAGTCAGACTGCACCTGTTTCTCCTCTAACCATTTATCCACCTGGTCCTGTGCCTTACAACTCAGACCAAGCTGTACCGTATAAGTATAATGCCACAATGATTGAGAATGGGGTAGAAGTCCCTATACCAACAAGGTCGTATTTTGTTAACATTGCTGATGTGAGTAGAGTTACGAGAAGTGGACGTGTCTTTGCAGTAGTACCTTTGAAGACACCAGAAGTTCAAGTCAGGAGGCCCATACCGGCAGAAATTCCAGCAAGAAATGTTGAACCAAGGGTTGAGATAGGTCGATCCAATGAACCTATCCCTCATCCTGAGGATGATGAGATTCTGAAGCTTATTAAGAGAAGTGAATATAAGATTGTGGACCAACTATTGCAAACTCCTTCCAAGATTTCTTTGCTTGCTTTACTGAGAGATTCTGGTGCCCATAGAGAAGCTTTGATGAAGGTCTTGGACCAGGCATTCGTAGATCATGATGTGACGGTTGACCAATTTGATGGAATTGTGGGAAATATTACTTCGTGTAACAATCTTGGTTTCAGTGATGAAGAGCTTCCGGAGGAGGGAAGCAACCATAATATGGCTTTGCATATCTCAATAAGTTACGGAAATGATACTTTATCAAGTGTGTTGGTAGATACAGGTTCGTCGTTAAATGTAATGCCCAAAACTACATTATCTCGACTCTCATATCAAGGTGCTCCCATGAGACCTAGTGGAGTAATTGTTAAAGCGTTTGATGGTTCTAGGAAGACTGTCATTGGTGAAGTGGATCTTCCTATAGTAATTGGTCCTTATACCTTTCAGATCACTTTTTAAGTAATGGATATTCGTGCTGCCTACAGTTGCCTATTGGGTCGTCCATGGATCCATAATGCAGGGGAAGTCACTTCCACGCTCCATCAGAGATTGAAGTTTGTAAGGCATGGAAAGCTGGTAATGATTGGTGGAGAGCAGGCTATGGTGGTAAGCCATTTGTCATCTTTCTCTTTTATTGATGCTGATGAGGATGTTGGAACCCAATTCCAAGCTCTATCTGTTGCTAATAGTGAAGTGAAGAAGCAAGGGACGTCTATTTCTTCTTTTGAGGATGCGCGACGAGTGGTTGAAAGTGGTTCTGCTGAAGGTTGGGGCCAAGTGTTGACTCTGCCCGAGAACAAGTCTGGAGAAGGTCTTAGTTTTCATCCCGTGTCTGCAAGAGTCAAGCAGGAAGTGGTTACTCGTCCGATTCAAGAGGTTTTCCGAAGTGCAGGTTTTATCCATCCGACTCCTCCTGAGGTTGATGCTATAATAGGAGACGATTCTGAAGAGGATTTACCCGATTTTGTGACGCATGGAGTGGTTTACCAGAACTGGATTGCTGTTGATGTTCTTGTTGTGATGCACATTTCTGAGTAATGTTTTGTTTTATTTTTGAAAAAAAACTTTCGCTCTGCCCAAGGCGAAAAGTATTTGTGTTGGGCTATGTTGAAAATAAATCCTTTTGCTCTGCCCAAGGCAAAAGAGAAATGTCTGGGCTCTTTGTTTCAAGTATTTCCCTTCATGAATAAAAATGTTATTTTGTCCACTATTGTTTTATTTTTCACTTTTTCTGGGAAATAGTAATGAAAATTAATTGGTAGTAATAGGAAAATATAATAACTTTTTTGTTTTATTTGTACAACATTCATATTAATCGATTTCTAAAATAAAGCATAATCATATGTGTAGATTAATCCATGACTTAACCATTGAAAACAATGATCCTATGCCCTCTCCCAACTTTGAATTCCCCGTGTTCAGAGCCGAAGAAGAGGATAGTGAAGAGATTCCTGATGAAATTTCCCGTTTGCTTGAGCATGATGAAAAGATTATTCAACCGTTTGAAGAACCTATAGAGATGATCAATTTGGGTGACGAAGAATATAAAAAGGAAGTTAAGGTCGGAGCATTGCTTATCCCAGAGGTCAAAGAGAAAATGTTGGAGCTTCTCAAAGAGTGTGTTGATGTGTTTGCTTGGTCCTACCAAGATATGCCAGGTTTGGACAACAGTATTGTGGAGCATCGTTTACCGTTGAGACCTGAATGTCCGCCGATTAAGCAGAAGTTGAGAAGGACTCGTCCCGATATGGCTGACAAGATCAAAGAAGAAGTTCAAAAATAGATTAATGCAGGTTTCCTTGTTACGTCGGTCTATCCTCAATGGTTAGCCAATATAGTGCCTGTTGCTAAGAAAGATGGCAAAGTTCGGATGTGTGTAGAATATAGAGATCTGAATAGAGCTAGCCCAAAGGATGACTTCCCGTTACCGCACATTGACGTATTGGTCGACAGTACCGCAAAGTTCAAAGTCTTTTCTTTCATGGATGGTTTCTCTGGTTACAATCAAATCAAGATGGCACCATAAGATATGGAGAAGACAACTTTCATTACACCGTGGGGAACATTTTGTTATCGGGTTATGCCGTTTGGTCTGAGGAATGCTGGTGCAACATACCAAAGGGCCATGACTGCTTTATTCCATGACATGATGCATAAAGAGATAGAAGTGTATGTAGATGACATGATCGCCAAATCACAAACTGAAGAAGATCATTTGGAACATTTATTGAAGTTATTCCAGCGTTTGAGAAAGTATAAACTCCGTCTGAATCCCAACAAGTGCACTTTTGGTGTTCGTTCTGGAAGACTTCTGGGTTTCATTGTCAGTCAGAAAGGTATTGAGGTAGATCCTGATAAAGTCAAAGCTATTCGGGAAATTCCCGCACCCAAGACGGAAAAACAAGTAAGAGGATTCCTTGGGAGACTGAACTATATTTCTAGATTTATATCTCATATGACTGCTACCTGTGGGCCGATTTTCAAGCTTCTCCGAAAGAACCAAGGATGTGTGTGGACAGAAGATTGTCAAAGAGCTTTTGATAGCATCAAAGAATATTTTCTTGAACCTCCCATTTTGATTCCTCCGGTGGAAGGAAGACCTTTGATTATGTACCTGACTATATTGGAAGATTCCATGGGATGTGTGCTTGGTCAACAAGATGAGACTGGAAGAAAGGAACATGCCATGTATTATCTGAGTAAGAAATTCACAGACTGTGAGTCTCGATACTCAATGCTTGAGAAAACCTGTTGTGCTTTAGCTTGGGCTGCTCGCCGTCTGCGCCAGTATATGATTAACCACACCACTTGGTTGATCTCCAAAATGGATCCGATCAAGTATATCTTTGAGAAGCCTGCCTTATCTGGAAGAATAGCCCGTTGGCAGATGTTGTTATCTGAATATGACATTGAGTATCACACTCAGAAAGCAATCAAAGGGAGTATTTTATCCGACCATTTGGCTCACCAACCAATTGACGATTATCAATCCATCAGGTTTGATTTCCCAGATGAAGATATTATGTACTTGAAAGCTAAAGATTGTGAAGAGCCGTTACCCGAAGAAGGACCTGATCCCGAATCCCATTGGGGTTTGATATTTGACGGAGCTGTGGATTCTTATGGAAATGGAATTGGGGCAATCATTGTCACTCCCCGAGGTACTCATATCCCGTTCACGGCGAGATTGAAGTTTGACTGCACGAACAACATGGCTGAATATGAGGCATGTATTATGGGTCTCGAAGAAGCAGTGGATCTAAGGATTAAGATTCTCGATATTTATGGAGATTCGGCATTGGTAATTAATCAAATCAAAGGAGAATGGGAGACTCGTCATCCTGGTTTGATCCCTTACAGAGATTATGCTAGAAGATTGTTAACTTTCTTCAACAAAGTGGAGTTACATCATATCCCTAGAGATGAGAACCAAATGGCTGATGCTTTAGCTACTTTGTCTTTAATGTTTCAAGTGAATGGTTGGAACGATGTGCCTACAATCCGAGTTATGCGCCTTGATCGACCTGCTCATGTGTTCTCAGTAGAAGAGGTCACTGACGACAAACCATGGTTCTATGACATTAAACGTGTTCTTCAAACTCAAGAGTACCCGCCTGGGGCATCCAATAAAGATAGGAAGACATTGAGAAGATTGGCAAGCAGTTTCGTCCTCAATGAAGAAGTATTGTATAAGAGGAATTATGACATGGTCTTGCTCAGATGTGTAGATAGACGTGAAGCAGACATGCTGATGCAAGAAGTACATGAAGGATCCTTTGGCACTCATGCCAATGGACATGCAATGGCTAAAAAGATGTTGAGAGTTGGTTACTATTGGATGACGATGGAATCTGATTGCTGCAAATATGTGAAGAAATGTCATAAATGCCAGATTTATGCGGACAAGATACACGTGCCACCGACCCTCCTCAACGTTATCTCTTCACCTTGGCCTTTCTCTATGTGGGGAATTGATATGATTGGAATGATTGAACCCAAAGCTTCAAATGGTCATCGTTTCATCTTGGTAGCGATCGATTATTTTACTAAATGGGTGGAAGCAGCATCTTATGCTAATGTAACCAGACAGGTGGTAGTCAGATTTATCAAGAATCAGATCATTTGTCGATACGGTATCCCGAGCAAGATCATCACTGATAATGGTTCGAATTTGAATAACAAGATGATGAGAGAGCTTTGTGAGGACTTCAAGATCGAACATCATAATTCTTCTCCTTACAGACCGAAGATGAATGGGGCAGTTGAAGCTGCTAACAATAACATCAAGAAGATTATCCAGAAGATGGTGGTAACTTATAAAGATTGGCATGAAATGCTTCCGTTTGCTCTGCATGGATACCGTACTTCAGTTCGAACTTCAACAGGTGCAACCCCATTTTCCCTAGTTTATGGTATGGAAGCAGTACTTCCCGTGGAGGTTGAGATTCCGTCTTTGAGAGTGTTGATGGAAGCTAAACTTTCTGAGGCTGAATGGTGTCAAAGTAGATATGATCAGTTGAATTTAATTGAAGAAAAGAGATTGAAAGCATTGTGTCACGGTCAATTATATCAGCAGAGGATGAAGAAGGCTTTTGATAAGAAGGTTCGACCACGCGAGTTCAGAGAAGGTGACCTTGTGCTCAAGAAGATATTATCTTTCCAACCCGATTCTAGGGGCAAGTGGGCTCCGAATTATGAAGGATCGTATGTCGTTAAGAAAGTTTTCTCTGGAGGTGCCTTGATTCTCACCAATATGGACAGTGAAGAGCTCCCGCGCTCCATGAACGCCGATGCAGTCAAGAAGTATTTCGCTTAGGTTTGAGTTGACAGTTTGCTAAGTTGAAAACCCGAAAGGGCGGCTTAGGCAAGCTTTTGGTCAGATTGGTCTTGGCATTTGAGCACATTTCAGAATTCGAAGTTGTTAGGGAGAATAGTGATCATTGTTTTTGTGTAACCCTTTTTCTTTCATGTACTATTTCCCAAACTTTTGTAAACCGTTGGAGTCACGTTTTTTGCGAACTACCATCTTATTAATGAAATTTGAGCATTTACCTTTTGTGGGCAAAATTTTAATTTTTACTACAATATTTGAAACAAAGTATTTAAAGTATTATTATTTTAAAAATGTGTCGTGAATGATGAAATGAATATTAGCAGTTGTTCCGAGGATGGTCAAGCCTTGAAATGCAAAACAATACAGTATTTATCCTTGCATGATGAACATGTTTCGTTTCAAAATCGTCATGAGGTGTTGGTTGTGTGAGCTTGTGTTTCTGGTGGTACTAAGTTTGGTGACTCCCCAGTTGTTCCAGTTAAGCGTTGTTTGGCTACCTTTATTTAAGCAAATTTCTGAAGTGTGGTACGCTTTGTATCATGCCAGTGGTCTATTGGTGTTAGAAGATTGGATTTGAATGCTTTCTCCTCAGAAGACTTGAGCCATGTAGCGTGTTACGCTCCGACGTTGCTTTGGGGTTTCCAGTTCCAGTTATTTTCCGTCTTTTTAAGATTGGCCGAGTATCTATTATGCTGTGACATCTTATTATCTTCAAGTTATTCTGTCTGTTTGTTTTGTCAGCATAACAGTCATTTACTCATTTACACTTATATCACGCATGCATATTCGCATTTGCCGTTGATTTTGGGTTGTACTTTGTTTTAAAACAATGTACATGTTTCTTTCCAAGTAGAAGGTTAGCTTAAGCAGAAAATGTGCTTCCTTTCTAAATTCCCCAACTGAGCTAATCCTTGTGGATGACTTTTGATTTAGCTTACCTTGTCCATTCCTGGATAGGATGAATTCGCCAATCAAGTTACTTTCTCAGTGTTTGGAGTCTTGTTGACTGTCTTCTCTCTGGTTTATTCCTGGATGAAGTTGTTGTCTCTTGCATAGGCTATCTCACGATTTTCCCCAGTGAAGTCGCGACCTAGACGAATGATGCATTTATTTTGCACGTTTAAGTATGTGATCTCCTCGGGAAGGATTGATTCATGATTCTCTTTAACGAGGATTTTATTCTCTGCCAGTGTCATTGCAATTTCCTTCTGAGTTATTCTTTTGGAAAACGACAAGCGGCAGCTCTTCACGAGCAACTTGTACGTTATTATTTTTGGAAAACGACAAGAGGCAGCTCTTCACGAGCAACTTGTACGTTATTATTTTTGGAAAACGACAAGCGGCGGTCTCTTCATGAGCAACTTGTACGTTATAGACATCGTTGGAAAACGACAAGCGGCAGCTCTTCACGAGCAACTTGTGCGTTATTATTATTTTCAGAAAACGACAAGCGGCAGCTCTTCACGAGCAACTTGTGCGTTATTATCTTTTGGAAAACGACAAGCGGCAGCTCTTCACGAGCAACTTGTACGTTATTATTTTTGGAAAACGACAAGCGGTGGTCTCTTCATGAGCAACTTGTACGTTATAGACATCGTTAGAAAACAGCAAGCGGCAGTCTCTTTATTTGAGCAACTTGTACGTTATTATTTTTCTGGAATACAGCAAGCGGCAGTCTCTTTATTTGAGCAACTTGCACGTTATTATTTTTCTGGAATACAGCAAGTGGCAGCTTCTTTATTTGAGCAGCTTGTATGTTATTGGTATTTTTTGGAAGACAGCAAGCGGCGGCTTCTTTATGTGAGCAGCTTGCATGTTATTGACATCCCTGGACGACAGCAAGTGGCAGCTTCTTTGTTTGAGCAGCTTGTATGTCATAGCACTTTTGGAAGACAGCAAGTGGTAGCTTCTTTATTTGAGGCAACTTGCGTATCAACCATATTATATCTCAGCATTAATTGGTATATCTTGGGAAATCTCGCAGAGAAGCTTGTCATGAATCATTACCTTCCGAAGTCGGTAATCCATTATCATGTCGTTACCCAAAGCGTTTGATGCTCCATCAAAGTGCATAGACCATCGGGATCCTTCCTCAGGTCCTTCATCCGGTCCAGGTGTTTCACAATCAGTTATGAACATGATATTCTCGTCTGGAAATTCAAAGTTCATAGACTGGTAATCATCCACTGCCTGATTTTCCAAATGGTCTGCCAATACACTTCCCTTGATTGCTTTTTGAGTCGTGTACTGGATGTCATATTCAGTCAAGATCATATGCCATCTTTCTATTCTTCCAGACAAGGCAGGCTTTTCGAAGATATACTTGATTGGATCCATCTTTGAAATCAACAGAGTAGTGTAGGTCAACATATACTGTCTCAGCCGGCGAGCATCCCATGCCAAAGCACAACATGTTTTCTCGAGCAGTGAGTAACGGGTCTCACAGTTGGTAAACTTTTTGCTAAGGTAATAAATAGCATGCTCTTTTCGGCCAGACTCGTCATGCTGCCCCAGCACACACCCCATTGAGTTATCGAGCACCGTCAAGTATAAAATCAAAGGTCTCCCTTCAACTGGTGGCATAAGAATAGGTGGCTCCTGGAGGTACTCTTTGATTCTTTCGAAAGCAGCCTGACATTCATCGTTCCAACATACCACGTGATCTTTCTTTAGTAGTTTGAAAATTGGCTCATAAGTAGCAGTTAGGTGTGAAATGAATCGGGAAATGTAGTTCAATCGTCCTAGAAAGCCTATGACCTCCTTCTCTGTCTTGGGAGCTGGCATCTCTTGTATGGCTTTCACTTTGGCAGGATCCACTTGAATACCTTTGTCGCTTACGACGAAACCCAGCAGTTTACCAAACCGTACCCCGAAGGTGCATTTGTTTGGGTTCAATCTCAGCTTGTATAACTTCAACCTGTCGAACAGTTTCTGTAGATGGTCAAGGTGTTCCTCCTCAGTTTGGGACCTCGCAATCATATTGTTGACGTATACTTCAATCTCATGATGGATCATGTCATGAAATAAAGCAACCATGGCACGCTGATATGTTGCCCCAGCATTCTTCAGTCCAAAAGGCATGACCTTGTAATAAAAGGTGCCCCACTGAGTAACAAAGGTGGTCTTCTCCATGTCTTCGGGAGCCATTTTGATTTTATTATAATCGGAGAAACCATCGATAAAGGAGAATACCTTGTGCTGAGCAGTATTGTCAACCAGAACGTCGATGTGAGGTATAGGGAAGTCATCCTTAGGGCTTGCCCTGTTCAAATCCCTGTAGTCAACACACATTCGGACCTTACCATCCTTCTTCGGCACTGGAACCACATTGGCGACCCACTGAGGGTAAGAAGTTACTGCTAGAAAACCGGCGTTAAACTGTTTCATAACTTCGGCCTTGATTTTCTCAAACATTTCTGGACGCATACGGAGAACCTTCTGTTTTACTGGAGGACAGTCTTCCTTCGTAGGCAGGCGATGAACCACAATGTCGGTATCCAACCCAGGAATGTCTTTGTAAGACCAGGCAAAGATTTCCACGTAGTCATGCAACATCTGAATCAACCGTTGTTTCACATAAGTTCCAGATTTGCACCGATCTTGACTTCCTTTTTGTCTGTCTCAGTACCCAGATTCACTGTTTCTACTAGCTCTTCATGTGGCTGAATGGCCCTCTCTTCCTGGAGTAGCAGTCTTGCAAGCTCACCAGGCACTTCGCAATCATCTTCACCTTCGTCTTCGGCTAAGTTGATCGTATTTTCGAATTCATAACTTGCAGTAGCAGAGTCGTTACCAGTGAGATCCATAGTGGATTGGGACCTGTATATGTGAGTGTGTGTAAAATAGCTGTTTTGCAATATGTAATAAAGAAAGACAAGGAGCATAAAATTTGAAATGCAAAAACGTCCAATGCTTTCATTAATGATATATGAAAATGGCATACAAAAGCCCTCACAAATGAAGCCACGGTGCCCCGGGTAAGACATCGGGCCATAAAGTTTCAAAACATTGTCTGTTACAAATTCGAAACAAAAAGCTCATTACTGAGTAATAAAAGTAATAGGGATGAAATCCTTTGTTGTCCAGTTGTTTGGTCCACCGTTGGTCGTAGGATAGATCCAGCTGTCGAATTCAGACTCCTCCATGTCATCTTCGATGGCATTTACTCCCGAGTTGCTGATGAACACAGGAGGTCTTCCAATCCTTGCACTTCGAACAACCCTCTGAGCTTCTGCAGTGAAACCCAAACCGAACTTGTTAGTCTTCTGAGTGAAATCAGGAAGTCGGCCCCAGTTTGCATACTCACCCTTCTCAATAACAGCCCGAGCATCGTTTAAGGAAGCCATCTTCATGGGAGAATCTTCCATCACAGTCTCATCTGACGCCAGTGTCTGAGGAACCTCTTCAAAGTGTTGAAATGGGGTCTCAATGAACTCCTCATCCATCTCTACGTACCGGAATGAGTTAAGGTGGCTGACCATGTACTCCTCCTCCCCTTGAACTGTTACAATCTTCCCTCTGACCGGGTACTTCAACTTCTGGTGGAGCGTTGAGGTTACGGTTCCAGCTTTGTGGATCCATGGACGACCCAACAAACAAGAATAGGACGGACGAATGTCTATCACGTAAAATGTAGAGTTGAAGACCTAAGAACCAACTTTGATTGGAATATCAACCTCACTGTGCACCATCCTTTTAGACCCATTAAAGGCCCGGACAACAATGTTACTCGGCTTTAGTTCCAAACCTTCACAATCCAGCCTGTCTAGAGCTTTCTTGGGAAAGACGTTCAATGAGGAACCAATGTCAACCAACACATGTGCAAGAGTAGTGCCCCTGCATTCAATGGAGACCTGCAGGGCATCATTATGGTTCTTCCCTTTAGCAGTTAGATCAGCGTCGGAGAAACCCAAACCATTATCAGCAGTTAAATTGGCCACACAATCGGTAAATTGATCAGCTGACGTCTCTTGTGGCACGTGGGCCGTCTTCAGGAAGGTAATCAGAGCCTTGGCATGGGCCTCTGAACACAACAACAGTGATAACATAGAAATCTTGGATGGGGTTTTCCCCAGTTGCTCAACTACATTAAAATCACTCTTCTTAATAATCTTCAGAATCTCTTCCATCTCCCGTTTGGAAGCTTCAACATTGATTGTCTTTGGCGCCTCTGTCTGGGCAGGCATATCAGTAGCGATCCCTTTGCCCCGAGCGTTAGAGGACTCGGCGACAGGGGTAGGAACAGGGACTTGATCAGGAATGGTAGCAGGTACACTTGCAGGCTTATTGACAATAGGTCTTCGGACAACTGGCGGAGCTATATTGTTGTACCCCAAATTTTGACCTAAGATACCATCTCCCATCTGCATCATTACATTGCAAGTGTTTTGACCTATTTTTATCAATTTTCAAAGCAGATTTAAAGTTCATAACTTTTTTCAAGTCAAGAGCTGTTTATTTTTTTTGAACGCTAAATTTATTAATTGATCAATGCTAAAACAATGTTTATTAATTATTTATAATCTTAAATTTAAATAATTGGAATTTATTTTCAGTTATTATATAATTTAAAGATTTATAAATAATAAAGTAAATATTTGAAAAGAAGTTTATTAATTGATCAGACGATGTTTATTAATTATTTATTATCTTAAATTTAAACAATTGGAATTTATTTTCAGTTATTATATAATTTAAAGATTTATAAATAATAAAATAAATATTTGAAAAGAGTTTATTAATTGATCAACAATGTTTATCTAATTATTTATTATTCTAAGTTTAAATAGTTGAAATTTTATTTTCAGTTATTATAATTTAGAAGAATTATAAATAATGAAGTAAATGATTGAAGAGAAGTTAATTGATCAATGATGTTTATTTAATTATTTATCATTCTAAATTTAAATAATTGGAATTGATTTTCAGTTATTATATAATTTAAAGAATTATAAATGGTAAAATAAATAATTGGAAAGAAGAAAATAATTAACTGGAAAATAATAGAATTTTATTCATCTTTATTCTAATTATTACAATTGTTGTTTAAATCCTGCATTATTTACAAAAAATTTACAATGACAATTACATAAAAAGTTTAAAGTAAAATAAAAACTATTTTTTCTAAGATTCTAAATCTTCATCTTCTATCAAATACTTCTTCAATGCTCATTTGATTTTACCTGCAAAGAATTAAAAGAAAAAAGTCAGAAATGAATATATAATTAAAAGCAAAAATTAATTTAGCGTTCATCATTAAAAGCAAACGGCTGGAATCAGTTTTTTCCCTTTTTGCAAATCACGGGATTTCTCCCGGTTCACAAAAAGGGATGAATTTTTATTGATAAAAATGAATGCACAAGTTAAAAATATGCACAAATTAATTTTTTTGTCAAAACTGCATATTTCAAAGTAAACTGCATAGTTCAAACCAATTGCACAAATTGCATATTTTCAAAAGCCAACTGCATAAATCAATAACATATGCAATTTTCAAAAACCAATATGCATAAATTCTTTTTTGTCAAAACTGCATTGTCAAAAGCATAGTTCAACAGCATCTACAAATTCCAAGTCAAGTTACATTTTCAACACAAGCCAATATGCAACGTAAACTACCCAAAGCATGTGGGAAGAGGCCAAAAAATTAGGCTCCATGCTGTACATGCAGTTGACAAAGAGGAAGTGTGCAAATCAAACTATGCAAGCAATATTTCTATTTTACATCATTTTCCAGCTTGCTTTTTCAGAACTTAAAAGTACATAACAACATTTTAGTGTTTCAATTGTACTAGAGAGAGAGAAGAGAGGAAGAGTGTTGGGTTTTACAGGTTTTGGCTTAGGCAGAAATGGATACAAAACAAACTGCAGCATCATACAGTAAGAAAAAGGAAAGCATGAAAAAGGATACCAAACAAAGCTGATGTAGCAGTATAGTGTGCAGAGAGGCAAAGAAATATAGTAAAGTATTCAGCACCTATAACATAAGCCTCAAGGGCCAGCCAATTGATATAACAACAACAAACTCTTCAAAAAATATAGTTGATAACCTGCATAAAACCATGGCCTAAACCACAAACCTATTTCCATAACATGTAACACTCCTAAAAGCCCAACCAACTGATATAACACAAACACTTCAAGAAAAAGAGGTTAAGAATCCAAAACCTGTTTTCAAGCCTTAGAATCAAAACTGTCAAACAAAAATATCAAGAAAATTCTCAAGACCATAAGCCTCAAAGAACCTGCTGTCCAGCCAAGGCACCACCCTTTCAAACACGAAAAAGCTGTCCATCCAAAGCCAAAAGCCTAAACAAACTGGTAAGCTCTAAAACCATCACCAAACCTGTACCATCCTAAACCTTGGCCTTGTCCAGCCTAACCATAAACCAGTAAAACCAATATGGCCTAAAACCATTAACCTGCATAACCAACACATGCCCAAAGATGAATCAAAGAAGATGAATCAAATGCGAAGAAAACAAAGAAGAACGCGTGAACAAGCGGCGCCGTTGCTGTGAACCCTAAGCCCTTTTCATCCAAATGAAACAAATATTAGAAACCCTAAAACCTTTGTCTCACCCACATTGGGCTCAACCTGTTTCCCTTAGGCAAAAGAACCCAACGAATTCCTTTTACACCCCATTTCTGTTGTTTCTGTTTTGGGCCCTTTAAAAACCTTTTGGCCCATACATTGTCAATCTACCCCTTTATTTCTTAATACTTTTTTTTTCTATTTTGTTTTCTTTAGCCTTTTTTTTAGAGTTTTATTAATTTAGTTAATTAGATTAATCAAATAAGAGATGTATTTAATTAAAACAATTTTAAATAATTTGATCACTTTATTAGTTTAACTTTTAGGATCAATTTAGTAATTTTAGTATTCTTTTATTAGGTTTAATTAATAACTTTTAAGTTTTAATTTAGTTTAATTATTTAATAACTATTAAAAATAATACTTTATATTAATATTAAAAAACATATAAAAATAGAAAACATAAAAAGTGGAAACATATAAAAAAACATTTTTATTTTCCTTAATTAATTCTCATGCTTTGTCCATATAAAAAAAAGCATAAATAAAAACTTTTAAAACATTTTCTTTTCCTACCTATTAAACAAAAAAAACAAAAATACATGTTCACATCCTTTAGTTTATTATTCAATCGTTATTATGGTTATGTATCATTATCTGCATAATTTTCTGTTTAATTATTTTATATTTACATGGTTATTCTGTTTACTTCTAAATCCAAGAGAAAAAATGATTAAACTTGTTGACTTCATGTCCTCAAGTCCAATCACGCGAATATTTTCATTTCATTAAAACTTAAGATAATTTTCCCAAATATTCAATTTTTTTAAAACTCACACCTTTTAAGTCAAAACTTCGACATTAGGTCGTCGTATCTTCAAAAAACCGTCCAATACCCATCTTTGGCCAAACAATTTATTTTAATCAAACGAACATTTTAATAAACAGATATTTCAAAAGGTTCCTATAGAATACTATAGATACATTGGGTGCTAATACCTTCCCCTTGTATAACCAACCCCCGAACTCTAGACCTCTTTTAAAAAACGCCTTGTATTTTCATTACTTTTAAAAGTATTATTTTACATTGCATACTTTAGGGTTTTATTTCGCTCTTTCCCCTTTTCCCTTGGAAATAATAAAGCGCGGTGGCGACTCTTGCTTTTGCGAGACGAATTAATTAATAGTTCGATCTCCGATTTACCCCGCTACATTTTTTATCGCTACATATATCAGGTGAGAAAAGTCTACCACTGCGGGTGACTTTAGCAGGCCCAGTAATGTTGCTGACGCCGGTATCAGCACCAAACTCTTGCTTAACTCCAAGAACATAAACATTTGCTCCATAGTGCCAAGGGACAGCTTTGTCAGATGTATAGGGGATGGGCCTCGGAGCAGTGATGATTATAGGTGTGATCTTCGGAGTAGATGTAATTCTAACAGGCGTCCTCGAGGGAGCCTTGGAAGAATTGTCGGAAATGGTAATGATAAAAACTTCTTCAGAATGAACGGGTGGAACAACAGCCTTCTCAAAAAGAATCTCTTTACTATCCATCAGGTTTTGGATACCTGACTTCAAAGATGGGTAACCAGTAGGTAAATTAGAACACAAATGGCAACCTTCACCACAACCCGGAAATAAACCGGCTAGCAACAGGTTCTTCTTGATAGTCATTAGAGGGGTAACAACATCATCCACAGAAACTACAAACAAGTCTTCCTCTACAGCATTCACTCCATGCCTGGGCATGGGAGCAGTTACAACATTAGGCCTCTCGTGCGCCTCAAACTCAATCTCCTTTGCATCAATTAAGTCTTGCACCTTGTTCTTCAAAACCCAACAATCGTCTGTATTATGCACCGGGCTATCAGAGTGAAAAGCGCAGCGGACATTAGGGTTATACCTTGGTGACATTGTATTTGGATTCTTTGGAGCTTCTTTTAGGGTCACCAGATAGGTCTTCAGCAATTGTGGCAGAATCTGAGACAAGGTCATGCTGAGACGAGTGAATTGCCTTTGAGGTCTCTCGTACCTTCGTTGGTTGTGATGCTGAGGAGCACCGGCAGGTTTTGAGATAACAACCGCATTGACAGCTTGGCGGTGTTCAGGTCTATTTTGTCTTCTTGAACAGTAGACGGCACTGGACTCTTTCTTGAATGGTTTCTTCTCGGTGCTCGATGAGGCACCCTTCTGTATCTTCCCAGCCTTAATGCCAGCTTCAATTCTCTCACCAGTCAAGATAAGGTCTGTAAACCCGGCTGAAGAGCTTCCAATCAGGTGATTAAAGAACGGACCAGACAGGGTCCCCATAAACATATCAACCAGTTCACAATCAGCTAAAGGTGGTTGCACCCTTCCGGCAAGGTCTCTCCATTTTTTAGCATACTCTTTAAATCCTTCACCCATCCCTATTGACATACCTTGGAGTTGGGTACGCGTGGGAGCAAGGTCAGAATTATACTAATAATGCCTAAAGAATGCAGCAGCCAAATCCTCCCAGCTGCGGATACTGGCTCCGTCCAACTGATAGAACCACTCAAGCTGAGTCCCTGGGAGACTGTCTTGAAAGAAATGGATCCATAAGTTCTTATCAGTAGTGTAAGGTTGGATCTTCCTCACATATGACCGGAGGTGCAGCTTTGGACAGGAAGCTCCGTCATACTTGGCAAAGGCAGGTGCCTTGAACTTATGGGGAATCACCACCCCAGATGATAAACCTAGATCTCTGAAGTCCAGACCGGGCACCTTCTGTACTTCCATAGCGTTCAAACGGTCCTCTAGCTGTTTGTACTTATCCTCAGCAGGAGGGTACTGTTCTTCATCATAGTCTGTCTCGTTGTCGGAGACCATAGGGCTAGGAGCCCTCCTTTCTTGTGGACTGTCTTTCTCTCCAGACGGGGTGGCCGGATCAATTTCATTTTGCATCCCGTTTCCAAACCTGCGTCCGGTGTTGAACAGGATGGTCCTCTTCTTCTTCTTCTTCTTCTCTTTCAGAATCAGGGTCTTCAGGTCCTGCTGACCCTTAGCTAGGTTCATGACCAACTCTTGAAATTGGGCGTTCTGGGCCTGGAGGGCCTTGATAGCTTGCTCGGTGGAAGGTTCAGCAGACATGATGATTGCTGAAATAAACAGCGAAGAAGATAAGAGACCTGTAAAAGGGTACCTGTTATGCATATGATGAATGGTATGCTATTTATGTAATGCATTCAAGGGTTCAAAAATTCAAATTTGTTGCAGACAAAAAGAACACACGTCATACTAAGAAGAAATTTGTTAGTACATAAGTGCCCCATGGGCGAAATATTACAAAATTCTTAATGTAAAAAGACATTGTGCATCCTCTTTGGAGCGATGTAAGTGTTGAGGGTCTCCATCGTGAAGTCGGCGGGTAAGCTCCAAAACCTTCTTTTCACTGGCATAGAAGCTGACTTCAAAAGTATTCCGCTCTTCCTTGAGTTGGATCCAACTCTTTTGCATTTCTTCCCATGATGTTGGCATGTCAGGATGTAGGATGGCGTATGGAACCTCTCCTTCCATAACAGGCTCTTTGATCAAGGGGAGAATGTGAGGATATGGCATCATAAGATTCTAGGAGCGAGTTCGTACCCACTTGAGTTAAGGCTCAAGGGGGATAGAATTCTTGTGCCCCAGTGTCTTACTATTAACCTTATTAGGCATCCTCCAAGCTCTGATGAACCTTTGTCGAAGTCCTTGCGTATCGTTGTTGAATTCAAAAACTAGGTCAGGAATCAGTATGTCATGAGGGCCATCCCTCCGAGCATATCCAAATTGTCTCAAGGATAGACAGGGGTTGTAGGTAATGCCTCCCCTAATTCCAAGTAAAGGAACATTAGGAAATTCTCCATAATGATCAATGATGGTGACATTTTCTCTAGACCGAGAACACCAATGTACATCAGAATGTGTGAGGGTCATCAATCGTTTTGACCATCTTAAACCCTGCTCATTCTTCAAAACTGATTGTGGGAGGTGAGAAATAAACCACCTTGCTAGGATAGGAGTACAGCACATGAGAACACCTCTTTTCATCATTGTTCGTGTGTAAAATGAGTGGAGGATGTCCCCAAGCAATGTAGGTATGGGATTCATGGATATGAAAATTTTGACAGCATTTACATCTATAAGCTGATCAAGATTTGGGAACAAAACCAATCCATAAATAAGGAGTGCCACAATCTCTTCAAAGGCTTGCAGATCAAGAGAATTCCAGCATTCTCGTGCCTTCTCAAATAGAAACTTTGCCAAGAATCCTTTGATGCCACTTTTGGTTTCCAAATGCCCCTTGATGTCAGATGGTTGTAAGCGTAACGCTTGAGCAACATCTTCAAGTTTTGGTTCCTTTTCCGTACCGTTGTAGGGTAGTTGACTAAGAATATGAATTCTCAGGAGTTGAGAAAATTCCTCCAAAGTAGGCACCAATTGATAATCAGGGAATGTGAAACACTGGTGTAGGGGGTCAAAGAACTGGAAAAGAACTTTCATCATGTCTTCTTCAATATTGGTGTTGACCAAGCTGAGGAGTCTACCATGTCTTTCACTGAAGAGAGAATTCTCGGGAATCCTGGATGTAAGCTCCTTGAGTTGAAGAGGGATCCTTACAAGGTTGACTTGAATTGTTTTCCTTCGGAGAGACTCCATGTCCTGCAAAACAAGAACAAAGATGAAGATTTAAACCCTTGAAATGGTTAGCAGATGCATATGATGCTTTATGATGTATGCAAAACACATGTACAAGCAAGTCACACAAAAACCCTAGTTTCAGGCTTACACGAAGTTTCATAGGTAAGTACCCTCTTGAGTTTAGTTGGCTCAAAACCTGTCCTATAAATAGTAACTGGGTTCTAAGGAGCTCAATATTATTGGATTGTTTTCTATGTTCATCGTTTCGGTTTAGCCACTTAACTGGCGACCAAAATATTCCAAGAAAACAATCCTCAATGAGTGTAGTATCGAGTATCTACCAACTTCGGACTGCACCAAAGTCGGTCATCTCACTACCCCTAAAAAAGGCCAAGATGGTCAAGTAAGGTTCTAGGTCATTAGTGCTTAGTGACATCACTCAGCGGCCCCGTATTCTCTTTGATTGACTCAAAGGCTACCGGTACTCACAAATATGTCGCACTAATATAGCTATTGCTTCAACCGTGTCAGTATACCCCGCACAGTTTCCACAACGCATTGCTATCTATGAATGTTTCCCAAATCCGGGTGGAGGATTTCAAGCCGAAACAATAGAACAAAGATAAAGCAATCAAATAAAACAATAGAAGAAAATATGATGAACTAATCCTAAGGTATACCTCACTTATATACTCCCCAGCAGAGTCGCCAGTTCTGTGATCAGTGGGAATGAGAACTGACTATTTTTTAATGCTGGTTCGCGTTTGCGTTTGTTTTCGCAAAGTGTCGCGGTAAGCAAGAGTCGCCACCGTCTTTTATTTTATCCAACAAGGAAAGGACAAAAGCACAGAAAAATTCCTTTTCGAGATTGTTTCTCGGGTTCGGGAGGTAGATTATAGAAAGGGAAGGTGTTAGCACCCTTTCTATCTATGGTTATCCACGGGCTCTTAGGTACTTGCTCACTATGTTTTCAAAAAGTTGCTTTTTCTTTGTGTTTGTGGGTTTTGAAAAGAGTTTTGTTTTGTTTTTTGAAGAAAGTGTAAGTGCGAAAAGTTTTTTTTTGTTTTTTAAATGAGCAAGTACTTAAGAACCTCTACCTACTTGAAAAGGAATTAAATTATGCAAACGTCCTTTAGACAGTGCTATCCCACTATTGAAGAGTAGGTAGCACCGTCGTTGGAGTTTTCGGGTCAATTCGATTTAAGGGACTTGTGGTCACTAAAGCAACGTTAGGACGCCTTAGTGGTAATCCTAATGTCTTAGATCATTTCTCCGAGGCAACCGTTTCGAGGCAACTTATGATCTTGGGACAAAAGGAAGACCTCTAAAAACATCCTATACTTAATGACCACATTTGAGGCAACCAAGTGAGGTGTACCCAAGGAGTGGCATGTGCAAGTGTATTGTTTTTTTCCAGTTATATTATCTTTGTATTTTTAGGTGTTCTACCATTTGTTTTTAGATCTTGTCATACAATCTTAGTTAGCATACATCTAAGCAGTTAATATATATACAGGAATTTAAAGTGCGGAAATTGTAAATCCTACGCTATTACAAGGCTTCGGGGAGAGGGGTTATTTACATGTCCAAAATTGGGGGAATAATAAGCAGTTACAATAAAATAAACGCGCGTGAATCTTAAAAATCCTAAACATATAATCTTTTTGTTGTTTTATTTTTGGGAAAATGCTAAATGTACAATTAAGTCAAATTTAATTAATTAAAATAAAAACTGATTAAAATTAACTCTAAAGCAAACCTAATATTTTTTGCATTTTTTTTTCTTTGTGAAAAGGATTGAATTCAAATAAATCCTAAGTCTACTGATTTTAAAATTGAAGAAAATAATTAACTAAATTAAATCCTAATTCTAAGTTATTTGTTTTTATGATTTTTATGTTGATTAAAAAAAACAAACTAAAAGAAATAACAAAAACAAAGTAAACAAAGTACAAATGGGCCAGGCAGCAAAACAAGAAAAAAATATAATTCTGGAGGCCTGGGTCGAAAGAGGTGCAGGCTGTCTTTCGACCCAGTGAGGAGACTGGATCGAAGGTGCATGAGGGGCTGTACTCTGAGGGTGTTCGATCTGGACATGTCATCCTTCGATCTGGAAATCCTGGGTCCAGTTCGAAACTAAACTGCTGAGCTTCGAAACTATGAATAGGGATCTGAGAATGTAGTTCCTGCAAAACGAAACTGATGTTAAAGGTCCAGGGGGAATTTTACCCCCCTGGTTCGAATCTCCCCCTTATTCGCACCTGCTGAATCTGGGTCTGAGTTTGTTTTATCCTGGGATTCGAAGGAGAAACTCATATTGTGCCCAAGCAATGGCACAATCTCAACTCTGCGCTGTAGCTTATATGTAGCACATTAAATCATTCACGAACAGCAGTAATAATATGAATATGCAATCAAAATAAATTTAAAAATGAGTTTGAGATTATATTTTTCTTTTACCAAACAGAGGTGCTTCGATCTGTAGTTCTGAGGGTGGAGGTGTTCGCTGGGTGGCAGCTTTGGCTTGTGCAAGGATTGGGTATGGCTTCCGTGAAGTGCTGATGACTTTTGGCAGCGTATCTCCAAGTTCTCTATTTTTTCTGTATATTTTCGTGTCCTTTTGCTACATTTGTGATGTCTTTATATAGAGGGGGTGGGAGGGGACAGGAAGATAAAGGTTTAAATGACCTTGATTATGTGTTTGTCAGCCATGAATGAGAATTTGTAATGTTAATTATGTGTTTGAAAGCCATGAATGAGAGTTTGTAACGTTGGCTAAACACATGGGATCCTGTCCCTTTTTGAATTTTGAATGACATGTAACTGGCCTTCGAATGCTCCCTTTCGAATGGGCTGATGGCCTCCTTCGAATGCTCCCTTTTGAATGGGCTGATGGCCTCCTTAGAATTCTTTCCAAAGCTTCTTCGAATGGACCCTTTGAATGCTTCTTCGAATGGACCTTTTTGGAATTCCAATCGAATGACACTGTTATAATGCCATTCGAAGTACCTGTCTATAATGCCAATCGAAAGGCTTGTCCAGAATGCCAATCGAAAGGCTCCTTCAGAACACCAATCGAAGGGTCTTTCAGAATGCAAATCGAAGCGCTTGTCCAGAATGCCAATCGAAAGAGCTTGACAGAATGCCAATCGAAAGGGCTTGACAGAATGCCAATCGAAATGTACATGAAGCAACACTAAAAAAATTTCCTTTTCCTTAGGCAAGAGTTTGTGATCAACCATGCAGGGGGAAGACTTTGGGAAACATGAGAGGGCAAATTTTGGGGTACAACAGACGACATGATCAAAAAATACACGGAGGAGGTCGACCATGCCCTCCACTTAAAGAAAGTGTCTGAGCAGGCCCGAAAATGCCGAATGCGGTTTAACCCGAAAAAATGTACCTTTGGGGTACGAGCAGGCAAGTTCCTCGGGTTCTACCTAACAGAACGAGGCATTGAGGCAAACCCTGACAAGTGTCGAACATTCTCTGAATTTCCAACACCCACTTAGAAAAATTCCATTCAGATCCTGAATGGAATGCTCACCTCTCTCTCTCTCTCTCTCTCTCTCTCTCTCTCTCTCTCTCTCTCTCTCTCTCTCTCTCTCTCTCTATTCATGGCGAAATCTGCAAAATATGTGCTACCCCTCTTCGAGCTCCTCCACAAAGAGGCAGTATTTAAATGGACGCCCGAATGCGAGCAATCCCTCGCTCACTTGAATAAGGGGCTATTGTAGCCTCCCTTCCTCTCCCGACCAGACAAGGATGAAATCCTTTATCTTTATCTGGTCGTCTCCTTCGAGGAAGTGAGCGCATCGTTAATCAGGGAAACTCCAGAAGGACAGAGAGCCATTTATTCCATGAGCAAAGCCTTACAAGGCCCTGAGATGAGATATCGTCAAATTGAGAAGGTGGCCTTAGCCCTTGTTAACGCGGCGAGGTGACTCTGGCACTACTTTTTAGCCCATACCATAGTCATCCGAACAGATCAACCGATAAAATAGTTGCTCGGAAGACCTAACATGGAGGGAAGGATGTTGAAGTGGTCTCTAGAATTTTCCAAATTCGACGTCCAATATGAAATCAGGAAAGCCCTCAAAGCTCAAGTATTGGCCGACTTCGTGGCTGAAATGAACTCGCCCGGATCCCCAGACGGAGCATGCAGGTGGACAATTTTCATCGACGCCGCCTATGGTTCAATTGGGAGTGGCACTAGTATTATATTAGAAAATGAAGAGGAAACCTTATTCGAGGTCTCCCTCGAACTATCTTTCCTAACCTTGAAAAACTAAGCCGAGTACAAGGCATTCCTTGCGGGCTTGCGCCTCACGGAAGATCTGGGAGCCGAGGAAGCTAAGATCTTCATCGATCTCAACTGGTGGCATCCCAAGTCTGGGGAGAATATCAGGTCAAAAACGACCAGCTCGCTGAATATTAGGCCCTAGTCTGGGAAAGAAAGAAGAGATTCAAATAGGTGGATGTGTAGCATGTTCCCCGCGAACATAACGCTCGCCCGGATGTCCTATCCAAATTAGCAAGCATGAAGAAGAAAGGAGGAAACAAACCGGTGATACAAGAAATCCTTCCTCGACCGAGCACCCAGAAACCCCCATCAACCTTAGAAGTACCCTCCATAGGAGACAACGACAGCTAGATGACTCCCGTACACAACTACCTCGCAGAAGGAAAGCTACCCATCGACTCGAAAGAAGCGACCGTCATCAGACGAAGAGCCTGCTCGTACATTTTGATCAAGGGAAACTATACAAGAGAGAATTTTCCATCCCCCTCCTCAAATGCCTTGACTGATGTAGCACGGATCGTGTCTTGATCGAAATCCATGAGAAGATTAGAAGCCAGCATCTAGGCGGAAGATCCCTCACTAGAAAAGCCTTACGAGCGGGATATTATTGGCCAACCATGCAGCACGACACAAAAGAACACGTGAAAAGATGCGACAAATGCCAATGACATGCAGACATACATCTAGCTCCACCTAACAAGTTCAAGTTCCTCTCCTCTCCTTGGCCCTTCGCCTGGTGGGGATTAGACCTCCTCGGCTAATTTGTGGTGGGGACCAATCAAAATAAATATTTGATTGTAGCGGTCGACTACTTCACCAAATGGATAGAAATTGAAGCTCTGGGAAAAATTACGGCCCAAAACGTCCTTCGCTTCTATAAAAGAAACATCCTCGCTCGATTCGGAATTCCACAAGCCATAGCCACCGGCAACGGGACTCAGTTTACAAATCACACCTTTCAGGAATTCGTCTCCAAGTTGGGCACCACCCAACACTTCACATCTGTCGAGCACCCCCACACGAACAGCCAGGATGAATCTACGAATAGGGTACTTCTCAGGGGACTTAAGCTAAGATTTGACGAAACTAAGAAGAGGTGGGTCGAGGAGTTGCACAGTGTACTCTGGGGATATCGAACAACGACACATTCGTCAACTAGAGAAAATCCTTTCTGATTAACTTACATATCTTAGGCCATCATTTCTGTGGAGATCGAGGAACCCTCTATATGAACCGAAGCTCCCCAAAACGTGGAGATTAACGACGTCTCCCTTTGGGAGGAATTAGATTTTGTGGAAGAAATCAGAATATGAGTGGCCCTACGAGAGACCTCGCTCAAACAAAGGATAGCCATGCGCTATGACGCCAAAATCATACGACGAGAGTTCGAGGTCGATAGCCTTGTCTTGAAAAGAAATCGCAAAAAATCTCGTAAATGCAAGCTCGAAGCGAATTGGGAAGGTCCCTATCGCATCTACGCAAAAATGAGGACCAGGGCGTATTACTTAGAAAATTTACAAGGGGAACAACTCGGCAGATCATGGAACACTGAGAAGCTAAGACAATATTATAGTTAAAACAATGAACATTTGGTGAGTCTCGTCGACAAGACGAACTCATCTAGGCCCGACCACGCGTGCATGCCTAGGTACAAGCATAACACCCAAATTATATTGAATGGGCGAGACTTCGCTCTTTATACATGCATATGTCCTCAGCCCGACATGGATAACTCCATCGAGCTCCATCGTCCCCGTACCACGACGACAGAACACCTGGCTCGCGATGGGAATTTCACACCGCCAAGCTCAGTCCCTTGAAATGTAACCTGAGTTCCAGAACACACCCGACATTCACCCAGGTCATTTGTCTAGTCAACCACACCGGCGAACACACAAACTAAACTAATAGTTCCCCACTACAAGCCCATAGAAAAATAGAATATGTCTCGAGAAGACAAGCATCACAACAAACATGCAAACACAAATATTTAAAGTTGAAATAAATGACTGTTAAGCCATGGTACGAATTTTTATAAAAATTGGCCCATGGCCCCGCATCCAAAATAAAATTGTGGTCACAAGAACCGCATTTGTTCAAAAATTACATAAATGGGCATATGCCTAAAAATGAGATTACAAAATAATGGCGTGCAGGCTGAAACATACTAGCTTCACTCTTTTATTCTCTGCTCGGTGACGGGCGACAATTAAGGAAGATCCACGGCGGGTTGGATGGAAAGCTCTTTAAGGTAATCCGGGACCAGGATCTTACCTATGACCACATAGTAATTACCCGCATTCCAGTGGCGTTAAGCTCGACCCAGGGGTTCAGCACGTGCAACTGCTTCACCGTGTTCTCGAAACTCCTCTCGAAGACAGCTTAGGCGTCGTCCACCGACAGTTGAAAACAAGCGACAAGCTCAGCCTGAGTCCTTAAATGCTTTGTGTCCTTCAACTCGTCTTTGGAAGGCGTAACCTTGACAGTTAGGGTCGCTACCTTTTCTTCTAAGGCCTTCTTTTCGAGCAACAAAATTTTGCGCTCCTTAGAGAGCTTCCCTGAATCTTCCTCGGCCAGCTTTCGAGTCTTTTAGTCATCACTCAACCCCTTCTCAGCCGCGGCCAACTTAACTCGTATTTTCTTCAGCTTAACCTATTGCGAAGAACTCCCCTCGGTGTAAGAAACGGCTATCTCCAATATCCTCATCAACCGCCAACATCTTGCACCAACATCGCCCTATTTTCTGGGTGTTCCAAACACTCAAGGTGAAGAGACTCTTCCCGAGGAAGATGGAGAGTTGTGCCCTTGAAGAAATCCTTCTCCGCCAACAAGGGGGTAGGTCGTACGTCCCTTTCCCCTTCCCCCCGGTCAGATCAACACCTCCCTCAGCACGCAGCCTCTTTGCCTTCGAGGATACCGAAGCAAGAGAAAGAGAAATTATGCTAGCCAAGTCCAGTTTCAGAGCTCTGTAACTTAACTTCAATAGGTAGATTCCTTCACCAATTCTCTCAAAATTCGATACTATTGTGAAGCTCTCATCATCTTGTTTCTAGTCGCAACACTTGTTTTTAACTGGAAGCATGTTTTGACCATGAAATTTCAAATCCCTTTTTAAAACTTCTCTTCCAAATTGTTTGAGCTACAGTTTATATAAATTTTTCACGAAGGTGTAGTTGTCTTCGTCTTGATGAGATGAAGCGAATGGTACCGATCTCGAGCTCTAATTTTATAGTTTGAGTGACCTGGTTTTGAGACTGGTTAGAGGTTGAAGATTACCAACGTGTCATCCTTCAAACAATGAAACAGTGCCATTTGGATTTTTTGAATCTCTGGTTTTATATTTGATTTAGTGTTTTATTCAATAATGATCATGAAATGCAAAGCGCGCCAGATCCCTTGGATTTGACTACTAACGCGTTTTGAATTTCATACAATGGTCCACATATTTTTGACTTTATTTTTTATTTCTAATTTTTATATTTAATTGTTTTAAATTTCAAAAATTCATAGAAATTTCATTTTAAGTCCAAAAAATCTAAAAATAATTATGGAAAATATTTTTGATTTTTCTCTTTCTGATTTTTATTTTTTCCCAACTTTATTTTCTGTTTTGATATTTTTTATAATTTTTCACTTTATTTGAATTGTTTTAAATGTTTAAAAATAATTTTATTCATTTTTAAATTCTGAAAAAATTAGGGAAGGATCCAATGATATTTTGACAAATATTCGTGACCTAATTTATTTTTTATTTCTGACTTTACTATTTTTATTTATTTTTGGTTTGTTTTGTCTATTTCTTTCAATTTAAAAAATAGTTTCTGACTTAAAAAAATTGCCAAAAATTTCATAAAAATATTTAAGTTCATTTATGATTTTTCTATGGTCTTATTTAATTTTTCTTGATTAATTTGAACATAGTTGCTATTTTTCTCTCTTACTTTCATTTTTAATCATTTTAAAAAACCTTTCTTTTATTTTAAATACAATTTTATTTCCATATATATTCTAGCTGATCTTGGATTGAAAATTTGATCATGAACTTTATTAACATCATTAGATTCATGGTGATGAGTCTAACTCCATAAAAATTGATGAGTCATTTTAATAATAGTTTGATTAAATTTTTGGTTCAAATGTGGTTTATTCATTTCCCCTTTCCTCTTCATCTTATCCCATTCTTATTGTACTAAATGTTATTGGAGCATGATTTACATATCATGTCTCAAAATATGAGGTGCATAGATTTCTATTGACCGGCCTCAAAATAGGTGCGACTTCTATATAAGTCCACTTACGATTGCTTAACATAGCGCTAAATTTTGTCCCGATATGATAAAATGATCATCCGTGGCTCAAACCTATGTTTGCAAGCCCAAGTATGTTAATTTGAACCCTTTGATCCAATAACCTTGAGATCCATTGTTAGGAGACTTTGGTTATACCAATCCTCTAATGGAACTTCATCAATTTTGGTTAAAGTGGATCACTTAAACATCATTGATCATTAAGTTTTATTTTGAGAATTCTTAAATGAATGATATACTTGACAAAAAGAAAATGCAACTTGTTGTTGAGAGGCTTTGATTCTACCAATCCTCTAATGAGTTTCAAATGCAAGTTTCAAGATGGTCATTCAACTAACCACTAATTCCTAACAATTTACTTTATTTTTATGCTTTTATTTTATGATTTTACTTTATGTACCATTTAATTTAGCATTTACATTTCATTCTCTTTTCATCTTTGCTCACTTGAGCCTTTATCTTCATATCATTTTTAGTTTTCTCACTTGAGCTTTTCAATTCCTTTTGAATATACCTAATAATCAACTTAAACCCTAAAAAAGTTTAATGTTACTTAGACTACTTGGTTACTATCCTTGGCACTATGGAGATTGTGAACTTCTTGTACTTAGGATTAGAAGCCTTGATCTACCTTGAGACCTTGTGGCCTCAATTGTTATTTTGTCTGGAGTTCTTGTGGTTTACCCCAAGACATTGTGTTGTTTATTTGTTTTGTGTGAAGGCTATTATGATTACATGCTTTGTCTATGATCTAGAATTCATCTGTATACAACTGTTACTCTGTCCAACTTTTGTGAGGACTTAATGCAATTGAATTTGGGTATTATTGAGGGATTTATTAATTATTTTCTTGGTTTCAAATCCAAAGGATGAAATTCTACAGTGACTCATTATGTCAAGTGTTGGATTCTTGTTTGGTTAGATGGTCTTTCTCCTTAGCTTTTACCTTATGCTTTATGATATTCTCTTCATCTCCTCCCATCTTCTTTAATTTCAAAAATCTTCTCCCTCCTTTTGAAAAATCTTCTTGTTTTTAAAACTTGAACACTTTCATAATAAACTTGGACTTATGTCCATGTATTTTCAAAAATTATTTCTTAATCAAATTTCAATCAACTTAACAATACTTTGACATTTTTGTGAGAAGACTAAAAGTCAATGAATCTCATTCAAACTATTTTTCTATTTTGGCTTTTATTTTTAAAAACTTTTCTCAAAAATTTTATACTCTTGTCAATTCTTGTAGTGATGCAAACAACTATACTTCTACAATATGTAGTGAAGTGAGATATTTTCCACTTGCGTGTTGAGTGAGGCATTATTGATTTTAAATCCAAGTCATATCCTCCACTTTGAGATGACGCAAATTCTCTTTTCTCATAATTGTGGGTAGTAAGTATGTTTTCCCACGGACAATGACGATGATGTCTCATCTCTTAAAATTAACCAACACACTTGTGTTTAAAATTTTTTAAAAGAGGAACTACGTGTACCCCGATCCTCTATTGCACGGAAGGTGGTACGTAGGCACTAAAGGTTCACAATCGTGGCGGGTCAAAAAATTATTTAAAAAATTACTTTTTTCCTCACCACCACAATTTATTTTCATACAACATTTTATAGCCAAAATATATAGATTTTACAAAGAGGTTTTTGCGGAGTACCATAGATGTTTAGGGTGCTAATACCTTCCCTTTGCATAACCAACCCCCTTACCTAGAATATTTCCCCCTCTTTTGGGTTATTCGCTCTTTTCCCATTTCTTTGGAAACCATAAAGCGCGGTGGCAATTTTTATTTTGATCTGTACAAGTCAAGTCAATCTAATGGCTTAGTCATAACATTTCTACCGCTACAAAAAATGGTGACTTCACTGGGGAAAGGTTAACCTATTGATGGTCCATCCCTAAGTGTGTTGAGCCCATCTTTGTTTATACATGTATAGTGCTATTATTTGTTATATATTATATGTTGTATATATGTTTGTTTGGATTCTCCTGGTTTTCAGGATGCTTGGTGATTTCTCATAAGTCCTATACCCGGACTTGGGCAAACTTAATATAGGACGGGCAGTATAGTCATGTTAAATTTGACGGAGTAATCCTAAAAAAGGAGGCATGAGATCCCCCACTCAATGGAGGGCCCTTTGATTGTAGTGTCTCTTACCGAGTGTAATACGGTGGGAGAACTGACTTTACTGGTTTTGTGTTTTATCACAATGTTACGGTTAGCAAGAGTCACCACCGACTTTTCTTTTATCCAACAAAGGAAATGATGAAAAGAACAGGAAAGACCTTTCGAGAGAATTTTATGAGTAATGGGGTAGGTTATGGAAAGGGAAGGTGTTAGCATCCTTTACATTCGTAGTTATCTACGGGCTCTTAGTTGCTAGCTCATTTTGAAAATTCTTTTTTGTGTAAGTGTATTTTGAAGATATTTTGAAAAGTCGCCTTAGTGCAGTGAACTTTGTAATGTTTCTCGTGTCGTGGAGAACATATATAAAGTATCTTTGAAAATATTTTTTAGAAAAGAGTGTATGCGTGGAAAATTGTTTTATTTTGAGCAAGCATTTAAGAAATATCTACCTACTTTAAAAGGTTTGTTCTTTTCCTCTTTTCCTTTAGACAGTTCTATCCTACTATTAGTGAGTAGGTTTCCCTATCGTCGAATGTTTTGAGGGACAATCGAGCGTCATCGTAGGATCACAAAGGTAACTAGTAAGATATCTTAGTAATTACCCTAAGGTTTTAAGATCATTTTACCTAGGCAACGTCGAAAGGGTCATCGAGGGACTTATGATCTTTTAAACCAAAGGGTAGCCACTAAAATCTCTTACATTCGAGAATCGTGACCATTTATTTATCCGAAGGCAACAAGTGGAAGTACCTTAGAGCTGCGTGTGTGCAAGTGTGTTGTGTTTCAGTTATTTATCTTTAAACATTTAGGTTTTCTATCGTTTGTTTTCAGATCTTATCATGCAATCTTATTAAGCATTCATCTAACAGTTAATTGAATAAGTATAGAAATAAACTGCGGGAATTTTGAATATACGCTATTACAAGGCTTCAGGATGGTGGAATTACAAACCAAAACGGGGAAAAGAAATGTAAATGGTCCTAGTTTAACTATTACAATCCATAGGAAATTACATCATATTTATGAAAAGTAATGCGAATAAATAAATGAGCGCACGGAGGAGAAAGAAATAAAAATGAAAGGATGAAGAAAAACTCTAAGAAAAATTTCTAAGTGATAAAAGAAATATTTTTGTTGTTTTTTTTATTTAGAAAAGATAATTAAATTAAGAAATCTAAGTCTAATTAGTTAATTAAAAATAGGTGATTAAAATAATTAATTAAAAATTAATCTAATTAAAAAGTAATTCTAATTATTTTTTGGTTTTTTTTACTTTATGATCTTTTATAATTTTAATTAAACAAAGAAATGAATTAAATGAAAGAATGAAAATAAAAGAAAATAAAATGGGCCTTGCTGCAAAGAGTAAACATGGGGTGTGAGAACTTTAAATGTCTCAAGCCTAATGTCCTAGGTCCAGGCGTGGCAACAGGAAATGGAAGGGTTTGAGTCTGAAATCTCCAAGCCCGTCAATGAGAACGCTCAAACGCCCAATAACCTGCAAAAAATATTAAAACACAAAAGCGTAAAACCTGGGACCCAAACCCAGGATCTAGAAGAGGAGTTCCTTGACTGCATCTTGTGATTTAAGCATTTAACCTTTCATGTAATATGTTAGAACAGTTATAAATAACAGTATGAACATCAATATATGCTTCAAATTCAATTAAATTACATGGATTAAGTGATTCAGATGAGAGAAGTTTAGCCAACCAGAGTGATTCGGTTCGTGCATTCTAGGATGCTTCAGGCGTGGATAGTGATTGATATGGACTTTTGGGAGTATCAGGAAGACAAAAATGTGACTGGTTTGGATCGAGGATGGCTAGAAATACAGCTACGAATTTTGACAACTTTGGAACTTTTGAGAATTTTGTAGAGCTTTGTGAAGAGCTTCTGGGGATATTTTTGAAGAGTAATTTTGTGATCTTTCTTGCATTTAATGTTATGTATTTATAGAGTTAGGATAAGAGCAAGTATGGCAAGAAACAAAGCTTTCAAGGCCATGAGACAAAAATCTAACATATTGAAAGTTTGCCATATTTGGATGATTCTTGACATTCTTGATGCTGCATGAACCTGGAAAGTTTTTTTTTGTTCTTTGCACGAAATATTGTGCTCTATGATGGGTAAATCCAAGCCCAAATGCATTAGCACATTATTTCTTATATTTTTATTTAATTTATTTGATTTAATTCATATTTAAATGAATAAAAATTCAAATAAATAGAAATCAAAATCAAAATTGTGCATGCTTAGTTTAAGAGGTCCTTGGGTATGTCATAAACATGTTTTAACACTAAAAGTTAGGTCCATTAACCTAAAAATGCAATTTTGCTCAAAGTTGACTTCATGCATTTTTCACAAATTTTCCCAACTTGTGAAAACCATAACTTGCTCAATTTTCATCTTTTGAAGATGATCCTTGACTTTTTGGAAATACCAAGATTTACTCTACAATCCCTATGTTGATCATTTTTTCTTTTGAAGAAATTATCTTTATGTAAGTTGTCTTGACAAAAAGTGTCTTTTGTTGACTTTTTTAAAATGACCTGTAATGTATGAGCTCATATCTTCCAAATGATGTATTTTATGAACTTGACAATAAAAACAAACTTGTATAGGATTTTATTATCTTCACAATGAGATTTATTTGGGGCAAAATGGATGAGGCATGTGAAAGTTATGCCTGGTCAAAGTTCAGTTGACTTTTCCTAGGAAATCCTAATCTAGCAAATCTTGACTTTTGATGATCTGAGGACTTTCCTTGAGGAATCAAGATAAACCCTTGATCAAATGATGAATATCACTTAAAAATGTTGATGTTGACCAAAAATCTTGAAGTTTGATTGTATATTGACCACAGTTGACTTTTGACCTAATATAGTTAATTTTCAGTCATCTGAGCAATTGACTAAGCAAACTTGTAATGCAAGGCATGAAAATTGGCATGATAATTATTTGGAACATATTAGGAACTATGGAAATCACTTGAGGTATTTGAAACCCAAACTTCTTTATGAAAAATGAAACCCTAGTTGGAAATTCATTGCTTAGGAGGAGAATTTGTCTGGTCAATTCTTGGTCAACCTTGAGTAATTGAGGACCTCTATGAGAATGTCTTGAAAAATGAGAGGGCAAATTTTGGGGTACAACATCTGCCCCTGTTCAATCTTCTTAAACCTGAGGATTTGGATTGGCTTGTCTGCCTTTCGTGATTTGAAGGTGGAAGATGATTGAACATTAGAGTGCCCAGGAATTTGCACTTGCCTGTGTATGAAGTGATGTTGTTGGTTGATAATATCAGGAATGGGCTTACAGATGCCACTTGGAGAAGATGATGGAGAGTCTTCGGAGATGGGTTATAGATGCCATCCAAAATAAATGTTGACTTTGAACTGGAAGAAGTATCAGAATAAATCTTTGGTCGATTTACCCTGAGCCATAAGAGGTCTCTTCGTCTTACTTCGTATGAGAAGTATACTAGAATGAGCTTGTGTTTGATTGTATCTTAGAAGATGTGTTGGGGAGTGTCAGAATAAATCTATGTCTTGATTGTACCTGGAGATGTATTGAGTATGGGTATCAGAATGAATATATATCTTGATCGTATTAGAACCGAAAGATATATTAATTGAGCATCAGAATGACATCCGTATCTGGAGCGTATCTGAACTATATCTCTTTTTTTAGAATGTTTCAACTAGGTAATTATTTCTTGACTGGGGAGAATGAAAGGTAGTTGTTATCTGGTCGAAATCCAGGCTTCAAAGTAACTTGCCGAGGATAATAAAGTTGGTTGTTATATGGTCGTATTCCATGCTTCACAATGACTTACTAGGGAATATGAAATTAACTATTATCTGGTCGGATTCCAGGCTTCGCAGTAACTTGCTTAAGGTTAAACTGTTATCTGGTCAAATTCCAGGTTTGTTAGTAACTTAGATGAATGGATGAAGCTAATTTCTATTTGGTCGGATTCCACGCTTCACAATAACTTACTGAAATTAATATGTTATCTAGTCGGATTCTAGGCTTCGTAGAAAAATGAAGTTAAACTGTTATATGGTCGTATTCCAGGCTTCGCAGTAATTTTATTGAAAGGATAGAAGTTAATTGCTATCTGGTCAGATTCCATGCTTTGTAACAACTTGGATGTAAGAACGAGGTGAGTTACTATCTAGTCAGATTCCAGGCTTTATAGTAAATTGAAATTAAACTGTTATCTGGTCGTATTCCAGGCTTCATAATGACTTACTGGGGAATATGAAATTAATTGTTATCCGGTCGGATTCCAAGCTTCGCAGTAACTTGCTTAAGGTTAAACTATTATCTGGTCAAATTCCAGGCTTGGCAGTAACTTAGATGAAAGGATGAAGCTAATTTCTATCTGGTTGGATTCCAGGCTTCACAACAACTTATTGAAATTAATCTGTTATATGGTCGAATTCTAGGCTTCACAGAAAAATGAAGTTAAACTGTTATCTGGTCGTATTCCAGGCTTTGCAATAATTTTCTTGAAAGGATAGAAGTTAATTGCTATCTAGTCGGATTCCAGGCTTTGTAACAACTTGGATGTAAGGACAATGTGAGTTATTATCTGGTTAGATTCCAGGCTTCGTAGTAAATTGAAATTAAACTGTTATCTGGTTAGATCCAGGCTTCGCAGTAATTGAAGAAGTTAAACTATTATCTGGTCAGATTCCAGGATTCGCAACACTTAAACTGTTATCTGGTTGGATTCCAGGATTTACAGTAAATTGAATCAACCATCCTCTGGTCATATTGTTGAGTTGTTACTTCAGATAGCTGCCCCATCTTGTTTCGGGAATTAATCTGGAATCTGCTTTTGTTGGTTGTTGAGATAGTTGCCCTATTTGGTTTCAGGAATTAATCTCTAACTTGGTCTTGTAGATAGTCACCTCGTCTTGTTTCATAAATTGATCTATAATCAGTTGTTCACAGATATTTGTCCTGTCTGGTTTCAGGAATTAATCTGGAACTGTTGAAAATTGTTGATGATATTCGTCTGTTGAACTTTTCTGAAAAGGTAAAGAGTTAGTTGTATGAAATGTCATGATGCATTAAATGGATTGGGTAATGATTTTCTCAAAATAAATGGGACTGTGCTATATGCATTTTGTATGTATATGTTATTACGCTTGTAAAATGATGTATGAATGCAATATGTGGACTTCATGAATAGATGTCGGGCTCCTCATGTCAATGATCGTCTGGCACTTATCTAGATTGGCTTCTATTCCTTGGTTCATGAGCATGAACCCTAGGAACTTCCTGTCCTGAACTCCAAACGTACACTTGTCTAGGTTCAAGCTCATGTTATAACTTTGCACCACCATGAAAGTCTCTTCCAGATCCTGAACATGCCTATGCTCTTCAACAGTCTTGATCAATACGTCGTTAACATGTAGCTCCATGTTTCGTCCAATCTGTGGAGCGGAAATCATGTCCATTAATCTCTTGTAAGTAGCCCTAACGTTCTTTAGACAAAACCGTATAACCTCGTAGTAATATTTACTTCGATATGTCATGAATATTGTCTTTTATGCATCTAATGGGTTTACACGGATTTGGTTATACCCGAAATAAGCATACATAAAACTTAGCAACCTGAACCCGAAATCTCCGTCGATCAGTCGGTCAATATAAGGTTGTGGATAAGGATCCTTTGGATATGACTTATTGAGGTCAGTGAAGTTTACACATATTTTCCACTTCCCGGTTTTCTTTTTAACCATTACCACATTGGATAGCCAGGTAGGATACTTGATTTGTCCAATGAATCCAACCTTCATCAGTATATCCACCTCTTCAACTATCGTCTTTCCCTTTTCATCGCCACTCTTTATTTTTCATTGGGACACTGATTTCACCCTTGGGTCAAGTGCTAAGTGATGACACATGATGTTAGGGTCAATACGTGGCATGTCAGATGGCTTCCATGCAAACAGATCAATGTTTCTCTTCATAATATCAATAATTTCAGCATCCTCCTCTGGTGATAGATTGGTTCCCAGGTGAGTAATCTCCGAGGACTGAGAACTAGTCTGAACCTCTTTAGTTTCTTCTTGAGGAGCTAGGCTATCCTCTTTGGGATCTCCCCGAGGATCAATATCGACCATATTGACTTTGTGGTTGTCTACTTCTTCTACAATCGTAGTCTTCCTTTTCAGTTTCAGACTATCCTTATAACGTTTACATGCCAGTCTTTGGTCTCCATGTATCATTCCTACCCGGCCCTCACTGAGAGGGTACTTCATAGCGAGGTACAGGGTTGACAGTGTCGCCTCCAGTGCATTGAATGATGGTCTCCTGATTATGATGTTGTAGGGAGATGTTGCATTAACAATTAAGTAGCATACTCTAACTACTTTGGCGCTCTCCTTCTTTCTGAATACAGTTAGAACCAAAAGGTGCCCGAGTACCTGCACCTACTCTTCAGAAAACCAGACTAAGGTCCCATTGAATGGTAGCAACTCTTTTGAGTCAAAATCCATTTCTGTGAAGGCTTCCCAGTACATCATGTTGGATGAGCTTTTGGGATCGACTAGCACCTGCTTAACACTCCAATCCCTAATCTGAACTTTAATGACCATGGGGTAGTTTTCGTGTGGCAAGACTCCTTCTGCGTCTTCCTGAGAGAAAGTGTAAGCCCTAGGATCTCCTCTTTTTTCTGTCCATTCCACCTGAGCCACATGAATTACATTCCAGGCATACCTCTTTCATGTCGATCTGGTGGAGCCTCCTCCAGCAAATACTCCAGAGATGGTACTAAGCGTGTGTCGGGTAAGTCGTGCTTCTCGAACTTCATCTATTGCCTTTATTTTCTTCTTGGAAGGGCATTTCGATTATCATCCCTCCTGGGAAGGCTTTGTTTTCTACCCTGCTTGTCATTACCTTTAACATAAGACAACAACTTGCCCCTTTTGGTCAGTTTCTCAATTTCCTTTTTCAGATGATGGCGATCCTTAGTGTGGTTTCCTCGGATCCAGTGATACGCACACCAAGCCTCGATGTCATCCCCCTAGATTGCGTTTACTCCATGAGGATGACAAGGTCTAGGTAGCAAGTAGAGGTGATTTACATTTCTCCAGATGTCCTCTCTTCTGGAATTTAGAGGAGTGAGGTACTCGTGTGAAACCAAAGGTCGTCAGGATGGCCGTTGAGGAGGTCACTCTCTAGAGGGTGGTCGATCACGGGACCTGGTCTTCTCCTTTTTTTCCCTAAAACTTCTTCCTGGCCCCTTCCTTTTTCTCTATCGTCTCTAGTTCTCTTTTCCATGTTACTCTCTTCTCTTTTTACATAGCGCTCGGCCCAAGTGATTATCTCGTCCATGTCGGCAATCGATTTCTGGGCCAGTGACTCATTGAATAGGCCAGCCCGTAGACCATGCAGGAAAGCTGCCACAAATATCTACTGATTAGGATGAGAGACCTTTATGGTTTCCTTGTTGAACCCATCCATGTAATCCCTTAGGGTTTTTGACTGGAGTTGACGAACATTAAACAATGTTGTTGTCGATACTTTACAGTGTCGGCTTGCTGAGAACTGTTAAACCATCTTCTTGGTGAAGTCCTGGTAGCTGATAATAGAGTGCCTTGGAAGCCCCATATACCACATCAGGGCCGATTCCTTGAAGGTGTCGGCCATAAGCTTGCACTTTAGTGAGTCGTTAATCCCGATTATTGCCATCATATTATTAACAGCAATGATGTACTTACGGGGATCAGATTTGTTGTCATATGTTGTAAATTTCTGAGGGTTGAAATTCTCTGGAACCTGATCGTCCGAAATAGTCTGGGATAATGGCTGAGGTTCCAAAAGCTTAAGCCCCTTGTCTCCATCATCTTGGCTCTTCATCTGCATGACCTGGACGATATCCTACAGCATATCGTTCTGCTGGCGAAGATCCTCGATCATGGCCAATAATTGTGTCATGCATGGAGAGGGATCCTCATCAGAAGACATTTCTCAAAGGTGTTTGGATATTGCAGCCTGGGAAAATTTTACTAGGCCCCACTATGGGCGCCAATGTTCTTGCTAAACACTAAATGAGTAACTTCCCCGCTAGTTGAAGGATATCAGGGAGATCCTCATGTAAATGGGAGTGAATTGTTTATGATATTAAGGGATTCGGAGGGTCACACAAGTATGTGTGAGCTCCAAGCTATGTGTCTTACTTACCCCTCAGTCGGGAGCTCTATATATAGAGGTATCTAGACCTCATTGATCACTGTATGTAACTGTTGTGACTCTCCATCAGATATTACTAAGCTGCCATTTAAGACAAGAAACATCTGCCTTTGCCAATGATGGCTATTATCATAACATGCACAACCATTTATTAATGAGTGGTTATGCCCTTGATAGGCCGGTCACTCTGTAACAGATTCATCAAGGTTGAGTTTTATGTAACATCTGGATCCAAGGATAATATTCGGGTATAAGCCCGGCTGGTGCTTCTTCATCTTTCTCTATACCCGACCACATATGCCTCCGGCTATATAACCTGGCTCAAGCATGATGATCTTAAACCGAGGTATTACATGGCTATGCATTTATTTGTCCTCCCTGGCCTTCTATCCACGTCTTGCCTTTTTATCTCTCCTAGCTCGGACAATGGATGTATGCATGAACAACGACTTATCATGACGATCTTCGCTACCTCGCTTCTTTAGCCAAGGTAAAAAATATTTTGTGTCTGATGTTAAAAGAATGTATTGCAGTAGTGGACGTATAATCATCGAGCTAAGGAAGTTAAAAGAATGCAACACATGGGGTGTATTCTTACCTTATTTTAATTTATGTTTTGCATTATTGATTCAATTTATATTTAAATGTCATATGAACTAAGTCATCAATGTATGAGCACGTTCTAATAGAGTGTCGTCAAGAACAAACCAAAACTATAAGAAAGATTGAGTTTCTTGAACAAACACAAGAAACCCTATTAGGTCTCACGAAAGAAAGAGAAGAGGGATGAAGAAGAAAAAAATAGGATTGGTTGTAACTATTTTTACTATTCATTTTCTCTATTAAGGTTTACAGATTACAAGTGAATAACAATAATAAACCTCTCTCAACAACCTGAGAGAACTGGTCTATTTAGATACTACTAAACTAACTAAAGCTACATGCTAACTTAAACAATTGGGCTAAATAAAAGGGCCTAATTCAACAATGCTAACAAACCTAGCAATTCGGCCACTGCATGCTTGTGCGTACTTCAACTACAGCATGCAGAACTTCGATATCAACATGTGAATAGACTTTGACAACGCACTTAATATCTATTGAACCAAGAAGCTACCCTTGTCGACACTAGATTTCGATCCTAAATCTCATAAATCACCACCTTAGAACAAAATTTATGACATCAAAGTAACAAACTAGCTTTCTTCATACAGCTTTATGAACTGCATACAGTGGAAAAACTTACAACTTGGTAATGTCGGTGAGTATATCAACAACATTATCTTCAGTTAAAACCTTATGCACTTGGACTTCTCCATTCTCGATTATTTATATGACGAATTGCAGCCTCACATCAATATGGTTGGTTTGATCATGATGTGCTTCAGTCAAAACCTTTTGCACTTGGACCTCTCCACGCTCATGATAGGTTGGATCAAGCGCTTACCACTTTGATAAAAGCAATTGTTGTTAGTGAAGGCAAAACTTTATTTCAAAATAATATCATATTTACAGGGGCTACGCCTAGCCCAAACTAAGCGCCATAGGTGGGATGTTAAGCCCTCCAAATCCCTAAGGTTGACGCTGGATTAAATAATCCAACAATCTCCCCCCAGTGTCACCCGGGGGGATTCGAACCCATGACCAGGCTCTAATACCACATTAACTAGATAAAGCGCTTACCGTTGCGCTAAAAGAAATTGTAGTTACTGAAGGTGCAACTTTATTTCCATATAGTATGAGATTTTTAGGGGCTGCACCTAGCCCATACTAAGCGCCATGGGTGGGATGTTAACCCCTCTGAATCCCTAAGGTTGACGGTGGATTAAATAATCCAACAATAATTGAAGGTAGAGAAAAACACAAGAAAGGGGGTTTGAATTAGATTTTCAAAACTTTTCCCTTTTTTAAAAACTTTTTGACAAAACTATAAAAGAATATAGAATGCTAGAAATATAAAGAGACACATTCATTTTATCCAAGTTCACCTTTAACTAGGCTACATCTTGTCCACCGTCCTCAGGTGATTTTTCCTTTAACAAGGACTTAATCCAATATAACCAAACTAATTACAAATGCACGGGCTCTTGACCGGTGACTAACAACCAAACAATGATCCACAATCATTGACCCCTTAAGAATTCTGACCAACCTGGTATTTCTTAACATGATTTCATAAAGACCCGTAGCCATTGTCATCTTGAGTCTTTTGACTAACATTAGTCACTCAAGGAATAATACAATGATATGTTCAATGATCTCCACGAGATATAACGATCATTGACCCCTTAAGAAATCTAACCAACCTGGTCTTTCTTAACATGATTTCATCTATAATGACCAGCTATAAAAGTCTTCTCAAGTATACAGATCTTCACTCGATCACTTGAGGCAACACCAATTCTAAACATAATTGTTTTTCTGGAGAATACAATAATGCTTCTTATCAAGCAGATTACTCCTAATTTAAGTACATATTGTTTAACACAATTATGAGCAATAACTCTTATGTTTAAACAATCTACATGAAGAACTAAAAACTATAACACAATTCTAAGCAGCAACTCTTGTGTATTTTACATTTATTTACAAAGACGTACGTGACTATAGAATCTTGTAATGTTCTTCTTCTTCATCTTATTTGTCAAGCAAGTTATGAGCAACAACTCCTTGCTTCTTCATATTTCTACCAAGATGTATTTGATGAGAGTTTGAATAACATCTTGTAGAATTATTCATCTTCATCTTCTTTCTTAGTTGAGCAAGTTATGAGCAATAACTCTTTCTTCTTCATTATTTTCATATATTCTTTTTATCTCTCATTCTTGTGTTTGTGGACTTTATCATTGTCAATATGATCGACTTCGTCAAGTTTTCAATTTTTCTATTGATATTCTTATATAGCCTTCAAAAATAATCATTGTAAGGATAGAAAATTCTTTCTCCTTCCAACGATTGATTCCCAACAGATAAATTCAAGAGAGGTTTGGAACAACACTAAACGTCACTTTCCTAAGTCTACTACTTGCAGTTGTAAGCATAAGATCGTGGGAGACAACTTTTGTGCATAGTAAAACAAATATTATCATAGTTGAATTTTTGGTGTACTTTTTGTACTGTATTCTTCTTGACTAAGTTTCTTGATCTTTATCTTCTGATAATTTACTTCTGAATTTGAAGTATTAATATTGGAAGAGATCAATCACTTTGTTTTCGTTCTTCTGATGAATAACTGATGAGCAGTTCTAAAAATACTTTGTTGTTGTAGCATATGAACATCATAAATGTCAGAACCATGACTTGTCTTCAGAAATAATAGCAACAACTTTTCTGAAACATGAAGCTTGACTTCTGATCTTAGAACTAGTCTCTAACGCGTATTTCTTATTTGATCTGAGAGATGAAGATTATGTGAGAAGATGTTCCATTTCAGAATCTTTCATTAGTGGATTATTGTCTTCAGATATATAAGCAATAACGTATCTGAGAAACAAGTCGTGTCGTTGTAGGCGAAAGCTTTTCTGAGGTTGACATCAAAATCTTTTCTGATGTTTGGATCTTGAAATCAGATATTGAGTCAACAACCTTTTTGATTCTCAAGTCTTTCAATTCTTGAGCTTTTATTATTTTCTTCTTTCTGGATTAATTTTGATTGAAGAATGATAATGATCCAGAAGATACTTCACTTGTTGTAGAGTTAGTATCTTTCAGAAATTTGAACATTATCTTCAAATATACAAGCAACAACTAATCTTAGGAACAACTTCTTTGTGAGTGAAAGCTTTTCTGATCCACTATGTCTTGATCTAATCATGATTTCTGATAATTATATTTTCTGAGTTGCATATCTAATGTCTGATTTCTAGAGAAAAATATTATATCAGAACATCTGATTTTCTAGTTGATTCATCTTGATCTGATCTTTGATTTCTGATGACATCTTTTCCGAGTTGCATATCTGATGTCTGATTTCAGAAGCAAATGCTTATATTAGTACATCAGATTTTGGCGTTGAATTCTTTCTTTCTAATCTCTTGTACTCTGATTTTTGAATTGAACTTGAAGAAATCAGCTTATGTAATCTACACCTTGATTTCTGATCTTGAATTCTTTCACTCTGAATGCGTATTTAATTTCTAATCTGAGTGTGATACGGTGGCAGAACCGACTGTTGTACTGGTTTTACGTTTGTATTCACAAATGTTGCAGTAAGCAAGAGTCGTCTCCGACTTTTCTTTTATCCAACAAAGTAAAGGGTGAAAAGAAAAGAAAAATACCTTTCGATATTATTGAGTAAGAGGGTAGATTATGAAAAGGAAAGGTGTTAGCACCCTTTCCATCCGTAGGTTTCTAAGGGCTCTTAGATGCTTAGCTCATTTTGAAATGCTTTCTGCTTTGTATGTTTTGAAAAGTATTTTTTGAAATGCCAATAGTAAGGGAGTTTTTTTTATGATAACTCTTGTATCAGTCCTCAAGAGTGTTGATAAAGCGTTTTGAAAATGTTTTTGAAAGTGTAAAAATTTGTTTTGAGCATAGCATCTAGGAACTATCTACTTTTACTCGAAAGGTTATTCTTTTCCTCTTTTCCTTTAGACAGTGCTATCCTACTATTACTGAGTAGGTAGCCCTAGTCGTTGGATGTTTAAGGGACATTCGAATGGACATTTATACAGTCACAAAGGCAACTGGGCAAGAAATCTTAGTAACTACCCTAGGCTTTTAAGATCACTTTATCAGGGCAACATCGAGAGGGTCATCGAGGGACTTGTGATCTTTAAACCTAAGGGTAGCCACTAAAATCACTCACATTTTGCGAGATGTGACTGTTCCAAAGGCAACCAAAGTGGGGGTACCCTAAAGGTGCGCATGTGCGAGTTTGTTGTGTTCAGTTATTTTTGTCTTTTTCATTTAGGTTTGCTAGCGTTTTGTTTTATTCTTGCCATACAATCCTAGTTACCATGAGTCTAAACAGTATAATAGTTGCAGGAATTTAAAGTGCGGAAAGGTAAAACCTAGCTATTACAAGGCTTCGGGGATGGGGAATTTACAAGTCTAAAATTGGGGAAAAATCAGTAAAGTGAAGTCATAATTTAAGTCTATTACACCCAATGAGCAGATACAATAATATGATCATAATAGTAATGCTAAAATATAAACATGCGTGAATTTGAAGAAAACAGTCTAAAACCCTAAAGTTCTTCTAAGTTAAAAAGGAATCTTTTTGTTGTTTTTATTTTTATGTAAAGAATTGAATTCAAATAAATCCTAAGTCTATTGATTTTAAAATTAAGAAGATAGTTTAAATAATTATTAATTAATTTAAAAAATTAATTTAATTAAGAAAAATGCTAACCTAATATTTTTATGATTTTAATTATTTTGTTGATTAAATAAAAAAAATAAAAGAAATAAGTAATTAAAAAAAGCGAGACAAAAAATGTAAAGGGGCCTGGTGTTAACTAGCGAGTAGAGGGTGTGGCTTGAAATTTTGTATATGCCCAGATCTGAGAGCCCAATACTGTGCCTGATCCCATGTTACTGGTTCTTGAGCATCCACCATGGGGAAGCATTCCAGGGGAGTTGGATTTGGTACTATGATGATCTGGTGGTGGAGATCTAGTGGCATATCATATGCGCATTTGGCCTGAATGTATAGGATCTACAAGGAAATAAACAGAAAAATTATTGCAAGAGGCAGGGATTGAACCCCTGCCCCTACACACATGCAACTCTTTAACCTTATCTCCTCTGGAGTTGGGACGACTTTACGTCCATTCATATAAACGTATTAATAAATACAACTATGAAATAAGTGCCTTGACCAGAGAGAGACACCGGATCCCTAGCTCCGGTCGTCTTCTCGGGTGAGAAGAAAATGTTTTCTGTAAAATAAATAAGCATTAGAGATCTAGAGGGACCTTACGCCCCTAATTTGTACCCCCTCATTTGAAATCTGAAGTATGTTTGGCTTGAAACGTCCTAAGTCATCAGATTTGAAGGAAAATTTAGACCGTTCCCTAACAATGGCATAATCTCATCCCTGTGCTTTAGCTTGCATGTAACATTCATTCAAATACAAATATCATCAGTAACACGAATAGTGGCTTTGGAAATGCTTGTTGAAGGGCCTGGATGTCTTCTTGGGAATCTCAAGAGGAAGATAGGATGTTTGGTTTAGAGTGATATTGGTGTAACTTGTTGTTTGAATTTTGACAGCTTAAGGACTTTTTGCAATTCTTGGGAGCTTTTATAAGGCAATGTCTGCGTGTTTAGGAAATGAGTTTTTTTGTCTCTGGGAAATGCGTGTGTCCACCTTCGATAGACAATCCTGTCTTGTATTTATAGGAGTGTGGTGGTTGAAAAAAAGGGCATGAATCAAACATTAACCATGGCTTTGAAAGCAGAATCGAATGATTTAAGAAGTTGCCATTTTTGATGATTTTCTACCATTTTTGGATTTGAATGAACCTGGACAGGTTTCATCTCACTCAACTTTTCACATCCTGACTCCTCATATTTTCTTTCATACCATTTGTTCTTTAATCCTAGTGCTTTGTTGGACATTAGAATAGACTGCATACTGTTGTTGAAGTTTCTTCGACCCAAAAGCCCTTAAGCATATTTTCAGCTTTCGACCTACACCTTGTCATATAGACTTCCTTTCTTTCTTTTTGGTGTGCCATTATGCTGAGGCATATAGGGTTCCATGGAAATCATTTGAAGCTTCTTGAGAAATTAAGGACCTCAACGAGCATGCCTTGAATAAAGTTGGAGGAAAATTTTGGAATGGGCTTATAGATTCCATTTAGAGAAGATTGGCTTGTATGCCTTTCGTGATCTGAGAGTTGAAGATGATTGAACACTAGAGTGCCCAGAAATATGCACTCGCATGGAGTAACATTATTGGTTGATGATATTAGGAATGGGCTTATATATTCCATTTAGAGAAGATGACTGAGATTTGTCGGACATGGGCTTAATGATGCCATCCAAAGTAGATGCTGACTTTATAAAAGGTCTTTTATGGGGATTCCTGTTCCTATTTTGTGAGGAGGACTCCGCTGGGGAATGTTGGTTTCTGTTTTTTCTTGATTGAGGAAAACTCTGTAGGGAATAGAGTCTAGGAGCTTTAGTTGTCCATGGCTCTACTGAGGAGTTATCTCTGGGCTGGAAATATATTAGAAGGAGCCTGTGTAGGGCTGCTTCAGAATGATTCTATGTTAAACTTCATCTGGAGATATATGAGAATGAGCCTGTGTATGGCTGCTTCAGGATGAGCCTGTGTAAAGCTGCATCTGGAGATCATGAGAAGGAACCCGTGTAAGATTGCTTCAGGATGAGCCCGTGTAAAGCTTCATCTGGAGATCATGAGAAGGAATCTATGTAAGATTGCTTCAGGATGAGCCCGTGTAAAGCTACATATGGAGATCATGAGAAGGAATACGTGTAAGATTGCTTCAGGATGAGCCCGTGTAAAGCTGCATCTAGAGATCTTGAGAAGGAACCCGTGTAAGATTACTTGGTCTGGTCGTGTAGATAGTCACCCCGTCTTATTTCGATAATTGATCCACCATTAGTTCTTCACATATATTTACCATGTCTGGTTTCAGGAATTAATCTGGAACTTTCTTTTATTGGTTGTTGAGATAGTTACCCTGGCTTGTTACAGGAATTAATCTCTGACCAAAGAGAAAGAAAGATAGTTTCCCCGTCTTATTTCGGGAGTTAATCTTCAATATGTTCATGTAGATAGTTGTCATGTCTTGTTTCAGGTGTTAATCTATAATCAGTTGTTCATAGATAGTTGTCCTATCTTGTTTTAGGTATTAATCTGGAACTTGTTTTTGTTGGTCGTTGAGATAATTGTCCTGTCTAGTTTCAGGTATTAATATATGACCTTAGAGAAAAAAAGATAGTTTCCCCGTCCTGTTTCGGGAGTTAATCTTCAATCTGCTCATGTAGATAGTTGTCCTGGCTTGTTTCGAGTATTAATCTACAATTGGTTGTTCACAGATAGTTGTCCTGTATTGTTTCAGGTATTAATCTATAATTGTTTTTGTTGGTCGTTGAGATAGTTGTCCTTTCTTGTTTCATGAATAAATCTCTGACCTGGTATTGTAGATAGTCGGTTCTTCTTGTTTCGGGAATTGATCTATAATTATTCGTTCACAGATAGTTGGCCTATCTGGTTTCAGGAATTAATCTGGAACTGTTGCAAATTAATGATGATATTTGTCTGCTTGCGAACTTTCCTGAAAAAGGTAAAGAATCAGTTGTATGCAGTGTCATGATGCATGAAATGCATTGGGTAATGATGTTCTCAAAATAAATGAGATTGTGATATATGCATTTATGCTTCATGTGCTATGACGCTCGTAAAAATGATGTATGAATGCAATGTACTAATGTATCAGTTGTTCTATTGCAGTGTTGTTGAACTGGGGAAACTAAATCCCTGATTGTTGCTGGGGATGAAGAGTGTAAGCCTTCAAATTTTTATTGAAGCTGAAATGATGTGAGACGGATTTCCGTTGTTAGAGAAATAAACTCTGTTGGGGAAGGGAAACTTTGTAATCCACTTGGGGATTATCAGAACGAATCTATGCCGTGATTGTATCCGGAGATGTACCGAATGAGTGTCAAAATTTCATCCGTCTCTGGATCGTATCTGAACTATATTTGAAACATGTATTGAATGAGTGTCAGAATGACATCCGTCTCTGGATCGTATCTGAACTGTATTTGAAAGATGTATTGAATGAGTTTCAGAATGACATCTGTCTCTAGATCGTATCTGAACGGTATTTGAAACATGTATTGAATGAGTTTCAGAATGACATCCATATCTGGATCGTATTTGGACTATATTTGAAACATGTATTGAATGAGTGTCAGAATGACATTCGTCTCTGGATCGTATCTGAACTGTATCTAGTGATGAAGGAATGAGCTCTGTTGGAGAGAAGTAGTCTGTAGGGGTTTTTATAGTTTTGAAAAATCAACTAGAGAGAGCAATTCCCTTGGACCATAGTGTTGAAACTCTGTAGGTTGGTGATATTGCAAGGAAGATGTTTTCTTGATCGCACATGGCCCTTTGATGGAACTCATGTTCAATGACCCAAGTGATTCAGACGGAGGTCTGCCCCTGGCTATTTGTCACTTTTGAGAGATTCCTTAAATCTTGAATCGACGGCCCCCAGACCATGTCATGTTTCTTGATTATGAAAGGCCTGTTATTGGACATGTCTTTCCATCTGAGGTGATTTTGTTCATTGAGAGGATTCTTGTTCATTGGATATCCATCGTGCGAATTTCTCTACTGTCGAACAATTAGTCATATTCCAATAGTGGTATTAAAAATGCAAAGCTTATGTCTGTCTAGAAGTTTTTGAAAACTCATTTTTTTAGTAAAACAAAATTTGCAAGAATGTGATATCAACTCAGGATTTATAGCAAGTCCTACAGGAGTCAGGATACGTTTTGTAACAGTATGCTTCCAAACTAACCCATGCTTCAGCTAGGACTTTTAAGGGTTGTAACGTGGCCTGGTTCACGGTTTAAGAAACAAAGGATAAAGGCACAAAAGTTATTTGTACCTAACCCGTTCTTCATGATGTTTGCAGTCCTATACTCAGTTAAATGTGCGTTTAAATCCCAATTGAGTGTGGAATATTTGCCCTGATATTTCGGTGATGGTTCGGATACTGAAAGTTTATTTTGAGGAGGCAGTCATTTTTGGTAAAATAAAAATTTGTTGAGGATTTGTAGCGACCTCTTTTTTTATTTTCTTATCCCTACCTTTTTCCTGAACTGTTTCTTTTGCGATTACAGTCAGCGGGATGCCCCAGTTTTTTTCTTAAGTCTCCTTCTTAGGTTTTGACTAAGCGGGCTTTTCTTTTGATATATAATGACTGCCTGTTTTGATGATTATGCGGAACCATCACCATCTTTTGTCTTAGAAGGGATTCTTTGACACCAATCATCGTGTATGAAGAGAAAGCTTGCGATTGAATTCACCTTTGAGTTAACTGAGAAACTACCCTGCCCCAGGTTATGATTAAGGGTTTTAATTTGGGTGAAAAATAAAACTCCTACTTCTTAGGCTCAAAAGGGGTTGACTAGGGATTATCTTCTTTATAACTCCATTGTTTAGGATTTGAAACAACACATGTACATCGTCAGCCAGGTCTGTCCAAAAGCATATTGTACGAGATTGTAGTATCGTTTTCGTCATCCTCCCTCTAAAGGCTTATAGCTTTTAATCGAGAGTTGAATATCACCAAAAAGGAAGTAAACGCATAATTTAAGTATAAAGAAAACAAATGGATTAATTCAAGACCAATGTATGCAATGCATTAATGAAACAAATTTTGACATAATAAATAAGTGTTCGAACAAACAAAAGAAATTGCAATTGAAAAATTGAGAAATGAATTGGACGCTCTCAATGATTTAGCATGGGAGCAGTGATCATGTTGGGAGTCTCTGGAGGGTCGAATTCAATCTCCTTGGTGTCAATCATATCCTGAATTTTGTTCTTCAGAGCCCAGTAGTCATTAAACTCATGTCTCGGACTATCGGAATGGTATGCGCACCTTTCATTGGGATGGTAACTAGGAGCAGAAGTATTGGGATTCCACGGAGGAGCCTTTAACGTAATCAACTTTACCTTTAACATGCGTTGTAATCCTTGAGCCAGTGACATGTTGACTTTGGTAAATTGTCTTTTACGTGAGACCTCTTTACGATGATTCCCTTTTTGATGTGGTCGCACTGATACGGGATTAGAGATCAGGACTTCCCCCACAGACTGATCGTGGTTACTCTTGTTACGACCCTTCTGGACATACACAACATTGGCTTCCTTATTTCCACCAAATGGCTTCTTCTCAGCATTAGAAGATGCAGCCATCGGAATCTTCCCATTCTTAATACCTCTTTTGATCCTTTCCCCAGTCAGAACCAATTCTGTAAAACCGGATGACGAACTCCCAATCAGCAGATTAAAGAACAGGCATGTCAGAGTGCCCATGAACATGTCTATCATTTCCCGATAAGTTAGAGGAGGTTGCACCCTGCCGGCTAAATCCCTCCATTTTTGTGTATATTCCTTGAATCCTTCTCTTGAGTCCATGGACATATTTTATAATTGCACTCGAGTTGGTGCCAGGTCAGTATTGTATTGGTACTGCTTGTAGAAAGCAGCATCCAAGTCTTCCCAGGTATGAATGTTGGTTCCTTCCAACTGATAGAACCACTCCAATTGAGTGCCAACCAAACTTTCCTGGAAGAAATGGACCCAAAACTTCTGGTCAGCAGTGTGAGGCTGGATCTTTCTGACGTGTGATCTCACATGAACTTTAGGACAAGAGACCCCATCATATTTGGCAAAGACAGGGACCTTGAACTTAGGTGGGATGAACACCCCTGGAACCATCCTTAGTTCACTGAAATCCAATCCTGGTATCTTCTGGATTTCCATGGCATTGAGACGATCCTCCAGCTGTTTGTATTTGTCATCGGCAAGAGGATATTATTCCTCATAATATTCAGCTTCATCTTCCTCAGACCCCGGACGGTTGTCTTCTTCCTTGGTCTTCTTGTTATCTTCATCTTGAGTGTCTCCCTCCTTAGATGGAGTAGCAAAATCTAGAGCTCGCTTAGCAGGTCCTCTGAATCTTCTTTCCAGGTTCAAGACACCAGCCTGCTTCTTAGTCTTCTTCTCCTTGTCTTTCAAGATGAGAGCCTTCAGATCCTCTTGCCCTTTAGCTAGAGCCAAGAACATCTGCTAGAACTGAGCATTTTGTGCCTAAAGATCCTTGATGTTTTGTTCAAGTGCCATTTCTTCTTGCTGAAATAAACAGCGAAGGGATAAGAAACCTGTTTTGGAACACCTGCTTATGTAATGATATGCATGACATGCTTATGCAATGTTTTCAAGGATCTCGCAGGGTAAACGCAAGAAGATGTTATAATCCAACTACAGCTTTGATAGAAGAACTTTCGTATTGTTGACCGTCCTTCTATGAGAATCAAGCTCACCATGTCTAGTGGGTCATAGCCTCTGACTCAATTTATCGCACTTTGGTTTTTTAGACGGCATTGGCTAGAGGAAAATAAATCCTCATTTCCCCTTGCTAGACGTCTGGTTCATCATAACCTGCATCACAGACCCTTGAGATCTTTGAAATGGTTAAGGAAATGCTATGGCATGATGTTATGAGGTATATGCTATGCATCAAGCAATAATGTAAGGTGATGAAGACAAGTAAGTCTTGCAAGAAATCCATGTTATTGGATAATGACCACAAACTAACCCTGCAAGGAGTACACATAAAACCCTGTAGTGAGTTCAAGTTATTGGATAATGAAAGCAGACAAGTCACACAAGTAGCCTTAGGTTTACGCTTGCATGAGGTTTGTAGGTAAATACCCTCTTGAAGTTTAGTTGGTTCAACCTGTCATAGAAAACTAACTACGTTCTATGGAATCTCATTATCACTGATCTTTCTTTATCAGGCATTGTTTCAGCTCAGGCAATCTTTTCTCGCAACCCAAATATCCCAAAAGTACGATCTTAATGAGTGTAGCATTGATTATCAACCAATCCTCAGCTTTATACTGAGGCCGGCTATCTCACTACTTTCTAATGGACAAGTTTGTTCAACTAAGGTTTTAAGGTCCGTTAGTGCTTTATGACACCACACAACGGCCCCGTATTTTCCTTGATTTAACACAAGGGATCTTGGTACCAACAAATGTGTCACACTAATGCAGCCATCGCTTTAACCATATCGGTTTACACCGTAAAATCTCCAAGATCTATTGCTGCTTAACCAAAAGGTGCCCTAGATCCGAGTGTAGGATATTTTAGTAACAATCCAAACAAGCCCTCAAAGATAAAGCATATAAATACATAATGTAAAGCAATTAAAATGAACTAAGCTCTAAGGTAACCCCACTTTATAAAGTATCCCCAGCAGAGTCGCCAGTTCTGTGATATGGTGGCAGAACCGACTGTTGTACTAGTTTTGCGTTTGTATTCCCAAATGTTGCGGTAAGCATAAGTGGCCATCAAATTTTCTTTTATCCAACAAAGGAAAGGGTGAAAAGAAAAGAAAAAGGCCTTTCGAGATTATTTCTGAGTAAGGGGGTAGATTATGGAAAGGGAAGGTGTTAGCACCCTTTCCATCCGTAGTTTTCAACGGGATCTTAGATGCTAAGCTCATTTTAAAATGCTTTGTGCTTTGTGTGTTTTAAAAAAAAATTTGAAATGCCAATAGTAAGGTAGTTTTCTTTATGATAACTCTTGTATCAGTCCTCAAGAGTGTTGATTAAGCATTTTGAAAATGTTTTTAAAAGTGTTTTGTGTAAGTGTAAAAATTTGTTTTAAGCATAGCATCTAGGAACGTTCTATTTTTACTCGAAAGGTTATTCTTTTCCTCTTTTCCTTTAGACAGTGCTATCCTACTATTAGTGAGTATGTAGCCCCTAGTCGTTGGATGTTTGAGGGACATTCGAAGGGACGTTTATACAGTCACAAAGGCAACTGGGCAAGAAATCTTAGTAACTATCCTAGGTTTTTAAGATCACTTTATCGAGGCAACATCGAGAGGGTCATCGAGGGACTTGTGATCTTTAAACCAGAGGGTAACCACTAAAATCTCTCATGTTTCAAGTGATGTGACTGTTTTCCGAAGGCAACCAAAGTGGGGGTACCCTAAAGGTGCGCATGTGCGAGTGTGTTGTGTTCAGTTATTTTTGTGTTTTGCATTTAGGTTTGCTAGCGTTTTGTTTTATTCTTGCCATACAATCCTAGTTATCATGCATCTAAACAGTATAATAGTTGCAGGAATTTAAAGTGCGGAAAGGTAAAACCTAACTATTACATGGCTTCCGGGATGGGGAATTTACAAGTCTAAAATTGGGGGAAAAAAGCAGTAAAGTGAAGTCCTAATTTAAGTTTATTACACCCAATGAGCAGATACAATAATATGATCATAATAGTAATTCTAAAATATAAACAAGCGCGAATTGGAAGAAAACAATCTAAAACCATAAAGTTCTTATAAGTTAAAAAGGAATCTTTTTGTTGTTTTTGTTTTTATGTAAAGAATTTAATTCAAATAAATCCTAAGTCTATTGATTTTAAAATTAAGAAGATGGTTTAAATAATTATTAATTAATTTAAAAAATTAATTTAATTAAGAAAAATGCTAACCTAATATTTTTATGATTTTAATTATTTTGTTGATTAAATAAAAAAAACAAAAGAAATAAGTAATAAAAAAAAGCAAGACAATAAATGTAAAGGGGCCTGGTGTTAACTAGCGAGCAGGGGGTGTGGTTTGAAATTTTGTATAGGCCCAGATCTGAGAGCCCAATATTGCGCCCGATCCCATGTTACTGGTTCTTGAGGATTCACCATGGAGAAGCATTCTAGGGGCGCTAGATTTGGTACTATGATGATATAGTGGTGGAGATCTGGTGTCATATCGTATGCGCATTTGGCCTAAATGTATAGGATCTGCAAGGAAATAAACAGAAAAATTATTTCAAGAGGCAGGGATCGAACCCCTGCCCCTACACACACGCAACACTTTAACCTTCTCTCCTCTGTCGTGGGGACGACTTTACTTCCATTCATATAAACATATTAATAAATACAACTATGATACAATTACCTGGACCGGAGAGAGATGTTGGATCCCCAGCTCTGGTCGTCTTCTCTGGTGAGAAGAAAATGTTTCTTGCAAAATAAACAAGCATTAGAGATCCAGGGGGGACCTTACCCCCCTAATTCAAACCCCTTGATTCCAAATCTGAGGTCTGTTTGGCCTGAAACGTCATAAGTCATGAGATTCAAAGGAAAATTCAGATCGTGCCCTAACAATGGCACAATCTCATCCATGCGCTTTAGCTTGCATTTAACATATTCATTCAAACACAAATATCATTAGTAACACGAATATATGTGCAACGTGTATTCAAATGGCATGAATGTGCAGTTTCAGTTTTTTGCAAACCCTTACTGATCAAAGATGCGTGAATCTGTGGCTTTGGGCGTGGAAATGCTTGCTGAAGGGCCTGAATGCCTTCCTGGGAATCTCCGGAGGAAGATAGGATGTTTGGTTTAGAGTGATAGTGGTTGTAACTTGTTGTTTTAATTTTGACAGCTTAGAGACTTTTTGCAATTTTTGGGAGCTTTTGTGAGGCAATGTCTACGTGTTTAGGCAATGTGTTTTTTTGTATTTGGGCAATGCGTGTGTCTGCCTTTGATAGACAATCCTGTCTTGTATTTATAGGAGTGTGGTGGTGGACGAAAAGGGCATGAATCAGCCATTAACCATGTCTTTGAAAGCAGAATCGGAAGATTTAAGAAGTTGCCGTTTTTGATGATTTTCTACCATTTTGGGATTTGAATGAACCTGGATAGGTTTCATCTCACTCAACTTTTCATATCTTGACTCCTTCCAATGCTCCCAAACTTTGTTCTTCTCAATGGCTCTTAGTCCCAATTCGAATGGTTCAAGGCCTCATCATCATGGCCTCTTTGATTGGGTCACTATCTGCCTTAGTTGCTTGATCTGAAAATTATCCAATCAGCCCAATCAAACTCAGCTCTTGTTCCTTTCGAATCTCTTTTCCTTCAATCAGACCAATTGAAGAATCACCTCTTCATCTTGTCCTATCGAAGCTTCTATTATTTCTTTCTTTTGAACACAATTGTATAGGTGGTCCTTCGATTCCAACTCCCACTCTTTGCTTTTGTCTATAAGAATATCGTTATTTCTAACTAGTCCACCTTCGATTGGTGAAAACAACTTGTATGCGCCAATCGAAAGGTAACCTATGAGCATCAGGATTTCACTTCAATCATCTAACACCTGTTCAGGTACATGCCAAAGGCTCCTAGGTGACTTATATTTGTCTGATTCGCCCCTAACTGTCCTTCGATCACGCCATGTTTGAAGATTTTACGTCCTTCAAACCATTAGATTTCCACGTGTTTCTTTGGATAAGATAAAAGATTTTTGAATTCCAAATATTCTTCTTTTTGAAGCGCCCATTCAAACAACATGTCATTCGAAAGGTCTCTCCTTGTAATGCTTCGAATGGCCTATATTTCAATGGTTCAAAGACGAACCCTTCGAAGATGCTCTTTACTAGATCTTCATCAATCGAAGGCTTCATAAAAGCATCCTCATATTTTCTTCCGAACCATTCGTTCTTCGATCCTAGCACTTTGTTGAACAGCAGAATAGACTGCATACTGGTGTCGAAGCTGCTTCAACCCAAAAGCCCTTAGGCATATTTTCAGCTTTCGACCTACACCTTGTCATATACACTTCTTTTCTTTCTTTTCGTTGTGCCATTATGCTGAGGCATATAGGGTGCCATGAAAATCATTTGAAGCTTTTTGAGCAATTGAGGACCTCAATGAGCATGCCTTAAATAAAATGGGAGGATCAAATTTTGGGGTACAACACTAAGAGTGGCGCTTTTCTGAGAACACATTTGATGCCCTTTCTGATTAACATTCAGCATTCCTTAGAACTGTTGATGTTTCTTTAGAAATGGTCATAACAGTTCTTCTGTTGAGCAGACTGACTTGAGAAGATATTATTCTTTGATATTGTCTTCCAATGGAATATAAGATGTTGATTAGAAATGAGTCCACAAGATCTTTCTTTCTTTGATCCTTTCTTCTGATGGAATAATTCTGATGTTGAATAGAAGTGTGTATTCCATGAACTATCCAAGTCTTCATAAAGCTGACTTTGTCTTCAGAAATATGAGCAAGATGAGCAAATCTTGACTGGTAATCTTTGCATTGAAAGCTTATTTCTTGTACAATCTATTTTCTGATCTCAAAGCAGCAACTTGTCACAAATTCTTTCCTCTTGTGACTTGTGACTTCTGAAGCAGCAACTTGTTGATAAATACACACGTGATCCTCTTTCTGACGTGCTTGGCATATATTTTATTCTCCAGAGAACAATTCTGAATCATTTAGAATTTCTTATTTGCACACTCAAGAAACTTATTAGAACTAAAATTGTTCTGCTTAAAATATATGCATTGTTATCACCAAAACATAGAGATTTAAACACAAATCCAAATCTTGTTCTATTAATCTCTCCCTTTTTGATGATGACAAGACCATGTGTTTTGATGTAACAATTTTACACAGTCATATCATAAACAAAATAATATAAAAGTTTAAGAAAAATACCCCTGAGCTAGAGACTCCCCCTGGGATAAACAATCTTCCCCTAAATCATAAACTTATGATCTTTAAGAGCTTAAGAGCATTATTATCCTTTAAGCTTGTCATATTATCCATGCTTTCTTGGAACATTTGAAACAATGGTCATTCTATATCAGAACATGATTTATCAGAGTGAATCAATATTTCATTCGAAATGTTCTTATAACAATCATGTACATTCTAAATAATTTTTCAGTTTATATCATGTGAGAATGTCATGTAAAACATAGGATTTAGATAATGGATGTTAATCAAAATCATGACTCTTTCTCCACCTTTTTGTCATAATCAAAAAGATATAAGAAATGATTAAATTAAGTCTTAGGATTATCTATTCATATGAAACAAAGTGTTTTTTTTAAAATTAAGGTTAGCAACAGTTAAACATCCAATTTCATTCATTCATGGGGAATAGAGTACAGACACAAAACAAAAAGAAAACAAAATGGAACAACGAAGAGACCCTTAACCAACAGACATAACAGACTCCTAACAGATAAAAACCAAATCTGAACTATACTGCAAAAACTTCACATTTATCCTCCTCAAGAGCATTGTCAGGTCCATTATGACAAACTGTTTCAACAATCCCATCCTTGGAGAAGAGTGCAGAGAGAACTCTTCCAAAAGAAATAAAGGATTGGTGATGATTTATGAAGGCAACAATTGAGTTCTTTAGATAGTTGAATATGGTTTGAGGCAAGTTGACTCTAACATGAATTACAAGCAATTAGAGTAGAACTCTGTCCTCATGGGCTAAGGAGTTCAGGTTTACTCCTTTAGGATGAAAATTGGTCAACAGGAGCTGAAACCAAGTAGTGGCAATTGGAATAAGATTTCCAGGATTGTTTGGTTCATGTCTTTCATAGGTGTCAAGAATGGTACTAAGTATTTCTACAAAGAATTAAGTGTATTTAAAATCTTCAACAGTAGTTCCAGCTTGAGTACACCCAATTGCAACAGCAATAGTTGTTGGGATGATGGGGATGATGGGGATGGGGTTACCTAAAATAGTCGAGGAGATAATAGCACCATTAACAGAAGCATACAACCAAAAATCTTTGATCATATATAGGTAAATAGGCCCTTGCAGCATAGCAATGTAATCGGACCATCCTTGCACATTGATACTTTGTATAAAATTGAGATCATCACTGCTCAGCCTAGGAACATTGGGACGAAGTTCATAGATAACTTCAAGAAGTTCTTAATATATATATATATAGAATGGTTTTGAAGCCATTAGCGATAGGGTAAGAGACTTGGTGAGCAAAAAGGTGAATGACATAGAAGGAACTAAATGAGGCTTTAAATAGATGGAAATAAAATGCGACTGGACGGCTAGAGGATATGAGTAGACAACAAGAGATATTAAAACTGACACCGCAATAAATGAAGACTTGTGAAAAAGGATGTAATGAAGAGTTCCAAGACAAGTGATAGAGAATGAAAAGACACTTAGAATAAGAAGGGATATAGCATGCTAACATTCCTTATTTCCAATTAGGCAGTTTACCAAATATGTGAGTCACTTTAAATGATACACTACAAACAGAGAGAAAACATAAACAAATAGTTTATCATTAATTTGGCATGACTCTATAGTTTCACTTAATCAAAAGTTTCAAAACTAAAAGTAATATGAATTAGGAGAATTTCAAGAAATCCAAGTATTCATATCAATCAAGCAATTAAGATTACATTCTTTTCATTTTGACAGGAATCATAAATGGTTCAGACTTAAGGCAAGTCTATGCTTAGCAAGAAATTTTAAAAGATATCAGCCTTAAGATAATAAGTTCTAGAGATAAAACATTTTTCACTATATAGTATCAATGATATGAAAAGAGATGTGCTGAAAGGTATAAGGGAATTCTTAATTTACTATGACTGAAAAATATTGACTTTTCCTTGACAAGACATCTTTTAATTGGTAGAAGAATCTGGTCACCTTTGTCATAAAATATTTAATTACAAACCTGGTGACTTATGATAAATTTTAACCTAATTTCAAGAAAATCTCATCGTTCAAGATGTCAATCAATCAGCGCATTTATGACTACTTTAACAAGTGTCACAATAAATCACAACCACTTATTTGAAAAATGTGTGAGGAAAATATATTTAAAAAAATTTCTAACTAAGTAAAAAAATATGTAAGTAAAAAGAGTTAGAAAGATCTAACTGATTAGAAAATAATCATGTCTTCTTATTTCCTTGGATTCTGTTGGTTCTCCTGTGCAGTTGTACTTTTTCTGATCCTTTTGATGAGATCCTTATATATCAGATCCTTATGTCTCTTGAATTTCCCCTTGATGAGTGATTAGAGACAGTTGTTATAATATTATTTCTTCATTTTCCTAAAGAATGACTCTTGTTATGACAGTAGGCTTTTTCCTTCTGAAATGTCTTCTTCATAGCACAGTTGACTATATTTTTCTGAACCAATGAATTCTTTATCATATTACAATGTACTCTCCTTGATTCAGCTCCTTAGGATGTGGTTAATTAAGTCTGAGCATCTTTAGATGATTTTGATCTTTAGAAACTTCTGATTGAGCGCCTTCTAATGTATTCCCTTCTTCGAATCTTGGTAGTAGCTCCATTGTATCCTTTATCGTTCAGGCTTATACAAAACGTGTTGTAACAAGCAACTGATTTGAACCCATTGATCTTTCTTCTTGTGATTCCTTCAAAGACTTATACACTTTATCAGTTTTACATTCCAGGTCTTGGAACATAAATCTTCTTCTCAATTTGTAATAATTGAATACAGTGTTAGGATTATATGACGGGTACATTGATTTCTCTATTTTTGAGCATTTCTTCATAATCAGACTTTATTTCTGATACTTCCTCATCTGATATGATAGTTGTGAATTCTTTATTGTCGTACTGCTCTTCTTGTTTTTATTCTTCAATGTCGGAATTGCTCTAAGTTACCATTAAATTTTCCTTCATGTACTATGTATTAGCTTCTAGAGACGGTAGATCCTTCTGGCCATCCAAGGCTTCCTTTCCTTTTCTTTCAACAGAATTATCCCTTTTCATAATGTTGGTTGAGTGTGCAGATGGCCTGATTTCCTTCCATATGCATAAACTAACTTTATTCAGAGATTCTCTTAAGTATCTTTTTTTATGGACAAACACATCTTCTTTTCTTCTGCAAGCCTATGATACTTTCTTCTTATGACTTGCTCAACTGGTTGTTAAAAGAATATCTTCAGATGTATAATTTTCTTGATATTTTTGAGTCAATTTCCTAATCATGATTCCTTTTATGATAAAGCTAAATGTTTTAAATTTACATCTATTTCTTTCATTTCAATAGATAGCATTCATAGTTTTTCTCTAACTGGATCTCTCTACATGGTTAAGTGTTTGATTCAAAAATCAATAACAGAGACGAGCTCTTATACCAATTGAAGGTAGATAAAAACACAAGAAAGGAGGGATTTGAATTGGGTTTTTGTTGTACCCAAAAATTTTCCCTCCCTTTTATTCAAAACATTCTCCTAGGGTTCTCAAGTGCTCAAGGTTTCTCAAGAATTTATCTGACAAATTCTCCTTCTAAGCAATGAACTTATAACTAGGGTTTCACTTTTCACAAGGAAGTTTGGGTTTCAAAGGCCTCAGCTGGATTTAATGTTCTCTTATATGTCTCCGAGAATGCTCATACCAAGTTTCATGCTTTGCATCACAAGTTTGCTCAGTCAATGGCTAAGATGACTGAAAATCAACTACATTGGGCAAAAAGTCAATTATGGTCAATATACAGTCAAACTTCAAGATATTTGGTCAACATCAAGATTTTTAAAGTCATATTTATCATTTGATCAATGGTTGATAATTATTCATCAAGGAAAACTCTCAAATCATCAAAAGTGAAAAGTTGCCAAATTAGGGTTTCCTTAGAAGAAGTCAACTGAACTTTGACCAAGCATAACTTCCACATGCTTAATCAGATTTTCCTTAACCAAAGCTCATTTTGAAGGAAATTCAATCCTCTATAACTTTGTATCCCTAAGCTCAAGTCCAAAAAATTCTTCATTTGAGAGATATGGGCCAACACATTATAGGTCATTTCAAAAGTCAATAAAAAGACACTTTTGATCAAGATAACTTACATCAAGATAAAGTCTTCAAATGCAAAAATGGTCAACATAGATATTGTATAGGACATCTTGAGATTTCCAAAAAGTTCACGATCACCTTCAAATGATATAAATTGAGAGAGTTGTGACTAGTGCAAGTTGGGAAATTTTGAGCAAATGCATGAAGTTCAAATTGAGCAAACTAGAAATTTTGGGCTATTGGGCTATTACTTTAAAGGTAAAACGTGTTATACACTTCACATACACCTCAGATCCCACTCATTCACCCCTTTGGGTTTTTATTTATTTATTTTTTATTTTTATTATTTTAAAAAGTCAAAATAAGGTAAAATAAGATAAAATAATACAAGAATTCTTACACAAGTCCAAGCCCATCATATTTTGACCTAATTCAACCTATATGTTCACTTCAATCTGTACGTGAAGGAAGAAGAAACCATGTTCTAAAAAACCACTTCCAAACAAATCACAAAATTATCAAACTAGGGCAATCATTAAACCCTAGCTTGCAGCCATCTTCCAAGCATTCTTGCATTGCCAATGGATTCCTAAAGAGGTACAGAGTAAGAATGGATCAAACATAATGATTTAAATCATCCAGAACTTGCATGCTATCATCGTCGTTTCATATTTTTTGCAAAATTCATGTTTTCGTTTCCTTGATGTTTCATTGCAAACTAACTGTGTAGTTGTTTAGTTATTGGCATGCATTTTTGGTAAAACTAGGTGTATGTGTGAATGTCATGACTGATGTCATAACATTCTAGTTTAGTATGTACTGATTCATTAGGTACCTTTACAGAAAAATATTGACATACAGGTGCTGCTGTTTATAAGTGTGTATCTGAGCATTTTGCAAAAAGATCACATTACCTAAATCAGTAGACAGGTTTTCAGATGTCATAACAAATGTTAAGACATCCTGTTCTGAACTAACAGTTATGCAGTTTGGGTAATTCTGAGTTTTTTCAGGATTATGACTCAGTCTTTCCAGAACAGAAAATCTCGTGGACTTGGGGTTAACCTAGCTCAACCCTAACCTGGTTGATAAAGTCCTTTGACCTAGTCTTAAGGTCAAACAGAATTAACCCTAGCTTTTTGTGGAAACCCTAACTGAAGATGCAGCTGCTATATATTCAACAGAGCTGCTGTTTTGGAATTAATCCCTTTTTGACAGAAGATCATTTAGAAGCTGTATAGTTTTAACTATTGTAATCTAAGCAATTATCATTGTGATAAGTGACTTGGAATAGGTTTTAATTGTAAGGGTTGTGTATCACTCAAAGCTTTGAAGCAAGAGTGTTTTTATGTCTCTTGACTAAAGCTTTGAAGCAAAGTCAAGTTAGGTTTGTGTATCACTCAGAGCTGTGAAGCAAGAGTGTTTGTGTTGCTTGATTAAAAAGCTGTGAAGCATAATCAAGTGTATGTTTTGAAGAGTGTCTTCATCAATTCATTAGTCAAATTGTTTTATGTATCACTCCTGTGATTAAGGGGGAGTGAGTAGGAACTCAGGTTTAAGTTGTACTTAGATTGAAGGTGCATTGGGTAGGTCTTAAGTGAAGGAGATAAACTGGTTGGTTTATTCCTGAATTAATATCTCTTATAGTGGATTTCCTCCCTGGCTTGGTAGCCCCCAGAGTAGGTTTTGTTGCACACTGAACTGGGTAAACAATTGACTGTGTTCTTTACTATTTTCTTGTATTTACTGTCTTATAGAAAGTCAGATATGGTGTCATAACATTGAACGTGACATTGAGTATCTGTAGCCAGAATTTCAATTGGCATCAGAGCAGGCACCCTGCCTGTATTACTGGGTGAGATCTAGGGATATCAATTTCTGGCACTATGGACAAAAAAGGAGTTTTTGGAAATAGACCACCCCATTCTGGATGGAACAAATTATGACTACTGGAAACCTCGTATGATTGCCTTCTTAAAATCTCTGGACAAAAAGGCTTGGAGAGCTGCTGATAAAGGATGGATCCATCCCACCATAACTGAGAAAGATGGGACAATCAGTCTGAAGCCTGAGGAAGATTGGAGTAAAGAAGAAGATGAGTTAGCCCTGGGAAATTCCAAAGCTTTAAATGCCTTGTTCAATGGAATTGATAGAAACATATTCAGACTAGTACATCAATATGAACTGGCCAAGGAAGTTTGGGACACTCTCAAAACTACCCATGAGGGAAATTCCAAAGTAAAAATGTCAAGACTTCAGATGTTGACTACCAAGTTTGAGAATCTAAAAATGATGGAAGATGAAACCATTCATGAGTTTCACATGAACATCTTGGAGATTGCCAACACCTCAGGAGCACTGGGAGAAAAGATGTCAGAAGAAAAATTGGTGAGAAAGATTCTCAGATCCTTGCCTAAAAGATTTGCTATGAAGGTAACTGCCATAGAGGAAGCCCAGGACATCAGCAAGTTGAAAGTGGATGAACTAATTGGGTCTCTTCAGACTTTTGAGATGGGGATCACTGATAATGGTGACAAGAAGAACAAGAGCATAACACTTGTATCCAACACTGATGTTGAAAACAAAGAGGATGAAGAAGAAAATATTTCAGAAGCTATAGCCATGCTTGGAAGACAATTCAACAAACTCATCAAAAGAATAGATCCAAAGTCCAGGTCTAATGTTCATAACATTCCCTCTGACATTGACAGTTCCAGCAGAAGACCAAGGTCAGAAGAGAAGGGAAATCAAGGCAGAGGAATTCAATGCCATGGTTGTGAAGGATATGGGCATATTCGAGCTGAATGTCCTACCTTTCTTAAGAAACAAAAGAAAGGAATGACTGTTACTTGGTCTGACTGTGATTCAGAAAGTAATTCTGAAGAAGAATCTGCCAAACTAGTTACTGCTTTAACTGGTGTTTGTACCTCTGAAAGTGACACTAGTGATGAAGAAGTGACATTTGAAGAACTGGCTGATACTTACAAGAAACTGTGTATCAGAAGTGCTGAAGTCTGTGTGCAGAATGAGAAACAATCAAAACTCATCATAAAGCTGGAGGCTGAAAAAAGGGCAAACCTTGAAACTATAAGTCATCTAGAAGGAGAAGTTCAATTGCTGAACTCACAACTGAATCAAATGACCAAATCTGTCAAGATGCTGACTAATGGAACAGACAAATTGGAAGAGATCCTTCAGGTTGGACAAATTATGGGAAACAAATCTGGACTAGGATTTGTGGAAGCAAAGAAATCTGGTACAGATAAGAAGATCAGGCCTAATAAGCAAATGTCAAAACAGATGTCTCAACACAACTCTCAACATCAGGAACATAGACACATGAAGAAAAGGTACCAAAGATGGAGATGTAATCATTGTGGGAGATATGGCCACATAAAGCCTTTCTGCTTCAGATTGCATGAATACCCTAATCAGAACTCAGGTGTCAAACCTAAGTCTAAAAAGGTACCACATGCTCCTAAATGGAAGAAAAAGGCTACTGCCCTGATAGCCCACACTTCCCTGAGGGTCTCTGCAAAGGAAGACTGGTACTTTGACAGTGGGTGTTCCAGACACATGACTGGAATCAAGAACCTCCTCAATAATGTTAAACCTCACACCACCAGTTTTGTGACCTTTGGAGATGGTTCTAAAGGTGAAATCAAAGGAGTAGGTAATTTGGACTGCCCTGGAGTTCCAAGTCTGAGTGAAGTATTGCTGGTAAAAGGGCTGACTGCTAATCTCATTAGTATCAGTCAATTGTCTGATTTAGGATTCAAGGTCATCTTCTCAAAATTTGAATGTCTAGTAATTAATGAAAAACTAGAAGTGGTAATGAAAGGAATCAGATCTAAAGATAACTGTTACTTGTGGAAGCCTGAGAACACTAATAACTCCACTATGTGTTCCATTACCAAAGAAGAAAAAGAGATGAAACTGTGGCACCATAAGCTTGGCCATCTTCATCTAAGAAGAATGAAAAGAAATATCTCTATGGAAGCAGTCAGAAGGATTCCAAGACTGCAAATTGATAAAAGGAGGGTTTGTGGTGAACTTCAAATTGAAAGGCTTGGTAAAAAGAGACATGTCTATGATGTGGTGAATAAACTTGAAGAAGGATGTGTTGTCAGAACCAGAAGTAATCATGACAAAGAATTTGGAAACAACAAGTTTAATAAATTCTATTTCCCAGAAAAAATGTGTCATGAAGTCTCTTCTCCTATAACTCATCATCAAAATGGAGTTGACAAAAAGAAAAATAGGAACATACAGGAATCTGCCAGAGCTATGATTCATGTCAAAAGAATGCCTTCCCAACTCTGTGCTGAAATAGTTGCAGCTGGTAGTAGCTGTTCTCAAAATATCTGGACAAAACAGATGCTCACTGAGTATAATGTCTCACAAGATGTTGTGACATTGTATTGTGACAATCTGAATACAATCAATATTTCCAAGAACCCTATTCAGCATAGCAGGACCAAGCACATTGACCTTGTAGAGAAGAAGACAATTAAACTGGAACATGGTGTCATCAAGCTTCAGCTAGCTGATTCTTCTACCAAGGCTCTTGTTGGAAATCAACTTGAAAACTTGAGGGGCAAGATGGGTATTTGCCAACGTGAAAAATTATAGCAATTAATTTTGCTTAAAACAAGGGTTGAAGGAGTTATTTGTGCTGAGTCTATTTTTAGTAGGTTAATCATATGTCTTTCCAATTCTTTCAAAATTATTAAGAAGTTGAATAGACTCTCATTTGCCTCCTACCTCTCTCGTCTTTGCAACCTATTCCTTTCTCTCAATCAAAGTTTTCTCTCAAATTGCTACTGGTGCTCTAAGTCAATCAAAATGTCTCAAACATCATCTTCAACCAAGGCGACCACTTCATCTTCATCATCTGACCAAGATTCTCGAGCAATCACCACATGCATAGATTCTGATGTCCTGGAGATCACTCCTCTCAGAGAAATGGCAACTGACCCCTCCAAAGTCAAAAATCTGAGAACTAGGCATGCAGGAAGAGCTCAAGCTACTGCTTCTGGTAATCCTTCTCATCCTTCTTCCTCTGTTCCAAATAGGGAAGTATCAGCTCAAGTTCATCAAGCAATTGCTAGGCTTGTGACAAGAATACTAAGCGGAAACCAATCTGTACCGGGGATTTCTGTCCCATTAAATCAAGAATCAGCAAGCCCAAATGTGGATGTCTCTGAGGATGTAGATGTCTCTGAGAATGTTGTGACACAAAATGACAACATTCAGAACCCTTCAGAAAAGACTGTTGATCCACCTATCATTGATGTGGATGAGGAATACTCAGACAATGATCTGATTTCCAATGTAAACCCTAGCATAGCTAGGAGAATGATGAAAAGAAAGGGTAATCAGAATGATGCAAAATGTATGACCAAAGATAAACCTGCTGTTAAGAAATCCAAGGCTGAAGGCAAGGCTGGGGTAAAATCTGTGAAAACTGGTCAGTCCAAAGGGAAGGTGAAAGCCCATGTGTATACTGGTAGACAACCAATTACAAAGAAGAGAAAAGAACCTGAATCTTCTGATTCTGATGAGGAATCAGAGTTTGAGATTGATGCTGAAGAAATTCCTATCAGAAGGAAACTCCCCTCCAGCAAAATTGCTAGAGTTCCTGAAGTCCCAACAGACAACATCTCTTTTCACCATCCTGACTATGCAAACAGATGGAAGTATGTTTGCTTGAAGATAATATCTTTAGAAAGAGAGCTAAACAATGATGCCATGGAGTGCAAGGACATCATGGACCTGATTAAGAATGCTGGACTGATGAAGACAGTGGTAAAATTTACCAAGTGTTATGAAAATCTGGTCAAGGAGTTCATAGTTAACTTGTCTAATGAATGTGCTGATGGAAGGTCAGCTGACTTTGAAAATGTTTATGTTAGAGGAAGAAGGGTTAATTTCTCTCCATCAGAAATTAACAAATTTCTTGGAAGATCAAACGAGGATTGTCCTGAACTGGAAGTCACTGACAATGAAGTTTGTCAAACCATCACAGCAAGACAAGTGAAGTGCTGGCCCTTGAAAGGCAAGCTGAATGCCAGCAAACTTAGCATGAAATTTGCCATCCTGCACAAGATTGGTGCAGCCAACTGGGTCCCTACAAACCATAAATCAACTATCTCCACAAGATTGGGGAGATTTATTTATGCTGTGGGAACCAAGACTGTTTTTGACTATGGCAGGTATATTTTTGAACAAACTTTAAAACATGCTGGTAGTTATGCTGTCAAAGGCCCAATTGCCTTTCCCTCCCTCCTTTGTGGAATTATCCTTGCACAATACCCTGATATCCTGGTGGCAAGAGATACTGCTTGCAAAAGAGCTCCTGCTCTTGGGTTACACTACAAGCTGTTTCAGGGATCTCATGCTCCTGATATTGTCATAACATCAGCTGAGACATCTTCTGTGAAGACTCAGTCCAAAACATCTGATGTTATAGCTGTATTAAAAGGGACCTGCAAAGAACTGGAAGCTAGGAAAAAGACCCTAGAAAACCTAATTGCCAGGTTAGAAAAGGAGGAAGCTGAAGGAAACAGAAGGGAAGAGGGTGTAGAAGCTGAAGATCATCTCAATACTGAAGAAACTAGCTCCTCTGAGTCTGATGACAGTGCTTCAAGGTTGGTGGAGTTGCTGATTGGTGGAGTTGGTGCTGGTCCCTGGTAGAGTTTGGAAGTGTGTTCAGTTTTTAGTTGCTGTTCTTATTACTTTTTCTGGATGACTGTATAAATTTTAAGAACATGTATCTTTGGCCCATTTGTGGCTAAAGAGGGGGAGATATATTTTTGGTACTTGATAGACATTCTATTTTTCTGCAGTCATATTTATTCTGCTGCTATCTATCTCTGATTGCTTAGGGTCTTTAGCCAAAAATCTGCCAAAGGGGGAGTTTGTAGTTGTTTAGTTATTGGCATGCATTTTTGGTAAAACCAGGTGTATGTGTGAATGTCATGACTGATGTCATAACATTCTAGTTTAGTATATACCGATTCATTAGGTACCTTTGCAGAAAAATATTGTCATACAGGTGCTGCTGTTTATAAGTGTGTATCTGAGCATTTTGCAAAAAGATCACATTACCTAAATCAGTAGACAGGTTTTCAGATGTCATAACAAATGTTAAGACATCCTGTTCTGAACTAACAGTTATGCAGTTTGGGTAATTCTGAGTTTTTTCAGGATTATGACTCAGTCTTTCCAGAACTGAAAATCTCGTGGACTTGGGGTTAACCTAGCTCAACCCTAACCTGGTTGATAAAGTCCTGTGACCTAGTCTTAAGGTCAAACGGAATTAACCCTAGCTTTTTGTGGAAACCCTAACTGAAGATGCAGCTGCTATATATTCAACAGAGCTGCTGTTTTGGAATTAATCCCTTTTTGACAGAAGATCATTTAGAAGCTGTATAGTTTTAACTATTGTAATCTAAGCAATTATCATTGTGATAAGTGACTTGGAATAGGTTTTAATTGTAAGGGTTGTGTATCACTCAAAGCTTTGAAGCAAGAGTGTTTGTATGTCTCTTGACTAAAGCTTTGAAGCAAAGTCAAGTTAGGTTTGTGTATCACTCAAAGCTGTGAAGCAAGAGTGTTTGTGTTGCTTGATTAAAAAGCTGTGAAGCATAATCAAGTGTATGTTTTGAAGAGTGTCTTCATCAATTCATTAGTCAAATTGTTTTATGTATCACTGCTGTGATTGAGGGGGAGTGAGTAGGAACTCAGGTTTAAGTTGTACTTAGATTGAAGTTGCATTGGGTAGGTCTTAAGTGAAGGAGATAAACTGGTTGGTTTATTCCTGAATTAATATCTCTTATAGTGGATTTCCTCCCTGGCTTGGTAGCCCCCAGAGTAGGTGTTGTTGCACACTGAACTGGGTAAACAATTGACTGTGTTCTTTACTGTTTTCTTGTATTTATTGTCTTATAGAAAGTCAGATACGGTGTCATAACATTGAACGTGACATTGAGTATCTGTAGCCAGAATTTCAAACTGTATTAATGTGTTTCTGAGATAGGTTAGTGCAGGAAAAGTAGATCGCATGACCTTCATGCTATCAGAATCAGGATTTTCCATATTTGCATCGGTCTGGGTTGCTTTGATCATACCTCACTAACCATTGTGTTTCAGTCTAAACTAATGTCTCCACTGAATTTGCAAGCCTTGATTTAGGGGGGTATGGTATTCTTGGATCTCTAATGCTTATTGTTTTGCAGGTTTGAAGAAAGGGGATACCGGAACTAGGGCTCTGGCGCCTCTCTGTTTCATGCAATGTTTTCATATTATATATGTTTTATTTCATTTAAGACAACTAATGTATTACCACCCTAGTGGTTAAATGCGCGCGCTAAAGACATTACTATGTCATGGCATGGGTTCGATCCCAGCTGTGATACGGTGGTAGAACCGACTGTTAATACTGGTTTGCCTTTTATATTCGCAAATGTGCGGTAAGCAAGAGTCTCCACCGAATTTTCTTTTATCCAACCAAGGAAAGGGTGAAAATAACAGGAATAAAACCTTTTTCGAGATTTTCTGAGTACGGGGGTAGATTATGAAAGGGAAGGTGGTAGCACCCTTTCCATCTGTGGTTTTCCACGGGCTCTTAGGTACTTGCTCATTTTTGAAAACTATTTTCGTGTTGTGTGTTTTTAAAGATTTTGTTTTTTTTATGATAACTCTTGTATTAGTCCTCAAGAGTGTGATAAAGCATTTTGAAAAGAAGTTTGAAAGTGTGTAAGTGAAAATAATTAGGTTTGAGCAAGTACTTAAGAACTGTCTACCTACTCGAAAAAAAGGCATTATTTTCCTCATTTCCTTTAGATAGTGCTATCCTACTATTAGTGAGTAGGTAGCCCTATCGTTGGATGTTGAGGGACTATCGAAAGGGACGTTTATGGTCATTGAAGGAAACATGTAAGGATACCTTAGCATTTCAAAGGGACTGTCATAATATAGGCAACATCGAGGGACAAGATCATTTCTTGTAAGCAACTCGAGGGATATTAAGGAACCATGATCTTTATGATAACTTTTAAACTGAGGGTCTTTGCTAAGATATTCCTACGTTCGAGGGACATGACCATTTCCGAATGCAACAAGTGAGGTATACCCTAGGGGTGCAAGTGTGCAACAGTGTGCTTTTTTCGGATATTTTATCTTATGTTAGTGATCGAATGATTAATTGATTAATTTTTGTCATGCACGCCTAATTAACTAACAATTTATATACAAGCATATAAAAGTGAGAAATAAAGTTCTTACAGCTATTACAAGGCTTTGTTGTAGTTACATAAATAATGAACGAAAAGTAAAAATGTGAAAATTGAAAATCCTAATTAAACTATTACAAGCCGGGCACAGTTGCATAATAAAAATAATCGTATGAAAAATACTAATGTGCAAAAATTAAGACTGGCCTATGCTTGAAACCCTAAAAGTCTAATTGCCCATTAAAAATATTTTTGGTATTTTTATGAAAAAAAGATTTGAAATTTAACCTAATCTCTAATTAATTTTAACTAATGAAGTAGGTCAAAATAATTAAATTAAATTAATTTATTTACCAAAAATTAAATTTAATTAGAAAAACCTAAGTCTTTTTTTTTTTGTGATTTTCTGTTTTTTATGATTTTAAAAAATGAATAAATATAAAATATGAACTAATTAAAAAAAAATAAATAAAATAAATAAAATAAAGATGGGCCTGGGGGTGAGAAACCCAACTGGGGGGTTATGCTGCTGAACTCCACCAAGGCCTAGATCTGGTGGCCCACAGCTGCGCTGGATCTGGTGTTGTTGTGTTAGGGAGGTCCACCATGGTCTCCAGTCACCTGGAGCGTTGGATCTACTATATCAAGATTGGATGGCCCAAGTGTGAAACCCATCATACGCTTGTTACTTCTCAAGTGCATTAGATCTGGAACAGAATTGTTAGAAAATTCAAAATATCAACTCCTGGGATTGAACCCAGACCCCTTATGAGGGAAGACCTTTGCACGCTTACTCATCGCCGCTGGGCCATTTGAATCAATTATTAGTATAATGAAACAAAAATAACATAAGGGAAAATCAGGTAACAAAATCCAGTCAGCAAAATGTGTGCACTGTAAGATTTAAGTGGACCAATCAAATTGCACAATCTTTCCACGCGGACGCTCAACAGAGTCAATACAAGTCAAAGACGCCAGAGCAGATCTCCGGCCGTCTTCTCCGGCCCTGCAAAAATTGGATCTGCAAAAATAAGAAGAATCAAAGCCCCAAATTCAGGCTACACCCCCCCTATTTTCCATGCTACGAATTCAATAGTGATGGCCATTTGGCCTGAGGAGGCATGTATCATCTTGTTCGTGCCTTGGCCGTTTCCAAGCCCTAACCATGGCAACCTACATTCTAAGCCTCTAGATTTTCATGTAACACGTTAGAACGATTCAAAACAATTATATGAACACAAATGTATGCTTTGGATTCATTTAAATCACGTGTGTTAAGAGATTTAAATACGAAAATTTTACCAAAAGGGTGTGACTTGGTTGGCCGGCTTCATACTGCTTCAGTCGTGGATGAAGGTTGATATGGCTACCTGGGACCTTCAGGAGATGGATAGGACACCTCATTTTGTCTACAAACGGATGGATCACAATATAGAGATTTTCAATATCCTTTGAAATTTTAGAAATTCTCTAGGGTTCTTATTAAGCTGGTTGTGCATCCCCTCTTGCTCTCAATCTCTTCTATTTATATATGCTAGCAATTAGGTTAACAAATTTGTTCCAAATCACCATGGCTTGATGACAAGAATATGAGTTTTTAATTTGTATCAAAACTTGCTATTTCAAGAAAATCTCCTTCTCCTTTTGTCCCATTCATTTTTCTTTGACATGCCAGCCTATCTTATCCCTTATTTGATTAGAAAAAGATTCTCAAATCATATCTTACATGATTCCCATTATTTATTTATTTAATTTAAATTTTAATGAATAAAAAATCAAAATAAATAATAAAATTAATGAGATAATGTATGGGTGAGCTCAAAAATTCGTGGGCCATGTTAAGGATAAGTTTCAAGCATGAAAACATGGGCCCATTTGGAAAAAATTCAATTTTGGTCAATATTGGTTTCATGCATATTTCCAAAAATTGGTCAACTTTAGCAATGCACATCTCTCTCATTTTTAACCCTAAGAGGGTGTTCTTTGACTTTTTAGAGAGCTTAGGATGTCCTATAAACAACCCTTTTGGTTTTATCTCAATTAGATCGTCCATGTTCATGTAAGGAGTTTGACCCAAAAGGTGTTTTTGTTGACTTTTGAAAGGACCTATAATGTATGAGATTGTATCTTTTCAATGGTGCCTTTCTTGAACTTGTGGGCTGAAGAGAAGTTGTAGGGAATTGGATTCTCTTCAAAATGGACCTTTGTGGAAAACTTTCTGATAAAGTATGATAAAGTTATGCTTGGTCAAAGTTTGGTTGACTTTTCCTTTAGAAACCCTAATTTGCCATTTTTTGACTTTTGATGAGTTAGGGGCATTTCTTGAGGAATCATGATCAACCTTGTTCAAATGCTGGATATCACTTCAAAATCTTAATGTTGACCAAAAATCTTGAAGTTTGACTGTATTTGGGCCACAGTTGACTTTTGACCTAGTATAGTTGATTTCGAGGCATTTGAGCAATTAACTGAGCAAACTTGTTGTTCAAGGCATGAAATTTGGCATGGATGATCTTGAGGACATATTAGGACAATGGAGAACATTTTGGATCCTTGGAACTCTCACATCTTGCTTAAAATTTAAACCCTAGTTGAGGTTCATTGCCTTAGGAGGAGAATTTGTCTGGTCAATTCTTAGTCATCCTAGGGCAAGTTAAGGACCTTAATGAGCATGTCTTGAGTGAAATGAGAGGGAAAATTTTGGGGTACAACAGCTGCCCCTATTCAATCTTCTTAAACCTGAAGATGTAGATTGGCTGGTCTGTCTTTCGTGATCTGAAGGTGGAAGATGATCGAACACTAGAGTGCCCAGAAATTTAGACTCGTCTGAAATGATACTTTACTATATAGATAATATCGGGAATGGGTTATAGATGCTATTTGGAGAAGATGAAGGAAGATCATCGGAGATGGGCTTAAAGATGCCATCTAGAGAACGTGATAGAGAGTCGTCGGAGATGGGCTTAGAGATGCCATCTAGAACAATGTTGATTTCATGAGATACTATTTTATGGGAATTCTTATTCATGTTGTTGAGGAGGACTCCGTTGAGGAATATTGGTCTGTCTTGGGAAATAGAGTTTAGGAGTTTCAGTTGCCCGTTACTCTACTGGGGAGTCATCTCTTGATTGAAGAGACAGAAGTGAACTGCTATCTGGTTAGGATCCAGGCTTCACAGTGACTTGCTAAGGATAATAAGGCCGACTGCTATTTGGTCGTATTCCAGGCTTCACAGCGATTTACTGGGGAAACGAGAAATTAACTGCTATCTGGTCATACTCCAGGCTTCACAGTAACTCCAACTGTTATCTGGTTGGAATTTAGGCTTCAATGACTTGAATTGTTATCTGGTCGTGTCCAGGCTTCAGTGATTTGAAGAAAATAAGTTGTTATCTGGTCGGATCCAGGCTTTAACTTGAATTTGAGGTATACTACTATTTGGTCGAGTCTAGTCTTCATAATAATTGACAGAGTAAACTGCTATCTGGTTGGATTCCAGGTTTCACAGCACCTTATACTGTTATCTGGTCGGATTCCAGGCTTCACAATAACTTGAATTATTTATTTACTATTATCCGGTCGGATTCTGGGATTCATCCATGATGTTAATTGTTATCTGGTTGTGTCCAGGCTTCAGTGATGGTGAATTGCTATCTGGTCATATTCTAGGCTTTACTGTTTCTTTAACTGGAATAGAAATCAGAAAAATATCAATATCGATTTAACTGAACCAAAGAAGGTCTTGAGTTGTCTTCAACTGGAATAGAAATCAAGAAAATCTTAGTATCGATTTAGTTGAACCAGAGGAAAGTCTTGAATTAACTTTGACTGGAATAGAAATCAGACAAATCTTAGTATCGATTTAACTGAACCAGACAAAAGTCTTGGAATATCTTCGACTAGAATAGAAATCAAAGAGATCTTAGTGTCAATCTAACTGTACCAGGGAAGGTCTTTTGAGGGCCTCTTTCTGAGGAAAATGCTGAAATAGCCCTACATCGGACGTAGCTTTTGAGAAGACTACCAGGTCACGTACATAGTCAACGGTGCTTGTTGATTTGATCTTTTCCCTGAAAAAGGTAAAGAGTTAGTCGTATGCAATGTCATGATGTATGAGATGCATTGTGTGATAATGTTCTCAAAATAAATGAGATTAGGATGTATGCGATGTGTATGCGTATGTCATGATGTATGAATATGGGATACTATTGTGATATTTCTTAGTATGGGAAATTAAATCACGGACTGCTGCTGAAGAGTATTAGGAAGCTGAGACCTTCATTTCCGCTGGAGATGATGAATGGATATGATTCGTCGAGGATTTCCTATTTCTGTTTGAGGATATTATGTCGGGGATTGATTATACGGAGAGAGATAATGCTTTGTTGGAAGGTTTTGCCGATGTAGAGAAATAAACTCTACTGGGGCCTAAATTTCCGCAGTTTGAGAAATAAACTCTACCCGGGAGGAGGTTTTATAAACTATTTGAAATTATAAAACTCGGCTGGGGAATACATATTTCAGATCTCTAAAGGCACTTTTCTGGAGGAGATAATTCCTGCTTGGGGAAGAAGAGATCAAAACACTGGTTATTTCTACTCTGTGGGGAACATAGACATCGCGGGGTCGTATGTAATGGCGACTTCGTCTCAAACTGTCTCTGCCCCTGGACCTGCTGGAAGGAGTAACTGTTGGGACTACAAATGGCTTTAGACTTTGCCCCATTTCTTAAAGTCATTAGCAATTGTCTTTCTGTTTTTTATGCAAGTGTTTGTGAACAGTAATCATATTCAAATGCATATGTCAAAAATAATCACTGGACGTTTTTGCAAAACAAAACAGAAAAGTAAAAACAAATAGTTTTGTACTTTCAAAGAAATGATTTGTATTGATTTCCAAAGTTTTCCTATAACAGGCATTTTGTACAAAGAGAATAACGTTCTAGTAGGAGAACACCGTCGTAAAAAAATGAAAATTACACAAGATAGTGTATAAAGAGAAAACAACTATGTGTAATAATCCCATTGAGTTTCAATTCTACTATTGCCCCTATGTCCTTGAGCGTCTCATCACTTTGCTACTTGTCCAAAGCTGACTGGATTGATTGGTACCGTTTGAGCTTGGTAGTTGATAATGAATTATGGTCGCAAGGTGATCCAATGGGACATAGTTGTACACTTCAAATCCCTAACTTTTTCCTGGACCTCCCTTTCGGGTTTTCAGTCCACCGGGATACCCTTTTTTGCCCAAGCCGCCTTTTCAGGTTTTCGACTAGTCGGGTGTACATACTTTTTTGTATTTATCCTTAATTTTTGCCCGAACCCTTTTGGCTCACTGGGATGCCATTATTTTTCCTAGGTCATTCAACCTAGCGGGTATTTATTTAGGCATAGTATCTTTTCACTATGTCCGCATTCACAGGATGAGGAAGGTCGTCACTGTCCATGGTGGTCAGAATCAAGGCTCCACTGGAAAATATGCTTTTGATCACAAATGGCCCTTCGTACGTGGGAGTCCATTTTCCCTTGGGATCACCTTGTGGCAGTATGATGCGCTTGATTACTAGATCATTCAATTGATACACTTGATGTCTGACCTTTTTTTTGAAAGCCTTGATCATTCGCTTTTGGTATATCTGACCATGACAGACAGCAACAAGCCTTTTCTCATCAATCAGATTCAGTTAATCAAGTCGAGTCTGGATCCGGTCATCTTCGTTCAAACCCGCATCCTTCATGTTCCTCAAAGAAGGGATCTGGAGGTACATGTACTTTATCACCATAGATCTGGCATTTGTGACAAGTTCGGGAGTGCTGATAACAGTCTACTTCCATAGTAGACCAATAGTATCTTGCCCGTAGGATCTTTTTAGCCATGGTGTGTCCAGTAGAGTGGGTGCCTAAGGTACCTTCGTGTAAATCTGCCATAATCCTCTCTAATTCGCTCTTGTCTACACACCGAAGTAAAGTAGAGTCATGGTTGCGCTTGTAGAGGATTCCATTATTGAGGATGAACTTTACAGAGAAACTTCTCAGAAACTTCTTATCATTGACAGACGCCCCCTCGGGATATTCTTGAGCCTCGAGATACCTTTTCACTTCATGGAACTAGGATCTGCCTTCTACTTCTTCATTGTCAATCTCATAGCAGTATGCTGGTTCATCCAACCTCTCAATAGTGATCTGAGGAGCCTCGTTGTCCCACTTGACCTTGAACATGGATGACATAGTAGCTAGTGCGTCCGCTAACTGGTTCTCTTCTCGTGGAAAATGTTCAAAGGTAACCTCTTCAAAGTGTGGAAGCAACGTCAGCACATGTTCTTTGTAAGGGATGAGATTAGGGTGCTTCGTGTCCCACTCCCCTTTGATTTGACTTATTACCAAGGTTGAATCCTCGAAAACGCTCTAGAACATGATCCTCAGGTCAATAGCAGCTTTGAGACGCATAATGCATGCCTCATACTCTGCCATGTTGTTAGTACAGTTGAAACATAATTTGGCCATGAAAGGAGTATGACAGCCCTCAAGAGATATGATTACAACACTGATGCCATTGCCGAGTGCATTGGAAGCTCCATCAAAAACCATGGTCCATCGAGATCCTTCCGCAGGTCCTTCATTCGGTCCAGGTTCTTCACAGCCTGTCACTAACATGATATTCTTATCCAGAAATTCAAAATTCATGGATTGGTAGTCATCCACAGCCTGATGAGCTAAATGATCAGCTAGTACACTTCCCTTGATTTCTTTCTGGGTCGTGTATTAGGTATCGTATTAGGTTAGGATCATTTGCCATCTTGATATTCTTTCAGAGAGAGAGGGCTTCTCGAAGATGTATTTGATCGGATCCATCTTAGATATTAACAAATAGTACGGGTCAACATATACTGTCTCAGTCAGCGAGCGGCCCATGCCAAAGTGCAGCAAGTTTTCTCGAGCAGTCAGTATCTTGTTTCACAGTTGGTAAACTTTTTGCAAAGGTACTATACTGCATGCTCTTTTTGATCGGACTCGTCATGCTGCCCCGGCACACACCCCCATTGAATTATCCAATACTGTTAAGTACATTATCAAAGGTCTTCCTTCAATCGAAGGCATCAAAATTGGAGGCTCTTAAAGTTACTCCTTGATTCTCTTGAAGGCAGTCTGGAATTCGTCATTCCACTTTACCACTTGATCTTTCTTCAGGAGTTTAAAGATTGGCTCACAAGTAGAAGTTAAATGGGAGATGAATCTGGAAATGTAATTTAGGCGTCCCAAAAAGCCTCTAACCTCCTTCTCAGTGCGAGGAGCCGGAATGTCTTGTATAGTCTTTACCTTTGCAGGGTCTACCTGAATACCCTTGTCGCTGACAATGAAGCCTAGGAGTTTACCAGACCTTACTCCGAAGGTGCACTTGTTCGGATTTAGCCTCAGCTTGTACGTCTTTAACTTATCAAATAGCTTTTGTAGATGATCAAGGTGATCTTCCTCAGTTTGAGACCTAGCTATCAGGTCATCAATATAGACCTCTATCTCATGGTGAATCATGTCATGAAACAAAGCTACCATGGCTCGTTGATAGGTTGCCCCAACGTTCTTCAACCCAAACGGTATCACTTTGTAATAGAAAGTTCCCCATTGTGTGACGATGGTTGTCTTCTCCATGTCTTCGGGTGCCATCTTGACTTGATTGTAACCAAAGAAACTGTCCATGAAGGAAAAGATCTATTGTTGCACGGTGTTGTCAACCAGAACGTAAATGTGGGGAAGCAGAAAGTCATCCTTGGGGCTTGCCCTGTTCAAATCTCTGTAGTCCACACACATCCGCACCTTGCCATCCTTTTTAGGCACCGGGACTACATTAGCCACCCATTGGGGATAAGAGGTGATAGCTAAGAATCCAGCGTTGAACTGTTTCATAACCTCTGCTTTGATCTTCTCTAACATTTCAGGGTGCATACGGCGGACCTTCTGCTTTACTGGAGGGAAATCTTCTTTAGTTGGCAGGCGATGAACCACAGTATCGGTGTATAGTCTGGGCATGTCTTTATATGAACAGGAAAAGATCTCTACATAGTCATGCACCATCTGTATCAACCGTTGTTTGACACAAAGCTCTAGATTTGCACCTATCTTGACTTCTTTTTTGTCCTCTTATGTGCCCAAGTTTATTGTCTCAACTGGCTCTTCATGAGGCTGTATAGCCCTTTCTTCCTACTGTAACAGCCTAGCAAGTTCTCCGGGTACCTCACAATCCTCTTCACCTTCGTCCTCGGCTTGGTTGATCGGATTTTCAAAGTCATAACCGGCAATAGCAGAACTGTTATCAATAGGATCCAGAGTGGATATGGATCTGCAGTTCGATATATGAGTGTGTGTAAGAGAATAGTTGTATAGACAAAGTAAAAGCAGAAAAGAAAAACAGAGAGCGCAAAATTTGTATGCAAAACATCCAATGTTTTATTAATTCCATATGAAGTTGAAACATGATAACCCTCACAAATAAAACATTGTGCCCCGGGTAAGACACATGGCCATAAAGTTTATATTGTTTATTACATATCCAAAAACAAGAAAGACAATTACTTCTGAATAAAATTAATTGGTACAAAGTCTTTTGTTGTCCAGTTACTGGGTCCACCATTGGTAGTAGGGAAGATCCAGCTATCCATGCCATAGCTACTGTTAACATCTTCTGTGGCGGAGACCACATCAATAACATTGATTCTCGGGCCAAGCTTGGGCATGGGTGCAGTTATGATGTTGAGAGTCTCAGGGGGATCGAATTCAATCTCCTTTTCCTTGATCAGACCCTGCACCTTGTTCTTCAAAACCCAGCAGTCATTTGTGTCATTCCCAAGAGTCTCAGAATGGTAGGCGCACCGAGAATTTGGATTGTAGCGGGGAGAGGTGGTATTAGGATTATTCGGGGCTTCCCTTAAAGTTACTAGATTGGACTTCAATAATTATGGAAAGACTTGAGAAAGAGTTATATTTATTCGGGTAAATTGTCTTACCGGCCTTTCTGCCCTAGGCTGATTGTTTCGTTGTTGAGTAGGTGCAGGTTCAGATATCATAATAGCACCTACCACTGGACGACGCTCGGTTCTGCTCTGATTTCAATGATTGTACACATCACTGGCCTCTTTGTTCCATACGAAATGTCTCCTTGCCGCACTTGAAGAGGCATCCTTATGAATCTTGCCACTTCTAATCCTAGCTTCCACTCTTTCTCCTGTCAAAATCAATTCAGTAAAGTCGGCTGAGGAGATTCCAATCAGATGATTGAAAAACGGACCAGATAGGGTACCCAAAAACATATCCACTAAATCCCTATCAGACAGGGGAGGTTGGAATCTTCCTTCTAAGTCCCTCCACTTTTGAGCATAGTCTTTAAAGCCCTCGCTCGAACCCATAAACATACTTTGGAGTTGTGTACGGGTGGGAGAAAGGTTTGCATTATACTGATACTGCTTGTAGAAAGAAGCAGCCAGGTCTTCCAAATTACGAATGTTGGTGTTGTACCCTAAAATTTTCCCTCCCATTTTAACTCAATACATGCTTCTAGAGGTCCTCAATTTCCCTAGGATGACTAAGAATTGACCAGACAAATTCTCCTCCTAAGGCAATGAACCTTAACTAGGGTTTCCATTTTAATTAATATGTATGAGTCCCAAATATCCCAAATGTTATCCATTGTCCTAATATGTCCTCAAGATCATCCATGCCAAATTTCATGCCTTGAACAACAAGTTTGCTCAGTCAACTGCTCAAATGCCTGAAAATATATTGTACTAGGTCAAAAGTCAATTGTGGCCCAAATACAGTCAAACTTCAAGATTTTTGGTCAACATCAACATTTTGAAGTAATATCCATCATTTTATCAAGGTTTGATCATGATTCCTCAAGAAATGCTCCTAACTCATCAAAAGTCAAAAATGGCAAATTAGGGTTTCCATAGGAAAAGTCAACCAAACTTTGACCAGGCATAACTTTCACATACTTTATCAGAAAATTTTCCACTAAGGCTAATTTTAAAGAGAATCTAATTCCCTACAATTCCTATTCAACCCTCAAGTTCAAGAAATGCCTTAATCAAAAGATACAATCTCAGACATTATAGGTCCTTTCAAAAAGTCAACAAAAACACCTTTTGGGTCAAACCTCCTTACATGAACATGGAAGATCCAATTGAGATGAAACCAAACGGGTTTTTTATAGGACATCCTAAGCTCTCTAAAAAGTCAAAGAACACCCTCTTAGGGTAAAAAATGAGAGAGATAATGATTGCACAAGTTGGGCAATTTTCAAGAAATGCATGAAATCTCAATTGGGCAAATTTGTATTTTTGAGCTATTTGGCCCAATTTTTAGAGTCCAAACGTGTTCATGATGCATCTAAGGATCTCTAAACATGTCCATGCATTTGTTTATTTTTTATTTTATTTATCTTTATTTTATTCAAATAAATTCAAAATAAATTAAATAAATATTAAATAAATGCAAGAATATGCAAGATATAGAATATGCAAATCTTTTTTAAACCAAAGTGATCATGGCCAGCTATCAAAACTGTGTGGATTGAAAAAGAAAGTGGATTTCTTCTTTTGGAAATATTTGAATCAAAATCTTTATATTTTAAAATAGCATTGATCAATTGGATTCTTGCTACAATTATAAACCTAAAAGGATTTACTACATATAGAGAATAACCCTAGACCTAATGGAGACGCGCATCCAGCCTAACAGGAACCCTAGAGAATTATCAAAATTTCAAAGAATATTGCAAACATATAACTTGTGTTCCAACCACTACCAGGATCTTTTAAGCATTCAAACACCTCCCTGAGGCTTTCAGGACCCCAACCCAGTCTTCAAGCAAGCAGTGCAACGTCCAGATCAACTGTATCACCATTACTCCATTTGGTATATTTTGACGATCTCAAACTTTTTCTTCACGTAATATAAATGATTTTCATATACATATTTGTGTTTATACTAATGATTATGTGTGTTTAGAGTCATTACATGAGAGATTTAACACAGGGATGAAGCTTTGGCATTGTTAGGACAAAGCTTCAGCCAAGCTTCATATCTCAAGATACAGGCTTCTTCAGAGCAAACCAACCATGCCATTGTATTCGCAAGGGTCTAATTAGGCTAGTAGGATTCTTTTCATGTTCTTTTTCATGAGACTTCACAGGTTTTGATTTTTGTCCAAACGGAGAAGATGACCGGAACCATCATCCACGGTGGTTTGACCGGCCAAGGACTTTGCGTGGCATATTAGGATGAAATGATTGGTCTATTCAAATTGCAGGGGACCCACTTGGCACGCGTGTTTTTCACAGTCAACATTAGGACTCGATTTGTTTTATATATTTATTAATGTGATTATATGAACGGAAGTACAGCCGTCCCAACGGTAGAGATAGCGCGCTTAAGGCTTTGTATGTGTGCAAGGGCATGGGTTTGATCCCTGCCTCTTGCATATTATTTTTTCTGAATATTTCTTGCAGATTCAGTGGTTCCACTTCAAGCGCGCGCATCATGCGTCCCATTCTCATCACCTTTGGATCCATCCAGTACCAGATCTAATGCCTAGTGACGCCTCCCCATGGTGGACTTCCCAAGCATGCCTCTCACTGGATCTCACGCAAGCATGGGCCATCAGAGTTGGGCCTAGACAAATTTCAGCAATACACCCCTCCAATTGGGTTTCACACCCCCCAGGCCCATCTTCTTTCCTTTATTTTATTTAATTTTTGTTAATTATTTTATATTTTCTATTCATTTATTTTTTCAATACAATCATAAAAATCAAAAATCATAAAAAAAATAATAGGATTTAGAGTTTTTCTTAGAAAAATTAATTTTTGCAAATTAATTTAATTAAATTTTAACCTTTTTTTTCTTTAATTTAAAATTAGTTAGAAATTAGGTTAAACTTCTAATTTTTTTTCATAAACTACAAAAAATATTTTTAATAGGCAAGTAGATTTTTTAGGGTTTAGAATTTACTTCAGTCTTAATTTTCGTGCATTATTTTTTTTCCATACGATTATTTTTTATTATTTATGTAATTGCGTCCGGTTTGTAATAGTTAATTAGGGTTTTAATTTCCGCATTTTTACATTTTCGTCCATTACTTATGTATCTACACCAAAGCCTTGTAATAGCGGTAGGACTTTATTTCTCGCTTTATATTTCTTATATGCTTGTATATAGACTGCTAGTAATTAGGCGTGCATGACAAGATTAAATCAATTAATCGTTAGATCACTAACACAAGATAAAATATCTGAAAATTGAACACATTTCTCACACTTGCACCCTTAGGGTATACCTCACTTGGTTGCCTCGGAAAATAATGGTCATGTCCCTCGAACATAGGGATATCTTATCAAAGACCCTCAATTTAAAATTTATCATAAAGATCAAAGCCCCTTAATGTCCCTCTAGTTGCCTACGAGAAATGATCTTGTCCCTTGGTATTGCCTATATGATGACAGTCCCTTCGAAATGCTAAGATATCCTTACATGTTGCCTTCAATGACCATAATGTCCCTTTCGATAGTCCCTCAACATCCAACAATAGGGCTACCTACTCACTAATAGTAGGATAGCACTATATAAAGGAAAGGAGGAAAATAACATCCTTTTTCGAGTAGGTAGACAGTTCTTAAGTACTTGCTCAAAACCATTTTTTCTACACTTACACACTTTCAAAAAACTACTTTCAAAAATGCTTTATCACACTCTTGAGGACTGATACAAGAGTTATCATAAAGCAAACAAAACCTTTCAAAAACACACAAACACGAAAACAGTTTTCAAAATGAGCAAGTACCTAAGAGCCCGTAGAAAACTACGAATGGAAAGGGTGATAACACCTTCCCTTTCCATAATCTACCCCCCTTACGCAGAAAATCTCAAAAAAAGGTCTTTTTCTGTTCTTTTCACCCTTTCCTTTGTTGGATAAAAGAAAAGGCGGTGGCGACTCTTGCTTACCGCGACATTTTCGAACAAAAAACGCAAAACCAGTATTAATAGTCGGTTCTGCCACCGTATTACAGTTGGTCCCTTCTAGCTGGTAGAACCATTCTAGTTGAGTTCCGGATAGACTATCCTGAAAGAAGTGGACCCGTGAGTCCTTGTCAGCAGTGTGAGGCTGGATCTTTCTCACATAAGATCGGAGGGGCATCTTGGGACATGAAACCCCATCATATTTGGTGAACACTGGCACCTTAAACTTCTATGGGATAACAACCCCAGAAACCAAACCTAGCTCTTCAAAATCCAGCCTAGGCACTTTCTAGATTTCCATTGCACTTAGACGTTCTTCCAACTTTTTGTATTTTTCATCGTCCGGAGGGTACTCTCTAAGAAAAGTGCAATGGAGAGCATTACCCTCCGGCCGATGAAAAATACAAACAGCTGGAAGAACATCTAAGTGCAATGGAAATCCAGAAAGTGCCTAGGCTGGATTTTGAAGAGCTGGGTTTGGTTTCTGGAGTTGTCATCCCGCAGAAGTTCAAGGTGCCAGTGTTCACCAAATAAGATGGGGTTTCATGTCCCAAGATTCACCTCCGGTCTTATGTGAGGAAGATCCATCATCACATTGCTGACAAAGACTTATGGGTCTACTTCTTTCAGGATAGTCTATCCGGAACTGAACTAGAATGGTTCTACCAGCTGGAAGGGACCAACTGTGATACGGTGGCAGAATCGACTATTAATACTGGTTTTCATTTTGTATTTGCAAATGTGCGGTAAGCAAGAGTCGCCATTGAATTTTATTTTATCCAACCAAGGAAAGGGTGAAAAGAACAGAAAAATACCTTTTTCGAGATTTTCTGAGTAAGGGGGTAGATTATGGAAGGAAAGGTGTTAGCACCCTTTCCATCCGTAGTTTTCCACGGGCTCTTAGGTACTTGCTAATTTTTTAAAATTGTTTTCGTGTTTTGTATGTTTTGAAAGATTTTGTTTGTTTATTATAACTCTTGTATCAGACCTCAAGAGTGTGATAAAGCGTTTTGAAAAGAAGTTTGAAAGTGTGTAAGTGTAAAAAATTAGGTTTGAGCAAGTACTTAAGAACTGTCTACCTACTCGAAAAAAGGCGTTATTTTCCTCCTTTCCTTTTGATAGTGTTATCCTACTATTAGTGAGTAGGTAGCCCTATCGTTGGATGTTGAGGGACTATCGAAAGGGACGTTTATGGTCATTGAAGGCAACATGTAAGAATACATTACCATTTCGAAGGGACTGCCATCATATAGGCAACATCGAGGGACAAGATCATTTCTCGTAGGCAACTCGAGGGACATTAAGGGACCATGATCTTTATAATAACTTTTAAACTGAGGGTCTTTGTTAAGATATCCCTACGTTCGAGGGACATGACCATTTCCGAAGGCAACAAGTGAGGTATACCCTAGGGGGTACAAGTGTGCAACAATGTGCTTTTTTCGGATATTTTATCTTATGTTAGTGATCTAATGATTAATTGATTAATTCTTGTCATGCACGCCTAATTTACTAACAATTTATATACAAGCATATAAAAGAGAGAAATAAAATTCCTACATTTATTACAAGGCTTTGGTGTAGTTACATAAATAATGAACGAAAAGTAAAAATGCGAAAATGGAAAACCCTAATTAAACTATTACAAGTCGGGCACAGTTACATAATAAAAACAATCGTATGAAAAATAATGACGCGCGGAAATTAAGACTGGCCTACGCTTGAAACCCTAAAAGTCTAATTGCCCATTAAAAATATTTTTGGTATTTTTATGAAAAATAAAAGATTGGAAATTTAACCTAATCTCTAATTAATTTTAATTAATGAAGTAGGTCAAAATAATTAAATCAAATTAATTTATTTACCAAAAATTAAATTTAATTAGAAAAACCTAAGTCTATTTTTTTGTGATTTTCTGATTTTTATGATTTTAAAAAATGAATAAATAGAAAATATGAACTAATTAAAAATATTAAATAAAATAAATAAAAGAAAGATGGGTCTGGGGGTGAGAAACCCAATTGGTGGGTTATGCTGTTGAATTCCACCAAGGCTGAGATCTGGTGGCCCATAGCTGCGCTGGATCTAGTGTTGTTGTGTTAGGGAGGTCCACCATGGTCTTCAGTCACCTGGAGAGTTGGATCTACTATCTCAATATTGGACGTCCCAAGTGTGAGGCACATCATACAGTTGTTACTTCTCAAGTGTATTAGATCTGGAACAAAATTGTTAGAAAAATGCAAAATATCAACTCCTTGGATCGAACCCAGGCCCCTTAAGAGGGAAGACCTATGCACGCTTACTCATCATCTCTGGGCCATTTGAATCAATTGTTAGTATAATGAAACAAAAATAACATAAGGGAAAATCAGGCAACAAAATCCAGTCAGCAAAATGCGCGCACTGTAAGATTTAAGTGGACCAATCAAAATGCACAATCTTGCCACGCGGATGCCCAACGGAGTCAATACAAGTCAAAGACGCCAGAGCAGATCTATGGTCGTCTTCTCCGGCCCTGTAAAAATTGGATCTGAAAAAATACGCAGAATCAAAGCCCCAAATTCAGGCTACCCCCCCCCCCCCCCCCCCCCCCCCCGATTTTGCATGCTACGAATTTAATGGTGATGGCCATTTGGCCTAAGGAGGATTGTATCATCTTGTTCGTGCCTTGGCCGTTTCCAAGCCCTAACCATGGCAACCTACATTCTAAGCCTCTAGCTTTTCATGTAGCACGTTAGATCGATTCAAAACAATCATATGAACACAAATTTATGCTTTGGATTCATTTAAATTGCGTGTGTTAAGAGATTCAAATACGAAAATTTTACCAAAAGGATGTGACTTGGTTGGCCGGCTTTAGGCTGCTTCAGTCATGGATGAAAGTTGATATGGCTACCTGGGACCTTCAGAGATGGATAGGACACCTCATTTTGTCTCAAATGGCTGGATCACAATATAGAGATTTTCAATATCCTTTAAAATTTTGAAAATTCTCTAGGGTTCTTGTTAGGCTGGTTGTGCATCCCCTCTTGCTCTCAATCTCTTCTGTTTATATATGCCAGCATATAGGTTAACAAATTCGTTCTAAATCTCCATGGTTTGATGACAAGAATGTGAGTTTTTAATTTGTATCAAAACTTGCTATTTCAAGAAAATCTCTTTCTCCTTTTTTCCCATGCGTTTTTCTTTGACATGTCAGCCTATCTTATCCCTTATTTGATGAGAAAAAGATTCTCAAATCATATCATACATGACTCCCATTATTTATTTATTTATTTTGAATTTTTATGAATAAAAAATCAAAATAAATAATAAAATTAATGAGATAATGTATGAGTGAGCTCAGAGTTCGTGGGCCATGTTAAGAACAAGTTTCAAGCATGAAAACATGGGCCCATTTGGAAAAAAATCAATTTTGGTCAATATTGGTTTCATGCATATTTCCAAAAATTGGTCAACTTTAGCAATGCATATCTCTCTCATTTTTAACCCTAAGAGGTTGTTCTAGGACTTTTTAGAGAGCTTAGGATGTTCTATAAACAATCCTTTTGGTTTAATCTCAATTGGATATTCCATGTTCATTTAAGCAGCTTTGACCCAAAAGGTGTTTTTGTTGACTTTTTGAAAGGACCTATAATGTATGAGCTTGTATCTTTTCAATGGTGCCTTTCTTGAACTTGTGGGCTGAAGAGAAGTTGTAGGGAATTGGATTATCTTAAAAATGGTCCTTTGTGGAAAACAATTTGATAAAGTATGAGAAAGTTATGCTTGGGCAAAGTTTGGTTGACTTTTCCTATAGAAACCCTAATTTGCCATTTTGACTTTTGATGAGTTAGGAGCATTTCTTGAGGAATCATGATCAACCCTTGATCAAATGATGGATATCACTTCAAAATATTGATGTTGATCAAAAATCTTGAAGTTGACCAAAAATATTGAAGTTTGACTGTATTTGGGCCACAATTGACTTTTAACCTTGTATAGTTGATTTCCAGGCATTTGAGAAATTGACTTAGCAAACTTGTTGTTCAAGGCATGAAATTTGGCATGGATGATCTTGAGGACATATTAGGACAATGGAGAACATTTGGGATCTTTGGGACTCACACATCTTGCTTAAAATTGAAACCCTAGTTGAGGTTCATTGCCTTAGAAGGAGAATTTGTCTAGTCAATTCTTAGTCATCCTAGGGAAAGTTGAAGACCTTAATGAGCATGTCTTGAGTGAAATTAGAGGGCAAATTTTGGGGTACAACACCAGCCTTTTGGATCTTTTAGTTTTTTTCATATTTTCCTTGTTTTGCAGATTACAAGATGTGTTGGTTCCCTTTCCTTATCACAGGCGCGCGCCTGGCCTAGTGATGAGCATGCTGGGTGGGAATTCTAAGGGCGTGGGTTTGACACCCACCCCTGGCAATTTTTGGTTTCTCTATTATTATTTATTCTTTTTACTCTTTCCCTTCCTTTCCTTTAATTTCACAAAAACCTTTAACAAAACCCTTTTATTTCATAAACCCTAATTAGTTCTTAGGTTTTTATTTAATCAATCAAATTATATTTTTTAGGTTTTAATGAAATTAATCAATTATTTTTTTAATTAATTAAAATAAAGTAGGTTTTAGGGTTAACCATTCTCAAAACCCTTTTTATCAAAAAACCGCCAGAAAACAATTTCCTTTTCCGTGTTCTTAGTCTTACAATTAGCGTATATTTCTTTTCTCGCACTTCTTTCAATTATTATAACTGCTCACAGTTTGTAATAGTAATTAGGCTTACTTTTCCTCATTTTTATTATTTATGTACCTCTCCTGAAGCGGTGTAATAGTCTTAGGTTTATTTTTCATTTTTTTACTTTTTGCACATTTACCGTTTATCATTTTTACTATTGTTATTAGTAATTAGGTCTTGTATGGGAAGATTAAAAGCAAATGCTAGCTAACCCTAATTGCAAGATTAAAATAAATGAACATAATACACTTCTCACGCTCACACCTCTAGGGTAACCTCCCTTGTTGCCTTTCGATAAAAAACAATCATGTCCCTCGAACATGGGGATGCTTTAGCACAGTCCCTCGAAAATAAAGATCGTAGTCCCTCGATGATCCTTTCAATGTTTCATTCGGTAAACAATTTATTCCCTTAACGATAACTTCTAAAGCATCCCTACCAGTGGCCTTTGATGATTGTACGATGACCCGCGCCTGTCCCTTCACATCCAACGATAGGGCTTCCTACTAATTAATGGTAGGATAGCACTATCTAAAGGAGGAGGAAATTGCAAGAAAGACCTTGAGTAGGTAGACCGCTGTTAATCGCTTGCTCACAAACATTTCAAAACAAACAAAACATTTCACACAAAACACTTTCAAAAATATTTTCAAAACAAACACGTTGTACGCATTCTCAAGAACAGAAACGAGAGTCATTACAAAGTTTTGCCTTAAAATTGGCATTTTCAAAATATTTTTCTAACACACATTCACAAAGAAATTTCCAAAATAAAGTGAGCTAGCGATTAAGATCCTGTAGATAAATACAAATGGAAAGGGTGCTAACACCTTCCCTTTTCATAATCTACCCCCATAACTCAAAAAAAATGGAAGGTCTTTCCTGTTCTTTTCACCCTTTCTTTATTGGATAAAAGAAAAGTCGGTGGTGACTGTTGCTATTCGCACATTTGCGAGTAAATGCAAAACCAAGTCAGTTCTCCCATTGTATTACAGAACTGGAGACTCTGCTGGGGAGACAAAAAAGAGGGGTTACCTTAGAGTTAGATCATTTTATCTGATTTGTTTGAATTTCTTGCTTTATCTTTAATTGGTTTATCGGGTTCATTTTTTGCAAAGATCATATACTTGGATCTGGGTGTACCCTTAGGTAAGTAGCTATAGATCATGGGAATTGTACGGCATAGACCGATATGGTTTAAGTGATGGCTATATTAGTGGGACATATTGATTTGTACTGGTGTCCCTCGAGTCGGTCGAGGAGAATACTAGGCTGCCGCATGGTGTCATAAGCACTAATTGATCGTTAGAACCTTAATTGACCCAACTTAGCCATTAGAAGGTAGTGAGATAGCCAGGTTTGGTGCAGTCTGAATTTGGTTGATACTCGACGCTATGCTCATTGAGATTCGACTGTCAAGTTTTTTTTGGTGGCAAGTCAATTGCCGTGCTAAATAAAACTTGTGAGGAAAATCAGTGATATTGAGATCCCTAGAACCCAATTACTATTTTAGGACAGGTTGAGGCAACTAAATTTCAAGAGGGTACTTACCTATGGACCCCATGCTAGCCTTAAACCTAAGGCTCTTGTGTGCTTTGTTTGTGTTTGTTATCTATTCAAACATGACATTATAACATCATAACATCGTATCATGACATTTTCACTAACCATTTCTAGGATCTAGGGGGTTTATCTTTATTCTTTGCTGCAGGGTCATGGCTTCCAATCACATAAATACTATTCGAATCAACTTTATAAAGGTACCTTCCAAGCTTGAGGAATTAGTCTCAAAGTTTCCTGATAATTCTCAATTCATCAAGAGACACGGTCATCTACTCAGTTTGGTTAATATCAGTTTCAAAGAAGACATGATGAGTGTTCTGTTTCAGTTCTTTGATTCTAAACATCACTGTTTTACCTTCCCGGATTATCAGTTGGTGCCTACAATTGCAGAACTCTATAAGTTACTCGGAGTGCCTATTCTTGATCAGATACCTTTCACTGGTCTAGAGCAAGTTCCAAAACCAGAAGACATTGCAGTAGCCTTACATCTGAAACGATCAGACATCATATCTAATTGGGAAACAAGAAATGGATTCAAGGGTTTTCTTCTTAAATTTCTGATAGAGAAGGCTCAGTGGTTTCTAGATGCCATGAGTTTTCGTGCTTTTGAGGATATTTTGGCTTTGCTGATCTAAGGTTTGGTGCTTTTCCCTAACCTGAACCAACTCATTGATGTAAACGCCATCAAAATATTTCTTACCCATAATCCTGTGCCTACTTTTCTTGGAGATATTATTCATTCTCTTCACACTCGTACTATGAGAACGTGAGGGGCTCTCATGTGTTGTGTACCTCTACTTTCCAGGTGGTTTATTTTGCACCTCACTCGATCAGTAATGAAGAATGAACAAGGCTTGAGGTGGTCTCAAAGGTTTATGCCAATCTCTCATTCAGATATCCATTGGTGTTCCCGATCTCTGGAGGACATCACTATTATTGACCGTTTTAGGGAATTTCCCTAATGTGCCATTCCTATCATAAGGGGAGGTATCACTTACAACCCTTCCCTATCTCTACGTCAGTTTGGTTATGCTCGAAGAGACGGTCCTCGTGATATGCTCATATAGGGTATAGTATTCGACTATGAGAACGATCCTCAGAGTTACCTTCAAAGGTTTATACGTGCTTGGGGCATGATCAATAAGATTGATAACAGGACTTTGGGGGATAAGAATTCCATTCCTCTGGAGCCTTACCTCAGATGGGAGCGATCTCGTGCTCAAAATATTATGATACCATATCCTGCTATCCTACCATTAATCGTAGAACTTGTTGTTAAAAGATATGTTCCTCATAGCATTCTTCATCTTGATATTCCTACTGACTTCGGAGAACTACAGAAGTTCTAGATTCAACTCAAGGAAGAAAGGGATGCCTTTGAGACTCAGTTCTATGCTAGTGAGAAGAAAGTATTGGAGTTGACTAAACGACTCCATGAAGAACAAATCCTTAATGCATATGTCAACACAAAGGGGAAGCGCCCATGGGATACTTGAGTTCATATTTTGCTTCTTTGTAACTCTTTTTGTTGTCATTATAAGCCTAGAAGGCAATTATAATTTGAGCTTGTTACTAAAAATTCTTTGTTTCCTTTTGTTTAACAAATTTAATTCCCAAAAAAATCCTTGAAAACAATACATCCATGTATCATGCATGTCATTACATAACAGGTATTTTCCCAGTACATGTTTTCTCATCTTCTTGCTGTTTATTTCAGTAAAAGATGACCCTAGAACAAACTGTGAAAGAACTTCAATCTCAGAACGCTCATTTTCAGCAAATGTTTTTGGACTTAGCTAAGGGACAAGACGAGTTAAAAACCCTCATCACAAAAGGGAATAAAAAGAAGACTAAGAAGACGACATTCTTTCTCAATATGGGCAGAAGATTCAAAGGTTCGGTCAAAAGGGCTCTAGATTTTAAGGTCCTATAAAATGAAGACGGTAATCAAGAAGAAGATGACAAGAGTGTGAAGGCTGGGGAGAATAGCAACCTTGGTTCTGGCCAAGATTCTGACGAAGACTATTCTGCTGAACAGTATCCTCCCGCTTATGACAGATACAAGTAGCTGGAAGATCATCTGAATGCCATGGAAATCCAGAAAGTGCCTGGGCTTAATTTTGAAGAATTGGGTCTTATCTCGGGGGTTGTTATCATTCACAAGTCCAAGGTCCCTATTTTCGCCAAATATGATGGTGTTTCTTGCAATGAGCTTCTTTTGAGGTCTTATGTCCGGAAGATTCAACCCCATATTGCCGATAGGAAGTTATGGGTGCATTTCTTTCAAGAAAACCTATTTGGGACCCAATTGGAATGGTTCTATCAACTGGAAGGAACCAATATATGTACTTGGGAAAATTTGGCCACTTCTTTCTACAAATAATACCAATATAATGTTGATCATGCACCAACCCATGTGCAATTATAGAGTATGACTATGGGCTCGAATGAAGGCCAACCCGTGTGCAATTTTAGAGTATGAATATGGGCTCGAATGAAGGTTTTAAAGAGTATGCCCAAAAGTGGAGACATCTGGATGGAAGAGTGCAACCTCCTTTATTTGATAGGGAGTTGGTTGATATGTTCATGGGAACTCTGACAATGCCTTTCTTTAATCATATGATCGGAAGTTCTTCATCTGGTTTTACCAAATTAATACTAACAAGTGAACATGTCAAAGGAGCTATCAGAAGTTGAAAGATTCAAGTGGTTGCGTCTTCAAGTACTGTAAATAAGATGTTCAATGGTAAGAACGAAACAAATGTTGTTTATGGCCAGAAGGGCCGTACTAGAGGTAATCGCAATCCATCTGTAGGAGTTGTGTTAATTTCTAATTCTGCACCTGTTCAACAACATCAGCAAAATAATTAGTATAGGTCAAATGCACCGAGAAGACAATTTACCAAGATTAGCAAGCCATTGTCTCAAGCATTGAAATATCTTTTGAAAGAGGAGCTGATAACATTAAGGGATCCTCCTCAGAATCCCAACACCTCCTCTTCCCGTTACAATCCAAATATGAAGTGTGCTTACCATTCCAATAGACCCGCACACGACACCAATAGTTGTTGGGCCTTGAAGAACAAAATTCAATACATGATCGACAATAAAGATATTGAGTTTGATCCACCCGAGACCCCCAATGTAATTACTGCACCAATGCCTAAGCACAACAAAGGCATTAGTGCTATTGATGATGTTTTATATGTCTCTGTTGTAAGTGAATTGGTTACTCCCCTCCCAATTATCAAGAAGCGTCAGTTACATGCTGATTTATTTCCGAGTTATATTGAAAGATGTTACTGCTGCGCAGCTTAACCCAATGGTTGCAAGTTGTTAGAAGAAGGTATTCAACGTTTAATAGACAATCACCTAATTCTGGTTTAGAAGATTTCGTCTATTGTGAATTTGTTGTGAGACTTGGAACTGGAAGAGGTATTTGTAATATCCGGCACTCCTATCAGGATCACTTTCAAGGGTCCTGTAAGGATCACTGCCAAACCCAAAGCTGATCCCCTGATAATCACTTCACCCGGACCAATCCCATATTCCTCGGATAAAGCTATCATGTGGAATTATAGAGTCGACGTCTACTACCGTGGCATCAAGCAAGAACTATCAACTACTAAACATGAAGATACCAAAGTTGTTGATCCCAACATCAACAATATTTCTGGGACCAGTAAGGTTACTAGAAGCGGAAGGGTTTTCTCTCCAGAAATCTCTCCAAAGACTGTTGCTACACTGGTATGAGTTACCGCGACCAAGTCAAATATTGAGACTCGGGGAAAAGCATAAATGAATGAGCCTGCCCAGACGAAGGCACCTAAAGAAGTTATCACTGACGATACTTCCAGGAAAGAGTTTGAGGAGGTATTAAAAATTATCCAAAAAAGTGATTACAATATTGTTGAACAGCTGGGACAGACTACCTCTAAAATCTCCATGTTATCCCTATTATTGTATTTTGAAGCCCATGCACAGGCTTTAGTAAAGTTCTTAAAGTCTGCTCACGTGCCACAAGAAATCTCGACCGATCAATTTTGAAGTTATGTTTCTAGACTAACTACTGATAATGGGCTAGGCTTTTCTGATGCCGATTTGACCCCTGAAGGAAGGAACCACAACAAGGCCTTGTATGTCTCTATTGAATGCAGGGGCACTACTCTAGCTCATGTATTAGTTGACACGGGTTCCTCACTAAATGTTCTACCGAAAGGTGCTCTGGACCGACTGGATTATGAAGGGGTTGTGCTGAAACCCATTGATATTATAGTCTGAGCCTTTGATGGGTCAAAGAGGATGATGCATAGAGAGGTGGATCTCCCGATCAAAGTAGGTTCGCAAGTATTCTAATATACCTTCTATGTGATGGATATTCCACCGACTTATTCTAGTTTACTGGGATGCCCCTGGATCCATGGAGTTGGCGCTGTTACCTCAACCCTACACCAGAAGCTGAAATATCCCGTGAAAGGAAAGGTTGTCATTGTTTGTGGTGAAGATGAGTATATGGTGAGTCATTTGAACTTATTCCGGTATGTAGAGATGGACGGAGAATTCACTAAAACTCCCTTCCAGACTTTTGAAGTTGTCCCTCCTACCGCTACTAAAGACGTTTCTTCTATTCCCAAAGTTACCAGAGTCCCACCTAAAATGGCTTCGTTGAAGGGTGTTAGGGTTGTAGCAAAAGAAGGTGGTTGCACTACTTGGGGTCAGCTTCCTGACATTCCGTATAAATCTAACAAATTTGGTTTGGATTTTACTACATAGACTCAGAGGGTTGTTCGTCGGGCGTGTGCTGGAAGACCATCATTCTGTGTCAGCAACAACAGAGTCAATGCTATAGAAGATGCTGACAATGATTACAACCTCGACATCTGGATCTTTCCTACCATCAGCAACAGACTCCGCAACTGGAAGACCGGAGACTTTATCTCAATCTCCTTTAGTCAGGAGTAAATAATATTTTTTGTTTTATTTCTTCCAAGTTTTGGCTATGTAATCTTTAAACAATGACTTTAAGTCGCGTGCCTTACGCGAGGCACAATGGTCCATTTGTTAGGGTTGGCATCTCATAAACATATCTTCATTTAAGAAATCATTGGATGTTTTGCATTCAAATTTTGCGTTCTTTGTCTTTCTTTTTACTTTATTACACTTTCAAATAGTTATTTGTTCTTACACACACCGACACAATAATTTGCAGATCCACATTCACTCTAGATCCTGTTAATAACGATTCTGCTATTTCCACTTATGACTTTGAAAATACAATCTACCAAGCCGAGAATAAAGGTTAGTAATATTGTGAAATACTTGGAGAACTTGTCAGGCTGTTAGTGCAAGAGGAATAGGCTATACAACTACATGAAGAGCCAGTTGAACTTGTAAACTTGGGCACTGCATAGGACAGGAAAGAAGTCAAGATAGGTGCCCACTTAGAAGACAGTGTCAAGAACAGGTTAATTCAGATGTTGCGTGAATATGTTGAGATCTTTGCTTGGTCATACGAAGATATGCCATGGATTGGTATAGATATTATGGTCCACCGTCTTCCGATGAAAGATGGTTGTTCTCCAATAAAGAAGAAGGTTCTTTTTATGCGTCCCGAGATGTCAGAAAAGTTCAAGGATGATGTTATGAAGCAATTTAATGCAAGTTTCTTAGTAGTTACATAATCTCCTCAGTGGGTTGCAAATGTGGTGCTAGTTCCTAAGAAGGATGGAAAGGTGCGTATGTGTGTAGATTATAGGGATCTAAACAGGGAAAGCTCTAAGGATGACTTTCCGCTTCCACATATTGATGTTTTGGTTGACAACACTGCTCAACATAAAGTGTTCTCATTCATAGACAGTTTCTCGGGTTATAATCAGATCAAGATGGCACCTTAAGACATAGAGAAGACTACATTTGTCATGCAATGGGGCACTTTCTTCTAGAAGGTCATGCCTTTCGGGTTAAAGAACGTCAGTGCAACATACAACGTATTATGGTAGCTCTATTCCATGACATGATTCATCACAAGATAGAAGTCTATGTCGACGATATGATAACTAGATCTCAGACTGAAGAGGAACATCTTAACCATCTACATAAGATGTTTGAGATACTGAAGAAGTACATGTTGAGGTTGAATCCGAACAAGTGCACCTTTAGGGTGAGATCTGGTAAACTCCTGGGTTTCATTGTCAGTGGTAAAGATATTGAAGTTGATCCCGTCAAGGTCAAAGCCATTCAAGAAATGTTGGCTATCCGTACTGAGAAGGAAGTCAGAGGTTTCTTAGGATAACTGAATTACATTGCCCGATTTATTTCCCATCTGACCGCTACTTGCGAGCCAATCTTCAAGTTGCTGAAGAAAGATCAGGTAGTGAAGTGGAACAATGATTTCCATATATCCTTTGACAAAATCAAGGAGTACCTCTAAGAACCTCCAATTATGATGCCACCAGTTGAAAGAAGACCTATAATCATGTACTTAACAGTGTTGGAGAATTCAATGGGGTGTGTATTGGGCCAGCATGACGAGTTTTGTCGAAAAGAGCATGCAATATACTACCTTAGCAAAAAGTTTACCGACAGTGAAACAAGATACTCACTTCTCGAGAAAAATTTATGTGCTTTGTCATGGGCTGCTCGCCGACTAAGCAATATATGTTGACCCATAATACTTTGTTGATCTCTAAAATGGATCCCATCAAATACATATTTGAGAAACCCGCTTTCTCCGGAAGGATATCCCGATGGAAAATGGTCTTAACAGAATACGAAATTCAGTACACCACTTAGAAAGCAATTAAAGGAAGTATACTGGAAGATAATTTGGCTCATCAAGATGTAGACGACTACCAATCTATGAGTATCGAGTTCCCGGATGAGAATATTATGCTGGTCACAGATTATGAAGAACCTGGACCGTATAAAGGACCTGAGCCAGGATCCCGATGGACTATGGTTTTTGATGGAGCTTCCAACTCACTTGGTAACAAAACTGGGGCTGTGATTATCTCTCCCAAGGGTTACCATACGCCCATCACCGCTAGACTTTGCTTTGATTGTACAAATAACATGGCAAAACACGAAGCGTGCATCATGGGTATCAAAGCTGTCATTGACCTAAGAATCAAGTTCTTGAACGTATATGGGGATTCGGCCCTAGTTATCAGTCAAATCAAGGGAGAATGGGATATAAAGCATCCAAATCTCATTCCTTATCGGGAGCATGTATTGGAATTGATTTTGTACTTCTAGGAAATCAATTTTGAACACATCCCACAAGAAGAGAATCGGTTGGCAGATCCATTGGCAACCATGTCATCTATGTTCAAAGTCAGATGGGATAACAAGGCTTCTCAAATTACTATCGAAATACTAGACGAAGCGGCACATTGATACGAGGCTAACAAATATGGAGTAGAAGAAAAGCCTTGGTTTCATGAAATAAAGAGGTACCTCGAAGCTCAAGAGTATCCTAAAGGAGCATCTATCAAAGACAAGAAATTCCTACGGAGGTTCTCTACTATGTTCTTTTTTAGCAAAAAAATTTTGTACAAGCACAACCATGATTCGACTTTGTTTCGTTGTATAGACAAGAAGGAAGCTGAGAAAATTATGGAATATATGCACGAAGGTATCTTTGGTACTAATTCCGGTGGGCATACTATGGCTAAGAAGATTCTGAGAGCGGGTTACTATTGGTCGACCATGGAAACTGATTGCCATCACCACTCAAGAACCTGTCACAAATGCCATATCTATGCTGACAAAGTACATGTGCCTCTGGTTTCTTTGAACGTCTTGACTGCTCCTTCACCGTTTGTAATGTGGGGCAATCATATGATTGGAGAAATTAATCCTACTTCTTCCAACAGACATTGTTTCATCTCGGTCGCTATCGATTCTTTCACTAAGTGGGTTGAAGCAGTTTCATTTGCCTCCGTTACCAAGAATGTTGTTGCCTGATTCATTAAGCATAACCTTATCTGTTGGTATGGCATCCCCGAAAGGATTATCACAGACAATGGGACCGATCTTAACAACATTATAATCAAAGAACTCTGCATGCAGTTCAAGATCAAGCACCATAATTCTTCTCTGTATCGACTGAAGATGAATGGTGTAGTGGAAGCCGCCAATAAGAACATCAAGAAGATAATAAAGAAGATGACAGTGACCTACAAAGATTGACATAAGATGCTACCATTCTCTCTTCATGGTTATCGCACTTCAGTACGAACATCAAATAGGGCAACCCTATCATCTCTAGTCTACAGTATGGAGGTTGTCTTACCCATCGAAGTCCAGATTCCTTCTCTAAGGATTATGAAAGACGCGGATTTAGACGAAGACAAGTGGACTTAGACTAGGCTGGACCAGCTAAATTTGATCGACGAGAAAAGGCTTGCGGTTATTTATCATGGTTAGATGTACCGGGATGGTGAAAGTCAAGCATCGGGTATATTAGGATGATGACTTGGTAATAAAGCGCATCATCCTACCACAAGGTGATCCCAGGGGAAAATGGACTTCCACTTATGAAGGGCCATTTGTAGTCAAGAAAATATTTTATGGCGGTGCAATGATAATTACCACCATGGACGGTGAATATTTTTTGCACCCTGTAAATGCAGACATAGTCAAAAGATACTATGAATGAAAATGACCCGCTAGGTTGACTGGCCTAGGAAACAATAAGGGCATCCCGATGAACCAAAAGGGTTCGGGCAAAAATTAGGGATATACATATAAGGATTGTACACCTGGCAAGTCAAAAACCTGAAAAGGCGGCTTGGGCAAAAAAAGGGTATCCCGGTGGAATGAAAACTCGAAAGGGCGGTCCAGGAAAAAGTTAGGGATTAAAGCGTACGACTATGTCCCATTGGATCATCTACTTACAATAAGCCTTATTGTCGACGTCAAGTTCGAATGGTACAGATCAATTCAGTCAACTTCTTGCGACAACAAGGGATGAGATGCTTGAAGACATAAAGGCAATAGCAGAATTGAAACTTAATGAGATCGTTTCCACATAGTTGTTTACTCTTTGTTTTACTTTGTAATCTCTTCATTTTATGACGGTTTCCTCTTACTAGGATTTCTGTCTCTTTGTACAAAATCGCCCGTTTATAGGCCAAACTCTCAATATAAATACAATTTCAAAATTCAAGTATGTTTTACTTTTTCTGTTTTGTTTGCAAAAATGTCCAATGACTAAACTGAATGAACATATGCATATGAATATGATTAATGTTAACAAATATATGCATAAAAAAACAGGAATAAGCATTTACTCAAGACTCTTGGAATTGGGATAATGTTCAAGTCATCCACAAATCCCCACAGAGTTACCCCCACAAGCTTACCCCCGACGGAGATACATCCCCCCGCAAGTCTAATATGCCTTCAGACAAAAATTGGGGCATCTTCCAGCTATTAATATGACCGTACTCCCAAGCAGGCCCCCCTAGCGGATAAAGGAGTTTGATCATTTCCCCAGCATATGGCGGAAACTTACTCAGCATAGTTCATAGGAATCTAATTACCCAACTGAGTTTATTTCTTCAACATTGTACAATCCCCTATAGAGTTCCCTTCTCCAGCAGGGCTCGTTTCCTTAGTAGAGTATATTTCTCCAGCAGAGTCAATTTCCCAAAGAGGGTTTATTTCCCCAATGGGATTCAATTTCCCAAATAGATTTCATTCATTCGATTACTGCAAATCCATGTCAAATTCTTTTCTCCAGAAAAATGTAGTTCAGGCTACTATCCTCAGAGAGTTACTACGGAATCGGAAACCGGGATAAATATAATTTTTTTTCCTCCCCAGAAGAGTGATGTCCATATTTAAAACTCGGTCATACAGCACCTCTGAAGGTTATTCATATCTTTTATCCCCAGTCAGAGTATGTAAGAACTAAAATCCCCAGTAGAGAGATGAACGGTCGAGGTTCCAGAACTCTTCTATCCCCAAATAGAAGTCCAACATTCCCAGCAGAGTATCCTCAAACAAAAAGCAGAAATCCTCGATGGAGACATTCTAAAAAAGATTGAAGATTCATATTTTTCATCCCCAGCGGCAGTCCGGAATTTATTTTCCCTAGCAAGGATGTTACACGAAGCTACCAATACGCCTCAACGACATTTTGTATCTGTGATATGGTGGGAGAACTGACTGTGTGTTTTGTGTTTGTTTTCGCAAATGTTTCGGTTGAGCAAGAGTCGCCATCGACTTTTTATTTTATTCTAAGGAAAGGTTTAAAAAGCACAACAAAAACCTTTGAGATATTTTCTTGGGTTCGGGGAGTAGATTATAGAAAGGGAAGGTATTAGCACCCTTTCTATCCATGGTTATCCATGGGCTCTTAGGTACTTGCTTAGATCAACTTGCCTTGGTTTTCAATTGTTTGAAATGGTGCTTTGTGTGTGGTTTTGAAATTTTTTTGAAAAAGATGCCTTGTCCAGGCTACCCTTGTAACAATTCTTTACTCGAATGTTTTACAAAAGGTGTTTGTCTTTTTGGAAAAGATGTTTCAAGGTTTTTTGAAAGTTTGTTTTGAAAGTGTTTGTGACGTGTGGTTTAAAAATAGGCAAGTGTTTTGTTTTGCAAATTGACAAGTACTTAAGAGCTATCTACCCTAAAGTTCTCAAAGATTTATGCTATGTTTTAACCCTTTTAACAATTTTGTTCCACCATTGCATTTGGTGGACAATCTTGTGTTATGAGGTGAAAGGGACGGGCGCGGGTCATCGTTTAGACCATAATTGCAATAGTGCTAAGTATCTTTGAGCAATTTTTCTTTGAAAGGGACTTGATCATTTTAGGAAACTTTTCGAAAGCGTCATCGAGGGACTATGATCATTTGATTGTTTGTTTTACCCAAAGAAACCTAACATGCAATATGACCCATTTATGGAAGGCAACAAGTGGATTACCCTAGGGGTGCAAGTGTGATATGTCTTGTCCATTTTCATGCTTGATTATCTTGAAATTAGGTCAAACTATTTTGTTCTTTTTATTTGCATACAAACCCTAATTCTAACATGGTATATTTAGAAAGCATTAAAGTGCGAAAAAATAAAGTTCTAAACTATTACAACACAATATGGGAAGGGGGGTACAAATGTTCAAATGGGGGGATATTTAGACAAGGAATTTAAACCTAACTATTACATCAATTTTGGAATATTTACAAGATAATTAATTGCATCAATTAAATGGAAAATAAAATAAAGATGCAAAATGCAAAAAGGGTTTTTATATGTATGGAAAAAAAGATATTTTTTATGTCAAATAAACAAAAATGAATAAAATAAAAAAGGTAATATTTTTGGAGTTTTTGTGTTTTAAGGGTAAAACCCTAATTTTTATTAAGTAAATAGGTAATATTTATTTAAAGTGTACAATATTTAATAATTATGTACAAAATAAAATAAAAATGAAGTATATTCATAAAAAAGTATTTTTCATGTCAAATATTAATAAAATAAAAAATGTAAATATTTTTTGTATTATTTACCTAAATATACTAATATATATAAATATCTTTATTATTTACTAAATAAATATTATATATACAAAATAATAATATTTAATATTTATAAAAAAAATATTTTTTGATACAGAATGTTTTCAAAAGAGAAAATGAAATAAAAATCAGAAATAAAATATATTTGCATTATTTTTTCTAGTTTTTTCTAAATAATAGTATATATATATTATTTATGTACAAATAACTACCTTAAACAAATAAATGCCTAAAAAATTTAAAAATGATGTCAAAAATTATTTTTATATTTTTAATAACATGAGGAAAAACAAATAAACCAGAGTAAAAAAAGAAAAGTCAAAAAATCAATAAAACAAACAAAATGGGCTCAGGGGGTGTAAAACCAAAAACAAGGTGTGAAAAGAAATATCAAAGCAGGCCCAGCCCATGTGGCTTCTTCTTCAACCTCTGGACAGAAAAATGTTCAAAAACGCGCGCCTGAACATCATTTCAAACATCTGGATTCCTTGATCTTTTGCACAAACTCACAACATAAGAAATGTTAAGCATTGAATCACGATTCTAAATATGTAAAGAACTCATCCTAACTCTAAAAAATGAGAGAGAATTTCATCATTCCCAAATCCTAACCTAAGTTTTTATCAACATTCAGACCTTAAATTCTCATAGCTCAGGCAAAATAAATGAAAAGTAAAAGTATGTACAGATTCAGGGGCATGAGTAGAACACTTCTTATTCACAAACTTAGAGCTAATGATGCCTACACTAAGAGTTAGAAGTTCAAGAAGATACATGTTCAGTTGAAGTTCTATCTGGCAATGGGGGAGCTTTCAGGGCAAGATGATGATCTGTACAGCTTGTCTGAAGTGTAGTGATGCTATCCCAATGCTTATTTTGCTTTGAAACACCTTGAATCGAGCTATGGACCTTCAACTGCAAAACAAGAAAGTGAAAATGGTGGAACTGATTAGAGGAGTTACAGGTCGTGTTTTATGTTTGGGTTAGCTTCAAGTGATGCTAGGGAATGTGTTTGATGAGCTTTTAGAAAGAATGCATGAAAGGGATGAGAGTTGGCACTCAAACTGCAGTAAGAGCTCTGTGTGGGCAGTTTGAGGGTGGTTCTGTGTTCTAGGGGGGCAATGGAGGTGTTGGAGTCGTGTGCTAGCTCAGTTAGGATGTCTTGAATGTGTACAAAATATTTTCTTAAGGGTTCTATTGCTGAGATGAAAGTTGTGTTCAGTTATGCCATATTTCTTACACTTTAAGCAACCAAAAACCAAGTTGGTGTTTAGACAGGTAGAGGCCCCCATAACATGCTGCAAACCTTGGCATTGATCAGTGTGATTAGTCCCTAAACTTATGCCAAGGGGATTTGATCTGTACTTCTTGGATTTTCATTTTGACATAAAGCTTAACTTTTCAAAAATGGCTATTTCACTTTTTCCATAAATGGATTAAACTTGCATGTAATGTTTGAAATCATAGAACAACACTTTGGCACAAGGGATTGGCATTAAATTTATGAGTGTTGGATGGTTTAGAGGCCTGTAATCAAGGGAAGCATGCTGATTTGAAAAATTGCACAAGTTATGAACATGTACATGGCCATGAATCAAAGTGACTTTTTGCCATATTGCAAAATTCGATTCTCTCAAGTCATGAGGTTGTTTGATGAGTTCTTGGACATTTTGGAAAGATTGGAATGTGTAATACAATCCATCTTTGAAATGAAAATTGAAATTCCAAGTGGAAGTATGTGGTAAATGGCCTTGAAGTTAGGTAGAAACCTTGCCTAAAATAGGTCAAAATTTCACTAAGTTAAGAATGGTTTAGTACCCTTGTTCCAAAAATTGTAACTTGAGATACAAGCTTCTTTTGGGAAAACTTTGTGAATAAAAGTTATAGATTATGCAATAGGCTACAACTTTCATGTTTTTACTTTTACTTGAATCCAAATGAATCTTGGTGAGAAAGTGGGGCAAAGTTGGGAAGAAATTAGGGTTTTTTCATAACTTAGAAAAATTCTAAGTTATGAAAAATTTCCAATTCAAACCCTAATTTGCATTTTTTGATTTCTTGATGAACAAGTTTCATGATTTGGCATGTTTTGATGAAAAATGAATCTTGACTCTTGATTTTGACCAAAAAGTCAAAGTTTGACTTTTCAGTATACAGTCAAAATTGATCAATTGACTGGGAAATTCAACTGTCAATCTTGTGTATTTGGGATCTTTTGAACTTGTTGAGCATGTCAAGACAATTCCATGGGGTCCTTGAGTCAATATGTGAGCTTGGTTTGCCATTGGCTAGGTCAAACAGTCAAAAATTGCCTTTGTGCAGTCAAAACCCTAAAAATGACCATTTTGCCCTTTTGGTGATCTGATCAAATTTCCTGTGGAATTGTGATCCAAACTTGATCAAATGGTCCATGTGAGTTCATAATGTTGATGTGGGTCAATTTTCATGAGATTTGACTGTCAATTGGCCACAGTTGACTTTTTTCCCCAATACAGTTGATTTTTAGGTCAACTGTCCAATTGACTGGGCAAAACTTGGAATCAAGACTTGAAACTTGATGTGGATAAACTTGGGAGTCCAATATGAAGCAAGAAAGTCATCTTAGGCATTTTAGGTCAAAACATCTTTGTGCAAACACAAACCCTAATTTGGGTCAGCAGTGCAAGGAGAAGTCTTGAGCAGATGAAACCCTAACTGGATCTTGATCTCCAAGGGCTTGGTGATGAGAAATGTTGAGAAAATGGGAGGGAAAATTTTGGGGTACAACAGTTTCTCCTGTTCAATCTTCTTGAACTTGAAGAGTTAGATTGGCAAGTTTGCCTTTCGTGACTCGAGGGTAAAAGTAGATTGGACACTAGAGTGCCCTTAAATTTGCACTCGTCAAAGAAATGGATGCGGGAATGGGCTTAGAGATGCCATTTGGAGATGGGCTTAACGATGCCATCGGGAGGAGTCACAGAAAATTGTCGGGGATGGGCTTAAAGATGCCATCTGGAATGAGTATCAGGAAGGTGTCCATATTTTGAACCATCTCTGAACTGGGGGTCTGAATAAGCAATAGATAGACATCCGTTGTTGGGAGGAATCCGTAAACTGTTTTCAAAAGTTGCATCTGAACAAATTGATAGATTAAGATCCGTTGTTGGGAAGAATCCATAAACTGTTTTCATAAGTCTCGAGAAGAAACTGAACAAGTGATAGGTTAACATCCGTTACTTGGAGAACCCGTGAACTGTTTTCAGAAATCTTGAAGTTGAATAAGCAATAGAGCAGCATCCGTTGTTGGGAAGCGTCCGTAAACTATTTTCAAAAGTTGCATCTGAACAAGTGATAGATTAACATCCGTTGTTGGGAAGAATCCATAAACTGTTTTCAGAAGTCTTGAGAAGAAACTGAACAAGTGATAGGTTAACATCCGTTACTTGGAGAACCCGTGAACTGTTTTCAGAAATCTTGAAGTTGAATAAGCAATAGAGCAGCATCCGTTGTTGGGAAGCGTCCGTAAACTATTTTCAAAAGTTGAGAAGAGTCTGAACAAGCGATAGGTTAACATCCGTTACTTGGAGAACCCGTGAACTGTTTTCAGAAATCTGGAATTTGGAGAAAGAACCGGCGTAGGGTTCCCTGATGATGAACTCGTGTAAAACTGCATCTGGATAAATCTGGAATAAGCATTAGAATGTTGCCATGTCTGGGTCATATCTGAACTATTCCTGGAAAGAATCTCGGAAGATAATGATTTTAGTCTGTCGAGTAGTCTTACCTGAAAAGGTAAAGAGTTAGTTGTATGCAGTGTCATGATGCATGATACAATGTATGTTATATGATATGAATGTAAATGGATGCGCATGTAAGCTGGAGAGCTGTCTTGCAAAGGATAGATGAATCCGGGATGGCTGAAGATAAAAGTATCTTGACTGTTGCTGGGAAGAATAATTCTTGGTTGTTGCTGGAGAATAAAGAGCTTGGGTTGCATACCAATCTTCTGGGGAATTCCTGATGACTTCTACTGGGGAGTTCCAATCTAATAGACTCATGCTGGAGATGTAAGACTGAGAATCTTCAGTTTGGTGGGAAGTATCTCTGGCGACTTCACTGGGGAACTTAAGATTTGCCCTCCCAAAACTCTGTAGGGAGAAGGTTCATTAGTCTGGCTTCGCTGGGGATTGATAATTTGAAGTTTTAGCTCGGCTGGGGATACTGAAACTTAAATTCTGAAGGGAATTGAGTTCTGGAGGATTCTCTGGCTGGGGATAACAAAGATAAACTCCTCCGGGGATTGTATTGATAAGTTATGTTGGGGAACTTTGATGAACTCCGCTGGGGATAGGAATAAATTTGGCGGGTGCGATCTTCCGTGGCAATAAGCTGAGGATAACCCACTTATAAGCCCTTGTGAGGTATAACCTTGAATAAAGCTCGGGAGAGACGTCCGTACTCTGCAGGGGATAAGCTTCCAGAATCTACTGGGGATAAGCCTCAAGACTTGCTGGGGGATATGGATTCCAAATCTCCTGGGGATTTCCTTTGAAGGGTATCAAGATATCCAACTGCACCTTTGACCTATCAGTAATCCTCTTTCTTGATTTATAAGGAAATGATTATGTTCAAATGCATATGCCTATTTAACAAAACATTGGACGTTTCTCAAAATAAAACAAATAGTGCAAGAGAAAACGTGAAAGGAAATGACACAAATTTCTGGGAAAAGTATTTGTATTAACTTTCTCTGAGTATATTTGTAAAAAGGAGACAATCATCCTAGTAAGAGGATTTTTTCGTAAATACTTTGAAAGATTTATACAAAATAAAGATGGCTATGTGAAATAATTCCATGGGATTCCATTCCGCTATAGCCTTCACAACTCTGAATATCTGTCCATTCAATGCTTCGTTTGCCGATGACTGGATTGATCGGAAACCTGGAACTGGTAGATGGAGAGATTGTCCTTGAAGTGATCCGACGAGACATAATCATACGCTTTAATTCCCTAACTTTTTCCTGAATCGCCCTTTCGGGTTTTCGATCCACCGGGAAACCCCTTTTTGCCCAAGCCGCCCTTTCGGGTTTTCGACTTGCCGGGTGTACAGATTTTTTTATTTTTATCCCTAACTTTTGCCTGAACCGCCCTTTCGGGTTTTCGGTTCACCGGGATGCCCATTTTTGCCCAAGCCGCCCTTTCGGTTTTTCGACTTGTCGGGTTATTTTATGCGTAGTATCTTTTGACTATGTCTGCGTTCGCAGGGTGCGGCAAATCGTCACCGTCCATGGTGATCAGAATCATTACGCCACCAGAAAATATGCTCTTGATCACAAATGGTTTTTCATACGTAGGAGTCCATTTGCCCCTGGGATCACTTTGCGGCAAGATGATCCGCTTGATTACGAGATCTCTGACTTGATACACCTGACGTATGACTTTCTTATTGAAGGCCTTGATCATCCGTTTTTGATACGTCTGACCATGGCATATAGCAGCGAGTCGCTTCTCGTCGATCAAATTGAGTTGATCAAGTCGGGTCTGCATCCAATCATCTTCATTCAAACCTGCATCCTTCATAATCCTTAGAGAAGGAATCTGGACTTCCATAGGCAAGACAGCTTCCATGCCATATACCAAAGAAAATGGGGTTGCCCCGGTTGAAGTACGTGCCGTCGTTCGGTATCCATGTAGAGCAAACGGTAACATCTCATGCCAGTCTTTGTAAGTGACTGTCATTTTCTGAATGATCTTCTTAATGTTTTTGTTCGCAGCTTCAACAGCACCGTTCATCTTCGGCCGATAGGGAGATGAATTGTGATGATAAATCTTGAATTGTTCGCACAATGCGGTGATCATCGTGTTATTCAGATTTGTACCGTTGTCTGTGATGATCCTGTCTGGAACACCATACCGGCAGATGAGATTTTGCTTGATAAAGCGGGCAACCACATTTTTAGTAACAGAGGCGAAGGAAGCTGCTTCGACCCATTTGGTGAAATAGTCAATCGCAACCAGGATGAAGCGATGTCCGTTGGAAGCCGTGGGCTTGATCTCTCCAATCATGTCAATGCCCCACATTGCAAACGACCACGGAGCAGTCAGAATGTTGAGGGGAACCGGAGGGATATGAACTTTGTCAGCGTAGACTTGACATTTGTGGCAAGTACGGGAATGTTGATGGCAGTCAGCTTCCATGGTAGACCAGTAATAGCCTTCCCTTAGGATCTTCTTAGCCATTGTATTCCCGCTCAAGTGCGTGCCAAATGTGCAACTGTGTACATCAGTCATGATCAACTCTGCTTCAGCTTTGTCTACACATCGGAGTAATACACAATCATGGCTTCGTTTGTACAGGATGCCGTTGCTCAGGAAGAACTTAGCAGCAAATTTCCTTAAGAACTTCTTGTCATTTACGGAAGCTCCTTCGGGATAATCTCTAGTCTCGAGATACCTTTTGATTTCATGGAACCAGGGTTGTTCCACTACTTCTTCGGTATTAATCTCATGACAATGCGCAGGTTCATCCATTCGCTCGATGGTGATTTGGGGAGCCTCGTTATCCCAGTTGAGTTTAAACATGGAAGACATTGTAGCTAGGGCATCTGCTAGCTGATTCTCTTCTCGCGGGAAATGCTCGAAGGTAATTTGCTCGAAATGAGGCAACAATGTCAAGACATGTTCTTTGTATGGGATAAGATTAGGATGCTTGGTATCCCACTCTCCTTTGATTTGACTGATAACCAAGGCTGAGTCCCCAAATACGATCAAAGATTTGATCCCCAAGTCTATAGCAGCCTTGAGACCAAAGATGCAAGCTTCATATTCAGCCATGTTGTTTATGCAGCTGAAGCAAAGTCGGGCCGTGAAAGGTGTGTGACAACCTTCCGGGGAGATGAGTATCGCACCGATACCGTTTCCAAGTGCATTTGAAGCACCATCAAAGTACAGGGTCCATCGGGATCCCTTTTCGGGTCTGTCATACGGTCCGTTACTTTCAATGTTGTCCAAGTTCATGATGTCCTCGTCTGGGAAGTCAAATCTCATGGGTTGATAATCTTCGATAGCTTGATGAGCCAGATGGTCAGCTAGTACACTCCCTTTTATAGCTTTTTGGGTGGTGTACTGGATGTCATACTCAGTTAGGATCATTTTCCATCTAGCTATCCTTCCAGATAAAGCGGGCTTTTCGAAGATATACTTGATAGGATCCATTTTGGAAATCAACAACGTAGTATGAGTCAACATATACTGTCTTAGTCGGCGAGAAGCCCATACCAAAGCGCATCAAGTTTTCTCCAGTAGCGAGTCTCACAGTCGGTAAACTTTTTGCTAAGGTAATAAATAGCATGCTCTTTTCGACCAGACTCGTCATGCTGGCCCAAAACACACCCCATTGAGTTATCCAAGACGGTCAGATACATGATCAATGGTCTTCCTTCAACGGGTGGCATCAGAATAGGAGGTTCTAGCAAATACTCCTTGATTTTATCAAAAGCAGCTTGGCATTCGTCGTTCCATTCAACTACCTGATCTTTCTTCAAGAGTTTGAAAATTGGCTCACAGGTAGAAGTCAGATGAGAGATGAATCTGGCAATATAGTTCAAACGCCCCAAGAATCCTCTAACCTCCTTTTCAGTACGGGGGGCAGGCATCTCTTGTATTGCTTTCACTTTTGCGGGATCGACTTCAATGCCTTTATTGCTCACAATAAATCCTAGAAGTTTACCAGACCTAACTCCAAAAGTGCACTTACTTGGATTCAGCCTGAGTTTGTATTCTTTCAACCTGGCAAACAGCTTTTCTAGGTGTTCAAGGTGCTCTTCCTCTGTTTGTGACCGAGCTATCATATCGTCTACGTAAACTTCGATCTCATGATGTATCATATCATGAAATAAAGCTACCATGGCGCGTTGATAAGTTGCCCCTGCGTTCTTCAGCCCGAAGGGCATCACCTTGTAACAGAAAGTGCCCCACTGTGTGACAAAAGTTGTTTTCTCCATATCCCCGGGGGCCATTTTGATTTGATTGTAGCCCGAGAATCCATCCATGAAGGAAAACACTTTGTGCTGAGCTGTATTGTCGATCAAAATGTCAATATGAGGTAGCGGAAAATCATCTTTGGGGCTGGCCCTGTTCAAATCCCGGTAATCCACACACATCCTGACTTTGCCATCTTTCTTAGGTACTGGCACGATGTTAGCGACCCATTGAGGATAGGACGTAACAGCCAGAAAGCCAGCGTCGAATTTCTTCATCACTTCTGCTTTGATCTTTTCAGACATGTCAGGCCTCATTCGGCGGACTTTTTGCTTGATCGGTGGACAATCCTCTCTTGTGGGGAGACGGTGAACCACGATGTCTGTGTCTAAACCTGGCATGTCTTCATAAGACCAGGCGAAGATTTCAACATACTCATTCAACAACTGTATCAGGCGTTCCTTGACACTTGGTTCCAGATTGGCACCCACTTGCACCTCCTTCCGGTCTTCCTCGGTTCCCAAGTTGATAGTCTCCAACAACTCTTCATGAGGTAAGATGGCCCTTTCCTCTTGCTGTAGAAGTCTGGCTAGTTCCCCTGGTACTTCACAACCTTCCTCATCTTCATACTCGACTTGATTGACCAGATCTTCAGAGTTATTGAAGGATATAGCAGAATAGTCACCCATGGAATCCGGAGTGGATGGGTACCTGCATTTGTGAGTGTGGGTGTGTGTAAGGGATAGCCATCCTTAAACAAAAAGATGCAAAAGGAAAGAAAATGAACACAAGCAGTTTATCAAATGAAAAACGTCCAATGAATCATTAAACATGGCATATGGATATGAAAGATAATCAAAACCCTTACAAATGGACCTACATGCCCCGGGCAAGGCATGAGGTGAAAAGATAGTGTACGGATTGTTTGAAAATAAATATTACAGACCAAATAAGAAATTTTTGACAGATAAATTACTGATGAATAAAAGTGATGGGGACAAAGTCTTTTGCCTCCCAGTTGCACAATCCTCCTTTGACAGTTGGATAAATCCACTCTTCGATGTTGCTCTCTTTGTCTTCATCCTCCAAAGCGTTGATTTCGTAGGGAGAAATTTTGACTGGCGCTCTTTCAATCTTCGAACGGCGCATAGCTTTCTGGCCAGCGACAGTGAACCCTAACCAAAATTTTTCGGTCTTATGTGGAATATCAGGCAACTGCCCCCATGCTGAATTCTTCCCCTTCTTTATTGCGGCTCTTGCGTCTTCCAGAGATGCCATCCTGGCCATCTGCCTCGGTGTCTCAGCTGCCAACATTGCTACTGCTATTTCAGGAAGGACTTCTTCGAAATGCTGAAAAGGCGTTTCAATGAACTCCCCTTCTACCTCCACATACCGGAAAGAATTCAAGTGGATAATCATGTACTTCTCTTCGCCATGGACAGTAATGACCTTTCCCTTGACAGGATACTTCAACATCTGATGTAAGGAGGAGGTGACTGCCCCAACATGGTGTATCCAAGGCCTACCCAGCAAGCAAGAGTACGACGGACGGATATCCATCACATAGAAAGTAGATTTAAACACCTCGGTTCCTATCTTGATGGGAATTTCAACCTCCCCATGGACCATTCTCTTCGAACCATCGAAAGCTCTGACAACAATATCACTCGGCTTCAACTCCAACCCTTCACAATCTAGTCGGTCCAAGGCCTTCTTAGGCAATACATTCAGCGACGAACCAGTGTCGACCAAGACATGTGCGAGAGTAGTTCCTCAGCACTCGACCGAAATGTGCAAAGCATCATTGTGATTTCTACCTTTAGGAGTTAGGTCGGCATCAGAGAAACCTAATCCATTGCCCGCAGTAAGACTAGCCACGCAAATTTGAAATTGATCTGCAGAGGTTTCCTGGGGCACATGGGCTGCCTTCAGGAATTTTATCAGGGCTTTAGCGTGCGCTTCTGAGCAAAGTAGTAGTGCCAGCATGGAGATCTTTGAGGGGGTTTGCCCCAGCTGTTCTACCACATCGTAATCACTCCTTTTTATTATCCTCAAGATCTCATCCATTTCCTTCTTGGAGGTTTCCGGGATGACCAAGGGTTGAGCCCTCGTCCTGACGAGCTCATCTTGGATTCCTTTACCTTTATCAACATCGGTAGGAAGGACGATACTAGGAATAACAACATCTTCAATCAATGGAGTTCTAGCAGAGAGTTTTATTGGTGCAGGGATGACCTTGTCGGCAGGTGAGGGTCCAAAGATTGCTCTTGGAGGGGCAATCTCTGGAGAAAATATTCTCCCGCTCCGGGTGATTTTGCTAGTGCCTGCAATGTTACCAATGCTGGCTTCTTCATCATCCGAACTTTCTTCAGTTATTTCGATTTGTTTAATACCATGGTAGTAGACGTCACCGCCATATTTCCATGGTATTGACTTCTCAGAAACATAGGGGACAGGCCCTGGCATTGTTATCTTCAAAGGAACAGATTTCGTAGCTGGTATAATCTTAACAGGCTTTCTGACGGCCTTGGAAAGATTGGCGTGAATGGTTATGATTGAGACATCTTCGATATGGGTTGGAACAGCAGAAACTTTTTCAAACAAAATATGTCGACTATCCATAAGGCCTTGGATGCCTTTCTTCAGTAACGGACAATCAAACGGCAGAGAGTAACAACAATAGCAGTCTTCTTTACATCCCGGGAAGATCCCGGCCCTTAATAGATTCAACTTAATGGTTAGCAATGGAGTTACCAGATCATTGACATCAGTAACATACAAATCTTCTTCAATGGCATTGACATTTTGGCCGTGCTTTGGCATGGGAGAAGATATCACATTAGGCTTCTCTGGAGCGTCAAACTCCACCTCCTTCGCCTCTATCAGGTCTTGGATTTTATGCTTGAGTGCCCAACAATCATTGGTGTCGTTCCCGACACTGTCAGAATGGTAAGCGCATTTAGCATTAGGATGATAATGCGGAGAGGACGTATTCACATTTTTTGGTGCCTCCTTGATAGTGGCGAGATTCAACTTTAACAGATGGGGAAGCACTTGCGCTGGAGTCATATTAATGCGGGTGAACTGCCGTTGTGGCCGTTCCACCCGTTGCTGATTTGGTCTGGACTGGTTATAGCGAGGCTGCTCACTTGAAGGATTTTGAATCATTACGGCCTCCACGGTCGGTCGGCGCTCAGTCTTCCCTGCTCTTCTCTGAGAATATACCACAGCTGTTTCCTTCTTAAAAGGCTTCTTCTCAACACTTGCAGCAACACCCTTCTGAATCTTCCCTGACTTGATGCCAGCTTCTATTCTTTCGCCTGTTAAGATCAAATCGGTAAACCCCGCGGAAGAGTTACCAATTAGATGATTAAAAAATGGCCCAGATAGGGTCCCTAGAAACATATCAACAAGTTCACGGTCGGTTAAAGGAGGCTGCACCCTGCCAGCCAAATCCCTCCATTTTTGTGCATATTCTTTGAATCCTTCGCCTGTTCCCAGTGACATACCCTGAAGTTGGGTACGAGTAGGAGCAAGGTCAGAATTATACTGATATTGTTTGTAGAAGGCGGTGGCCAAGTCTTCCCAATTTCGGACGCTGGTTCCCTCTAGCTGATAAAACCACTCCAACTGAGCCCCAGAAAGGCTGTCTTGAAAGAAATGAATCCAAAGGTTTTTATCTGCCGTATAGGGTTGGATCTTTCTCACGTAGGACCTGAGATGCATTTTCGGACAGGACAGCCCATCATACCTCACAAACACTGGCACTTTGAACTTTGGGGGAATCACAATCCCGGTAACCAAACCCAAGTCTTCAAAATCCAAACTCGGTACTCTCTGTAGCTCCATGGCGGCCAACCTATCTTCTAAACCCTTGTATTTATCATCAGCTGGAGGGTATTGTTGATCAGAATAATCTTCATCCTTTTCGACCTCCTCTTCTTCCACATCGGACTCGGAGGGTACCGTAGCCCCACCTCCTTTCCTGGTTCCTTCATCAGAAGTAGGAGGAAATTCAAGCACTCTCCGAGCTTCTCCGTCAAATCTTCTCCCCAAAGTAGCCACTCCGAGTCTCTTTTTCTTCTTTTTCACTGGGTCTTTATTCCCCAGCAAGGTCTTGAGATCCTCCTGACCTTTAGCCAAGGTTGTCAGGAGTTGCTGAAACTGTGTATTTTGAGCTTGTAGGTCTTTGACTGTTTGCTCGAGATCCATCCTACTGAAATAAACAGCAGACATATAAGGAAACCTGGAGTGAGACCTGCTTATGCACATGATGAATGATATGCTTATGTATGCAATGCATTCAAGGATTTAGAACATTCAAAATTGTTGTAAACAAAAAGGAACGCACGTCATATTAGAAGAAATTTGTTAGTACATAAATTCCCATGGGCCAAATATTACAAAAACAACTTCTCAAAGTAAAAAGACATTGCGCATCCTCTTTGGCGCAATGTAGGTGTTGAGGGCCTCTTGCTCATGGAGTCGGCGGGTAAGCTCTAAAACCTTCTTCTCACTAGCGTAGAAGCTAGCTTCAAAAGTGTTCCGTTCCTCCTTGAGCTGAATCCAACTTTTCTGCATTTCCTCCCACGATGAAGGCATGTCAGGATGTAGGATGGTGTAGGGAACCTCTCCTTCCTTGACGGGCTCTTTAATCACAGGGAGAACATGAGGATAAGGCATTATTAGATTCTTGGCTCGGGCTCGTACCCACTCGAGATAAGGCTCAAGAGGGATGGAGTTCTTGTGTCCCAGTGTCTTGCTATCAACCTTGTTGGGCCTTCCCCAAGCTCTGATGAATCTTTGGCGAAGTCCTTGCGCATCGTTGTCGAAGTCAAAAACTAGGTCAGGAATCAACATGTCGTGAGGGCCATCCCTCCGTGCATATCCAAATTGCCTCAAAGCTAGGAAAGGGTTGTAGGTGATACCTCCTCTGATTCCAAGTAAAGGAACATTAGGAAACTCTCCACAATGATCGACGATGATGACATTTTCTATGGACCGAGAACACCAATGTACATCAGAGTGAGTAAGAGTCATCAACCATTGGGACCACCTTGAGCCTTGGTCATTCTTCAAGACAGATTGTGGAAGGTGCGAAGTAAACCACCTTGCAAGGAGAGGAGTACAGCACATGAGAACACCCCTCTTTCTCATTGTTCGTGTGTAAAATGAGTGAAGAATGTCCCCAAGCAATGTTGGTATTGGATTTCTGGACAAGAAAATTTTGACGGCGTTGACATCTACCAATTGGTCAGGATTTGGGAACAAGACCAACCCATAGATAAGGAGTGCCACAATCTCTTCAAAGGCTTGTAGGTCCAATGAGTTCCAACATTCTTGTGCCTTCTCAAACAAGAATTTTGCTAAGAATCCTTTGACGCCGCTTCTGGTTTCCCGATGCCCCTTGATGTCGGATGGTTGTAGATGTAATGCTCGAGCAACATCTTCCGGCTTTGGTTCCTTTTCCGTACCGTTGAAGGGTAGTTGATTAAGGATATGAATTCTCAGGAGTTGAGAAAACTCCTCCAAAGTGGGTACCAACTGATAATCAGGGAAAGTGAAGCAGTGGTGAAGAGGGTCAAAGAACTGGAATAGCACTTTCATCATGTCTTCTTCAATGTTGGTGTTGACTAAGCTGAGCAGTCTACCATGTCTTTCACTGAAGGATGAGTTTTCCAGAATTCTTGAGGTGAGCTCCTTGAGTTGAGGAGAGATTCTCACAAGGTTGACTTGAATGGTGTTTCTGCGAGGAATTTCCATGACCTACAAAACAAGAACAAAGATGAAGATCCAAACCCTTGAAATGGTTAGTGAATGCATATGATGTTTTATGATGTTTATGATGTATGCACAAAACATATGTACAAGCAAATCACACCAAACCCTAGTTTCAGGCTTGCATGGGGTTTCATAGGTAAGTACCCTCTTGAGTGTAGTTGGCTTAAAAACATGTCCTATAAATAGTAACCGGGTTCTAAGGAGCTCAATATCACGGGATTGTTTTCATTGTTCATTGTTTTGGTTTAGCCACTTAACTAGCGACCAAAATATTCCAATAAAACAACCCTCAATGAGTGTAGTATCGAGTATCTACCAACTTCGGACTGCACCAAAGCCGGTCATCTCACTACCCCTAATAAAAGGCCAAGATGGTCAAGTAAGGTTCTAGGTCATTAGTGCTTAGTGACATCACTCAGCCGCCCCGTACTCTCCTTGATTGAACTCAAGGGTTACCGGTACTCACAAATATGTCGCACTAATATAGCTATTGCTTCGACCGTGTCGGTATACCCCGCACAGTTTCCACAACGTATTGCTATCTATGAATGTTTCCCAAAATCCGGGTGTAGGATTGCAAACCCAAACAAAAAGAGCCAAGATATAAAGCAATCAAATCAAACAATTAGTCATGCAAGAGGGTGATCTAAGCCCTAAGGTTACCCCACTTTGTTATTATCCCCAGCAGAGTCGCCAGTTCTGTGATACGGTGGGAGAACTGACTGTGTGTTTTGCGTTTGTTTTTGCAAATGTTTCGGTTGAGCAAGAGTCGCCACTGACTTTTTATTTTATCCTAAGGAATGGTTTAAAAAGCACAGCAAAAACCTTTGAGATATTTTCTTGGGTTCGGGGAGTAGATTATAGAAAGGGAAGGTATTAGCACCCTTTCTATCCATGGTTATCCATGGTCTCTTAGGTACTTTCTTAGATCAACTTGCCTTGGTTTTCAATTGTTTGAAATGGTGCTTTGTGTGTGGTTTTGAAAATGTTTTGAAAAAGATGCCTTGTCCAGGCTACCCTTGTAACAATTCTTTACTCAAATGTTTTACAAAAGGTGTTTGTCTTTTTGAAAAGATGTTTTAAGGTTTTTTGAAAGTTTGTTTTGAAAGTGTTTGTGAAGTGTGGTTTAAAAATAGGCAAGTGTTTTGTTTTGCAAATTGACAAGTACTTAAGAGCTATCTACCCTAAAGTTCTCAAAGATTTATGCTATGTTTTAACCCTTTTAACAATTTTGTTCCACCATTGCATTTGGTGGACAATCTTGTGTTAGGAGGTGAAAGGGACGGGCGCGGGTCATCGTTTAGACCATAATTGCAATAGTGCTAAGTATCTTTGGGCAATTTTTCTTTGAAAGGGACTTGATCATTTTAGGCAACTTTTCAAAAGCGTCATCGAGGGACTATGATCATTTGATTGTTTGTTTTACCCAAAGAAACCTAACATGCAATATGGCCCATTTATGGAAGGCAACAAGTGGATTACCCTAGGGGTGCAAGTGTGATATGTGTTGTCCATTTTCATGCTTGATTATCTTGAAATTAGGTCAAACTATTTTGTTCTTTTTATTTGTATACAAACCCTAATTCTAACATGGTATATTTAGAAAGCATTAAAGTGCGAAAAAATAAAATTCTAAACTATTACAACACAATATGGGAAGGGGGGTACAAATGTTCAAATGGGGGGATATTTAGACAAGGAATTTAAACCTAGCTATTACATCAATTTTGGAATATTTACAAGATAATTAATTGCATCAATTAAATGGAAAATAAAATAAAGATGCAAAATGCAAAAAGGGTTTTTATATGTATGGAAAAAAAGATATTTTTTATGTCAAATAAACAAAAATGAATAAAATAAAAAAGGTAATATTTTTGGAGTTTTTGTGTTTTAAGGGTAAAACCCTAATTTTTATTAAGTAAATAGGTAATATTTATTTAAAGTGTACAATATTTAATAATTATATACAAAATAAAATAAAAATGAAGTATATTCATAAAAAAGTATTTTTCATGTCAAATATTAATAAAATAAAAAATGTATATATTTTTTGTATTATTTACCTAAATATACTAATATATATAAATATCTTTATTATTTACTAAATAAATATTATATATACAAAATAATAATATTTAATATTTATAAAAAAAATATTTTTTGTAAAAAAATGTTTTCAAAAGAGAAAATGAAATAAAAATCAGAAATAAAATATATTTGCATTATTTTTTCTAGTTTTTTCTAAATAATAGTATATATATATATTATTTATGTACAAATAACTACCTTAAACAAATAAATGCCTAAAAATGTAAAAATGATGTAAAAAATTATTTTTATATTTTTAATAACATGAGGAAAAATAAATAAACCAGAGTAAAAAAAGAAAAGTCAAAAAATCAATAAAACAAACAAAATGGGCTCAGGGGGTGTAAAACCAAAAACAAGGTGTGAAAAGAAATATCAAAGCAGGCCCAGCCCATGTGGCTTCTTCTTCAACCTCTGGACAGAAAAATGTTCAAAAACGCGCGCCTGAACATCAATTCAAACATCTGGATTCCTTGATCTTTTGCACAAACTCACAACATAAGAAATGTTAAGCATTGAATCACGATTCTAAATTTCTAAAGAACTCATCCTAACTCTCAAAAATGAGAGAGAATTTCATCATTCCCAAATCCTAACCTAAGTTTTTATCAACATTCAGACCTTAAATTCTCATAGCTCAGGAAAAATAAATGAAAAGTAAAAGTATGTACAGATTCAGGGGCATGAGTAGAACACTTCTTATTCACAAACTTAGAGCTAATGATGCCTACACTAAGAGTTAGAAGTTCAAGAAGATACCTGTTCAGTTGAAGTTCTATCTGGCAATGGGGGAGCTTTCAGGGCAAGATGATGATCTGTACAGCTTGCCTGAAGTGTATTGATGCTATCCCAATGCTTATTTTGCTTTGAAACACCTTGAATCGAGCTATGGACCTTCAACTGCAAAACAAGAAAGTTAAAATGGTGGAACTGATTAGAGGAGTTACAGGTCGTGTTTTATGTTTGGGTTAGCTTCAAGTGATGCTAGGGAATGTGTTTGATGAGCTTTTAGCAAGAATGCATGAAAGGGATGAGAGTTGGCACTCAAACTGCAGTAAGAGCTCTGTTTGGGCAGTTTGAGGGTGGTTCTGTGTTCTAGGGGGAAATGGAGGTGTTGGAGTCGTGTGCTAGCTCAGTTAGGATGTCTTGAATGTGTACAAAATATTTTCTTAATGGTTCTATTGCTGAGATGAAAGTTGTGTTCAGTTATGCCATATTTCTTACACTTTAAGCAACCAAAAGCCAAGTTGGTGTTTAGACAGGTAGAGGCCCCCATAACATGCTGAAAACCTTGGCATTGATCAGTGTGATTAGTCCCTAAACTTGTGCCAAGGGGATTTGATCTGTACTTCTTGGATTTTCATTTTGACATAAAGCTTAACTTTTCAAAAATGGCTATTTCACTTTTTCCATAAATGGATTAAACTTGCATGTAATGTTTGAACTCATAGAACAACACTTTGGCACAAGGGATTGGAATTAAATTTATGAGTGTTGGATGGTTTAGAGGCCTGTAATCAAGGGAAGCATGCTGATTTGAAAAATTGCACAAGTTATGAACATGTACATGGCCATGAATCAAATTGAAATTCCAAGTGGAAGTATGTGGTAAATGGCCTTGAAGTTAGGTAGAAACCTTGCCTAAAATAGGTCAAAATTTCACTAAGTTAAGAATGGTTTAGTACCCTTGTTCCAAAAATTGTAACTTGAGATAAAAGCTTCTTTTTGGAAAACTTTGTGAATCAAAGTTGTAGATTATTCAATATGCTACGACTTTCATGTTTTGACTTTTGATTGAATCCAAATGAATCTTGGTGAGAAAGTGGGGCAAAGTTGGGAAAAAATTAGGGTTTTTTCATAACTTAGAAAAATTCTAAGTTATGAAAAATTTCCAATTCAAACCCTAATTTGCATTTTTTTGATTTCTTGATGAACAAGTTTCATGATTTGGCATGTTTTGATGAAAAATGAATCTTGACTCTTGATTTTGACCAAAAAGTCAAAGTTTGACTTTTCAGTATACAGTCAAAATTGATCAATTGACTGGGAAATTCAATTGTCAATCTTGTGTATTTGGGATCTTTTGAACTTGTTGAGCATGTCAAGACAATTCCATGGGGTCCTTGAGTCCATATGTGAGCTTGGTTTGCCGTTGGCTAGGTCAAACAGTCAAAAATTGCCTTTGTGCAGTAAAAACCCTAAAAATGACCATTTTGCCCTTTTGGTGATCTGATCAAATTTCCTGTGGAATTGTGATCCAAACTTGATCAAATGGTCCATGTGAGTTCATAATGTTGATGTGGGTCAATTTTCATGAGATTTGACTGTCAATTGGTCACAGTTGACTTTTTTCCCCAATATAGTTGATTTTTAGGTCAACTGTCCAATTGACTGGGCAAAACTTGGAATCAAGACTTGAAACTTGATGTGGATAAACTTGGGAGTCCAATATGAAGCAAGAAAGTCATCTTAGGCATTTTAGGTCAAAACATCTTTGTGCAAACACAAACCCTAATTTGGGTCAGCAGTGCAAGGAGAAGTCTTGAGCAGATGAAACCCTAACTGGATCTTGATCTCCAAGGGCTTGGTGATGAGAAATGTTGAGAAAATGGGAGGGCAAATTTTGGGGTACAACAGTATCCATACATCATTTACATATATTATAGCATATACATGTAAAACACATATAGAACTCTCATTTACATTGAGAACATCATTACACAATGCATTACATATATCATGACATTTCATAAAGACTAACTTTATATTTTCAAGTAACGTTCACAAACAGACGAATATCATCAGCAATTTTCAAAAACAAGTCAAAAATTAATTCCCGAAACAGGACGGGGAAACTATCTATATGACCAGGTCCAAGAGTAATTCCTGAAACAAGACGGGGAAACTATTTGTATATCGGGCGAGATGAATTCCCGAAACAAGACGGGTTCGCCAATAAAAGCGGGTCCTAGATTAACTCCCGAAACAAGACGGGGAAACTATCTATATGACCAGGCATAAATTAACTCCTGAAGAAAGACGGGGAAACTATCTATATAACCAGGAAAAGGTTAACTCCTGAAACAAGACGGGGAAACTATCGACATGGCCAGGTGGTATGAATTACCGAAACGGGACGTGTTTACAAACAAAAAAACAGATTGTAGATCAATTCCCGAAATAGGACGCGTGGCTATCTACATAAAAAGCATTTCCATCAGAGATTAAACCTGGCAAGCATTTCCCTCATAGACTAAATCTGACAAGAATTTACTTAAGCACCTTCCCCAGAGGTTCATTCTGGAAAGCATTCTTCAGATACAGTCAAGCGTAGACTCATTCTGACACTCTTATCAACATCTATTTTGATGGCATCTATAAGCCCATCTCTAATGACATTTGGTCACCTTTCCAAATGACATATTTAAGCCCATTCAAGCAATATTTCCAACCAACAGTGTTACCTCCTGCACAGGCGAGTGAAAATTTCTGGGCACTTAAGTGTTCAATCCTCTTCTACCTTCAGATCAAGAATGGCGGACATGCCAATATAACTCCTCGGGTTTAAGAAGATTGAATAATGGAAGCTGCTTTACCCCAAAATTTTCCCTCCCTTTTATTCAATACATTCTCCTAGGGTTCTCAAATGGTCAAGGTAGCTCAAGAATTGATCAAACAAATTCTCCTCCTAAGAAATGGACTTACAACCAGGGTTTCACTTTCATAAGGAAGTTTGGGTTTCAAAGGCCTCAAGTGGATTTCATGGTATCTTATATGTCTCTAAGAATTCTCATACCAAGTTTCATGTTTTTCATCACAAGTTTGCTCAGTCAATGGCTCAGATGATTGAAAATCAACTGCATTAGGCAAAAAGTCAATTATGGTCAACATACAGTCAAACTTCAAGATTTTTGGTCAACATCAAGATTTTTGAAGTCATAATTATCATTTGATCAAGGGTTGATCATGATTCATCAAGGAAAACGCTCAAAATCATCAAAAGTCAAAAGTTGGCAAATTAGGGTTTCCGCAAGAGAAGTCAACTAAACTTTGACCAAGCATAACTTTCACATGCTTCATCATATTTTCCACAACCAAAGCTCATTTTGAATGAAATTTAATCCTCTACATCTTTGTATCTCTAAGATCATGTCCAAAAAATGCTTCATTTGAGAGATATGGGCTAATACATTATAGGTTATTTTAAAAGTCAACAAAAAGACACTTTTTATCATGACAACTTACATAAAGATAAAATCTTCAAATGAAAAATTGGTCAACATAGAGATTGTAGAGGACATCTTGATCTTTCCAAAAAGTCAAATATCACCTTTAAATGATAAAAATTGAGAGTTATGACTAGTGCAAGTTGGGAAATTTTGAGCAAATGCATGAAGTTCAAATTGAGCAAACTAGAAATTTTGGGCTATTAGGATATTACTTCAAATGTCAAATGTGTTCTACACTTCACATACATCTCAGATCCCACTCACATACCCCTTTGGGTTTTTATTTATTTATTTATATTATGTTAAAAAGTCTGAAATTTTGGTATCAGATATGTGATGTCGAATGAGATGTCACGACACAAATATTTGTTTGCATGTAAGGTACATAAAATCAAAAGCCGTAAAAGCACAAGAGATTGTTCACCCAGTTCAGTATACAACAACACCTACTCTGGGGGCTACCAAGCCAGGGACAAGTTCACTAAATAGTATCAATTCATAGACCCTCAGTAAACAACCAGTTTACGATCTAATCACTTAATCACTACCCAAGATAAACTTCTACCTAAGACTCACCTAGGTATGAGGCCATCCTCAAATCCCTTCAATCACTTACAGTGAAGAACTTAACAGAATTAATAAGTTTGAAACACTTCAATCATTCAATTCTTAAAAGCTTATGAATGATACACAATTAACAACCCAAATAACAACTTAAGTATTTAAACGAATACTTAGAGTGTATTACAAATAAAAAGCCTAGACTTCTAATCAGAAAGAAAGTATTCTTCTTCAAAAGTTGTTTGTCTTTGAATAAGGAAGCAAGTCCTTATATATGCGCAGATGTGGGCTTGGGCTTAAAATAAAATATTCAAATTTTTTGAATATTTCCATAAAAATAGGCTAAGATAAAAATGATGCAATTTGAAAAATATTCCTCTATATTTTTCGCAGCCTGTAGGTCACAAATCCTGAAATATGGCATACATGAAAACAGGAAACAAAAAGACTTAACAGATGTTGGGCTGAGATCAGTTCAGTAGGCAGATGTCTTGACATCTGCTTTGACATCATTCAAAACTGTTTTGCTCCAAATGTTAAGATATTTAGCAAAACATTCTCAAGTCATTATTTTGCCAAAATTGCTACCAACAAACACTTACAAAGTCAAAATAAGATAAAATAAGACAAGACTTCTTACACAAGTCCAAACCCATCACATTTTGAATTAATTCAACCTATATATTCACTTCAATTCATACATGAAGGAGGATGAAACCTTGTGCTAAAAAACCACTTCCAAAAAATCACAAAACTATCAAACTAGGGCAATCTTCAAACCCTATCTTGAAGCCATCTTCTAAGCATTCTTGCATTGTCAATCGATTCTTGAAGAGGTACAAAGTAAGAATTGATCAAACACAATGATCCAAAGCACCCAGAACTTACACACATGCATCGTCGTTTCATATTTTTTTGCAAAATTCATGTTTTTGTTTCCTTCATGTTTCATTACAAACTAGTCGTATTAATGTATTTCTGAGATAGGTTAGGGAAGGAAAAGTAGATCGTATGACCTCCATGCTATCAGAATTAGGATTTTCCATATTTGCACTGATCCGCGTTGCTTTGGTCGTACCTCACTAACCATTGCATTTCAGTCCAACCTAATGTCTCCAATGAATTCACAAGCCTTGATTTAGGGGGTAGGGTATTCTTGGATCTCTAATGCTTATTGTTTTGCAGGTTTGACGAAAAGGGGCTACCGGAGAAGACGACCGGAGCTAGGGCTTCGGCGCCTCTCTGGTTCACACAATATTTTCATATTATATATGTTATGTTTCACTTAAGAAAACAGATGTATTACCACCCCAGTAGTTAAACGTGTGTGCTAAAGACATTACTATGCCAAGACGAGGGTTCGATCCCAACCTTTTGGCATTTTTAGTTTTTTCCATATTTTCCTTGTTTTGCAGATTACAAGATGCGTTGGTTCCCTTTCCTTATCACAAGCGCGCGGCTGGCCTAGTGGTTAGCATGCTGGGTGGAAATGCTAAGGGTATGGGTTCAACACCCACCCCTGGAAATTTTGGTTTTCTCTATTATTCTTTATTCTTTTTACTCTTTCCCTTCTTTTCCTTTAATTTCACAAAAACCTTTAACAAAACCCTTTTTTTTCATAAACCCTAATTTGTTCTTAGGTTTTTATTTAATCAATCAAATTAGATTTTTTAGGTTTTAATTTAATTAATCAATTCTTATTTTAATTAATTAAAATAAATTAGGTTTTAGGGTTAATCATTCTCAAAACCCTTTTTATCAAAAAGTCACCAAAAAACAATTTCCTTTTCCGTGTTCTTAGTCTTACAATTAGCGTAGATTTCTTTTCTCACACTTCTTTTGATTATTGTATCTGCTCACAATTTGTAATAGTATTTAGGTTTACTTTTCCTCATTGTTATTATTTATGTACCTCTCCCTAAGCGTTGTAATAGTCTTAGGTTTATTTTCCATCTTTTTACTTTTCGCACATTTACCGTTTATTATTTTTACTATTGTTATTAGTAATTAGGTCTTGTATGGAAATATTAAAAGAAAATGCTAGCTAACCCTAATTGCAAGATTAAAATAACTGAACATAATACACTTCTCACACTCACACCTCTAGGGTAACCTCCCTTGTTGCCTTTCGATATAAAACAATCATGTCCCTCGATTGTAGTGACGCTTTATCATAGTCCTTCGAAAATAAAGATCACAGTCCCTAGATGACCCTTTCGATGTTGCCTTCGGTAAACGATCTATTCCCTTAATGATAACTACTAAAGCGTCCCTACAAGTTGCCTTTGATGACTGTACAATGTCCCGCGCTTGTCTCTTCACATCCAACGATAGGGCTTCCTACTAACTAATGGTAGGATCGTGTTATCTAAAGGAGGAGGAAATTACAAGAAAGACCTTGAGTAGGTAGACCGTTGTTGATCACTTGCTCACAAACATTTCAAAACAAACAAAAAATTTCACACAAAAAACTTTCAAAAATATTTTCAAAACAAACACGTTGTACGCATTCTCAAGAACAGAAATGAGAGTCATTACAAAGTCTTGTCTTACAATTGGCATTTTCAAAATATTTTTCAAACACACGTTCACAAAGAAATTTTCAAAACAAAGTGAGCTAGCGATTAAGAGCCCGTAGATAACTACAGATGAAAAGGGTGCTAACACCTTCCCTTTTCATAATCTACCCTCCGAACTCAAAAAAAATCTTGAAGGTCTTTCCTGTTCTTTTATCCCTTTCCTTATTGGTTAAAAGAAAAGTCGGTGACAACTCTTGTTATCCACACATTTGCGAATAAACACAAAACTAAGTCAGTTCTCCCACCGTATTACAGTTTTCATAACTTTTCCCTTTTTTTTAAAATTGTTTGATAAAACTATGAAAGAATATAGAATGCTAGAAATATAAAGAGACACATTTAGTTTATCCAAGTTCACCTTTAACTAGGCTACAACTTGTCCATCCTTCTCAGGTGATTTTTCCTTCAACAAGGACTTAATCCTTTATAACCAAACTGATAACAAATGCACGGGCTCCTCATTGGTGACTAACAACCAAATAATGATTCATAATTATTGACCCCTTAAGAATTCTGAACAACCTAGTCTTTCTTAACAAGATTTCACAATGACCCAAACCATTGTCATCTTAAGTCTTCGGACTAACACTAGTTACTCAAAGAACAATACAATGATACATCCAGTGATCTCCATAAGATATAACGATCATTGATCCCTTAAGAAATCTTACCAACCTGGTCTTTCTTAACAGGATTTCATCTACAATGACCAACTATAAAAGTATTCTCAAGTATACATATCTTCACTCGATCACTTGAGAAAACACTGATTCTAAACATAATTCTTTTTCTGGAGACTACGATAATTCTTATTATCAAGTAGATTACTCCTAGTTTAAGTACATATTATTTAACACAATTCTGAGCAACAACTCTTATGTTTAAACAATCTACATGAAGAACTAAAAACTATAACACAATTATGAGCAGCAACTCTTGCGTATTTTACATTGATTTACAAATATGTATATGATTATAGAATCTTGTAGTGTTCTTCTTCTTCATCTTCTTTGGCGAGCAAGTTATGAACAACAAATCTTTGCTTCTTAATATTTCTACCAAGATGTATTTGATGAGAGTTTGAATAACATCTTGTAGAGTTATGCATCTTCATCTTCTTTCTTAGTTGAGAAACTTATGAGAAATAACTCTTGCTTCTTCATTCTTTTCATATCTTCTTTTTATCTCTCATTCTTGTGTTTGTGGACTTTATCATTGTCAATATGATCGACTTCGTCAAGTTTGAAATTTTTCCATTGATCTTCTTATATAGCCTTTAAAAGAGTTATTGTAAGGATAGAAAAGTTATTTCTCCTTCCAATGGTTGAGTCCCAGCGGATAGATTCAAGAGAGGTTTTGAAAAGTACAAAACGTCTCTTTCCTTAGCCTAATGCTTATAGTTATTAGCATCAGATCGTGGGAGACAACTTCTATGAATAGTACAAACAATATTGTCATAGTGGAATTTTTGGTGTACTTTTTGTATTGTATTCTTATTGACTAAGTTTCTTGCTCTTTATCTTCTGATGATGTACTTCTGATTCTTAAGTATTAAGCTTAGAAGAGATCAATCACTTTGTCTTCGTTCTTCTGTTGAATAAGTGTTGAGTAGTTTAGGAACTACTTTTTTGTTGTAGCATAGGAACATCAGAAATGTCAGAACCATGACTTGTCTTCATAAATAATAGCAACAAATTTTCTGAAACACAAAGCTTGACTTCAGATCTTAGAACTAGTCTTGAAGGTGTATTTCTTATCTAATCTGAGAGATAAAGATTATGTGAGAAGATATTCCATTTCAGAATATTTCATTAGTAGATTATTTTCTTCAGATATATAAGCAACATCTTATCTAAGAAACAAGTCTTGTCATTGTAGGTGAAAGCTTTCCTGAGGTAGATATCAAAAAAATTATGATGTTTGGATCTTGAAATCAGATATTTAGTCAACAAACTTTCTGATTCTTAAGTCTTTGGACTCATTTATGATTCTTAAGTCTGATTCTTTTCTTCTTGTTAGATTGATTCTGATTGAAGAATGATAATGATCCAGAAGATACTTCACTTGTTGTAGAGTCAGAGTCTTTCAGATATTTGAACATTGTCTTCAGATATACAAGCAACAACTAATCTGAGGAACAACTTCTTTGTGAGTGAAAGCTTTTTTTATCCATTATGTCTTGATCTAATCTTGATTTCTGATAATCAGCTTTTCTGAATTGCATATCTGATGTCTGATTTATGAAGCAAAAGCTTATATCGGTACATTTTATTTTCTAGTTAATTCATCTTGATCTGATCTTTGATTTTTGATGACATCTTTTCTGAGATGCATAATTGATGTGTAATTTATGAAGAAAACACTTATATCAGTACATCTTATTTTTATGTTGAATTCTTTCTTTCCGATATCTTGAATTCTGATCTTTGGATTAAGCTGAAAGCAATTATCTTATGCCAGCTACATCTTGATTTCCGATCTTGAATTCTTTCTCTCTGAAAGCGTATGTAATATGTGATCTGAGAGTGGTGCTTTTCTGAGAAGACATTTGATTCCCTTTTTGATGAACATTCAACATTCCTTAGAACTGCTTACGTTTCTTTATAAATGGTCAAAATAGTTCTTCTGTTGAGTAGATTTACTTGAGAATATATCATCCTTTGATCTTGTCTTCCAATAGACTATATGAAGTTGATTAGAAATGAGTCCAAAATATATTTCTTTCTTTGATCCTTTCTTCTGATGGAATAATTCTGATGTTGAATAGAAGTGGGTATTCCGTGAGTTATCCAAGTCTTCAGAAACTTGACTTTGTCTTCAGAAATATGAGCAGCAACTTTTCTAATGAGCAAATCTTGACTTCTGATCTTTGTGTTGAAAGATTGTTTCTTGTATAATCTATTTTATAATCTCAAAGCAGCAGCTTGTCAGAAATTATTTCCTCTTGTAACTTGTGACTTATGAATCAACAGTTGTTGAGAAGTACACATGTGATCCTCTTTCTAATGTGCTTGGTGTATTTCTGATTCTCTAGACAACAGTCCTGAATCAATTAGAGTTTCTTATCTGCACACTCAAGAAACTTATTAGAACTAAAATTATTTTATATAAAATATATGCATTGTTATCATCAAAACATATATATTTAAACACAGATCTAAATCTTGTTCTAACAAAACCTTCAAGCCACAATTCTTCTTTCACAGCTTTCGTGAGGGCAATATATTATGCAATTGTGGTTGATAAGACAACAACCTTCTAAAGTATCGCTTTACAACTAATTTTTGTACCAAATATAATGAACACATATCCAGAAATAGATTTTCTGGAATCTCTATAACCTGCATAATCAAAGTCGACATATCCTTCGATTTATACTTTACTATCATCACTATAGGCTCCACCATAAATCAAGACTCTGCTCAAAGACCCATTTATGTACCTTAGAATCCAATTAATTTCTTGCTAGTGTGCCTTCCCAAGATTCTTTATATACCTGCTTACAGGGCTTAGCGCACATGCTATGTCTGGCCTCATATAGAGCATGCCATACATCAAAGAACCTACTATACTAGCATATGGAATTCTATTCATATAAGCTCTTTCAACTTTAGTACTAGGACTTTAAGTCGTACTCAGCTTGAATTGAGGATTTGTCAGTGTTACAACAGGCTTTGAGTTTGACATACCAAATTTGTCGAGTATCTTCTTCAGGTAATCATAATCTCAATTATTTTTTATCTCTCTGGATGTCAATCCCAAGAATCTTGGATGCAACTCCCAGATCTTTCATGTCTAACTTCTTATTAAGTTCAGCCTTCACTTTCATTACATCCTCGACGTTGTTGTTTGCTATGAGAATATCATCCACATAAAATAACAAAATAACAAATGAATTTCCAGGTCGAAATCTGAAGTAAACACAGTGGTCGAACTGGCTCCTAATGAACACATAATCTTCCTTTCCCATTTCTGCATATCTTTCAGGTTGCCTCATCAAGATTGTATTGTCTAGATCACCATACAAAAATGTGGTCTTCAAATCCATCTAGTCAAGTTCTAGGTCGAACTTCGCCACCGTGGCTAACAATATTCTAATAGATATATGCTTGTGAGAACACATCATTGAAGTTGACTCCTTCTTTCTGAGTGAACCCCATTTGTACCAACCTTTCCTTGTATCTCTTCGACATTACTCATTTGATTCATTCCTTAACCTTAAATATCCACTTATAGCTGACTAACATGGCTCCTGCGGGTTTTTCGATCAACTCTGAAGTGTGCTTATCATGAAGAGATTCCATCTCATCATCCATGGCCTTCAGCCATTCGGTCTTATTTCGACTCCTCACAATTTTCTCATAGTCTCTAGATTCTTCATCAAGAATTTCACTTATAGAGATTAAGGCAAAAACTATAAGATATGCATAACCAAATCTCTAAGATGGCTTGATGACTCTTCTCAACATGTCTCTTACAAGCAGGTAGACATTTTCAGGTTTCTCGTAAAGACTGGTGATATTCATGACCATAACACCCAAGCCAATTGGTTAAATAAAAAAAAAATCAAGTGACTCTACAATAAAAGTTGAAAAATCAACTAGATCAAAAAAAGAAAGAAAATAAGAGAATACTCGATTGTTAAAGAAAGAAATATCCCCATATAATAAAAGATTAGGCATAATCTAACCGAATAATCTAACTAAATCTAAGATGTAGCCCACTTTCCAAAATATCTCACCCAAAAAACTTAACCCCATTAAAATGTATAAAGACCTTTGAAAGTGTGTGTGGCATTGCATTAGTATTATTTTTATAGAATTTATTTAAATATATGTATAATATAAATATTTAGTGTATAGGCCATAAACACTTGAGAGAGACTTTGCAAGAAAGTTCAAAGAGGTTACAGTCTCAATAATATCATCAAGTAAAAATGCAGAAGATCTATCGAATTCAATGAAATTAAAAAATTTGAGGTATTACCAAGAGAGTATCAAAAGAGAGCAAATGAATTATGGAATATGTAATGTAGGTTTTACTAAATTTGATAGGTTAGAAAATTTTTGTTTTAAAACGTTGTTTGAAGATAAGCAACAAGATAGATTTTGGATTGTAATTAATCATCAACTTTATTAGTTTTATCTAAGTTTGTGGTGGGAAAATCTATTCACTTTGTTCTGATGAATATCATGTGTTTTATGTAGAAGTTGTTCTATTTATCATTGAACAAAAATATTGTAGTTGCATTCTAATTTTTTAAATAAATTGTAATTAAGTTAAAGCGGCTTACTAATAATTTTAATTACGTTCTAAATTTTTAGAAGATTTATAATGTGATTTTCGGCTGCGGTTTTTTATTACTTTTATTAGTTATATTGACTAAGTATTCCCTCCTTCTTTGTTTTACTCACTACTTGTTTGTTAATAAAGTCTAAACAAATTCACATATTTGTGTTGGAAGAATTTCAAATCTATATAAAAAATGTTAATGAAAAAATATATATCTAATGTGATTTTCATTTTTTAAAAGATAACATAAAATGTATATTTTCATTTCATAAGATAGAAATGAATTTGTATATATGGAAGTTTGCTTTGGGATCCATTTCAAATTTTTTATAAAATTAATTTTTTTTACGATTAGTTATTAGAAAAAGAGAGAGTGTGTATGATTGAATTTATTTAGAAAGAGAAAATAAATAAGGGTATAATAGAAAAAATAACTTTAATAATTTATTATCTTGGTCGAAGAGATTTATACTAAAATGATACTTAAAAAGGACCCGAGGAAATAAGAATTAGTATTTAATGCTCATTGTACCCTTGATAATTTTCTTGTATCATGATAAAAAGCCTGAAAAATTATTATTTTTTGTATTGTTTAGAGTTTGAATTCGGACGCACCACAACACAATAAATATCTTCATTAGAATCACATCAATTTTTGTAATTTTGAGATAGAAGCTTTCGGTAACCAGTTACATACAGGGTTGTAATGTTTATTTTTCTCATTAGTTTGTTAGCTATATTATTTTGTATAGTCGTAAAAATATCCATGTTGGGCCATTAATGAAGTAATGCCATATTCACTTTCATTCTCTCTAATTCTTTCATTCTCTCTATCTCTCCATTATTCACCATTGCTCTTGTAATTGGGGTTTTTTCCAACCAGAGTTTGGTTCGATTTGTCAAACACTTAGTGTGCGAAAACGCTTTTCATCTCCAATGAACCTATCCCTTCAAATCTCTCAATTCTCATTACGAAGAATGATGACAAGTGGTGTAAACAGATAAATATGTTGTTTGGTTATTAAGATGTTCTTGAAGGGATCAAGAATGATGTTAATCCACTTGTAAAAGGTGCAACAACTGTATAAAGAACTACGTACCAGGAGGAGAAGACAAAAGATTTCAAAGCTTTATATCTCATTCATCAATGTGCTGATGTTGATAATAATGAGAAGGTTGGTGATTGCACATCCTCAAAGCAAGATTGAGAAATCTTGGAGAAAATATACGCATGAGATGATAAGGAAAAGGTGGTGAGGTTAGAAACTCACAAGAAATAGCTAAAGTTAATTCAAATGGAGGATAAGGAAACAATATGTAAATTTACTATAAGAATCACAAGATTGGTGAATCAAGTGGAAACTTGCGGAGAGAGAGAATCATCGAGCGGTATGTGGTTGGTAAAATCTTGAGATCATTGACATCAAGATTTAATAACGTAGTAGTTGCTATTGAAGAGTCCAAGGATCCTTCAACCATGAGAAAAGAAGAGTTGCAAAATTCTCTCAAGTCTCATTAGCAAATAATTGAGGAAAGGAATGCTGATAAAGCAAAGGTCGAAATGGATTTGCAAGCTCATTTTGTTTGAAAAGACAAGAATGTGGAGGGAAAGTAGTCCATGAGTAGAGGAAGAAGAAAATACCACAATAATGGTGGTAGAGACTCCCAAAATTAAAACAATTTAATATTCCAAAAGGGTGAAAGCAGCTGCAACAGAGCTAATGGATCAAGTAATTACAAAGATCGAAACAATAAAGGAAGAAGAGAAAGATGGAAGAATGACAAGAGCAACATCCAATGTTAGAACTTCCAAAAGATTGGACATTTTGCTTGCGAATGTCATTCTAACAAGAATGATCCACAAGAAGCTGAAGCAAAGTTTGCAAGGCAAGATGATGATGAGAGAACACTATTAATGGTGATTGGTAAAGCAAAAAACAACACACAAAAATGCAGCCAAAGCTGGGTACAATCGCTTAAAAACATGATGGTTACTACACGAGAATATACATAATGCAACGATCAATGGTTCCTTGACTCCGAGTATTCAACTAACATGATGGGAAAGAAGGAATGGTTTGTTAAATTCAACCAATCATTGAAGAACAAGGTGAAATTTGCAGATGATATCACACTTACAACAAAGGGTATTGACGATGTATTAATCAAGAGGAAGAATAGTGAGTATTCCTTGATTAAAGGTGTAATGTATATTTCAAGAATCAAATGTAATATTTTAAGCATTGGAGAATTGCTTGAAAGGAATTACAAGATTCGTATGGAAAACAAAGTGCTAAAATTTATAGATGCAAATTGGAGTTTGATCCTAAAGGCCTAGGGCTATAATATAACTTTTAATGTTGAATTGGAAGTAATCGAGCATAGATGTCTTGTAATGGCTAAGAGTGAGGAATAATGGATATGGAATTATAGTCTTGGGCATTTGAATTTCAAGGACCTTAATGCTATGCATAAAAATAACATGGTTATAAGGATGACATTAATCTATATGCCAACCGAAGTATGTGAAGAATGTCTGCAGACCAAGCAACACCGAGGCAACTTTAGCAAATATGCGGGATGCAGAACTAAGTATCATTTTGATGTAGTGTATTCAGACATTCATGGAATGATGAAAGTTGACGCAATCATATGAAATAGGTACTTTGTCACTTCCGTTGATGATTTTAATATAATGTTGTGGACTTACTCGATTAAAAAAAAGATTAGTGTTGGAAGTATTCAAGAAGTTCAAATCCATGGTGGAAAGACAAAGTGATCACAAAATCAAAACACTAAAAACAGATGGTGGAGGAGAATACGTCTCAAATGATTTTGGGAAATTTGTGATCAAGAGGGCATTGTACATGAGGTAATGTGTAACACCGCAAATTCTACCCGGTAGTTATAACAAAAAATCAGAGTAATTAAAATTTTCCAACACATTTGGGATATCACAAATCAACATGTTGTAACACATGAACAGATACATAACACTTTAGTTTTCAGAGGATCGTATAACAACTTGCATCAGCTTTTAAAACAAAACCACTTCTTTTATTAATAATGCAGCAGAATCATAATTACAACTTCAAGTAGCATCATATATTTAATTCAACTAAAACAACTTGAGAGGCAACATATTATTTCATATAATTAAACTTAGGATTTCACAACTAAAAAAATTTCAACAAGTAAACGACTATTTATTCATTTCCCTCGAGTGCTACGTATCAGAGCAACCGACCGATTTTGAACTAATAAGACTAAGTAAATATTCATTCTTTAATACTTGCACGTTACCAACAGAGGGCAACATTCAAATAGTAAGGGGTGAGAATCTTAAATCATATAAGTGAGCGCATGATAATTTATATATTAGAATCAGGTCGTGCAAAAATCACCACTTCACAACAACAATACAATAAGATATCATCAAAATGCAACAATTAATTCATCAACATAACAACTCAATTATACAACTTAGATTTTCGACTCAATGTCATGCAAATGCATGTGGTACCATTGGAGCATAACTCCCAACTTAGAAAATCTGCCAATAAATAGAGGAATCAACAAGGCATAAGCCTTCAACTTAATATTTTGCCAATCCAGGCCAACGTGGTGCCAATCCAGGCCAACTTAATAATGCAAATGTATGTGACTTAATGAATGCAATAATCACATACAACAATGACAATATATCCGACAACGTTGGCATAAGCCTATAACTTAATCAACTTATCAATCACAACATATAAACAACAACATATTCAGCAACAATAATGTATTCAACAACGACTTATTCACAATAATAACCAACAACACAATTCCATAAACCGGAACCATTCAACTTATTTCGACTTCACCTACAAATCAACTTTATTCTACATAATTATAACCAAAACAAACCAACTAAAAATACCTATATGTATATACGACTTATTCCGACAATTTCAACTAATTCCGGTTAACTACTGTTACCGCTCAAATCTACAACTTCTACCGATAACTCTCTGCTAAATTATTACATTTGCCACTAATATACTACTCTGTTAAATTATTTATTACCAACTTATCAACTAAAACTATACCTGCTATTTTAATTTCTACATCTACTACTAACATAATTCTACTAATTATTAACTCTGCTACTTTATTCTACTGTTCCTCTAAATTTACCACTTATTATTATTATTATTCTTATTATCCTCAATCACATAAAACAACTCTACAAAAAATATGTTACTATTACTAATGTTCCTTCTGCTATAACATGCTACTGATAAGAATAGTTTAATTTGTTCTCAAACTGCTTTTGTGTTTAATAAACTCCAGATTGATATCACATTAACAATTATATAGCATAGTGCCATAGAAACGAAAAACCGAAACAAGTGCTCTTGCCTAACACTCAGTGCCTACGGCACTTTCCTTCCACCATCACCCTAGTGCCGAACGACACATCCCCTTTCTTCTCAAGGTTGCCGAACGGAAACCTCCCATATACAGCAAGTGCCGAGCGGCACTTCCACCATCACCCTAGTGCCGAGCGGCACATCCCCTTTCTTCTCAAGGTTGCCGAACGGCAACCTCCCACATACAACAAGTGTCGAGCGGCACTTCCACCCCATGCCAATTTTTCTTCTTCTTATCTTCGATACTGTTTCATTGAATTTCCTGCTATACTGTCTCGATACCAAATCCATTCCAGAGACAAGTTATAACACAACAACCCTCTTATTCTTAGACAATTCCATAATCAAATTAATTATTACCACAACAACTCAAGCCAACACAAATCAACAAAATAGTATAATACCACATACTAATTCCCACATACAAAATATCATATACCCCATTATAGGATAAGAAACTCCACCCTTACTATGGATTGACGGTTCTCTATAATTTCCCGTCGAATCCCGATTGCCATCTGTTGCTGCCATAGCTCCAAACCTTTACTCTTTTTCTTTTCTCCATGTACTGCATCCTTTTCTTTTCTCTTTTTCTAAAACCCTTATTATTCCTTACAGCCACTTCTTATTCTCTCTTCTACTTTACAAAACCTAATTCCTTCTTATTCAACTTTAACATATAATTTCTATTATTCTTAATAATTCTATTGGGCCTAGTCTTAGCACCCTCACTTTTACCATTATCACAACATAAGCCCAATTAAATAAATAGTCACATAATATAGTCTAATATTATTTCCAATAATATTCTTCAACTATGATCGATCCACACTTTTTGATCCCCAAGTCGCGTTTGGAAACACTTCGACCACTACTTGACCAACATAACAATAACTCAACACAATTTAAATCGATTACACACATGCCAATCATTCAACATTTCGCGACATAATCGTTCCTAGCATCTCAACTACTCCACCATAATCTGACATACCAACATTTTAAGTAGCAACAACTATAACACACTTATACTTGAATATACATCATCTCAATATCATCTTAACACCTTTTCCAATCCTCTAAACAGATACACAATTTCATTCCCCGATGTCAATTATCAACAAAATATCAACAAATTTGTTCACATCGTCGTATCACTCTTATAGTGACAGCAACACAACCAACATAATCAACTCCATCACATTATGAAATATTATCCCTTACTTACGGTAACCAACACAACCTCACGATAACGGGAACCAAATCATCACAACATCAACTTAACTGTATAACTCAACAATTATACACACAACTCATCATCAACTAACAACCACAATAATTTTCGTCAAACATATGGTTTGCAAGTTTCAATCTAGTTTCGGACTTTCCTTAACATCCACCATAAAACCATTATTCACTTGGTATTCTCAATCTTTCACATTTGCAACGTTAGCTCGCATATAACTCGATACTCCGACTTGTTCCACGATATAACATCAACCACTTTACATACCATTAAGATAACACAACAAATCTATATCATCCAACATGGTCTCGTCTACTATCAACAATAGATTAAGGGTGATCAGTCCCTCAATTTGTCAACTAGTATTCGACAACCATAAGGGAGTATAAATCGTCGTACCAAACTATAATAATGTTCCTTTAAAACTTGTACTCAAGTCACCTAAAGCAACATAATCCAATAATTTCCAATGAGGTTTACAAGTACTCCCATAATTTCCCGTTCGTTCCAATCATACTCTCAACAATATCATCTCATCTAACAACATTTCATATATATCTACACCTCAAATAACTACGATAGTAATAATCCAAACTCAACAAGCTAATAACCTCTATAACAGACTTCATTGTTCTCCAACTTAGAACTCCATCCACCTTGAATGGATCTACATACACTTTCAATTGGAAATAAAATTACTCAAGAGAACTCTTCTTCCAAAACTATAACATACATCCTGACAACTTAGAATAAATCTTCTTCCTTTTCGACACCGTAAATTTCACACAACTTCGCACTATCGTCTTTCGTTATAATTAATAACACCAAAGATTTCCAAATTAGACCTTTTATTTCACAAATTACTTTAAATAAATCTTCCAATTGCTCCTTTAGTTCACCCAACTCGGACGCTGACGTCCCGTACAACACTGAAGAACAAGTCTAGTCCCAAAGACAAGCTTAACAACAAACTGAACTTACTCCCAATATCATCACGTGAGAAATGAATCTATTACAGCTACTAGAACCATTTTTAAAATTAATCTCATTTCGTTAGCTTTTCAACGCTTCAAACAAAACTCAAATCGGATACCCGAAACTCTAGTTATGAAGTTTCAAAGTCCCACAACAATTTTGCAGTTTCCTGCGATTCGCTTACGGAAGTTCCACCCCGAAACTCATTTGTATTCAACCTAGACATATTCCAAACAAATATTAATATATCTTGTGCTCCCAAAATTCTTATAACTCAAGAGATGCATTCCTTTGTCAAAGTTCAGGTTCCAAAACACCAGGGCAACAATTCCTTTTGCAACGTTACTCACTTCTTCAAGTTTCGACTCAGACTCGCGATTCACAAATACTTATCAACGTCAACTACTTCCGATAATCACTTATGTGATCCCAACATAAAAGTTACCGTAACTTTATTACTCCATCATTGTTCAAACATCGATATCTTACACTTGCTTCGTAAATCAACAAATATTACATTGCTCTTCATTCTTCGAGAAGTAAGCGCCAACAATGTCTGATCGATTTCTCTCAAGGCGCTCTAACTCGACTAACAACAAGACCTTGAATCCAAGTCTCCTTCAAACTCGGGAACAACAAGACTCCAACAATTCTTGCATTGTCATCATCGGCAGCACACTGAACCAACACCTTTTCAATTGAACATATCCGAGAAGTAAAGCTTCTCCACCACTTATCTTCAACCAACTTCCTGCATACAACTCGATTAGAAAAACAACAAGCACCGACAGTGTTTCACACACTTGTCGCACACTAAGGAATAAACGACATTAGACAACTTGGTCGGATGGACCGGCCTGCTCTGATACCACTATTATAACACCCCAAATTGTACCCGGTAGTTATAACAAAAAATCAGAGTAATTAAAAATTTCCAACACATTTAGGATATCACAATTCAACATGTTGCAACACATGAACAAATACATAACACTTTATTTTTTGGAGGATCATATAACAACTTGCATCAGCTTTTAAAACAAAACCATCTTTTATTAATAACGCAGCAGAATCATAATTACAACTTCAAGTAGCACCATATATTTCATTCAACTAAAACAACTTGAGAGGCAACATATTATTTCATATAATTAAACTTATGATTCCACAGCTAAAACAATTTCAACAAGTAAACGACTATTTATTCATTTCCCCCCGAATGCTACGCATCAGAGCGACCAACCGACTTTGAACTAATAAGGCTAAGCATATCTTCATTCTTTAATATCTGCACGTTACCAACAGAGGGCAACATTTAAATAGTAAGGGGTGAGAATCTTAAATCGTATAAGTGAGCGCATGATAATTTATATATTAGAATCAGGTTGTGCAAAAATCACCACTTCACAACAACGATCGCAATAAGATATCATCAAAATGCAACAATTAATTCATCAACATAACAACTCAATTGTACAACTTAGATTTTCGACTCAATTTCATGCAAATGCATGTGGTACCTTTGGAGCAGAACTCTCAACTTAGAAAATCTGCCAATAAATAGAGACATCAACAAGGTATAAGCCTTCAACTTAATATTTTTCCAATCCAGGCCAATGTGGTGCCAATCCAAGCCAACTTAATAATGCAAATGTATGTGACTTAATGAATGCAATAATCACATACAACAACGACAATATATCCGACAACATTGGCATAAGCCTACAACTTAATCAACTTATCAATCACAACATATAAACAATAACATATTCAACAACAATAATGTATTCGACAACGACTTGTTCACAACAATAATCAACAACACAATTCCATAAACCGGAACCATTCAACTTATTTCGACTTCACCTACAAATCAACTTTATTCTAAATAATTATAACCAAAACAAACCAACTAAAAATACCTATATGTATATACGAATTATTCTGACAATTTCAACTAATTCCGGTTAACTACTTTTACCGCTCAAATCTACAACTTCTACCGATAACTCTCTGCTAAATTATTACATCTGCCACTAATATACTACTCTGTTAAATTATTTATTACCAACTCCGCAACTAAAACTATCACTGCTATTTCAATTTCTAGATCTACTACTAACATAATTCTACTAATTATTAATTCTGCTACTTTATTCTACTGTTCCTCTAAATTTACCACTTATTATTATTATTTCTGTTATTATTCTCAATCACATAAAACAACTCTACAAAAAATATGCTACTACTACTAATGTTCCTTCTGCTATAACATGTTACTGATAAGAATAGTTTAATTTGTTCTCAAACTACTTTTGTGTTTAATAAACTCCAGATTGATACCACATTAATAGTTATATAGCATAGTGCCACAGAAACAGAAAACTGAAACAAGTGCCCCTGTCTAACACTTAGTGCCGACAACACTTTCCTTCCACCATCACCCTAGTGTTGAACGATACATCCCCTTTCTTCTCAAGGTTGTCGAACGGCAACCTCCCATATACAAAAAGTGTCGAACGATACTTCCACCATCACCCTAGTGCCGAACGGCACATCCCCTTTCTTCTCAAGGTTTCCGAACGACAACCTCTCATATACAACAAGTGCCGAGCGGCACTTCCACCCCATGCCAATTTTTCTTCTTCTTATCTTCAATACTGTTTCATTGAATTTCCTGCTATACTGTCTCGATACCAAATCCATTCCAGAGACAAGTTATAACACAACAACCCTCTTATTCTTAGACAATTCCATAATCAAATTAATTATTACCACAACAACTCAAGCCAACACAAATCAACAAAAGAGTATAATACCACATACTAATTCTCACATACACAATATCATATACCCCATTATAGGATAAGAAACTCCATCCTTACCATGGATTGACGGTTCTCTATAATTTCCGGTCGAATCCCAATTGCCATCCGTTGCTGCCATAGCTCCAAACCATTACTCTTCTTCTTTTCTCCATGTACTACATCCTTTTCTTATCTCTTTCTCTAAAACCCTTATTCTTCCTTACAGCCACTTCTTATTCTCTCTTCTACTTTACAAAACCTAATTCCTTCTTATTCAACTTTAACATATAATTTCTATTATTCTTAATAATTCTATTGGGCCTAGTCTTAGCACCCCCACTTTTACCACTATCACAACATAAGCCCATTTAAATAAATAGTCACATAATATAATCTAATATTATTTACAATAATATTCTTCAACTATGATCGATCCACACTTTAAATAAAACTAACTCGCAAATAATATTATTATAATAGTCCTCCGACTAAATTGTCTAATTTATCCGACTATCAATCTTACCGCTCAACTCAACATATTTATCCAATTATGCTTCTTAGAATAATAGTGATAATTCTCAACTTCGACAATTCCAATAATTAAACCCTTAATTAATTTAATTAAACAATTAATTAAATTCGGGGTGTTACATAATGCCACCCTATATGCCTCAATAGAATGGAGTCTCCGAGAGGATGATCCAATCAATTATGAACATGTTGAGGAGCATGTTGAAAGGGAAGATCTTGCCAAAAGAATTATGGGAAGAATCAGTGTTCATAACTGCATATTTGTTGAATATGTGTTCAACAAAGAAACTGAAAAATATTACACCCGAAAACTCATAGTCTGAGATTCAAGCCAAATATGAGTCACTTGAAGGTATTTTGTTTAGTAGCATATATGCATGTTCTATATTAGCTTAGAAAGAAGCTGGATGAAAAGGGAAAACAAATTATACTTATTGGGTATCATGCTAGTGGCGGCTACAAACTCCATGACGTAGTCAACAAAAGAATTGTAATCAGTAGGGACGTTATCTTTAATGAATTAAGGGACTGGAAGCATGTTGAATTTAATTCAAAAAATGTTGGAGTCGTTCCTGCAATGTTTGAAAATGAAGAAAATACATCATATGAAGTCCAAGTTGAAGAGAATGTGTGAAGATAAACAAGGCAAAGGGAGATGCTTGCAAATGTATAACATTGTGAACTATTCCCAAACAATGAAGTAAATGATAATGGTGATGTTGTCCATTTTGCACTCATGGATGAGTTTGAACTCGTGAAAATGGATGAGATCTTAAGTGATCCAAAGTGGATGTGTGATATGAAGGAGGAGCTGAAATCGATATAGAAAAATAAGACATGGGGAACTAGTTGATATATCGAAGGGAAAGAAGCTGATTGGTATAAGATGGTTGTACAAAGTGAAGACAAATCCTAAGGGTGAAATAATCCAGCATAAGGCAGGATTAGTTGTAAGGGAATTTTCGCAAAGAAAAGGCATATACTATTAAGAAGTATTTACACCGGTGACTATACTTAAAACCATTAGATTAGTTATTGGTATTGCAAATAACAACAATTGGTATATCTATCAAATGGATGTTAAATTTGTGTTTTTAATGGTCCTTCGGAAGAAGATGTGTATGTGGTATAACCGCATGGTTTTATTGTGAAAAATCAGGAATCCAAATTCTATAAATTGAAGCTAGCACCGAGAGCTTGGAACATAAGAATAGATGGGCTTCTAAAGGAGATAGGATTTGATAAACGTGTATCCGAGTATGGTGTGCATGTGAAGAAGGATACAAGAAAAAAAGTTATCATCCTATGTCTCTATGTTGATGATTTGTTGATTACATGAAGCAATGAAGATTACATTGTCGAGTTTAAGGGCGATTCAATGAAGGAGTTTGAAATGACTGACCTTGGTCTCATAATATATTTTTTGGTATTAAGTTTCACAAATTCGAAAGGGGACTGCTCATGCATCAAAGAAGACATGCTCTTGAGATATTTAAAAAGTTAGAAATAAATCATTATCATGTGGAAATTATCCATACATATCTAAGATTGTAGTTGTCAAAGAATGAAGACGAGCATGATATTAATCTAACAAAATACAGAAGGCTGATTGAATCATTGTAATACTTGTGAAATACAAGATAAGACTTGATAATATAATAAATATCATATTCTTATGGAGAAGTTTTCTGATTTGTTTGAACAAAAATATCGTAGTTGCATTCTAATTTTAAAAAAAATTAATTAAGTTTCATTAAAAAAACATAAAAATAATTTTAATTAAGTTCTAAAATTTTTAGATGATTTATAATGTGATTCTTATATATTTGTTTTTTAATTATAAACTTAATTATAAACTTAATTATAAACTTAATAGTACACGCATGCTCCAAAAAATAGTTACAAAATTATTAGTTTAAAAGAAAAAAAACAATTATGAATAACTAAAAGAGAAAATTAATAATACAAAATAAAAAATAAAAAGCTCTATGAAACACATCAAAACCGCAATAACACAAATGGTAATTTCAACTTGTAGAATTTCCGGGTTTGAATCCTGGCTGCGGTATTTGATTTTTCATTATTAATATTTTCTCCTTTCTTTCTTATTTTTTGGTTACATTTCCTCCTCTCTTTTACCCACTGCATTGTTGTTAATAAAGTCTAAACAAATTCACATTTTTGTGTTGGAAGAATTTCAAATCTATAGAGTAAACGTTAATGAAAAAAATATATATCTAATGTGATTTTTATTTTTTAAAAGATAAGATAAAATTTATATTTTCATTTCATAAGATAGAAATGAATTTGTATGTATGGAAGTTTGCTTCTATATCCATTTAATTTATTCAGTATATAACATTTTGTTTGAATGATTGATTAGGATTCCGTGTTAATTAAATAAAATTTAAATAATTAATGTATATTTTACTTATGAGATTGTAATATTGATCTAATACTTTTTGGACCAGATTTTTTTTTCGGTATATGATTTAAGAATGAAAAATTTATCTCTTGTATTCCTACAATTATATCTGAATTTTAACAATTGAAATTTTTGAATGAAAAGTCCTTCATATAAATAGTAAAATCTATATAAAAATTTATTTCTCACTTTCACACTCACAAACTCTTTTGAAAAGTTTCGAGTTAGAATATTAATCGGAACACATTGCACAACTCTTTTGATTCACACACTTGTAAATAGAAATACTCCAAGTAACTCTTCGAAAATTTTTTGCACCCCGGAACAAATTTTGCAAGTCTTCTGTTTTGATTTTCAATTTCGAAACACATTTCCTATATGTTCCGGTTTGGTTACATGCATCAGAACACAATTGAAAATAATTCCGGTTTAAGAAATGATAAACTGTAACACTTTGTATAAGTCATCCGGTTTACTTCAAGTTTTGTACGCTGAAACACTTTTAGAATGTGTCCTGGTTTGTATATTTTGATTTTTTTTTAAAAATTTTTGCTTTTCAGAATGCGCACATTAGACAGTGACAATAGGCTTTCTCGGAGGCACGAAAAAAGCGTTCAACAAATGGAGATGGAGTATGTTGTTGCATCTGCATCCGCTAAACAGCCTCCACAGGAGCCTGTTGGATTTTCAGAATGATCGCCTGATACATCTCTCCTGGTTAGATATGAGCAGCATTGTTGTCAACGTCTATGGTTCGGGGAGGTAAGTAAATGACTATTTTATGTTGAATAAATTTTTAACTTTTATATTTGTTTAATAATATGTGTATTTTTGTTTTCAGGAGAGAGGTCTGAAGAAGGAACTGAAATGTGTTGTACATGGGCTGAAGCTTCAAGGTTGGGTTCCACTGCAACTCCCAAAAGAGATTGAGAATTGGGTGCATAACTCTGGTCTTACTTCGCTTCAGAGAACAGTCCATCCAAGATAGATCCAAACCTGCTATCCTCTTTTGTAGAGAGATGGCATTCAGAGACATCTTCATTTCACATGCCATTGGTGTGATGAAGATTACTCTGGACAATGTCGTGTGTCTGCTTCACCTTCCCATTCAGAGTTTCTTCTGGAGCCCCGACCACGTCACATAAGAAGTTGCTATTATACTTGTTATTTACTACTTAGGAGTGTCACAGGCTGTTGCGGTAAGACAGGTACGAGCATGCTGAAGTGCTCATTATAAATTGGAGTGGTTGCATGATTTATTTGTAGAGCATCGAGTTTCTATTTCTTGGGCATATGCGACCAGAGCATATCTGCTGATGCTGCTTGGTTGCACTATTTTTTTTCTGACAAGACGTTTACGCCTGTCGCTACAAAATATTTGTTGTTATTCAGGGGCTTGAATAGTGTTTATGGTTATAGTTGGGGAGTAACTGCTTTAGTTACCCTCCACGATGTTCTTGGAGATGCATTTGTGTTTGGTTATAAACAGCTTGCTGGATATCCCACTCTTCTCAACATGTTGCTTATCATCTGCGATCAACCTACCAACAAACACATGACCTTCAAGCCTATCAGGTAATCCATGATTATGAACTCCGCATTTTACATCAGCCTTCCATCCAAACCCATCTTTTTTTGGAGTCTACCTGATTTTGAATGGACATCCACATCTCTTAGTCTCACTTTGAACGTCATTTCTATCCTTGTATTTGACCCCTTTATCACACCTAAATATTATTTTGTTACTTCTTTCTCTCTTGCTCGTTTCGATGTCTGAACGCTTGATAATAAAATTTACTTTATTTCTGATTCCAACCTCTTTAATCCATATTATAACCTCTTGTTGTGTATCGAATGTTTGAGCAGTAGAGAATACATCAGTGGTATCTACAAAGTTCTCATTTTCTTGGCAAATTTGGAGCGAAATTTCCATACTCGAAAAGAAAAAAATTAAAGATGCGCACCGGATGACTTCATAGAAGTGTTCTGGTTTAGGTTTTGATACACACCGAAAAACTTTGGATATGTGTTCCGGTTAACAAAACTTAGCACTAGAAGACTTTTTAGAAGTGTTCTGATTCACATAAATTTTATGTTTAACACTGGAACACTTTGATAAACTCTTCCAGAATGTTTTTTTCCATAAAACCGGATCCATTTAATCAATTGTTTCGGTTTGTTATAATACATACCAGAAGACTTTCTTGAAGTTTTCCGAAATAGTAAAAACGAAATAGTAAATTGGTTAAAAATAATTAAGGTTAAACTTGGCATTTTTGAAAAATTGTAGGGGTACAAGTATAATTGTAGTGGTACGAGGTGAAATTTTCCTTAAGAAATAATGTTCAATTCGTCATTGTACCCTTAATAATTTTCTCATATCCTGATAAAAACCTGAAAACATATTTTTTATAGCGTTTAGATTTTGTAATTCAGACACACCACATCACACAAACATCTTCATCAGGATCACACCCAATGCAAGTAAAAAATATATTCAGATTTCAATCTCCAGGCTCACATAACAGACATTGAAATCCGGACACACCCCTGTAAATGATGTGCCCAGTCTTTCCATCTCCATTCTCTTACATTTGAAATAAATTCCAAAAACACTAGAGGAAGTCTCAAAAATCTAGATTCAAATAGCATGATGACCATTTTCTCAAGTTACATTCCTGATCATTCAAACTAGGCACTTTTATCAACTTCTACTCTTTTTTATTCAAACTAAACACCTTCATCTCTCACTTTTAGTAAATTTTTCATCCTTGCTTTTTCTAATTTTGATGCAAGTAATTCCTTAATAGATTATAATTAAGCAATGTTATATACAATCCAATAAAAATGTAAAATTGATTTCTCCTTCTTAGATTTAATTTGAATTTGGTTTGATTTTTGGAAATATGGGGGATTAGGGTTTATGCTTGAATGAGTTCAAATCTGATGTGCAAAAATCCAGATTTCAGAATGTGAACCCATAATACAGACAACGGAATCCGAATTGTCAATACATAGTTTCATCCTTGTTTGTTATTCTATTTGTTAATTTTTTAAGTGCACCCGAATTATGATTATGATATGGTTTGTCTTGTGTGATTATAGAAAAATGGAAGCCAAACAACAAAGGTACATAGTCAGTTATCTCAACGTGCTTCAGTACATAAGGAGAAAGTTAAATCCTCGCGACTAGTTGGAGAAACTGACCCTGCTGCTAGGGGATCTTCTCGGGGTCATGTTTCTATGGCTCATGATGATGCTCTTTCCATATATGCTCCTGATTTTTTTGTACATGTTGGACTTGCTACTGTCGCAACAAATAGTTTTCTCAGAGGCCCCGATGACATGTCATTACTTCCTCGATATGTAAACCACAATGCTAGGCAGCTTTTGGAAAATTCTATGCAATCTTTCAACATAATCTGCCAATATAACCCTTATCAAAACAAAAGCCATTTCATTTTGGGACATGCTTGATGAGCGCCACATGACCCACTATGGACATTGAAAATTTCCAAGTAACCTTCATTTTTACTAAGTCATTTGAGTAAAACTCCTTCAGGAGTTTTTTTGAACAACTCGTTGCTAATGATAACATAACTTATGCCTTATATTTGATATTTTGGTCAGTCGTTCATGTTGGATATTTCGAAAAGTTTATGATTGCTTTTCTCCAATCGCCATCTGGCAGATTCTCAATGGAAATTTTTTTTAAAATATCATATTTTTGTAAGTTTCTCAACCCTTCTATTTGTTATATTTACCAGAATACTTTTGGGCCGAACATTTTTTCTTGGGAATATGACTTAAGAATTAATGTTTAATTAATCATGTTACCCTTAATTGTCGACAACTGTTATCTCTACAAAACATGACATGTATACCCCTATGTGGGTTTCAAGCTCTTTATTTTCTTTCACACGTCTTTATTTTTTAAACCGCTGAAAACCCATTATTCTTATGATGACTACCTTGAAAACATCCTAACTGCCTCTGTCGGGAGTTTCTGAGTTATTTCCAAAAATTTGTTAAGACATCCTTGATTAATTTGACTCTTACCTTAAAAATATGCTAAGTCCCCAACATCTAGTTGATGTGTCGAACTTGACACTTTATCAAAGGTTTGCTTTGTGTAACCCTTTTCTTGATTTGGACATGTTTTGAAGAGAGCGATCCTAATGTTGTGGATATGTTCTTAATATTTTTCCAAATCATACTTACCACGCTAGTAGAACCCTCTTGGTCAATGTAAATAGTGTGTCAAAGACTGAGTATTTTTATGCTTAGTCATTTTTCTCCAAGGTTGTTGTCATCCCTTGTTGAATCCTTCAACTAGAATTTTCAGGCTAACACATGCAAAATGTTTTCATCATGAAAATTGTTTTCAAATACATGCCGAGTGATTAAGAATATATTCAATTTCTTTCCAAAGCCTTTTTGAACTTACCAATTGATTGGATACTTAAGCCAATAGATTGGAAAAACTTTCTTCGTGATCTAATGGATTATAACATTATGCCAATCCATTAGAAAATACCAAGTGATTGGGACATCATCTTAATGACCTACAATGGCTATATATATATATATATATATATATATATATATATATATATATATATATATATATATATATATATATATATATATATATATATATATATATATATATATATATATATATATACTATATTTCTGTCATACCCCAATTTTTTACCTAAGATCCCATCTTTTCATTTTTTTGTTATATACATCAAGATCACAGAATATGGTTGGTTTCGAACGTTTCACCTTCGAGCATTTCTTGTGCAGAGATTATCGAGTGTTGCGAGCATTTTATCTTATGCATGACTAACTTCTAATCAATCACGAAGTGTATGTTATTTATTTTTTGTTTCATTGATTTCATGTGCAAAAACATGTCTAAATCAAGAGCATCAGACGTCACGTTTCAATTAGGGTTTTGAGCCTCTCAAGCCAGAAATATAGTTAATCGTTGATTCTCGAAGACTGATTCATTAAGAGAGTCGTGTGTTTATTTCCATGCTATATTTCAACAAGTGGTCTCAAGCTTCTCCAAACTTCCTCAAAGAATCAGTCAAAGTTCCATGATCATTGGTTTACGTGTGTTTCGCCTTGCCTCGAAATACAAGAAAAGACCAGGCTATGCAAGTCAATTTGAAACGCTTCGACCAAAAATCATCTGTGATTTTTCTTTAAAGAGTTGAAGACAATTGTGTTTAGAAAGCCATGAAAAGCCTTTATGGGACGTCTGTCATGATTTGAGAATTTCTGGATCTCCGAGTTTAGTTCACTATGCCAATTTCTAAATGCGACAACGTTTCGCCTCAAATATCCTTTCTAGTGATTATTCGAAACTTTTAAGCATGGTTCAATTTCTTATACTTACATGACGCACGGTGAATTTCGTTAGAATGGGTTGTTTGAATTCGAGATTGTTTCGGAAGAATTTATTCGGAATACTTGAAATTTTCATCATGTGAATTCAAGTGATAATTAAATATAAGTTGACAAAAAGGGCTCATTCAGGAATAATCGTTCATAACATTTAATATTTATTCAAGTTTATTTTTGTGTGACTATTTTGATGGATTCACATCTTGGCTATTTGAATTCACATGAGGCACTTATTCAAGAAGATATTTGAAAATGAAATTTGATTCAAATAATCATTCATCACAAGAATAAATACATGATAGTTACAATTTTATCAATTCATGAATTTATTTGGATCTCTATACAAAATGCAAGATTGAAGTCTTAAGGCTTGCATTATTATTTATTCATCATTCAACAATTCATTCAAGTATCAATCATTCCTTTCCAATTCAAATAGAATATTTTGAATTTCATCAAGATGAATATCATTTCAAATAAAGATTCAAATATTTACAATTACAAAATAATTGAGAATTATATTGAAGAATAAGTATCCATTCATGTTACAAATTTATTTGGATTAAGCATTACAAGATTACAAGGGATTACAAGTTGTAGAAACTAGTATTTCTAATGTCCTAAATTCCAACCCAATATCATGTTGCTGCCCATATTTTCCATCCCTGTTGCAATGAAATAATTGTCCAATTTTGTGGTATTTTGTTGTCCAAAAAATACAGCAAAACAGCCCCAAAAATGCAGCAAAACAACTCCAAAAAAACGGTTGTAAAACAACCTGCAAAACAGTCCTTAAACTATTATAAAAATGCAGCAAAATAGTCAAAAAATGCAGCAAAGACAGCAAGCAAAACAATCCAAAAATGCTGCCAAAACTTGCTAAAAAACTGCTATAAAATCAGCCAAATATGTTGTAAACCAGTCTGCTGCCATGCATCATAACAACCACAAAATTGTATCAAAATGACTAAAGAAAATTGTGTGAAAAAAGCATAAAAACAGTAGGCCAAAACAATTCAAAAAACTTATCAGTTTTGTCTCCAAATCTCACTCCAATGTGCCTATAAAAAGGACCTTGTATGAAGAGGTAAGGAAAAAAAAATAGGAAACACACAGAAAAATTAAAGATACAATACAAAAACTGAGGAGAGGGGAACAATAGAAAAAAAATTCAGGAAGTGCAACACAAAACTCAGCAAGAAAAACACAGAAATTCAAGGAGAGAAAACTAACTGTTTTGAAGCCTCATCGGAGAGGCTCCAATAGGTATTTTTCCTTCTTCCCTATTTATTTCTGCATAGCTTTCTCATTCACATATTTGAATCTTCTTTGCATCACTTTTATGCCATATGACCATTTGACTTATTACATTGCTGTTTTTTTAGTTGTTGCAGTATGCTAACATTTAGAAGATGTTAGAATAATAGTAGTAACACAAGAGAAAAAAACCACGATTGAAATAATAGAAACTACATAAACTAGAAAATCATATTTTTTTCAACGACATTGCCTCCTTACAAAATAGTACATCCCATAACATTAAACCCCAAACAACACCTAGTGGCATTGTAGTTAGGCCTGTTTTAACCAGCTACAACAAAAGTTCATATTTCAGAGATAGACCTTATGACCCTTATACAAACTACACAAGCCCAAATGAAATTATACTCTATTCTTATTCATATCAAAGCATGTATTCTCAACTCCTTTGTGGTCTTTGCCAAAATAAAGAGGTTTTAAGGGTTGGTGCTGTTTTCGCCTCTGTTTTAATAAGGGCTATTAGGTTTCTTGAAAAAAATTGGACCCTTCTTTCAAATGATATTAGAACGGGAATTGTTAATTCTTTGATTATTGATGTAACAGTCAGAGATCCTGTTATGAAAATCCTTAAACCTGTTCCACCTTGCTTAAATTCAAATCCCTCCATCTTCATCTCTCTCGCAGGCGAGCTACCCATACCCTTCACCGGCTGCGCCAATCCTCGCCAACACCCCCAACCCGTTTTCATTCATCATCTTTCTACCCTTCCAGCCTTAACACTATCACCAAGAAATCAAAGAAGACTTCTGACATTCGCCAAAAAATGGTCCCCATTTTCCTTCATCTATGAAAAATAGATCGAAAGCTTAAACCCTATCACCGTTGAAATCGATGAAGTCGACAATGATGTATATGAATACGAAAAAGAATTACCTGAAGAAGAATCAAAGAGGAACAAGCGTTATGGCCCTGTCGCTGTCAAAGATGATGTTGATCTTTCTTCTGATTTCGAGGTTGAGATCATGCAATCTGATGATGAAGAGGAAGATGACGGTACTGATGAGAGATGGAAGCATATGCGATGAACACCAATGAGATCTCTTCTTCCTCTGTTTAGATATTTTCCCCACCCTTGAACCTTCCACTTAACTTTCTGTTTTCTAAACGTGATGGTTGTTGTTGTTGAGCTTGCGCATTCCTGGTGCAGGTGAGATTCAGAGAAGGAAGAATAATCGTTCCAGCAGGGAGAGAGAGGAAGCAGTCGTGTCTCTTTTGTTTCAATTTTTTCCATTTAAACTCATTTTATTAATAATAATAATATTAAATCTGTCTTCCCTTCCCAATGATACAACAGTACCAACGGTGCCTATTGTATTGCTTAGGGTTACAACATTTCCTTGTCAACCGTGTCAGCCCATTGGGCTGCTGGCCCAATCCAATTACCGTTTTACTTTATGTTTTAATTAAATCATAATAATAACGAATAAGTAATCTAGTACAGTAGGTAAAGCATACCAATTATAACCTTAGGTGACCAGAGTTCAACCCCTGCTGGGGCGTTTTTCTGTTCTTTTTATCTTTTTAGCCTTTTCTTTCAATTCTATTAAATTTGATAATAAATATTAGTTTAGTTTATTATATAATTATTTCCTTTCATTATAAAATACAAAAACATGCTAATAATTATCTTTTATTTAATTCTTGTTTATTCAAAACATATTATCAAATTAGTCTTTATTTAATTTTGCTATTTATTAATTATTCCAATACATGCTAATATTTTATTTAATTTTTGTTCAAATACATGCTTATAAACTAATATTTTATTTAATTTTTGTTTAAAAATGCATGCTTGTATAATTTAATTTTTGTTATTTATTTAATTGTTCAATTGTCGTTATAATTAACTTTATTCTCGATCGTTTAATCTTTATCTTTCGTCTGTCTCAAATCCAAGGGAAATGCTTTGTTGACTTCACATCTTATACGATTGAGCGAACCCCTTCATTCATTTTTGTTTTATTATTTTGCTAAACTTAAATTAATTTTCCTAAAAAACTCAATTTTCAAACTCACACCTTTTAAGACAAAACTTCGATACTAGGTCTTCGTATTTTAAAAATATCATCCAAACAAACCATTTTAATCAAACAAACAATTTTAAAAACAGATATTTCAAAAGGTTCCTGCTGAGTACCGCAGATGCATTGGGTTCTAAGACCTTCCCATTGCATAACCAACCCCCGAACCCTAGATCTCTTTTCAAAAACGCATTATATTTTCATTACTTTTAAGTACTATTTTACATTGCATATTTAAGGGTTTTATTTCTCTCTTTCCCCTTTTCCCTTGGAAATAATAAAGCACGGTGGTGACTCTTTCTTTTGTGAGACGAGTTAATTAATAGCTCGATCTCCGATTTACCCCGCTACATTTTTTATCGCTACAGAATTTAGCGACTCTGCTGGGGAAAGATTGACCTCTTGTTGGTGCATCCCTAAGTGGGTTAAGCCTAGTTTGTCTTACCTGTTTGTATTATTATTTGTTTGTTTGTTTTCTTATATGTATATATTGTGGTTATTTGGGTGTTGATGATATTTACAAAGGACAAGTCCTATACCCGGACTAAGTTACACTTAGGAATAAGATGGGCGGTTTAGTCATGTTAAATTTGGGGGAGTAATCCTGAAGAAGGAGACATGAAATCCCCCACTCAGTGGAAGCCCCTTTGATTGTAGTATTCATTTACCAAGTAATCGGGAAGACGTTATTGCTTTCGACCTAGCAGCTAGAGAAGCTGAGAACTGTAGAACCCTTAACCTATCTTGGCCTCTTAGGTGTAGTGTGGAGACTATAACAGAGTAATCTGGAAGTAGTTGTCACGTGATTCTACATTCAGACGAGTTTCTCTTGAGAATATTACTAATTATCGTGTAATCGAGACGTTGGTAATATCTGAAAGAGGATTGTAGACTCTGGTAACCTTTAGAACCTTGCTTTACAGGTGTGACTAAGCCTTTAGTACCTTTGACTCCATGCTCGAAGCGTTGAACCTTTGAACCCCCATGTTTGTGAATTGATGTGTAATTGTTGCATTGTCATTCATTCATGCATTCATAAGCATTCTTTAAACATGTTTTTCAAGGAACTTAAAAATGATTTTTACAGACGTCTCAGGTACTTTTTACCATGGATTTTGGAAAAAGGAACACTCGGATACTTATTCCATTTTGTAAAACTCTTAAAAGGGCTTTTATGTTCAAAAGTTGTAATTTACCACCTTTCATTAACAGAATAATTTTTGTTGTTCCAAAGTCCTTTATCATTGATTTCTGCAAAGTTATCAAAGTTTTAAAGTTCCTTGAAAAAATATCAAAATAAAATCATTTGCATTGCATATCATGCATTATCCAACATTTAATCTTACATGTCCTCTAGAGTCTTATTCTTACTTCTTTTGTCACTCCAGTAGAATCATCAAGTTGTTTCACCGGTATAATATTCGAGCCAATCGTCGAAAGAGAATGGAAGATCTGGAACAAGAAAATCATGAGCTTCGTGAGGAGGTTACTACTCTTCGTGCTGGAATGGAAAACTTTACCGCTTTGGTGGAAAGTTTGATGGCTGCTAAGAATCATCCATCGACTTTGTCCACTGAAACTCAAGCTCAAACTACTGTGGTTTCCGAGATCGTCACTGCTCCAGCCTCTTTGGTTCAAGTCAACCCTCTGCAACATCAAATGCCGAAAGGTTTTCCATGGGGTATGCTTTATAATTTCACGCCAGAAGGGTACCAGTCTACTGTGCAACCCATGATTCAACCTGTTGTATCTTTTCCTCAACCTGAGATGACTACTGTGAAACATGTGATCCAACCTATGGTATCTTTCCCTCAGCCTGTGATGACTATTGTCGCTCCCGTGGTTCACACTATTCCATATACAAATGAACCCATTTATCATGCTGAACCTACTGAAAGTTTGGGCATCTTCGATAGGATGGAGGAATTCCAAGACCAATTTCAAGAAATGCAGAGGGAAATTAGAGCATTTAAAGGGAAAGACTTGTTCGGGAAAAATGCTCATGACTTGTGTTTGGTCCCAAACATGAAAATTCCAGCTAAGTTCAAAGTACCAGACTTTGAAAAGTACAAAGGTGACTCATGTTCGCAAAGTCATTTGACCATGTATGTAAGGAACATGTCCACCTACTCTGATGATCACAAGCTATTAATTCACTACTTTCAAGACATCTTAATTGGTGCCGCACTGAAGTGGTACATGGGTTTGGATAGCACCCGAATCCGCAACTTCAATGACCTCAATGAAGCTTTTGTTCGTCAATACATGTATAATGTTGACATGGCTCCGGGCCGAGATCAACTCTGAGCTATGTCCCAGAAGGATAGAGAATATTTCAAAGAGTATGCCCAAAGGTGGTGTGAGATTTCCGCTCAGATATATCCTCTTCTCGAAGAAAAAGAGATGAAAAAGATTTTCCTGAAGACATTAGGTTCTTTCTTCTATGAGAGAATGATCGCAAGTGCGCCTAACGACTTCACTGAAATGGTGAACATGGGCATGTAACTTGAAGAGGGAATCCGTGAAGGGCGTCTAGTTAAGGAAGGTGGTACATCTAGTGTTGTCAAGAAATTTGGGAGTGTCTTCCTCAAGAAGAGGGAACAAGATGTTAGTGCAATTTTTCCTAGAAGGCCGAGAAGAGGATATTCACATGTTGCAGCAGTCACTCCTGCTATCCGCCCAACAATGGTAACTCCAACTTATCAAGCCTCTCCAATTCTGCAACGACAGTTTGAGCAACAACCTCGACAACATGCTCCTCAATTTAACAATCAGAATCGTTCACCGAGAAAACCATAATTTGATGCAATACCAATGACTTACACTGAGTTGTTCCATGCTTTGATCCATAAGAATCTCATAACAATGAAACCTCCTCCTATTGCTTCAAATAATACTTCCCCTTGGTACAAGGCCGACCAATTCTGTGCATATCACCAAGGTTCGCCAGGACATAACATTGAAAATTACTTTGCTTTGAAGGCAAATGTCCAGAGGTTAATCAAGAGTGGTATTTTTTATTTCAAATATGTTAATCCAAATGTTCAAGCTAATCTATTTCCTCAACATGGGGCAACGTCAGTAAATATGGTTCCTGGATGCCCTGGGAATTTTCGAGTCTACCAAGTTGAGCACATAAGGGACTCACTGATCAGAATGCATCAAAGTTTAAGTAGACTTTCTTTTTTTAAACCTCGACATGATTATGACGTTTGTGAATTTTTCTCAATAGAAGATGATTGTCTTATTGTGAAATAAGATATTCAGAAGTTGTTAGATCAAAGGGTTATTACCATCACATATGACAGAGATCCAGATGATGAGGTGAATGTTATAGTGCCAGAATACAACATGCCTGAGCCAGTAGAGATTGCTTCTGATAGTCAGACTTCATCCACTTCTCCTTTGATTATTTGTCCACCTGGTCCCGTGCCTTATAACTCGGACAAAGCCATACCCTACAAATATAATGCCACATGATTGAGAATGGAGTAGAAGTCCCCATACCATTGACGCCATATTTTTCCAATATTACTGATGTGAGTAGAGTCACAAGGAATGGGCATATCTTTGCAGTTGTACCACCGAAAAGGCCTGAAGTTCAAGTTAGAAGACCTATACCAATGGAAGTTCCGATGATGAATGTTGAACCAAGGGTCGAGGCAGGCAGATCCAGTGGACCTAAACCACATCCTGATGATGATGGGATTATGAAACTCATTAAGAGAAGTGAATACAAGATCGTGGACCAACTATTGCAAACTCCTTCCAAAATTTTTGTGCTCGCTTTACTAAGTGATTCTGGTGCCCATAGGGAAGCTTTAATGAAGGTCTTGGACCAGGCGTTCGTAGATCATGATGTGATGGTATACCAGTCTGATGGAATTGTGGGAAATATTACCTCATGTAACAATCTTGGTTTCAATGATGAAGAACTTCCAATAGAGGGAAGGAACCATAATATGGCCTTGCATATCTCAATAAGTTATGGAAATGATACTTTGTAAAGTGTGCTGGTAGATACAGGTTCATCATTAAATGTACTGCCCAAAACTACTTTATCTCGACTATCACATCAAGGTGCTCCTATGAGACCTAAAGGGGTAATTGTCAAAGCGTTTGATGGTTCTAGGAAAAATGTCATCGGTGAAGTGGATCTCCCCATGACAATTGGTCCTCATACCTTTAAAATTACTTTCCAAGTGATGGATATTCATGCTTCCTATAGTTTCCTATTGGGTTGCCCATGGATTCATGATGCAGGAGCAGTCACTTTCATGCTCCATCAAAGATTGAAGTTTGTGAGGAATGGAAAGGTGGTAAAAATTGGTGGAGAACAGGCTATGGTGGTAAGCCACTTATCATCTTTTTCCTATATTGATGCTGATGAGGCTATTGGAACCTAGTTCCAAGATCTATCTGTTGCTAATAATGAAGTAAGGAAGCAGGGGGCATCTATTTCTTCTCTTGAAGATGTGCGACGAGTGGTTGAGAGTGGTTCGGCTGAAAGATGGGGCCAAGTGTTAACTTTGCCTAAGAACAAATTTGGAGAAGGTCTTGGTTTTTATCCCGTGTCTGCAAGAGCTAAGCAAGATAAAGTTACCTGTCTGATATAAGAAGTTTTCCGAAGCGCATGTTTTATCCATCAGACTCTGCCCGAAGTTGATGCTATAATACGATTCTGAAGAGAATTTACCTGACTTTGTAACGCATGGAGTGGTTTGCCAGAATTGGACTAATGTTGATATTCCTTCCGTGATGCACACTTCTGAGTAATGCTTTGTCTTATTTTGAAAAAACTTTCGCTCTGTCCAAGGCGAGAGAGTATTTGTGTCGGGCTATGTTAAAAATAAATCCTTTTGCTCTGCCCAAGGAAAAAGAGGAGATGTTTGGGCTTTTGTTTTAAGTATTTCCAATCATGAATAAAAATGTTATTTTGTCCCCCATATTATTTTTACTTTTCAATTTTCTGGAAAATGGTAATAAAAATAGTAATAATAAAGAAATATAATTTTTTTATATGTCTATACAACTTCCGCATTAATCGATTTATAAAATAAAGCATAAATCATATGTGCAGATTAATCCATGACATAACCATTGAAAACAATGACCCTATGCCCCCTTCCAACTTCGAATTCCCTGTGTTCAGAGCCGAGGAAGAGTACTGTGAAGAGATCCCTGATGAAATTTCCCGTTTACTTGAGCATGATGAAAATATTATCCAGCCGTTCAAAGAGCCCATAGAGATAATCAATTTGGGTAGTGAAGAAGACAAAAAGGAAGTCAAGACTGGAGCGTTGCTTATCCCAGAGGTCAAAGAAAGAATGTTGGAGCTTCTCAGAGAGTATGTAGATGTGTTTGCTTGGTCCTACCAAGACAAACCAGGTTTGAATAACAATATTGTGGAGCATCGATTGCTGTTGAGACCTGAATGTCCGCCGATTAAGCAGAAGTTGAGAAGGACTCATCCCGATATCGATGACAAGATCCAAGAAGAGGTTCAAAAACAAATTAACGCAAGCTTCCTCGTTACATCAGTTTATCCTCAGTGGTTAGCCAATATAGTGCCTGTTACTAAGAAGGATGGGAAAGTTTGAATGTGTGTGGACTACAGAGATCTGAATAGAGCTAGCCCAAAGGATGATTTCCCTTTACCATACATTGACGTATTGGTCGACAACACCGCAAAGTTCAAAGTATTTTCTTTTATGGATGGTTTCTCTAGTTAAAATCAAATCAAGATGGAACTTGAAGATATGGAGAAAACAACCTTCATTACACCTTGGGGAACATTTTGTTATCGAGTAATGTCGTTTGGTTTAAGGAATGTTGGTGCAACGTACCAAAGAGCCATGACCGCTCTATTTCATGATATGATGCATAAAGAGATAGAAGTTTATGTAGATGATATTATTTCCAAATCGCAAACTGAAGAAGATCATTTGGAGCATCTATTGAAATTATTCCAACGTTTGAGAAAGTATAAACTCTGTCTGTTGTACCCCAAAATTTTCCCTCCCATTTTTCATGGAAGACACAACCCTAGGGTTTCTCAGATAATCAAGTTGGCTCAGAAATCGACTAGACAGATTCTCTCCTGTGGCAGTAAACCAGTAATTGGGGGTTTTCTTGCAATTCTCAAAAGAAATGAATTCTCAAAGATCCAGCTGGCTTTCACAGGTCTTCATGCTTCCTCAAGTTTACTAAAAAAAAAGACAATGTTTGTTCTCAAGGCATGGTTGTTTGGGACAAGATATGGAATTTAAGACTGTCATGTAGGATACTCATGATTGTTTGATCCAGGTTAACCAGATGATTTGCATCTTTTAAAACATTTGCTTGGTCAGGAAATGGAATATACAGTGCGTGTTTGTTTGGAATGCAGTTACAAAATTATTGGGATTACTTAGAATTTAAGTTACCAGACTGGAACATTTTACTTCAAATATCTTGATTGGGCATTTCAAAAATCAATTAGGATGTGAAGAGAAAATTACAAGTTATTGTTGATCAAGGATTTCAAGTAACACCAGAATATCTCATAAGATTTTTTCCAATTTCAAGACATTGTTACAAAATAATTTTTTTCTTTTTAATACTTTAGGTTTTACAACTTATCGTATTTGAAAGTGAATTGATACAATTATTGATTACAATACAAGAATGATTGTTCTAAAATACAAAGGAAATTCAAATGTTTGATTGGCCTAAGAGAATTAATCTATGCTTAAGTTTGTCTGAAGATTGAAGTCGTATCCAATTCTTTTGCTTATCTCCAAGACTTCCATGCTTGCCATAAAGTTCTTGCCTTCCTTGCTTTGTCATCTCCATTGTGCTCACATGAAAATAAAAGAAAGAAACTGTGATTAGTACAAAATCATTTGGACATAAACAGAGATTTTAAATGCTATTCATCATTAAAGTTTACAAAGTGGAATCAGAAGGCCATTTTAATTCATCACAATTTATTTCCTCTATTTGCAAATCACAAGAAGATTATTCTTCTTGGTTCACAAAAAGAAAGAGGAAAAGAAATGCTACAAAGCTGTCCAAACAAGCAAATGTTACAAAACTGTCCAAGAAATGCTACAAAACTGTCCAAAGGCAAGCAAAGTTGTCCAAACAAACAAATGCACAAACTGAAGCAAACAACAACCTCAAAAACCAAACAAACAACAGCCTCAAAAGCCAAACAAACAGAATGCCCAAACAACAGCGCAAAATTGGACAAAATGCAAACAACATCAACAAAAAATGAGGCAGCAATAAAGCAGTAGACATCATCAACAAAAGGCAGAAGTATGGCAACATAAGATGCTAAGTCAAACAAAGAAACTTGTTCAAGAAGCATAAAATCATAATTTTACTTTTGCAAACTTTTTAGAATTGGAAAAAGGGGAAAAAAGCAATTTGCTTTCCTATTGTCATTGAGAGAGAAGAGAGGAAAGAAGTCACCTAGGTTATTGGGATACACAACCCTGCTGCCCTGCCTGTCACAAGTTGCATAGAAGTTGCTAGAAAACAAAACTGCCACGAAAAAGCCATAAGAACAATATGTTAAAATATTCAAAATTGTTGGTTTCCCACCATTTTGAATAGATATAACAGGAATGAGGTCAATAGAAAAAAAGGACACAGTTGACAAGCCAAAAGAAAACTCAGCAAACACACAAACCTTAAACCTGCTAAGCCTCCATCAAAAACAAGCTTAGAAAATATCATCAAACCAAAAAACTGTGAAAGTCTAAAAACCTCAAAAACCAACATAAGTCCCAACTGATAAACCAACAACCATCTCAAAACCTGTAACAAAGCAAAACTGTCAAAACCAAAAACCACAAGTCTAAAACTGTAAACCAGCATCCAACTCCCAAACAACCATCAGCTTCCAATATTCCAAACTGTAAGCAAGCCAAAACAACAAAAACATCACAAAACTCATCAAACCTGTGAACATAAACCAGTAACATCATCCATCAAACCTGTAACAAAGTCAAACATACCAAAACCTGTCAAAAACTCTCAAATACCAAACCTGTAACCAAAACCTATTAACTCAAAATCAGTTACAAAACCACAAAACCAAAAGCACAGTAGCCACCCTCTAATCTCAAATCCTGCAACAGAAATCTCAAACTTGTAACCAAAAACCTGATAACATCCATAAACCCAAAAGACAAAATCTCAAACACAGTTATCATCTTCAAACTAACAAAACCTTTTAAACCATCTAGAAAAAGATCCAAAATACAGTAGCTAAAACAAGAACCATAACCACCATCAAACAAAAAACTCAAAAAAAAACTGTTAATCATTAGACCAAAAGCCAAGAACAAGTCTGAAACAACCAAAACCAAAACAAAGCCAAACATCACAATAACCATCATCATCATCATCATTCAAACACAGGAAGCATCATTCAAACACAGGAAGCAAAAAGTTACCAAAGAGTCAGAAACACCAAGGCGGTATCCTCATCTCCTCCCCCGTGCAGCACCGACCACCAAGGAGCGCCATCCTCAAAATCTTGCCGTCCCCTTTCCATTTAATAGAAAATCCCCAACAGGTATGAACTTTCCCTCTTTCTCATGAATCCCTAAAACCATTTCCCGCATTTCAATGGACAACAAGGTTGATTAACATAAAAACACATAACAAGACAAAAACCATTGAAATCGTTTAAACTTTAATAAGAACAGAACCGTACCTTTTTTAAGAAATATGTTAGAACTGGATTAGGGAGGCGAGAATGGGTGCGCTCCGGCAACTGAGAGTTGGAGGGGGAGGATCAGATAAACCAGATTCAGGCATTTTAGACATAAATCCGATTTCAAAATTAGGGTTTCAAAATCACAAATCATGGTGAGACAAAGAGGCCAAGAGTGATTTGTTCACGAAATTAGGAAGAGGAGAGTGGTGAGATAGTTTAGAGATGAACAGAGATGAACAATATGGAAAGGATGAATGAAGAAGATAAGAGCGGCGCCGCTGCGAATTACAAAGGGTTCCAAACCCTAATTTTCGTTTCCTCCCCTTAATCCACAATTAAACAGAGTTAGAGTGTTTAGACTTGTTGTTTACAATTGCCCTAAGGCCCATGCGTTTTACTAATCCACCCCCCATCTGACTTTGTTTGGTCACAACAAAACAACATTTCTTTTGGGCCTAACATCCCTAAATTTCCTTAAGCCCATATTTCTTTCTTTTTTAATTTGTTTTTCTTCTTATATTTTATTTGTTAACAAAATTACTAAATAAAACATAAAATACATTTTTATTAATTTAATTTAAGTTTTGTAAATTAATCTTTATCATTTTGTTTTTTTATTAAATTTTGTTTTAGATTTAGTTGCTATAATAAAACCCCCCAAAAAAATAATAGAACTTAATTTTGTCACTTACAAAATTAATAAAATACAAAAAAATAAAGATTTCAATTTAATCAATTTTTTTTTATTTTTTAGAATAGGTTTCATCTTTCTCTTTTCAAGTAAATATTTAACATTTCATATTTTGTTAATTTTTATTTTCATGGATTATCATAGCTTTAATTAAATCGCACCAAAATTCGATTGGGTTGTATTGTTTGCTATTTGGATTTTGCTATCTCATTGATTCATCCCCATTTGTAAAAATTGTACCCGCATTCCCGAACACTTTGTAATAGCGTAGAATTTCAATTCCCGCAATTTACTGTTTTCCATATACTGTATAGTAATTAGGCGTGTATGGCAAGATTCAAAAATCAATCGCTAGATGACCTAATCAAAGAATAAAATAATTTGAAACCAACACACTTTTTCACACGCGCACCTCTAGGGTAACCTCGCTCGTTGCCTCGGAAATACAATCATGTCCCTCGAATATGGGACACTTTAGCAATGACCCTTCGATAGAAAAAGATCGTAGTCCCTCGATGACCCTCGATGTTGCCTTCGATTAAAACGATCTTGTCCCTTACGAAAATTGCTAAAGCGTCTCACAAGTTGCCTTCAATGATTGTGAAATTGACCCATGCCCGTCCCTTCACATCCAACGACGACGCTTATTACCAAATCAATGGTAAGACAACACCATTAAAAGGAAGAAGAAAAGAACAACTTAAGACCTTTCGAGTTGATAGATTCGTTCTTAGTTACTCGTTTGCTCATGAAAAAAAAACCTTTACACCTACACTCTCATTTCAAAACATTTTCAAAAAGATAAAACGTTTTGTATACGTTCTTATAGAGACGAGAACCATTGCAAAACCTCTTTTCAAAACACTTTTTGAAACACGATTCACAAACACATCTTTGAACCACTTTTTGAAACAAAACTTTGTATACGTTCTTATAGAGACGAGAACCATTACAAAGAGATTTTTCAAAATAGTTTCAAAGCCCACACCACAAGCACACAATCAAAAGCAAGTGATCTAAACGAGTAACTAAGAGCCCATGGAAAACCATGGATGAAAAGGGTGCTAATACCTTCCCTTTTCATAATCTACCCCCCGAACCCGAGAAAATATCGAAAGGTCTTTCCTGTGCTTTTTTACCTTTCCTTTTGGATAAAAGAAAAGTCGGTGGCGACTCTTGCTAAACCGCACAAGTGCGATCGAAACGCAAACCTTCAAGTCAGTTCTCTCACCGTATCACAGAACTGGGGACTCTGTTGGGGAAAATTATAAAAGTGGGGTTACCTTAGGGTTTAGATCACCTTTATTTGCTTACAAATGTTTGCCTTGTTTGCTTTACACTTTGGTTCTATTGTTTGGGTTTGAATCCTCCACCCGGATTTGGGAAACATAATAGGTAAATAGAAATACGATGTGGAAACTGTACGGGGTATACCGATACGGTCTAAGAAATAGCTATATTAGTGTGACATATTTGTGGATACCGGTAGCCTTTGAGTCAATCAAAGAGAATACGGGGCCGCTGAGTGGTGTCATGAAGCACTAATGGACTTTTAGAACCTTTACTTGACCAACTTGGCCTTTTAGGATGTAGTGAGATGACCGGCTTTGGTGCAGTCCGAAGTTGGTAGATACTCGATACTACACTCATTGAGGGTTGGTTCCTTGGAATATTTCGGTCGCCAATAAAAAGGCTGAATTGAAACAATGAACAAGGAAACAATCCAGTGATATTGAGCTCCTTAGAACCCGGTTACTATTTCTAGGACAGGTTGAGCCAACTAAACTTCAAGAGGGTACTTACCTATAAAACCCCATGCAAGCCTAAACTAGGAACTTGTGTGATTTGCTTGTACATATATACATGTGCATAACATCATGGACATCATGAAGCATCATATGAATCCACTAACCGTTTCAAGGATTTTTGGAAATTCATCTTTGTTCCTGTTTTTTAGGTTATGGATTCACTTCGTAGGAAAACTATCCAAGTCAAACTTGTAAGAATTCCTCCACAACTCAAGGAGCTAACTTCAAGGATTCCTGAGAATTCTCCATTCACCGAGCGGCATGGTCGCCTTCTCAACTTAGTCACTTCCAATATAGAGAAAGACATGATGAAAGTTCTTTTCCAGTTCTTTGACTCTTTGCATCACTGCTTCACATTTCCTGACTACCAACTTGTGCCCACTTTGGAGGAATTTTCTCAACTCTTGAGGATTCCTATTCTCAATCAACTACCCTTCAACGGTACGGAAAGAGATCCAAATCCAGAAGAGATTGCTCAAGCCCTACACTTGCACTCATCTGATGTCACAACACATTGGGAAACTAGAAGTGGTGTCAAAGGTTTCTTGGCAAAGTTCTTGTTTGAGAAGGCCCAAAGCTGCTGGAATTCCTTGGACTTACAAGCTTTTGAGGAGATTGTAGCTCTTCTCATCTATGGGATGGTCTTGTTCCCTAACCCTGACCAACTCATAGATGTGAGTGCTGTCAAAATCTTCATGACTCGCAACCCGGTGCCTACATTGCTTGGGGATATGCTCCACTCTTTTCACACTCGTACAATGAGGAAAATATGTGTTCTCATGTGTTTCACTCCTCTCATGGCAAGATGGTTTATTTCTCATATTCCCCAATCAGTCTTGAAGAATGAGCAAGGTTTGAGGTGGTCACAACGATTGATGACTCTTACACATTTAGATATTCATTGGTGTTCTCGAACCAAATAGAATGTTATCATCATCGACCATTGTGGGGAATTCCCTAATGTCCCTCTACTTGGCATTAGGGGAGGCATCACCTACAACCCCTGTTTGGCTCTAAGATAGTTTGGTTATGCCCGAAGGGATGGCCCATATGACATGCTGATTCTGAAGATGTGAAAAACACAAGAAGGGGGGTTGAATTGTAAATCTTAAAATCAAATGCAGACAACACATTATTTTTATCCTGGTTCGTTTAATCTCAACCTACTCCAGTCCACCCGTCAAGGTGATTTTGCCTCTCTCCAACGAGTTCTTAATCCACTATATTCAACTGAATACAAAAACTACTTTAACAATTGTTAAAGCCTTCTTGAGTCTAACCACAGACCGGTTTATCTCAAGGAAATTCTCTTACAGATAAATGAACAAAAGTGTGTTTGATGTTTTCTAACAAAACTATATATCACAACTGTGATAATACACAATATTAAGCTTAGAATGAAACTAGAATGCTAATGTTATTGAGTAGGCGTGGTTGAAAGCTTTAGCAATTTGAATGAGAGAGTTCGTTTACGTAGGCGTGTATGCATGAAGATTATTAACCTTTTCTTTTCTCACACAGTCTTGTTTAAATAGCCACAGAAGAGATACGTTGGTTATCCATAAATCCATTTCAATGACCATAACGTTCTTTCCTTTTTGAGAAGATCTTGTCTTGGATAAAGCCGTTGGAAATAAATCTGTCTTGAATGCTTAGTAACGTTGACACTTCAGAGTCTTCTCTGCTTATGGTAATCAGAGTGTTCTTTCCTTTATGCTGACGCTTCTGAGTGTTGATGACTTGGTTAGGATCTTGATCGGAATCAGAGTATTTTATGCGCAGATTCTGTTCATCAGGCTTTAGCGTATAGCACATGTTATTTTATCTTCTAATGCTGACATATCTTCTGATGCTGATGTTGATACTGATATTCTGATGCTGATTCCACCAGAGTTTCTGTAAATACACAACATAATTTTAAGTAGCATATATGTCTTATATAAATATTACAATTTATTTAATCTTGTATTTGGTTATCATCAAAACTCTAACTGAGGGTTGTAGAATCAAACTATGTTCTAACAATCTCCCCCTTTTTGATGATGACAAAAACCGAATTTTTTTCAATTAAAATTAAAGAATAAAAGGTATCAGAGATAAACAAATAAAGAATAAAAGGTATCAGAGATAAGAAGATAAGGAATAAAAGGTATCAAAGCAATAAAGAGAAAAACTCCCCCTGAGTTGATTACTTCCCTTTAATTCCATGAGACCTTGAGCATCAGAACTTTACTTTATCAGAGTTCATCAGATTCATCAGATTCTTGTACCGATAAGCTTTTCAGAAGAAAGAAATTCAAATATATATATCAGAATGTTAGAATGTTTGATGATATGTCTCAGTAATCCGTTATTGAAAAATATCATTCTTTCTCCCCCTTTTTGTCAGTTATCAAAATGCACAAATAATCAGAGTTAAAATTATCAGACCTAAAAAAAAGGCGTTTATATTAAAAACAGAAGCAATGATAAGTTCAGAACACGTAAAATATTACAGACAAACATGTAAAGAAAATAAGGAAAACACAAGAAAATTCTAAGAGGGAGGTGGAAGACGTGTGAACAGAGCTTCCAACATGTTCTTGATTTGATTGTTGGTTTCCTGTTGCTAAGATACCATGTTTGCTATAACATTAATTTTGATGTCCTGCTTATCCATTCTTTCATTCATCAGCATATCAGATCTTTTTAAGTCCTCCAGAGTCTGCCTGTCAAGAGAGGAAGCTTGAGGATCTTCAGAAATAGGGTGCTTCTCAGAGCTTTCTTCAATATCTTCTTCTTGAACCTGTTCTTCAGCTGGAATCATCTGTTCTTCTGACTCTGGTTGACGATATTCAGACCAAGGAGCATTATCCAGCGGGAGTACTTCTTCTTTAAGCAGCTTGCTCAGAACTGGACCTTCAATTTCCTTCAGCAGATTGCTGAAGTTCTGTTGAGCCTGTCCATAGCTCTGGTCTTGCAACTTAAAGGTTTCAGCGCATACCCATCTTCTGAATTTTGTCCAGAGGAGGTCTGATACAGCAGGATCAACCAGTTTCAGACTTACTTGTTTCAAAAAAGTGATCCACTTCTGTATTTTTGTTTCAAAGTTTAATATGCTGGAGCCAACATCTGGATGTTTTGGTTTAGGGATAGCAGTTTTTTTGTTTATTGCAGCAAGGCGTTCAAAGACTGTTAGATCAATGACAGTCTTGCTGTGGTCATCCGAATTTTTCTTAGGTGAGGGAGTGGGAGAGTCAGGAATTACAATTGGACTTGATGGGGAATTTGGTGGAGTTATTTCTGGTGAAGAGGGAAGTTGAGGAATATTCACAGTGGTACCACATGGCAATTGAATGGCCAGTGGTTGTGGTTCATGGGATTCAGAGGGTTGAGCCTCAGAGGTTTGAGTCTCAGGTATTGGAGATTGTTCATGTTGAGGAGAGGGTGGATTAATATCTGGTTGAGGAGATGAAGGTAGTGGGATTTCTGGTTCTAGAGAGAGTGGAATTTCTGGTATTGGTGAGAGGGGAGTTTCAGGTTGTGCTTCTGTGTTTGGATTTGGATTTTCTGTTTCGGGAGCGGAAGTGTGTTGGTCTATATCAGAAAGAACTTTTTCAAGTTCTTGTTCTGGTATGGTTTCAGTATTTGGATTTTGTGGTTTGGAGCGGGATATTCTGAGGGTTAAGGATTCAGAAGGGTCAAAATCAATGTCAAAATCATCGAAAGTTTGAGGTGTTGGGTTTTCAGATGGAGTTGGAATTGGAATAGATGTTGATATAGCAGTTGAATCTAAAACAGTTATAGAAGCAGGATTACCTCTTTTCTTGGGAGTCTGTTGAGACGATCCTTCTGCAACAACTTTTCTTTTCTTTGTCTTCTTCAGAATAACCTCTGGATCCTTCTGCTGAAGATCTTGAATATTCAGATTTGGTGCTGTCCCATCAGCTTTGCACGCATCCAGATATCTCAGAATGATTTCTGGCTTAGAGTCAATTTCTGAGAACAGAGGGAAGTTGTTCAGAGGGACTCTTCTACTAGAGATTTCAGCAAAAGGAGTGACGTTGGGCTCCTTCTTAATGTTCTCTATCAACTTCATTTTCTTCAAATTTTTGGCATTCAGCTGCTTGCCAACAGAAGGTTCCAGAGTGCTGATTTCTTGTGCCTCATGCAGATGATCAATCAGCCTATTCTCTGTAAGAATATCTGATATCATTCTTCCCAAGGGTATCCAATCCCTTTTTTTACGTTCCTTTTCCCTTGTTTCTTTGACACTTGTTCTGAGATGGTTGAACAGAAGATGAGCTAGATTTATCTTAACCTTCTGAGAGATGAAATAGAGAAGAAACTACTGATCAATGTTAATGTAATCAGGAGAGCTGGTAGGCTTCCTGTGGTTGAAACAGCCCAGAATGATCTTGGCCCAAATTCTGTGCTTGTCCTTCAAATCCCTTATCTTGCTGGAGGGAAGCCCCAGCGTGAAAATTTCCCTTGCAATTAGGGCAACATCTGCACACCTTTCTGCCATATCAATGCAACGAATACCACCACCATTGTACCCTATGAGTCTTGCAATCAGGTCTTCAGTGATAACAATCTTCTTCCCCATGATGTAAGACGTAACTTGATGATTTGAAGAAGAAGCGTGAATCTAAAATTCCTTTACCAGAATAGGAAATGTTGGACCCACCAGCCTGTCAAAATACTTTTCCCAACCTTGAGCTTTAACCTCTTCAGATAAATCAAAACCATTTTCCTTGAGACTGTTGAAATCCACAATCAGTTCAGACAGAACTTCAAGATTCTTGATTGGAGTTAGAAGCGTTCTGAAGGGTATTTCATATTGTTCAGATGAAACAGTTTTCTGGGAACCTGAAGAAGGAATGCTGGAAGAAGCCATGTTCACACGAAGTTTTTTGTGAAAAAGATTTAAAGGTTTTCTTGAGAAAGACGAACACTGAAAACAGAAATATTCAGAGAAAACGAAAGTGAAGGTAAAAACATGTGAATGGTGTGAGGTGTGTTTAAATAGATTTCTAAAAAGGTTTTGAAAACATAAACGTTTAAGAGAGAGGAATTAATAATGATTATTAGCATTTAATGATAGCTGATTTTAGGGGATTCAGAAAGATATTTGGAACGGTTACCCATGACATGTGTCTCAATGCATCCAATCAGCGCTTTTCCTTTTCAGAACCGTGAATGCGTGTTCAGCCTCAGAAAATAGCTGATGACTGGATGACACTTGTTTGCTTCAGTGAACAACACTTCTATCCTTGAACTGAAGCGTTCAGATCTTCATGGATAGATTCTGATACAATCTGCACTTCTAAGATTCTGAAAGAAGATTGATCAGAAGTTCACAGAAAAATAAACAAAGTTCTGAAGGTTAATATATAAAATTAAAACAATTTTATTCTGGACAGAGCTTCATGCTGAGATGTTTCAGAATGAAGTTGAACCTATCTTCAGAAAGTGGTTTTGTGAAAATATCAGCCCATTGATGGTCTGTGTTAATAAATTTAAATTTTAAAATCTCTTTCTGAATATAGTCCCTAATAAAATGATGTTTTATTTCTATATGATTAGCCCTAGAATGTAAAATTGGATTTTTACTTAAGCAAATAGCAGAAGTATTGTCACAGAGGATAGGAATGTTACTCTCAAATATCTGGAAGTCCTCAAGTTGACTTTTCATCCAGAGCATTTGTGTGCTGCATCCAGCTGCTGCTATGTATTCAGCTTCTACTGTTGATAGAGCAATTGTGGATTGTCTTTTGCTGGACCATGAGATCAGATTTTCTCCCAGAAACTAGCAGCTTCCAGAAGTACTTTTACGTTCTACTCTGTCTCCAGCAAAATCAGCATCACAGTATCCTACTAAGCTGTAATCACTTGATTTTCTATAAAACAAACCCAGATTAGTAGTACCTTTCAGATACTTGAAAATTCGCTTAACTGATGTTAAGTGATATTCTCTAGGATCTGATTGGAATCTAGCACAAACGCATACACTGAATAAAATATTAGGCATTGAAGCTGTCAAATAAAGAAGAGAACCAATCATACCTCTGTAGACCTTCTGTTCTACCTTTTTGCTTACCTCTTCTCTTTCCAGAATGCACGTGGGATGCATTGGAATCTTTGATGGCTTACATTCTGAGAGATCAAATTTCTTCAGAAGTTCTCTGACATATTTGCTCTGATGAATGTAAGTTCCTTCTGGGGTTTGATTGATCTGAATGCCTAGAAAGAATTTCAGTTCCCCCATTAGGCTCATCTCAAATTCTGCCTGCATACACTTAGCAAACTTTCTTCCCAGAGAAGGTTTAGTAGATCCAAAAATGATATCATCAACATAAATCTGACATACTAAAATGTCATTCTTAACTGTCTTACAGAATAAGGTTGTGTCCACTTTCCCTCTGGTGAATTCCTTTTCTAACAGGAAGTTACTTAGTCTTTCATACCAAGCTCTGGGAGCTTGTTTCAGACCATACAGTGACTTCTTTAGTTTGAAAACATATTCTGGATTTTTTGAACTTTCAAAACCAGGGGGTTGGTGCACATATACCTCTTCTTCTATATAGCCATTTAAGAATGCACTCTTAACATCCATCTGATACAGAGTGATGCCTTTATTTATAGCAAATGAAATTAAAAGTCTGATAGATTCTAACCTGGCGACTGGAGCAAAGGTTTCTGTATAGTCTATCCCCTCTTGCTGACTATAACATTGTGCTACCAATCATGCGTTGTTTCTGATGACTTCACCTTGTTCATTCAATTTGTTTCTGAACACCCATTTTGTTCCAATGACGTTGAATCCTTTTGGTTTGGGAACTAGATCCCATACGTCATTCCTTGTGAATTGATTAAGCTCCTCTTGCATTGCTAGAATCCAGTCATTGTCCAGAAGTGCTTCATCAACTGTTGATGGTTCAATTAGAGAAACAAGTCCCATGAGGGATTCTTCAGAGTTTATGAAGCTAGATCTTGTTCTGATTGGATCTTCCTTTCTTCCTAAGATTGTTTCTTCTGGGTGATCCAAGCTGCTTCTGGATAGTCTTTTCTGAAGTTGATCAACAGAAGGTGCTGGATTGCTTGCAGTGCCTCTTTCTGCTGTTGAGGGAGTGTCTCTGTTGAGAGCTTCTGATGACTTGTCTTTAGTACCTGTGAGTTCAACTTCTATACCTGCAAATAATTCATTCTGCTTTGACTTTGTAGAGTCAAGCTTATCATCAAAACGAAAACTGATTGATTCTTCAACAATCTATGTTTCTGTATTGTATACTCTGTACCCTCTTGAGCGTTCAGAGTATCTTAACATAATACACTTTTGTGCTTTAGAGTCAAACTTGTTCAAATAATTTTTAGTATTCAAAATAAAGCAAGTACATCCAAATGGATGAAAATATGAAATGTTGGGCTTTCTGTTCTTCCACAATTCATATGGAGTCTTTTCTAGCATAGGTCTTATGGAGATTCTATTCTGAATATAGCACGCTGTGTTTATTGCCTCTGCCCAGAAGATCTTAGCAACGTTAGTCTCGTTGATCATGGTTCTGGCCATTTCTTACAATGTTCTATTCTTTCGTTCTACAACTCCATTTTGCTAGGGAGTTCTAGGACAAGAGAAATCATGCAGAATGCCTTTGTCATTAAAGAATGACTCAAAATCTTTTTTTTCAAACTCTCCACCATGATCACTTCTGACTTTGACGATTCTAAGATCCTTTTCATTCTGAACTTGGTTGCAGAAGGTAACAAACACAGAGTGTGACTCGTCCTTGTGTCTTAAGAACTTTACCCATGTCCATCTGCTATAGTCATCTACGATTACTAACCCATACTTCTTGCCACTGACTGAAGTAGTTTTAACTGGTCCAAATAAGTCAATGTGCAGAAGTTCTAATGGCTTGGAGGTGGAAACAACGTTTTTAGATTTGAAAGCTGGTTTTGCAAACTTGCCTTTCTGACATGCTTCACACAGAGCATCTGAATTGAACTTCAGATTAGGAAGTCCTCTGACCAGATTGAGTTTGTTAATCTGAGATATTCTTCTCATACTAACATGTACCAATCTTCTGTGCCAGATCCATTGCTCGTTGTTAACAGACAGAAGACACTTTACATTCTGACTTTTCAGTTTAGAAAGTTTTATTTTATAAATGTTGTTTCTCCTCTTTCCATTAAATAGGATAGTCCTATCTTTCTGACTAACAGCTTTGCATGAATTTTGATTAAATATTATATCATAACCGTTATCACTTAATTGACTTATGGATAACAGATTATGCATTAATCCATCTACTAATAAAACATTACTTATAGAGGGAAGATTTCCATTACCTACTGTTCCAGAGCCAATGATCTTTCCCCTCTAATTGCCTCCAAAGCTTACGTGGCCTCCAGGCTTAAGTTCCAGGCTTTGGAACATATGCCTTCTTCCCATCATGTGTCGTGAGCAGCCAGAGTCCAGGTACCATGACTGGTGTTTCTGCTTTGCTGCTAAAGATATCTGCCACTTGTATTATTTTATCCTTAGGTACCCATATTTTCTTGGGTCCTGATTTGTTAGTTTTACCAAAAGTCTGGTTGAATTTTAGTTTGATAGAATAATTACTACTAGTATATTTGATGTCATGTGTGTGCCCATATACAAAGTGTGAATCAAGTGAAGTGCGTTTTATAACTAAATCCATGGCATTTTTTGGTGTAGGTACCTTACCTTGGTATCCTATTCCTTTTCTGCCATTTCTGCTAACTCCATAGATCATTGAAGCCATTTTGCTTCTATCTATGTTTTTAGCTAGAAACTTCTGAAAGCTGTGATCATACTCCTTGATGATCTCATCAGCACTGCTGGGAGTTTCAGGGATTATTCCCTTCTGAGAGTTTTGCAATAGATTTTCTAATTTTGAAATTTTATCTTTCAACTCAGAATTCTCCAATTTGAGACTCTCAGTTTTATCAGAGTCAGAAGCAAGATTCCTTTTCAGGTTTCTGAATTTGACTCTGATCTGCTGATATCTTTCCAGAATTTCATTAAGGCTTTCAGCTAGTTCAGTCTTAGTAAAGTTAATAGCAAAGTCAGGAAATACCTCTTCTGTGTCTGATTCAGAGTCTGACTCAGAAGCTTCACTGTCTTTTGTTATGTTTGCCTTGAAAGCTATGTTTGCTCTTTCATCATCTGATTCTGAGTCAGCTTCAGATGTGTCAGAATCATCCCATGTAGCCATGAGACTTTTCTTCTTTTCCTTGCCAAACTTCTTTTTGGGCTTTTCCTTCTGAAGCTTTGGGCAATCACTTTTGTAGTGCCCTTGCTCGTTACATTCATAGTAGATGATGTCTTTGTTGTTTGGCTTTCTGCTTCCTAAAGAACCTTCAGATCTTCTGTGTCCAGAGGAGGATTCTGACCTTCTGTATCTGGAGAAAGATTCATTCTAATTCTCTGGTCTTCTGGGATTCCTGAACTTCCTTTGCCTCTGCTTCCATAATTGATTCACCCTTCTGGAGAGGAGAGATGGTTCATCTTCTTCTGATGAGGACCCATCAGAGGTTTCTTCAACAGCCTGCAAAACTTTGGAGTCATATTTTCTGTTAGATTTTAAAGCTAATGGCTTACCTTGCTTTTGAGGTTCATCTGCTTCTAGCTCTATCTCGTGACTTCTGAGGGAGCTGACAAATTCCTCCAGAGAGATTTTATTGAGATCATTAGCTAGCTTCAGCGCTGTGACCATTGGCCTCCACTGTTTTGGCAAGCTTCTGATGATCTTCTTAACATGATCAGCGGTGGAATACCCTTTCTCAAGAACTTTGAGACCAGCAACCAGAATTTGAAATCTTGAGAACATAGTCTCTATTGATTCACTCTCTTCCATCTTGAATGCCTCATACTTCTGAATGAGCGCAAGAGCTTTGGTTTCTTTGACTTGAATGTTGCCTTCATGCGTCATTCTCAGAGAGTCAAACATATTCTTTGCAGTGTCTCTGTTTGATATCTTTTCATATTCAGAATAAGAGATGGCGCTGAGAAGAATTGTTCTGGCCTTGTGATGATTTCTGAAATCACGCTTTTGCTGATCAGACATTGCTTTCCTGTCAATCTTCTGACCACTTCCATCCACTGGATGCGTGTATCCATCAGTCACCATGTCCCACAGATCAGCATCATGGGCCAGAAAGAAGCTTTCAATTCTGTCTTTCCAGTAATCAAAGTTCTCTCCATCAAAGACTGGAGGTTTGCCACTGAATCTGTCTCTTTCTTCATTGTTGTCATTGCTGATGTTTTGATGTGGTCCTGCCATTGTGTTTTTCTGACGCTGGATCTTGTACTGACACGGTTAAGTGTTATAAGCTCAGAACCAGGCGCTCTGATACCAATTGAAGATGTGAAAAACACAAGAAGGGGGGTTGAATTGTAAATCTTAAAATCAAATGCAGACAACACGTTATTTTTATCCTGGTTCGTTTGATCTCAACCTACTCCAGTCCACCCTTCAAGGTGATTTCGCCTCTCTCCAACGAGGTCTTAATCCACTATATTCAACTGAATACAACAACTACTTTAACAACTGTTAAATCCTTCTTGAGTCTAACCACAGACCGGTTTATCTCAAGGAAATTCTCTTACAGATAAATGAACAAAAGTGTGTTTGATGTTTTCTAACAAAACTATATATCACAACTGTGATAATACATAATATTAAGCTTAGAATGAAACTAGAATGCTAATGCTATTGAGTAGGCATGGTTGAAATCTTTAGCAATTTGAATGAGAGAGTTCGTTTACGTAGGCGTGTATGCGTGAAGATTATTAACCTTTTCCTTTCTCACACAGTCTTATTTAAATAGCCACAGAAGAGATACGTTGGTTGTCCATAAATCCATTTTAATGACCATAACGTTCTTTCCTTTTTGAGAAGATCTTGTCTTGGATAAAGCCGTTGGAAATAAATCTGTCTTGAATGCTTAGTAACGTTGACACTTCAGAGTCTTCTCTGCTTATGGTAATCAGAGTGTTCTTTCCTTTATGCTGACGCTTCTGAGTGCTGATGACTTGGTTAGGATCTTGATCATAATCAGAGTATTTTATGCGCAGATTCTGTTCATCAGGCTTCAGCGTATAGCACATGTTATTCGATCTTCTGATGCTGACATATCTTCTGATGCTGATGTTGATACTGATATTCTGATGCTGATTCCATCAGAGTTTCTGTAAATACACAACATAATTTTAAGTAGCATATATGTCTTATATAAATCTTACAATTTATTTAATCTTGTATTTTGTTATCATCAAAACTCTAACTGAGGGTTGTAGAATCAAACTATGTTCTAACAGATTCAAGGCTTGGTTTTCGACTTCGACAACGACAATCAAGGACTTCGTCAAAGGTTCATCAGAGCTTGGAGGATGCCTAACAAGGTAGACATTAAGACCTTGGGACACAAGAATTCCATCCCCCTTGAGCCTTACCTCAAGTGGGTACGAACCCACGCCCAAAGTCTTATGATGCCTTACCCCTCCATTCTCCTTGTGATTATAAAGCCTGTTAAGGAAGGAGATGTTCCATACACCCTCCTACATCCTGACATGCCGACATCACTCGAAGATCTACAAAGGAGTTGGATACAGCTCAAGGGAGAACGCGATACTTTTGAAGCCCAATTCTACACAAGTGAGAAGAAGGTTTTGGAACTCACTCGGCTACTTCACGAAGAGCAGACTCTCAACACCTACATTGCACCAAAGAGGATGCGCAACGTCTTTTTACCTTAGAATTTTGTATTATTTTGCCCAAGGGGCATTGATGTACTAACAAATTCTATCTTATTAATATGACGTGTGTTTCTTTTTTGTTTAAAACAAATTTGAATTTCTGAATCCTTGAAAGCATTGCATGAATACATATCATTCATCATATGCATAAGCAAGTCTTCACACCAAGTTTCCTCATCTCTCTGCTGTTTATTTCAGCAAGATGGATCTAGAACAAATGGTCAAAGACTTACAAGCTCAGAATTCACAATTTCAACAGCTACTCTTGACCTTGGCCAAGGGGCAGGAGGAGCTCAAGACTCTGCTAGAGAAAGGAAAAGATAAAAAGAAGAAGAAGCGAGTTGGTGTGGCTATCATGGGCAGAAGGTTTGAAGAACAAGCCAAAAGGGCCTTGGAATTTCCATCAACCTCTGAGGAAGGGGAAGGAAAAGGTAAAGAGACTGCAGTGCCTTCAGACTTTGAAGCTGAAGAAGAGGAAGAAGAGGACTACTCTAAACAACAATACCCTCCGGCCGATGACAAATACAAAAACTTGGAAGAGCGTCTAGCTGCTATGGAAGTACAGAGAGTATCGGAGCTGGACTTTGAGGATTTAGGTTTGGTGTCTGGAATAGTAATCCCTCCGAAGTTTAAAGTGCCACTATTTGCCAAGTACGATAGGGTGTCTTGTCCTAAGATGCACCTACGATCTTATGTCAGGAAAATTCAACAGCATTCTGCTGACAAAGATTTGTGGGTCCACTTTTTCCAAGACAGTTTGTCAGGAACGCAACTTGATTGGTTCTACCAGTTGGAGAGGTCTGATGTTCATAATTGGGAAGACTTGGCAGCCGCCTTCTATAAATAGTATCAATACAACACCGACTTGGCACCAACCCGTACTTAACTCCAGAGTATGGCCATGGTGTCCAACGAGGGATTCAAAGACTACGCCCAAAAGTGGAGGGATTTAGCCGGAAGGGTGAAACCACCCCTATCTGAGAGGGAGCTAGTATACATGTTCCTGGGTACCCTGTCAGGTCCTTTCTTCAATCACCTGATTGGAAGTTCGTCTGCTGGGTTCACTGAATTGATTCTAACCAGAGAAAGAGTGGAGGCCGGTATAAAAAGCGGGGAAATTCAAAAAGATGCATCTATTTCTGCTTCCATCAGAAAACCTTTCACGGGAAAGAAGGAAGTATCAACTGTCTACTCTCAGAGGGGTCAAGGAAGAGTTGAGCGTCGGCCAGCGGTGGGGGCCGTTATGATTCAGAAGTCTGCATCTGATCAGTCCAGAACCAGTCAACCGAGAACCAATCAAGCTAGGGTGGAAAGGCCAGTTAGGCAATTCACCAGGATAAACATGACTCCTGCCCAAGTTCTACCCCATCTCTTGAAGTTAAATCTAGCATGTATGAAAGAGGCCCCGAAGAATCCGAATACTGCTTCTCCACACTACTATCTGAATGCCAGGTGCGCTTACCATTCAGAGAGCCCAGGGCACGACACTGACAATTTTTGGGCCATGAAGAATAAAATTCAGGATCTGATAGATGCTAAAGAAGTTGAATTTGACGCACCTGAAAAACCCAATGTTATCTCTGCTCCAATGCCAAGGCACGGCCACAACGGCCATGCTGTTGAGGAGGATCTGTTTGTTGCTACTGTAGATGATTTGATAACTACGCTCCCTATAATCAAGTTAAATTTGTTGAAGGCTGGGGTTTTCCCAGGTTGTGAAGAAGATTGTCACCTTTGTTCATCCTCATTAACCCACTGTCCATTGTTGAAGATATGCATCCAACGCCTAATTGATAACCAAGAAATCCTATTTGAGAAGACTCCTATTTTATCAACTCCTGTTAATGATGTTTCAATAATAACCATATATGTCAATCCTTCCAAGGTCCCTAAAAGACCTGTTAGGATTATATCCGCTCCGAAGGCTGCACCTTTGAAGATAACCATGCCCGAGCCAGTCCCGTACAAGTCCGACAAATCAGTACCATGGAACTATGGTGGAGAAATCTACTACCATGGTGTCAAACAGATTGAACAGACTGCCGAGGAAGAGAGTTTTGAAGAAGACAATTCCGACATCAGTAACATTGCCGGAACAAGCAAAGTTACCCATAGTGGAAGAATCTTTTCTCTAGAGATTGCCCCTCCAAAGGCAATTTTTGGACCCTCAGCTTCTCCTAAGGTTATCTCTACACCGGTAAACATATCTGTAAGTAAACCAATCATAAAATAAGTCACAACCCCCGTGGTTATCCCCTCTGCTGCTACTGATGTTCGAGGAAAAGGGATCCAAGAAGAGCCCATCAGGACGAGGGCTCAGCCGTTGATCATCCATGAAACCTCTCCAAAAGAAATGGAGGAAATTTTGAAAATAATCAAGAAAAGCGATTATGATATGGTGGAACAGCTGGGGAAAACCTCTTCAAAGATCTCCATGTTGGCCCTGTTGCTTTTTTCAGAAGCTCATGCTAAGGCTCTGATAAGATTTTTGAAGACGGCCCACGTGCCACAAGAAACCTCCACTGATCATTTCCATGAATGTGTGGCTAGTTTAACAGCTGACAATGGTCTAGGATTCTCCGATGCAGATTTAACTTCGAAAGGGAGAAAACATAATGATGCTTTGCATGTCTCGGTGGAATACAGAGGGACAACCCTAGCACACGTACTGGTAGACACTGGTTCATCTTTGAACGTCTCGCCGAAGAAAGCCTTGGATAGACTGGATTGTGAAGGCTTAACCCTGAAACCCAGCAATATAATTGTCAGAGCCTTTGATGGTTCTAAAAGGATAGTCCACGGGGAGGTGGACATCCCGATTAAGGTGGGAACTGAAACCTTCAACTCCACATTCTATGTGATGGACATCCGTCCTTTCTTATTCTTGCATGTTGGGAAGACCTTGGATCCACCATGCTGGAGCTGTCACTTCTACTCTGCATCAAATGCTCAAGTACCCTGTCCAGGGGAAAATTATAACTGTTCATAGCAAAGAGGAATACATGACCAGTCATCTGAATTCTTTCCGTTATGTAGAATTGGATGGCGAATTCATCGAAACTCCTTTCCAGCATTTTGAAGAGGTAGCTCAGAAGATAGCGACGACCAAGATAGTGTCCTCTGTACCCACGATTACCTGACCTCCGCCTCAGATGTCATCTCTCAAGGATGAAAAAGCAGTGGTTGAAGAGGGAGGAAGCACAATCTGGGGGCAGCTTCCAGACTTTCCCTAAAAATCAGACAAGTTCGGCTTGGGGTTCACCTCAACTACTCAGAAGGCCGTACGCCGCGCCCGTACCGGAGGGCCACCTGTGAAGATCAGTCACTAAGGGGTTAATGCACTAGAGGATAGTGAAGATGAGGGCAGCTTGGAAGACTAGATATTTCCTACTGTCGGCGGAGGACTGTGCAACTGGGAAGCCAAAGACTTTGTTCCGATCACTTTCATACCGCAGTAATTTACCTTTTACATTTCTGTTGGACTGTAATAATTCACAAACAATTCGTACTTTTTCAACCTTGTGTCTTACCTGAGACACAATGGTCCATTTTTAAGGGTTCTTATTTCATTTTCATATGTCATTTCAATGAATCATGGACGCTTTTTCATATATAAACCTTTTGTGCTCATTGTCTTTCTTTTACATTTTGTTGTTTTAAGATGGCTATACCCTTACACACACCCACACTCATAAATGCAGGTACCCTTCCATTCCGGATCCCATGGGTAACGATACTGCTATAACCTTCAATGACTCTGAAGATCTGATCTACCAAGCCGAATACGAAGGTGAGGAAGATTGTGAGGTGCCAGGGGAATTGGCTAGACTTCTACAACAAGAGGAAAGGGCTATTCTGCCTCATGAGGAGCTGTTGGATACAATCCACTTGGGTACTGAGGAAGACAGAAAGGAAATCAAAGTGGGTGCCAACCTAGAGCCGAGTGTCAAGGAGCGCTTAATTTAGCTGTTACATGAACATGTTGAGATCTTTTCCTGGTCATACGAAGACATGCCGGGACTCGATACAAACATTATGGTACACTGTCTACCCACAAGAGAAGACTGTCCACTAGTGAAACAAAAAGTCAACCGCATGAGACCTGACATGTCATAAAAGATCAAAGCAGGAGTTATGAAGTAGTTCAATGATGGATTTCTGGCTGTTACTTCCTATCCTCAATGGGTTGCTAACATTGTTCCTGTGCCTAAAAAGGACGGCAAAGTGAGAATGTGCGTGGATTATAGAGACTTAAACAGGGCCAACCCTAAAGATGATTTTCCACTTCCACACATCGACATCCTGGTTGACAATACAGTCCATCACAAAGTATTTTCTTTCATGGACGGATTCTCAGGATATAACCAGATCAAAATGGCACCTGAGGACATGGAGGAAACTACTTTTGTCACACAATGGGGTACGTTCTCCTACAAAGTGATGCCATTCGGACTGAATAATGCTGGGGCAACCTATCAACGCGCCATGGTAGCTTTGTTTCATGATATGATACATCATGAGATAGAGGTCTACGTAGATGACATGATAGCCCGATCACAAACTGAAGAAAAACACCTTGATCACTTGCAAAAGCTGTTTGTCAAGTTGAAGGAGTACAAGCTCAGATTGAACCCAAACAAATGCACATTCGGAGTCCTGTCCGGTAAACTCTTAGGTTTCATTGTCAACAACAAAGGCATCGAGGTTGATCCTGCCAAAGTCAAAGCTATACAAGAAATTCCTGCTCCTCGCACCGAGAAGGAAGTCAGAGGTTTCTTGAGACGCCTAAACTATATTGCTGGGTTCATTTCTCACCTAACATCTACTTGTGAACCAATCTTCAAGCTGTTGAAAAAAGACCAGGTAGTTAGATGGAATGATGACTGTCAGATTGCTTTCGATAAAATCAAGGAGTATTTACAAGAGCCTCCTGTCTTGATGCCACCAGTCGAGGGAAGACCGCTAATCATGTATTTGACCGTCCTAGAGAATTCAATGGGGTGTGTACTGGGGCAGCATGATGAGTCTGGCCGAAAAGAGCATGCCTTTTATTACCTTAGCAAAAAGTTTACCGACTGTGAAACAAGATATTCACTGCTTGAGAAAACTTGTTGCGCTTTGGTATGGGCTGCTCGCCGGCTAAGGCAGTACATGTTGACTCATACCACTTTGCTGATATCTAAGATGGATCCGATCAAATACATCTTCGAAAAGCCTGCTTTATCTAGAAGGATAGCTAGATGGCAGATGCTCCTAACGGAATATGACATACAGTACACGACCCAAAAAGATATAAAGGGCAGTGCGCTAGCTGATCATCTGGACCATTAAGCTGTAGATGATTATCAATCCATGAAGTTTGACTTCCCTGACGAAGACATCATGAAATTGGACAATGTTGAAGAATTCAGACCATATGACGGACCTGAACAAGGATCCCAATGGACCATGTACTTTGATGGGGCATCCAATGCGCTTGGTAACGATATCGGTGTTGTGCTTATATCTCCGGAAGGATGCCATACTCCTTTCACCGCCAGACTTTGCTTCAACTGTACGAACAACATGGCAGAGTATGAAGCATGCATCTTTGGACTCAAGGCTGCCATAAACTTGGGAATCAAATCTTTAGTTGTGTTTGGGGATTCAGCTTTGGTCATCTGCCAGATCAAAGGAGAATGGGATACTAAGCATCTAAACCTCATCCCTTACAAAGAACATGTCTTGACATTGTTACCACATTTCGAGCAGATTACCTTCGAGCACTTCCCGCGAGAAGAAAATCATCTAGCAGATGCTCTAGCTACAATGTCATCCATGTTTAAACTTAATTGGGATAACGAGGCTCCCCAGATCACCATTGAACGGATGGAAGAACCCACACACTGTCACGAGATTAATACGGAAGAAGTAGTGGACCAGCCTTGGTTTCATGAAGTCAAAAGGTATCTCGAGGCTCAAGAATACCCTGAAGGAGCTTCAGTCAATGACAAAAATTTCTTAAGAAGATTCTCAACTAAGTTCTTCCTAAGTAATGGCATCCTGTACAAGCGCAATCATGATTCTATTTTGCTATGTTGTGTGGATAAGATTGAAGCTGAAAAGATCATGGATGAATTGCATGAAGGTACCTTTGGCACTCACTCTAGCGGGTATACGATGGCAAAGAAGATTCTATGAGCAGGCTATTATTGGTCTACCATGGAAGCAGACTGCTATCAACACTCCCAGACTTGTCATAAATGTCAAATCTATGCAGACAAGGTGCACATGCCTCTGGTTCCTCTAAATGTCTTAATAGCTCCTTGGCTATTTGCTATGTGGGGAATCGACATGATTGGAGAGATCAAGCCTACAGCCTCCAATGGATACCGCTTCATTCGGGTGGCCATTGACTACTTCACCAAGTGGGTCGAAGCAGTTTCCTTCGCATTCGTTACTAAGAATGTTGTTGCCCGCTTCATCAAGCAGAATCTCATTTTCCGATACGGTATCTCCAAAAGGATCATCACTGATAACGGTACAAACCTTAACAATACTATGATCACTGCCTTGTGCAAACAGTTCAAAATTCAACATCACAATTCGTCTCCCTATCGGCCAAAGATGAATGATGTTGTCGAAGCTGCGAACAAAAACATCAAAAAGATCATACAAAAAATGATAGTCACCTACAAGGACTGGAATGAGATGCTACCGTTTGCTCTCCATGGGTACCGTACCACGGCTCACACTTCAACTGGGGAAACACCCTATTCTTTAGTTTATGGCATGGAGGCAGTTCTACCTATTGAGGTTCAGATCCCCTCTTTAAGAATCATGAAGGATGCAGGTTTGAGTGAAGACGATTGGATCCAAACCCGACTTTATCATTTGAACTTAATTGACTAGAAGAGAATTACTGTTGTTTTCCATGGTCAGACGTATCAAAAGTGGATGATCAAGGCTTTCAACAAGAAAGCCAGACGCCAAGTGTATCAAGTTGGAGATCTTGTGATCAAGCGCATCATCTTGCCACTAAGTGATCCCAGGGGGAAATGGACTCCTACCTATGAAGGACCATTTGTAATCAAGAACATCTTTTTTGGTGGGGCAATGATCTTAACCACCATGGACGGCGAAGATCTTCCGCATCCTGCGAACGCAGACATAGTCAAAAGATACTACGCATAAGAGACCCGCTAGGTTGACACACCTAGGCAAAAACAAGGGCATCCCGGCGAACCAAAAGGTTCGGTAAAAAATTAGGGATAAAACAAAAAGAATCTGTACACCCGGCAAGTTGAAAACCTGAAAGGGCGACTTGGGCAAAAAAGGGTTTCCCGGTGGACTGAAAACCCGAAAGGGCGGTCCAGGCAAAAGTTAGGGAATTAAAGCGTATGACTATGTCTCGTCGGATCACTTTAAGGACAATCTCTTCACTGACAAACCCGGAGCTTCTGATCAATTCAATCATCATTGGACGAAGCAACAAATGGACAAGATATTCGGAGATATGAAGGCTATAGCAGAATGGGAACCCCATGGGGTTATTACACATAGCTATCTTTCTTTGTAAATTTTTCTTATTTATGACACCATCCTCTTACTAGGATGTATGTCTCCTTTGTACAAAATACTTATTCAAAGTAAATAAAAAGATATCTCTTTCAAAGTGCAGAAAACCACTTTTCTTTTTCTTTTTTACACTTGTGTTTTATTTGCAAAAATGTCCAATGATTCATTAATGAACATATGCATTTGAACATAATTACTGTTTACAAATAAACAGGATGAAAAAGAGCAATTACTGACAGGTAGAAAGATTAGGAAAACGTCTTTAGGCTATTCCATGAGAAATCCCTACAGCACGTCATTAAGATCCCCAGCGGAGCCAAAACTTTGAACTACAGATCCCTAGCGGAGCTGAGACTACCAACTACCAATCCCCAGCGGAGCTAAAACTTTCAATCCCCAGCGGAGATCATCCAGTTTCTCCAGGTTCCCCCAGCAAGTTGTCTTGAAGCCTGAAAATCAACCAGATAACAGTTAACTTTTGTTTCTCCCCAACCTAGGGTAACTCCCCAGTAGAGTGGCAGACGACCGAAACTCCTAAACTTTTTCCAAACAGGAATAAGCTTTTCCCCATAGAGTTTTTATTGTTTCTCGACAGAACAAAGACTCCCGTCAATAATCCCCAGTAGAAGTCATTAAAATTCTCTAGATTCCCCAGGCATATTCCTCAAGAAGTATACGGAATTACTCTCACAACGGAATCCTCAGCAGTCAAGGATTTATTTTCCCCGGCAGCAGTCAAGGATTTATTTTCCTCAGCAATACAACAAATCAGCTTACATGCGCATATATTACATCCATATATCATAAACATTGATAAAGTATATATATTGCATCATACATTTCATGCAACATAACTTTGTGCTTCAACTAACATTTTACCCTTTTCAGGATAAGATTAACAACTACCATTAACAAATGTTCAAAGATTCTAGATACAGTACAGATACACTCCAGACACGAAAGTCATTTTATTACTCATTCAGACATAATTTTAAGATACAGTACAGATACACTCCAGACACAGAAGTTATTATGTTACTCATTCGGATTTCAACTTCAGATACAATACAGATACACTCCAAACACGAAAGTTATTCTGTTACTCATTCGGATTTCAATTTCATGATACAGTACATATACACTCCAGACACGAAAGTTATTCTGTTACTCATTCGGATTTCAATTTCAAGATAAAGTATATATATGCTCCAGACACGGTTGCCATTCTGTCACCCATTCAGATTTCAATTTCAAGATACAGTCCCGATACGCTCCATACACGGAAGCCATTCTGTTACTTATTCAGATTCAAGTACAGATACAGTTCAGATACGTTTTAAATACGGACACCAATATGATGCTTATTATTTTGATTTACAACCAAACATTCTTGGATGGCATCTACAAGCCCATCTCCAACAAAATTCTAAAACCTCTCCAAATGGCATCTTTAAGCCCATTCCCTCAGCTACACCTTTGTCGAGTGCAAATTTATGGGCACTCTAGTGTCCAATCATATTTTACCTTCGAGTCACGAACGGAAAAACTCGCCAATCTAACTCTTCAGGTTCAAGAAGATTGAACAGAGGCAGCTGTTGTACCCAAAAATTTTCCCTCCCATTTTTCATGGAAGACACAACCCTAGGGTTTCTCAGATAATCAAGTTGGCTCAGAAATCGACCAGACAGATTCTCTTCTGTGGCAGTAAACCAGTAATTGGGGGTTTTTCTTGCAATTCTCAAAAGAAATGAATTCCCAAAGATCCAGTTGGCTTTCACAGGTCTTCATGCTTCCTCAAGTTTACTAAAAAAAAGACAATGTTTGTTCTCAAGGCATGGTTTTTTGGGACAAGATATGGAATTTAAGACTGTCATGTAGGACACTCATGATTGTTTGATCTAGGTTAACTAGATGATTTGCATCTTTTAAAACATTTGCTTGGTCAAGAAATGAAATATACAGTGCGCGTTTGTTTGGAATGCAGTTACATAATTATTGGGATTACTTGGAATTTAAGTTACCAGACTGGAACATTTTACTTCAAATATCTTGATTGGGCATTTCAAAAATCAATTAGGATGCGAAGAGAAAATTACAAGTTATTGTTGATCAAGGATTTCAAGTAACACCAGAATATCTCATAATATTTTTTCCAATTTCAAGACATTGTTACAAAACAATTTTTTTCTTTTTAATACTTTAGGTTTTACAACATATCATATTTGAAAGTGAATTGATACAATTATTGATTACAATACAAGAATGATTGTTCTAAAATACAAAGGAAATTCAAATGTTTGATTGGCCTAGGAGAATTAATCTATGCCTAAGTTTGTCTGAAGATTGAAGTCATATCCAATTCTTTTGCTTATTATTGTACCCTAAAATTTGCCCTCCCATATTCTTCAAAGTTTTGACAAGCATCATCTCAATTTTCTCAAGTCTACTCAAGGGTTGCACAGTTCAAACACCCTCCTAAGCCAGTCAAATTAGGGTTTTGGTTCTTGCAAGGAAGTTGAGGTTTTCAAGGGCTCAATCAAGTCACATATGCCTATACACATTGTCAAGCACCTACATGTCAAGTTTCAAGGCTCACAAGGTCAAGTTGCACAGTCAAAAACCCTAAATTGCTTCACAATCAACTGTAGGGGCAAAATGGTCATTTGGCAGTCAAAAGTCAAAAATTTTGGTCAACATCTTATTTTGAAGCCACAATCATCATTTGATCAATTCTTGATCATGATTTCACAAGCATGGCTAAAAAATCATCAAGATGCAAAAGTTTCCATTTTTGGACAGCTGAAAAGTCAACTGTAAATTGACCAAGGCATAACTTTTTCATGGTTCATCAGAAAAATCCCATCCAATGCTCATCTTGAAGGGGAGGACATTTCCTACAACTCATCTTCACATTCCAAGTCCAAGAAATGCTTTCACAAAAAGTTATCAATTTCAACATTATAGGTCATTTTCAAAAGTCAACAAAAAGGCACTTTAAGTCAAAGACCATAACTTGAGATTGGTAAATTCAAATGACATGGGACCAAAGGCATTGGTTAGAGGACTTCAAGACCTTTCCAAAATGTCCAAGAACATGTTCATATGATCAAAATTGAGCAAGATATGCATTGGAGAAGTTGGGAAATTTTTGTGAAATGGCAAAAGTCAACTATCCTTGAAACTTCAATTTTTGACAAAAGGGCCCACTTTTTTCCACTTGATTCAGCCTTGTCATACCACCCACGTGTCCCATGATCAATTTCAAGACCAAATAATTATTTTTCTATTTTTATTTAATTTTTATGGATTTAATTCATTTTAATCCATAATAATTCAAGTAAAATCAAAAAAATTGATTAAATGGTATCTTGTGGTTTGATTAGCCTTCATGAAGCATAATACACATACCAATTTCGTGCTAGAGCCATTTTAAGCATAAAAATTCAAATTTGAACAAGCTTTGAAAGGCCTTTAATGGTGGTTAAGACAAAATCCACAAACATAATGGCACAAGTTTAAGGCTCCTAAAGGTGAATTATTATCATTCATGACTACATATGCAAGCCTTGCAAGCCTCATTCACAACCTGAACATTACACAAACAGCCAGAGCAAAATCCAAAAAGTGTCAAAAAAAGTGTGAGATCAAAAGGAGTATTGCAAGCATTTTTCAGGCCAAAAGGAGAACGTGACTCTCTTCTTTGCCATCCCCTGAAGCTAAAGCAACCATTGCCACGTCCTAAGATCCATCATACCGCGCTGTAAGTTCTCCCCAGGTCCCCCAAAGGCTTGTTAAATTTTTTCCAAATATGATCTTATGCAGGCAACGTGAAGCAACTCACCATAAACCTCACATCCCAGCTTGCCAAGTGTCCCTTAGAAGCAGATCCAACGGCCAAGAGAGGGAGCACACCATACTCCTGGTCGACCAGCGCCCCACTCAATTCCCAAAGTCAACGGGCTTTGTGCAAATGGGCCTCACAATTCCATTAACACTCCCAATTCTGACCTATACCCCCCCTTGGGTTTGCAATTTAATTTTGTCATTTTTATATTTTGTTTGTCTTATTTTATTTTTTCCCTTTTATTAACTATTAACATAATTAATTTATTTTTATAAAAAAATCAAAAAAGAACTAATATTATTATTATTATTAATTTCATTTTATTTTTGTAAATAAATACTAATAAATTGAGTTAAGTTTAATTAGGCAACTTTAACTTTTTTTTCTTAATAACTAAAATAAATTTAGAATTAGGTTTTTATTAACTTTTAATTTTATTTCCTTTTATTTTATTTCATTAAAATAACATAAAAATACAAAAACATTTTTTCTTTTAATAAATTAATTAATTAATTTAATCATTAGTTTTAATCTCATTTAATCACAAAAAAGACAAAAAAAATCATTTCTTTTCTTAAAAGGGTCAAAACCCTTAAGGCATTCCCGATTAATTTTTATTCGCGCGCATTTATTTTATTTTGATTATTTATGTAACTGTCTCCAGCCATGTAATAGTTAATTAGGAATTTTGCTCTCTTTAATTTTCTCGCACTTTATTTTACGAAACGGGTCTTTGTTTTTTTGGCGATGTATAGACCCGCGCCTTGTAATAGCGTAGAATTTATCTTTCTGCAATTTATTTTCTGCATTCCTAACTATTAAATGCATGAAAGAATGTATGTAAATAAAATTAATCCGTAGCTCACAAATAACATGTACAAAGACAATTAACTGAAAAACAACACACAAAGCACATGCCACTCCTAGGGTACGCTTCATTCGTTGCCTCGAAACGTGGTCATCAAGTACAGGACGTCTTAGAGGTCACCCTTTGTCTAAAGATCCAGTTGCCTCGAAGTGGTTGCCTCGGATAAAAGGATCTAGGACATTAGGGTTACTTCTAAGGTGTCCTACCATTGCTTTGGTGACCACACTGTCCCGATAATCGAATTGACCCGAACAAGTCCAACGATGGTGCTACCTACCTCTCAATGGTGGGATAGCACTATCTAAAGGACTCTTACATAGCTTAATTCCTTCGGGTAGGTAGATGACTCATGGGTACTTGCTCTTTTCAAAACAAACAAAATACTTTTCACACCTTACACTTTCAAAAAGTTTTCAAACAATACTTCATACACTCTTGAGGACTGATACAAGAGTTACCTAGAAGTTTTCAAACGAACTTTTTCAAAACCCACACACACTTGAAAAGCAAACAAATTTTGAAAACATAAGAGCAAGTACCTAAGAGCCCATGGATAACCATGGATAGAAAGGGTGCTAATACCTTCCCTTTCTATAAATCTACCTCTCGAAGCGAGAAACATCTCGAATAAGGAATTTTGCTGTGCTTTTGTCCTTTCCATGTTAGAGAACATAAAAGACGGTGGCGACTCTTGCTTACCGCGACATTTCGTGAACCAGCCTAAAAAACAGTCAGTTCTATTTCCACCGATCACAGAACTGGCGACTCTGCTGGGGACTATAAAAGTGAGGTGTACCTTAGGATTAGATCATACTTATGTTTTCAATTGCTTTGCTTTGATTGCTTTATATTTGTGGGCTTTGCATCGGAGTTTCATAGATCCTAACCCGGATCTGGGGATACCCTTTTAGGTAGCATAAGCTGTGAGGGACCTGTCCGGCATAGACCGACACGGGTGAATCAATGGCTACGTTGGTGTGGCACCTTGGTCTGTACCGATATCCCTTGTGTTGCAACGAGGAGAATATGGGTCTTCTGAGGAGTCATTAAGCACCAACCGACCTTAGAAACCTAATGTGACCCAACTTGGCCATAGAACAGTAGCAGTATGCTACACCCATTAAGGCTAAACTCTCGCGATGGTTCTGGCCGCAAGAAAAGATTGTGACGCTGGAGTTATGACCGATTGAGGGTAGTCAGTGATATTAGGATCCTCTAGAACCCGGTTACTTTTGATAGGACAGGTCTTAACCAACGAAACTGAAAGAGGGTAGTACCTAAAACTTCATGCTGGCCTAAACTCTAAGGGCTGTCTTGTGTGACTTGTATGCCTTCAAACTTGACTACTTGCATATTCTTGTCATCTAACAACATGAGTTTCGTGCAGGTTTTGTTTACAGTCCTTAATCTGGACTCATAACAGGGTTTACCTACATTACTCCACGCATAGCATAACATCATACCATCATACCATTGCATGCATCCTACATAAGGACTAATCCATTTCAAGGACCTCAAGGGTTTTGTGATGCAGGCCATGATGAATCAAATGTCTAGCAAGGGGTAAAGGGGATTTATTTTCCTCTAGCCAAGGTTAATGACTTGAGTCAGGGGCTATGACCCACTCGATATGGTGAGCCTTGACTCTTGAAGAAGGACTCTCATCAACATGAAGTCCCTTCCATCAAGCTACAAAATTCAAATTCTAACAATTTTCTTGTTTACCCCGCGAGATCCTTGAAAATATTGCATGCATACATACATATCACGGCATTACAGGTACTCCTTTGACAGGTCACTTACCATCTTCGCTGTTTATTTCAGCAATGGCTTCCCAACAAAACAACCAGGATCTTCATGCTCAAGAGACTCGGTTCGGGGAGATCCTCCTAAATCTATCCAAGGGGCAGGAAGAGCTGAGAACACTCCTCGTGGGGAATTTGGTCAGGAAGAGTCCCGAAGACGACAAGGACGAACGGCTGAAACATCTGCAAGCTGAGGTGGATGTAATGAGAACCCAGATGCTGGGGAAAATGGCTCTTATCCAAGACTTATCTCAAAGACAAGGAGAGCTCAGGGTTCTCGTCAACCAACTGCTTCGGGATAACCAACTGGGGAAAACATCTAAGGTTGAAGAGCAAGCCATCATTCAACCACCTGTGGGGCAAGAAGACAAGGGAAAAGCTCCTCAATTTGCTTCGGGGTCACAAGCCTAGCATCAACCTCACCAGCGTCAACAGGGTAATTGGCGTAAGCAAAATACGTCTGGAAGACATTTCTTGGAGACTGGTGTGCCATCCTCACTAATACTGAAACTCTTGTTGGAGGTCAAACTGATTGCTTTAAAGGATCCTCCCAAGAAGCTCAACATAACCTCCCTAAAGTACAATCCTGATGAAAGGTGTGCCTACCATTATGACAATCCTGGACATGACACTGACGACTGTTGGAGCTTGAGGAACAAGATCCAGGACTTGATCGACGGAAGGGTGCTGGAGTTCATGCCGGGTGGAAAAATGAAAATCTTCTGCTGAGAATCTTCCATCTGAGATGACTAGTGTAAACTAAGAAGCTTTTGTTCATTCGAATGTTCATGTTGTATTTTTCTTTGATTGTTCAAAGATTTGTTCACGTCAAACTCTTTTACTTTATCAATGCATCGCATATGTCTGTTTTGAATCAATATATTCGCATTCGCTATATTCAAACTGATTTCATTTTTTGATGTCAACTCTTAACTAATAATTCTAAGCCTCTTGAGGGAGGATGACAAAAACGATACCACAATCTACAGTATGCTTTTGAATAGACCCCGCTGATGAGGTACATGCATTGTTTCAATCCCTAAACACTGGAGTTATAAGGATGATAATCCCTCGTCAACCCCTTTGAGCCAAAGAAGTAGGAGTTTTCTTTTCGAAAATTAAAACCCTTAATCACAACCTGGGGCAGGGTAGTTCTCTCAGCTGATCCAAGTGCACAATGAACGGCACCAAAGGAATCCTTACAAAACAAAAGACAGTGATGGCTCCGAATAATCATAAAGACAGGCAGTCATTACCAAAAAAACTAAAGCCCAACAAGTCAAAACCTATGAAGGAGACTTACAAAACTGGGGCATCCCGCTGACTGTAACCACAAAAGAAACAGTTCAGGCAAAAACAGGGATAAACAAAATCAAAAAAAGAAAGAGGTCCTACAAACCCTCAACCAAAAAAGGAATGACTGCCTATTCAAAATAAACTGTCAATATTCGAACCATCATTGGAATATCAGGACAAAGACTCAAACAAGGTCTAACGCATGATCAACTGAGTTTAGGGTTGAAGAACATCACGAAGAGCGGGTGGGTACAAATAATTTGAGCCTTTATCCTTTGTTTCTTAAGCCGTGAACCAGGCCACGTTATAACCCTCAAAAGTCCTAGCTGAAGCAGGGGTTAATTCGAAAGTATACTGTTACAAAGGTATCCTGACTCCTTAAGGCTTGCGGTAAAATAACGAGTTGACATCACAGTTTACAAAAAATTCACTTGTTTTTACTAAAAAAACTGCATTTTCAAAAAACTTCAAGACAGACATAAGCTTTTCATTCTTGATATAACATTGTTTGCATATGACTATTTGTTCGAACAGTAGAGAAATTCGCACGACGAATATCTAAGTGAACAAAAGTACTTCCAACCAAGGGGCATACATGATCATGGTCTATTATCTGGGGCAGTTAAGTCAAGATTCGGAGAATCTCTCAAAAGGCCAACCAACTTGGGGAAAATCTCCATTTGGATCACTTGGGGCATTGGACGATCAAACGGAGATCTTCTGGTAGTAGGGCAACACAACACTACTGATAGGGGCACCTCCCTACACCCTGAGGGAATGGACATGGTCGAAAAAATACTGCGCATAATCAAAGACCCGCTAGGTTGACACACCTAGGCAAAAATAAGGGCTTCCCGGCGAACCAAAAGGGTTCGGGCAAAAATAAGGGATGAAATAGAAAAATCTGTACACCCGGCAAGTCGAAAACCTGAAAAGGCGGCTTGGGCAAAAATGGGTATCCCGATGGACTGAAAACCCGAAAGGGCAGTCCAGGCAAAAGTTAGGGATCAAAAGCGTACGACTATGTCCCGTCATCTCGTCACTTGCCTACCAGAAGAAGATTTGTCAATCAGCAGTTATCAAGCACCTCCATAAGGTATCTTCTTCTCCCACATCAGAAACAGGGGCAATAATGAGTTGTCCAAGCGATCTAGTTGCTCTGTCAACCAAGATACCAAGGTAGGTTCGGCTGAAGAACATAACCAAGAGGCCTCCACTCCCCGGGAGTAAGACAAGGTTCAACAATACTCTCCCCCGAGTAGAGTTGGTCTCCCGTCAGCCCTGACAAGGCACAGTATCTCCAACAAGTCAACAACGCTCTCCCCAAGCAGAGTTAGTATACTGTCAGCCTTAAGGAAGTTGGGTATCCCTAGAAAATCTCAATATTCTCCAGCAGTATGCAGATGTTCCTAAGCAAGCATCCCCGGCCGTCTTAATATAAGATTATTCCCCGGTAGAATACAGACATCCAGTGGAGCCACTTCCCAGTGCAGTCCAAAGTCTCCCCAGGAGAGTTGAATCAATCTCCCCAGTAGATTCTTGAAGCTTATCCCCAGCAGATTCTGGAGGCTTATCCCCTGCAGAGTACGAACGCGTCTCCCCGGCTTTATTCAAAGGTTATTCCCCACCAGAACTTATAACTGGGTTATCCTCAGCTAATTACCACGGAAAGATCGTCCTCGGCGAAGCTCTTCCTACCCCCAGCGGAGTTCATCAGAATCCTCAACGAAACATATCAACGGAATCCCCAACAGGGTTATCATCAAAACCTCAGCAAGGTATCTCTTCCGACAGAGTAATTCCCCGCAGAGTAATCTCTCCAACAAGTTTATTCCCCGACAGAGTCATCTTCTCCTACCGGTTTATTCTTGCAACCATTATCCCCAGCGGAATCAAAGAACTCTACTCTTCAACATCAGCCCAGGATTCAACAAACTCCCGGCATTCGTCAAGGATTTATTTTCCCAGACGAGAATAAATTCATAAACATCACATCTTCATACATTATAGCATGCATACGCATCATACAACACAAATCTCATTTATTTTTGAGAACATCTTAAAATCATGCAGTTCATGCATCATGACATTGCATATGACTAATACTTTGCCTTTTAAAAAAAAAGTCAATCAAAAGATGATTACCATCTACCTTTACAATTCCAGATCAACACCGGTAACAAGCCAGGAAAATTCTGTGGACGACTGATCATGGGTTAATATCCGAAACCAAACAGGACAATTATCTACTTGATCATCAACAGGCAACCCTACACCGATTCCTTCTCAACCTCAGATGTAGTTTTACACGAACTCATCATTAGGCAACCCTACACCGGTTCTTTCTCAATTTTCAGACGAAGTCTTACACGGACTTATCATCAAAGTAACCCTACACCGGTTCCTTTTCTTTCAGAAGAAGTCTTACACGGACTTATCTCAAGATGACCTTACCCCAGTTCATCCAGAAGTTTTACACGAACTTATCCTGCAGTAACCTTACCCCGGTTCCTCCAGAAGTCTTACACAGACTTATCTCAAGATGACCTTACCCCGGTTCATCCAAAAGTTTTACACGAACTTATCCTACAGTAACCTTACCTCGGTTCCTCCAGAAGTCTTACACGGACTTATCTCAAGATGACCTTACCCCGGTTCATCAAGAAGTTTTACACGAACTTACCCTGCAGTAACCTTACCCCGGTTCCTCCAAAAGTCTTACACGGACTTATCTCAAGATAACCTTACCCCGGTTCATCAAGAAGCTTTACACGAACTTACCCTGCAGTAACCTTACCCCGGTTCCTCCAGAAGTCTTACACGGACTTATCTCAAGATGACCATACCCCGGTTCATCAAGAAGTTTTACACGAACTTATCCTGCAGTAACCTTACCCCGGTTCCTCCAGAAGTCTTACACGGACTTATCTCAAGATGACCTTACCCCGGTCCATCAAGAAGTTTTACACGAACTTACCCTGTAGTAACCTGACCCCGGTTCCTCCCAAAGTCTTACACGGATTTATCCCAAGGTGACCTTACCCCGGTTCCTCCCAAAGTCTTACACGGATTTATCCCAAGGTGACCTTACCCCGGTTCCTCAAGAAGTTTTACACGAACTTATCCCAAAAAAAACCCTACACAGGTTCTCTCTTTCCAAAAGATGAAGTTTTACACGGACTCATCACCCAGAAACCCTACACATGTTCTCCATTTCCAAGGATGCTGTTTTACACGGACTCGTCATCAGAAACCCTACCCAGGTTTTACTTCTTCCAGGATGCAGTTTTACACGGGCTCATCATCAAAGTAACCCTACACAGGTTCCCTTCTCAAACTCCAGACATAGTTTTACACGTACTCGTCATCTGAAACCCTACACAGGTTTCCTTCTCATCTCTAAATGCGGTTTTACACGGACTCGTCATCAAAGTAACCCTACACAGGTTCCTTCTCCATTTCAGATGCAGTCTTATACGGAATCATTATAAGTAAACCCTACGCAGGTTTCCTTCCTTCAAAGATGCAGTTTTACACGATCTCATCATCAGTCAACCCTACACATGTGTCTTTCTTTCCAAGATGCAGTTTTACACGAGCTCATCATCAGGCAACCCTACACAGGTTCCCTCTTTCAACTTACAAAAATTACAGTTTAACAGACCACCTCCAGATGGAATCTATAAGCCCATCCACCTATCAACAGTCTCCAAATGACATCTATAAGCCCATTCCCGACAAAGTTCTGTCACAGTTCCAAATGGCATCTATAAGCCCATTCCCGACAAGGTCCTGTCACACCTCCAGATGGCATCTATAAGCCCATTCCCGACAAGGTTCTGTCACATCTCCAGATGGCATCTATAAGCCCATCCACCTATCCACCATCTCTCCAAATGGCATCTGTAATCCCATTCCCGACATCACATTGTTGATACTCTACTATGCGAGTGCAAATTTCTGGGCACTCTAGTGTTCAATCATCTTCCACCCTCGGATCACGAAAGGCACACATGCCAATCTACACCCTCAGGTCTAAGAAGATTGAACAGGGGCAACTGTTGTACCCCAAAATTTTCCCTCCCATATTCTTCAAAGTTTTGACAAGCATCATCTCAATTTGCTCAAGTCTACTCAAGGGTTGCACAGTTCAAACACCCTCCTAAGCCAGTCAAATTAGGGTTTTGGTTCTTGCAAGGAAGTTGAGGTTTTCAAGGGCTCAATCAAGTCACATATGCCTATACACATTGTCAAGCACCTACATGTCAAGTTTCAAAGCTCACAAGGACAAGTTGCACAGTCAAAAACCCTAAATTGCTTCACAATCAACTGTAGGGGCAAAATGGTCATTTGGCAGTCAAAAGTCAAAAATTTTGGTCAACATATTATTTTGAAGCCACAATCATCATTTGATCAATTCTTGATCATGATTTCACAAGCATGGCTCAAAAATCATCAAGATGCAAAAGTTTCCATTTTTGGACAGCTGAAAAGTCAACTGTAAATTGACCAAGGCATAAATTTTTCATGGTTCATCAGAAAAATCCCATCCAATTCTCATCTTGAAGGGGAGGACATTTCCTACAACTCATCTTCACATTCCAAGTCCAAGAAATGCTCTCACAAAAAGTTATCAATTTCAACATTATAGGTCATTTTCAAAAGTCAATAAAAAGGCACTTTAAGTCAAATACCATAACTTGAGATTGGTAAATTCAAATGACATGGGACCAAAGGCATTGGTTAGAGGACTTCAAGACTTTTCCAAAATGTCCAAGAACATGTTCATATGATCAAAATTGAGCAAGATATGCATTGGAGAAGTTGGGAATTTTTTGTGAAATGGCAAAAGTCAACTATCCTTGAAACTTCAATTTTTGACAAAAGGGCCCACTTTTTTCCACTTGATTCAGCCTTGTCATGCCACCCACGTGTCCCATGATCAATTTCAAGACCAAATAATTATTTTTCTATTTTTATTTAATTTTTATGGATTTAATTCATTTTAATCCATAATAATTCAAGTAAAATCAAAAAAATTGATTAAATGGTATCTTGTGGTTTGATTAGCCTTTATGAAGCATAATACACATACCAATTTCGTGCTAGAGCCATTTTAAGCATAAAAATTCAAATTTGAACAAGCTTTGAAAGACCTTTAATGGTGGTTAAGACAAAATCCAAAAACATAATGGCGCAAGTTTAAGGCTCCTAAAGGTGAATTATTCTCATTCATGACTACATATGCAAGCCTTGCAAGCCTCATTCACAACTTGAACATTACACAAATGGCCAGAGCAAAATCCAAAAAGTGTCAAAAAAAGTGTGAGATCAAAAGGAGTATTGCAAGCATTTTCAGGCCAAAAGGAGAACATGATTCTCTTCTTTGCCATCCTTTGAAGCTAAAGCAACCCTTGCCACGTCCTAAGATCCATCATACCGCGCTGTAAGTTCTCCCCAGGTCCCCCAAAGGCTTGTTAAATTTTTTCCAAATATGATCTTATGCAGGCAACGTGAAGCAACTCACCATAAACCTCACATCCCAGCTTGCCAAGTGTCCCTCAGAAGCAGATCCAACGGCCAAGAGAGGGAGAACACCATACTCCTGGTCAACCAGCGCCCCACTCAATTCCCAAAGTCAACGGGCTTTGTGCAAATGGGCCTCACAATTCCATTAACACTCCCAATTCTGGCCCATACCCCCCCTTGGGTTTGCAATTTAATTTTGTCATTTTTATATTTTGTTTGTCTTATTTTATTTTTTCCCTTTTATTAACTATTAACATAATTAATTTATTTTTATAAAAAAATCAAAAAAGAACTAATATTATTATTATTATTAATTTCATTTTATTTTTGTAAATAAATACTAATAAATTGAGTTAAGTTTAATTAGGCAACTTTAACTTTTTTTTCTTAATAACTAAAATAAATTTAGAATTAGGTTTTTATTAACTTTTAATTTTATTTCCTTTTATTTTATTTCATTAAAAAAACATAAAAATACAAAAACATTTTTTCTTTTAATTAATTACTTAATTAATCTAATCATTAGTTTTAATCTCATTTAATCACAAAAAAGACAAAAAAATTCATTTCTTTTCTTAAAAGGGTCAAAACCCTTAAGGCATTCCCGATTAATTTTTATTCGCGCGCATTTATTTTATTTTGATTATTTATGTAACTGTCTCCAGCCATGTAATAGTTAATTAGGAATTTTGCTCTCTTTAATTTTCTCGCACTTTATTTTACGAAACGGGTCTTTGTTTTTTTGGCGATGTATAGACCCGCGCCTTGTAATAGCGTAGAATTTATCTTTCTGCAATTTATTTTCCGTATTCCTAACTATTAAATTCATGAAAGAATGTATGTAAATAAAATTAATCCGTAGCTCACAAATAACTTGTACAAAGACAATTAACTGAAAAACAACACACAAAGCACATGCCACTCCTAGGGTACGCTTCACTCGTTGCCTCGAAACATGGTCATCAAGTACAAGACGTCTTAGAGGTCACCCTTTGTCTAAAGATCCAGTTGCCTCAAAATGGTTGCCTCGGATAAAAGGATCTAGGACATTAGGGTTACTTCTAAGGTGTCCTACCATTACTTCGGTGACCACACTGTCCCGATAATGGAATTGACCCGAACAACTCCAACGATGGTGCTACCTACCTCTCAATGGTGGGATAGCACTATCTAAAGGACTCTTACATAGCTTAATTCCTTAGGGTAGGTAGATGACTCATGGGTACTTGCTCTTTTCAAAACAAACAAAATACTTTTCACACCTTACACTTTCAAAAAGTTTTCAAACAATACTTCATACACGCTTGAGGACTAATACAAGAGTTACCTAGAAGTTTTCAAACAAACTTTTTCAAAACCCACACACACTTGAAAAGCAAACAAATTTTGAAAACATAAGAGCAAGTACCTAAGAGCCCATGGATAACCATGGATAGAAAGGGTGCTAATACCTTCCCTTTCTATAAATCTACCTCACGAACCGAGAAACATCTCGAATAAGGAATTTTGCTGTGCTTTTGTCCTTTCCATGTTGGAGAACATAAAAGACGGTGGCGACTCTTGCTTACCGCGACATTTCGCGAACCAGCCTAAAAAACAGTCAATTCTATTTCCACCGATCACACTTATCTCCAAGACTTCCATGCTTGCCATAAAATTCTTGCCTTCCTTGCTTTGTCATCTCCATTGTGCTCACATGAAAATAAAAGAAAGAAACAGTGATTAGTAAAAAATCATTTGGACATAAACAGAGATTTTAAATGCTATTCATCATTAAAGTTTGCAAAGTGGAATCAGAAGGCCATTTTAATTCATCACAATTTATTTCCTCTATTTGAAAATCACAAAAAGATTATTCTTCTTGGTTCACAAAAATAAAGAGGAAAAGAAATGCTACAAAGCTGTCCAAACAAGCAAATGTTACAAAACTGTCCAAGAAATGCTACAAAACTGTCCAAAGGCAAGCAAAGTAATCCAAACAAACAAATGCGCAAACTGAAGCAAACAGCAGCCTCAAAAACCAAACAAGCAGCAGCCTCAAAAGCCAAACAGCAGTGTAAAATTGGACAAAATGCAAACAACATAAACAAAAAACGAAGCAGCAACATAGCAGTAGACAACATCAACAAAAGGCAGAAGTATGGCAACATAAGATGCTAAGTCAAACAAAGAAACTTGTTCAAGAAGCATAAAATCATCATTTTCCTTTTGCAAACTTTTCAGAATTGGAAAAAGGGGCAAAAAGAAATTTGCTTTCCTATTGTCATTGAGAGAGAAGAGAGGAAAGAAGTCACCTAGGTTAATTGGATACACAACCCTGCTGCCCTGCCTGTCATAAGTTGCATAGAAGTTGCTAGAAAACAAAACTGCCACCAAAAAGCCATAAGAACAATATGTTAAAATATTCAAAATTGTTGGTTTCCCACCATTTTGAATAGATATAACAGGAAGGAGGTCAATAGAAAAAAAAAGGACACAGTTGACAAGCCAAAAGAAAACTCAGCAAACACACAAACCTCAAACCTGCTAAGCCTCCATCAAAAACAAGCTTAGAAAATATTATCAAACCAAAAAAATGTCAAAGTTCAAAAACCTCAAAAACCAACATAAGTCCCAACTGATAAACCAACAACCATCTCAAAAACTGTAACAAAGCCAAACTGTCAAAACCAAAAACCACAATTCTAAAACTGTAAACCAGCATCCAACTCCCAAACAACCATCAACTTCCAATATTCCAAACTGTAAGGAAGCCAAAACAACAAAAACCTTACCAAACTCATCAAACCTGTGAACATAAACCAGTAACATCATCCATCAAACCTGTAACAAAGCCAAACATACCAAAACCTATCAAAAAATCTCAAATACCAAACCTGTAACCAAAACCCGTTAACTCAAAATCAGTAACAAAACCACAAAACCAAAAACACAGTAGCCACCCTCTAATCTCAAATCTTGCAACAGAAATCTCAAACTTATAACCCAAAACCTGATAACATCCATAAACCCAAAAGCCAAAATCTCAATCACAGTTATCATCTTCAAACTCATAAAACCTGTTAAACCATCAAGAAAAAGATCCAAAACACAGTAGCCAAAACAAGAACCAGAACCACCATTAAACAACAAACTCAAAAACAAACTGTTAATCATTAGACCAAAAGCCAAGAACAAGTCTGAAACAACCAAAACCAAAACAAAGCCAAACATCACAATAACCATCATCATCATTATTCAAACACAGGAAGCATCATTCAAACACAGGAAGCAGAAAGTTACCAAAGAGTCAGAAACACCAAGGCGGTATCCTCATCTCCTCCCCCGTGCAGATCCGGCCACCAAGGAGCGCCATCCTCAAAATATCGCCGTCCCCTTTCCATTTCACAGAAAATCCCTAACAGGTATGAACTTTCCCTCTTTCTCATGAATCCCTAAAACCATTTCCCGTATTTCAATGGACAATAAGGTTGATTAACAAAAACACATAACAAGACAAAAACCATTGAAATCGTTTAAGCTTTAATAAGAACAGAACCATACCTTTTTCAAGAAAAATGTTAGAACTGGATTAGGGAGGCGAGAATGGGTGCGCTTCGGCAACTGAGAGTTGGAGGGGGGGATCAGATAAACCAGATTCGGGCATTTTAGACATAAGTCCGATTTAAAAATTAGGGTTTCAAAATCACGAATCATGGTGAGACAAAGAGGCCAAGAGTAATTTGTTCACGAAATTAGGAAGAGGTGAGTGGTGAGATAGTTTAGAGATGAACAAAGATGAACAATTTGGAAAGGATGAATGAAGAAGATGAGGGCGGCGCCGCTGCGAATTACAAAGGGTTCCAAACCCTAATTTTCATTTCCTCCCCTTAATCCATAATTAAACAAAGTTAGAGAGTTTAGACTTGTTGTTTACAATTTCCCTAAGGCCCATGCGTTTTACTAATCCACTCCCCATCTGGCTTTGTTTGGTCACAGCAAAACAACATTTCTTTTGGGCCTAACATCCCTAAATTTCCTTAAGCCTATATTTCTTTCTTTTTTAATTTATTTTTCTTCTTATATTTTATTTGTTAACAAAATTACTAAATAAAACATAAAATACATTTTTATTAATTTAATTTAAGTTTTGTAAATTAATCTTTATCATTTTGTTTTTTTTAATTAAATTTTGTTTTAGATTTAGTTGCTATAATAAAACCCCAAAAAAATAATAATAGAACTTAGTTTTGTCACTTACATAATTAATAAAATACAAAAAAATAAAGATTTTAATTTAATCAATTATTTTTATTTTTTAGAATAGGTTTCATCTTTAACCTTTCAAGTAAATATTTAGCATTTCATATTTTGTTAATTTTTATTTTCGTGGATTATCATAGCTTTAATTAAATCGCACCAAAATGTGATTGGGTTGTAATGTTTTCTCTTTGGATTTTGCTATCTCATTTGATTCATCCCCATTTGTAAAAATTGTACCCCCATTCCCGAACACTTTGTAATAGCGTAGAATTTCAATTCCCACAATTTACTGTTTTCCATATACTGTATAGTAATTAGGCGTGTATGGCAAGATTCAAAAATAAATCGCTAGATGACCTAATCAAAAGAATAAAATAATTTGAAACCAACACACTTTTTCACACGCGCACCTCTAGGGTAACCTCGCTCGTTGCCTCGGAAATACAATCATGTCCCTCGAATATGGGACACTTTAGCAATGACCCTTCGATAAAAAAAGATCGTAGTCCCTCCATGACCCTCGATGCTGCCTTCGATTAAAACGATCTCGTCTCTTACGAAAATTGCTAAAGCGTCTCACAAGTTACCTTCAATGATTGTGAAATTGACCCGCGCCCGTCCCTTCACATCCAACGATGGGGCTTCTTACAAAATCAACGGTAAGATAGCACCATTAAAAGGAAGAAGAAAAGAACAACTTAAGACCTTTCGAGTAGATAGATTCGTTCTTAGTTACTTGTTTGCTCATGAAAAAAAAAACCTTTACACCTACACTCTCATTTCAAAACATTTTCAAAAAGATAAAACGTTTTGTATACGTTCTTATAGAGACGAGAACCATTGCAAAACCTCTTTTCAAAACACTTTTCGAAATACGACTCACAAACACATCTTTGAACCACTTTTCGAAACAAAACTTTGTATACGTTCTTATAGAGACGAGAACCATTACAAAGAGATTTTTCAAAATACTTTCAAAGCCCATACAACAAGCACACAATCAAAAGCAAGTGATCTAAATGAGTAACTAAGAGCCCATGGAAAACCATGGATGAAAAGGGTGCTAATACCTTCCCTTTTCATAATCTACCCCCCCGAACCCGAGAAAATATTGAAAGGTCTTTCCTGTACTTTTTTACCTTTCCTTTTGGATAAAAGAAAAGTCGGTGGCGACTTTTGCTACACCGGACAAGTGAGATTGAAACGCAAACCTTCAAGTCAGTTCTCCCACTGTATCACACCGTCTGAATCCTAACAAGTGCACTTTTGGTGTTCGTTCTGGAAGACTTATGGGTTTTATTGTCAGCCAATGAGGTATTAAGGTAGATCCTGATAAAGTCAAAGCTATTCGAGAGATGCCCGCACCCAAGACAAAAAAGAAAGTAAGAGGATTCCTTGGAAGGTTAAACTATATTTCCAAATTTATATCTCATACGACTGCTACCTGTGGGCCGATTTTTAAGCTTCTTTGAAAGAACCAAGGATGTGTGTAAACAGAAGATTGTCAGAGAGCTTTTGATAACATCAAAGAATATTTACTTGAGCCTCCAATCTTAATTCCTCTAGTGGAAGGAAGAACTCTAATTATGTATCTGACTATATTAGAATATTCCATGGGATGTGTGCTTGGTCAACAAGATGAGACTGGAAGAAAGGAACATGCCATAAATTATCTGAATAAGAAATTCGCAAACTCTGAGTCTCGACACTCAATGCTTGAGAAAACCTGTTGTGCTTTAGTTTGGGTTGCTCGCCGTCTGCGCCAATATATGATTAACCATACCACTTGGTTGATCTCCAAAATGGATCCGATCAAGTATATCTTCAAGAAGCCTGCCTTGTCTGGAAGAGTATCCCGTTGGCAGATGTTATTATCTGAATATGACATTGAGTATCACACTCTGAAAGCAATCAAAGGAAGTGTTATAGCCGATAATTTGGCTCACTAACCAATTGATGATTATCAATCTGTCAAGTTTGACTTCCCAGATGAAGATGTTATGTACTTAAAAGCCAAAGATTGTGAAGAGTCGTTACTTGGAGAAGGACCTGATCCCGAATCTCACTGGAGTTTGATATTTGACGGGGCTGTAAACGCTTATGGCAATGTAATTGGGGAAATTATCATCACTCCCCGAGGTAATTATATCCAGTTCACAACAAGGTTGAAGTTTGACTGTACGAACAACATGGCTGAATATGAAGCATGTATTATGGGTCTCGAAGAAGCAGTGGATCTAAGGATTAAAATTCTTGACATATACGGAGACTCGGCTTTAGTAATCAATCAAATTAAAGGAGAATGGGAGACTCGTCATCCTGGTTTGATCCCTTACAGAGATTATGCTAGAATATTGTTAACTTTCTTCGACAAAGTCGAATTACATCATATCCCTAAAGATGAGGACTAAATGGCTGATGATTTAGCTACTTTGTCTTCTATGTTCCAAGTGAATGATTGGAATGATACGCCTTCAATCAGAATTATGCGTCTCGATAGACTTGCTCATGTGTTCCCAGCAGAAGAGGTCACCGATGACAAACCGTGGTTCTATTACATTAAACATGTTCTTCAAACTCAAGAATACCCGCCTGGGGCATCCAATAAAGATATGAAGATGTAGAGGAGGTTAGCAAGTAGTTTCTTCCTCAACAAAGAAGTATTATATAAGAGGAATTATGACATGGCTTTGCTTAGATGCGTGGATAGACACGAAGCAGACATGTTGATGCAAGAAGTACACGAAGAATCTTTTGGCACTCATGCTAATGGACATGCAATGGCTAAAAATATGTTGAGGGTCGGTTACTATTGGATGACTATGGAATCTGATTGCTGCAAATATGTGAAGAAATGTCACAAGTGCCAAATTTATGCAGACAAGATACATGTGCCACTGACCCTCCTCAATGTTATATTTTCACCTTGGACTTTCTCTATGTGGGGCATTGATATGATTGGAATGATTGAACCCAAAGCATTAAATGGTCATCACTTAATCTTAGTGGCCATTGACTACTTTACTAAATGGGTGGAAGCAGGATCATACGCTAATGTAACCAGACAGGTGGTAGTCAGATTTATCAAGAGTAAGATCATTTGTCGTTACGACATCCAGAGCAAGATCATCACTGATAATGGTTCGAATTTGAATAACAAAAGTATGAGAGAACTTTATGAAGAGTTCAAGATCGAACATCATAATTCTTCACCCTACAGACCAAAGATGAATGGGGCTGTTGAAGCTGCTAATAAAAACATCAAGAAGATTATCCAGAAGATGGTGGTAACTTACAAAGATTGTCATGAGATGCTCCTGTTTGCTTTACATCGATACCATTCTTCAGTTCAAACTTCAACAGGTGCAATCTCATTTTCTCTAGTATATGGCATGGAATCAGTACTCCCCGTGGAAGTTGAGATCCCGTCTATGATAGTTTTGATGGAAGCTAAGCTTTCTGAGGCTGAATGGTGTCAAAGTAGATATGATCAGTTGAATTTGATTGAAGAAAAGAGAATGAAAACGTTGTGTCATGGTCAGCTATATCAGCAGAGAATGAAGAAGGGATTTGATAAGAAGGTCCGGCCACACAAATTCAGAGAAGGTGACCTCGTACTCAAAAAGATATTATCTTTCCAACCTGATTTTAGGGGAAAATGGGCTCTGAATTATGAAGGACAATATGTTGTTAAGAAGGTTTTCTCTGGAGGTGCCATGATTATTACAAATATGGACGGTGAGGAGCTCCCACGCTCCATGAATGTGTATGCCGTCAAGAAGTATTTCGCATAATTTGAGATGATAGCTTGTTAAGTTGAAAACCCGAAAGGGCGGCTTAAGCATGCTTTTGATTAGACCAGTCACGGAATTTGAGCACATCTCGAAATTCAAAATTGTTAGAGAGAATAGTGGTCATTGTTTTGGTGACCTTTTCTTTCATGTACTATTTTGCAAACTTTTGTAAACCTTTGGAGTCGCACCATTAGCGGACTACCATCTTATTAATGAAACTTGAGCATCCTTTTTGTGTTTTTATCGGGCAAAATTTCAGTTTTTATGGCAATATTTGAAATAAAATTAATTAGAATATTCATATCTTGAAATGTGTCATGAATACTGGAAGGAATGTTAATAGTTGCTATGAGAAAGGTTAAGCCTTGAAATGCAAAACAATACAGTAATTTATCCTTGCATGATGAATAATGGTTCATCTTTCAAAATCATCATGAAGAGTTGGTTGTGTGATCTTGTGTTCCCAGTAGAGTACTAAGCTTGGTGACTCCCTAGCAATCCCGGTTAAGCCTTGATTTAGCTATCTCTAGTTGAGCGAGATTCTTCTCCCTAACCGAAATGAAGTACATTTTGTTATCATGTCAGTGTTTTATTGATGTTAAAAGATTTAATTTGAATGTCTTCCTCCCCGGAGATACTTAAGCCTTGTAGTAGGATACGTTCTGACGATGCTTTTTGTTCTATCTTCAGTTATTTTTCCATCTCTTTGAGATTGGCCGAGTATCTAGTCGTTTTATGATGTTTTATAATTTTCCGTTTATTTCCTCTATCTATTTTGTCAGCATATACATGGTATTCATTTATTCATTTACACTTACGTCATGCACGCACATTTGCATTTGTCAATGTTATCGGATTCACATGCCTTGGTTATGTCTATTCGAACAACGTATTTTGCTCTTTCCAAATAGAATGTCAACTTAAGCAGAAAGTGTGCATCCTTTCTAATTCCCCAACTGAGCTAATCCTCGTGGAAGAATTTTGTTTTAGCTTTCCTTTTCCATCTCTAGATAGGATAAATCCCCAATTGAGTTGTTTCCTCATTGGATGGAGTCTTGTTTGACTGTTTTCTCTCTAGTTTATTCCTGGATTGAGATGTGTCTCTTGCATAGGCTACCCCGTGGTTTTCTATAGGCTGTGAAACCTGTGTGAAGAGCGCATTTATTTTGTGCATTTTAAAATACTTGGTCTCCTCAGGAAGGACCTATTCATGGTTCCCCATTGAAGAAGAACTTTATTCCCTAGTAATGTTATCACAACATTCTTTTAGAATATCAATGTAATAACAAGTGGCGGTCTCTTCACGAGCAGCTTGTGTAGCAAGTGGAGATCTCTTCATGAGTAGCTTGCGTGTTATAAACATATTTGGAAAATAGCAAGTGGAAGTCTCTTCATGAGCAGCTTGTGTGTTATATATATCTTTGGAAAACAACAAGTGGCGGTCTCTTCATGAGCAACTTGTGTGTTATAGATATCTTTGGAAAAAAACAAGCGACGGTCTCTTCATGAGCAACTGGTGCATTATTGACATCTCCGAAAAATGATAAGCGGTAGTCTCTTCATGAGCAACTTGTGCGTTATTGACATATTTGGAAAATGACAAGCAACGGTCTCTTCATGAGCAACTTGTACGTTATTGACATCTTTGGAAAATGACAAGCGGCAGTATCTTCATGAGCAACTTGTGCGTTATTGACATATTTGGAAAACGACAAGCGGCGGTCTCTTCATGAGCAACTTTTGTGTTATTAATACCCTCGGAAGACAGCAAGTCGCGGCCTCTTTATTTGAGCAGTTTGTATATTTATTAGTATCCTTTGAAGACATCAATTGGAGGCCTCTTTATTTGAGCAACTTGTGTATCTAAAACCATATGTTATTTCAGTAGCAAATGGTATCTCTCTGGAAAGTCTTGCAGAGTAGTTTGTTATGAAATCTCTACCTTCAGTAAAAATAGGTAGTTCACTATCAGTAAAAGTTGGTGTATCTTTTGTCTGCCTTTAACCTTGAGTTGTAAACTCACCATCATCTTGGGTCAGTAGCCATTTGTTTCATGGCCTATGGAAGGCGTCTTCTTTGCTAGAGTCAGAAAATTGTTTTCTCTCAAAGTTATTCCCCGATAAGAGTCTATCATTCAAAATTCGTGGCTCTGTATCTCTAGTAGAGTTATAATCTTTTCCCATGTGGGTTATTTTATCATGTGCTTAGTTTATCCAACATCAGTTTGTCTCATACAACATCATTCTCCATAAGATTCTAATATTACATTCATATCATAAATATAGTGGCGGTATCTCAGGGCCAAAAATTGCGTATTCTGTATTTAAGTACCTCCAATCTCGTCGAGACAAAGATTTCAATCTTCATATCTCCGGATAGAAGAAACTTAAATATGGGCAGTTGTCATACCCCAAATTTTGACCTAAGATCCAATCTTCATTTTCATTTTTTTTGTTATATACATTAAGATCACAGAATATGGTCGGTTTCAAACGTTTCACCTTCGAGCATTGCCTGTGCAGAGATTATCGAGTGTTGTGAGCATTTTATATTATGCTTGACTAACTTCTAATCAAGCATGAAGTGTATGTTTTTTTGTTTGTTTCTTTGATTTCATGTGTAGAAACAGGTCTAAATCAAGAGCATCAGATGTCACGTCTCAATTAGGGTTTTGAGCCTCTCAAGCCAGAAATATAGTTAATCGTTGATTCTTGAAGATTGATTCATCAAGAGAGTCGTGTGTTTATTTCCACACTTTGTTTCAACAAGTGGCCTCAAGCTTCTACAAACTTCCTCAAAGAAATAGTCAAAGTTCCATGATCACTGGTTTACGTGTGTTTCGCCTTGCCTCAAAATACAAGAAAAGATCAGGCTATGCAAGTCAATTCCAAACGCTTCGACCAAAAATCATCTGCGATTTTCCTTTAAAGAGTTGAAGATAATTGTGTTTAGAAAGCCATGAAAAGCCTTTATGGGACGTCTGTCATGATTTGAGAATTTCTGGATCTTCGAGTTCAGTTCACTGTGCCAATTTCTTAATGTGATAACGTTTCGCCTCAAATCTCCTTTCTAGTGGTTATTCGAAACTGTTAAGCATGGTTCGATTTCTTATCCTTATATGATGGGGGTGAATTTCGTTAGAATGGGTTGTTTGAATTCGATATTGTTTCAGAAGAATTTATTCGGAATACTTGAAGTTTTCATCACGTGAATTCAAGTGATAATTAAATATCAGTTGACAAAAAGGGCTCATTCAAGAATAATCGTTCATCACATTTAATATTTATTCAAGATTATTTTTGTATGACAATTTTGATGGATTCACATCTTGGCTATTTGAATTCACATGAGGCACTTATTCAAGAAGATATTGGAAAAGGAAATTTGATTCAAATAATCATTCATCACAAGAATAAATACATGATAGTTACAATTTTATCAATTCATGAATTTATTTGGATCTCTATACAAAATGCAAAATTGAAGTCTTAAGGCTTGCATTATTATTTATTCGCCATTCAACAATTCATTCAAGTATCAATCATTCCTTTCCAATTCAAATGGAATATTTTGAATTCCATCAAGATGAATAACATTTCAAATAAAGATCCAAATGTTTACAATTACAAATGAATTGAGAATTATATTGAAGAATAAGTATCCATTTAAGTTACAAATTTATTTGGATTAAGCATTACAAGATTACAAGGGATTACAAGTTGTACAAACTAGTATTTCTAATGTCCTAAATTCCATCCCAATATCATGTTGCTGCCCATATTTTCCAGCCCTGTTGCCATGAAATAAAGGTCCATGTTTGTGGTATTTTGCCGTACAAAAAATACAGCAAAACAACTCCAAAAAAATTGTTGTTTTTTTAGTTTCTGCAATATGTTAACATTTAGAAGATGTTAGAATAATAGTAGTAACACAAGAGAAAAAACCAGAATTGAAATAGTAGAAACTATATAAACTAGAAAATTATATTTGTTCAACGACATTGCCTCCTTACAAAACAGTACATCCCCACAACATCAAACCCCAAACAACACTTGGTGGCATTGTAGTTAGGCCCGTTTTAACCAGCTACTACAAAAGTTCCTATTTCAGAGATAGACTATATGACCCTTATACAAACTACACAAGCCCAAATGAAACTATACTTTGTCCTGATTCATATCAAAGCATGTATTCTTAACTCCTTTGTGGTCTTTGCCAAAATAAATAGGTTTTAAGGGTTGGTGTTGTTTTCTCCTTTTTTTTAATAAGGGCTATTAAGTTTCTTGAAAACCATTGGACCCTTTTTTCAAATGATATTTGTTGTACCCCAGTTTTCCCCCCTAAGATCCCTTCATCATACCATGTTGATTCATTCACAACAAGATCACACTAGGATTCTTGGTTCCTGTGATCGGTGGAAATAGAACTGACTGTTTTTGTAAGCTGGTTCGCGAAATGTCTCGGTAAGCAAGAGTCGCCACCGTCTTTTATGTTCTCCAACATGGAAAGGACAAAAGCACAGCAAAATTCCTTATTTGAGAATGTTTCTCGGTTCGGGAGGTAGATTTATAGAAAGGGAATGTGTTAGCACCCTTTCTATCCGTGGTTATCCACGGGCTCTTAGGTACTTGCTCTTATGTTTTCAAAATTTGTTTGCTTTTCAAGTGTGTGTGGGTTTTGAAAAAGTTTGTTTGAAAAATTTCTAAGTAACTCTTGTATCTGTCCTCAAGAGTGTATGAAAAATTTGTTTGAAAACTTTTAGAAAGTGTGGGTGCGAAAAGTTTTTTGTTTGTTTTGAAAAGAGCAAGTACCCATGAGTCATCTACCTACCCTAAGGAATTAAGTTGAGTAAGTGTCCTTTAGATAGTGCTATCCCACCATTGAGAGGTAGGTAGCACAATCATTGAAGGTGTTCGGGTCAATTCGATTATGGGGACAGTGTGGTCACCGAAGCAACGGTAGGACACCTTAGAAGTAACCCTAATGTCCTAGATCCTTTTTTATCCGAGGCAACCGTTTCGAGGCAACTGGATCTTTTGGACAGAAGGGTGACCTCTAAGATACCCTATACTTGATGACCACGTTTCGAGGCAACGAGTGAAGCGTACCCTAGGAGTGGCATGTGCTTTGTGTGTTGTTTTTTCAGTTAATGTTTTTGTACAGGTTATTTTTGAGCTACGGGTTAATTTTATTTACATACATTCTTTCATGCATTTAACAGTTAGGAGTGCGGAAAATTAAAATGCGGGAATGTAAAGCTACGCTATTACAAGGCGCGGGTCTATACATCGCCAAAAATACAAAGACCCGTTTTGATAAAGTACGGAAAATAAAGAAAGCAATAAACCTAATTAATATTACATTCTTGAAAGCAATTACATAATAATCAAATGAAATAAATGCGCGCGAATAAAAATTAATCGGGAATGTCTTAAGGGTTTTGACCCTTTTAAGAAAAGAAATGAATTTTTTTTGTCTTTTTTGTGATTAAATGAGATTAAAACTAACTGTTAAACTAATTAATCAATTAATTAAAAAAAATAAAGTTTTTTTGTATTTTTATGTTTTTTAATGAAATAAAATAAAAGAATTAAAATTCTAAGTTAACCTAATTCTAAATTATTTTTATTGATTGTAAAGAAAAAGAAATTAAAGTTGACCTAATTAAACTATTTTAGTTGTTAATATTTTATTTACAAAAATAATATGAAAATAATAATAATAATAATAATATTAGTTCCTTTTTTGATTTTTTTATGAAAATATTAATTAAGTTAATAGTTAATAAAAGGGAAAAATAAAATAAGACAAATAAAATATAAAAAAGAAAAATTGCAAACCCAAGGGGGGGGGGGGGGGGGGGGGGGGGGGGGGGGGGTTGGGCCAAATAGGAGGTTTTTGATTGAAATTTGAGGCCCATTTGAATCCAGCTCGTTTGACTTTCTGGAATCCAGTGCTTGTTAGTTGACTGGGCGCATGGTGAGGACCACCTCCTGGCCTTCAGATCTATGAGAGAGGCCACTTGGCGCTTGGGTATGTGACGTGTATGGTGTTCAATGTTTGGGAACCCGCACAAGAACATATTGAAAAAAATAACATTGGAATTATGGGGGGACCTGGGAATCGAACCCAGGTCCCAACGCTTGCAAAGCACCTGGCCAACCGCTACACCACTCATGCGCATCTGTTAATATAATGGCCACTAAATATTATATAAGAAAAATGCGTTATATGCTGGAAAAATAAAAAAGAGCGCGCGTGATTTGAATGAACCACACACGCATGGACACCTCAGTGTCGTCTTCCTTCCTGAAACAAAAACACAGACAAATAACGGGGGTTTTAAACCCCCACAAAATACCAATGTCAAAAATAGAGACTAGGCGCTCAGTTCATATAAAAAGGGCGCGAGGTTTGCTTTGGATTCGTCTCCTCCTGCTGATTTCAACCATGGGTGTTTGGAGGGTTAATTTTACAGTATAAGAAAAACCCCAAATTAAGAGCTTCGGAACCATAGCATCCGTCCATGGTGGTTTTCATTTTAAGGCACCATACTCCAATTAAATCATGTCAAAAGCTTCAGTACAATGTTAGAAAGACAAAGCAATGTTCAAAATATGTTAATGATGCGTGCAAAATGAATTTAGATCATAAGAAAAAATGATGAACCGTGTGACTGTGCAGCACAAGTTCTTGAGTGTGAGGACTTGTTTGTGCTTGCAAAAGGTTCCTGGGGATGCTGGGAGTCTATTTGGATCAAAAGGAAGGCTTGAATTATGCTGGAAAGTGGTTTTCAGTTTGTGACTTTTCTCTTGAAATTTTTGAAATTGGTTATGCTGCCTCTGAGTTTTCTAGGTCCTGAATTGGATTGGGAATGCTTGCATATATGTCTAGCAATGAGAATCAATCAATATAATGGACCTTTAAGCCTTGCAATGAAGTTTGAGATTTTGCCATGACCACCATTAAAGCATTTGCCATTTTTGTCCAAAATTTGAATTTCATGCTCATAATAGGCCTTGCACGAATTTGGTATATGGATTATGGTGTATCAAAGCTATTCAAACCAAAAGATATCCCTTAATTAATTTTTTTTATTTTTATTTGAATTTTAAAGATTTAAAATGAATTAAATCAAATAAAATTAAATAAAAATAGAAAATTTAATTTTTAATCTTGAAATAAAACATGGGACATGTGGGTGGCATGGCATAGCTGAATCAAGTGGAAAAAGTGGGCCCTTTTTGTCAAAAATTGAAGTTTCATGGATAGTTGACTTTGGCCATTTCACAAAAATTTCCCAACTTCTCCAATGCATATCTTGCTCAATTTTGATCATATGAACATGTTCTTGGACATTTTGGAAAGGTCTTGAAGTCCTATAACCAATGCCTTTGGTCCCATGTCATTTGAATTTACCAATCTCAAGTTATGGTCTTTGACTTAAAGTGCCTTTTTGTTGACTTTTGAAAATGACCTATAATGTTGAAATTGATAACTTTTTGTGAGAGCATTTCTTGGATTTGGAATGTGAAGATGAGTTGTAGGAAATGTCATCCCCTTCAAAATGAGCATTGGATGGGATTTTTCTGATGAACCATGAAAAAGTTATGCCTTGGTCAAGTTACAGTTGACTTTTCAGCTATCCAAAAATAGAAACTTTTGACACCTTGATGATTTTTGAGCCATTCTTGTGAAATCATGGTCAAGATTTGACCAAATGATGATTGTGGCTTCAAAATAATATGTTGACCAAAAATTTTGACTTTTGACTGCCAAATGACCATTTTGCCCCTACAATTGACTGTGAAGCAATTAGGGTTTTTGACCGTGCAACTTGACCTTGTGAGCCTTGAAACTTGACATGTGGATGCTTGACAATATGCATGAGCATATGAGACTTGATTGAGCCCTTGAAAACCTCAACTTCCTTGCAAGAACCAAAACCCTAATTTGACTAGCTTAGGAGGGTGTTTGAACTGTGTAGCCCTTGAGTAAACTTGAGCAAATTGAGATGATGCTTGTCAAAACTTTGAGGAATATGGGAGGGAAAATTTTGGGGTACAACAGTTGCCCCTGTTCAATCTTCTTAGACCTGAGGATGTAGATTGGCTTGCGTGCCTTTCGTGATCCGAAGGTGGAAGATGATTGAACACTAAAGTGCCCAGAAATTTGCACTCATATAGTAGAGTATCAGCAGTGTGACAGCGGGAATGGGCTTACAGATGCCATTTGGAGAGATGATGGATAGGAGGATGGGCTTAAGATGCCATCGGGAGATGTGAAAGAACCTTGTCGGGAATGGGCTTATAGATGCCATTTGGAACTGTAATGGATAGTTGTGGAGATGGGCTTATAGATGCCATCTAGGTGTCGATCGCGTAAGAGATTCCTTAGCTAGAACTTGCGTACCTGAGAAAGAAAGATAATTACCTGGCCTGTTATAGGTGTTGATCTTCAAACTCTTCATGCAGATATGTCCTGGCCGGATACAGGTGTCGAATCTACAATAGGTTGCTCACAGATGTGCCCTGGATAGATACAGGAATCGAATCTGGAATTGATCGTCAATAGATATGCCCTGGCCTGATACAGGAATCGAATCTTCAAACTCTTCAGATGTGCCCTGGCTGGATACAGGAATCGAATATGGAATTAGTCGTCAACAGATATGCCCTGGCTGGATACAGGAATCGAATCTTCAAACTCTTCAGACGTGCCCTGGTTGGATACAGGAATCGAATCTGGGATTAGTCGTCAATAGATATGCCCTGGCTGGATACAGGAATCGAATCTTCAAACTCTTCAGACGTGCCCTGGCTGGATACAGGAATCGAGTCTGGAATTAGTCGTCAACAAATATGCCCTGGTTGGATACAGGAATCGAATCTTCAAACTCTTCAGACGTGCCCTGGCTGGATACAGGAATCGAGTCTGGAAATAGTCGTCAACAGATATGCCCTGGCTAGATACAGGAATCGAATCTTCAAACTCTTCAGACATGCCCTGGCTGGATACAGGAATCGAGTCTGGAAATAGTCGTCAACATGTATGCCCTAGCTGGATACAGGAATCGAATCTTCAAACTCTTCAGACGTGCCCTGGATGGATAAAGGAATCGAATTTGGAAATAGTCGTCAACAGATATGCCCTGGCTGGATACAGGAATCGAATCTTCAAACTCTTCAGACGTGCCCTGGCTGGATACAGGAATCGGATCTAGAATTGGTCGTCAACAGATATGCCCTGGCTGGATACAGGAATCGAATCTTCAAACTCTTCAGACGTGCCCTGGCTGGATACAGGAATCGAATCTAGAAATAGTCGTCAACAGATATGCCCTGGCTGGATACAGGAATCGAATCTTCAAACTCTTGAGATGTGCCCTAGCTGGATACAGGAATCGAATCTGGAATTTAGTCGTCAACAGATATGCCCTGGCTGGATGCAGGAATCAAATCTTCAAACTCTTCAGACGTGCCCTGGATGGATACAGGAATCGAATCTGGAATTAGTCGTCAACAGATATGCCCTGGCTGGATACAGGAATCAAATCTTCAAATTCTTCAGACGTGCCCTGGATGGATACAGGAATCAAATCTGGAATTGGTCGCTCACAGATATGCCCTGGCTAGATATAGGTATCGAATCTGGAATTGCGACAGTTGATAGTAATTATCTTTGGATTGACCTTTTCCCTGAAAAGGTAAAACATCAGTTGTATGCAATGTCATGATGTATGAAGTGCATGATGTCATGATGTTCTCAAAAATAGATGAGATTGTGTGATATGATGCGTATGTGCATGCATTGTGTATGTAAGCAGGATGTATGAAATGTGATATGTTTATGAATGTATTTTCGTCTAGGAAAATAAATCTTTGACGAATGCCGGGAGCTTGAATCCTGGGCTGATGTTTAAGGAGTAGAGTTCTTCATTTCCGCTGGGGATGATGGTTGCAAGAATAAACCGGTAGGAGAAGATGACTCCGTTGGGGAATAAACTTGTTGGAGAGATTACTCTGCGGGGAATACTCTGTGGGAAGAGACATTTCGCTAAGGTTTTTGATGAGAACTCTGTTGGGGATACCGTTGATGAGTTATGTAGAGGGAATTGATGAACTCTACTGGGGGATAAGAAGAGCTTCGCCGAGGACGATCTTTCCGTGGCAATTAGTTGAGGATAACCCAGTTATACCCTGGTAGGGAATAACCTTTGAATAAAGCCGGGGAGACGCGTTCGTGCTCTGCAGGGGTAAGCTTCCAGAATCTACTGGGGATAAGCTTCCTACTGGGGAGATGGTTCAACTTTCCTGGGGAGACTTTTGAGACTGTATTGGGGAAGTGGCTCCACCGGGGTGTCTGGTATTCCGCTGGGGAACAATCTTAGATCAAGACTGCCGGGGATGCTTGCTTAGGAGCATCTGCTGGGGAATATTGAGATCTTCTGGGGGTACCCAACTTCCATAAGGCTGATTGTAGGCTAACTCTGCTTGGGGAGAGTGTTGCTGACTTGCTAGAAATATTGTGCCTTGTCAGGGCTTATGAGAGACCAACTCTGTTTGTGAAGAATTGTTGATTGGTCTTACTCTGCGGGGAATGAAGGTATCTTGGTTACATTCTTCAGCCGAACTTACCTTGGTACCTTGGTGGACGGAGCAACTAGATCACTTAGACAATTCAATATTGCCCTTGTTTCTAATGTCACTTGTAATTATTCCTTTGTTTTGCATACAAGTATTTACGAGTTAGAAATTAGTGTCAAATGCATATATCAAAAATTGAACATTGGACGTTCTTCGCAAGACAAAATAGAAAAAGGAAAAAACAATTGGCAACTTGTATGGAAAAGTGGATTTGTATTGATTTTTGAATTTTCCTGTAAATAGGCGTTTATGTACAAGAGACTGACGTCCTAGTAAGAGAACGCCGTCGAACAATAGAGTTTATACATTTTTGTGAAAAGGAAACAAAACAGCTATGTGAAAAGAATAATGCCACTGGGTTCCAACTCTGCTATCGCCTTTATATCTTCAAGCGTCTCATCACTTGGCTGCTTAGTTGAAGATGAAGCTGACTGATCGATGCCGTTTGAACCTGATGGTTGATACCAGATTCTGGATGCAAGGTGATTCAATGAGACATAGTATTACGCTTTAATCCCTAACTTTTTCCTGGACCGCCCTTTCGGGTTTTCAGTCCACCAGGATACCCATTTTTGCCCAAGCCGCCTTTTCAGGTTTTCGACTTGCCGGGTGTACAGATTTTTTTTCATTTCATCCCTTATTTTTGCCCAAACCCTTTTGGTTCGCCGGGAAGCCCTTATTTTTGCCTAGGTGTGTCAACCTAGCGGGTCTTTTGTTCATGCGTAGTATCTTTTTACTATGTCTGCATTGGCGGGATGAGGAAGGTCGTCACCATCCATGGTGGTTAGAATCATAGCTCCTCCTGAGAAGATATGTTTAACCACAAATGGACCTTCGTACGTGGGGGTCCATTTTCCCCTGGGATCACTTTGAGGAAGGATGATGCGCTTGATTACCAGGTCCCCAACTTGATACTCTTGTGGTCTGACTTTCTTGTTAAATGCCCTGATCATCCGTTTTTGATACGTTTGACCATGACAGATAGCAGTGAGTCTCTTTTCGTCAATTAGGTTCAACTGATCAAGTCGAGTCTGAATCCAGTCATCTTCGCTCAAATCTGCATCCTTCATTATCCGGAGAGAGGGTATTTGGACTTCAATAGGCAAGACAGCCTTCATGCCATAGACCAAGGAAAAGGGTGTTGCCCCGGTTGACGTCCTTGCTGAGGTACGGTACCCATGGAGAGAAAACAGTAACATCTCGTGCCAATCTTTGTACGTCACTGTCATCTTCTGCACAATCTTCTTGATATTCTTATTAGCTGCTTCTATAGCTCCATTCATCTTCGGCCGGTAGGGAGAAGAGTTGTGGTGTTGTATCTTGAATTGCTTACAGAGCTCAGTGATTATCTTGTTATTAAGATTGGTACCATTGTCTGTAATGATCCTTTCCGGGACGCCGTATCGACAGATCAGGTTATGCCGAATGAATCGTGCCACGACGTTCTTAGTTACGGTAGCATAGGAAGCTGCTTCAACCCACTTCGTGAAGTAATCAATTGCAACCAGGATGAAGCGATGCCCGTTGGATGCTGTAGGTCTGATCTCGCCGATCATATCAATGCCCCACATTGCAAAAGGCCAAGGTGTTGTCAAGACGTTTAGAGGCACTAGAGGAACGTGCACCTTATCTGCATAGATCTGACATTTATGACATGCCCGAGAATGTTGGTAACAGTCAGCTTCCATTGTGGACCAGAAATATCCTGCCCGAAGGATCTTCTTTGCCATGGTATGTCCACTGGAATGTGTTCCGAAGGTACCTTCATGTAGCTCTGCCATGATCTTTTCTGCTTCAGTCTTATCCACACAACGCAGTAGGGTTGAATCATGGTTTTGCTTGTACAGAATGCCGTTGCTGAGGAAGAACTTTGCCGCGAACCTTCTGAGGAACTTCTTGTTGTTAACAGATGCACCCTCGGGGTATTCTTGAGCTTCCAAGTACCTCTTCACTTCATGATACCAAGGTTTTTCAGTTACCTCCTCAGCCTCAAGGTCACAACAATGTGCAGGTTCGTCCAATTTCTAGATAATGATCCGGGGAGCCTCGTTGTCCCACTTTACTTTGAACATAGAAGACATCGTAGCTAACGCGTCCGCCAACTGATTCTCCTCTCTTGGGAAGTGTTCAAAAGTTATCTCCGTGAAATGGGGGATCAATGTCAACACTAACTCCTTGTAAGGAATAAGATTTGGGTGTTTCGTATCCCACTCGCCTTTGATCTGATTGATCACGAGAGCGGAATCTCCGAAGACACTCAGAAACTTGATCCTTAAGTCAATTTCAGCTTGAAGACCCATAATGCATGCCTCATACTCCGCCATGTTGTTGGTGCAGTTGAAACATAGCCGGGCAGTAAGTGGAGTATGAGTGCCTTTGGGGGATATGATCACAGCGCCGATGCCGTTACCCAAAGCGTTTGAGGCTCCGTCAAAGTGCAGAGACCATCGTGATCCTTCCTCAGGTCCTTCATCCGGTCCAGGTACTTCACAATCAGTCACTACCATGATGTTCTCGTCGGGAAATTCAAAGTTCATGGACTGGTAGTCATCCACTGCCTGGTGTGCCAAATGGTCTGCCAATACATTTCCCTTGATGGCTTTCTGAGTTGTGTACTGGATGTCATATTCCGTCAAGATCATCTGCCATCTTTCTATTCTCCCGGACAAGGCAGGCTTTTCGAATATGTACTTGATTGGATCCATTTTTGAAATCAACAGAGTAGTGTGAGTCAACATATACTGTCTCAACCGGCGAGCATCCCATACTAAAGTGCAGCAAGTTTTCTCGAGCAGTGAGTATCGGGTCTCACAGTCGGTAAACTTTTTGCTAAGGTAATAAATAGCATGCCCTTTTCGGCCAGACTCGTCATGCTGCCCCATCACATACCCCATTGAGTTGTCAAGTACTGTCAAGTATAGTATTAGAGGTCTCCCTTCAACCGGTGGCATAAGAATGGGTGGTTCTTGGAGATACTCTTTGATTCTGTCGAAAGCGGCCTGACATTCATTGTTCCAACGTACTACTTGATCTTTCTTTAGTAGCTTGAAGATTGGTTCACAGGTAGCAGTTAGATGCGAGATGAACCGGGCAATGTAATTCAGACGTCCTAGAAAGCCTCTGACTTCTTTCTCTGTCTTGGGAGCTGGCATCTCTTGTATGGCTTTCACCTTGGCAGGGTCCACTTGAATACCTTTGTCGCTTACGACGAAGCCTAGCAATTTTCGAGATCTTACCCCGAAGGTGCACTTGTTTGGGTTCAAGCTCAGCTTGTACAACTTCAGACGGTCAAACAGTTTCCGTAGATGGTCAAGGTGTTCCTCCTCAGTTTTGGATCTTGCAATCATATCGTCGACATATACTTCTATCTCATGATGGATCATGTCATGAAACAAAGCAACCATGGCATGTTGGTAGGTTTCCCCAGCATTTTTCAACCCAAAAGGCATGACCTTGTAGCAAAAGGTGCCCCACTGAGTAAAAAAAGTGGTCTTCTCCATGTCTTCATGAGCCATCTTGATCTGATTATAACCGAAGAACCCATCCATGAAGGAGAATGAAGGAGTGAAAAACACAAGAAGGGGGGGGGGGGTTGAATTGTAAAACTGAAATCTAATGCAATGAACAAGATATTTTTATCCTGGTTCGTTTGATCTCAAACTACTCCAGTCCACCCGTCAAGGTGATTTCGCCTCTCTCCAACGAGGTCTTAATCCACTATATTCAACTGAATATTACAGACTTTTTTAACAACTGCTAAAGCCTTCTTGATCCAAACCACAACCCGGTTTGTCAAGGAAACACTTTCTTACCAAGAGATAAAACTAAGTGTGTGAATGTTTTCTACAAAATTGTATCACAACTGTGATGTATACACAAATTAAAGCTTAGAAACTAGATTGCTAAACAATGATAGAATATCAGAATGTGTGGTGTTTAGCAAAACTGAGAGAAAGAAGATTTTGATCAGCTTTTATGCGTGTAAAGATTTCGAGAGCATTCGCCATTTCAATCTTCAAAGTCTTGTTTATATAGCACTGAGATGTTGAACGTTGGATGCAATATTCTTGATTCAATGCTAATAACAAACTTTCCTTATCGAGCAGATCTTGTCTGGAATGAGGCTGTTGGTATTAATTTGCTTTCAATGCACAGTACCGTTGCTTACTTAATGCAAGTTCTGGCTTGGCTCATTCTGACTCTGCTTAGCTGCTGATGAACTGTTGTGTTTCTATATCAGAGTGTTGAGCGCAGTCTTGTTCATCAGGTTTCAGCATGTACGTGAGTTGATCATCTGATTCTGACATTCTGATATGGCAACTTCTGATGCTGGTGTCAAGAACCAAATTCTGATGCTGATTAGATGTGATCTTGCTTATATCAATCAGAGTATCTTCAAGTCAGAACATAATAATTTTAGGCAGCAGATAGTTCATACATGAATCTTATAGATAATATATCTTTTCACTTTGTTATCATCAAAACTTAAATATAGGGTAGTAGATTCAAACTTTGTTCTAACAATCTCCCCCTTTTTGATGATGACAAAAACTAAATTTTTTTAAATGAAAATAACGTGAAAAGGTATCAAAGATATGCATCAGAGTAAGAAGTAAAAAGGATAAGGAGTAAAAGGATATCAGAGTTGAGAGATACTCCCCCTGAGTTTATTACTTCCCTTTGATTACACGTGTTCTTCAGGATCAGATCTTTTTGCTTTTCTTTGAACGTCAGAGTATCAGAGTCTTTGACTATCAGAAGCTTTATGTCAGAGCAGAGCTTCAGAGCTTTTCTTATCAGAGCTTTGCTTTGGATCAGAGTATCTGAGCGGATCAGAGCTTCATGGTGATCAGAGCTTCTAGTCTTCAGAGTGTCCAGAAGCTTCCTTGTACCTGTAGACTTTAAGCAAAACAAAAAAACATTTTCAAGTAATAGAGTTAGAATGTTTAAGAATTTCTGTCTAGTTAGCCGTTATTGTTTAAAATATCATTCTTGTTCTCCCCCTTTTTGTCAGCAATCAAAAAGTGTAAGTGATGTGCTAAAACAGTTAAGATCAGAAAAAACTAGTTATATTAAAAGAGTTCAGAATCAAAACATGAAAATAGTACAAAACATATTCAAACAGTACATCAGAAAATCAACGAAAACATGAAACGGACATGAATGAAAAAAGACTAAGGTTGAGGAGGCAAGCGTGTGAACAGGTTCTCCAGCATGGCTTGGATCTTTTCAGCAGTCTCATTCTGCTTATGCACCATGCTGACAACAGTGTCAATCTTGCTATCCTGCACATCCATTCTTTTTTTCATCTTCTGGTCGTTTTCATCCATCCGCTGCTGCAGACGCATGTCATTCAGCCTTAGTTCTTCCAGAGTCTGCCTGTCCAAGGCAGCTTGAGAAGCATCAGAAGCAGGAAGCTTCTGAGAGCTTTCAGCAACATCTTCTGCTTGACTTTCTTCAGCTTGAATGGTCTTGTCTTCTTCTGATTGCACCTTTGCAGCTTGCTGTTTCTCAGACCAAGGTTCACTATCCAGAGGGAGCACGTCTTCTTTCAGAAGCTGATTTCCAACTTCATTCAGAAGCTTGCTGAAATTCTGTTGTGCCTGCTCATAGTTGATATCCTGCAACTTGAGGGCTTCTGCACGTACCCAAAGTCTGAATTGTGACCAGAGCTGATCAGAAGCAGCTGGGTCAATCATGCCAGGACAGACTTGCTTCAAAGAAGCAATCCATTGCAGCACACCTGTTTCAAAATTCATAATACCAGAGCCAACATCTGGTTGTTTTGGTTTTGGGATGGCAATTTTATGTTTCAGATCAGCAAGACGGTCAAGACTGGTTAAGTCTATGAAAGTCCTGCTGGGATTTTCAGAGGTTTTCTTGGCAGCTATTTGTTTTGGAGAGGGAGTTTCAGAATCAGAAATTATGATTGGACTTGGTGGTGTTTTGGGAGTATTTGGTGGTGTAGATTCTGATGAGGATGGCAATTGTGCTAAGGTGATAGTTGTTCCACCTGGCAGTTGGATTGCCAAAGGTGATGGTTGAGGTGAATGAGGTTCAGATGGTTGAGGAGAAGGAGTTTCAGAGTGATGAAACTCTGGTTGAGGTGATGGTGGATTAATTTCTGGTTGAGGAGAGGGAGACGGAATTGCTGGTTGAGGAGAAGTTATTGGAATTTATGATTGTTCAGGGATAAGGGGTTCTTCTGGAATTGGTGAAAGTGGTTGTTGTTGTTGTTCTGGTTCTTCAGCAGATTGTTGTTGTTCTGGTTGTGGAGGAGGGATAATTTGTGGTTCAGAATTTGGTTGATCAGAAGTGTGTTGATCAATATCAGACAGCACTTTGTCCATAGCTGATGTTGTTGAGATTGTTGGTTTGGGATGTTTGGTTCTGGGTCTTCTGAGTTTTAATGCCTCAGAAGGGTCCTCTTCTGGTACAGTTTCATCTATGGTAGGGATGGGGATTGAGATTCTATGAGAGGTTTGAGGAGGAATAGATGCTGGAATAGTAGAAGAATTTAAAACAGAAGCAGCAGATGAATTACCTCTTTTCTTGGGAGTCTGCTGGGATGATCCTTCTGAAGGTGCCTTCCTCTTCTTCGTCTTCTTCAGAGCCACTTCTTGCTGAGGTTGATGCAGAGCTTTGATAATCAAATTTGGATCTGAACCATCTGCCTTGCACGCATCCAAGTACCTGAGAACCACCTCTGGTTTAGATTCTATTTCAGAAAATAGAGGAAAGTCACCCAGAGGAACTCTTCTGCTGGTGATATCAGCAATGGGAGTAGCTATGGGTTCCTTCTGAATATTTTCTATCAACTTCATCTTCTTCAAGTTCTTTGCGTTCAGAGGTTTCCCAACTGTTGGTTCAATAGTGCTTAGCTCTTGAGCTTCTATCAGATGCTCTATCAGCCTATTCTCTGTCAGAATATCTGATATCAACCTTCCAAAGGGTATCCAATCTCTCTTGGTTCTTTCTTCTTCCCTGGTTTCCTTCACACTTGTTCTGAGGTGGTTGAACAGGAAGTGAGCCAGATTGATCTTTACCTTCTGATCAATAAAGTAGATCAGAAACTGCTGATCCACATTTATGTAATCAGGAGAACTGGTTGGTTTCCTGTGGTTGAAGCACCCCAGAATTATCTTAGCCCAAACTCTGTAATGATCCTTCAGATCTTTAATCTTGCTGCTGGGCACCCCATGAGTGAAAATCCTTGCAGCTATCACACCCACATCAGCATATCTTTCAGCCATGTCCACACAACGGACGCCACCGCCACTGTAACCTATTAGCCTTGCAATGTGATCCTCAGTGATCACAATCTTCTTCCCCATAACAAAGGAGGTGACAAGATGTGTTGAAGCCTTGGCGTGAATCCAGAATTCCTTGACTAGCATTGGGAATGTTGGTCCAACCAACCTGTCAAAATACCTTTCCCACTTCTGTGCCCTAACTTCTTCAGTTAGGTCAAAACCGTTCTCCTTCAAGCTTCCAAAATCAATGATTAATTCAGAAAGCACTTCAAGATTCTTCACAGGAGTGAGGAGAGTTCTGAATGGCACTTGATATTGCTCAGATGATGCTTTCTTCTGAGGACCTGCAGAAGCACTGCTGGAGGTTGCCATGTTCACACTAAAAAGGTTTTGAGAAGAACTGAGAAAAAAAAGGTTTTGCAAGAGATGAACACAGAAATATGCAAAAAATGCTTGAGTATTAGTGATAAAGCGTAAAGAATGAGAATGAGAGATTAATGTGTTTAAATAGAGTTTCAAAATATTTTGAAAAGATAAACGTTTTTAAGAAAGAGAAAAATCATGATTACATTTTAAAAGCATGATTACTTTTCATTAAATGCTTGCTGATTTTGGAGGATTTGAGAAAGAAACTTAAAAATGGTTACCAGACATGTGTCTCAATGCCCCCAATCAGCGCTTTGCCTTCTCAGAAGCGTGCACGCGTTCTGCTTCAGAGATATGCTGATGATTGGATGACACTTGTTTGATGTAGTGATCAGCACGTCTGTCTTTGAGCTTAGACTCTCAGATCTTTAGACTTGCATCTGATACAATCTGCATGTTCTATCTTTCTGAAAGGAGATTGATCAGAAGTTCACAGTAAAACAATTATGTTCTGAAGGTAAATATATGGAATTAAAACATTTTCACTCTGGACACACTTTCATGCTGAGATGTTTCAGAATGAAATTAAACCTATCTTCTTAAAGGGGTTTAGTAAAGATATCAGCCCATTGATGGTCTGTATCTATAAATTTTAAGTTCAAAATACCTTTCTGAATATAGTCCCTAATGAAATGATGTTTTATTTCTATATGCTTAGCTCTAGAATGTAAAATGGGATTCTTACTTAAGCAAATAGCAGAAGTATTATCACAAAGTATAGGAATGTTACTCTCAAAAATCTGGAAGTCTTCAAGCTGACTTTTCATCCAGAGCATTTGTGTGCTACATCCTGCTGCTGCTATGTACTCAGCTTCTGCTGTTGATAGTGCAATTGTTGATTGCCTTTTGCTGGACCAAAAGATCAGATTTTCTCCCAGAAACTGGCAGCTTCCAGAAGTACTTTTACGTTCCACTCTGTCTCCAGCAAAATCAGCATCGCAGTAGCCTACTAAGCTGTAATCACTAGATTTTCTATAAAACAAACCCAGATTAGTAGTACCTTTCAGATACTTGAAAATTCGCTTAACAGCTGTTAAGTGAGATTCTCTAGGATCTGATTGGAATCTAGCACAGATACAAACACTGAATAATATGTCAGGTCTTGAAGCAGTCAGATAGAGGAGAGAACCAATCATACCTCTGTAGACTTTCTGTTCTACATTTTTGCTTACCTCTTCTCTTTCCAGAATGCACGTGGGATGCATTGGAATCTTTGATGGCTTACATTCTGAGAGGTCAAATTTCTTCAGAAGATCTATGATGTATTTGCTCTGATGAATGTAAGTTCCTTCTGGAGTTTGATTGATCTGAATTCCTAGAATGAATTTCAGTTCCCCCATGAGGCTCATCTCAAATTCTGCCTGCATACACTTAGCAAATTTTCTTCCAAGAGAAGGATTAGTAGAACCAAAAATAATATCATCAACATAAATTTGACAGACTAAGATGTCATTCTTAACTGATTTACAGAATAGAGTAGTGTCCACTTTCCCTCTGGTGAATTCATTTTCTAACAGAAAGTTACTTAGCCTTTCACACCAAGCTCTGGGAGCTTGTTTCAGACCATACAGTGATTTCTTTAGTTTGAAAACATGTTCTGGATGTTTTGTATTTTCAAAACCAGGGGGTTGGTGTACATAAACTTCTTCTTCTATATAACCATTTAAGAATGCACTTTTGACATCCATCTGATACAGAGTGATGCCTCTATTAACAGCAAATGAAATTAAAAGTCTGATAGATTCTAACCTGGCGACTGGGGCAAAGGTTTCTGTATAGTCTATCCCCTCTTGCTGACTATAACCTTGTGCAACCAGTCGTGCCTTGTTTCTGATGACTTCACCTTGTTCATTTAGCTTGTTTCTGAACACTCATCTTGTTCCAATGACGTTGAATCCTTTTGGTCTGGGAACGAGATCCCATACGTCGTTTCTGGTGAATTGATTCAGCTCTTCTTGCATTGCCAGAATCCAGTCATTATCCAGAAGTGCTTCATCAATAGAAGAAGGTTCAATCAGAGACACAAGTCCCATAAGAGTTTCTTCAGAGTTTCTGAAGCTTGCTCTTGTTCTGACTGGATCTTCCTTTCTTCCTAAGATAGTCTCTTCTGGGTGATCCAAGCTGCTTCTGGGTAATCTCTTCTGAGGTTGATCAGCAGCTGTTGTAGGATTGCTAGCAGTGCTCCTTTCAGACGTTGAAGAAATGTCTGTGTTGAGAGCTTCTGATGACTTGTTTTCAGAACCTGTAAATTCAATTTCTATACCTGCAAAAACTTCATTCTGCTTTGACTTTTCAGAGTCAAGCTTATCATCAAAACGAACACTGATTGATTCTTCCACAATCTGTATTTCTGTATTGTATACTTTGTACCCTCTTGAGCGTTTAGAGTATCCTAACATAATACACTTCTGTGTTTTAGAGTCAAACTTGTTCAAATAATTCTTTGTATTTAATATAAAGCAAGTACATCCAAATGGATGAAAATATAAAATGTTGGGCTTTCTGTTCTTCCACAATTCATATGGAGTCTTTTCCAGAATAGGTCTTATTGAGATTCTATTCTGAATGTAGCACGCTGTGTTTATTGCTTCTGCCCAGAAGGTCTTAGCAACGTTTGTCTCATTGATCATGGTTCTGGCCATTTCTTGCAATGTTCTGTTCTTTCGTTCTACAACTCCATTTTGTTGGGGAGTTCTAGGACAAGAGAAATCATGCAGAATGCCTCTGTCATTAAAGAATGACTCAAAATCTTTGTTTTCAAATTCTCCACCATGATCACTTCTGACTTTAACGATTCTAAGATCCTTTTCATTCTGAACTTGGTTACAGAAGGTAACAAACACAGAGTGTGACTCGTCCTTGTGTCTTAAGAACTTTACCCATGTCCATCTGCTATAGTCATCTACGATTACTAACCCATACTTCTTACCACTGACTGAAGCAGTTTTAACTGGTCCAAATAAGTCAATGTGCAGAAGTTCTAATGGCTTAGAGGTAGAAACAACATTTTTGGATTTAAAAGAAGGTTTTGCAAATTTGCCTTTCTGACATGCTTCACACAGAGCTTCTGAATTGAACTTCAAATTAGGAAGTCCTCTGACCAGATTGAGTTTGTTAATCTGAGATATTCTTCTCATACTAACATGCCCCAATCTTCTGTGCCAGATCCACTGCTCGTTGTTAACAGACAGAAGACATTTTACATTCTGACTCTTTAGTTCAGAATGTTTGATTTTGTAAATGTTGTTTTTCCTCTTACCATTAAACAGGATAGTCCCATCTTTCTGACTAACAGCTTTACGTGATTTTTGATTAAAGATTATATCATAACCGTTATCACTTAATTGACTTATGGATAACAGATTATGCATCAATCCATCTACTAGCAGAACATTATTAATAGAGGGAAGATTTCCATTACCTACAGTTCCAGAGCCAATTATCTTTCCCCTCTGATTGCCTCCAAAGCCAACGTGGCCTCCAGGCTTAAGTTCCAGGCTTTGGAACATATGCCTTCTTCCCGTCATGTGTCGTGAGCAGCCAGAGTCCATGTACCATGACTGGTGTTTCTGACTTGCTGCTAAAGATATCTGCAACATGTATTATTTTATCCTTAGGTACCCAGATTTTCTTGGGTCCTGATTTGTTAGTTTTACCAAAACTCTGGTTGAATTTTTGTTTCACAAAGTGCTTACTGCTAGTGTATTTAATATCATGTGTGTGACCATACACAAAGTGTGAATTTAGAGGAGTGTGTTTAATGGTTAAGTCCATGACATTCTTTGGTGTAGGAACCTTACCTTGGTATCCTATTCCTTTCCTGTCGTTTCTGCTAACTCCATAGATCATTGAAGCCATTTTGCTTCTATCTATGCTTTTAGCTAGGAACTTCTGGAAACTGTGATCATACTCCTTGATGATCTCATAAGCGTTGCTGGGAGTTTCAGAAATTGGTTCCTTCTGAGAGTTTTGTAAAGTGTTTTCTAATTTTGAAATCTTATTTCTCAGCTCAGAATTTTCCAATTTGAGATTCTCAGTCTTATTAGAGTCAGATTCAAGATTCCTTTTCAGGTCTCTGAATTTAGCTCTAATTTGCTGATAACGTTCTAGAATCTCATTAAGGCTTTCAGCAAGTTCAGCCTTTGTAAAATTAACAGCAAAGTTAGGAAATACCTCTTCAGTATCTGATTCTGAGTCTGATTCAGAAGCTTCACTATCTTCTGAGATGTTAGCCATGAGAGCTATGTTTGCCCTCTCATCATCTGATTTTGAGTCAGCTTCAGACGAGTCAGAGTCATCCCATGTAGCCATGAGACTTTTCTTCTTCTCTCTTCCAAACTTCTTTTTGGGCTTTTCCCTCTGAAGCTTTGGGCAGTCACTCTTATAGTGTCCTTGCTCATTGCACTCATAGCATATGATGTCCTTAGTGTTTGGCTTTTTGCTACTGGAGGAGCCTTCAGATCTTCTGTATCCAGAGGAAGAATCTGTCCTTCTGTATCTGGAAGAAGACTCGTTCTGATCAGATCTTCTGGGATTCCTGAACTTTCTTTGTCTTTGCTTCCACAGTTGATTTACTCTTCTGGAAAGGAGAGAGAGTTCGTCTTCTTCTGATGAGGATCCATCAGATGTTTCTTCAACTGCCTGCAAAACTTTAGACTCAAATTTTTTGTTAGATTTTAATGCTAAAGGCTTACCTTGCTTCTGAGGCTCATCAGCTTCTAGCTCTATCTCATGACTTCTGAGGGAGCTGATAAGTTCCTCCAGAGTGATTTTGTTGAGATCTTTAGCCAGCTTCAGAGCTGTAACCATTGGTCTCCACTGCTTGGGTAAACTTCTGATGATTTTCTTGACATGGTCAGCGGTAGAGTATCCTTTGTCCAGAACTTTGAGACCAGCTACCAGAATCTGGAATCTAGAGAACATGGTTTCAATGGATTCAGATTCTTCCATTTTGAACGCCTCATACTTCTGAATGAGCGCCAGAGCTTTTGTTTCTTTGACCTGAACGTTGCCCTCATGCGTCATTCTGAGTGAGTCAAAAATATTCTTTGATGTGTCTCTGTTGGAGATCTTTTCATACTCAGTATAGGATATGGCGCTGAGGAGGATGGTTCTGGCCTTGTGGTGATTCTTGAAGTCACGCTTTTGTTGATCAGACATTGTTTTTCTATCAATCTTCTGACCGCTTGCATTCACAGGGTGCGTGTATCCATCTGTCACCATATCCCACAGATCAGCATCATGTGCCAGAAAGAAGCTTTCAATTCTGTCTTTCAAGTAATCAAAGTTTTCTCCATCAAAGACTGGAGGTTTGCCGCTGAATCTGTCTCTGTCCTCATTGTTGTCATTGCTGATGTGAGAATTGTTTCCTGCCATTGTGTTTTTCTGACGCTGGATCTTGTACTGACATGGTTAAGTGTTTTAGCTTAGAACCAGGCGCTCTGATGCCAATTGAAGGGGTGAAAAACAAAAGAAAGGGGGGGGGGGGGGGGGGGTTGAATTGTAAAACTGAAATCTAATGCAATGAACAAGATATTTTTATCCTGGTTCGTTTGATCTCAAACTACTCCAGTCCACCCGTCAAGGTGATTTCGCCTCTCTCCAACGAGGTCTTAATCCACTATATTCAACTGAATATTACAGACTGCTTTAACAACTGCTAAAGCCTTCTTGATCCAAACCACAACCCGGTTTGTCAAGGAAACACTTTCTTACCAAGAGATAAAACTAAGTGTGTGAATGTTTTCTACAAAACTGTATCACAACTGTGATGTATACACAAATTAAAGCTTAGAAACTAGATTGTTAAACAATGATAGAATATCAGAATGTGTGGTGTTTAGCAAAACTGAGAGAAAGAAGATTTTGATCAGCTTTTATGCGTGTAGAGATTTGGAGAGCATTCGCCATTTAAATCTTCAAAGTCTTGTTTATATAGCACTGAGATGTTGAACGTTGGATGCAATATTCTTGATTCAATGCTAATAACAAACTTTCCTTATCGAGCAGATCTTGTCTGGAATGAGGCCGTTGGTATTAATTTGCTTTCAATGCACAGTACCGTTGCTTACTTAATGCAAGTTCTGGCTTGGCTCATTCTGAGTCTGCTTAGCTGCTGATGAACTGTTGTGTTTCTATATCAGAGTGTTGAGCGCAGTCTTGTTCATCAGGTTTCAGCATGTACGTGAGTTGATCATCTGATTCTGACATTCTGATATGGCAACTTCTGATGCTGGTGTCAAGAACCAAATTCTGATGCTGATTAGATGTGATCTTACTTATATCAATCAGAGTATCTGCAAGTCAGAACATAATAATTTTAGGCAGCAGATAGTTCATACATGAATCTTATAGATAATATATCTTTTCACTTTGTTATCATCAAAACTTAAATATAGGGTAGTAGATTCAAACTTTGTTTTAACAGAGAATACCTTATGTTGAGCAGTATTGTCAACCAGAACGTCGATATGAGGCAGAGGGAAATCATCCTTAGGGCTCGCCCTGTTCAAATCCCTGTAATCAACACACATTCGGACCTTACCATCCTTCTTCGGCATTGGAACCACGTTGGCAACCCACTGAGGGTAAGAAGTTACTGCAAGAAAACCGGCATCAAATTGTTTCATAACCTCAGCTTTGATTTTCTCGGACATCTCTGGACGCATACGGCGGACCTTCTGTTTAACCGGAGGGCAGTCTTCCTTGGTAGGCAAATCATGGACCACAATGTCGGTATCCAACCCAGGCATGTCTTTGTAAGACCAAGCAAAGATTTCCATGTAGTCATGCAACATCTGGATCAACCGTTGTTTCACACTGAGCTCCAGATTAGCACCAATCTTGACTTCCTTTCTATCTGTCTCAGTACCCAGATTTACCGTTTCCACTGGCTCTTCATGTGGCTGAATGGCCCTCTCTTCCTAGAGTAACAGTCTTTCAAGCTCACCAGGCACTTCGCAATCATCTTCACCTTCGTCTTCGGCTAAGTTGATCGGATTTTCGAAGTCATAACTGACAGTAGCAGAGTCGTTACCAATGAGATCCAGAGTGGATTGGAACCTGTATAAGTGAGTGTGTGTAAATATAGTGTTTTGCAATATATAAAGAAAGAAAGGGAGCACAAGATTTGAAATGTAAAAACGTCCAATGCTTTTATTCATGATATATGGAAGTGACAAATAACAAGCCCTCACAAATGAAACGACGGTGCCCCGGATAAGACACCGGGCCATAAAGTTTCAAATTATTGTTCATTACAAATTCAAAACAAAGAATTCATTACTAGGTGACAAAAGTAATAGGTGTAAAGTCTTTTGCAGTCCAGTTGCTAGGTCCACCGTTGATCGTCGGGTAGATCCAGCTGTCGAATTCAGATTCGTCCGCTTCGTCCTCAATAGCATTCACTCCCGGGTTGGTGATGAATACGAGAGGTCTTCCAATCCTTGCCTTGCGCACAGCCTTCTGAGCTTCTGCAGTGAAACCCAAGCCAAACTTGTCAGTCTTTGGAGTGAAATCAGGAAGTCTGCCCCAATTTGCACACTCACCCTTCTCAATCACAGCCCGGGCATCCTTCAAGGAAGCCATCTTCAAAGGAGAGTCTTCTACAGTCACTGCCTCTGCTGCTGCCAATGTCTGAGGCACCTCTTCAAAGTGTTGAAAGGGGGTCTCAATGAACTCCCCATCCATTTCTACGTATCGGAATGAGTTGAGGTGGCTGACCATGTATTCTTCTTCCCCTTGCACTGTTACGATCTTCCCCCTGACCGAGTACTTAAGCTTCTGATGTAAAGTTGAAGTCACAGCTCCAACCTTGTGGATCCATGGGTGACCCAGCAAACAAGAATAGGATGGACGAATGTCCATCACATAGAATTTTGAATCAAATACTTGTGAACCAACCCTGATTGGGATGTCAACCTCACCATGCACCATCCTTTTGGACCCGTCAAAGGCCCGGACAACAATGTTACTTGGTTTGAGCTCTAAACCCTCACAGTCCCGCCTGTCTAGAGCTTTCTTGGGTAGCACGTTTAATGAAGAACCAGTGTCAACCAGCACATGAGCAAGAGTAGTGCCCCTGCATTCAATGGAGACATGCAGGGCATCATTATGGTTCTTCCCCTTGGCTGTTAGATCAGCGTCAGAGAAACCAATACCATTATCAGCAGTTAAGTTCGCCACACAGTCGGTGAATTGATCAGCAGACGTTTCTTGTGGCACGTGAGCCGTCTTCAGGAAAGCAATCAGGGCCTTGGCATGGGCCTCTGAACACAGCAACAGTGATAGCATGGAGATTTTAGAGGGGGTGTGCCCCAGCTGTTCAACGATGTTGAAATCACTTTCCTTTATAATTTTGAGGATCTCTTCCATCTCTTGCTTGGAAGCCTTAACAGTGGTCTTCGGTGCCTCCGTCCGGGCAGGCACATCAGTAGCAATCCCCTTGCCCCGAGCGTCAGATGACTCGGCAACAGGGGTAAAAACTTGATCAGGGGGGGAAACAGGCACACTGGCAGGTGTGATGACAAGAGGTCTCTGAATTGTTGGAGGTGCAATGTCTGGTGAGAACAGTCTTCCACTACGAGTGACTTTAGCAGGCCTGGTGATGTTGGTGACACCGGTACTAGCATTGAACTCTTGTTTCACACCCAGAACATAAACATATACCCCATAGTGCCACGGGACAACTTTATCAGACTTGTAGGGGATGGGCCCCGGAACAATAATGGTTATAGGAGCAATCTTGTGAACAGGCATAATTTTGATAGGCTTCTTTGAAGGAGCCTTGGAAGGGTTGTTGAAAATGGTGACAATTGAAACTTCTTCCACAGGGGCAGCAGGAATAGCAATCTTTTTGAACAAAATCTCCTTGCTATCCATCAGGTTTTGGACGCCTGACTTCAGCAAAGGACAACCAACAGGCGAAACAGCACATAAATGGCAACCTTTACTACATCCCGGAAATAAACCGGCTAGTAACAAGTTCCTCTTGACGGTTAACAGCGGAGTAGCAACATCATCCACAGAAGCTACATACAGATCCTCCTCAACAGCATTCACTCCATGCTGGGGCATGGGAGCGGTCACAACATTTGGCCTTTCGGGCGCCTCGAACTGTATTTCCTTGGCATCAATAAGGTCCTGAACCTTATTCCTTAGGGCCCAACAATCATCAGTAGAATGTCCCGGGCTATCAGAGTGATAAGAGCAACGGGCGTTGGGGTTGTACTTCGGAGATGTTGTGTTTACCACCTTCGGAGCTTCCTTGACAGTTACCAGGCTGGTTGACAGCAGTTGCGGTAAGATCTGAGAGAGTCATGCTGAGCCGAGTATACTGCCTTTTGGGCCTCTCAACTCTTGGTTGGTTGTACTGCTGAGGAGCAACAGTAGGCTTTGAAATTACTACCGCGTTGACAGCTTGGCGGCGTTCTGGTTTATTCTGTCTCCTGGGACCATACACAGCACTGGCCTCCTTCTTGAAGGGCTTCTTTTCAGTATTTGAGGAGGCACCCTTCTGTATCTTTCCCGATTTTATACCAGCTTCGATCCTCTCACCAGTCAGGATCAGGTCTATAAACCCAACAGAGGAATTACCAATGAGATGGTTGAAGAATGGACCAGATAGGGTCCCCAAGAACATGTCCACTAGTTCACGATCCGTCAACGGTGGCTGCACCCTACCAGCCAAGTCTCTCCATTTCTGTGCGTACTCCTTAAAACCTTCTCCCGATCCTAGCGACATACCCTGGAGTTGGGTACGCGTAGGAGCGAGGTCGGAATTGTACTGATACTGCTTGTAAAAAGCAGTGGCCAAATCATCCCAGTTACGAATGTTGGTTCCATCCAGCTGATAGAACCATTCGAGGTGAGTCCCTGAAAGACTCTCCTGGAAGAAGTGGATCCATAAGTTCTTGTCTGCTGTGTAAGGTTGGATCTTCCTTACATAAGAGCGGAGGTGCATCTTAGGACAGGAAGCCCCGTCATACTTCACAAAGGTCGGCGCCTTGAACTTGTGTGGGATCACCACCCCAGAAGATAACCCTAAGTCTCCGAAATCTAACCCAGGCACACGTTGAATCTCCATAGCATTTAGTCGGTCCTCCAGCTGTTTGTACCGGTCCTCAGCAGGAGGGTACTGTTCATCATTGAAGTCTGTCTCGGTGTCAGAGACCACAGGACTAGGAACCTCTCTCCCTTGGTGACTGCCTTCCCCCACAGATGGAGTAGTCCTCTCAGCTTCATTCTGCAGTGTATTCCCGATTCTGCGCCCAGTGTTGAACAGCACAGTCCTCTTCTTCTTTTTCTTCTTCAGGAGCAAAGCCTTCAGCTCTTGTTGTCCTTGGGCCAAGTTCATGACCATCTCCTGAAATTGGGCGTTCTGGGCCTGGAGGGCCTTGATAGCTTGCTCGGTAGTTGGTTCAGGATTCATGATGACTGAGTGCTGAAATAAACAGCGAAGAAGATTAAGCAACCTGTAGAAAAAGGGTACCTGTGATGCATATGATGAATGAAATGCGTATGAATTATGTTTTCAAAGACAATCGGGAATCAACTTTGTAGACAACAGGAACACACATTATTAGATTTAAGCTTTGGAATTTAAATTGTTCAACAAATTGCCTTTAGGCGTTACAAGAATGAAAATACTGAAAAGGAAATAAAAGTTGTAAAGGAAACATCCAAAGCCCATCAGTGCTCCCATGGCCTCCTCTTCTCAGTACGGATATAGTCATTCAGAGTCCGCTCGTTCTCCAATTGCTTGGTTAGCTTCTGGATCTTCTGTTCCTGTTCGTTGAACTTTTCCCGATAATAATCCCGCTCTTCCTGTAGTTGCACCCAAGACCTCTTTAGGGTATCAACATCAGTGGGTATCTGAGGAGGGAGTATGGTTAGAGGAACCCCGTCTCCATCAGGAACTTCAAGAATGATAGGCCTGACAATTCATATGGCATACCTAACTTCTGAGCACGGATGCAGACCCATCTGTAATAGGGTTCCATTGGTAGAGAAGTCTTCAGTCCCAACTCATGTGGGTCGGCTTTGTGAATTCTGTCCCAAGCTTTGATGAATCTACGGCGCAGTTCGTCACTATCTTCCTGAAACTCAAAACTGATGTGAGGTACCAACATCTCATGGGGCCCTGCTCTTCTGGTTCTTCCAAATTGACGGAGAGCTAAACATGGATTATAAGAGATTCCTCCCTGGGTACCGATCAATGGAACATTAAGATATTCTCCGCAACGATCAATAACAGCCACCTCATCTAAACCTCTGAGAGTCCAAATGATGTCATTATCAGTGAGAGACATTAACCTACGAGCCCAGCCTCTTCCTTCTTGGTTCTTCAGCACGAACTTGGGGAGGTGCGAAATAAACCACCTCACTAACAAAGGAGTACAACACCACAGGGTTCCTCGTCTTCGGGCAGTACGAGCATAGAGTTATTGCAGGATGTCACCCAAGAGAGTGGGTACAGGGTTCCGAGACATGAAGATCCTTACGGAATTGATATTGACAAAGTTATCAGGATTTGGAAACAATAATAGACCATAGATTAAGAGAGCCAGAATGTCCTCGTACGCCCTGAAGTATAAGTCATTCCAGAAACTGTTAGCTTTACCAATCAGAAACTTAGCCAAGAAGCCCTTAACTCTGCTTCTAGTCACCCAGTTGTCCATTACCTCCTTGTTGGTCAAAGGAAGGGCTGCTGCAATCTCCTCATGTCTAAGAGCCTTCTCCCAACCAGTGAATGACGTCTGATCCAAGATAGGGATACCAATCAAATCAGAGAATTCTTCCAGGGTAGGGACCAGCTGGAAGTATTGAAAGGTGAAGCAGTTGTACAAGGGATCATAAAACTGGGTCAAGACACTCATCAGTTGTTGGTCCCATTTTGAAGTGATTAAACCGAGAAGAGAACCATGCCTCTGGATGAAGGAAGCAGTGTTTGGAATTCTGTCAACCAACTCTTTAAGCAAATCAGGTGGGTGAACAAAGTTGAGCCGAATAGTGTTCCTTCGCACAGGCATCATGATGTCCTACAAAACAGAGCAAAGGTGAAACCCTCTTGTCTTTGAAATAGGTCAGTCCTTATGCAGGATGCATGCAATGTTATGATGGTATGATGTTATGGTAAAGCACACCACAAGTATTCACAAAGGCAAACATGATAAGGCACACAAGTCACACAAGACAGCCCTTAGAGTTTAGGCCAGCATGAAGTTCAGGTACTACCCTCTTTCAATTTCGTTGGTTAAGACCTGTCCTATCTAAAGTAATTGGGTTCTAGAGGATCCCAATATCACTGACTACCCTCAATCGGTCATAACTGCAGCGTCAAAATCTTTTCTTGCGGCCAGAACCATCGCGAGAGTTTAGCCTTAATGGGTGTAGCATACTGCTACTGTTCTATGGCCAAGTTGGGTCACATTAGGGTTCTAAGGTCGGTTGGTGCTTAATGACTCCTCAGAAGACCCATATTCTCCTCGTTGAAACACAAGGGATATCGGTACAGACCAAGGTGCCACACCAACGTGGCCACTGCTTCACCTGTGTCGGTCTACGCCGGACAGGTCCCTCACAGCTTATGCTACCTAAAAGGGTATCCCCATATCCGGGTTAGGATCTATGAAACTCCGATGCAAAGCCCACAAATATAAAGCAATCAAAGCAAAGCAATTGAAAACATAATTATGATCTAATCCTAAGGTACACCTCACTTTTATACTCCCCAGCAGAGTCGCTAGTTCTGTGATCGGTGGAAATAGAACTGACTATTTTTGTAAGCTGGTTCACGAAATGTCGCAGTAAGCAAGAGTCGTCACCGTCTTTTATGTTCTCCAACATGGAAAGGACAAAAGCACAGCGAAATTCCTTATTTGAGAATGTTTCTCGGTTCGGGAGGTAGATTTATAGAAAGGGAAGGTGTTAGCACCCTTTCTATCCGTGGTTATCCACGGGCTCTTAGGTACTTGCTCTTATGTTTTCAAAATTTGTTTGCTTTTCAAGTGTGTGTGGGTTTTGAAAAAGTTCGTTTGAAAAATTTCTAAGTAACTCTTGTATCTGTCCTCAAGAGTGTATGAAAAATTTGTTTGAAAACTTTTAGAAAGTGTGGGTGCGAAATTTGTTTTTTTGTTTTGAAAAGAGCAAGTACCCATGATTCATCTACCTACCCTAAGGAATTAAGCTGTGTAAGTGTCCTTTAGATAGTGCTATCCCACCATTGAGAGGTAGGTAGCACCATCGTTGGAGGTGTTCGGGTCAATTCGATTATCGGGACAGTGTGGTCGCCGAAGCAACGGTAGGACACCTTAGAAGTAACCCTAATGTCCTAGATCCTTTTTTATCCGAGGCAACCGTTTCGAGGCTACTGGATCTTTTGGACAGAAGGGTGACCTCTAAGATACCCTATACTTGATGACCACGTTTCGAGGCAACGAGTGAAGCGTACCCTAGGAGTGGCATGTGCTTTGTGTGTTGTTTTTTCAGTTAATGTTTTTGTACAGGTTATTTGTGAGCTACGGGTTAATTTTATTTACATACATTCTTTCATGCATTTAACAGTTAGGAGTGCGGAAAATTAAAGTGCGGGAATGTAAAGCTATGCTATTACAAGGCACGGGTTTATACATCGCCAAAAATACAAAGACCCGTTTTGATAAAGTACGGAAAATAAAGAAAGCAATAAACCTAATTACTATTACATTCTTGAAAGCAATTACATAATAATCAAATGAAATAAATGCGCGCGAATAAAAATGAATCGGGAATGTCTTAAGGGTTTTGACCCTTTTAAGAAAAGAAATGAATTTTTTTTGTCTTTTTTATGATTAAATGAGATTAAAACTAACTGTTAAACTAATTAATCAATTAATTAAAAAAAATAAAGTTTTTTTGTATTTTTATGTTTTTTAATGAAATAAAATAAAAGAATTAAAATTCTAAGTTAACCTAATTCTAATTATTTTTATTGATTGTAAAGAAAAAGAAATTAAAGTTGACATAATTAAACTATTTTAGTTGTTAATATTTTATTTACAAAAATAATATGAAAATAATAATAATAATAATATTAGTTCCTTTTTTGATTTTTTATGAAAATATTAATTAAGTTAATAGTTAATAAAAGGGAAAAATAAAATAAGACAAATAAAATATAAAAAATGAAAAATTGCAAACCCAAGGGGGGGGGGGGGTTGGGCCAAATAGGAGGTTTTTGATTGAAATTTGAGGCCCATTTGAATCCAGCTCTGTTGTACCCCAAAATTTGCCCTCCCATATTCTTCAAGGTTTGCTAAGATCATGCTTCAAAACCTCCCAAGGGTTGCACAGTCCAATTGCCTCCTAACACAGTCAAAATTAGGGTTTTGGTTCTGGCAAAGAAGTTGAGGTTTCCAAGGGTCCAATCAAGTCCCAAATGCCTATAAACATTTTCAAGCATCCTTATGACAAGTTTCAAGACTCACAGCATCAAATTGCACAGTCAAAAACCCTAATTGCTTCACAGTCAACTGCAGGGGCAAAATGGTCATTTGACAGTCAAAAGTCAAAATTTTTGGTCAACATCTTATTTTGAAGCCACAAACATCATTTGATCAATTCTTGATCATGATTCTCAAAGCATGGCTCAAAAAGTCTCAAGATGCAAAAGTTTCTATTTTTGGACAGTTGGAAAAGTCAACTGCAAATTGACCAAGGCATAACTTCCACATGGTTTATCAGAAAAATTCCATCCAAAGCTCATTTTGAAGATAATGACATTTCCTACAACTCATCTTCACACTTCAAGTCTAAGAAATGCTCTCACAAAAAGTTATCAATCTCAACATTATAGGTCATTTTCAAAAGTCAACAAAAAGGCACTTTAAGTCAAAGACCATAACTTGAGATTGCTAAATCAAAATGACATGGGACCAAAGAAATTGGTTAGAGGACTTCAAGACCTTTCCAAAATGTCCAAGAACATGATCAAAGCTTAAAAATTGAGCAAGATATGCCTTGTGGAAGTTGGGGAATGTTTGGGAATTTTGAAAAGTCAACTTTGCTTCAAATGCTTCAAAAATGCTAATGGGCCTCAATTTCTTCCATGAATCATTATCCAAAGGCTATGCACGACCCATTAAGCTAAAAGGGAGTTATTTTCTTATTTTTAATTAATTAATTGAATTTTTAATCTTATTAATTCATTTAATTAAAACTAATTATGAGAAAAATACTAAACCATGTTTTTCAAATCTTTTTCTGCTGCCAATTCACTCTTTATGAATCAAATATCTCGTGCATCACTCAAAAGGAAAGATTTTATTCAACTGGCAATAGTTTCATGGCAAAAATATTGAATTTGATATCATTAAAAACCAAATATCTAAATCATCAATGCATGGATTATGGGCTTGTTTTTCTTAACCTAATCATGCTCAGATACATATAAAACATAACCCTAATGCTCATATACACACAAGCTGCGCTGAAAACCAAGAACAACATTACAACTTTTGACAAAAAAATTGGAAACTGAAAACCTAGCTACTGCACATTTGAAAGCCAAAAAGCTATTCCAATACACTCCTGGTACTACTAAGAAGCTTTTGCAATCGAAACCAAGTCTCCACGCACAAGGAATTGGTAGAACAGAATTGCTTTTCTTTCAAAAAATTTCATATTCGTGTTTGAATTTACATGCATTTTCCATACGTTTTAAATGTTGATTTACACTAACATGAACATTCTGAAGCTATTGGTATCCTTGAATTGAATTAATAATGCCTGTATAGAAAGTTGCCATTAACGCTTGCTAGGGTTTCTGAAGCTCCAAAAGAGGGGTTTCTTCATCTGGAAAAATTGTCCCTTCAAACCATTACCAATGGATTCGTGACATCCAAACGAAGCTAAATCACCCATCGCGCCCTTTTTATGCTTGCTTATGTCCTAATCGCTATTTTCTAGCACTTGTGTTTGTGGGGGTTTAAAACCCCCGCTATTTGATATTGTTTACAGGAAATAAGGAAGAAGATGCTGAGTTGTTGGAACGTGAGTGGACGGTTTGAATATTAGCGTGTTTTTGCTTTCGTTCAGCATAACGCGTTCTTTTCACATATATTACTTCTATCCTATTATATTATCAAAGAGACTCAATGGCTCAGCTGGTTGGTGCGTTGTCCTATAGGCATTGGGACCTGGGTTCGATTCCCAGGTCCCCCATATTTCTCAATAATTTTGTTTGTAACATGTTCAGGTGAAATTCTCCTCCAATGGTCCACCATGTGCGTGCGTGCTTGTGCCTGCCAAGTGTCCAAGGGTCCCAATCCAAAGGCCAGAACATGCAGCTTACCATACGCATTAGTCAACTGCTCCTCACGTGATCACTGAAAGTCAAAAGGGCCCGGAATTTGCTGGGCCAAATTACTCTACAAACACCTCTAAATTGGGTCAGCCACCCCCATGGTTTGCATATTTTTATTCTTTATTTTAATTTTCCTTTTTATTCTTTTATTTGTTTTATTGTTTTATTTAATTTACCAAAATAATTTTCATAACACAAAAATCAGAAATCAAAAAAATAAAAATATGTTTATTTAATATTTATTTCATTAATATTTTTTGTAAATAAATTTGTAATAATCAATTTAGTTAATTTAGGTTTTAAAATTTCAATGTTTTTTCTTAAATAACTAAAAAATGTAGAAATTAGGTTTTTAGCATTTTTAATCTTTTTCTTAATAAAATAATTTCCTCTTATTTATTATTATTATTAATTATTAATTATTTTGTAAATAAACATGTCATTAATTAATTAGGGTAAATTAGGTTAAAACTTAAATATTTTTCTTTAACAATTAAAAACAACTTAGAACTAGGGTTTTATTTAACTTCTAATTTTAATTCAATTTCTTTATTTCATAAATACCAAAAACCAAAAAAAATAATTTCTTTTCTTATTAAATAATTAATTGGCCTTTTTTAATTTCCATTTAATCTTTAAAGGGTCCAACGCCCTCGCACATTCGATTCCAATTTCTTTTCACACGTTTATTATTATTTTCCATTTTAAATATTATGTAATTGCCCAAGCCTTGTAATAGTAACTAGGGAATTTATTTACTTTCTGCATTTTATTAAAAAACGGGTCTTTGTTAATTTGGCGATGTATAGACCCGCGCCTTGTAGTAGCGTAGGACTTTTATTTTCCGCATTTTAATTTCCTCACTTTTAAACTGCTAAAATTTTGCATGAAAGAATGAATGGCCCAAATAAAATCAAAGCGTAGCTCACCAAATGCATGACAAGATGAAACATAACTGAAAATAATACACAAATTCACACACCACTCCTAGGGTACGCCTCACTGTTGCCTTGCCCCTCGAAACGTGGTCGTCGAGTATAGGACGTTTTAGTAAGTCCTTATGTCCATGAACATGGCATAAGGGTAGCTTCTAAGGTGTCCTACTGTTGCTCTGGTGACCACACTGTCCCTAACCCTCGAATTGACCCGAACAGCTCCAACGGTGATGCTACCTACCCCTCAATGGTGGGATGGCATTACCTTAAGGACATTTACACAGCCTAATTCCTTAGGGTAGGTAGATGACTCATAGATACTTGCTCTAAAAAACAAATCAAAAACTCTTTTCACACCGACACTTTCAAAAAGCTTTCAAAAAGCAATTTTTCAAACACTCTTGAGGACTGATACAAGAGTCGATCTGAAACTTTCAAAGAAACTTTTTCAAACTCACTCATGATTGAAAAGCAAACAAACATTTTTGAAAACACAATGAGCAAGTATCTAAGAGCCCATGGATAACCATGGATAGAAAGGGTGCTAACACCTTCCCTTTCTATAAATCTACCTCCCGAACCGAGAAACTATCTCATAAGGAATTTTGCTGTGCTTTTGTCCTGTCCATGTTGGAGAAAATAAAAGACGGTGGCGACTCTTGCTTCCGCGACATTTCGCGAAACCAGCGTTAAACAGTCAGTTCCAGATCCACCGATCACAGAACTGGCGACTCTGCTGGGGATACTCTTTTAAAGTGAGGTGTACCTTAGGACTAAGATCACTTGTGTTTTCAATTGTCTGAATTGTTTGCTTTAATATTGTGGGACTGTCTTGGGAGTTCTATAGATCCTAACCCGGATCTGGGGATACCTTCTTAGAAAGTAGCAACAAGGCTGTGAGGGAACTGTGCGGGGTATACCGACATGGTTGAAGCAGTCTGCTACGTTGATGTGGCACCTTGGTGTGTACCGGTAACCCTTGAGTTCAGTCAAGGAGAGTACGGGGCCTCCGCGTGGTGTCATGAAGCATCAACTGACCTTAGGAACCTTAATTGAACCATCTTGGCCTCTTTAGGGTAGTGAGATAACTGACTTTGGTGCAGTCCGAGGTTGGTTGATACTCGATACTACACTCAATTGAGGGTTGTTTTCTTGGAATATTTCGGTCGCCAGTTCAGTGGCTAAATCGAAACGATGAACAATGAAAGCAATCCAGTGATATTGGGACCCTTAGAACCCGGTTTCTTCTTATAGGACAGGTTGAGCCCACCAACTCCAAGAGGCTAATACCCAGACCCCATGCAGGCCTAAACCCTAAGGGCTTGTCTTGTGTGACTTGTGTGCCTTATCATGTTTGCCTTTGTGAATATTTGTGGTGTGTTTAATCATAGCATCATGACATCATACAGCATCATATGCATTGACTAACCATTTCAGGGGTTCGAATCTTCATCTGTGTTCTTGTTTTGTAGGACATGGAAACTGTTCGCAGAAAGACAATTCAGATCAGCCTTGTAAGGATCCCTCCTCAGCTTAAGGAACTTATATCTAGGATTCCCGAGAGCTCTTCATTCAGTGAAAGACATGGAAGACTCATCAGCTTGGTCAACACCAACATTGAGGAAGATATGATAAAGGTCATGTTCCAGTTCTTTGACCCTCTGCACCACTGTTTCACTTTCCTGGATTATCAAGTGGTGCCTACATTGGAAGAGTTTTCCCGGCTTCTGAAGATCCCTATCCTTGATCAACTACCCTACAACGGTACGGAAAAGGAACCCAAACTTGAAGAGATTGCTAAAGCACTACGCCTACAATCATCTGACCTCAAGGGACATTGGGAAGTTAGAAGTGGTATCAAAGGGTTCTTAGCCAGGTTTCTGTTTGAGAAGGCCCAAGAATGTTGGAACTCCCTTGACCTACAAGCTTTTGAAGAAGTTGTGGCCCTCCTTGTCTATGGTTTGGTGTTGTTCCCTAATCCAGATCAGCTTATATATATCAGTGCTATCCAGATCTTCATATCCAGGAATCCTATACCTACGTTGCTTGGGGACATCCTTCACTCATGTTACACTCGAACCATGAGAAAAAGAGGTGTTCTTATGTGTTGTACTCCTCTCCTGGGAAGGTGGTTTATTTCGCACCTTCCACAATCAGTCTTGAAAAATGAGCGGGGTTTGAGATGGTCACAACGATTGATGACTCTTACACATGCAGATATACATTGGTGCTCTCGGTCCAGAGAGGATGTCACTATCATTGATCATTGCGGGGAGTACCCTAATGTTCCTTTACTTTGAATCAGAGGAGGTATTACTTACAACCTATGTCTGGCTTGGAGACAGTTTGGTTATGCTCGGAGAGACGGCCCTCATGACATGTTAATTCCTGACATAGTTTTTGACTTCGACAACGATGCACAAGGACTTCGCCAGAGATTTATCAGAGCTTGGAGGATGCCAAGTAGGATAGACAGCAAGACCCTGGGGCACAGGAACTCCATCCCATTGGAGCCTTATCTCAAGTGGGTACGATCCCGCTCCCAGAAGTTAGTAATGCCTTACCCTCATGTTCTCCCTGTGATCAAAGAGCCAGTATTGGAAGGAGACATGTCCTACACCATTCAACATCCTGACATGCCCACGTCCTGGGAAGAGATGCAGAAGAGCTGGATCCAGCTTAAGGAAGAACAGAATTCTCTTGAGACCAGTCTACATGATAGTGAAAAGAAGGTCTTGGAGCTCACCCGCCTACTGCACGAGGAAAGGAATATCAACACTTACATAGCTCCAAAGAGGATGCGTAGTGTCTTCTGGGATTGATTCACTTTTTTAATGTTTTGCCCATGAGGCCCTGATGTACTGAACAATTATTTTCTTAATGATAACAAGTGTTCCTTTTTGTCTACAACAAATTTGAACTTTCGAACCCTTGAATGCATTGCATAAATACATATCATGCATCATGTGCATAGCAGGTACTCTTCTTTTCAGGTTGCTTACTGTTCTTCGCTGTTTATTTCAGCATCATGAACCCTGAATCATTTACCGAGCAGTCTATCAAGGCCCTTCAGGCTCAGAACGCACAATTTCAGGAGCTGATCATGGGTTTGGCTCAAGGTCAAGAGGAGCTGAAGGCTCTGCTGGTCAAGAAGAAGAAGAAGAGAACTGTTCTATTCAACACGGGCCGGAGATTTGGTAACACACTGCAGAATGAGGAAGCTGGTTCTTCTGTAGGCAAAGACAGTCCCCAGGGGGGAAGGGCTCCAAGTCTGGTGGTCTCTGACAATGAGACTAATTTTAATGAGGAACAGTATCCGCCAGCTAAAGACAGATACAAGCAGTTGGAAGATCGACTGAACGCCATGGAAATTCAACAAGTTCCTGGTTTGGATTTCGGAGACTTGGGTTTATCTTCTGGTGCGATCATCCCGCACAAGTTTAAAGCACCATCTTTCGTAAAGTACGACGGGGCGTCCTGCCCTAAGTTACATCTCAGATCTTATGTGCGGAAGATTCAGCCGTATACAGTGGACAAGAACTTGTGGATCCACTTCTTCCAAGAGAGTCTCTCAGGGACTCATCTCGAATGGTTCTATCAGCTGGATGGAACCAAGGTTCGTAACTGGGAGGAGTTGGCTACTGCTTTTTACAAGCAGTATCAATATAATGCCGACCTCGCTCCTACACGTACCCAACTCCAGGGTATGTCGCTAGGATCGGGAGAAGGTTTTAAAGAGTATGCGCAGAAGTGGAGGGACCTGGCTGGCAGGGTGCAGCCACCATTAACTGACCGTGAATTGGTAGATATGTTCTTGGGGACCCTCTCTGGGCCGTTCTTCAATCATCTTATTGGCAATTCCTCTGCAGGGTTCACAGACCTTATTCTGACTGGGGAAAGGATAGAGGCTGGTATGAAGTCCGGAAAGATTCAGAAAGGTGCGTCCTCGAGTTTTGAGAAGAAGCCTTTTAAGAAGGAGTCTAGTGCTGTGTATGGGCCTAGGAGGCAAGACAAACCAGAACGCCGCCAATCTGTCAACGCGGTGGTGATTGCAAAACCTGCTGCCGCTCCTCGGCAAGCTAACCAACCAAGCTAACCTTGTCACAAATCTTGCCACAATTGCTATCAACCAACTTGGTGACCGTCAGAGAGGCTCCAAAGGTTGTGAATACTGCATCTCCTAAGTATAATCCAAATGCCCGCTGTGTGTATCACTCCGATAGCCCGGGGCATTCTACTCATGATTGTTGGGCCCTAAGAAATAAGGTGCAGGACCTTATTGATGCGAAGGAAATATAATTTGAGGCGCCTGAGAGGCCAAATGTTGTGACTGCTCCTATGCCCCAGCATGGAGTAAATGCCCTTGATGAAGACTTGTATGCCGTTTCTGTGAATGATGTAGCTACCCCTCTATTGACTGTTAAGAGGAACTTGTTGTTGGCCGGTTTATTTCCGGGTTATAGCAAGGGTTGCCTTCTGTGTGCGGTTACCCCTGCTGGTTGTCCGTTGCTGAAGTTGGGCATCCAAAGCCTGATGGATAGAAAAGAAATCATGTTCAAGAAGACCGCTATTCCTTTTGTTCCTGTGGAAGAAGTATCCGTCGTTACAATTTTCAACAATCCAATCAAGGCTCCCCCGAGGAAGCCAGTTAAAATCATGACTATTGCACCCATTGTTATTACTGTTCCGGGGCCCCTCCCCTATGAATCTGATAAGGCTGTCCCATGGCACTATGGGGCAGATGTATATGTACTTGGAATAAAGCAAGAGTTCAACACCGGTACCAGCATCAGGAAATATCACTGGTCCCGCCAAAGTAACCTGCAGTGGCAGGCTCTTCTCGCCTGACATTGCGCCACCAGCTATTTGAAGACCTCTCATAATTACACCTGCAAGTGCGCCTGTTTCTACTTCTGATCGAGTTGCTTCCCCTGCTGCCGAGTCATCTAATACTCGGGGCAAAGGGATTGATGATGAGCCTGCCCGGATGGAGGCACCAAAGTCTGTGAATGTTGAAGCCTCCCAGCAAGAGATGGAGGAAATTCTTAAGATAATCAAGAAGAGTGACTTCAATGTCGTTGAACAGCTGGGGCATACTCCCTCCAAGATCTCTATGCTCTCATTGCTGCTGTGCTCAGAGGCCCATGCCAAGGCCCTGATTTCATTTCTGAAGACGACCCATGTGCCACAAGAGACATCTGCAGATCAATTCACTGACTCTGTGGCCAATTTGATAGCTGACAATGGCTTGGGTTTCTCGGATGCTGATCTTACCGCCAAGGGAAAGAACCACAATGATGCCCTGCATGTCTCTATAGAATGCAGAGGCACTACTCTTGCTCACGTGTTGGTGGACACCGGTTCTTCCCTGAATGTGTTACCCAAGAAGGCCTTAGACCGGTTGGATTGTGAGGGCCTGGAATTGAAGCCTAGCAACATCATTGTCAGAGCCTTCGACGGTTCTAAGAGGATGGTTCATGGCGAGGTAGACATTCCTATTCGTGTGGGTTCTCAAGTATTCGACTCAACATTCTACGTGATGGATATTCGTCCATCTTATTCCTGTTTACTGGGTCGACCTTGGATTCACAAAGCTGGGGCAGTGACATCCACTATACACCAGAAGCTCAAGTACCCTGTCAGAGGGAAGATTGTCACTGTGCAGGGGGGAGGAAGAATACATGGTTAGTCATCTGAATTCCTTCCGGTATATCGAGATGGACGGGGAGTTTATTGAAACCCCCTTTCAGCATTTTGAAGAGGTACCTCCAACATTGGCAGCAGCAGAAACAGTGGTTGAAGAGGACTTTCCTTTGAAGATGGCTTCCTTGAAGGACGCTCGGGCTGTAATCGAGAAAGGTGAATGTGCTAACTGGGGCAGGCTCCCTGATTTCACTCCTAAAACTGACAATTTTGGACTGGGTTTTACTGCAGAGGCTCAGAGGGCTGTGCACAAAGCTAGGATCGGAAGACCTCCTGTGCTCATCACCAATCCAGGAGTGAATGCTATTGGGGATGAAGACGAAGTGGAAGAATCTGAGTTCAACAGCTGGATCTACCCGACGACTGACGGTGGATTGAACAATTGGACCGCAAAAGATCATACACCTGTTACTTTTGTTACGCAGTAATGAATTCCTTTGTTTTTGTTATTTGTAATAAACAATGAATGGAAACTTTATGGCCCGGTGTCTTACCCGGGGCACCGTTGGCTTCATTTGTGAGGGCTTATAATTGTCATTTCCATATATCATGAATAAAGACCTTGGACGTTTTTTCGCATTTCAAATCTTATGCTCCCTTTCTTTCTTTCTTTCTTTGTATATTGCAAAACAGCTATATTTACACACACTCACCTATACAGGTTCCAATCCACTCTGGATCTCACTGGTAACGACTCTGCTACTGCCAGTTATGACTTCGAAAATCCGATCAACTTAGCCGAAGACGAAGGTGAAGATGATTGCGAAATGCCTGGTGAGCTTGCAAGACTGTTACTCCAGGAAGAGAGGCAAATTCAACCACATGAAGAGCCAATGGAAACGATAAATCTGGGTACTGAGGCAGATAGAAAGGAAGTCAAGATTGGTGCCAATCTGGAGCTCAGCATAAAACAACGGTTGACTCAGATGTTACATGATTATGTGGAGATCTTTTCCTGGTCCTACGAAGACATGCCTGGGTTGGATACTGACATTGTGGTCCATCATTTGCCTACCAAGGAAGACTGCCCTCCGGTTAAGCAAAAAGTCTGCCGTATGCGTCCAGAGATGTCTGAGAAGATCAAAGCTGAGGTTATGAAATAGTTTGGTGTCGGGTTTCTTGCAGTGACTTCTTACCCTCAGTGGGTTGCCAATGTGGTGCCGGTACCGAAGAAGGATGGTAAGGTCAGAATGTGTGTTGACTACAGGGATCTGAATAGGGCCAGCCCCAAGGATGACTTCCCCTACCTCACATTGACGTTCTGGTTGACAATACTGCTCAGCACAAGGTGTTCTCCTTCATGGATGGCTTTTCAGGTTATAATCAGATCAAGATGGCTCCTGAAGACATGGAAAAGACTACCTTTGTTACTCAGTGGGGCACCTTCTGCTACAAGGTCATACCATTCGGGTTGAAAAATGCGGGGGCAACCTACCAATGTGCCATGGTCGCTTTATTTCATGATATGATCCATCATGAGATTGAAGTGTATGTCGACGATATGATTGCAAGGTCCCAAACTGAGGAGGAACACCTTGATCATTTGCAGAAGCTGTTTGACCGTTTGAAACTGTACAAGCTGAGGTTGAACCCGAACAAGTGCACCTTCGGGGTAAGATCTGGAAAGTTGCTAGGCTTCATCGTAAGTGACAAGGGTATTCAAGTGGACCCTACCAAGGTTAAAGCCATTCAAGAGATGCCAGTTCCTAAGACAGAGAAAGAAGTCAGAGGCTTCCTAGGACGTCTGAATTACATTGCTCGATTCATCTCACACCTAACTGCTACTTGTGAACCAATCTTCAAGCTGCTGAAGAAAGATCAGGTAGTATGTTGGAATGATGAATGTCAGACTGCTTTTGACAGAATCAAAGAGTATCTCCAAGAACCACCCATCCTTATGCCACCGGTTGAAGGGAGACCTCTGATATTATACCTGACAGTACTTGACAGCTCAATGGGGTGTATGCTGGGGCAGCATGACGAGTCTGGCCGAAAAGAGCACGCCATTTATTACCTTAGCAAAAAGTTTACCGACTGTGAGACCCGATACTCACTGCTCGAGAAAACTTGTTGCGCTTTGGTATGGGCTGCTCGCCGGCTGAGACAGTATATGCTGACTCACACTACCTTGTTGATCTCAAAGATGGATCCGATAAAGTACATATTTGAAAAGCCTGCTCTGTCCAGAAGAATAGCAAGATGGCAAATGATCTTGACAGAATACGACATCCAGTACACGACTCAGAAAGCCATCAAAGGAAGTGTATTGGCAGACCACTTGGCACACCAGGCAGTAGACGACTATCAGTCAATGAACTTTGAATTTCCTGACGAGAGCATCATGATAGTGACTGATTGTGAAGTACCTGGACCGGATGAAGGACCTGAGGAAGGATCCCGATGGTCTATGCACTTTGACGGAGCCTCCAACGCTTTGGGTAATGGTATCGGCGCTGTGATCATATCCCCTCAAGGCACTCATACTCCACTCACTGCCCGGCTATGCTTCAACTGCACCAACAACATGGCGGAGTATGAGGCATGCATCATGGGTCTTCAAGCTGCGATCGACTTAAGGATCAAGTTTCTGAGTGTCTTCGGAGATTCCGCTCTCGTGATAAATCAGATCAAAGGCAAGTGGGATACGAAACATCTGAATCTTATTCCTTACAGAGAATGTGTGTTGACATTGATCCCCCATTTCACAGAGATAACTTTTGAACACTTTCCTAGAGAGGAGAATCAGCTGGCGGACGCGTTAGCTACGTGTCTTCTATGTTCAAAGTCAAGTGGGACAATGAGGCACCCCGGGTCATTATCTGGAAACTGGACGAACCGGCATACTGTTGTGATCTTGAGGCTGAGATAGTAACCGAGAAACCTTGGTACCATGAGGTGAAGAGATACTTGGAAGCTCATGAGTATCCTGAAGGTGCATCTGTCAACTATAAGAAGTTTCTGAGAAGGTTCGCTGCAAAGTTCTTCCTCAGCAATGGCATTCTGTACAAGCGAAACCATGATTCGACCTTACTGCGTTGTGTGGATAAGACTGAAGCAGAAAGGATCATGGCGGAACTACATGAAGGTACCTTCGGAACACATTCTAGTGGACACACCATGGCAAAGAAGATCCTTCGGGCAGGATATTTCTGGTCCACAATGGAAGCTGATTGTTACCAGCATTCTCGGACATGTCATAAATTCCAGATTTATGCAGATAAGGTGCACGTTCCTCCAGTTCCTCTGAATGTCTTGACAGCACCTTGGCCTTTTGCAATGTGGGGCATTGACATGATCGGTGAGATTAAACCTACGGCATCCAACGGGCATCTCTTCATCCTAGTGGCGATCGATTACTTTACAAAGTGGGTTGAAGCAGCTTCCTACGCCACTGTAACCAAGAATGTTGTGGCACGGTTCATTCGGCATAACCTGATCTGTCGATATGGCGTCCCAGAAAGGATCATCACGGACAACGGTACCAATCTTAATAACAAGATGATCACTGAGCTCTGCGAGCAATTCAAGATACAACACCACAACTCTTCTCCCTACCGGCCGAAGATGAATGGGGTTGTAGAAGCAGCAAATAAGAATATCAAGAAGATTGTGCAGAAGATGACAGTGACCTATAAAGATTGGCATGAGATGTTACCGTTTGCTCTTCATGGGTACCGTACCTCAGCAAGGACGTCAACCAGGGCAACACCCTTCTCCTTGGTCTACGACATGGAGGCAGTCTTGCCGATCGAAGTGCAGATACCCTCTCTCCGGATAATGAAGGATGCAGATCTGAGCGAAGATGATTGGATCCAGGCACGACTTGATCAATTAAACCTAATCGACGAAAAGAGACTCATTGCTATTTGTCATGGTCAGACGTACCAAAAACGGATGATCAGGGCATTTAACAAGAAGGTCAGACCACAAGAGTATCAAGTTGGGGATCTGGTAATCAAACGCATCATCCTTCCTCAGAGTGATCCCAGGGGCAAATGGACCCCTACGTACGAAGGGCCATTTGTGGTTAAACATGTGTTCTCAGGAGGAGCCATGATTCTGACCACCATGGATGGTGACGACCTTCCTCACCCTGCCAATGCAGACATAGTAAAAGATACTACACATGACAAAGACCCGCTAGGTTGACATACCTAGGCAAAAATTAGGGCTTCCCGGCGAACCAAAAGGGTTCGGGCAAAATGAGGGATGAAATGAAAAAATCTGTACACCCGGCAAGTCGAAAACCTGAAAAGGCGGCTTGGGCAAAAATGGGTATCCCGGTAGACTGAAAACCCGAAAGGGCAGTCCAGGAAAAAGTTAGGGATAAAGCGTAATACTATGTCTCATTGGATCACCTTGCATCCAGAATCCGGTATCAACTACCAAGTTCAGACGGCATCGATCAATCAGCTTCATCGTCAACTGAGCAGCAAAGTGATGAGACGCTCGAAGATATAAAGGCGATAGCAGAGTTGAAACCCAGTGGGATTATTCTTTTCACATAGCTGTTTTGTTTTCCCTTTTCACAAATTGTATAAACTCTTTTGTTCGGCGGCGTTCTCCTACTAGGACGTCAGCCTCTTGTACATAAAACGCCTATTTACAGGCAATTCAAAAATCAATACAAATTCACTTTTCAGAAAAATTGCCAATTGTTTTTCCTTTTTCTGTTTTGTTTTGCGAAGAACGTCCAAGGTTCAATTGGTGATATATGCATTTGACAATAATTGCTAACTCATAAATGTTTGCATACGAAACAAAGGATTAATTACAGGTAACATTAGAAACAGGGGCAATAATGGGTTGTCTAAGCGATCTAATTGCTCTGTCCATCAAGGTACCAAGGTAGGTTCAGCTGAAGAGCATAACCAAGATCTCTTAAGTCCCCAGAGAGTGAGCCAGTAAGTCAACGACACTCTCCCCAAGCAGAGTTAACTCACTGGCAACCTTAAGGAAATTGGGTACCCCCAGCAGGTCTCAATATTCCTCAGCGGAGTATACAAACATTCCTAACAAGCATCCCCGGGAGTCTTGATCTAAGATTGTTCCCCGGAGGTATACCAGACATTCAGCGGAGCCACTTCCCCAATATATCTCAAAAATTTCCCCAGGAGAGTCCAATCCAAAAATCCCCCAGGAGAGTCCAGTCTGAAGATTTCCCCAAGAAAGCTGAATCATCTCCCCAGCAGGAAGCTCATCCCCAGTAGATTCTGGAAGCTTCACCCCTACAGAGCACGAACGCGTCCCCCAGCTTCATTCAAAGGTTATTTCCCCACCAGGATATAACTGGGTTATCCTCAGCCAAAAGCCATGGAAAGATCGTCCTCGGCGAAGTCTTCTTATCCCCAGCGGAGTCTATTAAAACTTCCAACATAACAATGGTATCCCCAGCGAAGTTATCATCAACATCCCAACAGAGGACCTCTCTTCCCACAGAGTATTGTTCCCCAGCAAGATCGCTAGAATAATTTCCCCCCACAGAGTAATCTCCAAGTTTATTCCCCAACGGAGCCACCATCTCCTACCGGTATTCTTGCAACCATCACTCCCCAGCGGAAACAAAGCACTATCCTTCAACATCAAGCCCAGGATTTAACTTCCCGGCATCCGTCAAGGATTTATTTTCCTAAGATGAAAACATACATTCATAAACATCACATTTTCATACATCATAGCATGCATATACGCATCATGAACATAAAATCTCACTTATTTTGAGAATATCACACATGTCATACATCATGACATCGTATGCAACTAACGTTTGTCTTTTCAGGACAAAAGTTAATACCAAGATGATTACCATCAACGGTCGCAACTAAAGATCCGATTCCTGTATCTTGCCAGGGTGTATCTGTTGACGACTAGCATTACCAGACCCGATTCATGTATCTTGCCAGGGTGCATATGAAGAGTTTAAGGATCTGATTCCTGTATCTTGCTAGGGTGTATCTGTTGACGACTAGCATTACCAGACCCGATTCCTGTATCTTGCCAGGGTGCATCTGAAGAGTTTGAGGATCCGATTCCTGTATCTTGCCAGGGTGTATCTGTTGACGACTAGCATTACCAGACCTGATTCCTGTATCTTGCCAGGGTGCGTCTGAAGAGTTTAAGGATCCGATTCCTGTATCTTGCCAGGGTGTATCTGTTGACGACTAGCATTACCAGACCCGATGCCTGTATCTTGCCAGGGTGCGTCTGAAGAGTTTGAGGATCCGATTCCTGTATCTTGCCAGGGTGTATCTGTTGACGACTAACAGACCTGATTCCTGTATCTTGCCAGGGTGTATCTGTTGACGACTAACAGACCAGATTCATGTATCTTGCCAGGGTGTATCTGTTGACGACTAGCATTACCAGACCCGATTCCTGTATCTTGCTAGGGTGCGTCTGAAGAGTTCAAGGATCCGATTTCTGTATCTTGCCAGGGTGTATCTGTTGACGACTAGCATTACCAGACCCGATTCCTGTATCTTGCCAGGGTGCGTCTGAAGAGTTTAAGGATCTGATTCCTGTATCTTGCCAGGGTGTATCTGTTGACGACTAACATTACCAGACCCGATTCCTGTATCTTGCCAGGGCACGTCTGAAGAGTTCGAAGATCCGATTCCTGTATCTTGCCAGGGTGTATCTGTTGACGACTATATTCTCCGGACTCGATTCCTATATCTTGCCAGGGCAGGTCTGAAGAGTTTAAAGATTCGATACCTGTATCCAACCAGGGCACATCTACATAAAGAGTTTGAAGATCAACTCCTCTAACAAGCCAGGTAATTATTTTTCTTTCTCAGGTACGCAAGTTCTCGCTAAGGAATCTCTTACGCGATCGACAACCTCCCGATGGCATCTATAAGCCCATCTTCATATCCATCAATCTCCAAATGGCATCTGTAAGCCCATTCCCACCATCATACTGCTAACATGTGAGCACAAATTTCTGGGCACTCTAGTGTTTAATCATCTTCCACCTTCGGATTACGAAAGGCACAACAGCCAATCTACATCCTCAGGTTTAAGAAAATTGAACAGGGGCAACTGTTGTACCCCAAAATTTTCCCTCCCATATTCTTCAAGGTTTGCTAAGATCATGCTTCAAAACCTCCCAAGGGTTGCACAGTCCAATTGCCTCCTAACACAGTCAAAATTAGGGTTTTGGTTCTGGCAAAGAAGTTGAGGTTTCCAAGGGTCCAATAAAGTCCCAAATGCCTATAAACATTGTCAAGCATCCTTATGACAAGTTTCAAGACTCACATCATCAAATTGCACAATCAAACACCCTAATTGCTTCACAATCAACTGCAGGGGCAAAATGGTCATTTGACAGTCAAAAGTCAAAAAATTTGGTCAACATCTTATTTTGAAGCCACAAACATCATTTGATCAATTCTTGATCATGATTCTCAAAGCATGGCTCAAAAAGTCTCAAGATGCAAAAGTTTCTATTTTTGGACAGTTGGAAAAGTCAACTGCAAATTGACCAAGGCATAACTTCGACATGGTTTATCAGAAAAATTCCATCCAAAGCTCATTTTGAAGAGAATGAAATTTCCTACAACTCATCTTCACACTTCAAGTCCAAGAAATTCTCTCACAAAAAGTTATCAATCTCAACATTATAGGTCATTTTCAAAAGTCAACAAAAAGGAACTTTAAGTCAAAGACCATAACTTGAGATTGGTAAATCAAAATGACATGGGACCAAAGAAATTGGTTAGAGGACTTCAATACGTTTCCAAAATGTCCAAGAACATGATCAAAGCTTAAAAATTGAGCAAGATATGCCTTGTGGAAGTTGGGGAATTTTTGGGAATTTTGAAAAGTCAACTTTGCTTCAAATGCTTCAAAAATGCTAATGGGCCTCAATTTCTTCCATGAATCATTATCCAAAGGCTATGCACGACCCATTAAGCTAAAAGGGAGTTATTTTCTTATTTTTAATTAATTAATTGAATTTTTAATCTTATTAATTCATTTAATTAAAACTAATTATGAGAAAAATACTAAACCATGTTTTTCAAATCTTTTTGTGCAGCCAATTCACTCTTTATGAATCAAATATTTCGTGCATCACTCAAAAGGAAAGATTCTATTCAACTGGCAATAGTTTCATGGCAAAAAGATTGAATTTGATATCATTAAAAACCAAATATCCAAATCATCAATGCATGGATTATGGGCTTGTTTTTCTTAACCTAATCATGCTCAGATACATATAGAACATAACCATAATGCTCATATACACACAAGCTGCGCTGAAAACCAAGAACAACATTGCAACTTTTGACAAAAAATTGGAAACTGAAAACCTAGCTACTGCACATTTGAAAGCCAAAAAGCTATTCCAATACACTCCTGGTACTACTAGGAAGCTTTTGCAATCGAAACCAAGTCTCCACGCACAAGGAATTGGTAGAACATAATTGCTTTTCTTTCAAAAAAATTCATATTCTTGTTTGAATTTACATGCATTTTCCATACGTTTTAAATGTTGATTTACACTAACATGAACATTCTGGAGCTATTGGTGTCCTTGAATTGAATTAATAATGCCTGTATAGGAAGTTGCCATTAACGCTTGCTAGGGTTTCTGAAGCTCCAAAAGAGGGGTTTCTTCATCTGGAAAAATTGTCCCTTCAAACTGGTACCAATGGATTCGTGACATCCAAACGAAGCTAAATCACCCATCGCGCCCTTTTTATGCTTGCTTATGTCCTAATCGCTATTTTCTAGCACTTGTGTTTGTGGGGGTTTAAAACCCCTGCTATTTGATATTGTTTACAGGAAATAAGGAAGAAGATGCTGAGTTGTTGGAACGTGAGTGAACGGTTTGAATATTAGCGCGTTTTTGCTTTGGTTCAGCATAACGCGTTCTTTTCACATATATTACTTCTATCCTATTATATTATCAAAGAGACTCAATGGCTCAGCTGGTTGGTGCGCTGTCCTATAGGCATTGGGACCTGGGTTCGATTCCCAGGTCCCCCAAATTTCTCAATAATTTTGTTTGTAACATGTTCAGGTGAAATTCTCCTCCAATGGTCCACCATGTGCGCACGTGCTTGTGCCTGCCAAGTGTCCAAGGGTCCCAATCCAAAGGCCAGAACATGCAGCTTACCATACGCATTAGTCAACTGCTCCTCACATGATCACTGAAAGTCAAAAGGGCCTGGAATTTGCTGGGCCAAATTACTCTACAAACACCTCTAAATTGGGTCAGCCACCCCCATGGTTTGCATATTTTTATTCTTTATTTTAATTTTCCTTTTTATTCTTTTATTTGTTTTATTGTTTTATTTAATTTACCAAAATAATTTTCATAACAAAAACATCAGAAATCAAAAAAATAAAAATATGTTTATTTAATATTTATTTCATTAATATTTTTTGTAAATAAATTTGTAATAATCAATTTAGTTAATTTAGGTTTTAAAATTTCAATGTTTTTTCTTAAATAACTAAAAAATGTAGAAATTAGGTTTTTAGCATTTTTAATCTTTTTCTTAATAAAATAATTTCCTCTTATTTATTATTATTATTAATTATTAATTATTTTGTAAATAAACATGTCATTAATTAATTAGGGTAAATTAGGTTAAAACTTAAATATTTTTCTTCAACAATTAAAAACAACTTAGAACTAGGGTTTTATTTAACTTCTAATTTTAATTCATTTTCTTTATTTCATAAATACCAAAAACCAAAAAAAATAATTTCTTTTCTTATTAAATAATTAATTGGCCTTTTTTAATTTCCATTTAATCTTTAAAGGGTCCAACGCCCTCGCACATTCGATTCCAATTTCTTTTCGCACGTTTATTATTATTTTCCATTTTAAATATTATGTAATTGCCCAAGCCTTGTAATAGTAACTAGGGAATTTATTTACTTTCTGCATTTTATTAAAAAACGGGTCTTTGTTAATTTGGCGATGTATAGACCCGCGCCTTGTAATAGCGTAGGACTTTTATTTTCCGCATTTTAATTTCCGCACTTTTAGACTGCTAAAATTTTGCATGAAAGAATGAATGGCCCAAATAAAATCAAAGCGTAGCTCACCAAATGCATGACAAGATGAAACATAACTTAAAACAATACACAAATTCACACACCACTCCTAGGGTACGCCTCACTGTTGCCTTGCCCCGCGAAACGTGGTCGTCGAGTATAGGACGTTTTAGTAAGTCCTTATGTCCATGAACATGGCATAAGGGTAGCTTCTAAGGTGTCCTACTGTTGCTCTGGTGACCACACTGTCCCTAACCCTCGAATTGACCCGAACACCTCCAACGGTGATGCTACCTACCCCTCAATGGTGGGATGGCATTACCTTAAGGACATTTACACAGCCTAATTCCTTAGGGTAGGTAGATGACTCATAGATACTTGCTCTAAAAAACAAATCAAAAACTCTTTTCACACCGATACTTTCAAAAAGCTTTCAAAAAGCAATTTTTCAAACACTCTTGAGGACTGATACAAGAGTCGATCTGAAACTTTCAAAGAAACTTTTTCAAACTCACTCACGATTGAAAAGCAAACAAACATTTTTGAAAACACAATGAGCAAGTATCTAAGAGCCCATGGATAACCATGGATAGAAAGGGTGCTAACACCTTCCCTTTCTATAAATCTACCTCCTGAACCGAGCAACTATCTCATAAGGAATTTTGCTGTGCTTTTGTCCTGTCCATGTTGGAGAAAATAAAAGACGGTGACGACTCTTGCTTCCGCGACATTTCGCGAAACCAGCGTTAAACAGTCAGTTCCAGATCCACCGATCACAAGCTCGTTTGACTTTCTGGAATCCAGTGCTTGTTAGTTGACTGGGCGCATGGTGAGGACCACCTCCAGGCCTTCAGATCTATGAGAGAGGCCACTTGGCGCTTGGGTATGTGAGGTGTATGGTGTTCAACGTTTGGGAACCTGCACAAGAACATATTGAAAAAAATAACATTGGAATTATGGGGGGACCTGGGAATCGAACCCAGGTCCCAACGCTTGCAAAGCACCTGGCCAACCGCTACACCACTCATGAGCATCTGTTAATATAATGGCCACAAAATATTACATAAGAAAAATGTGTTATATGCTGGAAAAATAAAAAAGAGCGCGCATGATTTGAATGAACCACACACGCATGGACACCTCAGCGTCGTCTTCCTTCCTGAAACAAAAACACAGACAAATAACGGGGGTTTTAAACCCCCAGAAAATACCAATGTCAAAAATAGCGACTAGGCGCTCAGTTCATATAAAAAGGGCGCGAGGTATGCTTTGGATTCGTCTCCTCCTGCTGATTTTAACCATGGGTGTTTGAAGGGTTAATTTTACAGTATAAGAAAAACCCCAAATTAAGAGCTTCGGAACCCTAGCATCCGTCCATGGTGGTTTTCATTTTAAGGCACCATACTCCAATTAAATCATGTCAAAAGCTTCAGTACAATGTTAGAAAGATAAAGCAATGTTCAAAATATGTTAATGATGCGTGCAAAATGAATTTAGATCATAAGAAAAAATGATGAACCGTGTGACTGTGTAGCACGAGTTCTTGAGTGTGAGGACTTGTTTGTGCTTGCAAAAGGTTCCTGGGGATGCTGGGAGTGTATTTGGATCAAAAGGAAGGCTTGAATTATGCTGGAAAGTGGTTTTCAGTTTGTGACTTTTCTCGTGAAATTTTTGAAATTGGTTATGTTGCCTCTGAGTTTTCTAGGTCGTGAATTGGATTGGGAATGCTTGCATATATGTCTAGCAATGAGAATCAATCAATATAATGGACCTTTAAGCCTTGCAATGAAGTTTGAGATTTTGCCATGACCACCATTAAAGCATTTGCCATTTTTGTCCAAAATTTGAATTTCATGCTCATAATAGGCCTTGCACGAATTTGGTATATGGATTATGGTGTATAAAAGCTATTCAAACCAAAAGATATCCCTAAATAAAAATAGAAAAATTAATTTTTAATCTTGAAATAAAACATGGGACACATGGGTGGCATGGCATAGCTGAATCAAGTGGAAAAATTGGGCCCTTTTTGTCAAAAATAGAAGTTTCATGGATAGTTGACTTTGGCCATTTCACAAAAATTTCCCAACTTCTCCAATGCATATCTTGCTCAATTTTGATCATATGAACATGTTCTTGGACATTTTGGAAACGTCTTGAAGTCCTATAACCAATGCCTTTGGTCCCATGTCATTTGAATTTACCAATCTCAAGTTATGGTCTTTAACTTAAAGTGCCTTTTTGTTGACTTTTGAAAATGACCTATAATGTTGAAATTGATAACTTTTTGTGAGAGCATTTCTTGGATTTGGAATGTGAAGATGAGTTGTAGGAAATGTCATCCCCTTCAAAATGAGCATTGGATGGGATTTTTATGATGAACCATGAAAAAGTTATGCCTTGGTCAAGTTACAGTTGACTTTTCAACTGTCCAAAAATAGAAACTTTTGACACCTTGATGATTTTTGAGCCATTCTTGTGAAATCATGGTCAAGATTTGACCAAATGATGATTGTGGCTTCAAAATAAGATGTTGACCAAAAATTTTGACTTTTGACTGCCAAATGACCATTTTTCCCCTACAGTTGACTGTGAAGCAATTAGGGTTTTTGACTGTGCAACTTGACCTTGTGAGCCTTGAAACTTGACATGTGGATGCTTGACAATGTGCATGAGCATATGGGACTTGATTGAGCCCTTGAAAACCTCAACTTCCTTGCAAGAACCAAAACCCTAATTTGACTGGCTTAGGAGGGTGTTTGAACTGTGTAGCCCTTGAGTAAACTTGAGCAAATTGAGATGATGCTTGTCAAAACTTTGAAGAATATGGGAGGGCAAATTTTGGGGTACAACAGTTCCCCTCCATATATTTAGCTTTCCCCTTTTGAGGAATCACCAAGCACCTTGACTTGTGTTCTTTTGTGATCATGAATATTGTTTTTGTCTTGATTTCTTCTTTTAACTAAATAAAATGCAATGTTGGTTTGTCTATCTTGTTATCCATGTAGGTAAAGGCAATGGGATTTAACAAGTTACCCCATGGGTTCATGAGTTTATTTCCATTCCCTAGTCAATAAAGCTTGAGAAGTTCAAACCTCACCATTGGATTGGTTTTGGAATAATTAGCATGTCAAGTTTGTTTTGGTTCATCACATTTCAAGGTTATCAAATTTTGTTGAAAAGCACAAGGAATTGATTGGAGAAATTATCATGGTTGGACAAGATTTTATTCCATTTGGTCACAAATGCACATTTCTCTCAATGTTCAAGAAATGGAAGTTGTTTTGGTGGCTATTAGTTCTAATTATCATCCTTAACAACTTCTATTTAAAAATCACGTGTTGTTACAAGAAGTTTGTTCAAAATTGTCAAAGTTCCTCAAAGCATTCTCTTGATATAAGGAGCTAGGGTTTTGAACATCAAAGGAATATATATTACTCATCTCATGGTATTTTTGAGTGATTTCAAAGACATCTTTCTCTTCAAATGGTTATCAATAAATCACTTCAAAAGTTTCAAGGAGTTGTCGTGAGGAAGAGACTTAATGAGGAAGAAAGATTACAAGTCCTCCAGATGAATCCCCAATTTTCCATGTGTGACTTCAAATGATCATAACTTGGTCAAATTTTATCACCTTGAGCCCATTATTTTTCCATAATGATCTTGAAGCTGTGAACTTTATGCCTTCTTTTATGTGCAAAGTGAGAAAATGTATGGAAGTTGCCTTAAGGATGCAAAAGATTATAGGTCATTTCATGATTTTTTGCCAAATTCAACAATTGATAACTCTCTCAATTTTTGGAGATTTTGAATGGTTCAAGTTTCAAAATGTTATTCAAGAGATCTACTCCATGCCATCTTTTTTGGTCAAGAGCAAATTCCAAGTGGAAGGCCTTGTTTGGATGCATGACATTATAGGTCATTTTTGAAGAAGAACTTGAAATATTTCTAAGTATGGAAAGTCAACTCTTTTTCTCCAACTTTGACTCAACACAACTTTCAGCTCAAGCATCCATTTGATCCCATTCTTTTTCCATTGCAAATCTTGTAACCTCATCTTTCTAAAGCATCAAGAATCATGCCCTAAGACCCCTTGAGCTGAGAATGCCATGATTTTGAAATTGGTAACTTGGAACTAAAGTTTTCTCACAAGTCAGATTTTGAAATCTTTGTTTTGGCTTCTAATCACAAGTTTTCCACGCATTTTTGCCTCTAAAAATGTTTAGAGAACTTCCATAATAGATTAGCACAACAAAACGCGCATTTTGAATGAGTTTTGATCAAGTTTGAAGTCACACTTTTCTTGTTTGCAACTTCACACGATTTCCCTCCAAACTTCATCATTTCACATGCTTGAACATTCCATTTGATTCCCTATAAATAGAGGATCATTCCCCATTCATTTTCTCAAGCTTGGATAGCCAGAATCACCCTGCCAAACTTGTTCCACAACTCAGAACTCAGTAACCTCAAAATCCATTCTCAAGCCTTTTCAATCCAATTTTTCCATCAATTCACCTTCCTTGATCTTCTCTGAAGCTAACCACATAATTACATTCAAGAATCGTGCCATATACTGCTCCATAGAAGTCCAGTTTCAGAGCTCTGTAACTCAACTTCAATAGGTAGATTCCTTCATCAATTCTTCAAAACTCTGATATCATTGTGTTGCTCTCATTGCCCTGGTTCTAGTCGCAACACTTACCTTTTACTGGAAACATATTTTGACCATGAAATTTCAAATCTCTTTTCAAAATTTTCCTTCCAAATTGCTTGAGCTACAGTTTATATAAATTTGGCGCGAAGGTGTGGTTGTCTTCGTCTTGAAGAGACTTAGAGAACAACATAGGTCTGAGCTTCTGATTTTACAGTTTGAGATACCTGCAAATCACGTTGGCTGGAGGTTGAAGATGACGTACGTGTCATCTTCCAACCAATGATGGCACGCCACTTGTTATTTTTGAAAATCTGATTTATATTTGATTCTGTACTTTATTCACTAATGACCATGATATGCACAACGCGCCAGATCCCTTGGATTTGATTACTAACGCGTTTTGACTCTCATCCAATGGTCCACATATTTTTACTTTTATTTTCTTTTCTGATTTTTATATTTTAATTGTTTTAAATTTCAAAAAATCATAGAGAATTCATTTTTAGTCCAAAAAATCTGAAAAAATTATGAAAAAGTATTTTGATTATTCTATTTCTGATTTTTATTTTTTCACAATTTAATTTTGTGTTTTGGTATTTTTTATAAATTTACACTTTATTTGAAATGGTTTAAATGTTTAAAAATACTTTTATACATTTTTAAATTCTGAAAAAAATTATGGAGTGATCCAATGATATTGTGACAAATATTGGTGACCTTATTTTATTTTTGTTTCTAACTTTATTATTTTTTTTATCATTTTTGGTTTATTTTACCCATTTCTTTTAATTTTAAAAATAGTTTCTGACTTTAAAAAATTACCAAAAAAATTGTAAAATTATTTGAGTCTTTTTCTGATTTTTCTATGGTCTTACTTTTTATTTCTTGATTAATTTGAACATAGTTGATATTTTTCTCTTTATTTTCTATTTTTAAACATTATTTTTAAACCCTTTTGTATATATTAAAATGTAATATTATTTTGTGACTACTTTCTGGCTGATCTTGGGTTAAATTTTGGATCATGAACTTTATTAACATCATTGGATCCATGGTGTTGAGTTTAACTCCACAAAAATGGATGAATGATTTTAATAATAGTTTGATTATATTTAATTCAAAAGTGGTTTGTATATTCTCTCCCACCCCTCTTCATCTCATCCCCTACTTATTGCACTAAATATTGTTGGAGCATGATCTCTATATCATGTCTCAGAATAAATGGTGCATAGATTGCTATTGACCGGCCTCAAAATAGGTGTGACTTCTATATAAGTCCACTTATGATTGCTTAGCATAGCGCTAAATTTTGTCCCGATTCAAATAAATGATCATTCGTGGCCCAAACTTTTGTTTGCAAGCCCAAGTATGTTAATTTGATCTCTTTGATCCAATAACCTTGGGATTCATTGTGTGTAGGCTTTGGTTCTACCAATCCTCTAATGGATCTACAACACCTTTGGTCAATGCGGATCACTTAAACATCATTGATCATTAAATGGCACTTGTGAGAATTCCAAATGGATGATATACTTGACAAAAAGCAAATTCCACTTGTTGTGTGGAGCCTTTGGTTCTACCAATCCTCTAATGAGTTCCAAATGCAAGCTTCAAGATGGTCATCCAACTAACCACTAATTATTTACTTGTTTTACTTTATGATTTAATTTTATTTTATTTTTATGCTTTATGTACCATTTACTTTTAGCATTTACATTTCATGCCATTTTCATCTTTGCTCATTTGAGCATTTTCTTTCTTGTCATTTTTACTTTGCTCACTTGAGATTTTCTTTTCTTTTTTTAAGATACTTAATTATCAAACATAAACCATAAAAATCTTTAATGGTACTTGGACTATTTGGTTACTATCCTTGGCATTATGGAGCATGGGACTTTTTTCTTGGACTTAGGATTAGAAACCTTGGCCTATCTTGGAGACCATGTAATCTTATATGATTATTTTGTCTGGAGTTCTTGAGGTTTACCTCAAGATATTGTGTTGCTTGTTTTTTTTTTGTGCAGGTTTTTGTGATTACACCCTTTGTTTGTAATCTGGAGTTCACCTGTATACAGTCGTTACTCTGCCCAATTTTTGTGAAAACTTAATACACTTGAAGTTTGGTTCTCTCAAGAGGTCTAGTATTTTTTTGCTTGAGTAGTTTCAATCCAAGGAATGGGAATTCTATCTTGGCTCATAATGTCAAGTATTGGCTTCTTGTTGGTTAGATTGTTCTTATCCCTAGATTTTACCTTATGCTTTAGGATAGTCCCTTCTTCTCCTCCCATCTTCTTTAATTTCAAAAATCTTCTTCCTCCTTTTGAAAACTCTTCTTGTTTTTAAACTTGAACCACTTTCATAATAAACTTGGACTTATGTCCATGAATTTTCAAAACATTTTCATAAATAAACTCCAATAAACTTAATAATACCTTGACATTTTTTGTGAGAATACTAAAAGTCAATCAATCTCATTTCAAACCATTTTTCCACTTTGGCTTTTTTATCTTTAAACTTTTCTCAAAAGATTGAATTCTTGTCAATCCTTATAGTGATGCAAACAACTATACTTCTACAATATGTAGTGAAGAGAGATATTTTCCACTTGGGTGTTGAGTGAGGCATTGTTGATTTTAAGATCCAGGCCATATCCTCCACTTTGAGATGATGCAAATTCTCCTTTCTCATAATTGTGGGTATTAGGTATGTTTTCCACACGGACAGTGTCGATGATGTTTTATCTCATAAAATTAACCAACACATTTGTGTTTTAAATTTTCAAAAGAGGAACTACGTGTACCCTGATCCTCTATTGCACGAAAAGGTGGTAGGTAGGCACTAAAGGTTCGCAACCGCGACAGGTGCAAAAATTATAAAATAAATATATTTCTTTTCTCCCCTCCACCATCCATTTTATACAACATTTTTCATATCCAAAATATACATATTTCACAAAGAGGTTCCTGCGGAGTACCGTAAATGTTTAGGGTGCTAATACCTTCCCTTTGCATAACTAACCCCCTTACCTTGAATATTTCCCCTTCTTTTTGGGTTATTTGCTCTTTTCCCATTCCTTTAGAAACAATAAAGCGCGGTGGATATTTTTATTTTGAATTGTATAAAGTCTAGTCAACCCAATGGCTTAGTCTTAAACATTTCTACTACTATAGAAAAATGGCGACTTCATTGGGAAAATGTTTAATAGTAAGCCATTGGGTTGACTAGACTTTATACAAATCAAAATAAAAGTCACCACCGTGCTTTATTGTTTCCAAAGTAATGGGAAAAGAGTGAATAACCCAAAAAGAAGGGGAAAGATTCAAGGTAAGAAGGTTGGTTATGCAAAGGAAAAGTATTAGCACCCTAAACATCTATGGTACTCTGCTGGAACCTCTTTGTGAAATCTGTATATTTTGACTACGAAAAAAGCTGTATAAAAATGGATGGTGGAGGTGAGAAAAGAAATATATTTATTTTATAATTTTTGCACCCGCCGCGGTTGCGAACCTGTAGTGCCTACGTACCACCTTTTCAAGCAATATGGGATCAGGGTACACGTAGTTCTTCTTTTAAAAATTTAAAACACAAATGTGTTGGTTAATTTTATGAGATAAAACATCATCGTTTTGTCCGTGTGGAAAACATACCTACTACCCACAATTATGAGAAAGGAGAATTTGCATCATCTCAAATTGGAGGATATAGCCTGGATCTTAAAATCAACAATGCCTCACTCAACACCCAAGTGGAAAATATCTCTCTTCACTACATATTGTAGAAGTATAGTTGTTTGCATTACTACACGGATTGACAAGAGTTTAATTTTTTGAGAAAAGTTTAAAGATAAAAAATCCAAAGTGGAAAAATGGTTTGAAATGAGATTGATTGACTTTTAGTCTTCTCACAAAAAATGTCAAGGTATTATTAAGTTGATTGGAGTTTATTTATGAAAATGTTTTGAAAATGCATGAACATAAGTCCAAGTTTATTATGAAAGTGGTTCAAGTTTAAAAACAAGAAGAGTTTTCAAAAGGAGGAAGAAGATTTTTTAAATTAAAGAAGATGGGAGGAGAAGAAGGGACTATCCTAAAGCATAAGGTAAAAGCTAGGGATAAGAACCATCTAACCAACAAGAAGCCAATAATTGACATTATGAGCCAAGATAGAATTCCCATTCCTTGGATTGAAACCACTAAAGCAAAAAAATACTAGACCTCTTGAGAGAACCAAACTTCAAGTGTATTAGGTCTTCACAAAAATTGGGCAGAGTAACGGCTGTATACGGGTGAATTCCGGATTATAAACAAATGGTGTAATCAGAAAATCCAGTACACAAAAAAAAAGCAACCGAATGTCTTGAGGTAAACCTCAAGAACTCTAGACAAAATAATTAGATAAGATCACAAGGACTCCAAGATAGGCCAAGGTTTCTAATCCTAAGTCCAAGAAAAAAGTCCCATGCTCCATAATGTCAAGGATAGTAACCAAATAATCCAAGTACCATTAAATATTTTTATGGTTTATGTTTGATTATTAAGTATCTTAAAAAAAGAAAAGAAAAGCTCAAGTGAGCAAAGTAAAAATGACAAGAAAGTAAATTCTCAAATGAGCAAAGATGAAAATGGTATGAAATGTAAATGCTAAAAGTAAATGGTACGTAAAGCATAAAAAAAGGCATAAAGTAAAACCAGTAAATAATTAGTGGTTAGTTGGATGACCATCTTGAAGCTTTCATTTGGAACTCATTAGAGGATTGGTAGAACCAAAGCCTCCCCACAACAAGTGGCATTTGTTTTTTGTCAAGTATATCATCCATTTGGAATTCTCACAAGTGTCATTTAATGATCAACGATGTTTAAGTGATCCGCGTTGACCAAAGGTGTTGTAGATCCATTAGAGGATTGGTAGAACCAAAGCCTCCACACAATGAATCTCAAGGTTATTGGATCAAAGAGATTAAATTAACATACTTGGGCCTGCAAACATAAGTTTGGGCTATGAATGATCATTTATTTGAATCGGGACAAAATTTAGCGTTATGTTAAGCAATCGTAAGTGGACTTATATAGAAGTCGCACCTATTTTGAGGCTGGTCAATAGCAATCTATGCACCATTTGTTCTGAGACATGATATATAGATCATGCTCCAACAACATTTAGTGCAATAAGAAGGGGATGAGATGAAGAGGGATGGGAGAGAATATACAAACCACTTTTGAATTAAATTTAATCAAACTATTATTAAAATCATTCATCCATTTTTGTGGAGTTAAACCCAACACCATGGATCCAATGATGTTAATAAAGTTCATGATCCAAAATTTAACCCAAGATCAACCAGAAAATAGTCACAAAATAATATTACATTTTAATATATACAAAAGGGTTTAAAAAAGAATGTTTAAAAATAGAAAATAAAGAAAAAAATATCAACTATGTTCAAATTAATAAAAAAATAAAAAGTAAAAACCATAGAAAAATAAAAAAAAGGCTCAAACAATTTTACAAATTTTTTGGTAATTTTTTAAAGTCAGAAACTATTTCTAAAATTAAAAAAAAATGGGTAAAATAAACCAAAAATGATAAAAAATAATAAAATCGGAAACAAAAATAAAATAAGGTTACCATTATTTGTCACAATATCATTGGATCACTCCATAATTTTTTCAGAATTTAAAAATGTATAAAAGTATTTTTAAACATTTAAAACAATTCAAATAAAGTATAAATTTATAAAAAATACCAAAACACAAAATTAAATCGTGAAAAAATAAAAATCAGAAAGAGAATAATCAAAAAAAATTTCATATTTTATTCAGATTTTTTGGACTAAAAATGAATTCTCTATAATTTTTTGAAATTTAAAACAATTAAAATATAAAAATCAGAAAAGAAAATAAAAGTAAAAATATGTGGACCATTGGATGAGAGTCAAAACGCCTTAGTAATCAAATCCAAGGAATCTGGCACACTGTGCATATCATAGTCATTAGTGAATAAAGTACATAATCAAATATAAATCAGATTTTCAAAAATAACAAGTGGCGTGCCATCATTGGTTGGAAGATGACACGTAGGTCATCTTCAACCTCCAGCCAACGTGATTTGCAGGTCTCTCAAACTGTAAAATAAAAAGCTCAGACCTATGTCGTTCGCTTCGTCTCTTCAAAACAAAGACAACCACACCATCGCGCCAAATTTATATAAACTGTAGCTCAAGCAATTTGGAAGGAAAGTTTTGAAAATGGATTTGAAATTTCATGGTCAAAATGTGTTTCCAGTAAAAGGTAAGTGTTGCGAATAGAACTAGGGAAATGAGAGCAACACAATGATATCACAGTTTTGAAGAATTGATGAAGGAATCTACCTATTGAAATTGAGCTGCAGAGCTCTGAAACTGGACTTCTATGGAGCAGTATAGGGCATGATTCTTGAATGTAATTATATGGTTAGCTTCAGGGAAGATCAAGGAAGGTGAATTGATGGAAAAATTGGATTTAAAAAGGCTTGAGAATGGATTTTAAGGTTACTGAATTTTGAGTTGTGGAACAAGTTTGGGGAATGACCCTCTATTTATAGGGAATCAAATGGAATGTTCAAGCGTGTGAAATGATGAAGTTTGGAGGGGAATCGTGTGAAGTTGCAAACAAGAAAAGTGTGACTTCAAACTTGATTAAAACTCATCCAAAACACGCGTTTTGTTGTGATAATCCATTTTGGATGTTCACTAAAGATGTTTAGAGGCAAAAACGCGTGGAAAACTTGTGATTAGAAGCCAAAACAAAGATTTCAAAATCTGACTTGTGAGGAAACTTCAGTTCCAAGTTACCAATTTCAAAATCATGGCATTCTCAGCTCAAGTGGTCTTAGGGCATGATTCTTGATGCTTTAGAAAGATGAGGTTACAAGCTTTGCAATGGAAAAAGAATGGAATCAAATGGATGCTTGAGCTGAAAGTTGTGTTGAGTCAAAGTTGGAGAAAAAGAGTTGACTTTCCATACTTAGAAATATTTCAAGTTCTTCTTCAAAAATGACCTATAATGTCTTGCATCCAAACATGGCCTCCCACTTGGAATTTGCTCTTGACCAAAAAATATGGCATGAAGTAGATCTCTTGAATGACATTTTGAAACTTGAACCATTCAAAATCTCTAAAAGTTGAGAGAGTTATGAATTGTTGAAGTTGGCCGAATATCATGAAATGACCTATAATATTTTGCATCCATAAGGCAACTTCCATCCATTTTATCACCTTTCACATAAAAGAATGCATAAAGTTCACAGCTTCAAGATCATTATGGAAAAATAATAGGCTCAAGGTGATAAAATTTGACCAAGTTATGATAATTTGAAGTCACACATGGAAAATTGGGGATTCATCTGGAGGACTTGTAATCTTTCTTCCTCATTAAGTCTCTTCCTCATGACAACTTCTTGAAACTTTTGAAGTGATTTATTGATAACCATTTGAAGATAAAGATGTCTTTGGAATCATTCAAAAATACCAAGAGATGAGCAAGATATATTCCTTTGAAGTTCAAAAACCTAGCTCCTTAGATCAAGAGAATGCTTTGAGGAACTTTGACAATTTTGAACAAACTTCTTGTACCAACACACATGATTTGTAAATAGAAGTTGGTGAGGATGATAATGAGAACTCATAGCCACCAAAACCACTTCCATTTCTTGAACATTGAGAGAAATATGCACTTGTGACCAAATGGAATAAAATCTTGTCCAACCATGACAATTTCTCCAATCAATCCCTTGTGCTTTTCAACCAAATTTGATAACCTTGAAATGTGATGAACCAAAACAACCTTGCCATGCCAATTCTTCCAAAACCAATCCAATAGTGAGGTTTGAACTTCTTAAGCTTTATTGACTAGGGCATGGAAATAAACTCATGAACCCATGGGGTAACTTGTTAAGGTGCTTGGTGATTCCTCAAAAGGGGAAAGCTAAGTATAAGGAGGGGAACCAAGAATCCTAGTGTGATCTTGTTGTGAATGAATCAACATAGTATGATGAAGGGATCTTAGGGGGGAAAATTGGGATACAACAACTGCCCTTATTTAAGTTTCTTCTATCCAGAGATACGAAGGTTAAAAATCTTCGTGTCGACGTGATCGAAGATACTTAAAACAAACCCTATTTTTGGCCCTAAGATGCCATGCAAATGTTTATGATCATGAATGCACATGGACAATTCCAAAGGGACACAAATCACAACTGGGGATGTAACAAAATAAAGAAACAAGGGAGCAACCCCACCAAGAAAATAAATCACGGGTGGATCAAACGACCTGAATCAAAGAGGATGGTAGAATGGTTAAAGGATACACCAACTTCTACCGAAGGCGAAGCTACCGACATTTACTGAAGGCAGAGCGAAAGATAACAAACATCGATGTTCACTGCCGATGTCCTACCGAATTTCACTGAAGGTAGAGAGAAAAGAAATATCATAGCACCGCCGTTAACTGACGATGAACTACCAACGTTCACTGAGGGTAGCAAAAAAATAACAAACATCGACGTTCACTGCCGATGTCCTACCAACTTTCACTAAAGGTAGAAAGAGAATATATCATAGCACCGCCGTTCACTGACGATGAACTACCAACATTCACTAAGGGTAGCAAATAGATAACAAACACCAACTTTCATTGATGGTGATCTACCAAATTTCACTGAAAGTAGAAAGAGAATATATCATAGCACCGCCATTCACTGACGATGAACTACCAACGCTCACTAAGGGTAGAAAAAAGATAACAAACACCAACTTTCACTGATGGTGACCTACCAACTTTCACTGAAGGTAGAAAGAGAATATATCATAGCACCGCCATTCACTGACGATGAAATACCAACATTCAATGAGGGTAGAAAAAAGATAACAAACACCAACTTTCACTGATGGTGATCTACCAACTTTCACTGAATGTAGAAAAAGAATATATCATAGCACCGTCGTTCAATGACGATGAACTACCAACGTTCACTGAGGGTAGCAAAAAGATAACAAACACCAACTTTCACTGATGGTGATCTACCAACTTTCACTGAAGGTAGAAAGAGAATATATCATAGCACCGCCGTTCACTGACGATGAACTACCGACGTTCACTGAGGGTAGCAAAAAGATAACAAGTTTCCCCAAGATTTTGGCGTTTCACCTAGAACGGGTCTCAACTTCTTCTTTAACCAAGGCACTCCGCCTGGAAAGGATAATATATAAGCTGTATCAAATAAAGAGACTTCCACTTGCAAAGATTTCACAACGGGTTGTTTCTGTGATATTGAAAGTCTTGCCAACCGTTGGCGTAATTTGACGACAAACTGCGAACTATTCACTCATAGAAAAGATAGCAAAAAAAAGTTACATCAACTTTTACAGGGAAGCACAAGTTACTCAAATAAAGATACCTTCTACTTGTTTTCATGGAGGATTGTAAAAAGAAATGACTTTCTGGGGAGAGAAATATGACTTCCTGGAGAATGAAATATGACTTCCTGGGGGAAGAAATATGACTTCCTGGAGAGATGCCACGATATTCATGCCGAGGAGATAAAGTCTTCTCCTGCAAAATAAATGCACCAACCAAAACTTGAAGTTTTCAGAAATCCAAAGTAAATAATATTGTTGTGGAACCACAAATTCAAACCAGAAATAAACTGGAACGAAACGGTCAACCAGAATACATCCTTTGAGAAATAAACTCAAGAGGGAAAACCAAATCCATCCAAACCAGGAGCTGTACAGGAAGGCAAAAGCAAAAATCTTCCACTAGGGATAACTCAGTGGGGAAATTGAAAGAATATACGCTTTCTGCTTAAGGCCAACACTCTATTAAAGAGAGGACAACGTAACTCTGCAAAACATGATAATATATCAACAAAAATGTTAACAAATGTCAATGAATAATGATTTGCCAATTTTACCTATGCATGATGTATGTATGAATGTATGAGTGTTATCGTGCATATGCTGACAAAACAGATATACAACATTAGGAATAACCAGGCAAAACCACCTCGGGCACTAACAACACTCGGCTAAACTTCATCCAAGATGATCATTCCAAGAAAAAGTAAATGCCAACTGAGGAAACAAAACCTACTGGCTGCTTTAGCTTTATTGGGGAGTGACATAATCTGGAAGTAAGCAAAACGAAGTGACAAAATAGTACAGATACAGGGATAGAACATACTTCTTCAGGCTTCACCGGGGAAACAAGTGTTTTTAAAAGTAACATTCCTACTAGAGATTGCAAAACCAGTCTCAAGTAATGCAGACTGACACCAAAACATTCACTGGGGGAATTCAGGCCTACTTTGTTGGGGAGGTTAACACCACATCCACAAAGGGAAAACCACAATACGTCCTTCACTTAGAGAAACCAGGGACCTGCGTTCTTCAAGAGTGGTTATGATACCAACTTATTTGGAAAAAGAACTTCTATTAGGCCAAACGAAAACATCACTGGAGAAAATGCGGATTTAAAATTCACATCATGAAAACTCAGAAAAGAGGAGAAATGAATCCAAACTTGACCGAGGATACCAAAATTATAAACCCAATACGGCGAAAACATCCCGAGTAAACCTTCCCGAGGGGAACAAAAACTTCTAAAAACAACTGGAGTTTGTCCATTCCTGGGATCACCATTTTTGTTGTCATTGTTTCATCACAAATATCAAAGTAAAAGCAGATTGTAAAATATTTTTTTGAAAAATCAATTTGTTATTTAATATTTTTTGCTTTGAAAGTTATTATCAATAATAAATGGAGTCTTTGCAAGCTAAATAAAATAAGAAATACAAAGAATTGGGTAAAAGCTCAAATTTCATTAATAGAATGGTAGTCTGCGAATGGCGAGACTCCATAGATGATTACAAAGTTTGAAAAATGGTAATATATAATGGGAAAGATACATTGAGATACAATGACCACTATCCCCTCTAACAACTTCTGAAATTCTGAACAACAGCTTCTGTTGAAGTATGATGAGGATCCGAGAAGATTGTTGCTTCAACAATCAAGTCTTGTATGACGTAGTTACTTTCCAGGAAAGTCCCTAACTTTTGCCTAAGCTTCCCTTGCAGGTTTTTAACTTAGCGGGAAATTTATTCTGTTTAGGTCTCTAATTTTTTCCTAGACCTCCCTTTCGGGTTTTTGGTCTACCGAGACGCTCCTTTTTTTCCTAAGCCTCCCTTTCGGGTTTTCAACTTAGTGAGGTGTTCTTTTATTTCTTTAGGCGAAGTATTTCTTGATTGCGTCAGCATTCATGGGACGTGGGAACTCCTCGCCATCCATAGTTTAAAATTAATGCACTGCCAGAGAAGGATTTCTTGACAACATATGGGCCTTCAAAATTGGGAGTCCATTTTCCCCTAGAATCAGCTTTGAAAGACATGATCTTCCTAAGCACGAGGTCGCCTTCTCTGAATTCACGAGGTTTAACCTTTTTATCAAAAGATTTCTTCATTCTTTTCTGATATAATTGTCTATGACATAAAGCTGTCATCCTCTTCTCCTTAATAAAATTCAATTGGTCAAACCTATTTTGGACCCATTCAGCCTCTGTCAATTTGGTTTCCATTATCAAACACAAAGAGGGAATCTCAACCTCGACAGGGAGTACAACTTTCATTCCATACACCAGGGAGAACGGGGTTGCTCCTGTTGAAGTGCGGACAGATGTTCGATATCCATGTAGAGCAAAAGGGAGCATTTCATGCCAATCCTTATAAGTAACAACCATTTCTGTATAATTCTCTTGATATTCTTATTAGCAGCTTCGACAGCCCCATTCATCTTTGGCCTGTATGGAGATGAATTGTGATGGAAAATCTTAAATTCTTCGCACAGTTCTGTCATCATCTTGTTGTTCAAATTCGAGCCATTATCAGTGATGATTCTGCTCGGCACACCATACCGACATATAAGGTTACTCTTAATGAAGCGCACAACCACCTTCTTAGTAACATTGGCATATGAAGTAGCCTCCACCCACTTGGTGAAGTAATCAATTGCTACCAAGATAAAATGGTGTATGTTCGAAGCTTTGGGTTCTATCACCCCAATCATATCAATACCCCACATATAGAAAGGCCACGGGGAGGAAATCACATTGAGAAGTGTCGGAGGCACATGGACCTTGTCTGCATAAATCTGGCATTTATGGCACTTCTTTGCAAATTTATAACAGTCGAACTTCATTGTCAGACAATAGTAACCTGCCCTTAGCATATTTTTAGCCATCGAATGTCCATTGGCATGAGTGCCAAATGAACCTTCATGAATCTCGTGCATCAACATGTCTGCTTCGTGTCTATCCATGCATCTGAGCAAGACCATGTCATAATTTCTCTTGTACAACACATTTTCACTGTGGAAGAAATTGCCTGCCAATATTCTCAATGTCTTTCTATCTTTCTTCGACGCACCAATCGGGTATTCCCGAGTCTGAAGAAAATGCTTGATATCAGAATACCAAGGTTTTTCATCCATTACCTCCTCTGCTGTAAACACGTGAGAGGGCCTATCCAGTCGTCGAATCGTAATTCTGGGTATATCATTCCAAATATTCACATGGTACATAGAAGTCAGAGTTGCCAGAGCATCCGCCATTTGATTTTCATCTCTAGGAATGTGATGGAATTCAACTTTATTGAAGAAGGGTAATAATCTTCTAGCATAACCTTTGTAAGGGATCAAGCCGGAGTGACGAGTATCCCATTCTCCTTTAATTTGATTTATTACCAAATCTAAATCACCATACACATCTAGAATTTTAATTCTAATATCAATAGCTTCTTCGAGACCCATGATGCAAGCCTCATATTTGGCCATATTATTGGTACAATCAAATGTTAACCTTGCAGTAAAAGGAATGTGAGATCCATGAGGAGTGACAATCACAACACCAATTCCTTTACCATAAGCATTCACAGCTCCATCAAATATCATACTCCAACGAGATTCAGGGTCAGGACCTTCCTCAGGGAATGGTTCATCACAATCTTTCACTTTCAGGAACGTCACATCCTCATCAAGGAATTCATATTCTACAGACTGGTGATCCTCCACTGGTTGGTGAGAAAGATAATCTGCCAACACACTGCTTTTAATAGCTTTTTGAGTGCGGTATTCAATATCATATTCAGATAACAACATCTGCCAGCGGGAAATTCTCCCAGTAAGAGCAGGCTTTTCAAAAATGTACTTGATTAGATCCATTTTGGAGATCAACCAAGTAGTGTGATTCAACATATACTGCCGCAAACGCTTTGCTGCCCAGGCCAAAGCACAACATGTTTTTTCCAGGATGGAATACCGTGACTCACAATTAGTGAATTTTTTACTGAGATAATAAATGGCGAACTCCTTCTTCCCTGTTTCATCCTGTTGTCCCAGAATACATCCCATGGATTTATCTAACACTGTCAGATACATAATCAACGGTCTTCCTTCTACAGGAGGGAGCAAGATATGAGGTTCAAGCAGATATTCTTTAATACTTTCAAATTCCCTTTGGCAATCATCTGTCCACACACAACCTTGATCTTTCTTTAACAACTTAAAGATCGATTCACATGTTGCAGTCATGTGGGAGATGAATCTGGAAATATAATTCGAACGCTCGATGAAACCTCTGACTTGCTTTTCAGTTCTTGGTGCTGGCATCTCTTGAATCTCCTTGACTTTATCAGGGTCAACTTTAATTCCTTTCTGTCTAACAATGAAACCCAACAATTTCCCTAATCGGATACCGAAGGTACACTTATTTGGATTCAAGCAGAGATGGTACTTCCTCAAACGCTGAAACAACTTCAACAAATCTTCTACATTCCCTTCTTCAGTATGGGATTTGGAAATAATATCATCAACATATACTTCGATTTCCGTGTGCATCAGATCATGGAATAGGGTTATCAAAGCCCTCTGGTACGTTGCACCAGGTTCTTCAACCCAAAGGGCATCACTATGTAACAGAATGTCCCCCAGGGTGTGATAAACGTTGTTTTTTCCATGTCCTCTGGAGCCATTATTATTTGATTATACCTAGAAAATCCATCCATGAACGAGAATACCTTAAATTTTGTTGTGCTATCCACTTACATATCAATGTGTGGCAATGGAAAATCATCTTTTGGACTAGCTTTATTCAGATCTCTGTAATCTACGCACATGCAGACCTTTCTGTCTTTTTTCAGTACTGGGACAATATTGGAAATCCATTGAGGATACACTGACATCACAAGAAAACCAATATTAATCTGCTTTAGAACCTCCTCTTTGATTTTTACTGCCATTATTGGGCGAGTTCTTCTCAACTTTTGTTTAGTTGGTGGACACCCTGGCTTCGACGGCAAACGGTGCTCTACAACATCTGTATCTAAACCAGGTATATCTTGATAAGACCAAGCAAAAATATCCACATACTCTTTCAACAGCTCAATCAACCTGCTCTTCACATTAGGATGCAACATTGCTCCAATCTTGACTTCCTTCGGATCTTCTTCTGAACCCAAATTGATCACTTCCAATGGATCTTTATATGGATGAATGGTATTTTCCTCGTGCTCAAGCAACCGTGAGACCTCTTCTGGAATCTCATCATAATCTTCTTCTTCAGCCTCATACACAGGGCATTCAAAGTTGGGAGATGGTGCAAGGTCATTGTATTCAACGGGTTTTTTAATTAATCTGCACATATGATTTGTGATTGCATTTAGAAATTTACACATATAACAAGTGATCATGCAGATTGAATTTCAGTTATTATTTATTTTGAAAGGTTTTTTCTGATTACCATTTTCCAAGAAAAAGCAGAAAATAAAGACATAATTTGGGAAACAAAGACAACTTTTATTCTTAAGGGTGAAATACTCTTAAAAGATGGAGTTTGCTTCTTGAGATCAACCTATTATAAAAATCTATTTTCTTGGTTTATTAATATTTCTCAGAAAAAGCTTTATCTTGGTTATTGAGATCAACCATAAATCTCTAGACGATTCATTAGCTTAGCCATGGGTAAAAGATATCATTGGTTATGGATAAACCTGTTAAAATCTCAAGATCATATTGTATTAATGTTCGTGGGTATAACCTTAAAAAGCTCAAAGTTTACAATGAAACTCTCAAGAATACCTCTTAGGGGTAGGACTAGGCCAATATTTGGCCAAACCTATCTCTGGTGCAATATTTCTAACCATATCCTTTTACTTTATGTAATTTACTTTCATTATTTAATTTTCACTGCAATTAATCACTTAAAATTAATAATACCATCTAAAATGAGAAAAGGTTAAAATTAATCACGAATTTTGAATATCACAATTTACCCCTAACCCTCTCTTGTGCTTGAAGTCACTTCTCCGACACTTGGAAGTTAGCAATGTTTAAACTTGGGGTTGGGGTACTAGAAAAAAATAGATATAGAAAATAAAGAAATTAAATAACTTCTTTAAAAAATATTAGAATGAATGGTGAATGTGTTGTACCCCAAAATTTACCCTCTCATTTCTCAAGAATTTTCTCACAAGATCCTCCTTGACTCAAGTTTGCAGCTTTGATACATCAATTTGGGTTTGAATTGGCATAAGGGCAAAATGGTCAAAATATACACTGAAAAGTCAAACTTTGAATTTTGGATCAAAATCAAGTTTCAAAAATAATATTCCATCAAAACATGTTAGAATATGAATTTTGGTTCATCAAGAAAATCAAAAGTCAAAGTTTCTTTGGAAAAGTCAAAATTCTAAACACTTAGAAATTTTTCTAAGTGCTAAGAAAAGATGATAAGTTCAGAACTTCTGGCCAGATTTTCATCATGATGCAAGCTGATTCAGGAAGAACTTCTGACACAAGAGTTGTAGATCTCAATGAGATCTGAAACATTGCAGAACAGAACTTCTCCTAGAAGTGTTGGGATTTCAAGTTATAAACTCTTGAAGACATGTCCATGAAGCTAAAAAGCTTAGTAAATTCTAAGCATTTTCAAGTCAGAATTTGGTTAGAACTTCTGGGCCAGTTCTCACGCAGGTACGATCAGAGTTTGCAAAAGTAATTCAAAGAGGGTTTACAAAGCTTGTTACAAGCTTTCTGAAAAGTCTGAGAACTCCTTCAGATCATGCTGGAGCAGGGAGATTTAAAGATCAGAAGTTGGAAATTTGTTCTTAATTTAAGTTACGTTTATCCTGAACATCTGATCTAGTTTCAAGCTATGATGCATAATCTCATGTTCCAGGCTTTCTGGCTTGTTAGATCTCATCATCAATTTTTAATTTTCACACCCACTTTTGAGTCTTTATCCAAAGGATCTTCCCACGTGTAGCATAAAAGTACCATTATTGTCCTTGAAAAGCAAACTTTTATACAAAGTTTATTTTGAGCCCATGCTTCACTTTGCTTATGAGTGTACTTCCTCCACAAATCCTGCCTGCAAATTCAGATTAAGTGTGATTAAAGCTTCTAACCACCCTACCTTGCCTTGAAACTTGCTTGTCTAGACTTGCTTCAAAAACAAGTCAACAATCCATAACCCATGATGGTTGTACTCTTGACTTCTCCAAGCTTCGAAATCCTTTGCCTATAAATTAAACTTCATTTGCAATTTTTAAGGGGGGACATTGAAAAAAAATCCTTGAAACCTTGCTGGAAATTCCAAGAATTCGAAACTGCAACACAAATACAAAACTTGCTAGTTTCTGATTTTTGCATTCAAACTCCAGTTTTTTTAAGTGTTTCTTGACCAAATCATCAACACAGTTTCTGATATATACATAGAAGCCTTCCAAGCTTCTATTTTCAAACTGTAACACAATATCTACCACTCTCCTCTCAAAGATCAGAACCCTGCAACTTGACTGCTCTAGAATTTTCTAACCATTCATAGCTCAAGTTAAGGGTCACCTTAGCTTTCTGAGAACTTGAGGAAGCTGACCAGAACATCACAGCAGTCTGAATCAGACTATATTTCACATAACAAATTTCAGCTGCAAGGTAAGTTTCTTCTTACTTTTATCTCATTACTTAGACATTGTTAGGCTTACATTTTCAAAGATATAATGTAGATATCATGACTTTGATTCTGTACATATCTATAGATTTTATGCATATGGCCTAAGTAGAGAGAATTTCATATCAGAATTTCTTGAGGAAATTAGGTTTCAAAATTAGGATTAGAAAAATTCATGCTTGCTTCTGGTTTACAGTTTTGATACTTTGTATTTTTGAAATCATGATGAAATCTGCCATAACTACCATGTTTGCATTTTCTATTTTGTTGAAAAATGACTAAGTTGCAGATACTCTGGCTGGCATGGAGAAGGAGATGAAGTTCATCATCAGAACTTACTTCGTGATACATGTTTATGTTTTGCTTCTAATACTGGATGTATAGCCACCCCAGTGGTAGTGGGTGCCCGCATAAGGAATTTGTGTTAAGGGTCCTGAGTTCTAGTCCCTAGAAACACCTTTTTATGTTTATTTCTTGACATTTTTCCCCATTATTTGTTAAACATTGACCCTGGACCAAAACTGTTAGATAAACCCCCTTTAATTGATTGTTAAAACAGTGATCTTGGACCAGAACTTCCAGATATTCCCATCCAAAAGCATTGACACCTCACAGAACCATTATCAGAACTTCTAGCATGCCAAGAACACTAGAACTTCTAGGTTTCCAGATGCATTAGAACTTCTAGGCTCTCTCAACAACCAGAACTTCTGACCTTCCAATAACACTAGAACTTACAGGCTCCCTCAGCAACCAGAACTTCCAACCTTCCAGTAACACTAGAACTTCTAGGTTTCCAGTTGTATCGGAACTTCTAGGATTTTCTTTATTCCCAGTATCCCCATAACTTCTGGCTTTCCCCATTTTCTGCTAACATTTTCCTTTTGATTTGCAGCGCACCAGAGTCAGAGCTTCTTCTCTTTCTCATATTTCTATTCTTTCAGCCATGCGCTGACTATAATTTTTATCTTTTTATTTTCATTAATAAAAAAAACCAAAAATACTTTATATTCATACGCTTTACTTTATTTATTTTATAAAAAAAAAAGGACTAAAAATATTTTCTTAAGCAAATCTATTTCTTCTCTTAACCAAAACAAAACAAATATATTTTATATTTTAATTCTTGTACATTATTTCAATATGGTTGTAATAGATAATTAGGACTTTAATTTCTTGCAAACCCCATTTGTAAATTTGTACACCCCATCCCCCTAATGGTTGTAATAGCTTAGAATATTTACTTTCCACAATTTATCTCTTTCATATGAATGCTAGTAAAGTAGGATTTGTATGAGAAGATAAAAATAAATCTTAGAGAACACTAATCCAAGATAAACCAAGTATGAAATAAAAACACTTGCACACATGCACCCTTAGGGTAATTCCACTTGTTTCCTTATGAAAATTGGTCATGTTATGCACGTGATATGTCTTAGCAAAAACAATCAAAATACAAGATCGTAGTCCCTCGATGGCGCTTCAAATGTTGCCTTTCAAATGATCTTAGTCCCTCCAGAAAAATGCTAAGACATCTTACAACATTGCTATCATGAGTATATGATGACCCACACCCGTCCCTTTACATCTAAAGATAAAGCTTCTTACTAATCAATGGTAAGATAGCAACATCTAAAGGAGGAGGAAAAGAACAAAGACATTCGAGTAAGTAGAAACGTTCTTAGTTTCTTTCTCATCTTCAAAACAAACATCTTTTCAAACGCACCAACACTTTCCATGAAATATTTTCAAAAGTACAACACTTTGTATACATTCTTATAGAGAATAGTTACAATGTTTTCCTAAATGAAGGCGCTTTTCAAAAATACTTTCAAAAACCCACCACAAAGTATACATTCAAACAAAAGCAAATGATCTAGAAAGCAAATAAGAGCCCATAGATAACTATGGATGAAAAGGGTGCTAACACCTTCCCTTTTCATAATCTACCCCCCGAAATCAAGACAAATAATCTCAAAGGTCTTTCATGTTCTTTTCACCCTTTCCTTTATTAGACAAAAGAAAAGTCGGTGGCGACTCTTGCTATCTGCAACAATTACGATCAAACACAAAACATCCCAAGTCAGTTCTCCCACCGTGTTACAGAACTGGCGACTCTGTTGGGGAAGTCTTAAAAAGTGGGGTTACCTTAGGGCTAGATCACCTTTACTTGCTTTTCTTTGTTTGACTTGTTTGCTTTACATGTTGGTTCCTTGTATGAGCTTGTTTTGATCCTCTACCCGGATCTGGGACACCTTTTTAGGTAAGTAGCAATAGATTGTGGAGACTGTACAGCATAGACCGATATGGTTGAAGCAATGGCTACGTTAGTGTGACACATTTGTTGGTACCGGTATCCCTTGTGTTGAATCGAGGAGAATACGGGGCCTCTAAGCAGCGTCATGAAGCACTAACTGACTTTAGAACCTTAATTGAACAACTTGGCCATTAGGAAGTAGTGAGATAACCGATTTCAGTGGAAAGCTGAAAATTAGTTGATACTCAATACTACACTCATTGAGATCGGACTTTTGGGATATCTTGGCCGTAAGAAAAGATTGATTGTGTTGAGAAATGCCTAAAGGAAAGGTCAGTGATATTGAGATCCCTTAGAACCTGATTACTATTACTAGGATAAGTTAAGCCAACTAAACTTCAAGAGGGTACTTACCTATCAAACTCCATGCAAGCCTAAACCTAAGGATTTGTCTACTTTGTGTATATATGATTATTTGTACATAACAACTTGCTTGCTTTGCATACTTGTACATAACATCATGAAATCATACCATAGCATTTTCAATAACCTTTTCAAGGATCTCAAAGGTCTATGATGCACGATCATGTTAAATCAGACGCCAATCAAGGGGCAAGAGGATTTATTTTCCTCTAACCAAATGCAGTCAAGACTAAAGCATGACAACGTCAATTAAGGGCTATGACCCACTTGACATGGTGAGCTTGATTCTCGTGGAAGGACATCCATCAATACAAAGTTCTCCAATCAAAGATGTTGATCAAAATTCAATTTCTAACATTTTCTTGTGTTTACCCCGTGATATCCTTGAAAACATGCATCCACATACCATGCATCATATCATGGCAGGTTTCTCCCATACATGTCTCCTTATCTTCTTACTATTTATTTCAGTAGAGATGGCCCTAGATCAGACTATCAAGGACGTTCAAATTCAAAATACTCAACTACAAGAGTTATTCTTAAACCTATCCAAGGGGCAAGAAGAGTTGAAAACATTGTTCATTGAGAGCGTGACCAATGACGATTGCAAGCGGAGGTAGCGACAATGAGAATCCAGATGTTGGGACAAATGGCTCTCATCCAAAACTTAGCTCGAGGACAAGAAGAGCTGAGGGCCCTCGTCAACAAGCTTCATCAAGACAGTTGCAACCATATGAAACAAATGGTCAAGATTGGGGATTAAGTCAATACTCAGCCCCCATGAGACAAGAAGCCATTCAGAGGGAGAACAGACCTTTCCAAACTGTTACTACGTCACGAGCCCAATAACAACCTCGTTAACATCGGCGGGAAAATCAGCAAAGGAAAAATAAGCCCGAGAGACAGTTTACTAACATCAACATGTCATTGGCTCAATTATTGAAACACATGGTGAAGATGGAGTTAATTACATTGAGGGATCCTCCTCGGAATCCCAATACCTCCACGCCTAGCTATCATCCTGATGCAATGTGTGCATACCATTCCAAATGTCCTGGACATGATACGAATAGCTGATGGGCATTGAAATATAAGATTCAAGACTTGGTTAATGAAGGAGTGTTGGAGTTCACACAAGATGGTAAGACTGAATTCTTCTGCCGCCCCTCAAAGGCTCACCACCTGAACTGACAAGTTCAGACAAAGAGGCTTTTGTTCATTTGAATTTTCAAGTTGTAATTTTTCTTTTTCGAACAACTATTTATGTAAAACTTTGTTTCATTAATGCATTTCATATGTTTGTCTTGAATTGATCCATTCATTTTCATTTAAACCATTCTTTTTACTCTCTTTGTGATATTCAACTCTTGTTTTAAAAGTTGCAAGCTTTTAGAGGGACGATGACGAAAACAATGTCGTAATCTCATACAGTATGCTTTTGAATAGACCTTGCTGACGATGTACAAGCGTTCTTTCAATTCCTAAACACTGGAGTTATAAGGAGGATAATTCATATTCAACCGCTTCGAGCCAAAGAAGTAGGAGTTTCCTTTTTACACAAATTGAAACCTTTAATCAAAACCTGGGGTAGGGTAGTCTCTCAGTTAATTCAAGTGTGCGTTCAGTCGCAAAATTTCACTTCATATACAACGAATGACATCAAAATCACTCCTCTGGAATTTAAAGACGGCAATGGTTCCCCACCAAATAGGCAGTCATTATCTCTCAAAGAAAAGCCCACTAAGTCAAAACCTACGAGTGAGACTTTAGAAAAATAGGGGCATCCTGCTGGCTGTAATCTCAAAACAAGAATAGTCAAGAAAAATCAGGGATAATAAATCAAAAAGAAGTCACTACAAATCCTCAACAACATAGAAAATGTTGCAGAAGTGACAGCCTTCCGACAAACTTAACTTGTCTGAATCATCTCCAAAACATCATTCCAGACTAAATTGGAGTCCAAACGTATAATTAACTGAGTTTAGGGCTGAAGAACATCACAAAGAACGGGAGGGTACAAATACACTTTGAGCCTTATCCTTTATTTCTTAAACCGTGAACTAAGCCACGTTACAACCCTTCAAAAGTCCTAATTGAAGCATGGGTTAGTTCGAAAGCATATTGTTACAAAAGGTATCCTAACTCCTGTAAGGCATACTCTAAATCCTGAATTGAATTCATACTCTTACAAAATTCTTTTATATACTAAAATGCATTTTCAAAACCTCAAGACAATCATAAACTTTTCATTATTTGAATACCACTGTTTGCATATAGCTAATTGTTTGACAGCAGAGAAATTCACACGACGAATATCTAGTGAACAAAAACTCTCTCAACAAACAAAATCACTTCAAGTGGGAGGACACTTCCAAATAACAGATCTCCTATAAGCATCTGGAGCATGACGTATCACTATTCCACGTGTTGTACCCCAAAATTTTCCCTCTCATTTATCAAGATTTTTCCTCACAAGACTCTTTGGACTCAAGACAAATTTAGGGTTTGCTCAACTCAAGACCTCATCTTGCACTGATGACTTGAAATTAGGGTTTGAGTTTGCACAAGGAATTTTGGACCATCAATGCTTCATATGAATTTCATACACCATCTTGGACCCCTAACATTGCTCATGTTAAGTTTCAAGCCTTGAATCACATTTTTGCCCAGTCAATTGGACAGTTGACCTAAAAATCAGCTGTATTGGGGAAAAAGTCAAACATAGCCAATTTACAGTCAAACTTCATAATTTTTGATCCACAACAACATTTTAGACTCCTATGAACCATTTGATCAAGTTTGGACCACAACTCCTCAAGAAATTTGATCAAATCATCAAAAGGGCAAAATGGTTAAAATTAGGGTTTTGATTGAGAAAGGGCAATTTCTGATTTTTGACCTAGCCAATGACCAATTGGGTTCAAGAATGATTTCAAGGACTCAATATCATCATTTTGACCTAATCAAATAATTCAGAAGATCTCAAATGCATAGGATTGACATATGAATTTTGCAGTCAACTGATCAAAAGTCAATTGTACACTGAAAAGTCAAACTTTGACCTTTTGGTCAAAATCAAATGCCAAGGGTCATAATTCATCAAGATATGTCAAAATATGAAACTTGTTGATCAAGAAAACCAATTTTGAAAATTAGGGTTTTAATTTGAAATTTTTCATAACTTTGAATTTTTCTAAGTTATGGAAATTTCTTATATTTTCCCAACTTTCCACAACTTTTTCACCATGATGCAATTGGATTCAAAGAAAACTTCCAACATGAAAGTTGTATTCCTCCATGAAATATACAAGTTTTATTCACAAAGTTTTCCCAAAAGATGCTTGGATCTCAAGTTATTATTTTGTGAATAAGGGTCCATAAACTTTTTAACTTAGTGAAAATTTGCCCTAATTTAGGCAGGTTTTTTACCTAACTTCATGGGCATTTTTCACCTAGTTCCAAGAGGAATATCAAAATGAATTTCAAATATGGATTGTAGATAATGTTACAAGATTTCCAAAATGTCCAAGAACTCTCCAAGATCATTTATGGTTAGGGAGAATCGAAGAAGAGAAAATGGAAATTTGTCACTTTTGTTCAAGGCATTTTTCACAATGGTTCAAGTTGCAAATCTATCCTAGCATGCTTGTACTTGGTATTACAGGTCCTAATCCCTTCTACACTTCATAATTGAATGCTAACACAATGGATAATGGCTTTATTTTGATCTTTGAAGCATTGCACATTGAATTAATCCAAAAATGGCATAAAGTTCACAATACTACTTTGATAAAGCTTGCTTTTTCCAACATTGCAAATATTGAGCCATGGACCTGATATTTTGTTGCAAGCAAGATCCACAAACATCAAGAAAAGTACACCAACCCTCTACAGTCCACAAGCTAGCCTGTACAGGCCTTTGGCATTGTCACTTCCAACTTTCTTCAAAAGCAAGCAAACTTGCAAAAGTCAAGACAACTTGTCCATCTGATAAAGGCAAGGCTTGACTTCATTTGAAACAACTTCAGAACTTTGTCACAAGCAAAGATACGAATTGCTAACATCCCAAACACTCTCAAACACCAAAATCACAAGTTCCTGCCCAAACAGGGCATCTTCTGCAGAACCTTTGCCAAATCAATATTGGCTCATGCGTTTTGCTTTGAAACACTTCAAACACTTTACATACATCCTACCTAAACTATCCAGGCCCTTGTCTTTCAACTGTAACCCCTGTTTCAAGCTTCACCATTTTCATTGTGCAAGGTTGCAGGTTGACTCGTGCTGGAAGATTCAGCCATCCTCAAGGCAAGCTGAGCATTGGGAAAGCTTGAGGGACCTTCAAGGAAGCTCACACAATCTTCAGGCCTCACTCAAAGCCCCCACATTGCCATATCCAAACTCAACTAAACAAGGTATTTTTCAAAGTTCTATCTCCTTATTTAGGTATCCTTAAGCTTTGATTTGTGAAGCAAAAATGTAGTCCTTAACTTGGTTAAGCTGTACATATGCATAGTTGTTATTTATACTAACTGAGTAGTGAGAATTTGAAGCTTGAAGTTCATGATCCTTGAGAGTTAGATTATGTTTTTTATATCACTGGAATCGTGAGATCATAAGCTACATTTTTTGTGTTATGAGTTTTTGATTTTATACAAGCTAGAGCAAGTTCCAGATTTGAACACAGGGCAAGCGCAAAGAAGTAAGGACAGGGATGAAGTTGGTGTTCTGCGCCTGGCGCCTTGGGCCTTTCACTTTCCACACCCCCCATTTTACTTTTACACCCCCTGATTTATTATTTTTATATTTTTGTATTTTCTTGCATATTTTATATTTTTGACTTTATTTTTTTTTCCTGAACATTGAAAAATCTCTAAAATATTTTCTTAATTTTTTGCATATAAGAATAGTTTTATTTTAATAAATAGAAATCATTTTCTTAAAATAATTTGTAAATAATAAAAAAAATACAATACATTTTTATTTTGATTATGTTACACATTAAATATTTATTTTTTATACATATTTAATTTTTTCATATTTGTACATAATTTCATTACTATTTTTCTTGAACAAAATGAATAAAATAATAATAGAAAACATATTTTCTTTTAAAACAAAATTAGGGTTTCCCCTTTCAAAAATAATAATATTATTTTTTCTTATTTTTAGGACTTAAATAATTTATTTTTCTCATACCTAAAACAATTACAAAACATTTTTTTGCATATTTTCATTTTTATTGCATATTTAAATAATTGTTTATTTATTTATTGTACAATAAATTCAATTGGGTTGTAATAGTAAATTAGGGTTTTATTTTGAGCAATATCCCCCATTCAAAAATTGTATCCCCCCTCCCATAATATTGTTGTAATAGTTTAGATTTATTTTACGCAATTTATCGCATTATATCCATGTTTAGTAAAAACTAGGGTTTGTATGATAAGACAAAATCAAACAAATAACAAGACCTAATGCAAGACAAAAATGCATGAAAATGACAACACATTGCACACAAGCACCTCTAGGGTTTCACCCACTTGGTTGCCTAAACAAAATGGCCATGGTATGCATGCTAGGTATCTTGGAAAAACAAAACAAAAGATCATAGTCCCTCGATGACGCTATCAAAAGGTTGCCTAAAAACAAATGATCTTAGTCCCTCAAACATGCTAAGATACTTGGCACCATTGCTATCATGGTCATACGATGGCCCACGCCCGTCCCGTTTAACATCCAAAGATAGGGTTATCTACCAAAACAATGGTAGGTTAATAATGTCAAAGGAATAAAAATGTATAGGAAAGACTTTTGAGTAGGTAGATATGCTTCTAGTTACTTGATCATTTCAAAAACAATCCTTGCTATTTTCAAACAAACACACACATTTTCAAAACATTTCCAAACAACTTTCAAACATTGAAACATTTTTCAAAAGACAAACATCTTTGTATACATTCTTACGAACGGGAATCATTACAAAGATTGCCTAAACAAAGGCCTCTTTTCAAAATACTTTCAAAACCACACAAAGCACCATTTCAAACAATTGAAAAAGCAAAGCAAGTGATCTAAAACAAGTAACTAAGAGCCCATGGAAAACCATGGATGAAAAGGGTGCTAGCACCTTCCCTTTTCATAATCTACCCCCCGAACTCAAGAAAACATCTCAAAGGTCTTTCCTGTGCTTTTTTACCTTTCCTTTTGGATAAAATAAAAGTCGGTGGCGACTCTTGCTAAACCGAAACATTTGCGAACACAAAAGCAAAACCTCAAGTCAGTTCTCCCACCGCATCACACCATGCATCTGGGGCAGTCCAGTCAACATTCCAAGAAATATCTCAAAGAAATGCTGAATATACCAGGTGCAAGTCTGTATCTGAATCATTTAGGGCATCGAACGTGAATTCCAACAAAGGATTACGTATGGTCAAGCAAACATTTTTCTAGAAATACTACAAATACTTGCTACTAGGGGCAGTGACAAATCCCTCACAAAGTCCTTCCATAGGGTGGTCCCCAACCAAAGTTTCAATCTCTGAAAACTTCTCCCCAGCTGAGTCGATCTCAAGAATCCTAGAGGATTTCTGCCAAAAGAAAGCACCGCTCCAGCAAATTGGAAACAAGGTTTATTTCCCCAACAAACTACAGATTCCCCAGTTGGAATTTTCCTCCCAGACTCTTATAAATCAAGGGACTACAAGTCCTCTTCCCCAGTAGACTTCTCTACAATCTCCAATAAGTTACTACGATGCCTGGAAACCGACCAGATAACAGTTAACTTCAGTAAGTTGTTGTGAAGCCTGGAATTCGACTAGATAATAATCAATTTCATTCTCTTAGATTTATTGTAAAGCTTGGAATTTGACCAGATAATAGTTCAACTTCATTCTCTCAGATTTGTTGTGAAGCCCGGAATCCGACCAGATAATAATTAACTTCATTCTCTCAGATTTACTGTGAAGTATGGAAACCGACCAGATAACAGTTAAATTCAGTAAGTTACTACGAAGCCTGGAAACCAACCAGATAACAGTTAACTTCAGTAAGTTGTTGTCAAACTTGGAATCCGACCAAATATCAGTTCAACTTCATCATTTCAGTAAGTTACTGTGAAGCTTGGAAATCAACAAGATAATAGTTAACTTCAGTAAGTTGTTGTGAAGCATGGGATTCGACCAGATAACAGTTCAACTTCATTCTCTCAGAAATTTTTTGTGAAGCCTGGAATCCGACCATATAACAATTAAATTCAGTAAGTTACTGCGAAACCTGGAAACCGACCAGATAACAGTTAACTTCAGTAAGTTGTTACGAAGCCTGGAATTCGACCAGACAACAGTTCAACTTCATTCTCTCAGAAGTATTTTGTGAAGCCTGGAATCCGACCAGATAACAATTAAATTCAGTAAGTTACTGTGAAGCCTTGAAACCGACCAGATAGTAATTAACTTCAGTAAGTTGTTGCGAAGCTTGGACCCGACCAGATATCAGTTTAACTTTATCTTTTCAAGTAATTTTCTACGAAGCCTGAAATCCGACCAAATAGCAGTTTAATGTTAGTAAGTTGCTGCGAAACCTGGAATCCGACCAGATAACAGTTTAACTTCACTATCCCAAGTAATTTTCTGCAAATCCTGGAATGTGACCAGATAACAGTTAATTTAATCTTCCCCGGTAAGTCGCTGCAAAGCCTAGAATACGACCAGATAAAAGTCAACTTATGTATCCTCAACAATTTGCTGCCAAGCCTGGATTTCGACCAGATAACAGCTAACTTTCCTTCCTCTTCCATCAAGATATAACTCCCTAGTAGAGCAACAGACAATTGAGGCTCCTAAACTCTTTTCCCCAAGTGGAAGTCAACATCCTCCACAGAGTTTTCTTCTCAAGCAAAATCAACTTCCCCAGCGAAGTTCTCCTCAAACAACAAAACAGGAATCCCCAGTGGAAACATTCTAAGCAAGATCTGGAAGGGTGTGCATACTCTTCATCCCCAACAGCCATCTGAGATTTAGCTTCCCGAAACTCCCCAAAACTTGTCGAGGATTTATTTTCCAAGATAAAATTACATTCCAACAATATCTCATGAATCATATTTACATACAGGATAAATGCATAAAACATAATCTCATTTATTTTGAGAAACATCATTACTCCATGCATTTCATACATCATGACATTGCATAAGGCTAACTCTTTACCTTTTCAGGAAAGACCAAACAACAGATAACTATCGTCAACAATTTTTAAAAGTTCCAGATTAATACCTGTTACAAGATAGGACAACTATTTATGGATGACTGATTGAAGATTAATACCTGTAACAAGAAAGGAAAACTATCTTTATTTCTAAAGTCAAAGATAAATTCCTGAAGCAAGTTAGGGCAGTTATCTACACGACCGGCTGAAGCAATCCTATACGAGCTCCTTCTCATACACTCTTTTGGAAACAGTTCAGATGCGATCCAGATATGGCTGACATTCTGATACTTATTCCAGATTCTCTTCTAGAAATAGTTCATATGCGATCCAGATATGGCTGACATTCTAATACTTATTCCAGATCTCTTCTAGAAACAGTTCAGATGCGATCCAGATATGGCTGACATTCTGATACTTATTTCAGATTCCTCCTAGAAACAGTTCAAATGCGATCCAAATATGGCTGACATTCTGATACTTACTCCAGATCTCTTCTAAAACAGTTCAGATGCGACCCAGATATGGATGACATTCTGATACTTATTCTAGATTCCAAATACAATCCAGATACGATCCAGATACGGATGTCATTCTGCAACTCATTCAGCATACCTTTCAAATACAGTTCAGATACGATCCAGATACGGATGTCATTCTGACACTCATTCAGTACAACTTTCAGATACAATCCATTTATGGATATTATTCTGATATTCATCCCACTACATCTACTATTTATGTATAAATCAACCAAAAGATTTATCCTGATGGCATCTATAAGCCCATCTCCAAAAACTTTCCATCATCTCTCCAAATGGCATCTTTAAGACCATTCCCTACACAATCAACCACCACATCATCGAGTCCATTTTTGGGCACTTTAGTGTTCAATCATCTTCCACCTTCAAGTCACGAATAACGGGCTTGCCAATCTAACTCTTCAGGTTTAAGAAGATTGAGCAAGGGCAGCTGTTGTACCCCAAAATTTGCCCTCTCATTTCTCAAGAATTTTCTCACAAGATCCTCCTTGAATCAAGTTTGCAGTTTTGATACATCAATTTGGGTTTGAATTGGCATAAGGGCAAAATGGTCAAAATGCACACTAAAAAGTCAAACTTTGACTTTTGGATCAAAATCAAGTTTCAAAAATCACATTCCATCAAAACATGTTAGAATATGAAATTTGGTTCATCAAGAAAATCAAAAGTCAAAGTTTATTTGGAAAAGTCAAAATTCGAAACACTTAGAAATTTTTCTAAGTGCTAAGAAAAGATGATAAGTTCAGAACTTCTAGCCAGATTTTCATTATGATGCAAGCTGATTCAGGAAGAACTTCTGACACATGAGTTGTAGATCTCAATGAGATCTAAAACATTAAAGAATAGAACTTCTCCTAGAAGTGCTGGGATTTCAAGTTATAAACCCTTGAAGACATGTCCATGAAGCTAAAACACTTAGGAAATTTTGAGCATTTCCAAGTCAGAATTTGGTTAGAACTTCTGGGCCAGTTCTCATATAGGTACGACCAGAGTTTGAAAAAGTAATTCAAAGATGGTTTATAAAGCATGCTACAAGCTTTCTGAAAAGTATGAGAACTCCTTCAGATCATGCTGGAGCAGGGAGATTTAAAGATCAGAAGATGGACATTTGTTCTTAATTTAAGTTACGTTTATGCTGAACTTCTGATCTTGTTTCAAGCTATGATGCATAATATCATGTTGCAGGCTTTCTGGCTTGTTAGATCTCATCATCATTTAATGCTCACACCCACTTTTGAGTCTTTGTCCAAAGGATCTTCCCACGTGTAGCATAAAAGTACCATTGTTGTCCTTGAAAAGAAAACTTTTGTACAAAGTTTATTTTGAGCCCATGCTTCACTTTGCTTCTGAGTGTACTTCCTCCACAAATCCTGCCTGCAAATTCAGATTAAGTGTGATTAAAGCTAATAACCACCCTACCTTGCCTTGAAACTTGCTTGTCTAAACTTGCTTCAAAAACAAGTCAACGATCCATAACCCATGATGGTTGTACTCTTGACTTCTCCAAGCTTCTAAATCCTTTGCCTATAAATTAAACTTCATTTTCAACTGTTAATGGGGGACATTGAAAAAAAAGCCTTGAAACCATGATGGAAATTCCATGAACCTGAAACTGCAAAGTTTCTGATTTTTGCATTCAAACTCCAGTTTTCCTTAAGTGTTTCTTCACCAAATCTTTAACACAGTTTCTGATATATACGTAGAAGCCTTCCCAACTTCTGTTTTCAAACTGTAACACAATCTCTACCACTCTCCTCTCAAATATCAGAACCCTACATCTTGACTGCTCTAGAGCTTTCCAACCATTCATAGCTCAAGTTAAGGGTCGCCTTAGCTTTCTGAGAACTTGAGGAATCTGACCAGAACATCACAGTAGTCTGAATCAGACTCTAGTTCACAGAACAACTTCTAGCTGCAAGGTAAGTTTATTTTGACTTTTATCTCATTACTTAGACATTGTTAGGCTTGCATTTTCAAAGATACAATGTAAATATCATGACTCTGATTCTGTACACATCTATAGATTTTATGCATATTGCCTAAGTAGAGAGAATTTTAGATTAGAACTTTTTAAGGAAATTAGGTTTCAGAATTAGGATTAGCAAAATTCATGTTTGCTTCTAATTTATAGTTGTGATACTTTGTATTTTTGAAACCATGATGAAATCTGCCATAACTATTATGTTTGCATTTTCTATTTTGTTGAGAAATAACTAAGTTGCAGATACTCTGGCTGGCATGGAGAAGGAGATGAATTTCATCATCAGAACTTACTTCATGATACATGTTTATGTTTTACTTCTAATACCGGATGTGTAGCCACCCCAGTGGTAGAGGGTGCGCACATAAGGAATTTGTGTTAAGGGTCCTGAGTTCTAGTCCCAGAAACACCTTTTTATGTTTATTTCTTGACATTTTCCCCATTATTTGTTAAACATTGACCCTGGACCAGAACTTATAGATAAACCCCCTTTAGTTGATTGTCAAAACAGTGATCCTGGACCAGAACTTCCAGATATTCCTATCCAACAGCATTGACACCTCACAGACCCATTATCAGAACTTCTAGTCTTCCAGTAACACTAGAACTTCTAGGTTTCCAGCTGCATTAGAACTTCTAGACTCTCTCAACAACCAGAACTTCTGACCTTCCAATAACACTAGAACTTCCAGGCTCCCTCAGTAACCAAAACTTCTAACCTTCCAGTAACACTAGAACTTCTAGGTTTCCAGTTGTATCAGAACTTCTAGGATTCTCTTTGTTCCCGGTAACCCCATAACTTCTGGCTTTCCCCATTTTCTGCTAACATTTTCCTTTCGATTTGCAGCACACCAGAGTTAGAGCTTCTGCTCTTTCTCATATTTCTATTCTTTCAGCCATGCGCTGACTCTAATTTTTATCTTTTTTATTTTCATTAATCAAAAACACCAAAAATACTTTATATTCATACGCTTTACTTTATTTCTTTTAAAACAAAAAGACTAAAAATATTTTCTTAAGCAAATATATTTCTTCTCTTAACCAAAAACAAAACAAATATATTTTATATTTAAATTTTTGTACATTATTTCAATATGGTTGTAATAGATAATTATAACTTTAATTTCTTGCAACCCCCATTGTAAATTTGTAAACCCCATCCCCCTAATGGTTGTAATAGCGTAGAATATTTAATTTCTGCAATTTATCGCTTTCATATGAATGCTAGTAAAGTAGAATTTGTATGGGAAGATAAAAATCAATCTTAAAGAACACTAATCTAAGATAAACCAAGCATGAAATACAAACACTTGTGCACATGCACCCCTAGGGTAATTCCACTTGTTGCCTTATGAAAAATGGTCATGTTATGCACGTGAGATGTCTTAGCAAAAACAATCAAAATACAAGATCGTAGTCCCTCGATGATGCTTTAAATGTTGCCTTTCAAATGATCTTAGTCCCTCAAGAAAAATGCTAAGACATCTCACGACATTGCTATCATGACTATACGATGACCCACGCCTGTCCCTTTACATCCAAAGATAAAGCTTCTTACTAATCAATGGTAAGATAGCAACATCTAAAGGAGGAGGAAAAGAAAAAAGACTTTTGAGTAGGTAGAAACGTTCTTAGTTGCTTGCTCATCTTCAAAACAAACATCTTTTAAAATGTACCAACACTTTCCATGAAATATTTTCAAAAGTCCAACACTTTGTATACATTCTTATAAAGATGAGAATCATTACAAAATTTGCCTAAACGAAGGCGCTTTTCAAAAATACTTTCAAAAACCCACCATAAAGCACACATTCAAACAAAAGCAAATGATCTAGCAAGCAACTAAGAGCCCATAGATGACTATGGATGAAAATGGTGCTAACACCTTCCCTTTTCATAATCTACCCCCCGAACTCAAGAAAATAATCTCAAAGGTCTTTCCTGTTCTTTTCACCCTTTCCTTTATTGGATAAAAGAAAAGTCAGTGGCGACTCTTGCTATCCGTAACAATTGAGATCAAATGCAAAACATCCCAAGTCAGTTCTCCCACCGTGTTACAGAATGAAAAGGACAAAATAATTGTATTCTCTAGTACTAATTGTTTAGGTAAAGATGGTTATGAAAGGAACATGGTGACATAAGGAAAAGTAGGAACCTAACTCCAAAAGATTTAGCCTACTATCCCAAAAAATTCTACCTTGACATAAGCCCTATTACAACCTCGAAAGACCTTAAAAGTGTGTATTTAGATATAACTTTTATTGACTTTGTTAGAAATTTTACAAACTTCTGATAAAATGCTTTTGTATGTTGAATGTGTGACCACCCTATTCAATTCGAGTGAAAAAGGTGAGATGAGAGACATGTTAAGTACATTTGAATATTGGAGGAACTTTTAAGATTTATCTGAATTGAAGTAGGGAGAAAAAGTGATGATTAGAAACAAGATAGTGGTGATATTCATTGGTAAGGTTAAGCATTCTTTTATGTTGAAATTTTAAGTTTAGAGGCGAGTTCCTTGAGGACAAGCAACAAAGTAAGTTTAAGGTTGAAATGACACTCTGTCACTGCATAATTTTTACGAGCATTTTGAATGTTATCAAGTTAATTTTGGAGAACATATGAGTTAAATTAAAGAAGAAATGAAAAGAATAGAAGAAGAGAAAGAAAAAGAAGATTATAAAAGGAAAAGAGGCATTATTTTACAAGGGTAGTGATTTTTTGAGCTGAAAGTCACAGCAAGGCAATTCTGGAGAAAGGAATTTTAGAGTTTTCAATCATTGGAGAACCTATTCTTCATTGATTTTCATGTATTGTTCTTCTAAACTCATGGTATTGACTTGTATTACTATGAGTATCTAATTTTCTCTTGATTAGGTTTTGTTAGACGAAGTTAATTTGATTTGTTAAACTATGTAACTGGCTCATGATTTGGTATTCTAGTTATTATTTTCTAATCTTTTATCTTAATGATATTTGTGTGTTGACGAACATATGAATTAAAATTAGGTTTGTAGTGATTATTAGTCCTAACGTTGTGAACCAAAAATAGGATAATTTTTCAAACATAGTAATTGATTTAAGAATAAATAATTATAATTTTGAGATCAAGAAATTAATGAGTGTTCTTGCCAGTTTTAATTTGAATTTGCCTAAGGAATTAGGGAGTCGTTGTTAAGAAGAGTGAGTTATACACCAAGGAATTAGGTATACGGTCGTGTTAATTTATCGTAATTCTAGAAAATCATCACTTCATAGAAATAGACGTAGTTACCAACAATGATAATCAATGGACTCGAAACGAAACCTGATCGCTTTCTCCATGTATTTTCTATCAATTTTATTCGTGCAATTTACTTTGCAAATGGAATGTGAAAACCTCCTCAATATTTACCTTTAAAAGCACACTAATAACCTAGTTAATATAACATAATCCCTATGGATATGATCTTATACTTTTATTACTCCAACACAATTAATACACTTGCTAATTAGTCATCATCTATCTAGCTTGATGATGCATAATGAGCATACCACACAACTTTAAAAACATCAATATGTATGTTTCCTTATCAACTAGTTAGTAAGACTTATCATTTACTGGCGGAATTAGAACACAAAGCATTATGGCCTCCAAATTCCTATATATTATGATCTTTATAAATTAGAGAATTGAGAATCCTTCAACTTAATGAGTTGGAGGAATTCTGAATCTGCTCTTATAAGAATCCAAATTTTCAAAAAAAAACTAAGAAATGGCATGAAAGGGAGACCCATAAAGGGTAATTCTTGAAAAGGAAATTGGTTTTCATGTTTAATTTCAAGTTAAGGTTATTTCTTGAAAAGATGATGTCTAGATGGTAAGGGCCATATGTTATCAACAAAGTTTTTCCTCGTGGAGCAATAGAACCAAGGAATAAAGTTATTAGAGGAAAATTCAAACTAAATGGATAATGAATCAAACCTTACCATGGAGGAGAAGATATTAGTATGATTAATGTGATGTCAATTCAACCAATTTAGATGTACGATCGTCGATTTAAGGACATCAAAAAAAGGCTGCACACGGGAGGTATTCTTAATAAGTAATAAAGAAAGTACTTAATTTCTAAAGAAAGAAGTATTCGCGAATAAAAAATTATTAGGCATAATCTAAGTGAATAATCTAACTAAATCCAAGATTTGGCATATTTTCTAAAATATCCCACTGAAAAACTTAGCGCCATTAAACCTTATAAAGATCTCTGAAAGTGCGTGTGTTGAAATTGTGTTAAACCACTAACAAGATGTTAAACATAATGTTGGAATAATGTGTATTACAATAAATATGTGTGTCATACTCCAAATTTATCCGCCTTATTTTTTACAGTCAAATAATTTTTAAAATTGATTTTATATAAATTTATTTGGTTTATTTACAATAATATTTTAGGTTTTATATAAATGTTTACTTTCAATAAATTTTGCCTATTTAAAAATATATAATAGTTTACTTTAAATTATTTTTATTTCTTAAATAACAAACATTTCTCCACCCTTCAAATGCAAGCATAAGGTCACAAGTTTGAGTCTTATTGTTCTATTTCTTAAACATTTTTTGTTGATCAGCTTGTTGATCAAAGAAGATCTAATTTAATTTTATTTATAATTTAGATTGTTTTAACTTAATTTTTTCATCTATAAATAAGACATATTTTTCACACTTTCAAAAATCAACAATCATCCACAATATCCATAATTTTTCACAATTCTACAATTTCAACTCTACACACACTTCATTCATACTTCATATTTGCAATTTCTTTTCAAAAATTTCTATTCTATATCATTAGTAATTTTTTATTCTTATTTTTGACCAATAATTAAAATATGAGATAGTTTTTTTTTTGTTTTCAATTAATTTATTTATTTTTTCAACCAAATGATAAATATTCGGATAGTTATTATTATAAAAAAATCAAATCTTTATACTAATGATTTTTTCATTTAGAAACACTCTCGTATTCACACAAAACAGTTTCTGACAGAACCTTTTTTAGTCAAGAAACCAAAGCTTTTGTTTTGTCCTTTATACAATTTCACACTGGCATTAGAATTTTTGTTTTTGTAGAGTCAATTTCTTTACCATTAAAAACCGTTGGCGTTAGCTGTCAACAAGAATGTAGGAACTAGAATAGGAATATAGTTATTAATTAATAATTACCCTGATTTGGTTATAATTATCCTGATTTAGTTATAATTAGAAATAGGGATTTCTATGTATATATATAGTACCTAGTTTCCTGTATAAGATACAATTGAAATATATGAAAGAGTAATCTCAGTTCTTAACATGGTATCAAGGCCAGGTCTTAATCCAGACCTACGGTAACACTTTCATCCTTCTTCCATGGCCGAATCGGATTCAAACTCCGATGAGGCTACCTCGTCTTCTATTCTTGCTGAGTTGACAACGAAAATGACGGAAGTTCTGAACCGTGCTTCAGCCCCGTCACAAATTGGCTCTGACCATACGGTGGCACCGATTGGCATCAAGTTAGATGGCAGCAACTATCCCCTTTGGTCCCAGGTGGTCGAGATGTATATCTCGGGCAAAGACAAACTGGGATATATCAATGGAGATCTCCCGCAACCCCCTCAAACAGATCCTACATTTCGACGTTGGCGGACTGACAACGCGATTGTGAAGGGGTGGATAATCAACTCAATGGACTCTTCTCTAATCAGCAACTTTATTCGATTCTCCACTGCCAAGCTGGTGTGGGATGCAATTGCTACCACATACTTTGATGGCAGTGATACCTCTCAGGTGTATGACCTTCGGCGATGGGTGACACGTCTTAAACAAGCCGGTGGTTCTCTTGAAAAATATTATAACGATCTCCAAGGACTTTGGCGTGAGATAGATTTTCGTCGTCCAAATCCGATGACATGTCAAGTTGATATCCAACACTACAGTACACTTGTCCAAGAAGAACGAGTGTATGTGTTTTTGGATGGACTTGATGACCGCCTAGACAATATCAGAAGTGATGTTTTACAAATGAAACCGTTTCCAACTGTGGAGCAAGCATATGCACATGTTAGGAGGGAAGCTCTCTGTCAAGCAGTGATGACAGACAACTCCAATGAATCATCTGGAGCAGTTCTCGCATCTAGGGGTCTCAAATTACAGAGCAGTAAGATATTGTCTCAATCCAAACATAAAGGACCAGTTAATGGCACTAAGTGCTCTCATTGTGGAGGTAACAAACATACTAGTGAGACATGTTTTAAGCTTCATGGCTATCCAGACTGGTGGACAGACTTTCAGGCTCGAAAGTGTCGCGATACAACTGAGAGCAACCCGGGCAAAGCTGCGGTAGCTACTGCTGAACCACATCTTTCCCTCATTCCGAATTCAAGTTCCCACACCACTGAAGGTAATGTACTAATTTTCTCTAATGATGATGATGATTCTAATGCATGGATACTTGATTCCGGAGCTACCGATCATATGACGTTTGATGCTACGGATTTTTCCGAACGTTCAACCCCTCGGCGCTCAAGTATTGCCAATGCAAATGGTGGTTTATCGGCGGTAACAGGGGCTGGAACTATGATGTTATCACCAGCCCTTTTGCTTTCAAATACACTACTTGTTCCCTCTCTATCTCATAAGTTGTTGTCTGTGAGTCAAATTACAAAAGACTTGAACTGTGTTGTGCTAATTTATCCATCTTTCTGTTTCCTTCAGGATATTCTCTCGAAGGAGATCCTTGGGCGTGGTACTAAGAGAGGGGGACTGTACTATATGGAGGATTTCAGTGTAGGCCGAGCGCATCACATGCATTATCCAAGAAACAAAAAAATGGAGCAAGCTTTACTTTGGCATCGTCGATTAGGCCATCCTTCGTTTGGCTACCTGAAACACGTGTTCCCAAATTTATTTTCAGATACATCTTTGTTGAACTTCAAATGTGAAGCTTGTATTTTAGCCAAGAGTCATCGAGTCACTTTTCCATTAAGTATGAATAAAAGTAATGTTTCTTTTGCTTTAATCCATTATGATGTATGGGGTCCATCCCCAAAATCCTCTATCTCTGGTTATCGGTGGTTTGTGATATTTGTTGATGATTGCACTCGAATGACTTGGATTTATTTGTTGAAACAAAAAAATGAAGTGGTACACATATTTCAACAATTTCATAAAATGATTCAGACTCAATATTCAAAGAAGATTAGGATCCTTCGCTCTGATAATGGTGGGGAGTTTGTAAATCACCAATTCAGTGAGTATTTCAACAAACACGGACTTATTCACGAAACCACATGTCCACAAACTCCACAACAAAATGGTATTGCAGAACGGAAAAATCGCCATATCTTGGAAACTGCTCGTGCTCTTCTACATGGAGCACATGTGCCTCAACACCATTGGACTGATGCTGTTACTACAGTAGTATATCTCATTAATCGGATGCCATCGAAGGTTCTTGAATTTAAAACTCCGCTGCAGACCTTGTCCAAATTTGTACCGCTGCCTACAATACAAATACTTCCACCTCGCGTCTTTGGGTGTGTTGCGTTTGTTCACCTACATAAAAACCAGCGCGCAAAACTTGATCCGTGTGCAATTCGCTGCCTGTTTTTGGGATATGGTGTCCACCAGAAAGGGTATCGCTGCTATGACCCTACTACTCGACGCATTTATGTAACTATGGATGTTACATTCTTGGAATTTGAACATTTCTACTCCTCGGTATCACCCAATTCTTCTCTTCAGGGGGAGACACCAGAAGAAGAGTCGAATTGGTTGACATTTGACTGGTTCAAAGATATTGATATACCATCAACTGAAGCTTTTAGTGATTCTTGTCAAATTCAAACAGAACATATGAGTCCTGAAGTTGAAGTATCGGAATCCCCCTCCCCCTCTCCAGTACTCAACGATCCATCTCCTGAGAATATCATTGAGGTAAGCTCTCCTATATCTCCTGAAAATAATAATGGTGATATCTCTGTTAGCTATGAATTACCTCACAGGCATAATCGAGGAAAACCACTGAAGCGTTACTCTCCTGAAGAAGAGGATCATAGATCGAGATACCCAATTGTTAATTATGTCTCTATGAAGGACTTGTCTGAACCCCTTAAGAAATTTGCAAATGAGCTATCTTCACACAGTGTACCTAGCAACGTTGAAGAGGCCAATGAAGATCCTAGATGGGTTCAAGCTATGAATGAAGAAATGGAGGCATTAAACAAGAATGCGACATGGATTCTTGTCCCTTTACAAAAAGGAAAGAAACCAGTAGGGTGTAAGTGGGTTTTCTCTATCAAGTACAAAACTGATGGGTCTATTGAAAGGTACAAAGCAAGACTTGTAGCTAAAGGCTTTACACAAACATATGGCGTAGACTATCAAGAAACCTTTTCTCCTGTTGCCAAGTTGAGCACTGTCAGAGTTCTTTTATCTCTTGCAGCAAATCTTGATTGGCCATTGCATCAGTTAGATGTGAAAAACGCCTTTCTCCATGGGCACTTAAAAGAAGAAATATATATGGATATCCCTCCGGGATACATGACAAATTATGAGACTAAGATGGTGTGTAAATTGCAACGCAATTTGTATGGTTTGAAGCAATCTCCTAGAGCGTGGTTTGGGAGATTGAACCTGGCAATGAAAAAATATGGCTTCCAACAAAGTAACTCGGATCATACGTTTTTTTTGAAACACTGTCAAGGTAAGGTCACAGTTTTGATTGTGTATGTAGACGATATGATTATTACAGGAGATGACTCTGAGGAAATAGCAAAACTTCAAAAACAACTGGCAACCGAATTTGAGATGAAAAATCTAGGTGGACTCAAATATTTTCTAGGTATTGAAGTTGCTAGGTCGAAGAAAGGCATCTTTTTATCTCAACGAAAACATATCCTAGACCTTTTATCAGAGGTTGGGCTACTTGACTGTAAACCTGTAGATACTCCAATTGTCCAGAACCACCAACTTGGAGAATATCCAGATCAAGTGCCAACTAACAAAGGAAGGTACCAGAGATTGGTTGGCAAACTTATTTACTTATCTCAGACACGACCTGATATAGCGTATGCGGTAAGTGTAGTAAGCCAATTTATGCACAACCCGAGTAAAGATCACATGGACGCAGTAATTCGAATCATGCGGTACTTGAAGTCCTCGCCTGGAAAAGGCTTGATGTTCACAAAGAATAATCATGTACAAGTTGAAGGCTATACAGACGCTGACTGGGCAGGAGATATCACCAACAGAAAATCCACCTCAGGCTATTTTACCTTTGTTGGAGGAAATTTGGTTACGTGGAAAAGTAAGAAACAAAAGGTGGTAGCATTATCAAGTGCTGAAGCAGAGTTTCGAGGGATGGCTAAAGGTCTGTGTGAGCTTCTTTGGCTTCGAAGACTGTTAATTGAAATTGGCTTTGTTCCGGATAGTGCGATGAATCTTTTTTGTGACAACAAGTCTGCAATTGAAATTGCTCATAATCCGGTTCAACATGATCGGACCAAACACGTGGAAGTAGATCGACACTTCATTAAGCAAAATTTGGAGACCAAGATAATTCAATTTCTGTTTGTTAAATCTGAAGATCAATTAGCAGATATACTCACAAAAGCCGTATGTAGTAGAGACTTCTACAACGCACTTGACAAGTTGGGCATTCGAGACATCTATGCACCAACTTGAGGGGGAGTATTGGCGTTAGCTGTCAACAAGAATGTAGGAACTAGAATAGAAATATAGTTATTAATTAATAATTACCCTGATTTAGTTATAATTATCCTGATTCAGTTATAATTAGAAATAGAGATTTCTATGTATATATATAGTACCTAGTTTCCTGTATAAGATACAATTGAAATATATGAAAGAGTAATCTCTTATTTTTAAAATCCTTTTGTACATACCCTAAGATATCAATTTTCTTACATGATTATCACAAAAAAAATCAAAATGAATCTCTATTTCTCTATTATCAGTCACGTAAAACACAAACCTTCATCTAAACAATCCTCTCAAATTTTCATCTTCAAAAACTTGACTAATATTATTCTTGTTCACTAAACCCCTCACCTTTCCATTAGACAATAACAAAACCATTCATATTCAAAAAACTTCCACCGAGATACTCATCAGCGCCGTTAATCTCCATACCAGGTTCATCTCTTTCATGTTTTTTGTTGTCTTGAGAAAAAGAAGAAAGAAGACGGGAAGAACAAAGGAGAGTGGGAGACCGTGATGAAAGAGAGAGATTATATTACTTCTTTTTTATCTAGAATGTTGTTGTGATAATATGTGCACTTTCAATAGTATTTAGGAACATTATTTATTATTTATCTTTTTATTTATTATTTTATTTATGTTGGTAGTTTAATGGTTTAAATTTGAATTCTAATTATAATATCTACTCACGTGTGTGTTTTACAGGTACAGTAAAAGAATTCCCCTTATACTATTTTCTTTTTTTTTTATTTCTCTTATTTTAATGTTTTATGTATTTATTATTATTATTATTATTATTATTATTATTATTATTATTATTATTATTATTATTATTATTATTATTATATTTTGTTGTTTTCTTAAACAAACTATTAAAAGTCGATATAAATATAAAATAAATATTATATAGTTATGGTTAAAAAATGTAAATAAATATATAAGAATTAATAGGAAAAAAAGATTTCAATGGTGGTTATCGTATAAATCATTAATTTAATTTATCAAATTGTAGTAGTTGTCAAGTTATACATCGAAATTATGTTAAAAAATATATGAGCATATAATGTAGTACGTTTCACACACTCATATATAAAATCGATTATCTACCCGAACATTCACATAGGTCCGCGCAATTTAGTTATAAATACTAAATAAATATAGTATAGTGATGGTTAAAATTTTATATATATATATATATATATATATATATATATATATATATATATATATATATATATATATATATATATATATATATATATATATATATATATATATATATATATATATATATATATATATATATATATATATATATATATATATATATATATATATATATATATATATATATATATATATATATATATATATATATATATTATATATATATATATATATATATATATATATATATATATATATATATATATATATATATATATATATATATATATATATATATATATATATATATATATATATATATATATATATATATATATATATATATATATATATATATATATATATATATATATATATATATATAATATATATATATATATATATATATAAATTTAATTTAATTTAATAAATAATGATTTAATTATATACTATCTAACATATATGAGTATTGATCTTACCGAGTCAGAATGGACCGTCACGACTAGTTCGGGCCGAACTTGAATGAGATGGGGGGTACCTACAAGACACTCCGATGGAAAAGTAAGTTGTGGAATGAGCAAGCAAGTGTAAGAGTTAGAAAATGTTGAATACCCGGCCCTCTTAGGAGAGAAGGTATTTATAGCCCCCAACGTTGGGCCAAAGTCCCCATTATTGGGCCACGTTGAGGCCCAATAACAGGAAATGCCAGGGCTTACGTGTGTATGGAGTCTAGCAATTGGACTCCCCCTAGTCAACTGCTCTGCGAGAATAGGGTTGGACCCATGATTCTCGGAGGGCGGTTTAAGATGACTGTCGTGGGATCGTGGGCCATGTCCTCCAATGGACGTGTGGGGAGTTGCCCAACGGTCCCTAACTTGGGCTCTGTTTTTGGGCTTCCCATTCAAAGGGTAAGTGTAGGCCCAATCCAGATCAGAAGCCCCCCAAGTTATTGCCCTTGAGAAAAAGGACAGTGACTTGAGTTCAGCTCTCGATGTCGGAGACTTGATCGAGGAGGACGGTCAAAGTCCTCTGAAAGGAACAAGTTGTTGCCCATATGGGGGACAAGTTCGAGTGTGTCGGGGGATATCATGGATGAACGAGCAGTGAGACCGAAGGGGTCAGTCGCTTTCTCGAGAGGACTGTATTAGTTATAGGGAGCCTCTGCGAGATTTCTTTCGACGCGCCCGTCTTGAGGGAGTTGTCGATATGTCGAGCATTACTTCGTCCCTGAGGTTGTTGAATGGATGTGCCCGTGTACGCACCCAAGAGTCGAGCATTTCCTCGCGTGGGGTATCTGTCTCATGCTTGTATGGGGATAACGCGTTAGAGTCGGACATATGCTCGTCAATCTAGAAGGGACACGTGGTTGACAGTTGAGCCACGTGGCCAACGCTTTGGGGTGCCACATGTGATCAGTGGGAATAGAACTGACTGTTTTGGAATGCTGGTTCGCGTTTGCGTTTGTTTTCGCAAAGTGTCGCGGTAAGCAAGAGTCGCCACTGTCTTTTATTTTATCCAACAAGGAAAGGACAAAAGCACAGAAAAATTCCTTTTTGAGATGTTTCTCGGGTTCGGGAGGTAGATTATAGAAAGGGAAGGTGTTAGCACCCTTTCTATCTGTGGTTATCCACGGGCTCTTAGGTACTTGCTCACTATGTTTTCAAAAGTTTGCTTTTCTTTGTGTTTGTGGGTTTTGAAAAGAGTTTTTGTTTTGAAGAGAGTGTAAGTGCGAAAAGTTTTGTTTTTGTTTTCAAAAGAGCAAGTACTTAAGAACATCTACCTACTCAAAAAGGAATTAAACTGTACAAATGTCCTTTAGACAGTACTATCCCACTATTGAGGATTAGGTAGCACCGTCGTTGGAGTTTTCGGGTCAATTCGGTTTAAGGGACGTGTGGTCACTAAAGCAATGTTAGGATGCTTTAGCGGTAACCCTAATGTCTTAGATCATTTTTATCGAGGCAACCATTTCGAGGCAACTTTTGATCTTTGGACAGGAGGGCAACCTCTAAGACTTCCTATACTCAATGACCACGTTCGAGGAAACGAAGTGAGGTGTACCCTAGGAGTGGCATGTGCAAGTGTGTCAATTTTCAGTTATATTATCTTTGCATGTCATGGTGAGCTATTGTTGATTTTAAGTTAAGAGTTAATCTTGTCATGCATAGCCTAGTTAGCATACATCTAAACAGTTAATATATGTACAGGAATTTAAAGTGCGGGAATTGTAAATCCTACGCTATTACAAGGCTTCGAGGAGAGGGATTATTTACATGTCCAAAATTGGGGGGATAAAGCAGTGAAGTGTAAAAGATCTTAGTTAAGCTATTACAAACCAGTAGGCAGTTACAATAAAATAAACGCGCGCGAAAAAAAATTGAATCAGAGTGTCCTTGGGTTTTGACCCTTTTTTTATTAAATAAAGCATATTTTTTTGTCATTTTTGATTTAAGAATTAAGCCTAACTAATGATTAATTAATTAAAAAAGAAAATATTTTTTGAGTTTTACTTTATTTTGAGAAAATGATCTAAATCTACTTAATTTTAGTTTTTAGAAAATGTTAAGATAATTAAAAGGTTAATTAACAAAGTTAATTTAATAGGAAAAAACTAGCCTAATGTTTTTGTGTTTTTGATTTTATGTTAATTAAAAAGATAAAAAGATGTCAATGAAAACAAAAATAAAATGCAAGGGGGATCCTTCGATCCAAGGAAAAAAAGGAACTTAGAGCCAAGGAGGGAATGGAAGCTTCGATCCAAACAGGGTCATGGTTCTTTCGATTGGGCCAGGACATGGGCATGAACAGCCTTCGATACAGGGAATGGGATTTCCCTTCGATCCTGGGAAAAATGCCTTCTTCGATCCAGGAGGACTATGGGAAGCTTCGATCCAGAGAAGGTGTCTCCTTCGATCTGGGATGCTATACCTGCAAAAGTATGTTAGCAAAATAAAACTCAGGGCCTCGTATCAAACCCCAGGCCCTTCGATCCTGCATGCGCTGAGTCTTTTCAGGCTAAATCTGCAGCAAATGTTAGCAAACGAAGAACATGACCTGGGGCCAAACCCAAGCCCTTGAATTCTGTCTAGGATGGCAAATCGAATAGGATAAAAAATATGGAGGTGTTATGCAAAATGAAAAGTTTTGACAATTTACCCTCTCTTACCAGCAGATTGAATCTTCGATTTGGGTACTGGCTGGATGGGAGCACTTTCAATCTGAGGGCTTCTGGGCGTGGGCACCTTCGATCTGAAGGACTGCTTTGGCTTGGAAAATTATGACAACCTTTGATGGATTGTATCGGCAGCGCCTCTCCAATGTTTTTGTTCTCCTGTTCAGTTCTGTGTTTTTCCGTGTGTGTTTTCGTGTGTTTTTTCGTTCCCTACACTGCATGCTTGCCCTGGTATTTATAGGAATATGATGGTCTTGTAACGGCAAGAGATAGCCAATTAAACAGGCCATTAAAGTCATGAGACAAGAATCAGACACATTAAAATATTTCCTTTTTTGAAATATTCATGTCTCTTGAATGAACCTGGACACTTGGGATTTTCGAATGCCTTCAGGCCCTGCTCTTCGATTGGTCCTTGTCCAAATATCAATAGAAGGGTACTAATTAAAATTCCAATCGAAAGGCTTTGTTAACAAACCAATCGAAAGGTGTTGTTCATGCTAATCGAAATGCTCCTTCAGAATACAAATCGAAGGGTCTTTCAGAATGCCAATCGAAGTGCTTGACATAATGTCAATCGAAGTGCTCCTTCAGAATACCAATCGAAGGGTCTTTCAGAATGCCAATCGAAGTGCTCCTTCAGAATACCAATCGAAGGGTCTTTCAGAATGCTAATCGAAGTGATCCTTCAGAATACCAATCGAAGGGTCTTTCAGAATGCCAATCGAAGTGCTTGTCCATAATGCCAATCGAAAGGCTCCTTCAGAATACCAATCTAAGGGTCTTTCAGAATGTCAATCGAAAGGTACTTAAAGCACCACTCAAAAATTTTCTTTTTCCTTAGGCAAGGGTTTGTGATCAACCATGCAGGGGGAAGACTTTGGAAAACATGTGAGGGGAAATTTTGGGGTGCAATACCACCCCTTCAAGGGGAAAGCCAAAACGCCCAATCAAATGATGACCTTTCATGAGGGACCTCTTGGGGCGTGGGTCACCTATAAAAGGGGGCCCCTGGGTCTCATTTTTCATCTTCTCAAGTTTCCTTTCAACTTTTCTTGCTCGTTGTGTGAAGCAATCCTCTCAACTTCCCAGATTTTCTATTTGAGTTCTTTATCCAAGTAAGTTACAACCTCTTAACATCACGTTTCTTTAGTGTTTCTGGATTAAATGTCTAAAGTATGCCTTGATTGGATGAACATTTATGAGTTCTATGATGAATACTCATGAATGTTCATTGAAGTTCATGAATTCTGTGTCGAGCACTTATGAATGTTCATTAGCTATAGCGTCGGGGGGATCTCCTCAAATAGTGGTAGTAACCCAGGGGATGGTTTCCCTGGATACGGGGATTATCTCGGGCTTCTCGCTCGGTGAGTGATCATCTCCCCAACAACGTGACCTCCCAACGAAATAGTCCACTTTAGCGTATAGCTGAGGGCTTGGGTCGAGTTCGTCGCCCTTTCACTTGATCTGCGGTGGAAGGGTGGATTTGATAATGTCGAATTCACTATTTTCCCCTGCTTTTCAGGTATAATGGCGCATTCAGTCGGGCACAACATTCCGGCCGCCAATTATGAAGGCGAGCCCTACAACGATGAGGACCCTTTGGCTTGGGTTTCTCCTGAGCACCGGAATAAACGGTTGTGCTTTTCTTAAGATGCAACGGATGCGTTCAATTGTTCGGAGGTACACGCAAAAGGGCCCCCCGCCAATTGGATGCTCCAAACTCCCCACTGCGACCGAAGAATATGCTCGATGTACCCGGGAAAACGGTTCCCCATGTATGAATTTGCATTTAAAGAGGTGGGGATGCGCCTGCCCTTCAATGATTTTCAAGTCGGGGTTTTCCAGTGGCTTCAATTGGCACCCTCTTAACTTCACCTGAACGCGCTTTTATTTATGCGAGCGTTCGACCTCGTATGCCAGTATTTGAGGATAGGTGCCACACTGCCCCTCTTTTTCCGTATCTTTCACCTCCAAAGACAATCCATCGGAGGGGGTAGGCGTGGGTGTCGTTCAAGCAATTCAGGAAGCTCTTTAGGCCTTACCTGGAGTCTGTCCGAAATTTCAAAGAGAGGTATTTCAATGTGAAGCCCTTGATGGATGCAGTCATAGATTCCCTGTATACTCGTATGGAAGAGGTGTAGGATGGGCGGCCAGTTACCCGGCTCGTGGCCAGATTTCCGCTCGAGTGGCAGTGGAAGCACTTCGAACAAAGGCTCGAATATTACACTGTGAAACCCGAGGACCTAGATTCTCAAGACCAGCTTTCGTATGAGAAGTTGTCGGCCTATGTCAAGAGTTTCTCCCTCGCGAAGTGCGTGGATGTGAACAACAACCTCTTGTTCGACGACAAGGGGGAGCATCTTTTATTTAATAGGTTGGTCAACACGAAGGCCTTGCTCGAATGCTCCTCAAACAGGGAAGCCATGAGGATTTTGGGTAGGGGACGTAGCCTAATTAATTTTCTCCTCTTTATGCACGAACGTGCTCGTGCTATTTTTGGTTTTCTAAACCGACTAACGATTCCTTTTGATTGCAGGTCGAATAGCATCCCTTTCTGAGCGTCTATTGAAGTTGAAGCCCAAGAAGGCGTCCACCTCAGGGCCAAAAAATAGTCGCCCAACTTCAGGAACAAGCCAAATCTGCGGGTCGGGCCAGTGGTTCCCCCTCCTCATAAAAAAATCTGGTTTCCTCTGGTGAGCCCGTCCAGATTCCCGTCAGCGAGCTCGGGGCTAAGAGGAAGCGTGTGGATAGTGCCGCGGGCGTAACACTCGAGGGTGACAAAGTGAATGCGGGGGTCTTTGTATTTCTTCCATGCTACCTAAACTGTGATCTCATCAGCGGAGAGAGCTCCCTCGGCGTGCACGAGGAGGACAGCGAGGCAATCTTGTCTAAAGATAAGGAGGTTCGTCGAAAGAATTTGGCTGAGGATGTGGCTGCTATGCTGAGAGTGCTCGAGATAGCCCTTTCGCTAAATGATAAGTCCTCGAGTATTCAAGCCTCTCTTGACACAGCCTATGCCAAAATTCACAAGTTGAAGGCCAAAAATGAGAAGTTAAAGTGTGACATCCTCAACCATGAATCAAAGTTTGAGGCCCAAGTTCAGCTTCTCAAGGATTTAAATGAGCAAAGGCCTCAACTGGAGGCCGCCACTAAAGAGAACGAGCGCCTGGTCACTCGCAAGACGGATTTGGAAGGGATCACTGCCCCAACGGAGGATGAGATCGATGCGGAGAAAGGCATGGCGACCAGGGAAGATTTGATCGCTCGCATCTACATGCTCGAACAAGACGTTGTTGATACCCTTGGCTACGACTTCAACACTGTCGTCGAGCAGCTGAAGATCTTGAGCCTGGGGTTTGAGATAGGTCGAGGGATCGGGCCCATTTAACCAAGTAATTGATGGGAAGATCTTTTATCCCCCTGATAGTAGTGGCATGGAAGATGAAGCTTGATTATATTTTTTATTCAGGGCCTGCGTGCCCGCTGTCATTTCAGGGCCTGCGTGCCCGCTATAATTCATTTAGTTTTTGTGGCCGTCGTGCCTAACCTGTAATTTTGAACAACATCGACCCTCGCGGTCGGCATTTTATAATTGTGTTACTTCGCTTTGATTCCATATAATTGCGTTGTTTATGATTGTTTATTTGATGAATGCTTGATATATCCCTTGGATATATGTGCCCGACCATCGTTGTAGTCGTTATGAATTTCTCACGAAGTCCGTGTCTTCCATGTGGAGATATGCGCTCGACCCTAATATTAGTTCGACACATATTGAAGTGTGTCAAGGGCGCGAAGTGGGAATCCGTGAGACGGGCGTATGATCGCGATCGAGATCCTATGCTCGTGGCGTGAACTGCCCATCGTAAGGTGGGTGTTCTGCCATGTTGGGGTACTTCAACAGTAGATCTCGTTCGAGGTGTCCCTGTCGGGCAAAGATGTTGCTCGTCAAAATGAATGACATCCTGCTTTTTGTTGGTGTGTAGGCCGCGTCCGTACCTCGATGCGCTTACATGGTCGAAGTTTCCCTTCATCGGCTGAAGATGAGTATTCGACAACTGAAGTCCTCAACAGGTGAAGGACTTAGATATAATATTGTTTTAGCTTCGCAGCATTCCAGGGTCGAGGTAGTGGTTCTCCATTCAATTGCTCCAGGCAATATGCTTCGGTGCCCATAGATCTTTGGACGCGGTAAGGTCCTTCCCAATTTGCGGCCAATTTTCCTTCGCGGGAATCCTTTTAGTTTCTTCGCAAGACTAGGATACCAACCTGAAACTCGCGCTTTATGACTTTGTTGTCGTGGTGTAGGGCTACTTGCTGTTTCAGCGTGGCCTCGCGCAGGGTTGCTCCTGATCGAATTTCTTCAACAAGGTCTAGCTCGTCTCTCAGGGCCTCATCGTTCATCTCCTCGTCGAGGGGCATTTCAGTTCTCCTAGATGGCTCAATGATTTCTACTAGGATGACCGCCTCGATACTGTAGGTCAGTCGGAATGGTGTCTCACTGGTCGTCGAATGAGGAGTTGTTCAATAAGCCCATAAGATGCTGTGTAATTCTTCGACCCACCCCCTTTTGGCTTCTCCTAGCCTGCGTTTGAGTCCTTGCAAGATGACCCTATTTGCGGCTCCAGCTTGCCCGTTAGTCTTGGGGTGTTCAACCGAGGTAAAATGTTGTTTGGTGCCAAGTTTAGCAACAGAGCTTTGAAAACCTTGGTCGGTGAACTGGGTGCCTTTGTCCGTGACGAGCACTTGTGGGATTCCAAACCGAGCGAGCACGTTTCGTTTTTAAAAATGGAGAATGTTGTGCGAGATGATTTTCGCGAGGGCTTCGGCCTCTATCCTCTTGGTGAAATAATCTACGGCCACAAAGAGGAATTTGTTTTGGTATGTCCCTTTCAAGAATGGTCCGAGGATATCCATTCCCCACCAGAAAAATGGCCGCGGGGATGATAGCGTGTTCAGCTCGCACGATGGAGCCAGGTGCATGTTGGCGTGTCTTTGGCACTTGTCACATTTCTTGACGTGTTCTTTGGCATCTTGTTGCATGGTCAGCCAGTAGTACCCCGCTCGCAATGCTCTTTGGACGCTCTAAGGTCCTTCCAAGTTTGCGGCCAATTTCCCTTTGTGGGAATCCTTCTAGTTTCTTTGCAAGATTAGGCTACCGACCTGAAACTCGCGCTTTATGACTTTGTTGTCGTGGCGTAGGGCTACCTTCTGTTTCAGCGTAGCCTCGTGCAGGGTTGCTCCTGATCGAATTTCTTCAACAAGGTCTAGCTCGTCTCTCAGGGCCTCATCGTTCATCTCCTCGTCGAGGGGAATTTCAGTTCTCCTAGATGGCTCCATGATTTCTATTGGGATGACCACCTCGGTGCCGTAGGTCAGTCGGAATGGTGTCTCATCGGTCTTCGAATGGGGCGTTGTTCGATAAGCCCATAGGACGCTATGTAATTCTTTGACCCACCCCCTTTTGGCTTTGCCTAGCCTGCATTTGAGTCCTCGCAAGATGGCCCTATTTGCGGCTTTGGCTTGCCCGTTAGTTTGAGGGTTTTCGACCGAGGTAAAATGTTGTTTGGTGCCGATTTTAGAAACTGAGCTTTGAAAACCTTGGTCGGTGAACTGGGTGCCTTTGTCTGTGACGAGCACTTGTGGGATTCCAAACCGAGCGAGCACATTTCATTTTTAAAAATGGAGAATGTTGTGCGAGGTGATTTTCGTGAGGGCTTCGGCTTCTATCCTCTTGGTGAAATAATCTACGGCCACGACGAGTCTTGTACCCCAAAATTTGCCCTCCCATATTTCTCAAAACATTTCAAGAAAGATCCCTAAGTTGCTCAAGGTAGTCCAAGGGTTGGCCAGACAAGCTCTCTCCTAAGGCAGTCTACCTCAAATTAGGGTTTCATGTTGCATCAATATACTTGAGTCCAAGGGACCCCAAATGCTCAACATTGTCCTAATATGTTCTCAAGATCATCCAGGTCAAGTTTCAAGCCTTACAGAGGAAGTTTGCTCAGTCAATTGCTCAAAGGCCCAAAAAATTGACTGTGCTAGGGCAAAAGTCAATTGTGGCCCACATACAGTCAAACTTCAAGATTTTTAGTCAACATTATCATTTTGAAGTATATTTCATCATTTGATTAAGGGCTGATCATGATTCAGCAAGGATTGCTCATAATTCATCAAGAACCAAAAGTTGCTAAATTAGGGTTTTGTAGGAAAAGTCTACTCAACTTTGACCAAGAATAACTTTCTCATACTTTATGAAAAATGACTCATCCAAAGCTAATTTTGTAGAGGATGCCATTCTCTACAATCCATCTTCATCTCCCAAGTTCAAAATATGCACTCACAAGAAGTTATGAATTTGGACATTATAGGTCATTTTGAAAAGTCAACAAAAAAACCTTTTTTGTCAAAGCTTCATACATGAGCATGGAATATCAAATTGAGATGAGACCAAAAGGTTTGATGAGAGGACATCTCAAGCTTTATAAAAAGTCCAATAACACCTCCAAAGAGTCAAAATTAAGGAAGTTATGCATTGGTGAAGTTGACCCTTTTTGCAAAATTGCCAAAAGTCAACTATGCCTAAAACTTCGAATTTTGCCAAATGGGCCCAATCTTTTTCACTTGTTTTGAGTTGGAAACATAGTCCACGAGCTCTAGCCTTTTCCACTTGTCATTATCATATTTTTATTATTTATTTTTATTTTTATTTGATTTAAATCAATTTTAATCAAAATAAATCATATAAAATCCAAAACATTGAAAACACAAGATTTTGTGCTTGTTTCAGGTTTCAATTACAGCTAGCAAGTATTCAAATTCGTATCAAGGCATGGTGTGTACAAAAATATTGAAATAGGCCAATTTTGGAAAGATTTTTAAGGTGTCTCAAATGAAAATCAAATTCATTGATGGAGGAAGATTTGGATCAGTTTTGGAACCCTAATCTATTCCTTGATACATATAGAATGAAGCCAGACCCAAAACTAGGTTAGAATCAGGCGCAACAAGGAGAACATAATTGAAAAAAATCAAGAAAAAGTGCAAGATTGAATTCAGTGTTCCAGGCATCCTCAAAGCCTTCCAGCTATCCCAATCCCTTCCTGAGACTCCCAGCAAGCGAAAGCAATCAAGAACCAAGCCTTTCCAGTCCCAAAAGCTCTGTAAGTCCATCACGATATCCATGAAATTTTGAATTCGGTTAGCATGATTTTGGCATTGTTAGGATGAATTAATCATAGATTCTTGATCCATGGAACATTTGCAAGCTTTCTGCATCGTTTAATTTCATTTATATGTCATGTGCAAGATTTCACCATGGCTAGGTTTTGTAGCTTCGAATTAGGGTTTTTGTTTACAGGTGAAATTAGCTTTCATGAATGGTACCACCATGTTCAGGAGGATGAGACGAGTCCAACCGTAGCATTAGATGTCATTTATATGGCTCAAGGAGGATTTTGGAACGAGCCCTGTCAATAGCTACAGACAAACGTCCATAGGTAAAAGTTTGAAACTTTTACCCACGGAGAGAGGAAGAAGATGACCAGTTGGCACCCCTCCATTGGCTTGTTCAAATTTCGCGCGCTGAATTGATTTACGTACCTTTTTAATATTTGTTTATTATTTTTTATTATTATAACAAACAAAAGCAATTGGCCCAGTGATAGCCAGGCAAGCGTTTAAGGCATTAGGAGGCTTGAGGTCAGGGGTTCGACCCCTGCCTCCAACATTTGGTATTTTTCTTAATTTCTTTCAGGTTATCCAGCGTGTTCACAAGCCAAAGGATTACCATATGTCCTCATAATCCAGCCGGCCAAATGTCAGATGGCCAGATCCAAGGGCCATCCATGAGGGTACATCATAAGCCTGGTCAAACGCATAACATCAAATCATGAAGGTCAACGTGGACCTCACTCTAATGGGCCCAGATCTGGCTGTTTGTACCCCCCCAAAAATACTATCCAGGCCCAATTTCTTTCTCTACTTTATTTTATTTTATTTCTTTTAATTTATTTATTTATTTACTAACCAATTAAATAATTCCTTTTTATCAAAAACCATAAAAAATATTTTTCATCAATTAGATTTAGGTATATTTTTTATCAATAAATTTATTAATTTAATTAGATTTAATTTTAGGTAAAACTTTAATTATTTTGTAAATAACTTAAAAATAATTAGAATAAATAGGTTTTATTAATAACTTAATTATATTTTATTTTTTCCTAAAATAACCAAAAAACCAAAAATAGGCTATGTAATTATTTTTATTAATTCATTTAATCACTAATTAATTTCTATATTTAATTCTAAAACCTAATCTTTTTTCTTAAAAAAAAATTAAAAAACAACAAAAACATTTTTCTTTTGATTAAGAGGGTCAAAACCCTAATTTCTCCCGATTCTAACTTTCATCGCGCGTTTTATTATTTTATTTTTATCTATATTATTATAACTGCCCATAGTTTGTAATAGTTTAATTAGGACGTTTATTTCCATTTATCGCTTTATTTTCAAAGGGTTTGTTTTTGGCTATGTAAATATCTGAAGCCTTGTAATAGCTTAGTTTAAATTCCGCACTTTAAATTCCGCAAATATTTAACTGTTAGATGTATGACATAGGATGCATGACAAGAATGTATGTTTAATTTTAAAACGGTTAGATAACCTTAAATATGTGCAAAGATAAATAATCTGAAAATGAATCACTCGCACATGCGCACTCCTAGAGTACACTCCCACTTGGTTGCCTTCGGTAAATGGTCATTGAGTATAGGATGCTTTAGTGGTCGTCCTTTTGTCCAAAGATCAAAATTTCCTCAAAGAGGTTGCCTCGGATATTGTTGCCTCGGATAATTGATCTAAGACATTAGGGTTATTACTAAGACGTCCTAACATTGCTTTAGTGACCGTACGTCCCTTTCGAATTGACCCTCAAAACTCCAACGACAGTGTTACCTACTCACTAATAGTGGGATAGCATTGTCTAAAGGAAACGGACATAGAACGAATCTTTTTTCGAGTAGGTAGATTAGTTCTTAAGTACTTGCTCAACCAAAACAGACTTTTTTTTCACACTTACACTCCTTTACAAACAAAGTTTTCAAAAACACTTCATTACACTCTTGAAGACAGAAGCAAGAGTTAAATCGAAATCAAAACAAAAGCTTTTCAAATCACACAAACACAAAGAAAACAATTTTGAAAATGATGAGAAAGTACCTAAGAGCCCGTAGATAACTACAGATAGAAAGGGTGTTAATACCTTCCCTTTCTATAATCTACCCCTCGTACTCAGAAATATCTCGAAAAAGGAATTTTTCTGTGCTTTTTTCCTTTCCTTATTAGATAAAATAAAAGTCGGTGGCGACTCTTGCTTACCGCGACATTTTGCGAACACAAACGCAAAATGCAAACCAATAATTCCTTAAAAAATAGGGAAACACGTCCCAGTTCAGACCACCGTATCACAACGAGGAATTTGTTTTGGTATGTTTCTTGCAAAAATGGTCTGAGGATATCCATTCCCCACCAGGCAAATGGCCACGGGGATGATAGTGTATTCAGCTTGCACGATGGAGCGAGGTACATGTTGGCGTGTCTTTGGCACTTGTCACATTTCTTGACGTGTTCTTTGGCGTCTTGTTGCATGGTCGGCCAGTAGTACCCCACTCGCAATGCTTTTTGTGCTAGGGACTTTTCTCCTATGTGTTGGGAATTGATTCCTTCATGGGTTTCCTATAGTATCTCGGGCACCACAGACTCTTCGACGCACTTCAAGAGTGGGATGGAGAATCCACGGCGATACAATTTATGCCCGAGAACAACGTAAGAACATGCTCGTCGTTTGGTTGCAGCATGAATTATCCCTGATGGCATTCACCTCAAGTAGGACTGTGGGGCGTTCAATGCTTGGGCGAGATAGGGACTCTTGTATGACTGATTTGTTTCTGCCCTTTTTCTTCGTGCTTGCGAGCTTCAAAAGTATGTCGGCCCGTGTGTTTTGTTCGCGTGGTACATGTGTAATTTCTACTCGGTCAAACTTCTTCACGTCTTCTTTGACCAAGTTTAAATATTCAATGAGGTTGTTGTTCTTAGCCTGGTATCCCCCTTGAACTTGCGACGCGATGAGTTAGGAATCATTGAAAATTTGTAACTCTCGAGCGCCCAAATCCTTGGCCAGTCTTAGACCTGCGAGCAGAGCTTTGTATTCTGCCTGATAGTTTAAGGTCGGAAAGGAGAGATTGAGCGAGTGTTTGATCACTACGCCCTCCTCGTTTTCAAGGAGGATTCCTGCTACACTCCCAGTCGAGCTGGAGGCTCCGTCCACAAAGATGGTCCACTTGTGCTCCTCCCCTGCGGGGGGGGGGGGGGGGGGGGGGGGGGGTTGAGTGCGGTCATCTCGGCGACAAAGTCGACTAGAGCTTGGGCCTTTAGAGCCTTCCTGATTTCATACTAGATGTCGAATTCCGAGAGCTCCAAGGACCACTTTAACATTCGTCCGACCATATCTGGTCGACCTAACAACTGTCTTACCGGCTGGTCTATTTGTACGACGATTGTGTGCGGGAGGAAATAGTGTTTGAGCCTTCTCGCTGCATTGACGAGGGCTAAAGCCACCTTCTAGATCTGTTGATATCTTACCTCGGACCCTTTAAGTGCTTTGCTCATGAAATACACGGGTTTTTGGCCGTCATGAGTATCGCGAATGAGGGCCGCACTGACGGCTTCGACGGAGACGGCCAGAAATAGGAATAACGTCTCCTTGTCGACCGATCGTGATATTACAGACGGCTGTGAAAGGCTATATTTGAGATAGATAAGGGCTTGTTCGCATTCCTTGGTCCACTCGAAAGCTGCTTCCTTGCGCAGGAGTTTGAAAAAGGGCAGGGCGTGTTGAGCGGATTTTGCGACGAAATGGGAGAGTGAGGCGAGCATAACATTCAGGACTTGTATGGATTTTTTCGAAGTGGGTGTAGGGAGGTCAGAGAACGCCCGACATTTGTCGGGGTTGGCTTTGATTCCTTGGTCTTTTAGGTAGAAGTCATGGAAATTGCCCGCCTTAACTCCGAAGGTGCACTTCTCGGGGTTGAACCTCATTCTACATTGCCTTGCTTGGGAAAAGACTTTCCTAAGATGAGCGGCATGGTGGGTATCTACTCGGGATTTGAAAATCATGTCACCCATGTATACCTCGAGCATATCTCCAATCTCATTGTGGAAGACTTTGTTCATCATTCGTTGATATGTTGCTCCTGCGTTTTTCAGACTGAAGGGCATTACATTGTAGTATTAGTTGCCCGAGTTGGTCATGAAAGCAGTGCAGTGTCTATCGCTCATTGCCATTGGGATTTGGTTATAGCCTGAATAGGCGTCCATGAAAGATAATATTTTATAGCGGGCCGAGTTGTCGACCAACATGTCGATATTAGGAAAAGGAAATGCATCTTTGGGGCATGCCCGGTTAAGATCGGTAAAGTCAACACACATACGCCATTTTTCATTACTTTTCTTAATGAGTACAACATTAGACAACCAGGTTGAATACTGAGCTTCTGAAATAAAATTTACCTCTAAGAGGTCTTTTACAGCTTTTTCAGCAACCTTTGTTTTCTCGGGGGACTGCCTACGCCTACGTTGTACTACTTCCCTAGCGGCTAGATCGATTGCAAGTTGATGACAGGTGACCTCGGGGTCGAGACCAGACATCTATGCGGAGCTCCACGCAAACAAATCTGTGTTCTCCCTCAAGAAGGCCTTAATCTTCTTCCTCACCAGGTCGGGGAGTCCTGTGCCAATCGTCACCCCTCTGCTTAGGTCTTTACCAAGAGGGACGAGCTTGAAGTCCCCATCTTGAATTGGTCGAAGGAGCTCCTGCTCGCCGTTCGAGGGTTCGTCTTGCTCGAAGAGAATGTCCAGCGAGATCGAATCGACCTTTGGAGGAGCCCTCTGCACCTCTGCTCTGATGGGCTATGGCTTTGACTACTTAGGCTCTGGTCATGCTGTTGCAGCTTTCTTGGTGGGCCGTGCTCTGGTGTCGATTGTGCTTTGTCCCTTGGCCGCCGCGTTGAAGCATCTTCAGGCAGTTCCTCGAGGTAAAAGGTGATCAGCTCTGATCTACCTTTAACCCTCTCGAAGGTTACCGCTTTTGGGGGAGCCGCGTCGACCAGCTCGTCTAGCTTCCTCTTTGCTAAATTTATAGTCAAGTCATTAAACCCTCCACCATTTATAACCATGACGGAGGGGATGTTTTCCCACCTACTGTGCGTATACAGAGGCTCTGGCATATTTTCGGGGATGTAAAAGTCCTCCGGTCTCGTGACGGAGAATGCGGTCTGGATGGGGACCGACTCGTCAGATGGTCGGGCATCCTCCTCTATCTCCCTTGTTTCACAAGCATCTAGACGGGGGGCATCGCTGCACCGATATTGCCTGAGTCCCCCCCTTTTATGAGGATCTCGATAGCATCCTTAAGATGGACACAATCTTCAGTCAAGTGCCCATAGCTCCGATGATACTTGAAGTATTTGCTTCGACCTGCCCCGAGTTTAGTAGGAGCGGGGCGAGGAATCTTGACACCGTTGTCCTTGAAATATGTGTTTGCGCACTCCACTAAGATGCACTTGCGTGAAGCCGTTAGCGGAGTGTACTCAGTAAACCTCCCCGAGGGTCCTCTTTGTTCCCGAGGGTCTCGAGGTTTGTCGTCCCTTCTCTTCTCTCCAGTTCGTCGAGGAGGGGTAGTGTCTTGTCGCGGATGACTGGTAGATCCGCGATTCCTGGGATCCCGAGCTCTTGGCCACTTCCCTCTCCTTGTAGTCCATGTAGGCTCTAGATTTCTCAAGGAGGGCATCGAATGTTCGAGGCGTTTCGATGCTTACGGCCTTTTTGAATTCTGTGCCCGGGAGGATTCCCCTCTCGAGCATGTATCTCTTCATGTGATCAGTACAGGGGACCTGGATGGCCTCCCGGTTGAACCGATCGATAAATTCCCTTAGGGTCTCGTCGTGTCTCTGGATGATGGCCTCGATGGCTGCTTCGGTCTTTGGTCTTTGGGTGCCGTCGCGAAGCAGTGATTAAACTGATGAATTGGTTCTTCAGATTTCGCCAGGAGGTAATTGACCCCGGGGCGAGACTTTTGTACCAGTCCATCGCAGCTTTCTTCAAAGTCGTGGGGAACAACCGGCATTTTATTGGTCCCCCGACATTGTGATAATGTAGCATGGCCTCAAACCCATCTATATGGTCGTACGGGTCGGCGATGCGGTCGTATTCCTTCAGGTGGGGAGGCTTCTCCATGCCCGGGGGGATGGGTGCCTCCATAATGGCTTGTGACAAGGGACCATGGGGGTCGTCTTCGTCACTCTTGTCGGGCGAGCAAGATGGGGATCTGATGTAGTGACGATTATAGTGGCCCTGGTCGCGCGGAGCGTTCCTCGGGCGGTATGATCGCTCGTTGTTTCCCCCATTTCTGTCTCTAGGGGGTCTTCGTTCTTGACGCGAGGGGCCATGATTGAGTCTCCCCGTATCAATTGGCTGGTCCTTTTCCAATGTGGGGCGTCGCCCGATTGGTCAGGGAGAAGGGCTTCGAGATATGTCCCGACTACGTCTTCGCGGGGGAGATTGGAGATGTTCCTCTGCTTGGCGAGGAGGAGGAGACTGAGGTCTCCTGTGTCTTCTGGGGGCTCTCCGAGCATCTTCGAGCACCCTCAATCTTTCTCCTTGAGCGAAGATCATGTATTTGGTCTGATTTATCGCCGCAAACAGTCCTTTGGTCGTGGTGTTTGCTCCAACGGGAACGGGGACCTCATGGAACTGAATGGGTTGGTAGTTATGGAGAGGTGGTTGATCGTCTTCGAGTTGTAGATGCATTGATGATGACGAAGTAGTTTCTCTGTCTCTATAGTCAGAAGGCCCGAGCATATTAATGACGGTACCGACGTTGTCAAGGCTGACATTATTGTCGGTGATGTTGTTATTGACGTCGACGATACAAACGTTCATGTTTTATGCAGTCTGGTCAGCTATGACAGTCGGGGATTGTTTAGCTTTAGTCTCTAATAAACGGAAGACGGGGAAGCAAGTGTCCCACAGACGGCGCCACTGATCTTACCGAGTCAAAATAGACCATCACAGATAGCTCGGGTAGAAGTTGAATGAGATGGGGGGGTACCTGCAAGACACTCTGATGGCAAAGTAAGTTGCGGAATGAGCAAGCAAGTGTAAGAGTTAGAAAGTGTTGAGTACCTGACCCTCTTAGGAGAGAGGGTATTTATAGACTCCAGCGCTGGGCCAAGGTCCCCATTATTAGGCCATGTTGAGGCCCAATAACAGGATTTGCCATGGCTTACGTGTGTATGGAGTTCAGCAAGTGGACTCCCTCTTGGTCAACTGCTCCGCGAGAATAGGGTTGGACCCGTGATTCTCGGAGGGCAGTTTAAGATGACTGCCGTGGGATCGTGGGCCATCTCCTCCAACGGACGTGTGAGGAGTTGCTCAATGGTCCCTAACTTGGGCTCTATTTTTGGACTTTCCATTCGAAGGGCAAGTGTAGATCCAATCCAGATCAAATATATTCTTTTTACAATAATCAATATATACCAAACATATTCTATATATGGTTTTATATATATGGTTTTATGAGTTATTAACAAATAAATATAATAATTTGTTTATTACAATTGTTTATGTGAACACTTTATTTGGATTCTTGATGTTTCTTTCACTTTTATTTTAGTAAGAGATTTGTGCGTTCACATGACCCAAGCAATATTGCTAAAAAAATATTAAATTATAATTATCATATAAATATTAATTTAATTTAGAAGATATCCAAAGAAAAATTTGATAAATGGATATAAGTATTGGTTATTTTTTCACATATTTAAATTAAAAAGTCAATAAATTTAATAGATATTTTTTTTCAAAAATATCAACCGTAATCTTTGTCTCGGTCCATCCGGCATGTTTGTTTTACTTGCATATTTCGTAGGATGAGCTGATGTTTAATGGTCAATAAATTTAATAGAATTACTTTATTATATAAAATAGATTGTTTTGCCGACATATATAAATTATCAAAACAAAAAATAATATACATAAAGAAATAAACGCAACTGGTTCACAGATGGGTTCGGGATGGGTATTATTCTCTCAATTATCCGATTCGTCCCCGTATTTTATAATTGAAAAAAACTCAAATCTAAACTCAAACCCAATCAAAACAGATTTTTCCAATTAACTTGGAAACAGATTCAGATGAATAAATGGGGATGCGAGTTATGTTGCTATGCCAAACTTTTCCGACATAACTTAAAACATGTGCCCGTTCGCATAATGAATAGATTAATACTATATTAAAAGTCTTTCTAACTCCGTGTGACTTTTAAGATTAATTTTTATAGATCACGAAAAAATAAATTATTTAATTGTATCATATTTTACTCCACTAACATTTTAAAATTCAATCAATTAATTACTAATGAGATTCTCACAACCATATCAAATATATAGTGAACTTTAGTACTGCATTAAAAAAAGTAATGAAATAAAACAAAAATGATAAGGATTCGATAATACTAAATAAGTAGTCTCGATCCATCAAAAATATATATTTTAATAAAAAAATAAAGCAAATAAATAAGTAGTTATTTATCTATATATTTGCATGGATCATATATTGTCATTAAAAATAGGAAATAAATAATATATATATATATATATATATATATATATATATATATATATATATATATATATATATATATATATATATATATATATATATATATATATAGATATATATATATATACATACCCTCTCATTACTAATTAAATATAGATATTTTTAATGACAATATAGATATATATATATATACTCATTTAAAACATTTCGCATTACTAATTTTTAACCAAAAGTAAGAAAGGATCAAAAGTTAAGTGATTTTAAAATAGAAAGAGTAATTCTATAATCAAATAAAAGGAACAATGTATAATAGGACTTACATTACTAACGATGAAACTATTCAAACTATTACAAACATATATATAAGTAATGAAGCTATTCATACTGAAGCACAATCTATGTGTTCCACAAATCTCAACTTTTCCAGTTTCATTACCAGTGATAAAACCATTTTACAGTATAGTGAATCATGAACATGGATTTACAAATACTAATTAACATCACCACTTTCAACCTTAATGGTAGAATAACAAATCCTAATTAAACCATCATTCAACACTAAAAATTTATTTTGTAACAAATCCTAATCAAAGCCATCATTCCAATCTCAACCTTAATGGTTGAGTAACAGATCCTAATTAAAGTCATTTGTATGCAACATGATACAAAATAGAAATTGATGATAAATATTGAATGGATCAATGAAAAAGATACTGAGGTAATTAAAATGATACATATAGTTGAATACAATAGCTCATCAAAACAATTGCTCATCAAAACAATTGCTCATCAAAGGTTCATCTAACAATGTGGTCCTTACAGCTATGCATCTGCAAAACAGATACACCAATATCATAATTAACCAATGAAGATTTCTATTAAAATTTCTTGAAAATTGATCCATAAAAGTAGAGTCGAATGATCCCTCTTCAGACTTCAGACTTGGACTTGTCAAATCCCTCTTTCTCATATGAAATTTTTCCTTCAGCCTAATACATATAATTGAATCCAATCAATCACAGTCAATAAAACAAATCAAAGTAAAATTAGATCAATAGTTAATCAAAGAATTTATCAATGAAATGTTGTAGGCACATAAAGCCTTCTCATACTCCTCTTTCTTCTTCTCAGCAGCACCGACATAAGGAGCCTTCTCCGAAAATAAATGTAAAATAAAAAACAAAACTATTATAATCATTAATGAAATTCGATTAACAATACAAATTTATTAGGCTGGAAAGGTTGGTACTCTTTTAATTTTATTAGGATTCAAGTTAATTACTTTTAGGTTAATTTTGTTAGAATTTAGATTAATTAATTTTAAATTTTTTTAATTAAGATATTTTTTATTTAAGTTTAATGATCATCTAAAATACCAAATACAAAAAGCACAATATTTATACACTTTTTTTTGGATTAGTCTCTCAATTACAATCTCTCATCATCTATGTAAATAATTACAATTACTTGTACATTCCCCAACTGACTCAAACAATTAACTCGTAGATAATACGATTTTGTACATAATCTAAACTTTAAAAAAAAAAAATTAAATTAACTTCAATATTTTCACAAATGAAAATATTCTACATTCTCGAGTAATTAATAGGTCGGCTTAACGCCCTACTAATTAATTATTCAAATCAAATATCTAAAACTCATCAATCAATCAAATCAATTTCTTCATCTAACGCGATTTAATTTTGATAAAAATCAACTATTTATCAATTAATCAAACATTGAGACAGCTAACCAATTCAAAAACCATTTTTTTACTAACTTAATAAAACCTCAAGATTATTTCAAAAAAGGATTAATAACATTGCTTTCAAATTAAATTTCAAGTTGTGTCTATGATCACTCAATTTTCAAACCTAGTCAAAGTTCAAAAGATCATTCGAAAGAAATTATACGCAATCCTATAAAAAAATTAACCAAACACAATCGAATTACGAAATGGACTGTGATTTCCTCTTAAGAGGATACTTAGGCACAATGTTCAAAAACCAAGGCAAATTCACTAACTTAAAACTAAATCTTTTTTCCTTGTTTTTATTATTTGGCAATATGATTAAATAGAAAATATTCCCCATAAGTCCTAAAGTTAAAGAGGGTCCCCTTGAGTACAAAGGAGATAAAGGGTACCTAACACCTTCCATTTCTCTAATTAACTCGCAATCCTAGAAATCTCTAAACAAATTAGGTTTTTCCGTTTCTTTCTTGTACTTAGGACAAAAAATAGTGGTGGCGAATTTCTTGTTTTTTGTCGGTTACGACAATGTGTAACAGAAATAATAAACGCATAATCTAAATAACACATATAAAGTTACCTACGTTTGAACAACATTAACCAAATGAAAAGAAATTCACTCTTAATAGTCAGAGGTACAATTGATTTTTTCTGAACTCACCGTGTTCAATGTCACTTTTCTAATACTACATGTGAAGTTTCTATCATGGCCCCCCTGAATCAGAGACACCTTTCACTTTACTCGAGCACTCGCCCAAGTGTTTATTTAGTTACACATATAAAAGATAAAACTCTAATACAACTTTATACTATATTCGGCTGACTTATACTTGATGCCTAAAAATAGAGTGTACAAAATACACATTCACAGACTCAACAAAAACTCTCTTACATAGTAGATATTTTCTATTGAGGTCTAAGTTTTCACAAAGGAGATTGCATCCTTATCCAAATAGAAATCCCAATTGATTTTATAGTTGAAAGTGGTTGAAGCTCCAAAAAAATGCATGAGATCAATCTTCAATAATATTAATTGTAAATCTTGATTGGTCTAATCTTGAATAAGTATGAATCTCTTGATTATAACAAATTCAATCATGTTGAAAATAGATTCAGAATAAGTCTTAACTAAAACCAACAACACACTATAAAAATCATATCTCTGATTTGGTTATAAAAGAAAAAAATCTCAAAAGTGAAAAATATACTTTAATAAACCTTGTGTAATAAACAAACAGTATGAGACAAGATGTCTCACAGAATGTCAGACATTTTGCTTAACATGTTACTTTCCACGTATCCTTATAAAGCCAATTTTGAATCTTGAATAAAAAAATCCCATAATATATTTACTTTATATATTTAAAAATTCCAGACCTTCAAGTAAAGGATTCATAATAAAATCTTTTCCAAAACAAAAATGTGCTATGAATTATCTTTAATAGAAGGATTGAACCAATCAAAAATCTTTTCCAATCAAAATCTTTCCAAACCACTTTATCGAAATCTTGGACTAAACAAAATTGAACCAAATATTGTAATAAACTCTGGAATCAAACTTGAAATTCTGGAACTTTATAAAATAGATGTCGAATACAATGTTAAGACATCACAGGTCAGATAGTTAAAATAAGAAATAATACAGGAAGTAAATAACACAGTTCAATTGTTAATCTTAAAGCGGTGAAAATCAGAGATCGACCTATTAATTAACTCGACTCACAAAAGCAAGATTCGTCACCGCGCTTTATTATTTGCAAGGAAAAAGGGAAAAGTGAAAAATAAAACTCTTAAATATGCAATGTAAATTAATACTTAAAAGTAATGAAAGTACAATGCGTTTTTGAAAGAGATCGAAAGTTCGGGGGTTGGTTATACAATGGGAAGGTACTAGCACCTAATGCATTTGTGGTACTCCGTATGAACCTTTTGAAATATCTGATTTTTGGTTAAAATTATTTGTTTGGCTAAATTGGTATGAATGAGATTTTAGAAGATACGACGACCTAGTGTCGAAGTTTTGACTTAAAAGGTGTGAGTTTTAAAATTGAGTCTTTTAGGAAAATTAACTTAAGATTAACAAAATAGTAAAACAAAAATGAATGAAGGGATTCGCACAATCGTATAAGATGTATTTGATGACATAAAGTCAACAAAGTTAAAATATTTCCCTTGAATTAGATAAACAAAAATAGAAATACTAAATAATCGAAAAAAAGAAATTAAACAACATAGAAATTAAATAACTAAATAATTAACAGTTAAAATAAAGAGATTAAATTATATATATATATATATATATATATATATATATATATATATATATATATATATATATATATATATATATATATATATATATATATATATATATATATATATATATATATATATATATATATATATATATATATATATATATATATATATATATATATATATATATATATATATATATATATATATATATATATATTGGTATTTTTTATAGGGACAAGAAAATAATTATAAATCTAAATTAGTAGTTTTTGTCATTTTTATCATGTAAAACAAATAATATCATGAAAAGAAATCACACAAAAAATTGCTTAAAACAAAATTGAAACAATCATCAAAAGAAAATAAGGAAATAAGGAGTGTAGGCTTAGATCAAGTGTGTAGTGAGCAAGGGCGCTAGGCTCATTCAATCAGAGTTTACAAGCAGCTTTTTTGTGCCAAGGTTGCATGTGTGCCAAAAATGCGGTGTGTGGGCTTACATGGGGGTGTGACTGTTTACCGTTGTTTTTGGTAAACAACCGCTGATCTCCAAAAAAGAAAGTTCTTTTTGGTTTACTTACGGGATCGATCAGATTAATCCCAGAACATATCTAATTTTTATGTAAGACAGATAAGCAGGAAGAACGCACGTTCGACCCAGAGAAAAGATGTTTGAGATTTTGGAAAAGTAGGCAGAAATGTAGAAATGCAAGTAAAGAAGAAAGAAAGATAACTTTGCAAGATAAGATTAAAGGAATGTAAAAGACTTTCATTAATAAAAAGAGGTGTTTCCAACGTACATTTCTCAGTTTTATCCTTTCTCACGCAGCGGTTACTTGGATAATGTTTGAGTGACTAGTACAATAGGTTGAACACCCTTTACAAAATACACAGGTTTCCTAATTTATACTAAAAAATAAGTAACCGTCGAGGGATCATTCCGCGCTAAGATGAAGACAAGTGTCTTCTGCATGTCCCTCGACCTATGGCTTTCAGCCACGTTGCTTCTTCTTAGCCGCTGGCGAAACTGCTTTTCCCTCTAATAATTCAAAATTCAAATATCACTCGTATCATGTCCAAGCGAGGATACTTTCTCTCAGTCGAAGGACATAAGTCCTCTTCAGTTGAAAAGACCTGAAAGTAAGCCCTAGTCGAAGGCTCAAATATAACATATATCTTTTCCCTAAGTTATTCCATAGGTCGAAGCATTCTTCTTAACTTGGTTCATTCCAGTTTTTTGGTCTAAAAGACCAAATACAGTAAGTGTCGAATTTGGGAGCCAACAAATTGCCCCACAAGAATGTCTATTTCGACGCTCAAAGAAATAGCCATTCTTTGATCTTTCCATTCGACACCTTCCTTTCTAGTTGTCCACAAGATTTTGACGTGTGCTTTTCGTCTTCCAACAGCTGCTACTCTTGAGAAAACCATCATTACTCTTTCCCCAAGATGTCTTTTCTAACTGCCGTTACCACGCTTTCCATGATGACCATATTCCCATAACCTAGGCAAGCATGTCAAAACGTTTCCCAACATCTGCACGGTAACCGCTTCACACTTCGCCACGTGCCCCACTATTTGCAAAACATTAAATGGCCTTGACGAGACATATTCCTCTCTGAAGGCTATAAATACTTCTGAGCCTTTCTATTTGGAACTTTTACCATTTCCAGCATTTCCAAACCTCTTGCTTTCAAAACACCTTGTACTGTTAACTTTGTTTTCTCAAAATCTTCAGCAATGGCTTTCCTTTCCAATGCACCAAACAATCCTCAACCTAAGAACGCTGATGATGTCCAAAACCAACCAGAGGTCTTTTCCACTTATCCTTATCCTTCCTCAATTGACCGGTACGTTGCTGAACCCATGACGAGGGAGTGGCGAGAAGCATATGATTCTCAGCTCCTCATTCCCATTAGGTACAGTGGAGACATGTATGCTATGTCTGGTCCTTTGTCTTCGTGCGTCGAAAATCCCTTGAAGAATCGCGCCTTCTTCACTACTCACCCAAGGATCAGACCCATAGGTTGCGCGAAGAAGCCTAGGGATGACCCTGAAGATGCTACTCCGGCCAATCAACAGCACGCTCATACTACAGAGGATATCAACCTCCAATTTATGAACAAAGGGAATAGAATCTTTCGATCAAGCCCTAACCTCTCCTCAGAATATTCAGACTGGTTGAATAAGATGGAGAAGGCGCAAGCTTCCGTCTGGAAGAAAATGGGCATTTATGACTTGGTGATGCTGTCGAAGACAGGATTGCCTTATTGTCCCCTCATGCTGGTATCTTAACTGTATTTATAGGATAGCGCACATTTTACCTTTCATCTTCCCTGTGGGATGATGACCCCCACTCTATTCGACATAGCTGCAATCACCGGTCTTCGACCGACTGGCGACTATTTCGACCCTGAGGACTTGTATGAGGATTCTATTAGGATTGTAGCTACAAAACCCACCTACACCACCTTTATCAACCATTTCCATGATAAAGCCTCTAGCATTGTGTCGGAGGTGGAGCACATAGCCTTCTTGGCTATGTGGTTGTCTCATTTCGTTTTTTGCACTAAGTCACTTCAGGTGACCAAGAAGATGCTCACACTTGCGACGCAGCTTCACCATGGTTATCCCCTTTGCTTGGCCGAATTAATTTTGGCCAATCTATATGAGTCCATCAGTAATGGTGTGACTCAACTCAAGGTTATAGGGGACAGGGGGAGCCTACTGCTATCTGGCCCTTTTTGGCTTCTCCAGCTTTGGCTCAATGCTACCTTTGAATATTTTCTTCCTCAGAAGAACAAGATTAACGAAGAGGCCCCAGAAATCCTAAACAGGAGGTTCGAAGGCACCAGGCTTGCACTACTGACTCCTACTGATGAAGGCCAATAGTTTCAGAAGGCTTTCACAAGCTTCGTGATGATGTTTGTGGAGCAGAAATGCTTTTTTTCGACCATGGCTCCTTTTGCCAGTCGAAAAGTTGGTCCAGAATGGTTCACCAGACCATTTCCTTCGAATGAGGAGGAAGACGTGACTAATGAATACGTGAGCATGTGGGAATCATTTCTTCGCCCCAGGATTATTCCATTGAGATTCAAGAGCTCAAAAAATCAATTGAGTTGATCGCTTATCAACCAAACCTTGTCTCTCGACAATTTGGTATTGTTCAGTCACTTCCTTCACCCATTTATCCTAGAGAGAAGCTGATATTATTTTACAATGCAGAATACTCAGAAGATGCTGCTACCAAGCATATTGGTAGGTACACTGGTCGAACTATACATACCTTGTTCGACTTTAACCTCATTTTTTTTAGTTCTGTTAATTTTGAGGGGTGGTGGAAACAATATTATGACGAAGAGTTCTTCGATGAGAAGGACTTTGCCCACCACCTTCGTGAGGCTTTTAAGCTGGTTCTCGACAGGATCAAGAAAGGTATTACTTCTTTTCTTTCTCTTCGCTTCGGAATTATCATTCGACGCTCGATTAACTTTAGTTTTCTTGTCTTTTGTTTTAGCTGTCAAGAGAACCACTTCGAAGAAGGTTGCTGAGAGCACAAAAGAGGGGGATTCTACTGTCAACCCCCAAGGTATTAACTTTCTTCCATACCTTTATTTTCTATGATTGTCTAACATGGGTACTGATTCCTTTGACTTGTCTTTCTGGGTATTCATAAAACTACCCCTAAAAAACGGAAGGTCCAGGAGATCCAAATCTCTAGTGACGAAGAAGAGGAGTCTCCTTTTGTTCCACTGCAGAGACTAAGGTTAAAGAAACCAGTTCCTGCCGTTGAAACTCGTCCCAAAATTAGTATTAAGACTACAGCTGGGAGGCCTCCGCCTGTAGTCATCAACGAGCCTACTGAACAGGAAGTAATTACCAGACTAAACAATCCCAGCGAGAGTGATAACTCTAGTACCGATGCTGAGATCTCAGTCCAGGTATTTTCTTCGACAAACCATCATTTATTTCTTGACTCCCTCTTTTTTCTTTATGAGGATTCTGAAAGAAACGAACTTCTTTTATTTTCCAGGACACTGCTGACACTTCCCAACGAGTTCCTACTCCTGTCGGAGGCTCTGTCACCCTCTTGAATAGTGAAGGAGAGCCTACTTACAGGCTTTCTTCAGAGAAAGGCTCTTTCATGGGTTCAGCTGATGAAGTAAATCAAGCTTCCGAACCTCAGCATGAAACTATAGAGGAAGCCAACAAAGAAGAAGCTGTAGGAAACCACGAAGAGACTAGGGCTCCGTTGGTTGATGTGCAAGAGAATGAAGAGGAAAGTATTCCTGTTGCTGAGACTGTGACAACAAGGGAGGATGAAGGGGTCCCAGGAGCTGATGGCGAAGAGGGTTCTGTTGAAGGAAACCCGAATCCTACAGGTTCTGAGGCAATTCCAGAGCAGGCGGCCAATGTGGTTGTTGCTGCCAACGAAAGTGTCCCTTCGACGGGATCTAGAACCAAGGAGGATTTGGCCTTGCTGAAACAGCAAAATCCTTTAGGCTATCTGACTGTAATTCTAGAAGGTCGAGAAAGCTCCTCTAATCATAGTGCCTCAACTGCATCTAGAAGATCTACTTCGACCTCTCCTCTCGACGAGGCTCTTCAGAAATTTAAAGCACAAATCTTCAAAAGAGATTTGATGTTAACCTTAGAGGGGGAACCATCGACTCCTTCTTTTCTGAAGACTACCCTGAAGGATGTCGATCTCCTCGTTGCTTCTCTGGACGTGGCCAGTGTAATCTTGGACTTAATCTCCATTATTAACCAAGTATCAGTTGATTATAACCGTCAAAGGACTCTTAATCGTGAGATTGAAGAAGCCAATGGTCAAGTGGCTGCTGCCTGGCATGCTGCTACCGAATCAGCTTCTAAGGTAAAGGATTTATCGAAGGCCTAGGAGGCTAGACAGAAAGAGGCCGAAGAGATAGATCAATACACTGCTCAACTGAGGGTGCAAATTGCCGAGTTGGAAGCTAAAATTGCTGCCAACGACAAAAAGAAGGAGGAACTTCTCGCTGTTAACACTGAATCAGAGAGCCAAGAAGAACTGGCTGAAGGGTTAAGGCACGCTGATCGAGCCCAATCTCTTGATGCTAAGCTCGAGACCCTACATCAATCGAAGGCTCTATGTGATCGACGCCTAGAATTGCAAAGAATCAAGTATCTTCAGATTAAGGCCAATCTCCCCTTTTAAATCCCGTTTCTTTCATGTATGTAATCACTTGTTTGTAACAATTTCAGAGCCATTTTGGCACTTTTAATGAAAATTTAAGTTTCCATTTTGGCATTCTCTATTCAACAATGACTATATATTACTTATTTTTACCTCTTGAAGCATAGGTCTATACGCTTTCAGGTATTTACCATTCACCTTCAAAAGTCTTTGATATTCGCTTAACTCTTCGATCTCATAGGCTCCACCAGAGAAGGCCTGAATAATCCTAAAAGGTCCTTCCCACTTAGGGGACCATTTTCCCAAATTTTTGTCTTTTCGATCCATTGGAAGAATTACTTTCCAAACTAGATCTTCAGGCTGAAATGTCTTAGATTTCACTCTGCAATTATAGGATTTCTCCACTCGTTTCTTCTGCAGTCTCAAAAGATCCAGAGCTTTCAATCTTTCTTCGTCTAGGTCAACTAGTTCGTCTAACATCATACTCCAATAGACTTCAGAAGGGATCTCATGATGTACCTAAATCCTTGTCGCCTGCAAGTGGATTTCCACTGGTAACACTGCATCATGACCATAGGTTAGGCGAAATGGTGTTGTTCCCGTGGCTTCTTTCGGACAAGTTCGACAAGCCCATAGAACTTGGTCTAGCGTTTTGTGCCAGTTTCTGGGTTTCTTTCCCACGTGTTTCTTTATTAAACTGATCACCACTTTATTCGCTGCTTCGACCTGGCCATTAGCTTGCGCATAATAAGGTGTAGACGTTAACAGTTTAAACCCCATTTCCGCAGCAAAGTCTTGCATCTTTCGACCAGTAAATACCGACCCTTGGTCTGTAGTTATTGTTTCAGGAATTCCAAATCTATATATGATGTAATTTTGAATGAATTCAATGACATTCTCTTGGTCTACATTGACTAAAGGGATTGCTTCAATCCACTTAGTAAAATAATCAATGTCCACGAATATATACTTCTGGCTTTTAGGAGATGTTGGTCGAATTTCTCCAATAAGATCCAAAGCCCATCCTCTAAAAGGCCAAGGTTTCACAATCGAGTGAAGTTCGCTTGCTGGCACATGTTGAATACCTGTATGTTTTTGACATTCTTGGAATCCTTTTGCAAACTCAATACAATCCTTTAACATAGTGGGCCAATATAGTCCTTGTTGAAACAATAACCATTTCATCTTTTGCCCTACTTGGTGTGCTCCACATGGCCCAGCGTGTGTGGTGGAAAGAGATATATATGCTTATGTTTCACTTAGGCATTTCAGAAGCACACCTTCAGGTGTTTTCTTGAATAAATCATTTCCCATTAATACATAACTCAGTGCTCTATACTTTATCTTTCGTTCTGTCAAAGCCGTTGGATTTTGTAAATAATCCACTACAGGATTTCTCCAATCTTGTTCTGTTAGATTGTCTATGAACGAAATTTCAAAATTTTCATGATCGGTGCATCCCAACGTTGTGGTCCTTAAATCCAATGGAGATAACTTAGTGGAAGTTACTCTCCCTCTAACTTCAATTGCTTGTTGTAGCCTGTCTTTCGAAACTTTATACCCGGAGGCAATCTGTGCTAAGTCGTTAGCTACTTGATTTTCCAATCTAGGTATGTGTCGAATGTTAACTACTTCGAAGTTCCCCAACAACCGACAGGCTATTATGAAATACATGATAAGATTTTCTTTTATGCATTTGTATTCTTTCGTAATTTGTTTTAGGACTTACTCTGAGTCTCCCATTATTTCGACCTGAGTTTCCCCCAATTCTAACAGGATTTCAAGGCCTGCGATTAATGCTTCGTATTCAGCCTCATTATTAGAGCAATCCCCATCTATTTTGTACTTAAAATGTTGTTGGAATTTTGTTTGGAGAAATAATAAGGACTCCGACTCTGGTTCCATCTTTATAACTAGAACCATCAAAGTACAATTTCCAAGGTTCGATCTCCAAATAATTCAGTAGTCCTTCTTGTATAGAATGGTCGACTATAAAGTATGTAACCACTTGACCTTTTATATCCTTGAGAGGCATAAAGGATAATGAGTACTCAGTTAATGTAAGTTCCCATTTGCCAATTCTACTGTGCAAAATGGGTTTCGACAACATATATTTGAAAACATCAAAATGAGACGAAACATAAACATTAACTGGCTTTATATATTGCTTAAGTTTTGTACATGAAAAATATATACATAAACATAGTTTTTCAACCTCGTTATATCTAGTTTCTGCATCGTTTAAAACTGTACTGAGGTAGTATATGGGCCTTTCGACACCATGTTCATCCTCTTGAGCCAACATGCTCCCTAAAGTTTTATCAGACACAACTATGTACAGTCTCATACTTCTACTTTGACAAGGAGGCACCAAAATAGGTGGTTTGGTGAGGTACTCTTTGATTTTGTTAAAGGCTTCTTGATGTTCTTTCCTCCATTCAAATCCTCCTTTGTTGAGTCGAAGTAGTGGCGAAAAGGCTTGCGTTTTCCCACTGAGGTTGGATATAAATCTCCTTAGGAAATTTATCTTCCCAAGTAAGGATTGAAATTCCTTTTTGTTAGTTGGCGCTTTGGCTTGCAGGATAGCTTTGGTCTTGTTTTGGTTTATCTCAATGCCCTTTTTATGGACCACAAAACCTAAGAAATCTCTCGCTTTGACACCAAAAGCATATTTTAGAGGATTCATCTTCAGGCCTTAGCGTCTCATCCTCTCAAAGGATTGTCGAAGATGATCCATGTGAGTCTTCCCTGAAACAGATTTGACAACAATATCATCAATATAAATCTGCATGAAAGTGTCAATAAAATCATGGAAGATCAAATTCATGGCTCTCTGGTATGTTGCCCCTGCATTCTTTAGGCCAAAAGGCATCACTACCCATTCATAAGTGCCTAAGGCCCCAGGGCAACAAAATTCCGTTTTCGACATATCTTCCTCAGCAATAAAGATTTGATTATATCCAGAGTAGCCATCAAGCATACTCATGTACTCGAAACCAGCGGCAGAATCCACAAGCATTTCCGCCACCGGCATTTCCGCCACCGGCATTGGATATTCATCTTTGGGTGTTGCAGCATTCAGATCTCTGAAATCGATGCACACCCTTAAGGTACCATTTTTCTTTATAACAGGCATAATATTTTCAATCCATTCGACGTACCTGGTCGTTCGGATGAACTTGCATCTCAGCAGCCTTTCGACTTCCTTTTTGACTTTTGATAAAATCTCTGGTGCAAACCGTCTTGGAGTCTGCTTAACGGGCTTTTTTCCAGGATTTATTGGCAACTGCATTTCTATCAAACTTCTGTCGAGACCAGGCATCTCATCATAATCCCATGCAAAGCAATCCTTGAACTCTTTTAGTAATTGGATCATTTCGAACCTTAGTTATGGATCCATTTTTGTGCTAATGTACGTTGGCTTTTTTACAGGACCTTCGCCTAGATTTACCTCTTCTAAAGGATCTCGCCCTAACATTTTAACATTGTTCGCCAGCGAGTCCTTTTCGAAACCTAGAGGTTCATCGTCATAGATGGCGTCTAACCTATGATCTCGAAGGTCTTTCGTTCCTAAGTCGGGAGGCTCTGGGTCGAAATATTTCCCAGGTCCTATCTCAGAAAGGACTTGTTCATTGGCTTCGAAAGCCATATACTTAACTTCAGCCTCTAAGGCCGCTATCATTCTATTTTCGGCCACATACGCCGAAATCTTTTGGAGAGTTTGTGACCCAGTCATCATCACCAAACTCACTTCCCCAGCTTGTTGGCCGTATATCATCAACTCCTCCAAAGTCGATGTTGGATAAGTCTTCTCTATCCCACTGAAAGCCATAGTCGGAGTGTAGGTATAGGGAGAAGAAGGCGTTAGGAGTTGGGGTTAAGTCAAACTCAGGTGGATTACATGGCCCTACATCAGCCAAATTTCTGTCGAAACTATTCTTTCCGACACTGTTGATTTCACCTAAGTAATAACTCTGGTCTGCTTCAACGTTTTCCACTATGCCGCCAGGGCGCCATATTGTGACCATTTGGTGCATCGAAGATGGCACTGCTCCAATGCCATGTATCCACGCTCGACCTAAGAGCAGATTGTAGTTGGGTTTTGCTGAAATCACCATGAACATGGTGGGTCGGAGGATTGATCCTACTTTGAGGTCTAACTGTATGACACCCATTGTGGTGCCAATGCCCCCTTCATAGTTGGACAATACCATGTTATGTGGCTTTATGTCAGCATCTCCCTTGCCTAACTTTTGCAGCATGAATTGTGGTATGATATTGATGGTCGCCCCACAATCAACCAGAATTTTATTTATAGTTATCTCCCCTATCTTTGCTCTAATGAACAGGGGTTTCAGATTGATCTTCATTGCCTCTGTTGGTGGCTCAAAAAATGCGTTATGTTCTTCTACGCAGCCATTGTGCATTACATAGTAACATACTGGCTTGTGTCTAGCCATTTCTTGTTCAACCATTAGGTCAACTTCTTCGACTTCGACCTCATGGTTGTATTCTTTAGGTAACACGGATATGACATTCACCATGATGTCTAAACTGTCACCAGAATCAGAGTCGTCTTCATCATTCAACCCGCATTCCTCCGTCCAAGGCATAGGATTTCTCTCTAGAGGTTTTCTTTGTTTCCTCTGCACATTAGTGCTAAACTCTGGATGAGGTCCAACTGCCTCTTTTTCGGCCTTTCGCCGTCTTTGGAATCTTCTCCATTGCAAACGAGACATATGATTTTTTCCTTTGTAATTGCTCGACACATGGGTCATTTTATTCGACGCAGAAGCATGGTACTCCTTCCTGTAATCTAAAGAAGAAACTCTTGGCACGTCGAACGCCTGCCATCTCTCCTCATTTGGCCTCTTTCTTCCCATGGTGTTTAGCCAAGTATCTGTAGGTACATTAGTTGGAGGCCTAAAAGTTGGTGGCCTCCTTACCTGACTCATGGGTCCTTGTTCATGCCCCCTTCCGGGGTCAAATCTGATTTCTGAACCCATTCTTTGTTGGGCATTTGTGCCCTATTTTTCTTTCACAATCCGCATAGCTTATATGTGTTATGCGACTTTCTTGTCGAAAATAGAGCTACATCTAGGGCATAACATTACTTCTGATTTCTTTTTCTGGCACCTATGTAGAAAATATGCCAGATCTTCATTCTCCTTTAGGAATGCCGTTTTGTTTACTTCTTCTTGTCGAATGGCTTCCTCTGAGGCTTTGGCACCAAAGACTTCAACCATGTTAACCTGCATGTTGCTTTTGGCAACAAGGTTCATCTTCTGAATTTTGGCCTCTAGATTCTTTGTCGAACCTTTTACAGCAGCCAAATAAGAACATGTGGTGGTTCTTTTGCTAGATATCTCAGCAACTCCTTTGTTTTTATTTGGGTCTTTAGTAACCCGTTTAATCAGTTTCAGGCTTTCAGTAGCCTTCTTATTCGACCCTTGGGAAACTTCCTTTTTCAAATCTAGGCCTTCAGTGGCCTTTCTCACCCCTTCAATAGTTTTTCTGGAGATGTTTTCAGTGAAATTTCCAAAGATGGGTTTTGTGATGAAATCTTCAGAAACTTCCACCATGTGAATGCCAACTGGTCGGCATAATATGCCTCCGTCTGCAGTGGGTTTGTGTCGATTTTCATTGCTGGCTTATTAGCAAATTTCAGCCTTCCTTCCTTTAGCGCTTATTGAACGAGATCCCTGAAAAGGAAACATTGTGAGGTTTTATGTCCCAAAAAATTATGGTATTTACAAAAACCTCTTTTCTTTCTCTATTCTAAAGGAGGCAATTTTGCCCCTGAGGGCACTATTATCTGGCCATCTTTAACTAATAGATCAAATATTTCGTCACATTTGGATATGTCGAAACTATAAGTTTTCTTAGGAAATTTGTCGCTGTTTTTCTCAGGCTCTACAAGGTTCTTCCCATTTGATGGCACTAGCAATTTACAAGAATATGGTGGTCCTTGTTTTAATTCTGCTAAATCTATTTCGCCTTCTTCGACATCTATAGGATCACTAGATGTCTCTTGATCGTTATCATCCATTTCGACATAAGCTACCCTTTCTCGTCTATGAGTTTTGGTAGCTTTAGCTTTCTCAGCTTTAAGGCGTTCTACTTGTCGAACTCTATCAGCCAGTTGGGCCATATCTCTTAGGTACTGTGTATCTAACTTTTTCCTAATCAAATAATCCAGGCGCCCCGCTGCTATTTCGACTAATTCATGCTCAGACACTTGGGTAAAGCATCTGGCTTTGAGTAATCGAAACCTATTTAAATATTCATCAATTGGCTCTGTAAACCTTCTCTTCACACTAGCCAATTCTTTTAGACTTATCTTAGTTTGGCCCATGTAGAATTGTTCATGGAACAATCTTTCCAATTGGTTCCAGTTGTGGATCGAATTGGAAGGGAGGGTGGTGAACCAAGTGAAAGCATTCTTTGTTAGGGAACTTGGGAAATATTCGATTCTAAGGTTTTTGTTGTTTTCTATTTCCCCGGCCTCTATCAAATATCTAGCCACATGTTCGACAGCGGACTCTGTCGTATCCCCTGAAAATTTAGTAAACTTTGGAACCTTCCCCCTAGGTGGTAAGTCTGTTTGCAGAATATATTCTGATAATGGGGATGTGAAGTTTGGTCTGTGAAAACCAACGTTCATCCCGTTTTGAAGCATAATCCTTTCGATCATGGCAGTTAAATTATTGTCCGTTCTATAGTTTTGGTGTCGAACTTGCTGTATTAATTCGTCAGCATTTTGGTTTCTATTAGCCATAATAACTCCTTGATCGATTTCTCTAGGGTTTCTTGGTATTTCAACCCTTGGTTGTTCTATTTCTGTTCTAGGAATCTGGGGGTTTGGATTAACGGTCAAATCCTCTTCCATGATTACCCCTTGATTTGCTCTTATTGGTATTCTCTGGGGTTGTCGAACAACTTGGGGTACCCCGAAGAATTCAGCCATGCGCGTCATTTGCGCTGTCATCTGTTGAGTCGACTACGTAGCAGTCTGAATGAGGGGATTTAGCACTGTACTTAGAGTTTATGCTAACATTTGTACCATATCGTGTTTACTTTCGTCCATCCGTTGCCTCAAAATTGCTGTCGAAACATTTGTGAGGCTAGGTATTACATGAGATGGCCCTCCCAAAAATTGGTTTCTACTGGCTCCAGACCCCTGTAATGGCGATGTTGCATTCACCAAAGGTTCTGAAAAAGTGGAAGCAACATTCATAAGGCTAGCCATTTCAGTAGTTGGCATGCCATATGGCTGCTCTCGACCCATCCAGGTTGTCGAAAATCCTGGGGGCACAAATGATCGAGATCCTAGGTTTACCCTTGGTGGAGGCGTTCCTAATGGACCTCTTGGACCTACATACGAAAGTAAGGGTCCAGTTTGATTTGTGGTTAGCGTTGGTATTGATCCAATGGAAGTTGGGATATTCCCTTCGACAGCAGTAGTAACCACTGTTCCTGTGACTGGTGGAGGTATTTCTCCATGGTTTGACTCGTTAGCCATACTACTCTCATTATTTTTCCTCCTAACAGTATACTCGTTGATTACTCTACCATTTCTTAATAGCATGCAACGTTATAACTGTATAGGAAAAACAGAATAACATAAACAAGAATTTTTAATAAAAATTAGCAACGTCCCATGAGGTGTGCCAATTTGTTTACCGTTGTTTTTGGTAAACAACCGTTGATCTCCAAAAAGGAAAGTTCTTTTTGGTTTACTTACGGGATCGATCAGATTAATCCCAGAACATATGCTAATTTTTATGTAAGACAGATAAGCAGGAAGAACGCACGTTCGACCTAGAGAAAAGATGTTTGAGATTTTGGAAAAGTAGGCAGAAATGTAGAAATGCAAGTAAATAAGTAAGAAAGATAACTTTGCAAGATAAGATTAAAGCAATGTAAAAGACTTTCATTAATAAAAAGAGGTGTTTCTAATGTGCATTTCTCAGTTTTATCCTTTCTCACGCAGTGGTTACTTGGATAATGTTTGAGTGACTAGTACAATAGGTTGAACACCCTTTACAAAATACACAGGTTTCCTAATTTATATTAAAAAATAAGTAACCGTCGAGGGATCATTCTGCGCTAAGATGAAGACAAGTGTCTTCTGCATGTCCCTCGACCTATGACTTTCAGCCACGTTGCTTCTTCTTAGCCGCTGGCGAAACTGCCTTTCCCTCCAATAATTTAAAATTCAAATATCCCTCGTATCATGTGTCCAAGCGAGGATACTTTCTATCAGTTGAAGGACATAAGTCCTCTTCAGTCGAAAAGACCTGAAAGTAAGCCCTGGTCGAAGGCTCAAATATTACTTAGATCTTTTCCCTAAGTTATTCCATACGTCGAAGCATTCTTCTTAACTTGGTTCATTCCAGTTTTTTGGTCTAAAAGACCAAATACAGTAAGTGTCAAATTTGGGAGCCAACAGTGACGAGGCAGTATAGTGGGAAAGGCCCAAAACGAAAAATAACAATAATGCCAAAAATGGGACTGGGGCATATTTGTGGGTCAAGGCCCAAATGTGCCATGAAATTCAAAACAAAAGAAAAAAAACCTAATGAATAAGAATGCATAGAAACGGCACAGACACATCTCCTTATGTTACTAGCTTCACTCTTTTCTTTCCTCTCGCATCCTCATCTCTCAAACGCTCTCCTTGTTCTTCTTATCTCTATCAAATCGACAAACTTTCCTCCATCTGCTTTTCTTATCCGTGCCGCGCAACCTTCAATCAATGCCACCACCTCCATGAAAACCTTGCCTTAAACCCGCTCCTCACACTTTCGCCATGGAAATATTAACTTCTTCATCTCTTAAGCTTCAACGTCGTTTTCCTTCTCTCAACTTCAACGCTTCGAAGGAAATCGTCGCTGCATCAACGTTGCCATAAAATGCCACACACCACCATGTCTTTTCCTACATATTCCTATCTGATTTGCAACTTCCAACGACACAATAATTACAAGAGTGAGTGAAAGATAGGATTCTTACCGACCAGAAGAAAAGTCTGGTGCTTCTTCAACAGAGGCGAATAGAAAACCAGATTCCTTCAAGTAAGTATGTTTTTTTTTCAATTTCTTCTTTGTTTTGTTTGCGATTCTGAACTTCCTATGCTTCTGCATTTTTTGTGTGTATCCGATGTTATGTTGTTGTTTGCAATTTTCTCCTCCACTTATGTGATTTTGTGTGAGCAGTTTTGAGAGAGTTTATGAGTGTTGCAGTTTTGGTGAATGTATTGAGGGTTTGCGGTTTAGCATAGGTTAGTGAGGTTTGGGTTAATAAGGGAATTTTACAGTGGTTATTAATTGGTGAGTGTATTGTTTGAAATAGGTTGGTGAGAGAGGTGATTAGTAGAGAGAGATATAGTGTTATTATGGTGATGATTTTATGGTTTTGCAGATGGATTTGAGGATGTAGAAAAGTTCTGCAAAACTTTGACAGAGTTTCAATTTTTTTTAGAACTTCTTATGTATTGGAGTTTTATGAGGATTTATGTGATATCCCCTTTTTTCTGTTGCAGGAAGCCCTCTTATAAGCCTGTTGGAGTGACTTTGGAGGGAAAGTTTTTTATAACTTTAAACAAAAGTAGTATGATCTGTTCTAGCTTTCTTGATGGAGCTTTTGTATAACTAATTTCGTGTAACTCTTGGCTTGATATGGTGCAGGTTTGGACATGATTGGGGGCAGCATAGAGGTTGTTTTTGGACTGGTGTATAGCTGATTCTGATCTGTCTTTTGCAGGGCTGATATGCAGAGTGGACAACAACATTTTGGATAAATTTGTGTGTTGTAGCATGGCTGGAAATTAGGCATATTTTTATGGGCTCTTGACACACTTTTTATGGGCCTTTAAACTCTTTTGCATTGCTGAAAAATTTCGCTAATCACACACTTGTTTTCTTTTTCACTAGTTGATGAAGAAAGTATGAAGATTGGAAGATGAAGCTTTGATAATGAAGGCATGGAGAATTTGAGAGACCTTGAAGATGAGGTCTTTAGGCATAGAAACTTGAAGAATTTCTTTTATGATTGTAACTTGAAACTTTATTGAATGTAACTTGGGCATTAACTTGTATAATTTTCAAATGAATGAAACAATGGTTACTTAGAACTTTGAAATTGTATTTTTTTATGTGTCTTGCAAATTGAATAAGAATCTTTGAACGGTGTTGAAATTTTGTCAATTTGAAATCAATAGACTTGAATTTGTAGTTTTGAACTTTGAATCATGAAGTGGATTATAGAATATGATTTCACTTTGAATATTATGAACATGATCTCTTGATTTTGAATCTTGAGAGTGATCTTTGGATAAAAGACATGAAAAATTGATGAACATCTTAATTTCCAAGCAACATATAGAATTGATGTGCTTGGTTTTTTAATTTGAACATTGACTTGGAACTTCCAAACTCATGAAAGCAATAGTTTCCTTCTATATTTTAAATTATGAATGAACTTGAATCCGATTTGACATGATATCTTTGAAAAATAACCATGGTTCCTGACTTGAATAATCACAAGGATAAGATTTGAAGAAATTATAGCGTCATGAATCGTAATTCAAAGTGGTCAAGAAACTTCTAATCCAGAAAATGTCCTATAAAGTTTTCTATAAGTTCTATATCATTCTAAACATAAATTTGCTCTTGACCACCTGAATTTGAACTTGTAAAAGTTGACCTTTTGGTTAATGTGCTTTGAATTAATCTACAAACTTGATCCTCCCTCGCATTCCCAGGCACATTGATGGATATGCGAACCAATGATGATGAAATCTTGACTGTGCTTTGAGGAAGTTTTAGAGAAGCTTGAGACCACTTGTCGAACAAGGCGTGGAAATAAACACGCGATCCTCTGAAGTTCCATAAGACATCTTTGATCAAAATGAGATTGAATGATGCTTGAGACTCTATGATCTAAGATTAGAAGTTGTGCCTTGATGAACCAATCTTCGGGAATCAATAATTAATTTTACTTCTGACTTGAGGGACTCAAAACCCTAATTGAGGCGCAACGCCTGATGCCCTTGATTCAGACTTGTCTCTGCACATGACACCATAGAAACAAAAACATACACCTTTTTATTTGATTAGAAGTTAATGACGCATAAGATAAGATGTTCGTAACACTTGATAATCTCTGCATGAGCGTTGCTCGAAGGAGAGAGAGTTAAAACCGACCATGTTGTGACCTTGAGGCTTTATGAAAAATGAAAATGAAGATCGAATCTTAGGTAAAAAATTGGGGTATGACAAATCCAATTTGATGCAATTTGATAAGTGCAAACTGTAGATATTTTTGTATATACTATTTGTTGCACTTATCAACTCTTTGTTGTTAATAACATTGAATAAACTCGACTTTTGTGTAAATACGTTTAGTTTGTGTTTTTTTGTGTTTTTGTGTACATAGTGTACCTTTTGAAGATTTTCCATTCATTTTGTAGGTATTTGTTGCATTTTGGAGTATAGAGGAATAAAGTGTCGAAGGCACGACTCTGGATGCGCATTTTCGGAATAAAGGACCAGTTTTGCCCAGGAGAGCCCGCTTAGCGCGTAGAAGGCCGCTAAACGCGAGTCTACTCAACGCATTTTGTAGTGTGCTGCTTGCATTTTGAGATTTTGGGCAGAAGCATTGTTTTGAAGCTCGCATAGCGCGGATATCACGCTTAACACGGTTTAGGGCGGTTTGATTTGTAAAATAAAGAAGTCGTTCTTAGCGCGCCAGGTTCACTTAGCGCGGTCTGCTGAGATTTGTTTTATAATTTCATTTAATTAATTTGTTAGGTTATGGTTTTGGGGAAGTTTTTGCTCCCAAATCCATCAACCTTTTATTTTGTTAGGATTAGCTTAGATAACAACTATGGAGCTTGCATATGAATGATCCAGGGTGGATTTCTCTTCGATAGGCTTTAACAGACCAATAGATTTGCAGTTCATTTCTCTTTTTCTCTGTGTATTCTCTATTGGTTGGGTTTGTACATGTATTTAATTTAATCTTATGTATATTTTTCGCCCTTGGCATTATATAAAACTTGCTTTACAAATCTTTGTCGATTGTCATCCTTGATTTTTGCTCTGTGCTAGGGATTTGAGTTGTAATAGACATATACTTCTTGAATTATTATCTAGAATAATTATCTAATAGTGTCTGAATTCTAGAGATAGATTTAGCGTTGTTAATCACTTTAGGTGTCTGATTAATGCCTCTGTGTTGTTTGTGTCGCTTTGAGAGATCATAGATGCAAGAGAGCATGATTGACTTTTGTGTTGTTGAGGTGGTTGAGAGATCGCTACCGAGGTGATGCAACGAGCCTCTCAGTTTGGGTTAGAAATGACTTAGGTTGTGAGTGACATGTGATAACATTGATGAATATTGTAGGTTTAGTATAACAGGTCGATAGGTTTAAGTCTGTGAGAAGTAGTATATATGAATGCTTGATAATTTATTCCTTTTTCCTTTTTATACATTTATTTTTTGTTGATACTTTTACTTTCAACCCATTTATCCCCAAACTCATTAAAGGGATATTTTTCGAATGGCATTTCAACTCACCAATCTCTGTGGACACGTTAAATTCCAGAATAAATATTTCCAAAACTTTTATTGCTTGCCGCTTTATTACTTCAAGCACAACTTCACCTACATATGAGGACATCCAATCCAGGAAAGAAATCTACTATAATAGTATTAGTTTGAAGTTCTAAACAACTCATGTTTAAAAAAATTCTCACCTAATCACTACCCATGCAATTTCTACCTAGGAACTCCTAGATATGAGACCCCTCTCACCTTTCCTCAGTCACACAATAGTGAAAATTTCAACCAAAATAACCAAAGTAGAAGATACACTTCCAATTAAACAGAACATACTACTGCTTCATAGCTTATGAGTGGTTCATAAATTACAACTAAACTAAAGAGTCCAACTCATATATCAACAAGTTACAAGAGTGGCTTACAATGAACAACAAAAAGTCGAAACCGTAAATTCTATTCTCTCATGTGCAACTTCATATCTTTTTTAGGTTTAGAATGCTTCTATATTTAGCCACAAAATCGCATAGGCTTGGATATTAAATCTGGCCAAACAAATATTCCGCAAATCAAATAAAATCTTCTGGTGTAGAAAAATATGTTCTCAATAATGTTTTGAAATTCTATTTTCAGAACTAAATCTTCAGATATTTCTAACTTGAAATAAATATTCAGTAAATAAAAAATCCAAATGCGCAACTTGGTCCACAAGGAACAAGAATCAAATCTTCTAAACCACAAAACAAATCTTACAAAACTGGAAACAAGACAGTTGTAATGTCATACCAACATGTTGCGACATCTTATCCAACATCTTAGTAAACTAGTTGTTTTAACAAAATACGTCCAATAAACCAAACCCTTACAATCTCCTCCTTTGGAAATATTTCGGCTAAAATAACTATTACACAAAACATCCAAACCAAGAGAGCTAAAACCAAAAAACAACATTACTTTAAAGAGACAATAATGCACACCAAAAAATAGGAACTAAACTAGTTCATAGAAGGAACTACACAAGTTCACAAATATTGGAGGTTTACGCGACAGAAACATAATAGCCTCACAGAAAAAGAGATAAACTCTCACAAACACAATCAGAGAGAAAAAAATTCTCTCATACAGAACGCCACATTCATGATGTCAGAACATCAGGCATGACATCTCACACAACTTTAGAAACAACACAGAGAAATAGAAAATTCTCCAAACAACCAAAAATTCTCTAGACCAAATGTCTAGACAACAGGTGTGACATCAAGCACACAAAACTCCCCCTTAATCTTATATCAGCAAAAATAATAATAATAATAATAATAATAACAATAATAATAATAATAATATAAATAATAATAATAATAATAATAATAATAATAATAATAATAATAATAATAATAAGGCAGGACAAAATGCTCCCTTACACTGTTGCACAAAACCCAAAAAAAATACCACTCCCCCTTAAGTAGTACAAATGCAACAACAACACCAAGAACTAAAACAATAGAAATAAACCAAACACCAAGATACCAACAAGCTACCTACCAAACTGCTAAACTACTCCCCCTTTTTAGATAAAAATAGATAAAAAACATCCATTCTCACAAAAGCTCATCTTATTGTAATTTCCCTGTCAAAAACCTTCATATACTCCTTGCTTATTTTACTAACATCAACCTTATACATGTTATCTAGCAACTCATAACACTTCCAAGTAACTCATAACACTTACCAGCAACCTTGTAATACGGTGGGAGAACTGACTTTGGTGTATTGCGTTTTATCGCAATTGTTGCGGATAGTTAGAGTCGCCACCGACTTTTCTTTTATCCAATAAGGAAAGGGTGAAAAGAACAGGAAAGACCTTTGAGATATTTTCTTGAGTTCGGGGGGTAGGTTATGAAAAGGGAAGGTGTTAGCACCCTTTTCATCCATAGTTATCTATGGCTCTTAGTTGCTTGCTAGATCACTTTTGAAATTGCTTTGTTTGAAATGTGTTTATGCTGGGTTTTGAAAGTATTTTTGAAAAGCGCCTTCGTTTAGTCAAACTTTGTAATGATTCTCGTCTCTATAAGAATGCATACAAAGTGTTGGACTTTTTGAAAATATTTCATGTTTTGAAAGTGTTTGGTGTGTTTTAAAAGATGTTTGTTTTTTAAGTTGGATTGTGAGCAAGCAACTAAGAACGTTCTACCTACTCAAAAGTCTTTTGTTCATTTCTCTCTTCCTTTGATATTGCCATTTTACCAATGATTGGTAAGAAACTCTATCTTTAGATGTAAAGGGATGGGCGTGGGTCATCGTATGGTCATGAATAGTAATGTTATGAGATATTTTAGTGTGATACGGTGGCAGAACTGAATGTTAATACTGGTTTGCATTTTTTGTTCGCAAATGTCGCGGTAAGCAAGAGTCGCCATCGAATTTTATTTCATCCAACAAAGGAAAAGGAAAAAGAACAGAAAAAACCTTTTTCGAGATGTTTGAGTGCGGGGGGTAGATTATAGGAAGGGAAGGTGTTAGCACCCTTTCTATCCATGGTTTTCCATGGGCTCTTAGGTACTTGCTCATTTTTTAAATTGCTTGTGTTTGTGTGTTTTGAAAAGTTTTGAAAATGCCTTAGTGCGGAGTTTCACTTTATGGTAACCCTTGTATCGGTCCTCAAGGGTGTGATAAAGTGTTTTTAAAACTTTGTTTGAAAAGTTGGTTTTTAAAGTGTATAGTGTGAAAGAAAATGATTGTTTTTAGCAAGTACTTAAGAGTTTCTACCTACTCGAAAAAGGCTATTCGTTTCGTTATTTCCTTTAGACAATGATATCCTACTATTAAGGAGTAGGTAAATCCATCGTTGGAGTTTGAGGGACAATCGAAAGGGACAATTACGATCATTAAAGCAATGGTTAGGAAACCTTAATAGTTAACCTAGAGTCCTAAAGATCTTTCTTAGGCAACATTCAAATGGGTCATTTTTGATCTTTTGGGACTAGAGGGAAACCACTAAAACTCCCTATACTTCATGACCGTTTACCGAAGGCAACTGAAGTGGGGCGAACCCTAGGAGTGAGCATGTGCAAGTGTTTGTTTTTCTCAGTTAATATCTTTGCATATTTAGGGTTTTCTACTATTTTAAATTATGATCTTTTGCATACAATCCTAGTATCAATCATCTAACAGTTTATAATGACGAAAAGTAAAATGAGAGAATTTTAAACCTAGCTATTACAAGGCCTTGTGAAGCAGGATTATATAATAAAAAATTGGAGGAAAATAGTAAAGGCAAATAGTAAACCTAAGTTAAACAATTACATTAATCGGAGCAATTACATTAATCGGAAAATAAATAAATGTGCGATGAAATTAAATACGGAATTAAAATTAGATTCAAAGATATTTAATTTAATAAATAAAAATATTTTTTTGGATTTTTGAGAGAAAATAATTAATTTTAAAAATTAACCTAACTTCTAATTGTTTTTTTTAATTATGGAAAAAAAAGAATTTAAGTTATTCTAATTACTAATTAATTAATGAAAAAATATTTTATGAAAAATCTAATTCTCATGTTTTGCGATTTTTTGATTTAATTGAAAAAATGATTTTAAAACAATTAAAAAATAATTAAAACAAACAAAAGAAATTAAAAAAAAAGAATTAGATTATGCCTGGTGTGAAAGTAGTTTTGGGAGGTGCATGCTGAATTTTCAGGGCCCTGAGCAGTTGGCCCAAGGCTGCACCTGATTCAGTGGGACTCACATCTGAGGGTTTACCATGCTCCTTGCATGCTGCTTGTTGGATCTGGTTAAGGGACGATCCATGGCGAGAGATCTTGAGGTGCATGGTAGGCGCGTTGACTAGTGGTTTATTAGATCCTGCATAGAAATGTTAAAAAATACAAAATTGGTTTTCCCAGGATTGAACCCAGGTCCTTGACTTTGCACACTCATCCCCTGCCCATCTGCGCTACCAAGCTTAGTTGTACAAATGACAACACAATAATATTATATATGAAAAAATATGATTAAGACTTGGAAATTAAAAAAGCGCGCCAAATTCAAATTGGCTAGTGATAGGCTATCAGCTAGTCGTCTTCTTCACATAACTGTCATTTTAGGTACAAGGCTTTTACCTACGGACAACTTTTGTAGTTATAACCCATGCATTTTCAAAAATTTAATACAAGCAATATAAATCTCAGATAAGGCCATGGATCGATCGCTCGTGATTTCCTGAACATGAATTGACACTTGATTGGACCTAATTTAACATGTAACAAGAAACCCTAAAACGAAGCTCTGAACCCTAATAATGGCAGTTACTCGTATATGTACCAAAACAAACAATTAATTGTGCCAATATGTTATAAATGACTAGACAAACATGAATGTGTAGTTAGAATTCATTTATCATGCACATATGGTCAAAATCAAATTCAAAAATTAAGGGCAAACTGTGGTTCTGTATGGGGCATTTCTGGGTGCTTTAACGCGTGGGAATGATCCAATTGGCTTCAGAGTACCTCCAGCAATCGATTGCAAGTCTCAGGATGCTTTGAATACCCTTATGGACAAAAATCCGACCTCCACTTTTTTGACAAAAAATTGAGTTTTGTTTTTGCTCTAGGGAGGCAGGCTGCGCGTGAAATCTCTCTCTTTTGGGTTCACCAAGCTTCTGTATATGTACTAAATCCAATTAGGTCAATAAAATTGGAAAGAATCAAAAGATTGATGGTCTTGAAGTTTTGATTCAAATCTTTCCAAAATTGGAGATTTTCTCTTCTTTTTAGAGCTTGCACGATTTTGCTTGAGGTTATACAGCTTGTATGATCTATAATTCAATGCAAAACAAATCTCATTCCATAAGTTTGATTTATTTTGATTTAATTTGAATTTAAATGAATAAAAATCAAAATAAATTAAATAAACAAAAATAAAAAGGCATGGAGGGTCCATAGGTCGTGGACCATGCTAGGACTGAGATTCAATCTTGAAAAGATGGGCACATGTGGAGAAAAAAAATGCAATTTTGAGCATTGTTGACTTTGGGCAAATTTCCAAAAATGGCCAACTTTGACAATGCATATCTCTCTCAATTTTGACCCTAAGATGGTGTTCTTGGACTTTTTATAAAGCTTAGGTTGTCCCCTAAGCAACATCTTTGGTTTCATCTCAATTGGATCTTCCATGTTCATGTAAGAAGCCTTGACCCAAAAGGTGTTTTTGTTGACTTTTTGAAATGACCTATAATGTCTGAATTTATATCTTTTCATGAGTGCATTTTTGAACTTGAGGGATGAATATGAGTTGTAGGGAATTGGATTCTCTTCAAAATGAGCCTTGGATGAGAAATTTCTGATAAAGTATGAGAAAGTTATGCCTGGTCAAAGTTTGGTTGACTTTTCCTATAGAAACCCTAATTTAGCAACTTTTGAGTTTTGATGAATTTGGGGCATTCCTTGAGGAATCATGATCAAACCTTGATTAAATGATTTATATTACTCCAAAGTGTTTATGTTGACCAAAAATATTGAAGTTTGACTGTATGTGGGCCATAGTTGACTTTTTACCTAGTATGGTTGATTTTCAAGCATTTGAGCAGTTGACCGAGCAAACTTCTTGTGCAAGGAATGAAACTTGGCATGGATGATCTTGAGAACATATTAGGGCAATGGAAATTATTTAGGACCCTTGGAACTCAAACATCTTGATGAGGACTGAAACCCTAGTTTGAAGCTCATTGTCTTAGGAGGAGGATTTGTCTGGTCAATCCTTAGTCAACCTTGAGCAATTGAGGACCTCTAGGAGTATGTTTTGAATAAAAATGGGAGGGAAAATTTTTGGGTACAACACTTAGCATTTCTCTTTAGGGACTAATATCATTTGTAAGGTAACATTCGTAGCGTCGTCGAGGGACTATAATCTTGTATTTTTCGATCATTTTTGCTAAGGCATCTCACACGTATAACATGCCCATTTTCTCAAGGAAACAAGTGGAGTTAACCCTATAGGTGCAAAGTGTGCAAGTGTTTGTATTTCATGCTTGGTTTATCTTGAATTAGGGTTCTCTAAGAATTGATTTTATCTTTCCATACAAACCCTAATTACTAGCATTTATATGAAAATGATAAAGTGCGGAAAATAAATGTTCTACGCTATTACATCATTTGGGAGATGGGGTATACAAATTTAAAAGTTGGGATTGCAAGAAATTAAACCCTAATGATCTATTACAACCATATTGAATTTGTACAATAAATTACATAAATATAATGTACAAGTAATATAAAAAGAAATGGATTTTGCTTTGGATTTTTGTTAGGAAAATTGTTTTGACCTAATTAACCTAAAGGGGTATGATTAATAAAAAAAATAGGAAAATTAATCCTAAGTTAAAAGGAAACCAAATTAATCAAGAAATCATTTTTTTAGGGTTTTTTATGGAAGGCTTTTGGTTAATTAATATAAATATGAAAATAAAATATTTTTTGTGATATTTTTTATATTCATAAAATAGACATTGTAAATAAATAGTGTGCAACAAGTCAACTCAAAAGGAGTTGTTTTGATGGGTTGGAAAAAATGTTGAAGTTTGTTAAAAAAATGAAAACAAACAAGTGATAAAAATTTGTTTTGGTCCTGCCAAGGTTTGAACCCAGGTTCTTCACAGATTTAATTGAAAGAAAACAACCAACACTCAATATATTATAAACCTACATGTTAGTTTGGAAAAAATGACAAAATAAATACAAAAGGTCTCGCTGAGGCTCGAAGCCAGGACCTTATACATAAATGCCTTACGTGCGTGTTGTTTGTACCACTGGGGTGGTCCGTTTCATCCGTTAGTTATCCAACTTACATTAAATATAAAATGAACTCATTTATGAAAATTTGAAATTCCCAACTTCTTCTTCCTTGCGCGTGCAGGCCATGATAACTCCATTGTTAAGCTTCTAAAAGCTTCATTTCTTAGCCAAATCAAAAAATGTAAACATCAAACCTGCCTAAAATTTGAATACCAATCTAACCACATAATTTTCAAAAGTTATGGGTCAAAGGTTAACATGAATTTTGTTCAGTATCAAAATTAAGACCTAACTGATCATAAATGAAATTCTCAATGTATAAGCAATGATAATCAAAACTATGGACATAGTCAGCTTCCTAGACATGATATCTACATCTTTTCTTCATAATGTATATACAAATGGTGCTTGAATGAAGAGTTCCAACTTTGAAAAACTTACCTCTTGGAGTGAAAGTTGAATGATTTCTACACGACTTCCAGAAATAGTTTGATGATGGATTAAGCTTGCCTAGACCTCCCTGAAACTATTCCAATTGTAATAATGTCTTGTAGCTTGCCCAACTGCTTTGGACAAGTCAAGCTGTAATGATGGATTTTGAAAATGGTGGATTAGGAAGGAGGAGTTACAGAAGTGGTTTAAGGGTTGGTATAGTTTCTATGTTGTATATGGAAGCTTAGTGAATCAAAAGGCCAAAAAACGCACGAATGGATTTAAGATTTTGTGTGTAAAGTCAGGATGTGCCAAGTTTTGTGCTTGTGTGCGGGTTCTGAGTTTTTGAGAGTTTGGGAGTGTTCTAAGGTTTGTAATCTTGTGTTCTCTCCTCTCTCCTCCACTCTCCTCCTCCCTTCTTCTTGTCAAATACTTATATATATGTATGGAAAAAGGTTAGAGATTGCTTGCATACCAGATTTATGAGTTCTAGCCTTTTGGCTCTATAACTTGCTTTTTTCAAGGAAAGTGAGAAGACAGGTCCCAAAGTATTGTACAAGCATGATTTGAGTTGGTAGCAGCCTTAGACATGTTGCTTTTAGTTTGTATGGGTTGTGTGTGCAGAAAGAATAAGTGCAAGGCTCAATATAAATTAACTTTGTATAAAGCTTACTTTTCTAAAATGGCAATGGACAATACTTTAAATACTTGGGGTCAGAGTTTAATTAATTGTGTAAACAATTAATTATAGAGTGAAACACAAGTTTGAGGCCTGCAAAGCAAGATCATGTAGCATGACCTATGGATTTGATCAATGTTCTTCAAAATTATGTCTTCAACTTGATTCCTTCTAAAAAGATCTTGAATCTCTGTAGAACTTTAATCTTTTTCTTACTCTTGTTTTCGACAAGCATCTTGAATCTCTTAAAGATGTCGAATACCCCGTCCTTTCGTTTTGATCACATAGATCCACAACCTTTGACCAAACTCATCAACAAAAAAAAAATTTGTTTCCGCCAATTGTATGTTCTTCGAATGGACCACATTCATCTGAATGTACCACTTTAAGTATGCAAGATGATCTTATTGGCATAGTCGAAACAAAATAATTTTTGGATTGCTTTCCTACTAAACAAACTTCACAAAGTTTTTTCAGGCATCTCAACACTTGGAATACCAGTAACCATATCTTGAGTAATAGTTGATTAAGTGGTCGAAATTTAAAATGTCCAAACTTCAAATGCCACAACCAACTATCCTTGTGGTCGAACAGTTTTCAAACATTGAACTTCTGTCGAATTGATCATTGTCTTAAATGTCATGTTTTTCGGTAATGGAGATTTTAAGACCAAATTTTTCTTGGTGTCGAACAATCTCAAAACTCCATCTTTCATGACAACTGGGAAACTTTTTTCGACTAGTTGTCCAACACATAACAAGCTTCACTTTATTCCAGGTACATAGAGCACATCTTTAATCATAACTTTTCCTTCATTACTCATTTGAAAGAGTATGTTGCCAGTACCTTCTTCTTGCAATGAACTATTATTAGCAAGTTTTTTTGTTAAATTATAATTCGTAGTGTCAAAACGATGTGTGTCGAAGAGTTTAGAGGTGGACCGAATTAGGTTGCTCGAAAGAAGCCATTGCTCAGTTGAAGCTTGTGGATCGAAGCAAGCATGAAGATAGACAACATGTCAGCTATCAATCTGGCAAAGAAACCAATAGTACATGGTCGAAGCAAGCACGTTGAAATGAGTATCCATTATCTTTGAGAGCAGGTAGCAGATGGGAAGATGAATTTAGAACACTGCAGAACCGAGAATCAGATTGCAGACATCATGACGAAGGGAGTGCATGTAGAAGTATTCAGAAGACTAAGAACCATGATGAATATAGATTTTTAGACATAATGAATTAGGTGGTGCATTAAATTGTAATTCATAGTGTCAAAAATATGTGTGTCAAAGGGTTTAGAGGTGGATCGAAGTAGGTTTCTCGAAGGAAGCCATTGCCCAGTCGAAGCTTGGGGATTGAAGCCAGCTTGCTCTTCTCCGACTTGTCAAAATATGCCAACCACTCCTTTCAATCAGTCATGTGGTTTGAACAGCTTGAACCATATTTTGAATTCGACATGGTTATCTGCAACTGCACACCTTTTTTATATGCTTTTCCCTTTCGACAGTTACCTCTTCCTCCTTTCGAGGATTCAGAAGTTCCATCTTCGACCTGATGCTTGAGAGCCCAATATGATCCATGGAAGCTATATGGGGCATTAAAAGTCCAATTGTACTTGTGCAAACTCAAACCCTAGTTTTCAGTCATCAGTGTTTGAGGAGGTATCTTGAGCTGATCAAACCTTGCGCAGTCTTGAATCAATAGAGATCTTGTGAGAAAATTCTTGAGAAATGAGAGGGAAAATTTTGGGGTACAATAAACCTCAATTAGATTCATCATCTCCTTGCAGTCAAGAACATCTTATTGAGATTCTTTATATGTCATGACATTGACCATGACATATTGTAAAAACTTCCCTGAAATTTTATGCACAACTAAATAGAGGAAATATGAAGTAACCTTTTCACTGCTCCACAATTGTAGTTGCTATAACTCCTCAAAAGTGCAAATTCCGAATGCACTCATTAACTTCTAAAATTGATTTGCATCCAAGGACTTAGTAAATATATTTTCCAGTTGTTTCTCAGTGACCACATGCTCAAGAGATACAATTTTATCTTCAACAAGATCCCTAATTAAATGATGACACATGTCAATATGCTTTGTCCGTCTATGTTGGATTGGTTTCTTGGATATGTTGATAGCACTCAGATTTTAACAATATAATGTCATGATGTCTTCCTCAACATTCTATTCCTTTAACGTTTGTTTCATCCAGACTAATTGAGAGCAATTGCTTCCTGCTGAAATATACTCAACCTTAACAGTAGACAAAGAAACACAGTTTTTATTTTTAATGAACCAAAAGATAGATTGTTCCCTAAGAAGAAACATCTTCCACAAGTTATTTTTATGTCATCAGCACTACCTGCCTAATCTGTATCACAATAACCTACAAGCATATAATTCGTACTATGGGAATACAACATACCATAGTCACTTGTACCATTGATGTATTTCAAGATTCTCTTCACTTGGGTAATGTGGCTCATTTTAGGTTCAGAATGATATCTAACACACACTTCTACAATAAAAGCAATGTCAGGTCTTCTAGCTGTAAGATACAATAGACTATTAATCATGCTTATGTACAGACTTTGATCCACATCAACACCTTTTTCATCCTTGGTTAGTTTCAAGTGTGTGGAAGCAGATGTCCTTTTATGACTATCATTTTCTAATCCAAACTTATTCACTATATTATTACCATACTTGATTTGAGATATAAAGATATTTTCACTCATATGCTTAACTTGCAGGACAAGAAAATATAGTAATTCACCCATAAGATTTATCTCAAATTCAAATTGCATTTGCTTGAAAAAATGTTGGACCATCTGGTTTAACATCCCTCCAAATATAATGTCATCAACATATACTTGTGATATCATGAGTTTTCCACCTTGTTCCTTTACAAACAAGGTATTGTCTATTGCCCCTTTTTTGTAGCCATTATTGACAAGAAACCCAGTTAACCTTTCATATAAAGCCATAGGAGCTTGCTTCAAACCATACAAAGCTTTCCTTAGTTTGTAGACATGATCTGGAAAACTAGGATCTGTGAACCCCTTGGGTTATTCAACATACACTTATTCATTTAAGTACCTATTTAAGAAGGTGCTTTTCACATCCATCTGAAAGAGCTTAAATTTTAGCATACATGCTACTCCCCAAGAGCAATCTTATGGATTCAAGTGAGGCAACAAGTGCAAAAGTTTCATCAAAATCAACCCATTCAATTTGAATGTATCCATGAGAAATAAGCATTGCCTTGTTTCTAGTCACATTACCATTTTCATCTGATTTGTTCTTGCAAATCCTTTTGTAGCAATAACATTCATCCTTACAGGTCTAGGAACTAGATCCCACACTTCATTTCTTTTGAACTGACCTAGTTCTTCTTGCATAGCATTAATCCAGAATTCATCAGTCAAGGCCTCCTTCACATTCATATATTTAAATTTTGACACAAAACAAGCATTGGATATCACATATTTGGACCAAGTTGTAACTGCTTCATTAAGATTCCCTATAATGAGTTCCTTTAGATTATCTTTCTGAATTATAATAGAGGGAACTTTATCTGCTTGAGAGTTATATGATTCATTACCTGTTGGCTCATTGTTGGACTCAAGGTCTCCTACATTTTCTAGAGCATCAATATGTTGAGATGATGTTCCAACATCTTCATCGACATCAAGTTCTTTCTCAATTATTAATTCATCAACCACCACATTAATGGACTTCATTATGACTTTGGTTTTAGAGTTAAAGACCTTGTAAGCTCTGCTATTTGTTAAGTAACCAAGAAATATCCCTTCATCACTTTTGGAATCCATCTTTCTCCTTTGTTCAAGATCATCCAGGATGTAGCTGTTGTACCCCAAAATTTTCGCTCCCATTTATCTTCAATATATCTTCTCATGCTTTAAGGGTTTTCAATTGCTCAAGGTTGCTCAAAAAATTGATCAGACAAATTCTCCTCCTAAGCTATTGACCTACAACTAGGGTTTCACTTTTCTCAAGGAATATTGGGTTTCTAAGGCCTCAAGTGGATTTCATGGCTCCTCATATGTCTCAAGAAATGCTCATACCAAGTTTCAATCCTTACATCATAAGTTTCCTCAGTCAATTGCTCAGATGACTAAAAATCAACTATATTGGATAAAAAGTCAAATTTTGTCAACATACAACCAAACTTCAAGATTTTGGTCAAAATCAATATATTGAAGTCATATTAATCATTTGATCAAGGTTTGACCATAACTCATCAAGAAAACTCTCAATTCATTAAAAGTCAAAAGTTGCCAAATTAGGGTTTTCTTTAGGAGAAGTCAACTGAACTTTGACCAAGCACACTTCCACACGCTTCATAAGATTTTAATCAATCAAGGCTCATTTTAAAGGAAATTCAATTCTCTGCAACTAGGTATCTCTAAGCTCAAGTCTAAAAAATGCTTCATTTGAGAGATATGGGCCAATACATTATAGGTCATTTCAAAAGTCAACAAAAAGACACTTTTTGTCAAGTTAACTTATATCAAGATAAAGTCTTCAAATGCAAAAAAATTTAAAATAGAGATTGTATATGACATCTTGAGCTTTCCAAAAATTACAAGATCACCTTCAAATGTTGAAAATTGAGAGAGTTATGATTGGTTCAATTTGGGAAATTTTGAGCAAATGCATGAAACCAAAAGTGACCAAACTTGGAATTTTGGGTTATTGGGCTTGTGATTCAAGGTCCATGCATGTTTTATACCTCAAGATGAACCTCTGATCTTACTCATACACCCATTGACTTTTTATTATATTTATTTTTTATTATTATTAATTTAAAGTCAAAATTAAAAAGATAAAACAAGGACTTTTCTTACAAGGTCCAAGCTCAAATAGTTTGACCTAATTGCAAGTATTATATATCTTCCTCATTCAGACAAAGGCAGCCACGAAACCTTTGCAAGAAAAATTATCTCAAAAATCACAAAAAACATTAAAACTAGGGCAATCTTAGAACCCTAATTGCAGCCATTTTCAAAGCAAACAAACCCTTCCATTCACTTCCAGGAACACTATAAGATAAGGTTTGATCGATTTCAATGATCAAAAGGGCATAAAAACTCATACATGTGTGTTGTACCCCAAAATTTTCCTTCCTATTTCTCATTGATTTCTCATCACCAAGCCCTTGGAGATCAAGATCTAGTTAGGGTTTCATCTGCTCAAGACTTCTCCTTGCACTATTGACCCAAATTAGGGTTTGTGTTTGCACAAAGATGTTTTGACCTAAAATTCCTAAGATGACTTTCTTGCTTCATATTGGACTCCCAAGTTTATCCATATCAAGTTTCAAGTCTTGATTCCAAGTTTTGCCCAGTCAATTGGACAGTTGACCTAGAAATCAACTGTATTGGGGAAAAAGTCAACTGTGGCCAATTGACAGTCAAACCTCATGAAAATTGACCCACATCAACATTATGAACTCATATGAACCATTTGATCAAGTTTGGATCACAATTCCACAAGAAATTTGATCAGATCACCAAAAGGGCAAAATGGTCATTTTTAGGGTTTTGACTGCACAAAGGCAATTTTTGACTGTTTGACCCAACCAATGGCAAACCAAGCTCACATATGGACTCAAGGACCCCATGGAATTATCTTGACATGCTCAACAAGTTCAAAAGATCCCAAGTACACAAGATTGACAGTTGAATTTCCCAGTCAATTGACCAATTTTGACTGTATACTGAAAAGTCAAACTTTGACTTTTTGGTCAAAATCAAGGGTCAAGATTCATTTTTCATCAAAACATGCCAAATCATGAAACTTGTTCACCAAGAAATCAAAATTATAAAATTAGGGTTTGAAATGAGAATTTTTCATAACTTAGAATTTTTCTAAGTTATGAAAAACCCTAATTTTTTCCCAACTTTGCCCCACTTTCTCACCAAGATTTATTTGGATTCAAACAAAAGTCAAAACATGAAAGTTGTAGCTTGTTGCATAATCTACAACTTTGATTCACAAAGTTTTCCCAAATGAGGCTTGTATCTCAAGTTACAATTTTTTGAATAAGGGTACTAAACCATTCTTAACTTAGTGAAATTTTAACCTATTTTGGCAAGGTTTTCTATCTAACTTCAAGGCCATTTTCCATACACTTCCACTTGGAATTTCAATTTTCATTTCAAAGATGGATTGTAGTACACATTCCAATCTTTCTAAATTGTCCAAGAACTCATCAAACAACCTCATAACTTGAGAGATTCGAATTTTGCAATATGGCAAAAACTCACTTTTGAATTGGTCATGTACATGTTCATAACTTATGCCATCTTCAAGTCAGCTTGGTTTATGCTACATTACAGGCCCTTAAACCATCCAACACTCAATAATTTAATGCATGTTCATTGTGCTAAGGCTTTGTTTCATGAGTTTATGCATTACATTTTGAATTAAGCCATTTATGGAAAAAGCAAAATGGCCATTTTTGCAAAAGCAAGCTTTATGTCATAATGCAAATCCAAGAGGTACAGATCAAATCCAATTGGCACAAGATTATGAGCAAAACAATCTGATCAAGACAAGGTTAGCAGCATGTTTATGGGGCCTCTACTTGCCTATAACATCAACTTGGCTTTGCTTGCTTAAGTGTTAAGAAACTTGACATTTCACAACATAACTTTGATCTCAGCATTAGAAACCTTAAGCAAATATTGTAGACACTTTCTAATCATCCTAAATAAGCTAGCACACGACTCCAATACCTCCAATACCTCCAATACCTCCACAAACTCAGAACCACCCTCAAACTGCTCAAACAGAGTTCTCACTGCAGTTTGAGTGCCAACTCTCATCCCTTGCATGTTTTCTTGCCCAAAGCTCATCAAACACATTCCCTAGCATCAATACAAGCTAACCAAAACCTAAAACACGACCTGTAATTCCTCTAACCAGTTCCACCATTTTCACTTTCTTATTTTGCAGTTGAAGGTCCATAGCTCGATTCAAGGTGTCTTAAGGCAAAGTAAGCATTGGAATAGCATCACCACACTTCAGGAAAGCTGTACAGATCATCATCTTGCTCTGAAAGCTCCCCCATTGCCAGATAGAACTTCAACTGAATAGGTATTTTCTTGAACTTCTAACTCTTAGTCTAGGCATCATTAGCTCTAAGTTTGTGAATAAGAAGTGTTCTACTCATGCCCCTGAATCTGTACATGCTTTTACTTTTCATTTATTTTGCTTGAGCTGTGAGAATTTAAGGTTTGAATATGGCAGAAAACTTAGGTCAGGATTTGGGAATGTCAAAATTCTCTCTCATTTCTGAGAGTTAGGATGAGTTTTTTATATATTTAGAATCGTGATTCAATGCTTAACATTTCTTATGTTGGAAGTTTGTGCAAAAGATCAAAGAATTCAGGTGTTTGAATTGGAAGTACAGGCGCGCGTTTTTTGAACGTTTTTTGTTCAGAGGTTGAAGAAGAAGCTTCATGGGCTGGGCTTGCTTCTGATTTTCTTTTCACACCACATTTTTGGTTTCATACTCCCTGAGCCCATTATGTTTATTCTCATGATTTTTTGACTTTTCTTTTTTCATTTTGACTTATTTATTTTTGCTAATAATATTAAAAACATAAAAAATATTTTTTACACCATTTTTATATTTTTTAAGTATTTATTTGTTTATATGGACATTTGTACATAAATATATATATATTATTTAGAATAGATAGGAAAAATAATGCAAATATACTTTATTTCTGATTTTTGTTTCTTTTTTTTCTTTTGAAAATATTTTATACAAAATATACTTTTTTTTATAAATATTAAATGTTATTATTTTTGTATATATAATATTTATTTAGTAAATAATAAGGATATTTATATATATTAATATACTTAGGGCAAAAATACCAAAATACATACATTTTTATTTTATTATTATTTAACATAAAAAAAATACTTTTTATAAATATATTTCATTTTTATTTTATTTTTGTACATAATAAATAAATAAATACTTGTATAAATTAAATAATATATATATTACTTAATAAAAATTAGGGTTTCACCCTTAAAATACAAAAACTCCAAAAATAATACTTTTATTTTATTTTATTTATTTGACATAAATAATACTTTTTTTCATACATATAAAAACCTTTTTTTTTGCATTTTGCATCTTTATTTTATTTTCCATTTAATTTATGCAATCAATTATCTTGTAAATATTCCCAAAATTGATGTAATAGCTAGGTTTAATTTCCTTGTCTAAATATCCCCCTATTTGAACATTTGTACCCCCCTTCCCATATTGTGTTGTAATAGTGTAGGAATTTTACTTTTCGCACTTTAAACGCTTTCTAAATATACCATGCTAGAATTAGGGTTTGTATGCAAATAAAACGAACAAAAATAGCTTGACCTAATTTCAAGATAAACAAGCATGAAAATGGACAACACATATCACACTTGCACCCCTAGGGTATTCCACTTGTTGCCTTCAAATAAATAGGCCGTATTGCATGTTAGGTTTCTTTGGGTAAAACAAACAATCAAATGATCATAGTTCCTCGATGACGCTTTCGAAAAGTTGCCTAAAATGATCAAGTCCCTTTCAAAGAGAAATTTCCCAAAGATACTTAGCACTATTGCAATTACGGTCTAAACGATGACCCGCGCCCGTCCCTTTCACCTCCTAATACAAGATTGTCCACCCAATGAATGGTGGAACAAAATTGTCAAAAGGGTTAAAACATAACAAAAATCTTTGAGAACTTTAGGGTAGATAGCTCTTAAGTACTTGTCAACTTGCAAAACAAAACACTTGCCTATTTTTAAACCACACTTCACAAACACTTTCAAAACAAACTTTCAAAAACCTTGGAACATCTTTTCAAAAAGACAAACACCTTTTGTAAAACATTCGAGTAAAGAATTGTTACAAGGGTAGCCTATACAAGGCATCTTTTTCAAAACATTTTCAAAACCACACACCAAGCACCATTTCAAACAATTGAAAACCAAGGCAAGTTGATCTAAGCAAGTACCTAAGAGCCCATGGATAACCATGGATAGAAAGGGTGCTAATACCTTCCCTTTCTATAATCTACTCCCCGAACCCAAGAAAAATCTCAAAGGTTTTTGCTGTGCTTTTTAAACCTTTCCTTAGGATAAAATAAAAAGTTGGTGGCGACTCTTGCTCAACCGAAACATTTGCGAAAACAAACGCAAAACCATAGTCAGTTCTCCCACCGTATCACAATGTGCCTCACCGGTTTTGTGATTGCATGAATTCATATCTTTTTTTCTTTATGTTTTAACACATATTAACCATGCTAACATGTTCATGAGATATACATATGCAGGAATAACCCAAAGCATGAGCCCTATAATGACCAAATCCAAGTTTGCCATGTTCATATTGATTTAAGTTATTTTCGTTGTAGATGTCAATCCAGCGTGTTTTAGCCCAAGATAACACTCCCATTGAAACCGTAAGGCTCGATTTATGGGGGTAGGGTCCCTCTGGATCTCCAATATTTGCTGTTTTGCAGGGTTAAGAAAACATACTCATCGGAGAAGACAACCGGAGCTAGGGCTCCGACGCTTCTCTGGTCCAGTTGTTTGGTTTATGTTATATTTAAATCATTTTAGTTATATAACCGGATGTATAGCCACCCCAGTGGCAAGCGAGCGCGCGTTAAGGCATTTGTATAATAGGGCGTGGGTTCGATCCCTGGTTTTGGCATTTTTTTCTTCATATTTTCTGATTTTACAGGTCACGTGTAATGTGTTCCACCAACCAACCATGCACCCAGCCACGCCTCATCGTCAGATCTTTATAGATCTGATCCGACATTTCTAGATCTACAAGCCTGTGATGAACCTGCTGGGACTGAACACACTAGATCCAGTGCTAAGTCAGTTGGGCCTGGACTCCTTTTGCAATTCACACCCCCTATTTTCTATGATCTAGCTCAAACTCTTTTTTTTTTTTATATTTCTCTTTTTTCCTTTACTTATTTATTATTTATTATTAATTAAAATATCAAGATATTAATTTTAGGTTAAAACTAATTAGGTTTAGTTTTAATTACCCTTTTTAATTAATTAATTTAACTAATTGATTTTCTTAATTAAAATTAATTAGATTCTTAGGTTTTTTTAATTAAATTAATTGAATTTTTTTACTAAAACTAATTAGGTTTTAGGTCTTGTTTTTATTTAGTTAATCACAAATTTTTTTTTTCATAAAATTACCAAAAAATCTTTTCTTTTCTATTTTCACATTTTTTAGATCACTTGTGCTTCCGTGAATGTAATTTTTATTTCTCGCATTACCTTTTTCATTATTATGTAACTGTTTATAGGTTGTAATAGCTTAGGAATTTTATTTTCCGCTCTACCATTATGTAATTGCCCTGAAGCGATGTAATAGTTTAGGGTTTACTTTCTGCCTTTATTTTCTGCACTTTACTGCTTTTTATTTGTTTATGTTTACTGCTTAGTAATTAGGGTTTGCATGAAAAGACTAAAACGAATCGTTAGAAAACCCTAACTGTAAAGATAAGATAATTGAATACAAAACACTTGCACACTTACACCTCTAGGGTAACCTCCCTTGTTGCCTTCGGAAAATAGTCATGTCCCTCGAACGTAGGGACGCTTTAGCAAAGTCCATTGATTCAAAGATCATAGTCCCTCGATGACCCTTTCGATGTTGCCTTTCAGTAAATGATCCCTTACGAAAATTGATAAAGCGTCTTTACCAGTTGCCTTCGATGACTGTACGATGACCCTCGCCTATCCCTTCATATCCAATGGATATGGCTACCTACCAAGAATAAAAAAGACTTTAGTGGGTAAGAAATTCCTAATGGCTTACTCACAAACTTGTCTCATAAACAATACATTTTTCACACTAATTTTCAAAACACTTTGTACTCATTCTTGAGGACTAATACAAGAATCATTACAAAGTCAGCCTTACTTTGGTGATTTCAAAATACTTTCAAATCACACACACAAAGCAATTTTTTTTTTTAAAGTGAGCTAAGCAATTAAGAGCCTGTAGATAACTACGGATGAGAAGGATGCTAACACCTTCCCTTTTCAAAATTTACCCCCCGAACTCAAAATCTATCAAAGGTTTTTCCTGTTCTTTTCACCTTTTGCGATAAAACGCAAACCAAGTCAGTTCTCCCACCGTATTACAGAAATGGCAACTCTGCTGGGGAAACTTAAAAGAGGGGTTACCTTAGAGTTTAGGATCACTTTACTTGTTTTTACTTGTTTGCTTTGATTGCTTTATATTTGAGGGTTTCTCGGGTTTAAATTTCTTGCAAAGATCCTACACCCGGATCTGGGGACCTTAGGTAAGTAGCTATATATCATGGAAACTATATAGCATAGACCGATATGATTGAAGTGATGGCTAAATTAGTGTGATACTTTGGTTTGTACTGGTGTCCCTTGAGTCAGTCGAGGAGAACATAGGCTACCGCATGGTTTCATAAGCACTAGTTAACTTTTAGAACCTTAATTGATCTAACTTGGACATTAGAAGGTAGTGAGATGGCCGGCTTTGGTGCTGTCTAAAGTTGGTTGATACTCGATGTTACACTCATTGAGATTCGACTCGCAAGATGTTTTGGTGGAAAATCAGTTGTTGTACTAAAATAAAACCTTTGAGAAAGATCTGTGATATGAGATCCCTAGAGCCCGATTATTATTCTTAGGAAAGGTTGAGCCAACTGAACTTCAAGAGGGTACTTACCTATAAACCCCATGCAAGCCTTAAACCTAAGACTCTTGTATGCTTTATTTGTGTTTATTATCTGTTCAAACATGACATCATGGCATCATACCATATCATTTTCACTGATTATTTCAAAGGTCTTAAAGGCTTGTGATGCAGGTTTATTATGAACCAGACGTCTAGCAAGAGGAAAGGGGATATATTTTCCTCTAATCAAATGCAGTCAAATATCAAATTACTTTCTCTTAAGTCAAATTCTAGGACACACTCGACATGGTGAGCTTGATTCTCAAAGAAGGACATTCAAAGACGCAAAGCTGCAGCCAGACTCAACTTTTAACATTTCCTTTTGTTTATCCCGTGATATCCTTGAAAACATTGCATCCAAATATCATGCATGTTGTTGTACCCCAAAATTTACCCTCTCTTTTCTCAAGACATTTCTACCAAGATCTTCAATAGCTCAAGCTTGCACAAGAGTTGGCTAAGTCAAATCACCTCATAAACACTGGGGCCTCAAATCAGGGTTTTGATTTTCACAAGGACAAGTTAAATTTTAATGCCCCAAATTATTTTCATGGTTCATTATAGACCTCCAATAATACTCATGTCAAGTTTCAAGTCTTAGATCACAATTTTGCTCAGTCAATTGATCAATTGACTAAAAATCAGTTGTATTGGGTAAAAAGTCAATTATGGTCAACCTATAGTAAAACTTCAAGATTTTTGACCAATATCAACATTTTGAAGTCATATTAATCAATTGATCAAGTTTGGATCATAATTCCTCAAGAAAAGTGTGCAAATCATCAAAAGGGCAGAATGGTCAAAATTTGGGTTTTTGACTAGAATGACTGATTTTTGACTTTTGAGCTAATACATGACTTATTGGTTTGAAACATGATCTAGATGATTCAAGTACATAATTTTGACCTAATTTCATGACTCAATTCATCTCTCAAGATCAAACAATTGATAGATAAAATTTGGTCAACTGATGAAAAATTAATTGATACACCAAAAGTCAAACTTTGACTTTTTGATCAAAATTTAGTTTCAAAAGTCAAGATTCATCAAGACATTAAAAATATGAAGCTTTATCATCAATAAATCAAGTAAGTCAAAAGTCAATTTAAAAAGTCAAACTTTACAAGACTTAGAAATTTTTCTAAGTGTTTTTGTACATGATAATTTCACTACTTCATGCCAATTTTTCACCAAGATGCAAGATGATTCAAAGAAAACATTCAACATGAAAGTTGTAGATCTTTATGAAATATACAACTTTGTATTTGAGGGCTCATGTCCAAAAATTCTTAGATTTTGAGTTATAGGACCGTGAACTCATGCACTTTTTCTAAAAACACTTAGTGAAATTTTGACCTAGTTTAGACAGATTTTTGTCCCAACTTCTTATCCATTTTTCACATAGCTCTAATTTGATTTAGAAAAAGTGGAAAACATGAATGTTTTAGAGGATGTTTCAAGCTTTCGAAAATTTCCAAGAACTTTAAGATATCATTTTTTAGCTAAGAGAATCGAAGAGAAGAAGTTGGGCATCCATTCTTGAATTACAAGTCATTTTTGTGATGAACACTTGATCAAAACCCTAGCATATGCTGCATAACTCCACTTTGCATGTTTCTAACTTATCTTTCACTCCATAATTAATTGATTACACAAATGTTAGAACCATTGTCCAAGCATTAGGACCATTATCCAAGTTGCATTCCATTTATGGCATAAAGGCACCATTGCCATTCTTGAAAAGTTTCTTTAATCACAAAGTCAACTTGTCTTGAGCATTTCAGTTGTTATTTATGCATAAGCATCCTCTACAAACTCAGAACAAACATGTTTAAAATTTCTAGCCACTGTACAAGCCATGTGATCTTGTGTTTCTGATCCCTCCAAGCTTCCAAAACTTTTCCTATAAATTGAACCTTCATTTACAAGCCTAATGGACTAATTTGCAAGCCTGAAAACTCCCTCAAACTCCTTTAAACTCATAATTTCTCTCAAGCCTCACTTTTGTGCCATTTCTAATTTTTGATATCCATCTCTTAAACCCCTCGTGCGTTTTCCATTTTTATCATTCACTGAGCTTCTATAATACATATAGAAGCCATCCTAATACCCGTTATAGAACTGTAACTCCATTTTCACCTTCCTCCATTTTCAAAATCAGAGACCTGCATTGTCTTCTCTAGAACATTTCAGCCAATCTCAACCCAAAGTAAGAATTGCAATAGTCTCCTGGAAGTTCAAGGAAGCTAACCAGATCATTACAGCACCTTGAAGTGAGCTCAAACTCAAAACACGATATCCACTTGCAAGGTGAGTTTTCTGATTTTCTAACTCTTCATACATACATCATTTGACTTCCATTTTAAAAGAAAAAATGTAGACATCATAACCCTGAAACTAACCATGCCCTTAGAATTCATTTATATTTCCTGAGTGATGTGAATTTTAAGTTTGAAATTGCTGAAAAAATTAGGTCAGACTTGGTACCAATTAAAATTCGTATTCATCTTTGATATATTGTTTAAGTTAGTTACATATTTGAAATCATGGTGAAATTTCTAACAAGTTTGATGTTTACACTTTTGAGAATGGTTAAGAAATGAGCAAGATACAAATTTGAAAATCTGACTCAGTAAGTAGCGCGAGGAAGAAGATGAAGTTGATATCATGAATCAAGTTTATTTTAAATTTATTACAATATGTTTCTATACCGGATGAAACAGCCACCCCAGTGGCAGGAGAAGCGCACGTAAGGCATTTGTATAGAAGTTCCTGGGTTCGAGCCCCAACGAGACCGTTTGCATTTTTCACATTTTTTTGTTCCTTTTTTGTTTGGACATGCGCGTTGGGCCTCATGTCTTTGGGCCTTCCCATTTTTTTTCTTCAGCATCACCCCCTGATTCTATATATTACACAACCAACCCTTTTATTTTATTTTGTTTTTTATTTCTGGTTACAAAAGCTGTTTTTTACTTTCTAACACCTTTTCCACTTTCAAACCCTCCTGACCCCAATTTTTTTACTTTTATTTTATTTTCTATTTTTTATTTTCTTTTCTTTATTTTATTTCATCTTATTTTTAAATTAAAATACCAAAAAATATTTTATTAAGTACTTAGACTAAAATTTCTATTTCTATTTTATTTTATTTCTCTTAATCATATAACCTTACAAATGTTTTCTTTCTTAAAATTAATTAATATAGTTTAGACTTAGGTTTAGTTTAATTTTCTTTTAATTCAGACTTTTCTTTTAGTTTTTTAATAAATTAACCTTCTTGTAAATTAATTAAATTAACTTAGATTTTAGGAATTAATTAATTAACTTCTTTTCCAATTAATTAGTTTAATCAAAACCTTTCATAAAAACCATAAAAACAATTCTCTTTTCAATTTATTTTCTCTTTACATTTCTTGTACATTTTATTCTTGCACATTATGATGTAATTGTCAAAGCCTTGTAATAGTAAGGGTTTATTTTACTTATCATCCCCATTTGTAATTTGTACCTCCATCCCCTAAAGTATTGTAATAGCGTAGGACTTTAAATTTTCGCAATTTATCGCTTTCCCTATTATTGCTAGTAGCTAGGATTTGTATGGCAAAACTTAAAATCAACAAGTAGGCAACCCTAAATTTAAGACAAATGCATGAAAACAATACACTTTGTAGACTTTCACCTCTAGGGTTAACCCACAATTGTTTCCTCGGATTAGAACAATCATGTCCCTCGAACGTGGGATACTTTAGCAAAGACCCTCGATTACAAGATCGTAGCCCCTCCATGACCCTTCGATGTTGCCTTCGGTAAACGATCTTAGTCACTTACAACAAATTGCTAAGGTATCCTACAATTTTGTCTTTGATGACTGAACGATGACCCAAACTCGTCTTTTCACATCCAATGATAAGGCTTCTTACCTATCAATGGTAAGATAGAAATATCTAAAGGAGGAGGAAAAGAACAATGACTTTTTGAGTAGGTAGAACGCTCGTAGTTGCTTGCTCTCAAACAAAACCATCTTCACACTCACACTTTCAAAACATCTTTCCAAAAACAAACATCTCTTTGAACTATTTTAAAAACCAACACTTTGTATACATTATTATAGAGACGAGAATCATTACAATGTTTGCCGAAACAAAGGCGTTTTCAAAATATTTTTAAACTTACACAAAACACAAAAACATTTACAAAGCATTTCAAAGTGAGCTAGAAACTAAGAGCCCATAGATAACTACGGATGAAAAGGATGCTAACATCTTCCCTTTTCACAACCTACCCCTCGAACTCAAGAAAATTCTCAAAAAGGTCTTTCTTGTTCTTTTCACCCTTTCCTTTGTTGGATAAAAGAAAAGTAGGTGGCGACTCTTGCTATCTGCAACAATTGCGATCAAATGCAAAACACGCAAGTCAGTTCTTCCACCGTATTACAGAACTGGTGACTCTGTTGGGGAAAACACTTAAAAGTGGGGATACCTTAGAGACTAGATCACCTTTAAATGCTTTCATTTATTTGACTTGATTGCTTTACATTTTTGGGTCTTGAATAGATCCTCTACCTGGATCTGGGAACATTATTAGGTAAGTAACAATAGATTGTGGAGTTTGTACGGTGTAGACCGATATGGTGGAAACAATAGCTACGTTAGTGTGACACATTTGTGGGTACCAGTATCCTTTGTGTTGAATTAAGGAGAATACGGGGCCACTGTGTAGTGTTATGAAGCACTAACTGACCGTAGAACCTTTAGTTGAAAAACTTAGTCATTAGGAAGTAGTGAGATAGCTGACTTCGGTGGAAAATTGAAGATTGGTTGATACTCGATACTACACTCATTGAGATCAGACTTTTTGGATTTTTCGGCCGCAAGAAAAGATTGATTATAGTGAGACAATGCTCAATGAAGAAATATCAATGATATTGAGATTCCCTAAAACCCGATTACTTTCTAGGACATGTTGAACCAACTAAACTTCAAGAGGGTACTTACCTATAAACCCCATGAAAGCCTAAACTTAAGGACTTGTTTGCTTTTCTTGTATATGACTATTTGTACATAACATCATGACATCATACCATAGCATTTGCGCTAACCATTCAAGGACGTTGGGATTTATTTTTGTTCTGTTTTGTAGGACATGGATTCCACTCGCAGAAAAACCATCTGAATCGGCTTTGTAAAAGTGCCTCCTCAACTCAAAGAGTTAGCATCAAGGGTTCCTGAGAATTCTCTATTCACCCAAGGATATGGTCGAATTCTCAACTTGACCACCTCAAGCTTTGAACAGAAAATGATGGGTGTGCTCTTTCAATTCTTTGACCCTAAACATCATTGTTTCACATTTCCTGATTATCAATTGGTGTCGATGATGGAAGAGTTTTCTCAACTATTAGGAGTGCCTATTCTTGACCAAATGCCTTTCACCGGTCTAGAGAAAGAGCCACGACTGAGGAGATCGCATTAGCCTTACATTTGCAATGGTCTGACATTGTAGCCAACTGGGAAACAAGGAGTGGAGTCAAGGGTTTCCTATCCAAGTTTCTGTTTGAGAAGGCTCGCCCGTTTTGGGATGCTCTAGATTTGCAAGCTTTTGAAGAAGTTTTGACTCTTTTAATTTATGGGTTGGTATTATTCCCTAATCCAGACCAACTTATAGATGTGAATACGTTCAAATTTTTTCTCTCTCGTAACCCCGTGCCTACCTTGCTCGGAGTCATTTTGTGTTCTCTTCACACTTGTACCATAAAGAGAAGAGGGATCCTTATGTGTTGCATACCATTTCTGTCTAGGTGTTTTATTTTGCACCTTCTTCAATCTGTTTTGAAGAACGAACAAGGCTTGGGGTGGTCTCAAAGGATGATGTAACTTTTTCATTTGGATATCCATTGGTGTTCTCGATATTTAGAGGATGTCACCATCATTGACCGTTATGGGGAATTCCCTAATATCCCACTCTTTGGAATTAAGGGAGGTATCATTTATAATCCTTGCTTGACTCTACGACAGTTTTGTTACGCTCGAAGGGATGGTCCTCATGAAGCACTTGTCCAAGGTATTGTATTTGACTATGAGAACGATGTCCAAGGTTATCGTCAAAGATTTGTACGAGCTTAGGGCATGGTAAATAAGGTTGATAGAAATACTTTGGGGCATAAGAACTCCATTCCTTTGAAGCCTTATCTCAAGTTGGTGAGAGCTCACGCTCAAAACCTCATGATGCCGTATCAAACCATCTTACCAATAATTATGGAGCCTGTGGCCGAAGGAGACATTCCCTACACCATTCTTCATCCTAACATGCCTACTAGTCTCGAGGAGTTGCAAAGATCATGGATTTAACTCAAGGGAGAGCGAGACAACTTTGAAGCCCAATTCTACACAAGCGAGAAGAAAGTGTTGGAGCTCACAAGGCGACTTCAAGAGGAGCGAAACTTGAATGCCTACTGTGATACGGTGGCCAGAACCGGGACTGTTTTGAAATGCTGGTTTACGTTTTGCGTTTGTTTTTGCAAAATGTCGCAGTAAGCAAGAGTTGCCACCAACTTTTATTTTATCCAACTGGAAAGGAAAAAAGCACAGAAAAATTCTTTTTTCGAGGTTTTGAGTAGATTATAGAAAGGGAAGGTATTAGCGCCCTTTCTATCCATAGTTATTTACGGGCTCTTAGGTACTTGCTCATCATTTTCAAGAATTCTTCTTTGTGTGTTTGTATGATTTGAAAAGTTTTTTTTGTTTTACTTCGATTTAACCCTTTCTTCTGTCTTCAAGAGTGTTACGAAGTTTTTTTTTGAAAACTTTGTTTTGAAAGGAGTGTAAGTGTGAAAAGTTTGTTTGGATTGAGCAAGTACCTACTAGCATCTACCTACTCGAAAAAGAAATTGTTCTATGTTAGTTTCCTTTAGAAAACGCTATCCTACTATTAGTGAGTAGGTAGCACCATCGTTGGAGTTTTAAGGGTCAATTCGAAAGGTACGTACAATCACTAAAGCAATGTTAGGACGTCTTAGTAATAACCCTAATGTCTTAAGATCAATATTCGAGGCAACAATTCTGAGGCAACCTTTCCGAGGTAACTTTGATCTTCGAGACAAGAGAGCGACCACTAAAATATCCTATACTCAATGATCGTTTACCGAAGGCAACCTGTTGTACCCCAAAATTTTCCCTCCCATATTCTTCAAAGTTTGACAAGCATCATCTCAATTTGCTCAAGTCTACTCAAGGGGTTGCACAGTTCAGACATCTTCTAAGCCAGACCAAAGTAGGGTTTTGGTTCTTGCAAGGAAGTTGAGGTTTTCAATGGTCCAATCAAGTCCCATAGGCCTCCATACATTTCCAAGTATACATGACAAGTCTCAAGTCTCACAACATCAAGTTGCACAGTCAAAAGTCCCATTTGCTTCACAATCAACTGCAGGGGCAAAATGGTCATTTTACAGTCAAAAGTCAAAAATTTTGGTCAACATCTTATTTTGAAGCCACAATCATCATTTGATCAAGTCTTGATCATGATTCCACAAGAATGGCTCTGAAATCATCAAGGATGCAAACGTTTCTATTTTGGGACAATTGAAAAGTCAACTGTAACTTGACCAGGGCATAACTTTTTCATAGTTCATCATAAAAATCCCATCCAATGCTCATTTTGAAGGGGATGACATTTCCTACAACTCATATTCACATTCCAAGTCCAATAAATGCCCTCACAAAAAGTTATCAATTTCTACATTATAGGTCAATTTCAAAAGTCAACAAAAAGGCACTTTAATTAAAAGACCATAACTTTAGATTGGTAAATCAAAATGACATGGGACCAAAGGAATTGGTTAGAGGACTTCAAGACCTTTCCAAAATGTCAAAGAACATGTTCATATGATCAAAATTGAGCAAGATATGAATTGGAGAAGTTGGGAAGTTTTTGGGAATTTGCAAAAGTCAACTTTGCCTAAAACACTTCATTTTTGCTAATGGGCCTCAAATTCTTTCTTGAAACATTGTCCAAGGCCTATGCACGACCCATTGAGATTAATTTGAATTATTTCCTTATTTTTATTAATTATTTGGATTTTTAATTGATTAATAATTCATTTAATTAATTTAATTGTAGGAAAATTCAAAAGATATGTTTTTCAAATCTTTTGTGGAGCAAATATACTCAACACATGCTGAAGATTTCATGTATCAATCAAGGAGACAAAATCATCCAATTTTAGCAAGTTTTCTCAATCAAAAGATGCAAAAATATTTGATTGGAAATCAAAGATGCAAAACATTATTCCATGGATTCTTGGACAAAAGATTTAACCTAATTCATTCCATTACATATACTGAAGCTAAACCTAAATTCATTCACGTGCAAAACTGCTGCAAATAACCCTTATCAAATTGAAAAAATTCCAAGAAAGCTTGAAACTGAATTCCCCTTTCCAGGCCCTTTCAAGGAGACTTAAAGACTCAAACATGTTGCTGGGATACTCAGGAACCTATTGCAATCACAAACAAGCTCTAACACTCAAAGAATCACTCACTTCAGTCACACAATTTGCCTAATTTTTCTAGAATTGAAACTCATAATTCTTGCATATTTAACATGATATAATTGTTGTTTGCATTGCTATGACCTTTCTGAAGCTGATGGTATAGGTGAATTGAGTTATAGAGCCATGAATCAAAAGACACCATTGAAGAAATCTAGGGTTTCAGAGCTCTCAGATTAGGGCTTTCCACAAACATCAAAATTGGACCTCATAACGCATATGGTTAAATTCGTCAAGGACAGACGAACTCAACCCAACCATCACGCCCTTTTTATATGTATTGTATGCCTATTCGCTATTATTTGACATTCCATGTTGTGGGGGTTAAAAACCCCCGCTATCTGCTTTGCTTTTTTGCAGGTGAACGAAGAAGATGGTGAGTTGGAAATATGCTAGTGGATCATTCAAATATGGCGCGCGCTTTTTTATGTTTCCAGCATATATTGTTGTTTTATGTAATATATTTAATTGCCACTATAATAACAAAAGCGCTCAACTGGCTCAGTGGAAGGACGTGCTGGCAAATGATCATTGGGACCTGGGTTCGATTCCCAGGTCCCCCCAAAACTCAATATTATTTTTTTCTTATGTAATTCTATACAGGCCATTCAATGCATTCCACCATATGTCCTCACGCATCAGCTTGCCAAGTGGCCACAAGGCTCAATCCAATGGTCAGGATGAAAGAACACCATACTCCTGGTCAATCCACGCTCTTGGCCATCCAGAAAGTCAACAAGGGCTTTGTGTTAATGGGCCAACAATTCCAGATTAACCTCCCATGGGCCCAGAATACCCCCTGGTTAATTACTTCTTTTTTTCTTCTTATTTTTATTTTGTTTTCTTTTAATTATTTCATAACTAATTATTATTATTATTTATTAACTAACAAATTAATTTTCATAATAAATTCAGAGATCACAAAATTGTAAATATTTTTATTATTTATTATTTTTACTATCAATAATTATTTTTGTAAATAAAATACTAACAAATAATTTAGTTTAAATTAGGTCAATTTTAATCTCTTTTTCATAAATAAATAAAATCATGTAGAATTAGGGTTTGACAATTTTCAATCATTATCGTTATTCTTATTTATTAATTATTATTTTTGTAAATAAAATGTAAATTAATTAAATTAGGTTAATTTTGACATTTTTTTAATAAATAAAATTAGCTTAGAATTAGGTTTCACTAACTTTTAATTTTAATTCCCTTTATTTTATTTTCATTAAAATATTAGAAAATACAAAAACACATTTTTTTCTTTTAAATAATTAATTAATTAATTAGCTTAGGGTTTAATTTTAATTAAATTGCAAAAAAGGACAAACTTAAATTATTTTCTCAAAAGGGTCAAAAACCTAAGGACGTCCCGATTCTATTTCTTTTCGCACCTTATTCTTATTCTTGATTATTTATGTATCTGCTCAAAGGATGTAATAGTTAATTAGGTTTTACCGCTTTCTTTTACTTTCCGCATTTATTTCAAAACGGGTTATGTTTTTGGCGATGTATAGACCCGCGCCTTGTAATAGCGTAGATTCATATTTCTGCACTTTATTTTCCGCACTCTTAACTGTTAATATGCATGAAAGACTGAATGCCAAATAAAATTAATCTGTAGCTCACAAATGCATGATCAAAGATAAACATTAACTGAAAAACAACACACATGCACATGCCACTCCTAGGGTACGCCTCACTGGTTGCCTCGAACGTGGTCGTCAAGTATAGGGTGTTTTAGAGGTCGCCCTCCTGTCTAAAGATCCAGTTGCCTCGAAACGGTTGCCTCGGATAAAAAAGGATCTAAGACATTAGGGTTACTTCTAAGGTGTCCTACCATTGCTTTGGTGACCACACATGTCCCTAACAATCGAATTGACCCGAATAACTCTAACGACGGTGCTACCTACTTCTCAATAGTGGGATGGTACTGTCTAAAGGACATTTACACAGCCTAATTCCTTAGAGTAGGTAGATTTCTCCTGGGTACTTGCTCTTTCAAAAAAAAACCACTTTTCGCACCTACACTTTCAAAAAGTTTTCAAACAAACACTTCATACACTCTTGAGGACTGATACAAGAGTTACCTAGAAGTTTTTCAAACTAAACGTTTTCAAAACCCACGAACACTTGAAAAGCAAACAATTTTTGAAACACATAGTGAGCAAGTACCTAAGAGCCCATGGATAACCATGGATAGAAAGGGTGCTAACACCTTCCCTTTCTATAAATCTACCTCCTGAACCGAGAACATTCTCAAAGAAGGAATTTTGCTGTGCTTTTGTACTTTCCATGTTGGAGAACATAAAAGACGGTGGCGACTCTTGCTTACCGCGATATTTCGTGAACCAGCTTTAAACAGTCAGTTCTATTTCCACCGATCACAGAACTGGCGACTCTGCTGGGGAAAATATAAAAGTGAGGTGTACCTTAGGATTAGATCATACTTATGTTTTCAATTGAATGTGTTGTTTGTTTATATTTGTGGGCATTGCATCAGAGTTTCATGGATCCTAACCCGGATCTGGGGATACCCTTTTAGGTAGCATAAGCTGTGAGGGACCTGTCCGGCGTAGACCGACACGGGTGAAGCAGTGGCTACGTTGGTGTGGCACCTTGGTCTGTACCGATATCCCTTGTGTTGCAACGAGGAGAATATGGGTCTTCTGAGGAGTCATTAAGCACCAACCGACCTTAGAACCCTAATTGAACCAACTTGGCCATAGAACAGTAGCAGTATGCTACACCCATTGAGGCTAAACTCTCGTGATGGTTCTGGCCGCAAGAAAAGATTGCGACGCTGGAGTTATGACCGATTGAGGGTAGTCAGTGATATTGGGATCCTCTAGAACCCGGTTACTTTTGATAGGACAGGTCTTAACCAACGAAACTGAAAGAGGGTAGTACTTGAACTTCATGCTGGCCTAAACTCTAAGGGCTGTCTTGTGTGACTTGTGTGCCTTATCATGTGTGCCTTATGTGAATACTTGTGGTGTGCTTTATCATAACATCATGCCATCATACCATTGCATGCATCCTGCATAAGGACTGACCCGTTTCAAAGACAAGAGGGTTTCATCTTTGCTCTGTTTTGTAGGACATTATGATGCCCGTGCGAAGGAATACTATCCGGCTCAACTTTGTTCACCCACCTGATTTGCTTAAAGAGTTGGTTGGCAGAATTCCAAATACTACTTCCTTCATCCAGAGACATGGTCTCTTCTCGGTTTAGTCACTGCAAAGTGGGACCAACAACTGATGAGTGTCCTGACCCAGTTTTATGATCCACTATATCATTGCTTCACCTTTCAAGACTTCCAGCTGGTCCCTACCCTGAAAGAATTCTCTGATTTGCTTGGTATCCCTATTTTGGATCAGACTCCCTTCACTGGTTGGGAAAAGACTCTTAGGCTTGAGGAGATTGCTGCAGCCCTTCCTTTTACCAACAAAGAGGTAATGGATAACTGGGTGACTAGAAGCGGAGTCAAGGGTTTTTTGACTAAGTTTCTGACTGGTAAAGCTAACAGTTTCTGGAATGACCTAGACTTCAGGGCGTACGAAGACATTCTGGATCTCTTAATCTATGGTCTGGTTCTGTTTCTAAATCCTGATAACTTTGTCAATGCCATAAGGATCTTCATGTCTCGGAACCCTGTGCCCACTCTCTTGGGTGATATCCTGCAACAACTCTATGCTCGTACTGCCCGAAGACGGGGAACTCTATGGTGTTGTGCTCCTTTGTTAGTGAGGTGGTTTATTTCGCACCTCCCTAAGTTCGTGCTAAAGAACAAAGAAGGAAGAGGCTGGGCTCATAGGTTGATGCCTCTCACTGATAATGACATCATTTGGACTCTCAGAGGTTTGGATGAGGTAGCTGTTATTGATCGTTGCGGAGAATATCCTAATGTTCCATTGATCGGTACCCAGGGAGGAATCTCTTATAATCCATGTCTAGCTCTCCGTCAGTTTGGAAGATCCAGAAGAGCAGGACCTCATGAGATGTTGATGCCTCACATCAGTTTTGAGTTTCAGGTAGATAGTGACGAGCTACGTCGTAGGTTCATCAAGGCTTGGGACAAAATTCACAAAGCTGACCCACATGAGTTGGGACCGAAGACGTCTCTACCTATGGAACCCTACTACAGATGGGTCCGCATCCGTGCTCAGAAGTTAGGTATGCCATACGAAGCTGTGAGGCCTATCATTCTTGAATTTCCTGATAGAGACGGGGTTCCTCCAACTGTTCTCCCTCCTCAGATACCCACTGATGTTGATACACTAAAGAGATATTGGGCGCAACTACAGGAAGAACGGGATTCTTATCGGCAAAAGTTCAACGAACAGGAACAGAAAATCCAGAAGCTGACTAAGCAATTGGAGAACGTACGAACCCTGAATGACTATATCCGGACTGAGAAGAGGAGGCCATGTGAGCATTTATGGGCTTTGGATATTTCTTTTACAGCTTTTATTTCTTTTTAAGTATTTTCATTTATGTAACGCCTAAGGGCAATTTCTTGAACAATTCAAAGTTTAATCTAATAAAGTGTGTTTCCTTTTTTGTCTACAATGTTGAATCCCGATTGTCTTTGAAAACATAAATCATGCGCATTCCATTCATCATATGCATCACATGTACTCTTTTTTTACAGGTTGCTAAATCTTCTTCGTTGTTTATTTCAGCAGTCATCATGAATCCTGAATCATCCAATGAACAAGCTATCAAGGCCCTCCAGGCCCAGAACGCCCAATTTCAAGAGCTGGTCATGAGCTTAGCCCAAGGTCAAGAGGAATTGAAGGCTCTTCTGGTGAAGAAGAAGAAGAAGAGAACTGTACTGTTCAACACTGGACAGAGGTTTGGTAATACACTGCAAAATGAGGCTGATCAAGTTACTTCCTCTGTAGGGAAAGACAACCCCCAAGGGGGAAGGGTTCCTAGTCCTGTGGTCTCCGACAACGAGACAGATTTCAATGATGAGCAGTACCCTCCCGCTGAGGACAGGTACAAGCAGTTAGAGGATCGTCTGAGTGCCATAGAGATTCAACAGGTGCCTGGGTTGGATTTTGGAGATCTGGGTTTATCTTCTGGGGTGGTGATCCCAAACAAGTTCAAAGCACCTTCTTTTGCGAAGTATGACGGAGCTTCCTGCCCTAAGCTGCACCTCCGTTCTTATGTAAGGAAGATCCAACCTTACACTGCAGACAAGAACTTATAGATCCATTTCTTCCAGGATAGCCTTTCAGGGGCTCAACTTGAATGGTTCTATCAGCTGGATGGAACTAGTATTCGAAACTGGGAGGACTTGGCTACTGCATTTTATAAGCAGTATCAGTATAATGCCGACCTCGCTCCTACACGTACCCAACTCCAGGGTATTTCGCTAGGATCGGGAGAAGGTTTTAAGGAGTACGCACAAAAGTGGAGAGACCTGGATGGCAGGGTGCAGCCACCGTTGACTGACCGTGAACTCGTGGACATGTTCTTGGGGACCCTGTCTGGTCCATTCTTCAACCACCTGATCGGTAATTCTTCTGCTGGGTTCATAGACCTGATTCTGACTGGTGAGAGGATAGAAGCTAGTATTAAGTCGGGGAAGATACATAAAGGTGCATCCTCAAGTTCTGAAAAGAAACCGTTCAAAAAGGAATCCAGTGCTGTTTATGGGTCGAGGAAACAGAGTAAACCGGAACGCCGCCAAGCTGTCAACGCGGTGGTAATTTCAAAGCCTACTGCCGCTCCTCGGCAATATAACCAACCAAGGGGTGAGAGACCCATAAGGTAGTACACTCGGCTTAGTATGACCTTGTCTCAGATCTTGCCGCAACTATTGTCAACCAATCTGGTAACCATCAAAGAAGCTCCGAAGGTAGTGAATACAACCTCTCCAAAGTACAACCCCAACGCCCGTTGTGCTTATCACTCTGACAGCCCGGGGAATACTACCGATGATCGTTGGGCTCTGAGCAATAAGGTTTAGGACCTTATTGATGCTAAAGAAATACAGTTCGAGGCGCCCGAAAGGCCCAATGTTGTGACTGCTCCCATGCTCCAGAATGGAGTAAATGCTGTGGAAGAAGACTTGTATGTAGCCTCTGTGGATGAGATTGTTACTCCGTTGTTGACTGTCAAGAGGAACCTGTTACTAGCCGGTTTATTTCCGGGATGTAGTAAAGGTTGCCTTCTTTGTGCTGTTTCACCTGCTGGTTGTCCTTTGCTGAAGTCAGGCGTCCAAAACCTGATGGATAGCAAAGAGATCTTGTTCAAGAAAATTGCTGTTCCTGTTGAAGAAGTTTCAATTGTCACTATTTTCAATAACCCTCCTAAGGCTCCCTCAAAGAAGCCTGTCAAAATCATGTCTGTACAGAAGATTGCTCCTATCATCATCACTGTTCCGGGGCCCCTCCCCTATACATCTGACAAAGCCGTCCCTTGGCACTATGGGGCAGATGTTTATGTTCTGGGAGTAAAACAAGAATTTGATACCAGTACCAGCGTCACCAATATCACCGGGCCTGCCAAGGTTACTCGTAGTGGTAGGCTATTCTCACCAGATATTGCACCTCCAGCCATTCAGAGACCTCTTGTCATCACACCTGCAAGTGTGGCCACTTCCCTGCCTGACCAAGTTCCTGTTTCTACCCCTGCTGCCGAGTCATCTGACGCTCGGGGCAAAGGGGCTGCTACTGATGTGCCTGCCCGGACGGAGGCACCAAAGACAACCACTGTTGAAGCTTCCCAGCAAGAGATGGAAGAGATCCTCAAGATCATTAAGAAAAGTGATTTTAATGTAGTTGAGCAGCTGGGGCACACCCCATCAAAGATTTCTATGCTATCACTGTTGTTATGTTCAGAGGCCCATGCCAAGGCTCTGATCTCCTTCCTGAAGACTTCCCATGTGCCACAAGAAACATCTACTGATCAATTTACCGATTGTGTGGCCAACTTGACTGCTGATAATGGATTGGGTTTCTCTGACGCCGATCTGACTGCCAAGGGAAAGAACCATAACGACGCCCTGCATGTCTCCATTGAATGCAGGGGCACTACTCTTGCCCATGTGTTGGTAGACACCAGTTCTTCGTTGAATGTATTACCCAAGAAAGCTCTAGACAGGCTGGATTGTGAGGGTTTAGAGCTCCAGCCTAGTAACATTATTGTCAGGGCATTTGACAGGTCGAAGAGGATGGTACATGGTGAAGTTGACATTCCAATCAGAGTTGGCTCTCAGGTCTTTGATTCTACTTTCTATGTGATGGAAATTCGTCCATCCTATTCTTGTTTGCCGGGTCGTCCTTGGATCCACAAGGCCGGGGTTGTGACCTCCACATTACATCAGAAGCTTAAGTACCCGGTCAGAGGGAAGATCGTTACAGTGCAGGGGGAGGAAGAATATATGGTCAGCCATCTTAATTCGTTCCGGTACATAGAGATGGATGGCGAGTTCATTGAGACCCCCTTTCAACACTTTGAAGAGGTGCCTCAGACATTGGCAGCAGCGGAGTCTGTGACTGAAGAAGACTCTCCTTTGAAGATGTCTTCCTTAAAGGATGCCCGGGCTGTGATTGAGAAGGGTGAGTGTGCAAACTAGGGCCGACTTCCTGATTTTACTCCGAAGACTGACAAGTTTGGTTTGGGTTTCACTGCAGAAGCACAAAGGGTTGTTCGCAAGGCAAGAATTGGAAGACCTCCCGTATTCATCACCAACCCAGGAGTGAATGCTATTGAAGACAATGCGGAGGAATATGAATTTGACAGCTGGATCTACCCAACGACCGGCGGTGGGCTAAGCAACTGGACTGCTAAAGACTACATACCTATTACTTTTGTCACTCAGTAATGAACTCTTTTGTTTTAAATTTGTAACGAACAATAATTTGAAACTTTGTGGCCCAGTGTCTTACCCGAGGCACCGTGGCTTCATTTGTGAGGGCTTATTACTTGTCATTTCCATATATCATGAATAAAAGCATTGGACGTTTTTCGTATTTCAAATCTTGTGCTCCCTTTCTTTCTTTATATATTGCAAAACATCTATATTTACACACACTCACCTATACAGGTTCCAATCCACTCTGGATCTCACTGGTAACGACTCTGCTACTGCTAGTTATGACTTTGAAAATCCGATCAACTTAGCCGAAGACGAAGGTGAAGATGATTGTGAAGTGCCTGGTGAGCTTGTAAGACTGCTACTCCAGGAAGAGAGGGCCATTCAGGAACATGAAGAGCCACTGGAAACGGTAAATCTGGGTACTGAGACAGACAGAAAGGAAGTCAATATTGGTGCCAATCTGGAGCTCAGTGTGAAACAACGGCTGATTCAGATGCTGCATGATTATGTAGAAATCTTTGCTTGGTCTTACGAAGACATGCCTGGGTTGGATACTGATATTGTGGTTCATCACCTGCCTACCAAGGAAGAATGCCCTCCGATAAAACAGAAGGTCCGCCGTATGCGTCCAGAGATGTCCGAGAAAATCAAAGCTGAGGTCATGAAACAATTTGATGTCGGGTTTCTAGCAGTGACTTCTTACCCTCAGTGGGTTGCCAACGTGGTTCCAGTGCCAAAGAAAGAAGGTAAGGTCCGAATGTGTGTTGACTACATGGATTTGAACAGGGCCAGCCCTAAGGATGATTTCCCTCTACCTCACATCGACGTTCTAGTGGACAACACTGCTCAGCACAAGGTGTTCTCCTTCATGGACGGGTTCTCCGGTTATAATCAGATCAAGATGGCTCCAGAAGACATGGAGAAGACCACTTTTGTTACTCAGTGGGGCACCTTTTTCTACAAGGTCATGCCTTTTGGGTTGAAAAATGCTGGGGCAACCTACCAACGTGCCATGGTTGCTTTGTTTCATGACATGATCCATCATGAGATAGAAGTATATGTCGACGATATGATTTCAAGGTCCCAAACTGAGGAGGAACACCTTGACCATCTACAGAAGCTGTTTGACCGTCTGAAGTTGTACAAGCTGAGGTTGAACCCGAACAAGTGCACCTTTGGGGTGAGGTCTGGAAAACTATTAGGTTTCTTCGTGAGCGACAAAGGTATTCAAGTGGACCCTGCCAAGGTGAAAGCCATACAAGAAATGCCAGTTCCCAAGACAGAGAAAGAAGTCAGAGGCTTTCTAGGACGGCTGAACTATATCGCTCGATTCATCTCACATCTAACTGCTACCTGTGAACCAATCTTCAAGCTACTGAAGAAAGATCAAGTAGTACGTTGGAACGATGAATGTCAGGCTGCTTTCGACAGAATCAAAGAGTATCTCCAAGAACCACCCATTCTTATGCCACCGGTTGAAGGGAGACCTCTAATCTTATACTTGACAGTACTTGACAGCTAAATGGGGTGTGTGCTAGGGCAGCATGACGAGTCTGGCCGAAAAGAGCACGCCATTTATTACCTTAGCAAAAAGTTTACCGACTGTGAGACCCGATACTCACTGCTCGAGAAAACTTGCTGCGCTTTGGTATGGGCTGCTCGCCGGCTGAGACAGTATATGTTGACTCACACTACTCTGTTGATTTCAAAAATGGATCCAATCAAGTACATCTTCGAAAAGCCCGCTCTGTCCGGAAGAATAGCAAGATGGAAAATGATCTTGACGGAATATGACATCCAGTATACGACTCAGAAAGCAATCAAAGGAAGTGTATTGGCAGACCACTTGGCACACCAGGCAGTGGATGACTACCAGTCCATGAACTTTGAATTTCCAGACGAGAATATCATGGTAGTGACTGATTGTGAAGTACCTGGACCGGATGAAGGGCCTGAGGAAGGATCCCGATGGTCTATGCACTTTGACGGAGCCTCAAACGCTTTGGGTAATGGTATTGGCGCTGTGATCATATCCCCAAAAGGCACTCATACTCCACTCACTGCCCGACTATGTTTCAATTGCACCAACAACATGGCAGAGTATGAAGCATGTATCATGGGTCTTCAAGCTGCAATTGACTTAAGGATCAAGTTTCTAAAGGTTTTCGGAGATTCTGCTCTCGTGATCAACCAGATCAAAGGCGAGTGGGATACGAAACACCCTAATCTTATTCCTTACAAAGAGTGTGTGTTGGCGTTGATTCCCCATTTCACAGAGATAACTTTTGAACACTTCCCAAGAGAGGATAATCAGTTGGCGGACGCGCTAGCTACGATGTCTTCTATGTTCAAAGTCAAATGGGACAATGAGGCTCCCCAAAGCATTATATGGAAGTTGGACGAACCTGCATATTGCTGTGATCTTGAGGCTGAAGAGGTAACTGAAAAACCTTGGTATCGTGAAGTGAAGAGGTACTTGGAAGCTCAAGAATACCCCGAAGGCGCATCCGTTAATGACAAGAAGTTCCTGAGAAGATTCGCTGCAAAGTTCTTCCTCAGCAATGGAATTCTCTACAAGCGAAACCATGATTCAACCTTACTGCATTGTGTGGATAAGACTGAAGCAGAAAGGATCATGGCAGAGCTGCATGAAGGTACCTTTGGAACACATTCCAGTGGACATACTATGGAAAAGAAAATCCTTCGGGCAGGATATTTCTGGTCCACAATGGAAGCCGACTGTTACCAACATTCTCGGACATGTCACAAATGCCAGATATATGCTGATAAGGTGCACATTCCTCCAGTTCCTATGAACGTCTTGACAGCGCCTTGGCCTTTTGCAATGTGGGGCATTGATATGATCAGCGAGATCAGACCTACAGCATCCAACGGGCATCGCTTCATCCTGGTAGCAATTGATTACTTCACAAAGTGGGTTGAAGCAACTTCCTACGCTACGGTAACCAAGAACGTCGTGGCACAGTTCATTCGACATAACCTGATCTGTCGATACGGTTTACCTGAGAGGATCATTACGGACAATGGTACCAATCTTAACAACAAGATGATCACTGAGCTCTGCGAGCAATTCAAGATACAGCACCACAACTCTTCTCCTTACCGGCCGAAGATGAATGGGGCTGTAGAAGCGGTAAATAAGAATATCAAGAAGATTGTGCAGAAGATGACAATGACCTACAAAGATTGGCACGAAATGTTACCGTTTTCTCTTCATGGGTACCGTACCTTAGCACGGACGTCAATAGGGGCAACTCCCTTTTCCTTGGTCTATGGCATGGAGGCAGTCTTGCCTATCGAAGTCCAGATACCCTCTCTCCGGATAATGAAGGATGCAGGTTTGAGCGAAGATGACTGGATCCAGACTCGACTTGATCAATTAAACCTAATTGACGAAAAGAGACTCACTGCTATGTGTCATGGTCAGACGTACCAAAAACGGATGATCAGGGCATTTAACAAGAAAGTTAGACCACAAGAGTATCAAGTTGGGGACCTGGTAATCAAGCGCATCATTCTTCCACAAAGTGATCCCAGGGGAAAATGGACCCCTATGTACGAATGGCCATTTGTGGTTAAACATATCTTCTCAGGAGGAGCTATGATTCTAACCACCATGGATAGCGACGACCTTCCTCACCCCGCCAATGCAGACATAGTAAAAAGATACTACGCATGAATTAAAGACCCGCTAGGTTGACACACCTAGGCAAAAATAAGGGCTTCCCGGCGAACCAAAAGGGTTCGGGAAAAAATAATGGATGAAATGAAAAAATCTGTACACCCGGCAAGTCGAAAAACCTGAAAAGGCGGCTTGGGCAAAAATGGGTATCCCGGTGGACTGAAAACCCGAAAGGGCGGTCCAGGAAAAAGTTAGGGATAAAGCGTAATACTATGTCTCATTGGATCACCTTGCATCCAGAATTCGGTATCAACTATCAGGTTCAGACGGCATCAATCAGTCAACTTCACCTTCAACTATGCAGCAAAGTGATGAGACGCTTGAAGACATAAAGGCGATAGTAGAGTTGAAACCCAGTGGGATTATTTTTCACATAGCTGTTTTTTTTTCTTTGTACAAATTATATAAACTCTATTCGGCGGCGTTCTCTTACTAGGACGTCAGCCTCCTGTACATAAACGCCTATTTACAGGCAAAATTCAAAAATCAATATAAATTCACTTTTCCAGACAAATTGCCAACTATTTTTCCTTTTTCTGTTTTTGTTTTGCGAAGAATGTCCAATGTTCATTTTTGATATATGCATTTGACATTAATTGCTGATCATAAATATTTGCATACGAAACAAAGGATTAATTACAGGTGACATTAGAAACTGGGGCACTAATGAGTTGTCTAAGCCATCTAGTTGCTCTGTCCACCAAGGTACCAAGGTAAGTTCGGCTGAAGAATGTAACCCAGATACCTCCACTCCTCGCAGAGTAAAACAAGATTTAACAATACTCACCCCAAACAGAGCTGGTCTCCCGTCAGCCCCAAAAAAGGCACAATATCCCTAGCAAGTCAGTGATACTCTCCCCAAGCAGAGTTAGCCTACTGGCAGCCTTAAGGAAGTTGGGTATCCCCACAAAATCTCAATATTCCCCAACAGAGTATACAGATGTCCCTAAGCAAGCATCCCCGGCAGTCTTAATATAAGATTGTTCCCCGGCGGAATACCAGACACCCCAGTGGAGCCATTCCCCAGTACAGTCCAAAGTTTCCCCAGGAGAGTTGAATCATCCTCCCCAGTAGATTCTGGAAGCTTACCGCCTGCAGAGTACATACGTCTCTCCCCGACTATATTCAAAGGTTGTTCCCCACCAGAGCTTATAATTGGGTTATCCTCAGCTAATTACCACGGAAAGATCGTCCACGGCGAAGTTCTTCCTATCCCCCAACGGAGTTCATCAAATCTTCCAATAGAGCTTATCAACGGAATCCCCAGCGGAGTTACCATCAAAATCTCAGCGAAGTATCTCTTCCCACGGAGTAATTCCCCGCAGAGTAATCTCTCCAACAAGTTTATTCCCCAACGGAGTTATCTTCTCCTACGGATTATTCTTGCACTCAACATCCCCAGCGGAAACGAAGAACTCTACTCTTCAAGACGTCAGCCCAGGAGTTAACTTCCCGGCACTCGTCAAGGATTTATTTTCCTAGACGAAAATACATTCATGAGCATATCACATTTCATACATCCTGCTTACATACATGATAAAATGCATATGACACTATCTCATTTATTCTTGAGAACATCATGACATCATGCATTTCATACATCATGACATTGCATACAACTGACGTTTTGCCTTTTCAGGAAAAAGGTCAATCCAAAGATGATTACTATCAACTGTCGCTAATTCCAGATTCGATTCCTGTATCCAGCCAGGGCATATCTGTGAGCGATAGTTTAGAGATTCGATTCCTGTATCCATCCAGGGCATATCTGTAGACGAAGAATTCCAGATTCGATTCCTGTATCTAGCCAGGGCATTTCTGTGAGTAACTGATTGTAGATTCGATTCCTGTATCTAGCCAGGGTATGTCTGCATGAGGAGTTTAGAGATTCGACTCCTGTATCCAGCCAAGGCATATCTGTAGATGAAGAATTCCAGATTCGATTCCTGTATCTAGCCAGGGCATATCTGTGAGTAACTGATTGTAGATTCGATTCCTGTATCCATCCAGGGCATGTCTGCATGAAGAGTTTAGAGATTCGACTCCTGTATCTAGCCAGGGCATATCTGTAGACGACCGAATTCCAGATTCGATTCCTGTATCTAGCCAGGGCATATCTGTGAGTAACTGATTGTAGATTCGATACCTGTATCCGGCCAGGGCATGTCTGCATGAAGAGTTTAGAGATTCGATTCCTGTATCCAGCCAGGGCACGTCTGTAAGCAACCTTTTGAAGTTCCAGATTCGATACCTGTATCTAGCCAGGGCACATCTGTGAGCAATTGATTGTTGATTCGATACCTGTATCTAGCCAGGGCATATCTACATGAAGAGTTTGAAGATCAACCCCTGTAACAGGCCAGGTAATTATCTTTCTTTCTCAGGTACGCAAGTTCTCGCTAAGGAATCTCTTACGCGATCGACACCTCCAAATGGCATCTATAAGCCCATTCCCGACAAGGTCCTGTCACATCCATATGGCATCTATAAGCCCATCCTCCTATCCATTATATCTCTAAATGGCATCTGTAAGCCCATTCCCGCCATCACACTGCTAATACTCTACTATGCGAGTGCAAATTTCTGGGCGCTCTAGTGTTCAATCATATACCACCTTCGGATCACGAAAGGCACGCAAGCCAATCTACATCCTCAGGTTTAAAAAGATTGAACACGGGCAACTGTTGTACCCCAAAATTTGCCCTCCCATATTCTTCAAAGTTTGACAAGCATCATCTCAATTTGCTCAAGTCTACTCAAGGGATTGCACAGTTCAGACATCTTCTAAGCCAGACCAAATTTGGGTTTTGGTTCTTGTAAGGAGGTTGAGGTTTTCAATGGTCCAATAAAGTCCCATAGGCCTTCATACATTTCCAAGTATCTACGTGACAAGTCTCAAGTCTCACAGCATCAAGTTGCACAGTCAAAAGTCCCATTTGCTTCACAATCAACTACAGGGGCAAAATGGTCATTTTACAGTCAAAAGTCAAAATTTTTGGTCAACATATTATTTTTAAGCCACAATCATCATTTGATCAAGTCTTGATCATGATTCCACAAGAATGGCTCAAAAATCATCAAGGATGCAAAAGTTTCTATTTTGGGACAGTTGAAAAGTCAACTGTAACTTGACCAGGGCATAACTTTTTCATGGTTCATCAGAAAAATCCCATCCAGTTCTCATTTTGAAGGGGATGACATTTCCTACAACTCATATTCACATTCCAAGTCCAAGCAATGCCCTCACAAAAATTTATCAATTTCTACATTATAGGTCAATTTCAAAAGTCAACAAAAAGGCACTTTAAGTCAAAGACCATAACTTTAGATTGGTAAATCAAAATGACATGGGACCAAAGGCATTGGTTAGAGGACTTCAAGACCTTTCCAAAATGTCTAAGATCATGTTCATATGATCAAAATTGAGCAAGATATGCATTGGAGAAGTTGGGAAATGTTTGGGAATTTGCAAAAGTCAACTTTGCCTAAAACACTTCATTTTTGCTAATGGGCCTCAAATTCTTTCTTGAAACATTGTCCAAGGCCTATGCACGACCCATTGAGATTAATTTGAATTATTTCCTTATTTTTATTAATTATTTGGATTTTTAATTGATTAATAATTCATTTAATTAATTTAATTGTAGGAATATTCAAAAGATATGTTTTTCAAATCTTTTGTGGAGCAAATATACTCAACACATGCTGAAGATTTCATGTATCAATCAAGGAGACAAAATCATCCAATTTTAGCAAGTTTTCTCAATCAAAAGATGCAAAAATATTTGATTGGAAATCAAAGATGCAAAACATTATTCCATGGATTCTTGGACAAAAGATTTAACCTAATTCATTCCATTACATATACTGAAGCTAAACCTAAATTCATTCACGTGCAAAACTGCTGCAAAGAACCCTTATCAAATTGAAAAAATTCCAAGAAAGCTTGAAACTGAATTCCCCTTTCCAGGCCCTTTCAAGGAGATTTAAAGACTCAAACACGTTGCTGGGACACTCAGGAACCTATTGCAATCATAAACAAGCTCTAACACTCAAAGAATCACTCACTTCAGTCACACGGTTTGCCTAATTTTTCTAGAATCGAAACTTATAATTCTTGCATATTTAACATGATATAATTGTTTCTTTGCATTGCTATGACCTTTATGAAGCTGATGGTATAGGTGAATTGAGTTATAGAGCCATGAATCAAAAGACACCATTGAAGAAATCTAGGGTTTCAGAGCTCTCAGATTAGGGCTTTCCACATACAGCAAAATTGGACCTCATAACACATATGGTTGAATTCGTCAAGGCCAGACGAACTCAACCCAACCATCGCGCCATTTTTATATGTATTGTACGCCTATTCACTATTATTTGACATTCCATGTTGTGGGGGTTAAAAACCCCCGCTATCTGCTTTTCTTTTTTGCAGGTGAACGAAGAAGATGGTGAGTTGGCAATATGCTAGTGGATCATTGAAATATGGCGTGCGCTTTTTTATGTTTCCAACATATATTGTTGTTTTATGTAATATATTTAATTGCCACTATAATAACAAAAGCGCTCAATTGGCTCAGTGGAAGAACGTGCTGGCAAATGATCATTGGGACCTGGGTTCGATTCCCAGGTCCCCCCAAAACTCAATATTATTTTTTTCTTATGTAATTCTATACAGGCCATTCAATGCATTCCACCATATGTCCTCACGCATCAGCTTGCCAAGTGGCCACAAGGCTCAATCCAATGGTCAGGATGAAAGAACACCATACTCCTGGTCAATCCATGCTCTAGGCCATCCAGAAAGTCAACAAGGGCTTTGTGTTAATGGGCCAATTCCAGATTAACCTCCCATGGGCCCAGAATACCCCCTGGTTAATTACTTCTTTTTTTCTTTCTTATTTTTATTTTGTTTTCTTTTAATTATTTCATAACTAATTATTATTATTATTTATTAACTAACAAATTAATTTTCATAATAAATTCAAAGATCACAAAATTGTAAATATTTTTATTATTTATTATTTTTACTATCAATAATTATTTTTATAAATAAAATACTAACAAATAAATTAGTTTAAATTAGGTCAATTTTAATCTCTTTTTCATAAATAAATAAAATCATGTAGAATTAGGGTTTGACAATTTTCAATCATTATCGTTATTCTTATTTATTAATTATTATTTTTGTAAATAAAATGTAAATTAATTAAATTAGTTAAATTAGGTTAATTTTGACATTTTTTTAATAAATAAAATTAGCTTAGTATTAGGTTTCACTAACTTTTAATTTTAATTCCCTTTATTTTATTTTCATTAAAATATTAGAAAACACAAAAACACTTTTTTTCTTTTAAATAATTAATTAATTAATTAGCTTAGGTTTTGATTTTAATTAAATTGCAAAAAAGGACAAACTTAAATTATTTTCTCAAAAGGGTCAAAACCCTAAGGACGTCCCGATTCTATTTCTTTTCGCACCTTATTCTTATTCTTGATTATTTATGTATCTCCTCAAAGGATGTAATAGTTAATTAGGTTTTACCGCTTTCTTTTACTTTCCGCATTTATTTCAAAATGGGTTATGTTTTTGGTGATGTATAGACCCGCGCCTTGTAATAGCGTAGATTCATATTTCCGCACTTTATTTTCCGCACTCTTAACTGTTAATATGCATGAAAGACTGAATGCCAAATAAAATTAATCCGTAGCTCACAAATGCATGATCAAAGATAAACATTAACTGAAAAACAACACACATGCACATGCCACTCCTAGGGTACGCCTCACTGGTTGCCTCGAACGTGGTCGTCAAGTATAGGGTGTTTTAGAGGTCGCCCTTCTGTCTAAAGATCCAGTTGCCTCGAAACGGTTGCCTCAGATAAAAAAGGATCTAGGACATTAGGGTTACTTCTAAGGTGTCCTACCATTGCTTTGGTGACCACACATGTCCCTAACAATCGAATTGACCCGAATAACTCCAACGACGGTGCTACCTACTTCTCAATAGTGGGATGGTATTGTCTAAAGGACATTTACACAGCCTAATTCCTTAGAGTAGGTAGATTTCTCCTGGGTACTTGCTCTTTCAAAAACAAAACACTTTTCGCACCTACACTTTCAAAAAGTTTTCAAACAAACACTTCATACACTCTTGAGGACTGATACAAGAGTTACCTAGAAGTTTTTCAAACTAAACTTTTTCAAAACCCACGAACACTTGAAAAGTAAACAATTTTTGAAAACATAGTGATAAAGTACCTAAGAGCCCATGGATAACCATGGATAGAAAGGGTGCTAACATATTCCCTTTCTATAAATCTACCTCCCGAACCGAGAACATTCTCAAAGAAGGAATTTTGCTGTGCTTTTGTCCTTTCCATGTTGGAGAACATAAAAGACGGTGGCGACTCTTCCTTACCACGACATTTCGTGAACCAGCTTTAAACAATCAGTTCTATTTCCACCGATCACACAACCGAAGTGGGAGTATACCCTAGGAGTGCGCATGTGCGAGTGATTCAATTTCAAGTTATTATCTTTGCACATTTAGGGTTAGCTAACCGTTTAAAGTTAATCTTACATTCTTGTCATGCATCCCTATTATTCATACATCTAACAATTAATAGTTTGTGGAAATTAAAGTGCGGAAAATAAGCTACGCTATTACAAGGCTTCAGGTATTAATTACATAGCCAAAAACAACCCATAGAAAAAGAACGATAAATGAAATTAAAAGTCCTAATTAATCTATTACAACTTGTGAGCAATTACATCAATATGGAAAAAATAATACAATAAAGCGCGCGTGATGACTTAAGAATGAGAGAGAACTAGGGTTTTGACCCCGTCTAGCCTAATCGAAAGAAAAATTATTTTTGTTGTTTTTGATTATTTTTAAGAGAAAAAAAAGAATTAGGTTTTTAAATTAAATACAAAATTAATTAGTAATAAAATTAAATTAATGAAAATAATTTACATGGCCTATTTTGTATTTTTGGTTATTTTAAGAAAAAAGAAAATTGAATTTAGTTAGAAATAAAAACCCTAATTGTTCTAATTAATTTTAATTTATTTACAAAATAATTAAAGTTACCTAAAATTAAATATCCTAATTCAATTAATTTTTGTATATAAAAATAATATCCTAAATCTAATTGGGTAAAAAAAAATATTATTTTTGTGATTTTTTGATGATAAAAAGAATTATTTGGTGTTAGTAAAAATAAATAAATAAAGTAATTAAGAAAATATAAAAAAGAAAAGTAAAAGAAAATGGGTCTGTGAAAGTAATTTTAGAGAGGTGTGAATAGCAAGCATTGGGCCCAAAAATCCGAGGTCCATGTTGACTTCCATGCTTCCATGCTTTGCGTTGACTAGGTCACATAATGGTCCTTCATATGCTAGCCTTCAGATTTGGCTTCCAGGAGATCCAATGGTTGGATCCTGAGGTCACAAGGTGGTCTCTTGTCTTGTGTGCACGCTTGATCACCTGAAGGAAAATAACAAGAAATAATAGGGGGGACCTGGGATTCGAACCCAGGCCCCAAAGCCTTTTCCAAAAGCTCCAATGCCAACTGCGCTGCAAGCTTGCTTTGTACATAGAATAATAATAAAAGATAATATATAATATATGCAAGTTAATGGAAAAAGCGCCAGAAATCAAATCAGCGAATGAGAGGGTGCCACGCCAGTCATCCCTGACCTCGCTCCATTGGTAAAAGTCATAAACTTTTACCTACGGACGTGTGTCCGTCACTACAACCCTGGCTTATCCAAATATCTCCCATGGGCATGATCAATGAATTCTGATGCCATGAATCCACTCGTCTGGACCTGCTGAGTATTATGATGCCCTTCATGGGGGCTAATTTTTCCTGCACACAAAAACCCTAAAACGAAGCAACAAAACCTAGCAATGGTGAATCTTGATACAATCCATAAAAATGCAATTAAACGTTACAGATAGTTTGCAAATGCTTCAAGGAGCAAGAATATGTAATTATTTCATGCTATCAATGCCAAAATCATGCAATTCGATTTCAAAAATAAATCAAAGTCGTGGCTGACTTACAGTTGGTTTTGGCGCTGGAAACTCCTTGTTCTTGATTGGTATAGCCTCCTTGCAATCCCAAGAATCGAATGAGATGGTTAGAGGACCTTGAAAGTACCTGGAAGTGAAATATCGAATCACCACTTTTCTTTGATTATTTCAAGTTTGTTCTGACTTTGTGCGCCACTCTAGCCTTGTGTTTTAGGTCTGCAATTGTATATTATATACTGAGGAATGAATTAGGGTTGAAAACATGATCTCAATCTTTCTCCATTATAGCTTTTGATTTGGATCTGATTCACTTGAAGATCCTTCAAAAATAGGCCAAATTCAATTTTTTTGTGCACACAAAGGCCTTTCACGAATTCAATCACTTGCCAACTGGATATAAGACCTGAAACATGCACAATATCTTGAGGTTTCAATGATTTGGATTTTCTATGATTTGTTTTGATTTAAATTGATTTAATTTAAATAAAAATCAAAATAAATAATAAAAATAAGATAAAGACAAGTGGGAAGAGCTAGGACTCGTGGACCATGCTACCAACTCAAAACAAGTGCAAAAAGTTAGACCCATTTCGCAAAAATTGCAATTTGAGGCATAGTTGACTTTTGACAGTTTTGCAAAAAAAGGTCAACTTCACCAATGCATAACTTCCTCAATTTTGACTCTTTGAAGGTGTTCTTGGACTTTTTAGAAAGCTTGAGATGTCCTATAAGCAACCCTTTTTGTCTCATCTCAATTTGGTATTCCATGTTCATGTATAAAGCTTTGACAAAAAAGGTGTTTTTGTTGACTTTTCAAAATGACCTATAATGTCCAAATTTATAACTTCTTGTGAGTGCATATTTTGAACTTGGGATCTGAAGATGAATTGTAGGGAATTGCATCCTATTCAAAATGAGCTTTGGATGGGTAATTTCTCATAAAGTATGAGAAAGTTATGCTTGGTCAAAGTTGAGTTGACTTTTCCTGCAAAACCCTAATTTAGCAACTTTTGGTTTTTGATGAATTATGAGCAATCCTTGATGAATCATGATCAACCCTTGATCAAATGATGAAATATACTTAAAAATGAGGATGTTGACAATTTTTTTTGAAGTTTGAGTGTATGTGGGCCACAATTGACTTTTGCCCTAGCACAATCGATTTTCAGGTCTTTGAGCAATTGACTGAGCAAACTTTCTTTGTAGGGATTGAAACATGACATGGATGATATTGAGAACATATTAGGACAATGGTGAGCATTTTGGATCCCTTGGACTCAAGTATCTTGATGCAACATGAAACCCTAATTTTGAGGTAGACTGCCTTATGAGAGAGTTTGTCTGGTCAACCCTTAGACTTCCTTGAGCAATTTGAAGACCTCACTTGAAATGCGTTTTGAAATATGGGAGGGAAAATTTTGGGGTACAACTGCTTCCCCTGTTCAATCTTTTTAAACCTGAGGATGTAGATTAGCTTGCTTGCCTTTCGTGATCCGAAGGTGGAAGATGATTGAACACTAGAGTGGCCAGAAATTTGCACTTGCACGAAGTTGTATTTGTCTTGTGATGTCGGGAATAGGCTTATAGATGCAATTTGGAGATCGATGATGGAAGATGGGCTTAAAGATGCCATCAGAAGAAGTGTCGATCGCATAAGAGATTCCTTAGCGAGAGCTTGTATACTTGTTGTTGAGGAGGATTCTGCTGGGGAATGATATTCTTTGTCTTGAAAAAAGGTTTGAATTTTAGGAGCTTCAGGCGTCTGTTATTCTACTGGGGAATTATCTCTTGGTCGAAGAGGAGAAAATGAACTACTATCTGGTCGTGATCCAGGCTTCATAGTGATAAGATCGACTGCTATCTGGTCGTAATCCAGGCTTGACAGTGACTTACTGGGGAGATGAGATTAAACTTGCTATCCGGTCGTGATCCAGGCTTTGCAATTTCTCAATTCTTATCTGGTCGTAATCCAAGCTTCAGAAGGAATTCAATTCTTATCCAGTCGCATCCGGGCTTTAACTTGAATTTAGGGCACACTAATATCCGGTCGACTCCGGGATTCTTAGTAATTGTCCATGTAAACTCCTATTTGGTCGAAATCCAAGCTTCACAATGTCTTATACCGCTATCTGGTCGTAATCCAGGCTTCATGATGTTTCTTACCATTATCTGGTAGAATCCAGTCTTCATGGTGTCTTGTACTGTTATCTGGTCGAATCTAGGCTTCACAATACCTCACTTCTTATCTGGTTGAAATCTAGGCTTCAGAAGAAATCAAGTGGTTATCCAGTCGCATCCGGGCTTCCATTTGAATTTAAGGCCTACTAATATTCGGTCGACTCCGGGCTTCATAGTAATTGTCCGGGTGAACTGCTATTTAGTCGAAATCCAAGCTTCATAGTGTCCCTCACTGTTATCTGGTCATAATCTAGGCTTCGTAGTATTCTTGGCTGCTATCTGGTCGTAATCCAGGCTTCACAACATCTTCTACCATTATCTGGTCGTAATCCAGGCTTCATGGTATTATATTACTATCTGGTCGTAATCCAGGCTTCACAATAACTTGCTGAGCTGTTATCCAGTCGAACCTGGGCTTCACGGCTTGTGTTTACGATGTACCACTATCTGGTCGAATCCAGGCTTCGTGGTGTCTCAGACTGCTATCTGGTCATAATCCAGGCTTCACATTAACTTGCTGGGAATTAAACTATTATCCAGTCGAATCCGGGCTTCATAGCTTGCTTTTAAGAGATACCACTATCTGGTCTTAATCCAGGCTTCACGGCATTCTGATACTGTTATCCGGTCGTTCTCCGGGATTCACAATATGATGGAGAAATCAAGATATTATCCGGTCGTACTCGGGCTTCATAGCTTGAACTTTGTGAGAATTTGATTGTATCTTTCCCTGAAAGGTAAAGAGTTAGTCGTATGTAATGCATGATATGTATCGAGCAATGATGTTCTCAAAATAAATGAGATTGTGCTGTATGATGCGTATATGCATGTCATGATGTATGGATGTGTAATGTTTTTTATGATGTTTTCTAGTTGGGGAAAATAAATCCAGGATCGCTGCTGGAGAATATGAAGAGTTCCGCTCGCTGGAGATAATGACCAAAGATGATTTGGGGAATAATCCTGCTAGAGAATAAATTGGTGAGAGAATGACTCTGTGGGGAAGAGATACTATGTCAGAAGATCTGCTGACTTGGAGAAATAACCTCGGCTGGGGATGAATTACCTTTGTTGGTGATGATAAACTCTGTTGGGGATAAAATTTCTGTTTGTGGAAGAAATAAACTCCACTGGGGATAGTTCCCATTATTGGTGATAAATGAACTCTGCTTGGGGAGAATCTTACCGACTCACTCGCGATTGCGAACCTCAGCTGGGGAGAGTTGATAATATTGTATTTTGGTACTTCCTACTCTGCGGGGAGTGTATGCATTTTTAGTCATATTCTTCAAATAGGTCTATCCCTGTACCTGGTGAGTAGAGCAACTGTAAGGCTCAAACATTTCTTTTTTGCCCCTGTTTCTGAAATTACGAGTAACCGTCTTTTGTTTCGCATGTAAATATTTATGAGCAGCAACTATTGTCAAATGCATATATAAAAAATGAACCATTGGACGTTCTTGCAAAACAAAACAGAAAAAAGGAAAACAATTTGAAACTATTGTAAAAATGAATTATATTAATTTTGAAGTTGGCCTGTAAATAGACATTTTTGTACAAGAGGCTGACGTCCTAGTAAGAGAACGCCGCCGAAAGATGAATTATACAATTTGTGAAAAACAAAGAAAAACAGCTATGTGATCAATCCCACCGGGTTCCAACTCTGCTATTGTCTTTATATCCTAGAGCGTCTCATCACTTTGCTACTTGGTTAAAGGTAGATCAGATTGATTGGCGCCGTCCGAGCTTGATAGTCGATACCGAAGTCTTGTTGCAAGATGATCCAATGAGACATAGTGTTATGCTTTGATCCCTAACTTTTTCCTGGACCGCCCTTTCGGGTTTTCAATCCACCGGGATACCCTTTTTTGCCCAAGCCGCCTTTTCAGGTTTTCGACTTTCCGGGTGTATAATTTTTTTTCATTTTCATCCCTTATTTTTGCCCGAACCCTTTTGGTTCGCTGGGAAGCCCTTATTTTTGCCTAGGCCAGTCGACCTAGCGGGTTCTTGATTATGCATAGTATTTTTTCACTATGTCTGCATTGACGGGGTGAGGAAGGTCGTCACCATCCATGGTGGTTAGAATCATGGCTCCTCCTGAGAAAATGTTCTTAACCACAAATGGCCCTTCGTAAGTAGGGGTCCATTTTCCCTTGGAATCACCTTGTGGCAGTATGATACGTTTGATCACTAGATCCCCGACTTGATACTCTTGTCGTCTGACTTTCTTGTTAAATGCCTTGATCATCCGCTTTTGATATGTCTGACCATGACAAATAGCAGTAAGACTCTTTTTGTTGATTAAGTTCAGCTGATCAAGCCGGGTCTGGATCCAGTCGTCTTCGCTCAAACCTGCATCCTTCATAATCCGAAGAGAGGGTATCTGAACTTCAATGGGTAAGACTTCCTCCATGCCATACACCAAGTAATAGGATGTTTCCCCTGTTGACGTATGTGCTGAGGTATGATATCCATGAAGGGCGAATGGTAACATCTCGTTCCAGTCTTTATATGTCACCGTCTACTTCTGCACAATCTTCTTGATGTTTTTATTAGCCGCTTCAACAGCCCCATTCATCTTCGGCCGGTATGGAGAAGAGTTGTGATGCTGTATCTTGAACTGCTTGCAGAGCTCGGTGATCATTGTATTGTTGAGATTTGTACCATTGTCCGTAATGATCCGCTCTGGTACACCGTATCGACATATCAGATTGTGCCGGATAAACCGTGCCACGACATTCTTGGTCACTGTAGCAAAAGAAGCTGCTTCAACCCACTTCATAAAGTAATCAATAGCTACCAGGATGAAACTATTCCCATTGGACGCAGTAGGTCTGATCTCACCTATCATATCGATGCCCCACATTGCAAAAGGCCAAGGAGATGTCAAGACGTTCAAAGGAACTGGAGGTATATGCACCTTATCAGCGTAGACTTGGCACTTATGACAGGTCCGAGAATGCTGATAACAATCGGCTTCCATAGTAGACCAATAATATCCTGCCCGTAGGATTTTCTTCGCCATGGTATGTCCACTGGAATGAGTTCCGAAAGTACCTTCATGTAACTCTGCCATGATCCTTTCTGCCTCGTTCTTGTCCACACATCACAATAAGGTTGAATCATGGTTACGCTTGTAAGGAATCCCATTACTGATGAAGAACTTCGCAGCGAACCTCCTCAGAAACTTCTTGTCATTAACAGATGCACCCTCGGGGTATTCCTGAGCCTTAAGATACCTCTTTACCTCGTGAAACAAGGGTTTATCTGCTACCTCTTCAGTCTCAATGTCAAAGCAATGTGCGGGTTCATCCAACCTCTCGATGGTAATCTGGGGAACCTCATTGTCCCACCTAACCTTGAATATAGAAGACATGGTAGCTAGTGTGTCCTCTATCTGATTCTCCTCTCTGGGGAAATGTTCAATGGTTATTTCCTCGAAGTGTGGAAGCAGCGTCAGTACATACTCCTTGTAAGGAACAAGATTTGGGTGCTTCGTATCCCACTCGCCTTTAATCTGACTGATTACGAGAGTGGAATCTCCGAATACACTCAAGAACTTAATTCTTAGGTCAATAGTTGCTCGAAGGCCCATAATGCACGCTTCATACTCCGCCATATTGTTGGTGCAGTTAAAACATAATCGGGCGGTGAACGAAGTATAACAACCTTCAGGAGATATGATCACGGCGCCAACGTCATTACCTAAAGCGTTTGAAGCTCCATTAAAGTACATAGACCATCGGGATCCCTCCTTAGGTCCTTCATTCGGTCCAGGTTTCTCACAATCGGTCACCAACATGATGTTCTCACCCGGAAACTCGAAATTCATGGATTGGTAGTCATCTACAGCCTGATGCGCCAAATGATCTTCCATCACACTTCCCTTGATTGCTTTTTGGGTCGTGTATTGGATGTCATACTCAGTTAAGATCATCTGCCATCTTGCTATTCTTCCGGACAAGGCAGGCTTTTCGAAGATATACTTAATTGGGTCCATCTTTGATATCAATAGGGTAGTCTGAGTCAGCATATACTATCTCAGCCGGCGAGAAGCCCATGACAAAGCGCATTAAGTTTTCTCGAGCAGTGAGTATCGGGTCTTACAGTCGGTAAACTTTTTGCTAATGTAGTAAATAGCATGCTCTTTTCGGCCAGACTCTTCATGCTTCCCTAACACGCACTCCATTGAATTATCCAGTACTGTCAAGTATAAGATCAAAGGTCTTCCTTCGACTGGAGGCATCATAATAGGTGGCTCTTGGAGATATTCTTTGATCCTTTCGAAAGCGTCCAGACATTCATCATTCCACTTTACCACTTGATCTTTCTTCAGCAGCTTGAAGATCGGCTCACAAGTAGCAGTCAAATGTGAAATGAATCGGGCGATGTAATTCAACCGTCCCAAAAAGCCTCTGACTTATTTTTCTATTCGGGGAGCTGGCATCTCCTGTATAGCCTTCACCTTTGCAGGATCCACTTGAATACCTTTATCACTAACGACAAAACCCAACAGCTTACCATACCTCACCCCGAAGGTGCACTTGTTCGGGTTTTAACCTCAACTTATACAACTTCAACCTGTCAAACAGCTTCTGAAGATGGTCAAGGTGTTCTTCCTCAGTTTGGGACCTTGCAATCATGTCATCAACGTATATCTCAATCTCATGATGAATCATATCATGGAACAAAGCGACCATGGTACGCTGATAAGTTGCCCCAGCATTCTTCAGCCAGAAAGGCATTACCTTGTAACAAAAAGTGCCCCACTGCGTAACGAAGGTTGTCTTCTCCATGTCTTCGGGAGCCATCTTAATCTGATTGTAACCAGAAAACCCACCCATAAAAGAGAAGGCCTTATGTTGTGCAGTGTTGTCAACCAGAACATCGATATGAGGCAGGGGAAATCATCCTTGGGGCTTGCCCGGTTCAAATCCCTATAATCTACACACATTCGCACCTTACCATCTTTCTTCGGCACCGGAACCACGTTAGTAACCCACTGTGGGTAAGAAGTAACAGCTAGAAATCTGGCGTCAAACTGTTTCATAACCTCAGCTTTGATTTTCTCAGACATCTCGGAGCGTATACGGCGAACCTTCTGCTTTACCGGAGAACAGTCTTCTTTAGTTGGCAGGTGGTGAACCACAATGTCTGTATCCAACCCAGGCATATCTTCATAAGACCAAGTGAAGATCTCAACATAGTCGCGCATAATTTGTATCAACCGTTGCTTGACACTAGGCTCCAAGTTCGCACCTATCTTGACCTCTTTCTTGTCTTCCTCTGTACCCAAATTCACTGATTCCACTGGCTCTTCATACAGCTGCATGGCCCTCTCTTCCTGAAGTAATAGTCTAGCAAGTACCCCAGGCACTTCACAATCATCCTCACCTTCGTCCTCGACTTGGTTGATCGGATATTCGAAGTCATAACTGGCAGTAGCAGAGTCGTTATCAGTGGGATCCAAAGTGGATGTGGAACTGTATTATGATATGTGAGTGTGTGTAAGACAAATAGATGTTTTTATAAAGTGCAAGATAGAAAAGAAAAACAGGGAGCGCAACATTTGTAATGCAAAAAACGTCCAATGCTTTATTGATGATATATGAAAATGACAAATAGCAAGCCCTCACAAACAGAGCCAAGGTGCCTCGGGCAAGGCACCGGGCCGTAAAGTTTCAAATTGTCTGTTACAAATCTCAAAACAAAAGTCTATTACTGTGTAATAAAAGAAATGGGCACGAAGTCCTTCGCCGTCCAATTGTTCAAGCCACCGTTGGTAGTCGGGTAAATCCAACTGTCGATATCTAACTCTTCATCATCTTCTTCAATTGCATTCACTCCCGGATTACTAATGTGTAGAGGCGGTCTTCCCATTCGCGCACGCCGAACAACCCTTTGAGCTTCTGCAGTAAAACCCAAACCAAACTTGTCAGTCTTGTGTGCAAAGTCATGGACTTGGCCCCAATTCGCACACCCACCTTTTTCAATCACAGCCCTGGAATCCTTGAGGGAAGCCATCTTCATTGGAGGTTTGTCAGTAGCAAATTCAGTCGACGCCAGAGTCTGGGGGACTTCGTCAAAGTTGTGACACGGGGTTTCGATGAACTCCCCATCCATCTCCACATACCGAAAGGAATTAAGTGTTAAAACATAGTTTCATTCTATAAACCTCAGTTATAGTTTTGATGATAACAAAATACAAGATTAAATGAATTATGAGATTTATATATGACATAGATGCTACCTAAAAATATGTTGTGTATTTACAGGAAACTCTGATGGAATCAGCATCAGAACATCAGTATCAACATCAACATCAGAAGATGTGTCACATCAGAAGATCAAACATGTGCTACGCTGAAGTCTGATGAATAGAATCTACGCCTACCATACTCTGACTCTGATCAAAGATCTTAACTATGTCATCAGCACTCAGAAGCGCCAAGATAAGTCAAAGCCAAGAACACTCAGATCTTAATCAAGCAGAACATTCTGAAGTGCTAACGTTACTCCATTCAAGGCAGATTAATTACCAACGACTTTATTCCAAGACAAAGATCTTCTCAAAATGGAAAGAACGTAATGAGCATTGAAATGGATATATTGGCATCAACGTATCTTTTCCAAGAAGTATTTAAACAAATCAGTGAGAAGTGAAATGGCTAATGCTCTACAATACTCCTTCACGCACATACGCATAAGTTAATCATCTTCGTCCTCACTCACTCAGTTTGCTAAAGCTCTCAACTGCTTACTCCATAGTTCTAGCAATCTAGTTTTACTTAAGCTTCATTTTGTGTATTATCACAGTTGTGATATATCGTTTTTCTAGAAAACATCAAACACACATAATTGTTCATTTATCTGTAAGAAAGAATTTCCTTGAGAAACCGGTATGTGGTTTAGACTCAAGAAGGCTTTAGCAGTTGTTAAAGCAGTTTTGTATTCAGTTGAATATAGTGGATTAAGACCTCGTTGGAGAGAGGCGAAATCACCTTGACGGGTGGACTGGAGTAGTTTGAGATCAAACGAACCAGGATAAAAATAACGTGTTATCTGCATTTGATTTCAAGTTTCAACAATTCAACCCCCCTTCTTGTGTTTTTCACATCTTCATTAAGATGACTTACCATGTACTCCTCCTCACCCTGCACTGTAACAATCTTCCCTTTTACTGGATATTTCAACATCTGATGGAGCGTAGAAGTCACTGCCCCTGCCTTATGAATCCAAGGACGACCCAACAAGAAAGAATAAGATGGTCAGATATCCATCACGTAGAACGTAAATGCAAAAGTCTGAGAGCCAACTTTAACAGGGACATCCACCTCCCCGTACACCATCCTTTTGGACCCGTCAAAAGCTCTAACCACAATATTACTTGGCTTCAGAACCAACCCTTCACAATCTAGCCGATCTAATGCTTTCTTGGGTAAAACATTTAATGAGGACCTAGTATCCACCAGCACGTGGGCCAAAGTAGTGCTCATGCACTTGATTGAGACATGCAGAGCATCATTGTGATTTCTTCCTTTGGCAGTAAGATATGCGTCAGAGAAACCCAACCCGTTGTCAGCAATCAAACTAGCTACACAGTCTTTGAATTGATCAGCAAATGTTTCTTGAGGAACATGTGCAATCTTAAGGAAAGCAATTAAAGCCTTTGCGTGGGCCTCCGAACACAATAACAAGGATAACATGGAGACTTTTGACGGGGTCTGCCCTAGTTGTTCGACTACATTGTAGTCGCTTTTCTTGATAATCTTCAGAATTTCCACTATCTCCTGCCTAGAGGTTTCAACAATAACTTTCTTAGGCGCCTCCATCCGGGCAGACCCACCTGTAACTTCTTTTCCCCGAGTGTCAGATGACTCGGCGACAGGGGTGATAACCATAGTAAGAATCAGAACAGTAGCTGATGTACTAGCAGATGGAATGGCAACAGTCTTTTGAACAGTTGGAGGGGAAATCTCAGGAGAGAAGAGTCTTCCGCTTCGGGTGACCTTGCTAGACCCGACAATATTGCTGACATCAGCATCAACCTCTTCAACCTTCAAGTATTGTTTGATCCCATGATAATACACATCGGCCCCATAGTGCCACCGGACAGCCTTATCCGAAGTGTATGGGATAGGATCAGGAATAGTAATGATCAATGGAGAAACTCTCAGAACAAATGTAATCCTAACAGGCTTTCTCGAGGAAGCCTTGGAATAATTGGTGGAAATGTTTATGATGGAAATGTCTTCAATAGGAATCAACGGAATCAAAGTTTTCTCAAACAAGATCTCTTTGTTATCCATCAGGCGCTGAACACCTGATTTCAGTAAATAGCAACCAGCAGGCAGGATGGAACATAGGTGGAAACCGTCGCCACAACCCGTAAATAAACCGGCCAACAATAGATTCTTCTTAACGGTCATCAACTGAATAGAAATGTCTTCCACGGAGGTCACAAATGAGTGATTGTCCACAACATTTACTCCATTACCATGCTTGGGCATAGGAGCAGTTATGACATTAGGCTTTTCTGGTACGTCAAACTCAATTTCTTTAGCTTCAATCAAATCTTGCACGTTATTCCTCAAGGCTCAGTAGTTGTTGGTATCATGACGCATGCTATCAGAGTGATAGGCACAACGAGCATTTGGATTATACAGCGGAGAGGTGGTACTGGGATTCTTCAGAGCTTCTCTCAGAGTTACCAAGTTTCAATAACTGCGGTAAAATTTGAGATAAGGTCATACTGAGCCGAGTATACTATCTTTGCAGCCTCTCTACTCTTTGCTGATTGTTGCGTTGTGGGGCAACAGTGGGTCTTGATATTACTAACGCATTAACTGCTTGGCGGCGTTCAGGTCAGTTTTGGCTCCTTGAGCTGTAAACGACACTAGATTCCTTCTTGAAAGCCTTCTTTTCTGTACTTGATGAAGCACCTTTGGGTATCTTGCCACTTTTGATACCAGCTTCTACCCTCTCCCCAGTCATAATCAATTCAGTGAACCTAGACGATGAACTACCGATCAAATGATTGAAATACAGACCCGACAAAGTCCCAAGAAACATATCTACCAACTCCCTATCAGACATAGGGGGTTGGACTCTTCCGACCAGATCTCTCCACTTCTGAGCATAGTCCTTAAAACCTTCGCTTGCACCCATGGACATACTCTGAATCTGAGTACGAGTGGGAGCAAGGTCGGCATTATACTGGTACTATTTGTAGAAAGCAGCAGCAAGGTCCTCCCAGTTGCGAACATTAGCTCCTTCCAATTGATAAAACCATTCAAGCTGAGTCCCTGACAGACTATCTTGAAAGAAATGGACCCACAGATTCCTATCAGCAGTGTAAGGTTGGATCTTTCTGACGTATGAGCGGAGATGGATTTTTGGACAGGACACTCCATCGTACTTAGTAAAGACCGGAGCTTTAAACTTGTGAGGAATCACCACTCTCGATGCCAGTCCTAAATCTCCAAAATCCAAACCGGGAACCTTTTAAATCTCCATAGCACTCAGACGGTCTTCAAGTTGTTTGTACCTATCCTCAGCAGGAGGGTACTGTTCATCATCAAAATCAGTGTCATTATCAGAGACCACAAGGCTAGGACCCTTCCCTTCCTCTTGATTCTCTCCTCCTCCAGATGAATGAGACAGATCATCTTCCTGTCGCAACCTATTCCCAAATCTGTGACCCATATTCAGCAGAACCACTTTCTTCTTCTTCTTCTTCTTCTTCTTCTTCTTGTTCTTCTTGTTCTTTAAGATGAGAGTATTCAGATCCAGTTGTCCTTTGGCCAGGTTCAATAACATCTCCTGAAATTGAGCATTCTGAGCCTGAAGAGCTTTAATGGCTTGATCAGTAGGTGTTTCAGAAGACATTCTGTGCTGAAATAAACAACAAAGAAGATAAGAAAGCTGTAACGGTACATGTAATGAGGTGCATGATAATCGAATGTGTATGAAATGATTTCAAAGACTTTGGGAGATTCAACTTTGTAAAACAAAATAAAACACATTTTATTAGATTAAAACTTGTAACAATGTTTAACAATGCCTTCAAGGCGTTTACAAAAGAAATAAACTGAAAAGAAAATCTAAACTAGAAACAATAAAAGACATCAGAAATCCCATGGTCGTTTTCCCTTCGTGCTGACATAATCATTGATTGCCCTTTCATTCTCAAGCTGCCTCGTGAGCTTCAAGATCTTTTATTCCTGCTCATGATACTTCTCCCTGTAGGTATCCCTTTCTTCCTTCAACTGGATCCAAGATCTCTTCAATGCCCCAAGATCAGTAGGCATATAGGGATAAAGGACTGTATAAAGAACACCTTCTTCATTAGTATGCTCTACAATCACCGACAAAACAGCTTCATATGGCATCCCCAGCTTTTTGAGCACGGGCTCGAACCCACTGGAGATAAGGTTGCATCGGGAGAGAAGTATTCCGTCCTAGCTCGTGAGGGTCAGACCTGTTCACCCTTCCCCAGGCTCGTATAAACCGTCGACGATGCTCATTTATGTCCCCCTTGTAGTTGAAGACAATATCTGTAAGCAGCAGCTCATGAGGACCGTCTCTCTGAGCGCGACCAAACTGTCATAAAGCCAAGCAAGGACTGTAAGTTATTCCCCCTCTAATTCCAAGCAATGGGACATTAGGGTATTCCCCACATCGATCAATGACAACTACTCTTTCCATATCTTTAGAACTCCAAAGAATGTCCGTATGAGCAAGAGACATGATTCTGTAAGCCCAACCTAACCCTTCTTCATTCTTCAATACAGACTTGGGGAGGTGCGAAATAAACCACCTCGCCAGCAACAGCGTACAACACATGAGAGTTCCCCTTCTTCGCACAGTACGGGTATAGAGAGCATGTAGGATATCACCCAGAAGAGTAGGCACTGGGTTACGAGACATGAAGATCTTGACCGCATTCACATCTATGATGGAATCTGGATTCGGGAAAAGAACCAAGCCGTAGATGAGGAGAGCCAAGATGTCTTCAAATGCTTGAAAATCCAAGTTATCCCAGAACTGTTGAGCTTGATCCATTAGAAACTTAACCAAGAAACCTTTAACCCCACTCCGAGTCTCCCAGTTGGACACTACATCAACCCTTTTTAGATGTAGGGCTGAAGCAATATCCTCTAGCCTAGGAACCTCCTCCAAACCTGTGAAGGGTGTCTGCTCGAGGATGGATATACCCAGTAAATTAGAAAACTCCTCCAATGTAGGGACTAGTTGATAATCCGGGAAAGTGAAACAATGATGCAACAGATCAAAGAATTGGAACAACATGCTCATCATTTGCTCATCCAACTTTGAGGTGACCAGGCTAAGGAGATGACCATGTCTTCTAACAAATGAAGAAGTATCAGGTACTTTTGAGACCAACTCTCTAAGCTGAGCAGGTATCTGCACGAAGTTAACTCAATGGTATTTCTACGTACTGAAGCCATAATCTGCAAAATAGAACAAAGATAAATCCCCTCGGTCTTTGAAATGGTTAGTACATGAAGTATGCATGCTATGTCATGACGCATGATGTCATGATAAAAACACACAACAGGTATAGCAGGTAACAAACATGGTAAAGGCAAACGAGTCACACAAGAGCCCTTAAGTTTCAGGCTTGCATGGAGTCTAGGTACTAACCTCTTGAAGTTCAGTTGGTTAAACCTTTCCTAATAATAGTAACCAGGTTCTAGAGGTTCTCAATATCACTGACCATCCTCCATCGGTCATGGTTTCAGCTCACGCAATCTTTTCTTGCGGCCAGAACTATCTTGAGAGTATGGTATCAATGAGTGTAGTATCGAGTATCAACCAGTTCTCAGCTCTATACCGAGGCCGGCTATCTCACTACTTCTTATGGCCAAGTTGGTCAATTATAGGTTCTAAGGTCAGTTGATGCTTAACGACCCATATAGCAACCCCGTACTCTCCTTGTTCCTCCACAAGGGATAGCAGTACCAACTAATGTGCCACATCAATGTAGCTACTACTTCAACCGTATCGGTCTATGTCGTACAGTTCCCTCACAGTTTATTGCTACTTACCTAATAGGTGTCCCCCAGATCCGGGTTAGGATCTATAGTAACTCCGATACAAAGCCCACAAATATAAAGCAATCAAATCAAACAATAGAAGCAATATGATGAACTATTCCTAAGGTATACCCCACTTACATATTCCCCAGCAGAGTCTCCAGTTCTGTGATACGGTGTCCAGAACCTGGACTATTTTGAAATGCTGGTTTACGTTTTGCGTTTGTTTTCGCAAAATGTCGCGGTAAGCAAGAGTCGCCACCGACTTTTATTTTATCCAACTGGAAAGGAAAAAAGCACAGAAAAATTCCTTTTTCGAGGTTTTGAGTACGAGGGGTAGATTATAGAAAGGAAAGGTATTAGCACCCTTTCTATCCATAGTTATCTACAGGCTCTTAGGTACTTGCTCATCATTTTTAAGATTGCTTCTTTGTGTGTTTGTGTGATTTGAAAAGTTTTTTTTGTTCTACTTCGATTTAACCCTTGCTTCTGTCTTCAAGAGTGTTACGAAGTGTTTTTTTGAAAACTTTATTTTGAAAGAAGTATAAGTGTGAAAAAGTTTGTTTGGATTGAGCAAGTACCTACTCGAAAAAGAAATTGTTCTATGTTCGTTTCCTTTAGACAGCGCTATCCTACTATTAGTGAGTAGGTAGCACCATCGTTGGAGTTTTAAGGGTCAATTCGAAAGGGACGTACGATCACTAAAGCAATGTTAGGACGTCTTAGTAATAACCCTAATGTCTTAAGATCAATATTCGAGGCAACGATTCCGAGGCAACTTTGATCTTCGAGACAAGAGAGCGACCACTAAAATATCCTATACTCAATGATCGTTTACCGAAGGCAACCGAAGTGGGAGTATACCCTAGGAGTGCGCATGTGCGAGGGATTCAATTTCAAGTTATTATCTTTGCACATTTAGGGTTATGTAACTGTTTAAAGTTAATCATACATTCTTGTCATGCATCCCTATTATTCATACATCTAACAATTAATAGTTTGCGGAAATTAAAGTGCGGAAAATAAACTACGCTATTACAAGGCTTCAGGTATTAATTACATAGCCAAAAACAACCCATAGAAAAAGAACGATAAATGAAAGTAAAAGTCCTAATTAATCTATTACAACTTGTGAGCAATTACATCAATATGGAAAAAATAATACAATAAAGCGCGCGCGATGAGTTAAGAACGAGAGAGAACTAGGGTTTTGACCCCGTCTAGCCTAATCGAAAGAAAAATTATTTTTGTTGTTTTTGATTATTTTTAAGAGAAAAAAATGAATTAGGTTTTTAAATTAAATACAAAATTAATTAGTAATTAAATTAAATTAATGAAAATAATTTACATGGCCTATTTTGTATTTTTGGTTATTTTAAGAAAAAAGAAAATTGAGTTTAGTTAGAAACAAAAACCATAATTGTTCTAATTAATTTTAATTTATTTACAAAATAATTAAAGTTACATAAACTTAAATATCCTAATTCAATTAATTTTTGTATATAAAAATAATATCCTAAATCTAATTGGGTAAAAAAAAATTATTTTTGTGATTTTTTGAGGAAAAAAAGAATTAATTTGGTGTTAGTAAAAATAAATAAATTAATTAATTAAGAAAATATAAAAAGAAAAGTAAAAGAAAATGGGCCTGTGAAAGTAATTTTAGAGGGGTGTGAATAGCAAGCCTTGGGCCCAAAAATCTGAGGTCTATGTTGACTTCCATGCTTCCATGCTTTGCGTTGACTAGATCACATGATGGTCCTTCATATGCTAGCCTTCAGATATGGCTTCCAAGAGATCCAATGGTTGGATCCTGAGGTCATATGGTGGTCTCTTGGCTTGTGTGCACTCTTGATCACCTGAAGGAAAATAACAAGAAATAATAGGGGGGACCTGGGATTCGAACCCAGGCCCCAAAGCCTTTTCCAAACGCTCTAATGCCAACTGCGCTGCAAGCTTGCTTTGTACATAGAATAATAATAAAAGATAATATATAATATATGCAAGTTAATGGAAAAAAGCGCCAGAATTCAAATCATCGAATGAGAGGGTGCCACGCCAGTCATCCCTGACCTCGCTCCGTTGGTAAAAGTCATAAACTTTTACCTACGGACGTGTGTCCGTCACTACAACCCTGACTTATACCAAAATCTCCCATGGGCATGATCAATGAATTCTGATGCCATGGATCCACTCGTCTGGACCTGCTGAGTATTATGATGCCCTTCATGGGGACTAATTTTTCCTGCACACAAAAACCCTAAAACGAAGCAACAAAACCTAGCAATGGTGAATCTTGACACAGTCTATAAAAATGCAATTAAATGTTACAGATAGTTTGCAAATGCTTCAAGGAGAAAGAATATGTAATTATTTCGTGCTATCAATGCCAAAATCATGCAATTCGATTTCAAAAATAAATCAAAGTCGTGGCTGACTTACAGTGGGTTTTGGCACTGGAAACTCCTTGTTCTTGATTGGTACAACCTCCTTGCAATCTGTGATCGGTGGAAATATAACTGACTGTTTTGGAATGCTGGTTCGCGAAATGTCGCAGTAAGCAAGAGTCGCCACTGTCTTTTATGTTCTCCAACATGGAAAGGACAAAAGCACATCAAAATTCCTTCTTTGAGATGTCTCTCGGTTCGGGAGGTAGATTTATAGAAAGGGAAGGTGTTAGCACCCTTTCTATCCGTGGTTATCCATGGGCTCTTAGGTACTTGCTCTTATGTTTTCAAAAGTTGTTTGCTTTTCCAGTGTGAGTGGGTTTTGAAAAAGTTTCGTTTGAAAAATTTCTAGGTAACTCTTGTATCTGTCCTCAAGAGTGTATGAAAAATTTGTTTGAAAACTTTTAGAAAGTGTGAGTGCGAAAAGTTGTTTTATTTGTTTGAGAGAGCAAGTACCCAGGAGAATTTACCTACTCTAAGGAATTAGGATGTGTAAGAGTCCTTTAGATAGTGCTATCCCACCATTGAGAAATAGGTAGCACCGTTGTTGGAGTTATTCGGGTCAATTCGATTAAGGGACATGTGTTGTCACCGAAGCAATAGTAGGACACCTTAGAAGTAACCCTAATGTCCTAGATCCTTTTTATCCGAGGCAACCGTTTAAAGGCAACTGGATCTTTAGACAGGAGGGAGACCTCTAAAACACCCTATACTTGACGACCACGTTCGAGGCAACCAGTGAGGCGTACCCTAGGAGTGGCATGTGCATGTGTGTTGTTTTCATGTTATATTATCTTGTACATGTATCATGGTGATCTACGAGTTGTTTTTAATTTTCATCCAAGTCTTGCATGCATATTAACAGTTAAGAGTGCGGAAAATAAATTGCGGAAAGGTAAATCTACGCTATTACAAGGCGCGGGTCTATACATCACCAAAAATAAAAACCCGTTTGGAAATAAAGTGCGGAAAATAAAATAAAGCGATAAAATCCTAATTAACTATTACATCCTCAGAAACAGATACATCAATAATCAAAATAAATAATAATGCGCGAACAGAAATTTAATCGGGACGTCCTTAGGGCTTTGACCCATTTTGAGAAAAGAATTTAAGTTTTGTCCTTTTTTGCAATTAAATTAAATTAAACCTAATCCTAATTAATTAATTAATTAATTAAAGAAAAAAAAAGTATTTTTTGTGTTTTATGTTTTTTAATAAAAAATAAAATAAAAGGAATTAAAAAAGTTAGTAAACAAAACCCTAATTCTAAACTAATTTTATTTATTGTAAAAAAGATTAAAGTGAACCTAATTTAACTAAATTAACTAATTTACATTTATTTACAAAAATAATAATAATTAGTAAAAATAATGAATAATAAAAATATTATAAATATTATAAATATTTAAGTTTCTGAATTTAATATGAAAAATAATTTGTTTATGAATTAATAATAATAATTATAATAATTAAAAGAATTAAAAGGAAAAGAAAATAAGAAAAAGAATAGTAAACCAGGGGGGGTTGATGGACCCAATTAGGAGGTTTTTGTTAGAATTTATGGCCCATTTGCTTAAGCCTTTGTTGACTTCTGGGAATTGACTAGAGCGTGGTTTGACTTGGAGCATGGTGTGCTTCCATCCTGACCATTGGATTGAGCCTTGTGGCCACTTTGCAAGCTGATGCATGGGTTGCATGGTAGAATGCTCTTGGAAGCCCTGCACGTGATTATGTTATGCAAAACAAGAAACAAATATGGGGTGGACCTGGGAATCGAACCCAGGTCCCAATGCTTGCCAGACACCTCATCATCCACTGAGCTAAGCTCTTGTCTTTGTTAATATAATGGATAAGGAAAATAATATATAAAGAGATCAATTATGCTGGGAATTAAAAAAAAGCGCGCATTTGTTTGAATGCTCCAACCATATGCGTCCATGTATTATCTTCTTCGCTTGGCCTGTAACAAAAACAATCAAATAGCGAGGGTTTTTAACCCCCACAAACTGCAAATGCAAAAAATAGCGATTAGATGTACATTAAATATAAATAGGGCGCGACATGTCCATTGTGTTCGTCACGTTCAGACGGTTTCAACCATGGGCATGGGAGGTTCCAATTTTGCCTGTGCTGTAAAGCCCTAATTCAAGACCTTAAGAACCCTAAGATTCGTTAATGGCAAGTCATGATCCTGTGCGTTATAATCCAATTGATTAATATCATTAGCTTCCTGTAGACTCAAGCAATGCAAGACAACCAACAAATCACGTTAAACGCGCATGGAATATGAATTATGATTACGAACAAAAATGCCAAACCGTGAGTCTGTTTGAGGTGATTCCTGGAGCTTTAAGGCTTGTTTTTGATTGCAGTGTGTTCCTGGAGACTTATGCAATGTGTTAGAATCAAGAAGATGCCTTGAATTGGCCTGGAAGTGAGAAAACGATTTGGCAATTTTCTTGAAAAAAACTCAATATGGTTATGGCTTCTGTAGCAGTTTTTGCACGTTCACAGCATTAGGGTTAGCTTTAGTATTTGTAATAGAATGGAATTAGGGTAAAACTTTGTACAAAAATCCATGGCTTTATGATTTCAATATTTGATTTCAATCAAATCTTTTTTAACCTTTTTGATTGATAAAACTTGCCAAAATTGGATGATTTTGTCTCCTTGATGTGTACACGAAATCTTCAGCATGTGTTGAGTTCATTTGCATCACAAAAAGATTTGAAAACCATATCTTTTGAATTTTCCTACAATTAAATGAATTAAATGAATTAAATGAATTAATATTAATAAAAAATTCAATTAATTAATTAAAAATAAGAAAATAAGTCAATTTAAGCTCAATGGGTCGTGCATAGGCCCTGGACAATGTTTCAAGAAGGAATTTGAGGCCCATTAGCAATAATGAAGTGTTTTGAGCAAAGTTGACTTTTGCAAATTCACAAAAAATTCCCAACTTCTCCAATGCATATCTTGCTCAATTTTGATCATATGAACATGTTCTTTGATATTTTGGAAAGTTCTTGGAGTCCTCTAACCAATGCCTTTGGTCCCATGTCATTTGGATTTACCAATCTCAAGTTATGGTCTTTGGCTTAAAGTACCTTTTTGTTGACTTTTGAAATTGACAACTTTTTGTGAGAGCATTTCTTGGACTTGGAATGTGAAGATGAGTTGTAGGAAATGTCATCCCCTTCAAAATGAGCATTGAATGGGATTTTTCTGATGAACCATGAAAAATTTATGCCTTGGTCAAGTTACAGTTGACTTTTCTGCTGTCCAAAAATAAAAACTTTTGCATCTTTGATGATTTTTGAGCCATTCTTGTGGAACCATGATCAAGACTTGATCAAATGATGATTGTGGCTTCAAAATAAGATGTTGACCAAAAATTTTGACTTTTGACTGCAAAATGACCATTTTACCCCTGTAGTTGATTGTGAAGCAAATGGTGCTTTTGACTGTGCAAACTGGCATTGTGAATCTTGAAACTTGACATGTAGATGACTGACAATGCATATAGGCCTATGAAACTTGTTTGAGCCATTGAAAACCTCAAATTCCTTAAAGGAACCAAAACCCTAATTTTGACTGGCTTAGGAGGCATTTGGACTATGCAACCCTTGAGTGATCTTGAACCATTTCAAGATGATTCTTGACAAACTTTGAAGAATATGAGAGGGAAAATTTTGGGGTACAACAGTTGCCCCTGTTCAATCTTCTTAAACCTGAGGATGTAGATTGGCTTGCGTGCCTTTCGTGATCCGAAGGTGGAAGATGATTGAACACTAGAGTGCCCAGAAATTTGTACTTGCATAGTAGAGTATCAGTAGTGTGATGTCGGGAATGGGCTTACAGATGCCATTTGGAGATATGATGGATAGGAGGATGGGCTTATAGATGCCATCTGGATGTGACAGGACCTTGTCGGGAATGGGCTTATAAATGCCATTTGGAAGTGTAATGGATAGTTGTGGAGATGGGCTTAAAGATGCCATCGGGGGTGTCGATCGCGTAAGAGATTCCTTAGCGAGAACTTGCGTACTTGAGAAAGAAAGATAATTTCCTGGCCCGTTACAGGGGTTGATCTTCAAACTCTTTATGCAGATATGCCCTGGCTAGATACAGGTATCGAATCTACAATCAATCGCTCACAGATATGCCCTGGCTAGATACAGGAATCAAATCCGGAACTTCAAAAGGTTGCTTACAGACGTGCCCTGGCTGGATACAGGTATCGAATCTACAACAAATCGCTCACAGATGTTCCCTGGCTAGATACAGGAATCGAATCCGGAACTTCAAAAGGTTACTTACAGACGTGCCCTGGCTGGATACAGGTATCGAATCTACAAACAAATCGCTCACAGATGTGCCCTGGCTAGATACAGGAATCAAATCCGGAACTTTAAAAGGTTGCTTACAGACATGCCCTAGCTAGATACAGGTATCGAATCTACAAACAAATCGCTCACAGATGTGCCCTGGCTAGATACAAGAATCGAATCTGGAATTGGTCGTCTACAGATATGCCCTGGCTGGATACAGGTATCGAATCTCTAAACTCTTCATGCAGATATGCCCTGGCTGGATACAGGTATCGAATCTACAATCAATCACTCACAGATATGCCCTGGCTGGATACAGGAATCGAATCTCTAAACTCTTCATGCAGACATGCCCTGGCTGGATACAGGAATCGAATCTACAATCAGTTACTCACAGATATGCCCTGGCTAGATACAGGTATCGAATCTGGAATTGCGACAGTTGATAGTAATTATCTTCGGGTTGACCTTTTTCCTGAAAAGGAAAAACGTCAGTTGTATGCAATGTCATGATGTACGAAATGCATGATGTCATGATGTTCTCAAGAATAAATGAGATTGTGTGTTATGATGCGTACATGCATGCGTCATGGTGTATGATAATGTGATGTTTATGAATGTATTTTCGTCTAGGAAAATAAATCCTTTGACGAATGCCGGGAGCTTGTTGAATCCTGGGCTGATGTTTGAAGAGTAAAGTTCTTCGTTTCCGCTGGGGATGATGATTGAAGATGGTTGCAAGAATAAACCGGTAGGAGAAGATGACTCCGTTGGGGGGATAAACTTGTTGAAGAGATTACTCTGCGGGGAAATACTCTATGGGAAGAGATTCTTCGCTGAGGTTTTGATGATAACTCCGTTGGGGATTTCGTTGATAGGTTATGTTGGGGAATTTGATGAACTCCGCTGGGGGATAGGAAGAACTTCGCCGGGGACGATCTGTCCGTGGTAATTAGCTGAGGATAACCCAGTTATAAGCTCTGGTGTGGAATAACCTCTGAATAAAGCCGGGGAGATGCTTTCGTACTCTGCAGGGGATAAGCTTCCAGAATCTACTGGGGATAAGCTTCCAGAAATCTACTGTACCTGTGGAGGCCTTGATAACTGTCGATTGACAAATCTTCTTCTGGTAGGCAAGTGACAAGATGACGGGACATAGTCGTACGCTTTGATCCCTAACTTTTGCCTGGACCGCCCTTTCGGGTTTTCAGTCCACCGGGATACCCATTTTTGCCCAAGCCGCCTTTTCAGGTTTTCGACTTGCCGGGTGTATAGATTTTTCATTTTCATCCCTTATTTTTGCCCGAACCCTTTTGGTTCGTCGGGAAGCCCTTATTTTTGCCTAGGTGTGTCAACCTAGCGGGTCTTTGATTATGCGCAGTATTTTTTCGACTATGTCCATGCTCTCAGAATGTATGGAGTTGCCCCTGCTGGTAGTGTTGTGTTGCCGTATTACCAGAAGATTTTCATTTGATCGTGCAAGATTCGTGGCCGAAACTCCTGTTCAATGCCCCAAGTGACTCAGGCGGAGACTTGCCCCTGTCTGGTTGGCCTTTTGAGAGATTCTCCGAATCTTGACTTAACTGCCCCAGATGATGGACAATGATCATGCCATGCCCCTTGATTGGAGGTGCTTTTGTTCATTAAACATTCGTCGTGCGAACTTCTATGTTGTTCAAACAAATAGTCATATGCAAGCAATGTTATATTAAAAATGCAAAGCTTATGTCTGTCTTGAAGTTTTTGAAAATGTGTTTTTTTTTCCAGTAAAACCAATGAATTTTGTAAAGCGTGATGTCAACTCAGTATTTTATAGCAAACCTTAAGGAGTCAGGATACCTTTCGCAACAATATGCTTTCGAACTAACCCATGCTTCAGCTAGGACTTTTAAGGGTTGTAGCGTGGCCTGGTTCACGGTTTAAGAAACAAAGGATAAAGGCTCAAATTATATTTGTACCCACCCGCTCTTCATGATGTCCTTCAAACCTAAACTCAGCTGATCGTGCGTTATCCCTTGTTTGAGTCTTTTGCTCTGATATACCGGTGATGATTCGGATATTGACAGTTTATTTTGAATAGGCAGTCATTTTGTTGAGAGTTTGGAAGACCTCTTTCTTTTTGATTTCGTTATCCCTGTTTTTTGCCTGAACTATTTCTTTTGTGATTACAGTCAGCGGGATGCCCCCGTTTTGTAAGTCTCCTTCATAGGTTTTGACTTATTGGGCTTTTGTTGTTGAAAGATAATGATTGTATGTCTTTATGATTATTCGGAACCATCATGGTCTTTTGTTTTGTAAGGACTTCTTTGGTGCCATTCGTTGTGCACTTGAATCAACTGAGAGAACTACCCTGCCCCAGGTTATGATTAAGGGTTTTAATTTTCAAAAAGAAAAAACTCCTACTTCTTTGGCTCAAAGGGGTTGACGAGGGATTATCTTCCTTATAACTCCAGTGTTTAGGAATTGAAACAATGCATGTACCTCATCAGCGGGGTCTGTTCAAAAGCCTACTGTAGATTGTGGTATTGTTTTCGTCATCCTCCCTCAAGAGGCTTAGAGTTATTAATTGAGAGTTTGATCATAACAAAAAATGAAAGCAGTTTGAATATAGCAAATGTGAATATATTGATTCAAAACAGACATATGCGATGCATTGATAAAGTAATAAAGTTTGCTATGATAATAATTGTTTGAACAATCAAAGAAAAAAACACAACTTGAACATTCGAATGAACAAAAGTTTTCTCGTCTCAGGACTTGTCATTTCAAATGGTGAATCTTGCAGGGATAGTAGAAGAACTCAGCCTGGCCATCTTGGGTGAATTCCACTGCTCCTTCATCAATCAGGTCCTGGATCTTGTTCTTCAGAGACCAACAGTCATTTGTGTCATGTCCCGGACCATCAGAGTGGTATGCACATCTTCTATTGGGGTGATAAGTAGGAGCAGAGATGTTGGGATTCCAGGGAGGAGCCCTTAGAGTTACCAAATTCAACCTCAACAGCTGTTGTAAAGCTTAAGACAACGACGTGTTGAGCTTGGTGAATTGCCTCCTAGGCTTGTCTGGCTTGCTGTGATCAACTCGTTGTTCTGGGTGAGGTCGTTGTTGGACCTGTGAAGTAGTAGCAGCTTGGAGAGGTCTATTCATCGAACCAAACCTTTGACTTCTTGGGGGCTGATTACCGGTTTGGTCCCCAGCCCTGACTACTTGCTTCATACTGTCTTGCTGAAGCTGGTGAGGTTGACGCTGAATTTGTGACCCTGAAGCGAGTTGAGGAGCTTTTCCCTTGGCTTCTTGTCTCAAAGGGAATTTAATGATGACTGGCTCTTCAACCTTAAATGTTTGCCCCAGTTGGTTATCCCTAAGTAGTTGGTTGACGAGAACCCTGAGCTCTTCTTGTTTTTGAGCTAAGTCTTGAATGAGAGTCATCTGCCCCAACATCTGGGTTCTCATTGTATCTACCTCATCCTGCAGACGTTTCAACCGTTCGTCTTTATCGTCTTCTAGACTGTTCCTGACCAAAGTCCCCATGAGGAATGTTCTCAGCTCTTCCTTCCCCTTGGATAGGTTTAGGAGGATCTCCCCTAACCGAGTCTCTTGAGCATGAAGATCCTGGTTGTCTTGTTGGGAAGCCATTGCTGAAATAAACAGCGAAGAAGGTAAGTGACCTGTAACAAGGGTACCTGTTATGCAATGATGTGTATGTATGCATGCGATGTTTTCAAGGATCTCGCGGGATAAACAAAGAAATTTGTTAGAAGTTGAATACGGTAGCTTGATTGAAGGAACTTCATGTTGTTGAGGGTCCTTCTTCAAGAGTCAAGGCTCACCATATCGAGTGGGTCATAGCCCCTGACCCAAGTTATCAACCTGGCTAGGGAAAATAAATCCCCTTTTGCCCCTTGCTAGACATTTTGATTCATCATGACCTGCACCACAGACCCTTGAGATCCTTGAAATGGGTTAGTCCTTATGTAGGATATATGCAATGGTATGATGGTATGATGTTATGCTATGCATGGAGTGATGTAAGTAAACCCTGTTATGGGTCCAGATTAAGGACTGTAAACAAAACCTGTAAGAAACTCAAGTGTCAGATAACAAGCATGCAAGTAGTCAAGTTTGAAGGCACACAAGTCACACAAGACAACCCTTAGAGGTTAGGCCAGCATGAAGTTTAGGTACTACCCTCTTGAAGTTGGTGGGCTCAAAACCTGTCCTATCAAAAGTAACCTGGTTCTAGAGGATCTCAATATCATCGACTACCCTCAATCGGTCATAACTCCAGCATCGCAATCTTTTCTTGCGGCCAGAACCATCGCGAGAGTTTAGCCTCAATGAGTGTAGCATACTGCTACTGTTCTATGGCCAAGTTGGGTCAATTTAGGGTTCTAAGGTCGGTTGGTGCTTAATGACTCCTCAGAAGACCCATATTCTCCTCGTTGCAACACAAGGGATATCAGTACAGACCAAGGTGTCACACCAACGTAGCCACTGCTTCACCCGTGTCGGTCTATGCCGGACAGGTCCCTCACAGCTTATGCTACCTAAAAGGGTATTCCCCAGATCCGGGTTAGGATCTATGAAACTCCGATGCAAGCCCACAAATATAAAAGCAATCAAAGCAAGCAATTGAAAACATAAGTATGATCTAATCCTAAGGTACACCTCACTTTATAAAGATCCCCAGCAGAGTCGCCAGTTCTGTGATCGGTGGAAATAGAACTGACTGTTTTGGAATGCTGGTTCGCGAAATGTCGCGGTAAGCAAGAGTCGCCACCGTATTTTATGTTCTCCAACATGGAAAGGACAAAAGCACAACAAAATTCATTCTTTGAGATGTCTCTTGGTTCGGGAGGTAGATTTATAGAAAGGGAAGGTGTTAGCACCCTTTCTATCCGTGGTTATCCATGGGCTCTTAGGTACTTGCTCTTATGTTTTCAAAAGTTGTTTTCTTTTCTAGTGTGAGTGGGTTTTGAAAAAGTTTCGTTTGAAAAATTTCTAGGTAACTCTTGTATCTGTCCTCAAGAGTGTATGAAAAATTTGTTTGAAAACTTTTAGAAAGTGTGAGTGCGAAAAGTTGTTTTGTTTGTTTGAGAGAGCAAGTACCCAGGAGAATCTACCTACTCTAAGGAATTAGGTTATGTAAGAGTCCTTTAGATAGTGCTATCCCACCATTGAGAAGTAGGTAGCACCATCGTTGGAGTTATTCGGGTCAATTCGATTAAGGGACATGTGTGGTCACCGAAGCAATAGTAGGACACCTTAGAAGTAACCCTAATATCCTAGATCCTTTTTATCCGAGGCAACCGTTTCGAGGCAACTGGATCTTTAGACAGGAGGGCGACCTCTAAAACACCCTATACTTGACGACCACGTTCGAGGCAACCAGTGAGGCGTACCCTAGGAGTGGCATGTGCATGTGTGTTGTTTTCATGTTATATTATCTTGTACATGTATCATGGTGATCTACGAGTTGTTTTTAATTTTCATCCAAGTCTTGCATGCATATTAACAGTTAAGAGTGCGGAAAATAAATTGCGGAAAGGTAAATCTACGCTATTACAAGGCGCGGGTCTATACATCGCCAAAAATAAAAACCCGTTTGGAAATAAAGTGCGGAAAATAAAATAAAGCGATAAAATCCTAATTAACTATTACATCCTCAGAAACAGATACATCAATAATCAAAATAAATAATAATGCGCGAACAAAAATTTAATCGGGACGTCCTTAGGGCTTTGACCCATTTTGAGAAAAGAATTTAAGTTTTGTCCTTTTTTGCAATTAAATTAAATTAAACCTAATCCTAATTAATTAATTAATTAATTAAAGAAAAAAAAGTATTTTTTGTGTTTTATGTTTTTTAATAAAAAATAAAATAAAAGGAATTAAAAAAGTTAGTAAACAAAACCCTAATTCTAAACTAATTTTATTTATTGTAAAAAAGATTAAAGTGAACCTAATTTAACTAAATTAATTAATTTACATTTATTTACAAAAATAATAATAATTAGTAAAAATAATGAATAATAAAAATATTATAAATATTATAAATATATAAGTTTCTGAATTTAATATGAAAAATAATTTGTTTATGAATTAATAATAATGATTATAATAATTAAAAGAATTAAAAGGAAAAGAAAATAAGAAAAAGAATAGTAAACCAGGGGGGGTTGATGGACCCAATTAGGAGGTTTTTGTTAGAATTTCTGGCCCATTTGCTTAAGCCTTTGTTGACTTCTGGGAATTGACTAGAGCGTGGTTTGACTTGGAGCATGGTGTGCTTCCATCCTGACCATTGGATTGAGCCTTGTGGCCACTTTGCAAGCTGATGCATGGGTTGCATGGTAGAATGCTCTTGGAAGCCCTGCACGTGATTATGTTATGCAAAACAAGAAACAAATATGGGGTGGACCTGGGAATCGAACCCAGGTCCCAATGCTTGCCAGACACCTCATCATCCACTGAGCTAAGCTCTTGTCTTTGTTAATATAATGGATAAGGAAAATAATATATAAAGAGATCAATTATGCTGGGAATTAAAAAAAAGCGCGCATTTGTTTGAATGCTCCAACCATATGCGTCCACGTATTATCTTCTTTGCTTGGCCTGTAACAAAAACAATCAAATAGCGGGGGTTTTTAACCCCCACAAACTGCAAATGCAAAAAATAGCGATTAGATGTACATTAAATATAAATAGGGCGCGACATGTCCATTGTGTTCGTCACGTTCAGATGGTTTCAACCATGGGCATGGGAGGTTCCAATTTTGCCTGTGCTGTAAAGCCCTAATTCAAGACCTTAAGAACCCTAAGATTCGTTAATGGCAAGTCACGATCCTGTGCGTTATAATCCAATTGATTAATATCATTAGCTTCCTGTGGACTCAAGCAATGCAAGACAACCAACAAATCACGTTAAACGCGCATGGAATATGAATTATGATTACGAACAAAAATGCCAAACCGTGAGTCTGTTTGAGGTGATTCCTGGAGCTTTAAGGCTTGTTTTTTATTGCAGTGTGTTCCTGGAGACTTATGCAATGTGTTAGAATCAAGAAGATGCCTTGAATTGGCCTGGAAGTGAGAAAACGATTTGGCAATTTTCTTGAAAAAAACTCAATATGGTTATGGCTTCTGTAGCAGTTTTTGCACGTTCACAGCATTAGGGTTAGCTTTAGTATTTGTAGTAGAATGGAATTAGGGTAAAACTTTGTACAAAAATCCATGGCTTTATGATTTCAATATTTGATTTCAATCAAATCTTTTTCAACCTTTTTGATTGATAAAACTTGCCAAAATTGGATGATTTTGTCTCCTTGATGTGTACACGAAATCTTCAGCATGTGTTGAGTTCATTTGCATCACAAAAAGATTTGAAAACCATATCTTTTGAATTTTCCTACAATTAAATGAATTAAATGAATTAATATTAATAAAAAATTCAATTAATTAATTAAAAATAAGAAAATAAGTCAATTTAAGCTCAATGGGTCGTGCATAGGCCCTGGACAATGTTTCAAGAAGGAATTTGAGGCCCATTAGCAATAATGAAGTGTTTTGAGCAAAGTTGACTTTTGCAAATTCACAAAGAATTCCCAACTTCTCCAATGCATATCTTGCTCAATTTTGATCATATGAACATGTTCTTTGATATTTTGGAAAGTTCTTGGAGTCCTCTAACCAATTCCTTTGGTCCCATGTCATTTGGATTTACCAATCTCAAGTTATGGTCTTTGGCTTAAAGTGTCTTTTTGTTGACTTTTGAAATTGACCTATAATGTAGAAATTGATAACTTTTTGTGACAGCATTTATTGGACTTGGAATGTGAATATAAGTTGTAGGAAATGCCATCCCCTTCAAAATGAGCATTGGATGGGATTTTTCTGATGAACCATGAAAAAGTTATGCCTTGGTCAAGTTACAGTTGACTTTTCTACTGTCCAAAAATAGAAACTTTTGCATCTTTGATGATTTTTGAGCCATTCTTGTGGAACCATGATCAAGACTTGATCAAATGATGATTGTGGCTTCAAAATAAGATGTTGACCAAACTTTTTGACTTTTGACTGCAAAATGACCATTTTACCCCTATAGTTGATTGTGAAGCAAATGGTGCTTTTGACTGTGCAAACTGGCATTGTGAATCTTGAAACTTGACATGTAGATGCTTGACAATGCATATAGGCCTATGAGACTTGTTTGAGCCATTGAAAACCTCAAATTCCTTGAAGGAACCAAAACCCTAATTTTGACTGGCTTAGGAGGCATTTGGACTATGCAACCCTTGAGTGATCTTGAACCATTTGAAGATTATTCTTGACAAACTTTGAAGAATATGGGAGGGCAAATTTTGGGGTACAACACAATCCCAGGAATCGAATGAGATGGTTAGGGGACCTTGAAAGTTCCTGGAAGTTCAAAATCAAATCACCACTTTTCTTTGATTTTTTCAAGTTTGTTCTGACTTTGTGCGCCTCTCTAGCCTTGTGTTTTAGGTATGCAATTGTATACTATATACTGAGGAATGAATTAGGGTTGAAAACATGATCTCAATCTTTCTCCATTATAGCTTTTGATTTGGATTTGATTCACTTGAAGATCCTTCCAAAAATAGGCCAAATTCAATCTTTTTTTGCACACAAAGGCCTTGCTCGAATTCAATCACTTGCCAACTGGATATAAGACCTGAAACATGCACAATATCTTGAGGTTTCAATGATTTGGGTTTTCTATGATTTGTTTTGATTTAAATTGATTTAATTCAAATAAAAATCAAAATAAATAATAAAAATGAGATAAAGACAAGTGGGAAGAGCTAGGACTCGTGGACCATGCTACCAACTCAAAACAAGTGCAAAAAGTTAGGCCCATTTAGCAAAAATTACAATTTGAGGCATAGTTGACTTTTGACAAAATTTTGCAAAGAAGGTCAACTTCACCAATGCATAACTTCCTCAATTTTGACTCTTTGAAGGTGTTATTGGACTTTTTAGAAATCTTGAGATGTCCTCTAAGCAACCCTTTTGGTCTCATCTCAATTTGGTATTCCATGTTCATGTATGAAGATTTGACAATAACGGCGTTTTTGTTGACTTTTCAAAATGACCTATAATGTCCAAATTCATAACTTCTTGTGAGTGCATATTTTGAACTTGGGAGCTGAATATGAATTATAGGAAATTGCATTCTCTTAAAAATGAGCTTTGGATGGGTCATTTCTCATAAAGTATGAGAAAGTTATGCTTGGTCAAAGTTGAGTTGACTTTTCCTACAAAACCCTAATTTAGCAACTTTTGGTTCTTGATGAATTATGAGCAATCCTTGATGAATCATGATCAACCCTTGATCAAATGATGAAATATACTTCAAAATGAGGATATTGACAAAAATTTTTGAAGTTTGACTGTATGTGGGCCACAATTGACTTTTGCCCTAGCATGATCGATTTTCAGGCCTTTGAGCAATTGACTGAGCAAACTTTCTCTGTAGGGCTTGAAACTTGACATGGATGATCTTGAGAACATATTAGGAAAATGGTGAGAATTTGGGATCCCTTGGACTTAAGTATCTTGATGCAACATGAAACCCTAATTTTGAGGTAGACTGCCTTAGGAGAGAGTTTGTTTGGTCAACCCTTGGACTTCCTTGAGCAATTTGAAGACCTCACTTGAAATGCATTGAAAAATATGGGAGGGAAAATTTTAGGGTACAACACCTACATCAGTCCAAAGAGGAAGCGTCCGTGGGAGACCTGAGTTTTTTTATTTATTATAAGTTTTTTGTATTATTTTTCTTTCATTGTAATCCCATGGGGGAATCTGTAACCTTTGGACTTATTAATATAATTAATGTTTTGTTTCCTCTATGTTTAAGCAAATTTAAATCTTAAAGGTCCTTGAAAATATTGCATATGCATAACATGCATCATATCATAAGCAGGTTTTCCGACACAGGTTTCCTAATCTTTCTACTATTTATTTCAGTATAAGATGAATCTCGAGCAAACTGTCAAGGACTTGCAGACACAAAATTCTCAGTTTCAAGAGACTCTACTCAACTTAGCAAAGGTTTAGCAAGAAATGATGACACTTCTTGTCACGAAGAAGAAGACCAAAAAGAAAGCTATAATCAACATGGGAAGAGGTTCAAGGGCCCCGTCTGACAAGTTCAAATTGAAGAGGACTCCTCCGAAGAGGATGAGAATCAAGATGATGATGCTAGAAGCACCCGTGTTAGGGGTGGAAACAATCAAATCTCTGAATACGAGGACTATTATGATGAGTAATACCCATTGGCCGATGACAAGTATAAGCAACTAGAAGACAAATTGAAGGCTGTAGAAATCCAAGTTGTGCCTGACTTGGAGTTTGGTGACTTGGGTTTGGTTCATGGGTTAGTCATTTCCCACAAATTTAAGATCCCTGTTTTTGCCAAATATGATGGTGTTTCATGACCAAAGCTTCATCTAAGATCTTATGTTCGTAAGATTCAGCCGCATACCACTGATAGGAAACTGTGGGTGCACTTTTTCAAGAAAGTCTATCTGGGACGAAGTTGGAGTGGTTTTACCAATTGGTAACATTCATACTTGGGAAGATTTAGCCATCACCTTTTACCTCCAATATGAATATAATGCTGATCTTGCGCCAACTAGGGTGCAATTATAAGGAATGACCATGGGTTCAAACGAGGGCTTCAAAGAGTACGCCCAAAAATGGAGAGACCTGGATGGTAGGGTGAAGCCACCTTTGACTAATAAAGAGTTGGTAGACATGTTTATGGGAACACTTGTTAGAACATAGTTTGATTCTACAACCCTCAGTTAGAGTTTTGATGATAACAAAATACAAGATTAAATGAATTATGAGATTTATATATGACATAGATGCTACCTAAAAATATGTTGTGTATTTACAGGAAACTCTGATGGAATCAGCATCAGAACATCAGTATCAACATCAGCATCAGAAGATATGTCTACATCAGAAGATCAGTACATGTGCTTACGCTGAAGCTTGATGAACAAGATCTGCGCTTAACATACTCTGACTCTGATCAAGATCTTAACTATGTCATCAGCACTCAGAAGCGCCAAGATAAGTCAAAGCCAAGAACGCTCAGATCTTCATTAAGCAGAACATTCTGAAGTATCAACGTTACTGCATTCAAGGCAGATTAATTACCAACGGCTTTATTCCAAGACAAAGATCTTATCAAAATGGAAATAACGTAATGAGCATTGAAATGGAATTATTGGCATCAACGTAACTATTCCAAGAAGTATTTAAACAAATCAGTGAGAAAGGAAAAGGCTAATGCTCTACAATACTCCTTCACGCACATACGCATAAGCTAATCATCTTCGTCCTCACTCACTCAGTTTGCTAAAGCTCTCAACTGCTTACTCCATAGTTCTAGCAATCTAGTTTTACTTAAGCTTCATTTTGTGTATTATCACAGTTGTGATATATCATTTTTCTAGAAAACATCAAACACACATAATTGTTCATTTATCTGTAAGAAAGAATTTCCTTGAGAAACTGGTCTATGGTTTAGACTCGAGAAGGCTTTAGCAGTTGTTAAAGCGGTTTTGTATTTAGTTGAATATAATGGATTAAGACCTCGTTGGAGAGAGGCGAAATCACCTTGACGGGTGGACTGGAGTAGTTTGAGATCAAACGAACCAGGATAAAAATAACGTGTTATCTACATTTGATTTCAAGTTTCAACAATTCAACCCCCCTTCTTGTGTTTTTCACATCTTCAATTGGCATCAGAGCGCCTGGTTCTGAGTTCATAACACTTAACCGTGTCAGTACAACATCCAGCGTTGAAAAACACTTTGGCAGGAACACATCACAACATCAGCAATGACAACAACGAAGAAAGAGACAAATTCAGTGGCAAACCTCCAGTCTTTGATGGAGAGAACTTTGATTACTGGAAAGACAGAATTGAAAGCTTCTTTCTAGCCCATGATGCTGATCTGTGGGATATGGTGACAGATGGATACACGCAGCCAGTAAATGCAAATGGTCAGAAGATTGATAGGAAAGTAATGTCTCATCAACAGAAGCGTGATTTCAAAAACCATCACAAGGCCATAACTATTCTTCTCAGTGCTATCTCTTACTCTGAATATGAAAAGATATCAAACAGAGACACTGAAAAGAACATGTTTGACTCTCTCAGAATGACGCATGAAGGCAACCTTCAAGTCAAAGAAACTAAAGCTCCTGCGCTCATCCAGAAGTATGAGGCATTCAAGATGGAAGAAAGTGAATCTATTGAAACAATGTTCTCAATATTTCAGATTCTGGTTGCTGGTCTCAAAGTTCTGGACAAAGGGTATTCTACTGCTGATCATGTCAAGAAGATCATCAGAAGCTTTCCAAAATAGTGGAGGCTAATGGTCACAGCGCTGAAGCTAGCTAAGGATCTCAATACAATCTCTCTGGAGGAACTTGTCAGCTCCCTCAGAAGTCATGAGATATAGCTAGAAGCTGATGAACCTCAGAAGCAAGGTAAGCCTTTAGCTCTAAAATCTAACAGAAAATCTGACTCCAAGGTTTTGCAGGCTGTTGAAGAAACCTATGATGGGGCCTCATCAGAAGAAGATGAATTGTCTCTCCTCTCCAGAAGGGTGAACCAGCTGTGGAAGCAGAAGCAAAGAAAGTTCAGGAATCCCAGAAGATCTGAGAACCAGAACAAACCCTCCTCCAGATACAGAAGGTCAGAATCCTCCTCTGGACACAGAAGATCTGAAGGCTCTTCAGGAATCAGAAATCCAAACAACAAGGACATCATCTACTATGAATGCAATGAGCAAGGACACTACAAGAGTGACTGCCCAAAGCTTCAGAAGGAAAAGCCCAGAAGAAAGTTTGGCAAGGAAAAGAAGAAAAGTCTCATGGCTACATGGGATTACTCTGACACATCTGAAGCTGACTCAGAATCAGATGATGAGAGAGCAAACATAGCTCTCATGGCAAACATATCAGAAGACAGTGAAGCTTCTGAATCAGACTCTGAATCAGACACAGAAGAGGTATTTCCTGACTTTGCTATTAATTTTACTAAGGCTGAACTAGCTGAAAGCCTTAATGAGATTCTGGAAAGATATCAGCAGATCAGAGTCAAATTCAGAAACCTGAAAAGGGATCTTGCTTCTGACTGGGATAAAACTGAGAGTCTCAAGTTGGAAAATTGTGAGTTGAAAAATAAAGTTTCAAAATTAGAAAATATATTACAAAACTCTCAGAAGGAAACAATTCTTGAAACTACCAGTAGTGCTGATGAGATCATCAAGGAGTATGATCACAACTTTCAGAAGTTTCTTGCTAAAAGCATAGATAGAAGCAAAATGGCTTCAATGATCTATGGAGTTAGCCGAAATGACAGAAAGGGAATAGGATACCAAGGAAAGGTACCTACACCAAAGAATGCCATGGATTTAGTTATTAAACGAACTCCACTTAAGTCACACTTTGTATATGGGCACACACACGACATCAAATATACTAGTAGCAATTATTTTGTCAACCCAAAATTCAACTAGAGTTTTGGTAAAACTAACAAATCAGGACCCAAGAAAATATGGGTACCTAAGGATAAAATAATACATGTTGTAGATATCTTTAGCAGCAAAGAAGAAACACCAGTCATGGTACCTGGACTCTGGCTGCTCACGACACATGACGGGAAGAAGGCATATGTTCCAAAGCCTGGAACTTAAGCCTGGAGGCCATGTAGGCTTTGGAGGCAATCAGTGGGGAAAGATCACTGGCTCTAGAACAGTAGGTAATGGAAATCTTCCCTCTATCAGTAATGTCTTATTAGTAGATGGATTAATGCATAACCTGTTATCCATAAGTCAATTAAGTGATAACGGTTATGATATAATCTTTAATCAAAATTCATGCAAAGCTGTTAGTCAGAAAGATGGGACTATCCTGTTTAATGGAAAGAGGAGAAACAACATTTACAAAATCAAACTTTATGAACTGAAAAGTCAGAATGTAAAGTGTCTTTTGTCTGTTAACAACGAGCAATGGATCTGGCACAGAAGATTGGGGCATGTTAGTATGAGAAGAATATCTCAGATTAACAAACTCAATCTGGTCAGAGGACTTCCTAATCTGAAGTTCAATTCAGATGCTCTATGTGAAGCATGTCAGAAAGGCAAGTTTGCAAAACCTGCTTTTAAATCTAAAAACGTTGTTTCCACCTCTAAGCCATTATAACTTCTGCACATTGACTTATTTGGACCAGTTAAAACTGCTTCAGTCAGTGGCAAGAAGTATGGGTTAGTAATCGTAGATGACTATAGCAGATGGACATGGGTAAAGTTCTTAAGACACAAGGACGAGTCACACTCTGTGTTTGTTACCTTCTGTAACCAAGTTCAGAATGAAAAGGATCTTAGAATCGTCAAAGTCAGAAGTGATCATGGTGGAGAGTTTGAAAACAAAGATTTTGAATCATTTTTTAATGACAAAGGCATCCTGCATGATTTCTCTTGTCCTAGAACTCCCCAGCAAAATGGAGTTGTAGAACGAAAGAACAGAACATTGCAAGAAATGGCCAGAACCATGATCAACGAGACTAACGTTGCTAAGATCTTCTGGGCAAAGGCAATAAACACAGCGTGCTACATTCAGAATAGAATCTCCATAAGACCTATTCTGGAAAAGACTCCATATGAATTGTGGAAGAACAGAAAGCCCAACATTTCATATTTTCATCCATTTGGATGTACCTGCTTTATTTTGAATACTAAAAATTATTTGAACAAGTTTGACTCTAAAGCACAGAAGTGTATTATGTTAGGATACTCTGAAAACTCAAGAGGGTACAGAGTATACAATACAGAAACACAAATTGTGGAAGAATCAATCAGTGTTCGTTTTGATGATAAGCTTGACTCTCAAAAGTCAAAGCAGAATGAAGTATTGGCAGGTATGGAAGTTGAATTCACAGGTACTAAAGACAAGTCATCAGAAGCTCTTAACAGAGACACTACCTCAACATCAGAAAGAGGCACTGCAAGCAATCCAACATCTTCTGTTGATCAACCTCAGAAAAGACCATCCAGAAGCAGCATGGATCATCCAGAAGAAACTATCTTAGGAAGAAAGGAAGATTCAATCAGAACAAGAGCCAGCTTCGGAAACTCTTAAGAATCCCTCATGGGACTTGTTTCTCTGATTGAACCATCTTCAATTGATGAAGCACTTCTGGACAATGACTGGATTCTAGCAATGCAAGAGGAGCTGAATCAATTCACAAGGAATGACGTATGGGATCTGGTTCCTAAACCAAAAGGATTCAACGTCATTGGAACTAAATGGGTGTTCAGAAACAAACTGAATGAACAAGGTGAAGTCATCAGAAACAAGGCACGATTGGTAGCACAAGGTTATAGTCAGCAAGAGGGGATAGACTATACAGAAACCTTTGCTCCAGTCGCCGGGTTAGAATCTATCAGACTTTTAATTTCTTTTGCTGTTAATAAAGGCATCACTCTGTGTCAGATGGATGTCAAGAGTGCATTCTTAAATGGATATATAGAAGAAGAGGTATATGTGCACCAACCCCCTGTTTTTGAAAGTTCAAAAAATCTAGAATATGTTTTCAAACTGAAGAAGTCACTGTATGGTCTGAAACAAGCTCCCAGAGCTTGGTATGAAAGACTAAGTAACTTCCTGTTAGAAAAGGAATTCACCAGAGGGAAGGTGGACACAACCTTATTCTGTAAGACAGTTAAGAATGACATCTTAGTCTGCCAGATTTATGTTGATGATATAATATTTGGATCTACCAATCCTTCTTTGGGAAGAAAATTTGCTAAGTGTATGCATGCAGAATTTGAGATGAGCCTAATGGGGGAACTGAAATTCTTTCTGGGAATTCAGATCAATCAAACCCCAGAAGGAACTTACATTCATCAGAGCAAATATGTCAGAGAACTTCTAAAGAAATTTGATCTCTCAGAATGTAAGCCATCAAAGATTCAAATGCATCCCACGTGCATTCTGGAAAGAGAAGAGGTAAGCAAAAAGGTAAAACAAAAGGTCTATAGAGGTATGATTGGTTCTCTTCTTTATCTGACAGCCTCAAGGCCAAATATTTTATTCAGTGTATGCATTTGTGCAAGATTCCAATCAGATCCCAGAGAATCTCACTTAACAGCTGTTAAGCGAATTTTCAAGTATCTGAAAGGTACTACTAATCTGGGTCTGTTTTATAGAAAATCTAGTGATTACAGCTTAGTAGGTTACTGTGATGATGACTTTGCTGGAGACAAAGTTGAACGTAAAAGCACTTCTGGAAGCTGCCAGTTTCTGGGAGAAAATCTGATCTCGTGGTCCAGCAAAAGACAATCCATTATTGCTCTATCAACAACAGAAGCTGAATACATAGCAGCAGCTGGATGCAGCACACAAATGCTCTGGATGAAAAGTCAACTTGAGGACTTCCAGATTTATGAGAGTAACATTCCTATCCTCTGTGATAACACCTCTGCTATTTGCTTAAGTAGAAATCCAATTTTGCATTCTAGGGCTAAGAATATAGAAATAAAACATCATTTTATTATGGACTATATTCAGAAAGGAATCTTAAACTTAAAATTTATTGATACAGACCATCAATGGGCTGATATCTTCACAAAACCACTTTCTGAAGATAGGTTCAACTTCATTCTGAATCATCTCAGCATGAAGCTCTGTCTAGAATAAAACTGTTTTAATTTTATATATTAACTTTCAGAATTATGTTTATTTCTCTGTGAACTTATGATCAATCCTCTTTCAGAACTTTTAGAAATGCAGATTGTATCAGAATCTATCCATGAAGCTCTAAGCTCTTCAGTTCAAGGATATAAGTGATGTTCACTCAAAGCAAACAAGTGTCATCCAGTCATCAGCTGTTTCCTGAGGCAGAACACGCGTTTACGCTTCTGAAAAGGCAAAGAGCTGATTAGATGCATTGAGACACATGTCACTGGTAACCGTTTAAGTATCTTTCTGAAATCCCTTAAAATCAACCATCATTAAATGCTATTAATCATGATTTATTTCTCTCTCTTAACCGTTTATGTTTTCAAAAACTTTTTCGAAATCTATTTAAACACCATTCACACGACTTCCTCCTTCTTCTTAGATTTTTCTTGTGTTTTCCTTGTTTTCTTTACATGTTTGTTTGTAATATTTCTACTTGTTCTAAACTATCATTGCTTCTGTTTTAATACAAACGTGTTTTGTTCTGATCTTTTTAACTCTGATTATATATGCTTTTTGATCGCTGACAAAAAGGGGGAGAAAGAATGATATTTTTCAATAACGGTTTACTGAGACAAAAGTCTCAAACATTCTAACATCCTTATATATCTGCTGTTCTGAAAAGCTTACAGGTACAAGAATCTGATGAACTCTGATAAAGTAAAATTCTGATGCTCCAAGAAAGTTCAGTAAAGTTATGATGCTCAAGGTCTCAAGGAATCAAAGGGAAATAATCAACTCAGGGGGAGTTTTTCTCATCATTACTCTGATACTTTTATTCCTTACCTTCTTAGCTCTAATATTTTTTACTCATTATCAGATTATCTCTGATATCGTTTCCTCCCTATCCTTAAACTCTAATACTTTCATCATTTTATTTTAATTGAAAAAATCTAGTTTTTGTCATCATCAAAAAGGGGGAGATTGTTAGAACATAGTTTGATTCTATAACCCTCAGTTAGAGTTTTGATGATAATAAAATACAAGATTAAATGAATTATGAGATTTATATATGACATAGATGCTACCTAAAAATATGTTGTGTATTTACAGGAAACTCTGATGGAATCAGCATCAGAACATCATTATCAACATCAGCATCAGAAGATATGTCTACATCAGAAGATCAGTACATGTGCTTACGCTGAAGCCTGATGAACAAGATCTACGCTTAACATACTCTTACTCTGATCAAGATCTTAACTATGTAATCAGCACTCAGAAGCGCCAAGATAAGTTAAAGCCAAGAACGCTCAGATCTTCATTAAGCAGAACATTCTGAAGTATCAACGTTACTGCATTCAAGGCAGATTAATTACCAACGGCTTTATTCCAAGACAAAGATCTTCTCAAAATGGAAAGAACGTAATGAGCATTGAAAAGGAATTATTGGCATCAACGTATCTATTCCAATAAGTATTTAAACAAATCAGCGAGAAAGGAAAAGGCTAATGCTCTACAATACTCCTTCACGCACATACGCATAAGCTAATCATCTTCGTCCTCACTCACTCAGTTTGCTAAAGCTCTCAACTTTTTACTCCATAGTTCTAGCAATCTAGTTTTACTTAAGCTTTATTTTGTGTATTATCACAGTTGTGATATATCATTTTTCTAGAAAACATCAAACACACATAATTGTTCATTTGTCTGTAAGAAAGAATTTCCTTGAGAAACCGGTCTGTGGTTTAGACTCAAGAAGGCTTTAGCAGTTGTTAAAGCAGTTTTGTATTCAGTTGAATATAGTGGATTAAGACCTCGTTGGAGAGAGGCGAAATCACCTTGACGGGTGGACTGGAGTAGTTTGAGATCAAACGAACAAGGATAAAAATAACGTGTTATCTGCATTTGATTTCAAGTTTCAACAATTCAACCCCCCTTCTTGTGTTTTTCACATCTTTAACACTGACTTGACCATTTTTCAACTTACTGATTGGAAGTTCATCATCCAGATTTACTGAATTGATCTTAACTGGTGAGAGGGTTTAAAGAGGGATCAAAAGCGGGAAGATACCTATGGCCTCCACCTCAAATGCTGTGAAAAAGCCATTTATTGGTAAAAAAGAGACTAATGTTTTATATGGGTTAAGAAGCCATATTAAGAATGATCGTCATCATTCAATAGGGGTTGTACTGATTTCCAATCCAACTCCAAATCTACGACCGCGTCAACATAATAACCAACAAAGACCAGATGCCTAAAGAAGACAATTTACTAGAATCAATATGAAACTATCTCATGCTCTGCAACACCTATTGAAAGTTGATTTGGTGACCTTGCGAGATCCCCCTTCCAACCTTAACATTGCTTCCCCAAAATACAACCCTAATGCCAAATGTGCTTACCATTTGAATATCTCTGGACATGATACCAATGATTGTTGGGCATTAAAGAACAAAATCAAAAACCTAAGTGATAACAAGACAATTGAATCCGACCCTACGCTAACTCCCAATGTGATCATAGCACCCATGCCAAATCATGGTAAGGGTGTCAATGCTATTGAAGATGCCTCTTTTGTTTCTTCCGTCAATGACTTAACCACTCTTTTGAAGAGTGTTAAAGAGAACTTGTTGAAAGTCAGGGTATTCTCTTGCTGCCTTGAAGACTGCTGCTGATGTACGGTATAAATTAATGGATGTGAATGGCTGAAGAAAGGTTTCCAACACCTGATGAATAGCCATGAGATTCTATTTGAGAAAGCTCCATCTGTGAAAAGTCTTACCAAAAGTGTATCTCAAGAGTTTGAATATTTTTCTGTCATTACTATATCAAATAAACCTATTAGGATCGCCTCCAGAGGTCTTATTAGGATTCCCGTTGAACCAATAATAGCTCCACTAATTATCACCACACCGGGGCCAGTCCCCTACTCTTCTGATAAGGCTGTTGTGATATGGTGGCAGAATTGACTGTTATACTAGTTTTGCGTTAATATCGCGGTAAGCAAGAATCGCCACCGAATTTTCTTTTATCCAACAAAGGAAAGGGTGAAAAGAACATAAAAAGACCTTTTTCGAGATTTTCTTAGTAAGGGGGTAGATTATGGAAAGGGAAGGTGTTAACACCCTTTCCATATGTTGTTTTCCACGGGCTCTTAGGTACTTGCTCATTTTTTGAAAACTGTTTGTGTTTTTGTGTTTTAAAAGTTTTTGTTTGCTTTATGGTAACTCTTGTATCCATCCTCAAGAGTGTGATAAAGCATTTTTGAAAAGATTTTTGAAAGTGTGTAAGTGTAAAAAATTTCAGGTTTGAGCAAGTACTTAAGAGTTATCTACCTACTCGAAAAAAGACGTTCTTTTTCCTCCTTTCCTTTAGATAGAGCTATCCTACTATTAGTGAGTAGGTAGCCCTACCGTTGGATGTTGAGGGACTATCCAAAGGGACATTATGGTCATTGAAGGCAACATGTAAGGATACCTTAGCATTCAAAGGGACTGTCATCGTATAGGTAACATCGAGGGACAAGATCATTTCTTGTAGGAAAATCGAGGGACAGTAAGGGACCATGATCTTTTATGATGACTTTTATATTGAGGGTCTTTGCTAAGATATCCCTACATTTGAGGGACATGACCATTTCTGAAGGCAACCAAGTGAGGAGTACCCTAAGGGTGCAAGTGTGCAATAGTGCCTTTTTCAGATATTTGTCTTGATATTAGTGATCTAATAGTTAATTGATTAATCTTATCATACACACATAATTACTAGCAATTATATACAAGCATATAAGGAAATAAAAAGCGAGAAATAAAGTCCTACAGCTATTACAAGGCTTCAGGATAGTTACAGTTATATCTGACTAAAAATTTAAAATGCGGAAAATAAAATCCTAATTAGGGCTACTACAATCTATAGGCAGATACATAATCATGAAATAAAATGTGCGCGCGACAAAATTACAAATCATAGGCAGATACATAATAATATAAGTGCGCGACATAAAGAAACGTCTAAAAACCCTAATAAAATCCTTAGTAAACAATAACCTTTTTTGTTTGTTTTTTTATTTGATTCTTCAATAAAATAACTAAGTGAAGTAAATATCTAAAATTTGATTAGAGAAGTAAAAAAATGGTTGGATGAAATAAATCCTAGTTCTATTGTTTTTGTATTTTTTTGTTAAGAAAATAATTTAAATTAAATAAAGAACCTAAGTCTAATTTGATTTTAAATTGATAAAATAACATTAAAATAATTAATTAATTAATTAATAATTTTAGAAAGAAACTAAACCTTATTTTTTTATTTTTTTTTTATTTTTTATGACTTATTAAAATTTTTTTTTGAAAATAATAACCAAAATAAAATAAAAAATGACAAAATAAACACAACTGGGCCTGGTCAAAAACAAAATGGAGGTGTGCTATTATCAAAAACGCTAGGCCCAAATTAGAGACTGCACTGGAATTCAGTGAGGAGCGCCTTTGATGGCTCATGGTGCACTTGCATGTGGTAGCCTTTTTATCTAGATCAACCAAGATCGAGTGGTTGTGATCTGGAGGCACATGATGGACTAACGTAGCTGAAGATATATTGGATCTGTAGTTAACAATGTTAGAAAAATAAAATGCTGGACCTGGGACTCGAACCCACGTCCTCCCCTTCACATACACGCTTCCCTGCCAACTGAAATATCATACCATTCGTTACATAAAGTCCATTAATAATATAATATATAAAAAATGTCAATATTGGAAAAAAATCAAAAAAACACGCACGCTGATTCAAACAAGCCAATTGTAGGCTGCCACGCATTGTCTTCTTCCCCCTCCGCCGTCTTAGACAACAAGGTCTATAGTGACGGTTTCCAGTCCGTCACTATAACCCCTGCATTTGAAACAAACAGAATACGCAACAAAAATAAATTGTGAGACCATGAATCAACTGGTCTCATCTCTCTGAACATGATGGTATCAGTAGCCAAGCCTAATTTTGGCTTACAATGGAAGCCCCAATTCTAAGGTCCAAACCCTAACAATGGTGGTATTCGATTCCTGTATCAAAACTCAAATCTAACCATACAGAAAGCTTGCAAACACAAGAGTGGTTAATAATGCATGATTAAAATACGTTTATATCATATAAATCAAGGAAATCAAAGTCAAGAAAAAAACGCAAACTGTGGGGTGGTTAAAACACGCTTCAGACTCTTTTAGGACTTGCTAATGGCTGCGAACGATCCAGGAGGCTTCCAGGAATATATTTGAGCCTTTGTTTGGGATTAAAACCAACTGCAATTTGAAATTCAGGTTTGACACTTTTTGAGTTTTTGGGTGAAATGGGAAGCAATTCTCTAGGCTTTTTGTGCGCGCATTTGGCTGGCTAGAGTGCTGTTCTTATAGTGTAGATGAAGGAGACACCATTGAATGGAAAAGATCATGGCCATAACTCATGTTTTCCAACAAGAATCCAACAAATTCAAAGCCTTCAAAATTTTCCAAAATATGCCTTATCCTTGCTTGAATGAAACTGGTCACTTGTGCACGAAATCTTGGGCTTCAAGAGAAGTCAAAACACCAGCCCAAATGCCTAAGCCCATTTCCAATTATTTTGTACCATTTATTTTATATTTATTTGAAATAAATTAAAATAAATATGTAAGAAATAGGTAGAAAATGCAAGGCCATGCAAAAATAAGATTATAGGTCCTCTATGACCTTAGACAAATATTTGAACCTTAAAAAGTTAGGCCATTGACCCTAAAATTCAAATTTGCTCAATGCACCATTCTTGAAATTTCCAAAATTTTCCAAACTTCGGAAAGCCATAACTTTCTCAATTTTTATCTCATGATGATGATCTTATACTTTTTGGAAAGCCTAAGACGTCTACTTAAATCCCTCTTTTGATAAAGTTTGCATTTTAAAATGTTATCTTGATGTAAAAGGTCTTGGAAAAAAGTGGCTTTTGTTGACTTTTTGAAAATGACATGTAATGTTTGAACTCATATCTTTCAAATGGTGCATTTCTTTATCTTGGGGCTGAAGAGAATTTGTAGGTAATTTTATTCTCTTTAAAATGAGCTTTGGCAGGAAAGTTTCTGATAAAGTATGAGAAAGTTATGCTTGTTCAAAGTTTGGTTGACTTTTCTTATAGAAACCCTAATTTAGCAATTCTTGACTTTTGATGAACTAGGAGCATTTCTTGAGGAATCATGATCAACCCTTGATCAAATAATGGATATCACTTCAAAATGTTGATGTTGACCAAAAATCTTGAAGTTTGACTGTGCATGGGCCACAATTGACTTTTGACCTAACACAGTTAATTTTCCAACACTTGAGCAATTGACTGAGTAAACTTGTTGTGCAAGGCATGAAATTTGTCATGGATAATATTGAATACATATTAGGACCATGGGAATCATTTTATACCATTGGAGCTCAACCATCTTGATGAAAATTGAAAACCTAGTTGGGGGTTCATTGCCTTAGGAGGAGAATTGTCTGGTCAATTCTTGGTCAACCTTGAGCAATTGAGAACCTCTAGGAGCATGTCTTGTATGAAAATGGGAGGGAAAATTTTGGGGTACAACAGCTGTCCCTGTTCAATCTTCTTAAACCTGAAGATTTAGATTGGCTTGTTTGCCTTTCGTGATCTGAAGGTGGAAGATGATTGAACACTAGAGTGCCCAGAATTTTGCACTCGTATGAAGGTGGGACTTTTGGTGGATAATATCGGGAATGGGCTTACATATGCCATTTGGAGAAGATGATGGAAGAGTCGTCGGAGATGGGCTTAGAGATGCCATCTAGAGAATATGACAGAGGGTTGTCGGAGATGGGCTTACAGATGCCATCCAGAGAATATGATTTCATGAGATATTCCTTTGTGGGAATCCCTACTCATGTTGTTGAGGAGGACTTCACTGAGGAATGTTGGTCTATGTCTTGGGAAATAGAGCTTAGGAGCTTCAGTTGTCCATTACTCTACTAGGGAGTCATCTCTTGACTGAAGAGACGGAAGTGAACTGCTATCTGGTCAGGTTCCAGGCTTCATATTGACTTGCTGAGGATAATAAGGTTTACTGCTATCTGGTCGTATTCCAGGCTTCACAGCGACTTACTGGGGAAATGAGATTAAATTGTTATCTGGTCGTACCCCATGCTTTACAGTTTCTTTAACTGGAATAGAAATCAGAAAAACGTTAGTGTCGATTTAACTGAACCAGAGAAAGGATCTACCAGAAAAGAATCAGTAATAAATCCATGGTTGATTCGAATTGAACCAGTAGAGGTCTTGATTTATCTTTGACTGGATAAGAATTAGAAAAATATTAGTGTCAATTCAACTGAACCAGAAAAAGGTCTTGGATTATCTTCAACTGGAATAGGAATCAGAGAGATCTTGGTATCGATCTAACTGAACCAGAGGAAAATCTTGAACTATCTTTGACTGGAAAGGAAATCATAAGAGTCTTAGTATCGATTCAACTGAACCAGACAAAAATCTTCGAATATCTTCAACTAGAATATAAATCTAAGAGATCTTAGTGCCGGTCTAACTGAACCAGAGAAGGTCTTGAATTAACTTTGACTGGATAAGAATCAGAATAATCTTAGTGTCAATTTAACTGAACCAGAAAAAGTCTTGGAATATCTTCAACTCGAATAGGAATCAGAGAGATCTTAGTGTCGATCTTACTGAACCAGAGATGGTCTTTAATTAACTTTGACTATAATGGAAATCCGAAGAATCTTATGATCGATTCAACTGAACCAGACAAAAGTATTGGAATATCTTCAACTGTAATAGGAATAAGAGAGATCTTAGTGTCGATCTGACTGAATCAGAGAAGGTCTTGTGTTAACTTCTTACTGAGGAAATTGCTGAAATAGCCCTTCATCAAATGTAGCTTTTAAGAAGACTACCGGGTCACATAAGTAGTCAGCGGTGTTTGTTTATTTGATCTTTTCCATGAAAAAGGCAAAGAGTTAGTCATATGCAATGTCATGATGTATGAAATGCATTGTGATGATGTTCTGAAAATAAATGAGATTATGCTGTATGCGATGTGCATGTGCATGACATGATGTATGAATATGGAATGCTATTGCGATATTCCTTAGTCTGGGAAAGTAAATCTAGGACTACTGCTGGAGAGTATAGGGAAGTTGAATCCTTCATTTCCGCTAGGGATGATGAATGGAGATGATTTGCTGGGGATTCAGTCTTTCTGTTTGAGGATATTCTGTCAGGGATTGACTCTGCTTGAGAATAACTCTATGGAGGGAGACGCTTTATTGGAAGATTTTGCCGATGTAGAGAAATAAACTCTGTTGGGGAATGAACTTCCATAGTTAGAGAAATAAACTCTACCTGGGAGGAGGTTTTATAAACTGTTTGAGATTGTAAACCTCGGCTGGGGAATACAGATTTAAGCTGGAGATGGTAATTCCTGCTTGGGTAAGAGGAGATCAAAACTCTTGTTGTTTTTACTCTGTGGGGAACATAGACGTCACGGGGTCGTATGTAACGGTCACTTTGTCTCAAACTGTCTATGCCCCTGTACCTGCTGGAGGGAGTAACTGTCAGGATTACAAATTGTTTTTTTAGACTTTGCCCCATTTTTTAAAGTCATTAGAAACTTGTCTTTTTGTTTTTTATGCAAGTATTTGTGAACAGTAATCATATTCAAATGCATATGTCAAGAATAAGTCATTGGACGTTTTTGCAAAATAAAGTAGAAAAATAAAACAAATAGTTTTTGTACTTTCAAGGAATGATTTGTAATGATTTTTTTTTAAGTTCGCTTATAACAGGCATTTTGTACAAAGAGACTGACGTTCTAGTAGGAGAACGCCGTCGTAAGAAATAAAAACTACACAAAATAGTGTACAAAGAGAAAATAGCTATGTGTAATAAGCCCATTGAGTTTCAATTATGCTATTGCCTCTATGTCCCTGAGCGTCTCATCACTTTGCTACTCGCCCGAAGATGGATGGATTGATCGATACCGTTTGAGCTTGATAGTTGATACTGAAGTATGATTGCAAGGTGATCCAATGGGACATAGTGATACGCTTCAAATCCCTAATTTTTTCCTGGACCTCCCTTTCGGGTTTTCGGTCCACCGGGATACCCTTTTTTGCCCAAGCCGCCTTTTCAGGTTTTCGATTTGCCGGGTGTACACATTTTTTTGTTTTTATCCCTAGTTTTTTTCCGAACCCTTTCGGTTCGCCGGGATGCCCTTATTTTTGCCTAGGCCAGTCAACCTGGAGGGTCTTTATTTACGCGCAGTATCTTTACACTATGTCCGCATTCATAGGGTGAGGAAGGTCGTCACCATCCATGGTGGTCAAAATCATGGCTCCACCAGAAAATATGCTTTTTATTACAAATGACCCTTCATACGTGGGAGTCCATTTTCCCCTGGGATCACCTTGTGGCAGTGTGATGTGCTTGATTACTAGATCACCCACTTGATATACCTGACGTCTGACCTTTTTGTTGAAAGCCTTGATCATTCGCTTTTGATACATTTGGCCATGACAGACAGCAGCAAGCCTTCTCACATCAATCAAATTCAGTTGATCAAGTCGAGTCTGGATCCAATCATCTTTGTTCAAAACCGCATCCTTCATGATCCTCAAAGAAGGGATTTGGACTTCAATAGGTAGGAAAACCTCCATACCATACACCAGAGAATAAGGTGTTTCCCCTGTTGACGTACGCGTTGAGGTGCGGTAACCATGAAGAGCAAATGGTAACATCTCATGCCAGTCTTTGTATGTCACCGTCATCTTCTGTATGATTTTATTAATATTCTTGTTAGCAGCCTCCACAGCGTAATTCATCTTCGGCCAGTAAGGGGAATAATTATGATGTTGGATCTTGAATTATTTACAGAGTTCGGTTATCATTATATTATTGAGATTTGTACCATTATCTGTAATGATTCTCTCTGGCACACCATACCGACAAATCAGGTTATGCTTGATAAATCGCGCCACAACATTCTTGGTAATAGTAGCAAAAGAGGCAGCCTCAACCCACTTCATGAAGTAATCAATGGCCACTAGGATGAAGCGATGCCCATTGGAAGCGGTAGGTATAATCTCTCTGATCATGTTAATGCCCCACATTGCAAAGGGCCAGGGAGCCGTCAAGACATTCATGGGAACCAGAGGTACATGTACTTTATCAACATAGATTTGGCATTTGTGACAAGTTCGAGAATGCTGATAACAGTCTGCTTCCATAGTGGACCAATAGTATCCTGCCCGTAGGATCTTTTTAGCCATGGTGTGTCCACTAGAGTTGGTGGAAAAGTTACCTTTGTGTAAATCTGTCATAATCCTTTCTGCTTCTCTCTTGTCTACACACCAAAGTAAAGTTGAGTCATGGTTGTGATTGTAGAGGATTCTATTACTGAAGAAGAACTTTGCAGAGACCCTTCTCAGAAACTTTTTATCATTGACAGATGCCCCCTCAGGGTATTCTTAAGCCTCTAGATACCTCTTTACTTCATGAAACCAAGGTTTGTCTGCTACTTCTTTAGTGTCAATCTCATAGCAGTATGCTGGTTCATCCAATCTCTCAATAGTGATCCAAGGAGCCTCGTTGTCCCACTTGACCTTGAATATATATGACATAGTAGTCAGCGCATCCGCTAACTGATTCTCTTCTCGTGGAAAATGTTCAAAGCTGACCTCTTCAAAGCGTGGAAGAAATGTCAGCACATGTTCCATGTAAAGGATGAGATTAGGGTGCTTCATGTCCCATTCCCCTTTGATCAGACTTATTACCAAGGATGAATCCCCGAAAACGCTCAAGAACTTGATCCTTAGGTCAATAGCAGCTTTTAGACCCATGATGCATGCTGCATACTCTGCCATGTTATTGGTGCAATTGAAACATAATCTGGAGGTGAAAGGAGTATGACAATCCTCAGGAGATATGATCACAGCACCGATGCCATTGCCGAGTGTGTTGGAAGCTCCGTCAAAAACCATAGTCCATCGGGATCCTTCCTCGGGTCCTTCATCCGGTCCAGGTTCTTCATAGTCAGTCACCAGCACAATATTCTCATTCGGGAACTCAAAATTCATGGACTGGTAGTCATCCACAGCCTGACGAGCCAAATTATCAGCTAGTACACTTCCCTTGATTGCTTTCTGGGTTATGTATTGGATATCATATTCGGTCAAGATCATTTGCCATCTTGCTATTCTTCCGGAGAGAGCGGGCTTCTCGAAGATGTATTTGATCGGATCCATATTGGATATCAACAAAGTAGTGTGGGTCAATATATATTGTCTCAGTCGGCGAGCAGCCCATGCTAAAGTGCATCAAGTTTTCTCGAGCAGTGAGTATCTTGTCTCACAGTCGGTAAACTTTTTGCTAAGGTAGTATATTGCATGCTCTTTTCGACCGGGCTCGTCATACTGCCCGAGCACACACCCTATTGATTTATCTAACACTGTTAAGTACATTATCAAAGGTCTTCCTTCAATCAGAGGCATCAAAATTGGAGGCTCTTGAAGGTATTCTTTAATTCTCTCGAAGGCGGTCTGGCATTCTTCATTCCATTTTACCACTTGATCTTTCTTCAGGAGTTTGAAGATTTGCTCACAAGTAGTAGTTAAATGGGAAATGAACCTGACAATGTAATTTATGCGTCCCAAGAAACCTCTAACCTCCTTCTCAGTACGAGGAGCAAGAATTTCTTGTATAGCCTTCACCTTTGCAGGATCTACCTGAATACCCTTGTCACTGACAATGAAACCTAGAATTTTTCCAGACCTTACCCCGAAGGTGCACTTGTTCGGATTTAACCTCAACTTGTACGTCTTCAACCTATCAAACAACTTTTGTAGATGATCAAGGTGCTCTTCCTCAGTTTGAGACTTGGCTATCATGTCATCAATGTAGACCTCTATCTCATGGTTAATCATATCATGAAACAGAGATACCATGGCTTGCTGATAGGTTTCCCCAAAGTTCTTCAACTAAAACGACATAACTTTGTAACTGAAAGTGCCCCATTGTGTGATGAAGGTTTTCTTCTCCATGTTTTCGGGTGCCATCTTGATCTGATTGTAACTAGAGAAACCGTCCATGAAGGAAAAGATCTTGTGCTGTGCAGTGTTGTCAACCAAAATGTCAATATGGGGAAGGGGAAGTCATCCTTGGGGCTTGCCCTGTTCAAATCTCGGTAGTCCACACACATCCATACCTTGCCATCTTTTTTAGGCACCGGGACTACGTTAGCAACCCATTGGGGATAAGAAGTGACAACTACAAATTCAGCATTGAACTACTTCATAACTTCTTCTTTGATCTTCTCTGACATTTCAGGGTGCATATGATGAACCTTCTGCTTTACCAGAGGGCAATCTTTTTTAGTTGGCAGATGATGAACCACAATATACATGTCCAGCCCTGGCATGTCTTCATATGACCAAGAAAAGATCTCGACATAATCATGCAACATTTGTATCAACTGCTGTTTGACCCTGAGCTCCAAATTTGCACCTATCTTGACTTTTTTTCTGTTCTCTTATGTGCCCAAATTTACTGTCTCAACTGGCTCTTCATGAGGCTGTATAGCCCTTTCTTCCTACTGTAATAATCTGGCAAGTTCTCCGGGTACCTCACAATCTTCCTCACCTTCATCCTCTACTTTGTTGATCGGATTTTCAAAGTCATAACCGGAAATAGAAGAACAATTATCAATGGGATCCATAGTGGATATGGATCTGCAGTTTGATACGTGAGTATGTGTAAGAGCATAGCTGTATAGACAAAGTAAAAAATCAGAAAAGAAGAACAGATAGCACAAAATTTGTATGCATAAACGTCCAATGCTTTATTAATGACATATGAAATCGAAACATGATAACCCTCACAAATAAACCATTGTGCCCCGGGTAAGACACGTGTCCATGAAGTTTATAATGTTTATTACATATCCAAAAACAATAAAGACAATTACTTCTGAATAAAAGTAATTGGTACAAAATCTTTTGCTGTCCAATTACTGGGTCCACCGTTGGTAGTAGGGAAGATCCATTTATCCATGTCATCATCACTGTCGCCGTCTTCTAGAGCGTTGATCCCATGGTTGCTGATACGTAGGGGAGGTCCTTCAGCACGAGCACAACGAACACCCTTTTGAGCCTCTGAAGAGAAACCCAAGCCAAACTTATCAAATTTGTACGGAATATCAGGGAGCTGGTCCCAGATGGTACACCCACCTTCTTCAATAACCGCTTTTTCATCCTTGAGAGAAGCCAACTTCAAGGGAGGTTTGGTTATCTTAGGCAGATTAGTGACAATTTCAGTTGCATCCATAGTCTGAGGTACCTCTTCGAAGTTCTGACACGGAGTCTCGGTGAACTCACCATTCATTTCTACGTACCTGAAGGAGTTTAAATGGCTTACCATGTACTCTTCTTCACCGTGTACCGTAAGAATTCTTCCTTTCACCGGGTACTTCATCATCTGATGCAGAGTAGATGTGACAGCCCTTGCCCCATGGATCCAAGAGCGACCCAACAAACAAGAATAAGATGGTCTGATATCCATCATGTAAAAGGTGGAGTCAAAGGTCTTAGAACCAACTTTGATGGGGATGTCCACCTCCCCGTGCACCATTCTCTTCGAACCATCGAAGGCCCTCACTACTATGTTGCTGGGCTTCAAGGTCAAACCTTCCCAATCTAGTCTATCCAGAGCCTTCTTGGGCAACATGTTCAATGATGAACCAGTATCCACTAAAACATGGGCCAAAGTAGTGCCCCTGTATTCGACATAAACATGCAACGCATCATTGTGTTTTCTCCCTCTGGGTGTCAGATCAGCATCAGAGAAACCCAAATTGTTATCAACCGTCTAACTGGCCACACAAACTTCAAATTGGTCAGCGGATGTTTCCTGTGGCACATGGGAGGTTTTAAGGAACTTCACCAAAGTCTTCGCATGTGTTTCGGAGCACAACATTAAGGCTAGCATAGAAATCTTTGAAGGGGTCTTCCCCAGATGCTCGACCATATTGTAGTCGCTCTTCTTGATAATCTTCAAAATTTCTTCCATTTCCTTCTTGGAAGCCTCTGGGATAAATTCTGAATGCGCCTTCGTCTGGACAGGCTCAATCAATATGTCTTTTCCCTGAGTCTCGGTCGACTCGGTGATAGGGGTGTCAACAGGGGTAATCACAGGAATTGCAGTAGTAGTATCAGCAGGAACAAAAGCAGGAATGATCACAGGACTAGTAACAACTTTTGGAGGATAAATCTCAGGGGAGAATACTCTTCCACTTCTTGTTATTTTGCTGATTCCAACAATGTTGCCAATGTCGGGATCAGCATTTTCAGAAACCTAGTCTTCAACAGCCAGCAGGTCTTGCTTGACACCGTGGTAGTAGACGTCACCCCCATAGTTCCATGGAACAGTTTTGTCCGAGGAGTATGGGATTGGCCCTGGCATGGTGATAATCGATGGAGCCAACTTTGGAGCAGATGTAATCCTGACGGGTCTTTTGGTGGAGACCCTGGGAGGATTGGCGGAAATGGTTATGATTGAAATAACTCTGCAAGAAACAGTCGGAACGGGAGTCTTCTCAAACAAAATTTATCTACCATCCATCAGGCGCTGAACACCTGCCTTCAACAAATGACAACCAGTCGTTAGAGATAAACATGAGTGGCAACCTTCGCCATAACCCGAAAATAAACCAGCTTTCAACAAGTTCCACTTAACGGTCATCAGAGGAGTAACAAGATCCTCAACAGAAGTAACAAACACATCATCTTCAATAGCATTAACACCACGACCGTTCTTGGGCATAAGAGCAGTGATAACATTTGGAATCTCAGATGCGTCAAATTCAATTTCCTTTGCCTCGAGAAGGTCTTGCACCTTGTTTTTCAAAGCCCAACAGTCATTGGTCTCATGGCCTGGACTTTCTGAATGGTAAGCACAACGAGCATTAGGGTTGTAGCGGGGAGAGGCAGTATTAATATTCTTCGGAGCTTCGCTCAAAGTTACCAGGTTAGACTTTAATAATTATGGAAAAACATGAGACAAAGTCATATTTATCCGGGTGAATTACCTTATGGGTCTTTCCGCTCTAGGCTGATTATTTCGTTGTTGAGTAGTAGTCGGCTTGGATATCATAGCAGCCCCTACCATTGGACAGCGCTCGACTCTGTCCTGATTCCTTTGGCTATAAGTGGCACTAACTTCCTTCTTCCCAGAAAATGGCTTCCTTATTTCACTGGAGGATGCATCCTTTTGAATCTTGCCACTCCTAATCCCAGCTTCCACTCTTTCTCCTGTCAAAATCAATTCAGTGAAGCCAATTGAGGAACTTCGAATCAGATAATTGAAAAATGGACCAGACAGGGTACCGAGAAACATATCCACTAGCTCTCTATCAGACAGGGGGGTTGAACTCTTCCTGCTAAGTACCTCCATTTTTTAGCATAGTCTTTAAAGCCCTCACTCGATCCCATAGACGTACTTCGGAGTTGTGTACGGGTGGGAGAAAGGTCTGCGCTATACTGATACTGCTTGTAGAAAGCAGTAGCCAGGTCTTCCCAATTACGAATGTTGGCCCTTTCCAGCTGGTAGAACCATTTTAGTTTAGTTTCGGATAGACTATCTTGAAATAAGTGGACCCATAAGTCCTTGTCAGTAGTGTGAGGCTAGATCTTCCTCACATAAGATCGAAGGTGCATCTTGGGACATGAAACCCTATCATATTTAGCGAACACCGGCACCTTAAACTTTTGTGGGATGAAGACCCCAGAAACCAAACCTAGCTCTTCAAAATTCAGACCTGGTACCTTCCGGACCTCCATTGCATTTAAACGATCCTCCAATTGTTTGTATTTTTCATCAGCAGGAGGATACTGCTCCTCATCATAGTCAAATTCATCATTAGATTCTTTTGGACTGGAGTCTTCCTCTCTTGTTTCCTCTTCTTGATTGTCTCCTTCCTTTGATGAATTTACTATTTTAGAGGCTCGCCGCACTGGTCCTATGATCTTTCTTCCCAAGTTCACCACACCAGTTGGCTTCTTTGGCTTCTTATTTTCTTTAACAATCAAGGCTTTCAGTTCTTCTTGCCCCTTGGCCAGATCCATGATCACCTGTTGAAATTGAGAATTTTGAGTCTGTAGATCCTTCATTGTTTGTTCTAGAGCCATTGCTGAAATAAACAGCGAAGAAGATGAGAAACCTGCTTTGAAACCTACTTATGCAATGATATGTATGATATATGTATGCAATATTTTCAAGGATTCTTAATACTTAAATTTGCTTAAACAAAAAGAGAACAAATATTAATTTTTTTAAGATTGTTTTATTGATCACCATAATGCCTCTTGGGCTTACAAAGGAGATAACAAAGAAAAAATAACTCTCTAAGCAAAGAGACTCAAGCTTCCCACCGAAGCATCCTCTTTAGTGAAATTTAAGCATTTATACTCTTCTCCTCGTGAAGTAACCTGGTGAGCTCTAAAACCTTCTTCTCGCTGGTGTAGAATTGGGTTTCGAAGGTATCCCGTTCTTCTTTGAGTTGGCATGTCAGGATGAAGCATAACGTAAGGAGTTTCTCCCTTAACAGTTGGCTCCATAATCACAGGTAAGATGGTGGGGTAAGGCATCATAAGACATTGAGCACGAGCTCGCACCCATTTCAGGTAATGCTCAAGAAGGATGGAATTCTTGCGCCCCAATGTCTTGCTATCAACTCTGTTTATCATGCCCCAAGCTCGAATGAACCTCTTACGATAACCCTGAACATCATTCTCATAGTCAAATGTGATTCCTTGGACGAGTGTGTCGTGAGGACCATCCCTCCTGGCATAACCAAATTCTCGCAACACTAAACAAGGATTATAAGTGATTCTTCCCCTAATTCCTAAGAGAGGGACATAAGGGAATTCCCCACAGCAATCAATGATATTGATACTCTCTGAGGACCGAGAACACCAATGAATATCCGAATGTGTAAGGGACATCAACCTATGAGACCATATCATACCCTGCTCATTTCTCAAAACAGACCGGGGTAGGTGCGAAATAAACCACTTAGCCAATAGAGGAGTGCAACACATAAGGGTCCCTCTTCTCTTTAGAGTGTGAGTATGCAGAAAGTGTAGAATATCCCCAAGTAAGGTAGGCACCAGATTATGTGACAGGAAAACCTTAACCGCATTCACATCTATGAGTTGGTCCGTGTTAGGAAATAGTACCATCCCATAGATGAGAAGGGCCAACACCTCCTCAAAAGCTTGTAAATCCAGGCTATCCCAAAAATAGCCGGCTTTCTTAAATGAAAACTTAGCTGGAAATCCTTGGACACTTCTTCTAGTTTCCTAATTTGCCACTACATCAGACTGTTGTAAAGATAGAGCGTGAGCAATATCTTCAGACTTTGGGTCTCTTTCTGTACCATTGAATGGTAACTGATTAAGGATAGGTACCCCCAATAACTGAGAAAACACCTCCATAATAGGCACTAACTGGTAATCAGGAAAAGTGAAGCAGTGGTATAACGGGTTAAAGAACTGAAAGAGCACCTTTAACATTTCTTCATCCGGGGTTGAAGTAACCAAGTTGAGAAGTCGACCATGCTTTTCAGTGAAGGGAGAGATTTCAGGAATCCTTGATGCTAACTCTTTGAGTTGAAGAGGTACTTTCACAAGGTTGATTTGGATAGTGTTCTGTGAGCGGATGCCATGTCCTACATAATAAGACAAAGATAAGCCCTAGAAAATCCTTGAAATGGTTAGTATGATATGCCATGTTATGATGTCATGATTATGCTAAGAAATCACATATATAGCAAGCACAAGCAAATCACACCAAGACCTTAGGTTTAAGGCTTGCATGGGTTTTAAGGTAATACCCTGTTGAATTTGGATTGGTTCAACCTGTCCTATAAATAGTAACCGGGTTCTAAGGGATCTCAATATCATTGATCTTTCCCACAAGTTTCGTCCCGATAGGAGACTGACTCACAACGAAACAAAACTTGGGATTCAAATCTCAATGAGTGTAGCATTGAGTATCTGTCAACTTTGAGAATACACCAAAGACGGCCATCTCACTACATCCTAATGGACAAGTTGTTCATTTAAAGGTTCTAAGGTCAGTTGAGGCTTTATGATACCATGCAGCGTGTTGTACCCCAAAATTTGCCCTCTCATTTCTCTCAAAGAATCACTTTGGACCCTCAAGTTTGCTTCCATCCAGTTCCAAGCCATGAATTGCAATATTTTTCAAGAAAGTCATCCACAAGGGAAAAATGGTCAATTGCACACTGAAAAGTCAAACTTTGACTTTGGGATCAAAATCAAGTGTCAAGAATCATATTTCATCAAGACATGTTAAAATATGAAGTTTGTTTCATCTAGAAATTCAAAAGTCAAAAGTTACTTTGGGAAAAGTTAAAATTTTAAATACTTAGAACTTTTCTAAGTGTTTAAGAAGCATGACAAAACTCAGAACTTCTGGCCAGATTTTCACCATGATGCAAGCTGATTCTGGATCAACTTCTGACACCAGAGTTTTAGATCTCAACAAGATCTAAAACATTGCAGAATGAAACTTCTCCTAGAAATGCTGGGATTAAAAGTTAACTTCTTAAAGACACGTTCTTGAAACTGAAACACTCATTAAATTATGGACACTTTCAAGATAGAGTTTGGTCAGAACTTCTGGGCAAGTTTTCACAAAGGTTCAGGCCATATGATGGACCTAAACAAGGATCCCGATGGACCCTGTTCTTTGACGGGGCATCCAATGCACTTGCCAATTGTATTGGTGATGTACTCATATCTCCGGAAGGGTGTCATACTCCCTTTACTGCCAGACTTTGCTTTAATTGTTTGGGATAACGAGGCTCCCCAAATCACCATCAACAAATGGATGAACCAACACATTGTCACGAGATTAATACTAAAGAAGTAGTGGACTAGCCTTGGTTTCATGAAGTCAAGAGGTATCTTGAGGCTCAAGAATATCCAGAAGGAGCTTCAATCAACGATAAAAAATTCTTAAGGAGATTCTCTGCTAAATTCTTCCTTAGTAATGGCATCCTATACAAATGCAACCATGACTCTGTGTTACTTATGTGTGTGGATAAGGTTGAAGAAGAAAGGATCATGGATGAATTGTATGAGGGTACTTTTGGCACCCATTCCAGTGGGCATACGATGGCAAAGAAGATCTTACGGGCAGGCTATTACTGGTCTACCATGGAAGCAGATTGTTATCAACACTCTCGAACCTGCCATAAGTGTCAAATTTATGCTGACAAGGTGCATGTACCTCCAGTTTCTCTGAATATCTTGAAGGCTCCTTGGCCCTTTTCTATGTGGGAGATTGACATGATCGGGGAAATCAAGCTGACAACCTCCAATGGACACTGCTTCATCCTAGTGGCCATTGACTATTTTACAAAATGGGTGGAGGCGGCTTCCTTCGCCTCTGTTACCAAGAATGTTGTTGCCCGCTTCATCAAGCAAAACCTTATTTTCTGGTACGGTATCTTGAAAAGGATCATCACTGACAATGGTACAAATCTCAACAACACTATGATTACCGCATTGTGCAAGCAATTCAAGATTCAGCATCACAATTCTTCTCCCTATCAGCCAAAGATGAATGGTGTTGTCGAAGCTGCAAATAAAAACATTAAAAAGATCATACAAAAAATGATAGTCACATACAAAGACTGGTACGAGATGCTACCATTTTCTCTCCACGGGTATCGTACCATGGCTTGCACATCAACCGAGGCAACACCCTATTCTTTGGTATACGGCATGGAAGTTGTCTTGCCTATCGAGGTTCAGATCCCCTCTCTGAGGATCATGAAGGATGCAGGTTTGAACAAAGACGATTGGATCCAGACTCGACTTGATCAACTAAACTTGATTGATGAGAAAAGGCTTACTGCTGTCTGTCATGGTCAAATGTATCAATAATGGATGATCAAGGCTTTCAACAAAAAGGTCAGGTGACAAGTGTATCACGTTGGGGAGCGGGTGATCAAACGTATCATATTTCCGCAAGGTGATCCCAGGGGAAAATTGACTCCTACCTATGAAGGACCAATTGTAATCAAAGACATTTTTTCTGGTGGAGCAATGATCTTAACCACCATGGATGGCGACGACCTGCCACACCCTTCGAACACGAAAATAGTCAAAATATATTACGCATAAGAGACCCGCTAGGATGACATACCTACGAAAAACAAGGGCATCCCGGCGAACCAAAAGGTTTGGGCAAAAATTAGGGTTAAAACAAAAAAAATTTGTACACCCGGCAAGTTGAAAACCCGAAAGGGCGACTTGGGCAAAAAAGGGTTTCCCGGTGGATTGAAAACTCGAAAGGGAGGTCCAGGAAAAAGTTATGGAATTAAGGCGTACAACTATGTCCCGTCGGATCACTTTACAAACAACCTTTGACTTCTACTAACAAAATCATAGGTTCTGATCAATTCAGTCATCTTCGGACAAGGCAACAAATAGACAAAATGCTCATAGATACGAAGGCTATAGCAGAATGGGAACCCCATGGGATTATTACACATAGCTATCTTTCTTTGTATCAAATTTTTCTTGTTTTACGACAGCGTTCTCTTACTAGAATGTTTGTCCCCTTTGTACAAAAAATTTACTCAAAGATATCCCTTTGAAAGTGCAAAAACTATTTGTCTTTTTCTTTACGCTTGTGTTTTGTTTGCAAAAACGTCCAATGATTCATTGTTGAACATATGCATTTGAACATAATTACTGTTTACAAATAAACAAAATGAGAAAGAGGCAGTTACAATAGGTTGAAAGGATAGGAAAATATCTCTAGGCCATTCCATAAATAATCCCCTGCAGTACGTCATTTAATCCCCAGCGGAACAAAACTCTCAGTTATCAATCCCCAGCAAAAGTCGTCAAATTTCTTGGGACTCCCCAATGGATTTTACAAGTAGTACATGGCATTACCCTCACAACAGAGTTTATTTCTCTCGGCAGAAGTCCATAAATACTTCGAGTTGAAGATATGAAGACTAACATATCCTCAACAACATTTAGGGATTTATTTTCCTCAATCCAACAACAATGCACCTGATTAGCTCACATATGCATACATTGCATCCATATATCATAAACATTGATGAAACAAATACATTACCTCATACATTTCATGCAACATGACTTTGCATTTTAGCTAACATTTTACCCTTTTCAGGATAAGATTAACAGCTACCATTAACAATGTTCAGAACTTCAGATACAGTACAGATACGCTCCAGACAGGACGCCATTCTGATACTCATTAAGATTTCAAATTCATATATAGTACAAATACACTCCGGACACGGACACCGTTATGATACTCATTCAGATTTCAAATTCAGATACAATACAGATACGCTCCAGACATGGACGCCATTATGATACTCATTCATATTTCAAATTCATATACAGTACAGATACGCTCCGGACACTGACGCCATTCTGATACTCATTTAGAATCAGCTTTCAGATACAATACAGATACACTCCAGACACGGACGCCATTCTGATACTCATTCATAATCAGCTTTCAGATACAGTACAAATACGCTCCAGATACGGATGCCATTCTGATACTCATTCAGAATCAACTTTCAGATATAGTACAGATACGCTCCAGACACGGACGCCATTCTGATGCTCATTCTTTCAGCTTACCAATTACAATTCAACAATCATTTCTGGATGGCATCTACAAGCCCATCTCCAACAACTTTCCCTCATCTTTCCAAAGTGCTTCTTTAAGCCCGTTCCATCTACCATTAACCATCAACGAGTGCAAATTTATGGGTACTCTAGTGTTCAATCATATTCCACCTTCAAGTCACGAATGGAAAATCCGCCAATCTAACTCTCCAAGTTTAAGAAGATTGAACAGGGGAAGCGGGTGTACCCAAAAATTTGGCTTCTCATTTCTCTCAAAGAATCACTCTGGACCCTCAAGTTTGCTTCCATCCAGTTCCAAGCCTTGAATTGCAATCTTTTTCAAGAAAGTCATCCACAAGGGCAAAATGGTCAATTGCACACTGAAAATTCAAACTTTAACTTTTGGATCAAAATCAAGTGTCAAGAATCATATTTCATCAAGACATGTTGAAATATGAAGTTTGTTTCATCTAGAAATTCAAAAGTCAAAAGTTACTTTGGGAAAAGTCAAAATTTTAAATACTTAGAACTTTTCTAAGTGTTTAAGAAGCATGACAAAACTCAGAACTTCTGGCCAGATTTTCACCATGACGCAAGCTGATTCTGGATCAACTTCTGACACCAGAGTTTTAGATCTCAACATGATCTAAAACATTGCAGAACGAAACTTCTCCTAGAAATGTTGGGATTTCAAGTTAACTTCTCAAAGAAACGTTCTTAAAACTGAAACACTCAGCAAATTCTGGACACTTTCAAGACAGAGTTTGGTCAGAACTTCTGGGCAAGTTTTCACAAAGGTTCATTCAGAGTTTGCAAGAGCAATTCAAAGAAGGTTTACAAAGCGTGTTACAAACTTCCTGGAAAGTCTGGAAACTCCTTCAGAACATGCTGGAGCCAGAAGATAAAAGGATCAGAAGATTGGATGCTACGCTGAATAGAACTTCTGATCTAGAATTAAGAAATGATGTAGAATTTCACATGGCATGATTTCTAATTTGATAAATCTCATCATCATTTAATGCTCATTTAATTCTCACAACCACTTTTGAGTCTTTATCCAAAGGATTTCCCCACGTGTGGCATATAAGTACCTTGGCTGTCCTTGAAAAGCAACTTTTGTACAAAATATGTTAGGGCCCATGCGTTGCTTTTTTATTTTGGGCTTACTTTTCCTTAATCCCTGCTTGCTAATCCAGCTTAGGCATGGCTAAAAAACTGTCAACTACCACACCTATTTGAACTTGCTTCAAGAACAAGTCAGCGCCTAACATGTGATATTTGTACCCTTGATCTCTCCAAGCTACAAGATCCTTGCCTATATATTGGAAACCATTGGCAACTGTAAAGAGGTCGAAAATTTTGAAAAAAGAAAAGCCTTGAACCCCTGCAAGAATTCCAAGAGTCTCAAAAAACTATAAACACTTGTTGGCTTTTAAAGAGAGATTTGCCAAAAGAAAGAAAATAAAATTGTGATACCCTCATAAAAAATCCAGAATTCCCAAACAGAAAACCAAAACATTCGTTCTTCCCTTGAAGTAAAAGAATTTGGTATTCTCTCTTCCATTGTTCTTGTTGACTCCAGAACATCTGAAGGCAGCAACTCAAGTTCCCAAACACACACTCCAGGTTCAAGGTAAGTCTCCCTGACTTTACATCTTTTCATTCAGAACATCATCAAACATGTAAATATCATAGTATTAAGGTTGTTCATATCACTGCGTAAGTAGAAAAATTGTGAATCAGAACTTTTTAATTAAGGCTAGACCCAGGATCAGAATCAGAACTTCTATAAACTATTGTGCTTTTATCCTTCTGATTTGCAGTTTGCTGAAAACTGAATAAGTTATCGGTGTGCTGATTGATACAAGGAAAGGGTTGAAATGTAACACAGAACTTCTATGATTTTCTCACTGTTTAAGCATGTAAAACTTATGAGTTCTCTTCATTGTTTTAACACACAGAACTTTTATGATTTTTCTCACTGGCCTAGCACAATACAGAATTTCTGATGTTTCCACTCACTGTTTTAACACGCACATAATTTCTAAGACTTTCTCACTGTTCTAACGCTCAGAAGTTCAGCACATAGCAACCCATAACTTCTGTGTCTTTCCTCTAATGTTTATTGCAGGACCTCAGAAGGTATTAATCCAGAACTTCTGATTCCACTGACGTTCCTTTCTGAATCACCACGTGCCTGGTTTCAGAACTTCTGATCCTTGTTGTTTTTCTCGCATCAGCATGTTGTTTCTATCTTTCATTTATTTTCCTTTTCATCATTTTTAATATTAACTCTTTTTTTATTAGTATAGAAAGACATAAAAATATTTTCTTTTATTAATTAATTAATTTCTTTTTTCATTAAGACAAAAAAACCACTTTCTAAAGAAGTCCTTTTTCTTTCTTGCATTATTATTTCAATATGGTTGTAATAAATAATTAGGATTTATTTTCTTGCAAACCCCATTCGTAAATTTGTATACCCCACCCCTACTGATCGTAATAGCGTAGGATATTTACTTTCCGTACTTTTATTGTTGTCATCTATTATTAGTAGCTAGGGTGTGTATGACAAGATATGAAAATCAACAAATAGATCACCCTAATGAAGACTAAATGCATGCAATCAAATACACTTGCATACTAACACCCTTAGGGAAATCCAACTTTGTGGCCTATCGAAAAAATAGTCATGTCCCTCGAACATGGGCGTTTTAGCAAAGACCCTCGATAAAAGATTGTAGTCCCTCGATGACCCTTGATGTTGCCTTTGGTAAACGATCTAGTCCCTAAAATGACATTTCTAAAATGTCACATGGGTTGCCTTCTATGACTATACAAACGTCCCGCGCCTGTCCCTTCACATCCAACGATGGGGCTTCTTACCAAAACAATGGTAAGATAGAAACGTCTAAAGTAGGAGGAAAAGAACATCTAAGACCTTTTTAGTAGGTAGGTTCTCTCTTAGTTACTCGCTTGCTCACAACAAAAGCATTTTATACACCAACACTCTCATTTTGAAACATTTTTGAAAACAACACTTTGTACGCATTCTTATAGAGACGAGAACCGTTACAAAGACACCTTCTCAAAATCAATTTCAAAAACACGTTTCACAAACACATCTTTGAACTATTTTCCAAACAAACACTTTGTAAGAGTTCTTATAGAGACGAGAACCATTACAAAGACGTTTTCAAAATCCACACCACAAGCACATTCAAACAAAAGCAAGTGATCTAGCGAGTAATTGAGAGCCCATGGAAAACCATGGACTAAAAGGGTGCTAACACCTTCCCTTTTCATAATCTACCCTCCGAACTCAAGAAAACATCTCTAAAGGTCTTTCCTGTGCTTTTTCACCTTTCCTTTTGGATAAAATAAAAGCGGTGGCGACTCTTGCTAAACCGCAACATTTGCAAACACAAACCCAAAACCTTCAAGTCAGTTCTCCCACCGTATCAGACAACAACCTCGTATTCTCTTTGATTAACTCAAGGGCTACCTGTACCAACCAAAGTGTCGCATCAACATAGCCATCGCTTCAAACGTGTCGGTATACCTCGCATAATTTCCACGATCTATTGCTACTTACCTAAAAGGTTTCCTCAGATCCGATGTAGGATCTATAATAGCCCAAACAGTACCCTTAAAGTAAAGCAATCAAACAGACAAAGAAAACAGTTTAGAAATGATCTAGACCCTAAGGTAAACCCCACTTTTATATTTTTCCCCAGCAGAGTCGCCAGATCTGTGATACGGTGGCAGAACCGACTATTATACTAGTTTTGCATTTTTTGTTCTCAAATGTCGCGGTAAGCAAGAGTTGCCACCGACTTTTTTTTATCTAACAAAGGAAAGGGTGAAAAGAACAGAGAAAGACCTTTTTCGAGATTTTCTGAGTAAGGGGGTAGATTATGGAAAGGGAAGGTGTTAGCAGCCTTTCCATCCATGGTTTTCCACGGGCTCTCAGGTACTTGCTCATTTTTTGAAAACTGTTTGTGTTTGTGTTTGTGTGTTTTGAAAGTTTTTGTTTGCTTTATGGTAAATATTATATCCATCCTCAAGAGTGTGATAAAGCGTTTTTGAAAAGATTTTTGGAAGTGTGTAAGTGTAAAAAATTCCAACTTTGAGCAAGTACTTAAGAGTTATCTACCTACTCGAAAAAGGACGTTCTTTTTCCTCCTTTACTTTAGATAGCTCTATCCTACTATTAGTGAGTAGGTAGCCATATCGTTGGATATTGAGGGACTTCCGAAATGGATGTTATGGTCATTGAAGGCTTTATGTAAGGATACCTTAGCATTCGAAGGGATTGTCATTTTATATGCAACATCGAGGGACAAGATCATTTCTCGTAGGCAACTCGAGGGACAGTAAGGGACTATGATCTTTTATGATGACTTTTATATTGATGGTCTTTGCTAAGATATGCCTACGTTCGAGGGACATGACCATTTCCAAAGGCAACCAAGTGAGGAGTACCCTAAGGGTGCAAGTGTGCAATAATGCCTTTTTCAGATATTTGTCTTGAGATTAGTGATCTAATGGTTAATTCATTAATCTTTTCATACACACCTAATCACTAGCAATTATATACAAGCATATAAGGAAGTAAAAAGCGAGAAATAAAGTCCTATAGCTATTATAGGGCTTCAGGACAGTTACAGTAATATCTGACTAAAAATGTAAAATGCGGAAAATAAAATCCTAATTAGGGCTATTATAATCCATAGGCAGATACATAATCAGGAAATAAAATGCCCGTGCAATAAAATTACAAATCATAGGCAGATACATAATAATATAAGTGCTTGACATAAAGAAACGTCTAAGAACCCTAATAAAATCCTAAGTAAACAAGAACATATTTTTTTTATTTGATTCTTTAATAAAATAACTAAGTGAAGTAAATATCTATAATTTAATTAGAAAAGTAAAAAAAAGGTTGGATGAAATAAATCCTAGTTCTAATGTTTTTGTATTTTTTTTTTGTTAAGAAAATAATTTAAATTAAATAAAGAACCTAAGTCTAATTTGATTTTAAATTGATAAAATAACATTAAAATAATTAATTAATTAATTAATTAATTTTAGAAAGAAACTAAACCTAATTATTATTTATTTTTTATTTTTTATGACTTATTAAAAAAAGATTTTAGAAAATAATAAACAAAATAAAATAAAAAAATGAGAAAATAAACACAACATGGGTCTGGTCAAAAACAAAAATGGGGATGTGCTATTATCAAAAACGTTAGGCCCAAATCAGAGACTGCACTGGAATTCAAAGAGAAGTACCTTTGATGGCTCATGGTGCACCTGCATGTGGTAACCTTTTGATCTAGATCAACTAAGATCTAGTGGTTATGATCTGGAGGTACATGATAGACTGGCGTAGCTGAAGCAATAATGGATCTGTAGTTAACAATGTTAGAAATTTAAAATACTGGACCTGAGACTCGAACCTAGGTCCTGCCCTTCACATACACGCTTCCCTGCCAACTAAACTATCATACCATTCGTAACATAAATTCCATTAATAATATAATATATAAAAAATGTCAATATTGAAAAAAAAACACGCGCGCTGATTCATACAGGCCAATTGTAGGCTGCCACGCATTGTCTTCTTCCCCCTCCGTCATCTTAGACAACAAGGTCTATAGTGACGGTTTTATGTCCGTCACTGTAACCCCTGTATTTGAAACAAACAGAATACGCAACAAAAATAAATTTTGAGACCATGAATCAACTGGTCTTGTCTCCTTGAACATGATGGTATCAGTAACCAAGCCTAATTTTGCCTAACAATGGAAGCCCCAATTCTAAGGTCCAAACCCTAACAATGGTGGTATTTGATTCCTACATCAAAACACAAATCTAACCATATAGAAAGCTTGAAAACACAAGAATGGTTAATAATGCATGATTTAAATAAGTTTATATCATATAAATCAAGGAAAACAAAGTCAAGAAAAAAACGCAAACCATGGGGTGGTTAAAACACGCTTCAGACTGTTTTAGGACTTGGTAATGGATGGGAACGATCCAGAAGGCTTCCAGGAATATGTTTGAGCCTTTGTTTGGGATTAAAACCAGCTGTAATTTGAAATTCAGCTTTGACAATTTTTGAGTTTTTGGGTGAAATGGGCAGCAATTCTCTAGGCTTTTTGTGCGTGCATTTGGCTGGCTAGAGTGTTGTTCTTATAGTGTAGATGGAGGAGACACCATTGAATGGAAAAGATCATGGCCATAACTCATGTTTTCCAACAAGAATCCAACAAATTCAAAGCCTTCGAAATTTGCCAAAATATGCCTTATCCTTGCTTGAATGAAACTGGTCACTTGTGCACGAAATCTTGGGCTTCAAGACAAGTCAAAACACCAACCCAAATACCTAAGCCCATTTCCAATTATTTTGTACCATTTATTTTATATTTATTTGAAATAAATTAAAATAAATATGTCAAAAAAAAGGTATAAAATGCAAGTCCATGCAAAAATAATATTAGAGGTCCTCTATGACCTTAGGAAGATATTTAAACCTTAAAAAGTTAGGCCATTGACCCAAAAATTCAAATTTGCTCAATGCACCATACTTGAAATTTCCGAAATTTTCCCAACTTGGGCAAGCCATAACTAGGTCAATTTTTATCTCATGATTATGAGCTTGTACTTTTTGGAAAGCCCAAGATGTCTACTTCAACCCCTCTTTTTATAAATTTTGAATTTGAAAATGTTATCTTGATGTAAAAGGTCTTGGAAAAAAGCGGCTTTTGTTAACTTTTTGAAAATGACCTGTAATGTTTGAGCTCATATCTTTCAAATGGAGCATTTCTAAATCTTGGGGTCTGATGAGAATTTGTAGGGAATTGGATTCTCTTCAAAATGAGCTTTGGTAGGAAAATTTCTGATAAAGTATGAGAAAGTTATGCTTGGTCAAAGTTTGGTTGACTTTTCCTATAGAAACTCTAATTTAGCAATTCATGACTTTTGATGAACTATGAGCATTTCTTGAGGAATCATGATCAAACCTTGATCAAATGATGGATATCACTTCAAAATGTTGATGTTGACCAAAAATCTTGAAGTTTGACTGTACATGGGCCACAATTGACTTTTGACCTAGCACAGTTGATTTTCCAACACTTGAGCAATTGACTGAGTAAACTTGTTGTGCAAGGCAAGAAATTTGGCATGGATAATCTTGAAGACATATTAGGACCATGGGAAGCATTTGAGACCACTGGAGCTCAACCATATTGATGAAAATTGAAAACCTAGTTGGGGGTTCATTGCCTTAGGAGGAGAATTGTCTGGTCAATTCTTGGTTAACCTTGAGCAATTGAGAACCTCTAGGAGCATGTCTTGTGTGAAAATGGGAGGGAAAATTTTGGGGTACAACAGTTGTGCCCTGGAATTATGGGGAGAAAGTGTATTACCATGGTATCAAACAAGATTCATGGATTGCCAAAGATGAAACTGCTGACATTACAAACATTGTTGGATCAAGTAAAGTTACTAGGACGGGGAGGATGTTCTCTCCAGAGATTTCACCTCAGACCACCACAACTATACCCATTCATATTACTATTGTTAAACCTATTGTTGATACTCGAGGAAATCAAAAAATTACTGAGCCTGTCAAGACGGAGGCGCCCACAAAATATATTACCATTGAGGACCCATCTACCCAAAATATGGAGGAGATTCTAAAAATTATCAGAAAAAGTGAGATTACAAGATAGTGGAATAGTTGGGACAAACACCCTCGAAGATTTGCATGTTGTCTTTGTTGCTATGCTCTGAGGCGCATGCTCAAGCACTGAAAAAATTCTTGAAAAATGCACATGTCCCTCAAGAAACTATGGCCGACCAATTTGAAAATTGTGTAGCCACTTTGACTATTGACAATGGTTTGGGATTTTTGGATGCAGATTTGACCCGGTCATGGAAGAATCACAACAAAGCTCTGCATGTTTCCATCGAGTGTAAAGGAACCACTTTAGCCCATGTGTTGGTGGATATTGGGTCCTCCCTGAATGTATTACCTAAAGGTGCTCTAGATAGGTTGGACTGTGAAGGTTTGATGCTGAAACCTAGTGACATCATGGTGAGAGCTTTTGAGGGATCAAAGAGAATGGTCCTTGGAGAAATTGATCTCTCTATGAAAGTTAGGTCTCAAGTCTTCAACTCAACATTTTATGTGATGGATAGCCGTCATGCTTATTCTTTCCTGCTTGGACGCCCATGGATCCATGGGGAAGGTGTGGTAACTTCCATACTACATCAAAATTTGAAGTACCCGGTTAAGGGGAAAATTGTCATTGTATGCGGAGAAGAAGAGTTTATGATTAGTCATCGAAATTCATTCAAATATGTTGAAATGGATGGCGAGTTCATATAGACTCCTTGTCAAGATTTTGAAGTGGTCTCTCCCATGGTTGTTGTTTCCAAAGCCACTCTTGACACTCCCAAAGCTGCTAAAGATGCACCAAGGATGGCGTCTCTCAAAAACGCCCGTGTTGTTATTGAAGACAGATGTTGCACCATTTGGGGACAACTTCCTGATTTCCCTTTCAAGTTAGATAAATTTGAGTTGGGCTTCACTTCCAAAGCTCAAAAGGAGGTTCAACGTGCTCGTGTAGGGAAATCACCTTTCCGCATTAGTAACCATGATGTTAATGCTCTTATAGACTCTGATGTTAATTGTGACTTTGATGATTGGATCTACCCGACTGCTAGTGGAAGACTTCGCAACTGGCAGACCAAGGACTTCATCCCAATCTCCTTCAGCTAGGAGTAATTTCAATTTCATGTTTTTATTTACTTTGAAGACTTTGTCTGTAATTTCCATTAAAACAATGACTTTAAGTCATGTGCCTTTCCCGGGGCACAATGGCCCATTTGTTAAGGGTATTTCATTTTCATATGCCATATGCTCATTTTAATGAAAAACATTGGACTATTTTGCATTCAAATTTTGCGCTCTCTGTCTTTTTCTTGCTTTACTTCATTTTCAAAAAAGCCATGTGACGTTACATGCACACACACACATTTGCAGATCCACGTCCACTACGGATCTCATTGACAATGATTCTGCTATTGCCACCTTTGACTTTGAAAATCTAATCTATCAAGACGAAGACGAAGGTGAAGAAGATTGTGAAATACCTGGTGTTGTACCCCAAAATTTTCCCTCCCATATTTCTCAATACATCTCAAATGAGGTCCTCAAATTGCTCAAGGAAGTCCAAGGGTTGACCATATAAACTCTCTCCTAAGACTGTCTACCTCAAATTAGGGTTTAGTTTTCATCAAGATGTTTGGATCCAAGGGGTCCCAAATGATCAACATTGCCCTAATATGTTCTCAAGATCATCCATGTCAAGTTTCAAGCCCTGCAGAGGAAGTTTGCTCAATCAATTGCTCAAAGGCCTGAAAATCGATTGTGTTAGGGCAAAAGTCAACTGTGGCCCACATATTGTCAAACTCCAATATTTTTGGTCAATATCCTCATTTTGAAGTATTATTCATCATTTGATCAAGGGTTGATCATGATTCCTCAAGGATTGCTCATAATTCATCAAAATCCAAAAGTTACTAAATTAGGGTTTTGTAGGAAAAGTCAACTCAACTTTGACCAAGCATAACTTTCTCATACTTTATCAAAAATGACCCATCAAAAGCTCATTTAGAAGAGGATGCAATTACCTACAGTCCATATTCATCTCTCAAGTTCAAAATATGCACTCACAAGAAGATATAAATTTGGACATTATAGGTCATTTTGGAAAGTCAACAAAAACACCTTTTGGGTCAAAGCTTCATACATGAACATGGAACTCTCAATTGAGATGAGACAAAAAGGGTTGCTTAGAGGAAATCTTAATCTTTCTAAAAAGTCAAATAACACCTCTCTAGGGTCAAAATTTAAAGAGTTATGCATTGGTGAAGTTTACCCTTTTTGCAAAATTGCCAAAAGTCAAATGTGTCCCAAATTTCATTTTTTGCTAAACGGGCCTAACTTTTTATGCTTGCATTGAGTTTGTTTCATGACCCACAACCCATAATCCTTCCCATTTGTCATTCTTTTATTTTTTTCATTTATTTTGATTTTATTTAAATTAAATCAAATAAAATCAAAAGAAAATCATGAAAATATCAAAAACTAATCAAAGCTTTAGATTTTGTGCATGTTTAGGTCTATTATACAGCTGGAAGTGAGATCAAATCGTGCAAGCTTCATTTGGACACAAAAAGATTGGATTTGGCTTGATTTGGAAAGATTTGCATAAGGATCAAATCGTGATTCAATCACCATAATTGGAGAAGATTTGAAACCAAATTGCAACCCTAATTCATTCTTGGATACATAAGGAAGGATTGCAGACCATAAACAGGGGATTGGAGGCGTGCAAGACAAAAAGAAAAGTTGCAAAAAACTCAAGAAAAGTGACAAATTGATTTCCACGTTCCAGGCCAATTCAAAGCATTCTAGCCATCCCAAACGTTTGTTGGACATCCCAGGAACGTGTTTCAACCATTAGCAAGCTCCCTCAAGCCTTGAAACACGTTGTAAGTACCACACAATTTCCCACTTTTCTTGATTTCAAATCCATTAATTCTGGCATCTTTGGCATGAATAATTGACATATTCTTAATCCTTATGATGTTTGCAAGCTAATGGTTATGTTTAATTGCATTTTTATTGACTGTATACCAAGATTCCATGGCTAGGGCTTATGCTTCGTTTTTAGGGATTCTTCATACAGGAATAATTGGCCATGGATAGTGGTACCATGATGCTCGTGAGGTTACAACGAGTTGATTGGTACCACTGGTTATGATTTATCATGCAGGAACAAGATTTTGGAGTGGACAAGGGTTGTACCTACGCCCAGCGTCCGTAGGTAAAAGTCTTCTGCCTAAAACGACAGAAGCCAAGAGGAAGATGATGGCGTGGCAGTTGGTGACTGGCCAATTCAAAATTTTCGTGCTTTAGATTTTGTTTTATTGTTTTATCTTATAATATTTGCTTGTTATTATTATGACAACTAATACAACCAGCTCAGCTGGCAAGCGCGCAATGGATGAATGCTAAAGGACCTGGGTTCGATCCCCAGGTCCCCAACTTTGCTTTATATTATTTTCTCTAGCATGATCAGGTACACAGGCGCCCCATAAGTCCACCATATGTCCTCAATATCCAACCAATCAGGTCATCAACATGCCAGATCCAAAGCTTCCCAATGAAGGTCCACCATACGCCCAGTCAAGCTAATAACATGGGATCTGGAAAAGTCAAATGGGCCAGGCACTATTGGGCCCAGATTTGCCATCAACACCCCCTTTTTTGCTGAAACATCCAGGCCCATTTTTCTTTCTCTTTATTTATTTTATTTATTTTGATTTAATTAATTTAATTGTTTTTCTAACCAAAATTAATACCTTTTTTTTCTAAAAAAATCATAAAATCAATTTTCACAAATTTATAATTAGGTTTTATTTTCATTTTATCAAATTTAATTTAATATTAGTTAAGTTTAATTTAGGGTAATTCTAACTTTTTCATATATTTAAAATAAATTAGAAAAAATTAGGTTTAACATGTGATTTAATTTTGTTTCTTTCTCAAAATAAAAAAAATGCAAAAATAGGCTAATTTAATTATTTTTCTTAAATAAAATTATTTAGTCATTAGGGTTTTTTATTTATTCAATTAAACCTTATTTTCTCAAAATAATCAAAAACCACAAAAAAATGATTTTTCTTTTAATTAGGTTTAGTCGGGGTCAAAACCCTAATTCTCTCGTTTTCATTCCATCGCGCGTGCTTATTATTTTTTGCAATATGAATGTGTGATACGGTGGGAAGAACTGACTGTTTTTTGGAATGCTGGTTTGCATTTTGCGTTTGTTTTTGCAAAATGTCGCGGTAAGCAAGAGTCGCCACCGACTTTTATTTTATCCAACAAGGAAAGGAAAAAAGCACAGAAAAATTCCTTTTTCGAGATATTTCTCAGGTTCGGGGGGTAGATTATAGAAAGGGAAGGTGTTAGCACCCTTTTTATCCGTGGTTATCTACAGGCTCTTAGGTACTTGCTCATATTGTTTTCAAAATTTCTTTTCTTTATGTTTGTGGGTTTGAAAAAAAGTCTTTGTTTGAAAAGGAATGTAAGTGTGAAAAAGTTTTTGTTTTTTGAAGGAGCAAGTACTTAAGAACCATCTACCTAATCGAAAAAGGAATCGTTTTATGCTATCTTCCTTTAGGCAATGCTATCCTACTATTGACGAGTAGGTAGCACCGTCGTTGGAGTTTAAGGGTCAATTCGAATTTAGGGACTTACGGTCACCAAAGCAATGTTAGGACGCCTTAGCGGTAACCCTAATGTCTTAGATCATTTGTTTTGAGGCAACAATATCTGAGGCAACCGTTTCGAGGCGACTATGATCTTTGGATAAGTGGGCGACCTCTAAAGTGACCTATACTCAATGACCGTGTACAAAGGCAACCAAGTGGGGTGTACCCTAAGAGTGCGCATGTGCGAGTGTGTTGTTTTCAGTTATTTTTTCTTTGTACATGTCAATGGTTATCTATGTTGATTTTAGGTTAAACATTCATTCTTGTCATGCATCCCTATTATCAAACATCTAACAGTTTATAAGTTGCAGAAATTAAATTGCAGAAATTTAACTAACTATTACAAGGCGTCGGGTATTTACATCGCCAGAAGCAACCCTTTGAAATTTAAATGCGGAAAATAAATAAAGCGGTAAAGATAGTCCTAATTATCTATTACATTCCGGAAACAAATACAATATGATATAAAATGGATCGCGCGGGAAATTAAGTCGAGTGCGAGTTCTAGGGTTTTGACCCTTTGTTATTAAAGAAAAGATTTTTTTGGTTATTTTTGAATTAAGAAACAAACTCTCCTAAATTAATTATTAAATTAAATTAATTAAACTAATTAATAAAAATAAATATTTTTGGGTTTTTTTTTAATATTTAAAGAAAGAAAATAAAATTGATGAATGTTAATAAAACCTAATTATGTCAAAATTAATTTTATTATTTACAAAAATATATTAAAGTTATCCTAATTAAAACTAAATTAATATAATTAGTATTTATTAATAAAAATTAAAATTTGGTTTTAATGAAGAAAAATATTTTTTGGTTTTATTTTTATGAAGAAACAGATTTGATTGGTTAGTTAATAATAAAAATAATAACAAAATAATAAAATAAAAAAATATAAAATAAAAAGAGATAGGAGGGTTTGGGCCTGAATGAGAGGTTCAGCATAGCAATTCCATGGCCCAATTGGTGCAGGCCTGGTTGACTTTGTGACTTTGAGGATGTATGATAGGCCATGCGCTTGGATTTGCACTGGATAACCTGTAGAAAAATAACAAATGCAATTTGGAGGACCTGGGATTCGAACCCAGGTCCTGAAGGAGTTTGGATGCATGCGTTCACCACTAGGCCATTGTGTGTTACTTGTTAGTATATTAAACAAAAATAATAATAAGACAAAACACGTTATATTGCCAGAAAATTAAAAAAAGTGCGCGAAAGTTTGAATGGTCCAATTAGAGGGAGACACGCCATCGTCCCTGACCTTCAAACCCTGTAACTTTACCCGCAGATTTAAATCCACAGCTAAATTCGTGGGTCATTCCTAAAATCAATTCCAGGCCATATAAATTCCTTCTAAGACCATAGTTGTGCTCGTCTTTCTCCTCCGGTCATGTCCATGGCCATTATTGGGGCTAATTTTACCTGTAAGGGAAACGCCCAAAAAGCAAACCACAAAACCCTAGATTCGGTTCTTGGCTTTACAGGTCAGATAAATAAAATTGAGTGATACATAAAGCTTGGAAATTTGATGAGGATCATGAATATGCCCATAGTTTGTTCAAAAGATGCAAGAAATAAGATTTGAGAATTCAAGAGAAGGGCGGTTTTTTGAGATACTTACAGAGCTTTTGAGCGTGTATGGAGACTGGCTTTAGGTTGGTTCTGCTTCAGTGATTGTCAAGGAAACGATTGAGATCGTTATTGGCTTCTGAATTTGCCTCTAAGTGTGATTTTGGTTTCACACTTTTTTGTGAGTTTTGCAAGTTTTGCTTTTCTTCTTTTTGCAGCATCTAGGTCTCAATTTCGTGCCCTTGCCTTCTATATGTATCATGGAATGTATTAGGTCAACAAATATGCTTTGAATCCTTCCACATCAATGCCATGGGATTTGATTTGATTCACCATTGAAAACTTACCAAATTTGTCAAAAACTCAATCTTTTTGCACATGGAATGCTTGATACGAGTTTGATACCCTTGATGATGATGATTCAGTCCTGAAATAGCCAAAAAGATATCAAGAAATCAATATTTGGATTTTATTTGATTTAATTTGATTTAAAATGAAATAATTCAATAAAAAATGAAATAAAATAATAAAATAAATAACTGGACACAAGGCTGAAGCTAGGACACGTGGACAATGATTCAAGTTCAAATCAAGTGGAAAAGAATGAGCCTATTTGACAAAATTTGAAGTTTTGGGGATAGTTGACTTTTGGCAATTTTGCAAAAATGCCCAACTTCAACAATGCATAACTTCTCCAGTTTGCACTTTTGGAAGTGTTCTTGGACTTTTTAGAAAGCTTGGGATTCCCTCTAACCAACCCTTTTGGTCTCATCTCATTTTTATATTCCATGCTCAAGTTATAAGCTTTGGAAAAAAAGGTGTTTTTGTTGACTTTCAAAAATGACCTATAATGTCCAAATTTATAACTTCTTGTGAGTGCATTTTCTGATCTTGGGGTATGAAGATGGATTGTAGGAAATTGCATCCTCTTCAAAATTATCTTTGTATGGGTCATTTCTCATAAAGTATGAGAAAGTTATGCTTGGTCAAAGTTGAGTTGACTTTTCCTACATAACCCTAATTTAGCAACTTTTGAGTCTTGATGAATTTTGAGAAATCCTTGATAAATCATGATCAACCCTTGATAAAATGATGAAATATACTTCAAAATGAGAATGTTGACAAAAAATCTTGAAGTTTGACTGTTTATAGGTCACAATTGACTTTTGCCCTAACACAGTCGATTTTTGGACCCTTTGAGCAATTGACTGAGCAAACTTCCTCTGCAAGGCTTGAAATTTGACATGGATGAACTTGAGAACATATTAGGACATTAGGGAGAATTTTAGGTCATTTGGACTCAAGGATCTTGATGCAACAGAAAACCCTAATTTGGGGTTTACTGCCTTAGGAGATGATTTGTCTGACCCACTCTTGAGCAAACTTGAGCAACTTGGAGATTTTTATTTCCATGTTTTGAGAAATATGAGAGGGAAAATTTTGGAGTACAACAGCTGCCCCTGTTCAATCTTCTTAAACCTGAGGATATAGATTGGCTTTCGTGCCTTTCGTGATTCAAAGGTGGAAGATGATTTGAACACTAGAGTGCCCAGAAATTTGTACTCCCATGAAGTGGCATCAGCCTTGTGATGTCGGGAATGGACTTACTGATGCCATTTGTAGATTGTTGATAGGAGTTCTTTGACTGGAATAAGAATCAGGGAGATCTTAGCGTCGATCTGACTGAACCAGAGAAGGTCTTGGATTAACTTTGACTGGATAAGAATCATAAAAATCTTAGAATCGATTTAACTGAACCAGACGAAAGTCTTGGAATATCTTCAACTGGAATAAGAATCAGGGAGATCTTAGCATCGATCTGACTGAACCAGAGAAGGTCTTGGATTAAATTTGACTGGATAAGAATCAGAAAAATCTTAGAATCGATTTAACTGAACCAGACGAAAGTCTTGGAATATCTTCAACTGGAATAAGAATCAGGGAGATCTTAGCGTCGATCTGAATGAACCAGAGAAGGTCTTGGATTAACTATGACTGGATAAGAATCAGAAAAAATCTTAGAATCGATTTAACTGAACCAGATGAAAGTCTTGGAATATCTTCAACTGGAGTAAGAATCAGGGAGATCTTAGCGTCGATCTGACTGAACCAGAGAAGGTCTTGGATTAACTTTGTCTGGATAAGAATCAGAAAAATCAGAATCGATTTAACTGAACCAGACGAAAGTATTGGAATATCTTCAACTGGAATAAGAATCAGGGAGATCTTAGCTTCGATCTGACTGAACAAGAGAAGGTCTTGGATTAACTTTGACTGGATAAGAATCAGAAAAAATCTTAGAATCGATTTAACTGAACCAGAAGAAAGTCTTGGAATATCTTCAACTGGAGTAAGAATCAGGGAGATCTTAGCGTCGATCAGACTGAACCAGAGAAGGTCTTTGATTAACTTTGACTGGATAAGAATCAGAAAAATCTTAGAATCGATTTAACTGAACCAGACGAAAGTATTGGAATATCTTCAACTGGAATAAGAATCAGGGAGATCTTAGCGTCGATCTGATTGAACCAGAGAAGGTCTTGGATTAACTTTGACTAGATAAGAATCAGAAAAATCTTAGAATCGATTTAACTGAACCAGACGAAAGTCTTGGAATATCTTTAACTGGAGTAAGAATCAGGGAGATCTTAGCGTCGATTTGACTAAACCAGAGAAGGTCTTGGATTAACTTTGACTGGATAAAAATCAGAAAAATCTTAGAATCAATTTAAATGAATAAGACGAAAGTCTTGGAATATCTTCAACTGGAGTAAGAATCAGGGAGATCTTAGCGTCAATCTGACTGAACCAGAGAAGGTCTTGGATTAACTTTGGTGGATAAGAATCAGAAAAATCTTAGAATCGATTTAACTGAACCAGACGAAAGTCTTGTGAGAGCATCTTTCTGAGGAATCCGCTGAAACAACCCTCAATAGATGTAGTTTTTGAGGGGACTACCAGGTCATGTAAGTAGCCAACGGTGTTTATTGATTCGTCTTTCCCTGAAAAGGTAAAGAGTTAGTCATATGCAATGTCATGATGTATGAAACGCATGATATATATCAAGCAATGATGCTCTCAAAATAAATGAGATTGTGTGATATGATGCGTATATGCCTGTATCATGATGTATGGAAATGTAATGTTTCTAGCTGGGGAAAATAAATCTTGGATAGCTGCTGAAGAATAGAGTTGGATTCTTCGTTTCCGCTGGGGATGGTGAATGAAGAGAATAAACCTGCAGGAGAGGATGACTCCGTTGGGGGAATAAACTGATGAGGAGATTACTCTATGGGGAAGAGATGTTCTGCTGAAGATTCCACTAATAAATTCCGCCGGGATGAATTATCGTTGCTGGTGATATTGAATCTTATTGGGGATTGAATTCTTGTTTATGAAAGGAAAGAAATCCACTGGGGATGATCTTCGGTTGCGACTTCTATGGGAATAACCTTTTAGACTCTTATGGGGATAATCCTTTGAGTTCTGCTGGGAATGATCCTTTGAACTCGGCTTGGGAGATTTATTTTTGTACTCCGTTGGGGATAAACTTCCAGAGTCTACTAGGGATGATTCTCCAAACTCCGTTAGGGATGCTTTTTGCGCTGGGAAAATTTTAACTCCACTGGGGATATCTTGTACCCTGCCGGGGATCATTCTTATATTCCGTTGGGGAAGATTAAGACTGTCGGGGATATCAAGCCATTTTAGTGTTGATGGTAGATAAACTCTACTTGGGGAGAATATTACCGATTCATTCACAGTTGCAACTCTCAGCTGGGGAGAGCTATCATTATTGTCTTACTCTGCGGGGAGTGAATTTTTCTTAGCCATGTTCTTCAGCTGAATTTACCTTGTACCTGGTGGACAAAGCAACTATACAGCTTGGACACTTCTTATTGCCCCTGTTTCTGCTATTACCAGTAATTCATCTTTTGTTTCCCATGTAAATATTTATGAGCAGCAATTAATATCAAATGCATATATAAAACAAAACAGATAAAGGAAAAATAGTTTGAAATTTCTTTGAAAATGAATTGTATTGATTTTGAAGTTGGGCCTGAAAATAGGTGTTTTTTGTACAAGAGGCTGACGTCCTAGTAAGAGAACGCCGCAGAACAAATAGAATTTACACAAATTTGTGAAAAGACTAAACAAAACAGCTGTGTGAATAATCCCACTGGGTTCTGACTCTGGTATTGCCTTTATGTCCTCGAGCATCTCATCACTTTTCTACTGGTTGAAGATGAATCAGGTTGATTAGTGTCGTCCGAGCTTGATAGTCGATACCGAAGTCTGGATGCAAAGTGATCCAATGAGACATAATGTTACGCTTTGATCCCTAATTTTTTCCTGGACCGCCCTTTCGGGTTTTCAATCCACCGGGATACCCATTTTTGCCCAAGCCGCCTTTTCAGGTTTTCGACTTGCCGGGTGTACAAATTTTTTTCATTTACATCCCTTTTTTTTTTATCCTGAACCCTTTTGGTTCGCCGGGAAGCCCTTATTTTTGTCTAGGCCAGTCAACCTAGCGGGTCTTTGATTATGCGTAGTATTTTTTCACTATGTCTACATTGACGGGGTGAGGAAGGTCGTCACCGTCCATGGTGGTTAGAATCATAGCTCCTCCTGAGAAAATGTTCTTAACCACAAATGGCCCTTCATAAGTAGGGGTCCATTTGCCCCTGGGATCACCTTGAGGTAACATGATGCGCTTGATAACCAGGTCCCCAACTTGATACTCTTGTCATCTAACTTTCTTGTTAAATGCCTTGATCATCCGTTTTTGATACGCCTTGGTAAGTCTCTTTTCGTCGATTAAGTTTAGCTGATCAAGCAGGGTCTGAATCCAGTCATCTTTGCTCAAACCTGCATCCTTCAAGATCCGAAGAGAGGGTATCTGAACTTCAATGGGCAAGACTTCCTCCATGCCATATACCAAGGATTAAGGTGTTACCCCTGTTTACGTCTGTGCTGAGGTACGGTACCCATGAAGAGCAAAAGGTAACATCTCGTGTCAGTCTTTGTATGTCACCGTCATCTTCTGCACAATATTCTTAATGTTCTTATTAGCTGCTTCGACATCCCCATTCATCTTCGACCGGTAGGGAGAAGAGTTGTGATGCTGTATCTTGAACTGCTTGTAGAGCTCAGTGATCATTTTATTATTGAGATTTGTACCATTATCCGTAATGATCCTCTCTGGTACACCGTATCGACAAATCAGATTGTGCCGAATGAACTGTGCCACGAAGTTCTTAGTTACTGTAGCGAAGGAAGCTGTTCAACCTACTTCGTAAAGTAATCAATAACTACCAGGATAAAACGATGCCCGTTGGATGCCGTAGGTCTGATCTCGCCGATCATATCAATGCCCCACATTCCAAAAGGCCAAGGTGCCGTCAAGACATTCAGAGGAATTGGAGGTATATGCACCTTATCAGCATAGACTTGGCACTTGTGACATGTCCAAGAATGCTGATAACAGTCGGCTTCCATTGTGGACATGAAATATCCTGCCCGAAGGATTTTCTTTTCCATGGTATATCCACTGGAATGAGTTTCGAAAGTACCTTCATGTAAATCTTCCATGATGCTTTATGCTTCATTCTTATCTGTCATACCCCAATTTTTGACCTAAGATCCCATTTTTATTTTTGCATTTTTATACAAAAGTGAAGGTCACTAAATACAGTTGGTTTTAACCTCTCACCTTCGAGCATTGATTATGCAGAAATTGTCAAGGGTTTTAAACATTCTTAGCCTATGTATCACTAACTTCTAATCAAGCACAAAATGTGTTTTTTTTGTTTCTTTGATTTCATGTGCTGACAGGTCTCCTTCGATTCAGCCTGCTTCGACTGGACAAGATTATTGCCTACAAACATGCTTCGATTGGGAAACATTGCTTCCTTCGAACACAGGCTTTCGATTGGGCAATATGTTTGTTTCGATCCACATGCTTTGATTGGGCACCATTACTTCCTTCGAACACGGGCTTTCGATTGGGCAATACATTTGTTTCTATCCAAGATTCGTTTGGGCAATACAGTCTCCCTTCAGTCACAAGCTTCAATTGGGCAACACAATCTCCCTTCAGTCACAAGCTTCGATTTGGAAATACAGTCTCCTTCAGTCACAAGCTTCGATTAGGCAATACAATCTCCCTTCAGTCACAAGCTTTGATTTGGCCATGTAGTTTCCTTCGAAGTGACCCCCTTTGATCCACAAGCTGGACATGTGATTTCCTTCAAAGTGGCCTCCTTCGATTCACAAGTTGGACCATTAAACCCTTCGAAGCAACGTACTTAGAGCACACATTATTTGGAAACGAACATTTTTGTGTAATCATGAAGCTGGTCAAAGTGATCAAAACAAAAGGGGGAAGCATTAAAGGAGTTTGTTGACTAAAGTCCCATATACTTCCAAACTCAAGCCAGCTGTGCTGCTATGCAGCAGTCCTGCACCAACCTGCCACTAAGCTCAAAAATACTGATAAGCCTGCGTTGTCTCAGTCCTGTACTTGCACAAAAAAGGAGTGCACAAGAGCTGCATTGAAGAAAACAAGGAGGCAATATACCCAAATAATTCAAATATTATTTTGTTTTCCCTCAAAAAATTTCAGCCACTTTGCCTATAAATAAGAGGCTCCAACACATGTTTTAGAAGAGGATTTTTGGGACCAGAGGAACAAATCCCCAAAAATTTTCTCAAACACAGAAAATCTCTCAAGTCCCTTCAACACTTGTGAGAACAAACCCAAACACTTACTTCCTTCGATTCTGAAGAACAACCACACTTCAATCTCCTTCGAATCAAAGAAGCATCACACTTGCTTTTTCTTTTCCTTCATATCCATCGCTCCAAGCACACCCTGTGACCCCTATTTCGAATCCAGCATCCAGGGCCACCACTCAAGGCCTAGCACACGTTCCAGCCTGAAGCAAGGTAAGTCACTCTTACCCTTGAACTTTTCGTTTTGTGGCATAACATGTAAATAATACTTTTGATCGTTTCAAACATGTACATAACACTTTATTTCTTTTCGTTTCCACCTACTTAATACGTTTTCAGAAGTTACCCCTTTCGTTTTGCTTTCTGTTTACCTGAACTAGCTTTAATCATTAAACTGTTTGAAAGATAAATACTAGCATGGCCTCAGGCCATGTTGTCATTTAATGTTTGAAATGAAAGAAACAGGAAACAGGAAATAGGAAACAAAGCTTCTAGCTTCTACCATCTTTCTCCAGGTCGATCGAAAGAGACAACCAGGAGGCAAACCATGTCCAATCGAAAGGCATTCCCTCGCTGCTTTCAACCTCCAGTCGAAGAAGGCAACAAGGCAGAACCAGAAGGCTTCGCCATACACTGACCTCCAGGCCCAGTCGAAGGATATAACTTTCCGCTGCCTTTGCCCAATCGAAGGACATGACCTCACCCCTGCCAAGGCCCAATCGAAAGACGTGACTTTGTTGTTGCCAGCCCGATCGAAGGAGGCCAACAAAATGCCAGTCGAAGTGTGCTACTGCCTGGGTCGAAAGACACTCTTTTTCCTTACTCTTATATTTTTTTCCTTCATATTTTTTATGCCTTTTGATAAGATTGTAATAGCGTAGGATTTTATCTTTCTGCATTTTATTTACTTTGTACAAATGCTAGTAATTAGGTGTGCATGGCAAGATAAAATCAACAAGTAAACAAACCAAAAAATCCAAAAAAAACACTCTTTAATCATTACTTGAACATATCTTAAAACTCACAAAACACTCAACAAATCAAAACTCCCCCAAGGGCATGTTATCTCTGTTCTACAGCGATACCGGCCATGCCTATTGCTAGAATGCGTGCGTTAATGTCGCCCACTAAAAAACACAAACAAATCAACCTTTTTCTAGAGGAACTACGGTGTTTTGATTCCTTCATTGGATACGTAGGCAAAGGGTTGCGAATCCCTCACGAACGCAATAATAAAAACTCATTTCTTTCCCCTTAAGCAAACATAGTTGTAGATGAATACACCCTTGTATATAACAAACAATTTTAACCAAAAAATAGATATTTCAAAAGGTTCCTGCGGAGTACCGCAGATGCATTGGGTGCTAATACCTTCCCATTGCATAACCAACCCCCGAACTCTCGATCTCTTTCAAAAACGCATTGTATTTTTTATTACTTTTAAGTATTATTTTACATTGCATGTTTTAGGGTTTTATTTCGCTCTTTTCCCTTTCCCCTTGGAAATAATAAAGCGCGGTGGCGACTCTTGCTTTTGTGAGTCAAGTTAATTAATAGCTTGATCTCCGATTTTCATCGCTACAGAATTGGCGACTCTGCTGGGGAATTATTGACCTCTTGCTGGTCCATCCCTAAGTGGGTTAAGCCTAATTTGTCATATTTGTTTTTTGTTATTATTACTTGTTTGTTTGATTATATGTGATATATTATGGTTATTTGGGTGTTAATTACAAAGGACAAGTCCTATACCCGGACTAAGTTACACTTAGGAATAGGACGGGTGGTATAGTCATGTTAACTTTGAGGGAGTAATCCCGAAGAAGGAGGCATGAAATCCTCCACTCAGTGGAAGCCCCTTTGACTGTATTATTCGTTTACCGAGTAATTGGGAAGACGTTATTGCTTTCAACCAGGGAGCCAGAGAAGCTGAGAACCATAGAACCCTTAAACCATCTTGGCCTTTTAGGTGTAGCGCGAAGATTATAACGGGGTAATCCGGAAGTAATTGTTACGCGATGCTATGCTCGGTTGAGTTTCTCTTTAGAATATTGCTAATTATTGAGTAATCAAGACGTTGGTAATATCCGAAGGAGGAATGTAGACTCCGGGAACTCTTAGAACCTTGTCTTGCAGGTGTGATTAAACCGTTAGTACATACTTTGGGGATGTTTTTTACCTTTGACTCCATGCTCGTGACGTTGAACCTTTCGACCTTGTTTGTGACCTTGCTTGTGGTTGTTGCATAACCATGCATTCATGCATCCATAAAACCCTTTTCACTTGATTTTCAAGAAATTTGGAAGTCTTTCTTTGTAAACATCACAAGTTTCGTCAAGCTCAATGGATCTTGGGTGTTGATAGGGTGAAAACCCTAATCCACCAAAATGGATGATTGATCTTGATGATAACTTGATCAACGCTTTGATCCAATTTAAAATTCATCTTCTATCTTCATAATTTGATGTTTACAACTTAATATCTTGAGTTCCTTGAAAGTCAAATAAAAACTCTCTTTTGCATATCATGCATCATTTTACATTTTTGGTTTCACTTTCAAAGGTCTTTTTCCATGTCTTATTTTTCCTTTGGTCTCACCAGTACAACACTCACGCTAAGGGAACAATGGAGAATATCAAGCAAGAGGTTTCGGAACTCTGTAGAGAGATGACTAATTTGAAAGCTAGTGTGGAGCCTTTAACTGGTTTGGTCTGAATTTTGGTTGCCGCCCAAGTCAACCCCTTTGCTAAAGCATAAGTGAATCTCTGTTGATTTTGGCCTTGAAGTTTAGGACAGGTTTCCTTCAGCACAAGTCCAGATGGAAAGCCTTCCCGGATTATTAACTTATTCATGCTTTTCTTGTTTATCAAAACATTGTTTGCATGTAAGAAATTGTTTGCATCTGAATGATTATCTTAATACAATGAGTATGTTTGTCTTGAAGAAATTCATTTGTTTCACTCATATTTGTTTTTAAATTTTAAATTTCTTTTTGCATTATGATACCAACTTGTTTCCCATTCTCTTGCCTAGGCAGAGATTGAAGGGAGGATGATGATCTAAAACACAAAATCTCTGGTTGCATGCTTTTTGAATAAAATCTTGCTGACGATGTACAGGCATTGTTTCAAATCCCTAAACATTGTAGATATAAGGAAGATAATCCCTTGATAACCCCTTTTGAGCCTTGAAGTAGGAGTTTCTTTTCTTTACGAAAAAACCCTCAAATTTTAACCTGGGGCAGGGTAGTTTTCAGTTAATCTGATTGAGTGTCCAAAATTCATAAGGAAGATATTTATGAAGAGAAACTACAAGGGCTATCCTTCATGTATAATGAAGCCAGAAGATGTGGAACCATAATGTTATCCCTCATTCATCAAGAAATGAGGCAGTCATAATCTTTTCAACAAGTTAAGACAAGCTAATGTCACACATTTTATTCAAAAGTCAAAAATTAAGAGAAAAAAACCTGCTAAGTCGAAAACTTGAAAACGTGCGGCTTAGGCAAAAATTAAGGCATCCCGCTGGACTATCAATTCAAAAGAATTAGTCCAGGCAAAAGTTAGGGAAAATAAAATTGCAAAGAAAGGACTACAAAGAAAAGTCCTCAGCAAAGAACAAATTGGTGACTACAAACACGAAGACATAAGGGTGGTTTCTACTCCGAAAGCCTCGTCGTTTCCTTAACCGTCACAAAATCCTTTTGAGAGATGAACACTCATATTGAATTAACTGAACATATGGTTGGAGAACATCATGAAGAATGGGTGGGCACCTATAAATTTTGAGCCTTAAAAATCTTTTTTCTAAAAAACCATGAACCAGGCCACGTTATAACCTTCAAAAGTCCTAATTGAAGCAAGGTTATTTTGAAAGCATATTTCAATGAGATAGTGTTCCTGACTCCCATGAATGTTTGTTAAATAGTTATGTTGGTATCATATGTTTTTCCTATACAAAAATAAATGGTGCTCTAACTCGCAAAATTTGTGCGATATCTTTTCAAAATCTTCAAGACTTACATAACTGTTGCATTAGAATTTTCATTCTCATAATAAACTTTTTCTAACTGCAAAACATTTGTTTGATATCAAGGAAGCTCACATATAAGCACTAGTGATGAGTTTGTTCTTTTAAGGCCTGAAACTCTGGTGAGTAATTAGAGAATCATTTCAAGAAGAAATCATATTAGGGGGCATGTCACATGAAGACCTTAAGAACAGACATATTGCTTATCCCATTTAATGCTTTCCCAACTTGTTTACCCTTTTGAGGAAAAATTTGAAGACTTTGTTGTGCCAAGTACAGTCAATCTGGGGCAATCACATCGATATTCGACAAACTTCTCTAAGAGTTTGAAGACCCTAAAGCATGGCGGATGCCAGGTATTTTGTAAAATCCTCTTGAGACGATTTCTTATCATCAACCATATAGCTTGTGGCATCTTAGAAGTGAAGTTATTCGTAAGAATTATCGTGCATCACATAGCTTATCATCAGTAAACTTGGGGAATCCAAAATTAGTCCCAGGGGCAATCCATATTTGTCAAGATATGTGATATGTATGGCACACATTATCAGAGTGTGGTGTTCCCAGTATCTCCAGCTAAGCATGACCTTTTTTCCAGCTGAAACATTGTTTGTGTTGTTATCCTTTCAATGGATTGTTTGCGATAGAAGACTGGACTTTGGGTTTCCTACCTGAAAATATCTTCCTCTCCAGAGATTTAAGCCTTGTAAAAGGACTTTGCTCCAATGATGGCTTTTGTTTTTATCTCCAGTAATGTTCCCATCCTGTTGAGATTAGCCGAGTGTCGAGTTGTACTATGATGCCTTATCATCTGCTGTCTATCTCCTCTATCTATTTTGTCAGCATATCGATGGTATTCATTTATTCATTCACACTTGGATCATGCATACACATTGATATTTGTTGATGTTCTTGATCTGTATACTTTGGTTATCATATTTCCTCTTTCCAAATAGAGTGTCAACTTAAGCAGAAAGTGTGCCTCCTTTCTAATTCCCCACTGAGTTAACTCTCGTGGAAGAATCTTGCTTTATCTTTCCTTTTCCATCTCTGGATAGGATAAATCCCCATTTGAGTTGTTTCCTCATTGGGTGGAGTCTTGTTTGACTGTTTTCTCTCTAGTTTATTCCTAGATTGAGCTTTGTCTCTTATGAACGATACCCTGCGGATATCTCTAGGCTGTGAAACCTAGATGAAGAGTGCATTTATTTTGCAATTTAAATACTTGGTCTCCTCAGGAAGGATTTATTCTTGGTTCCCCATTGAAGATGAACTTTATTCCCTAGTAGTGTTATCATAACCTTCTTCTGGAATATCGACGTGACAACAAGCGACCGACTCCTTATTTGAGCAGTTTGATTATTTCTGAATTTATTTATGACAAATGGCGGTCTCTTCATGAGCAGTTTTTCCATCCTCGATGAAATTATTGATTCTCACCTCCAGCCATATCTTCATGATATTTTGTTGGTATCTTTGAGAAAACAGCAAGCGGCGGTCTCTTCATGAGCAACTTGTATGTTATTGATACCTTTGAAAACAGCAAGCGGCGGTCTCTTCATGAGCAACTTGTATGTTATTGTCACCTTTGAAAACAACAAGCGGCAGTCTCTTCATGAGCAACTAGTGTGTTATTGTTCTCTTGAAAAACAACAAGCGGCAGTCTCTTCATGAGCAACTTGTATGTTATTGTTACCTTTGAGAAAACAGCAAGCGGCGGTCTCTTCATGAGCAACTTGTGTGTTATTGTACTCTTGAAAAACAGCAAGCGACGGTCTCTTCATGAGCAACTTATATGTTATTGCTACCTTTGAGAAAACAGCAAGCGGCGGTCTCTTCATGAGCAACTTGTATGTTATTGTTCTCTTGAAAAACAGCAAGCGGCAGTCTCTTCATGAGCAACTTATATGTTATTGTCACCTTTGAAAACAACAAGCGTTGGTCTCTTCATGATCAACTTGTGTGTTATTGTTCTCTTGAAAAACAACAAGCGGCGGTCTCTTCATGAGCAACTTGTATGTTATTGTTACCTTTGAGAAAACAGCAAGCGGCGGTCTCTTCATGAGCAACTTGTGTGTTATTGTTCTCTTGAAAAACAGCAAGCGGCGGTCTCTTCATGAGCAACTTGTATGTTATTGCTACCTTTTAGAAAATAGCAAGCGGCGGTCTCTTCATGAGCAACTTGTATGTTATTGACACCTTTGAAAGGAAGCAAGTGGCGGCCTCTTTATTTGAGCAGCTTGTGTATCCCCAACAATAATGCAAACAACACCTCTTCGGAAAAGTTCCATGGGGAAATTTGTATTTTATCCTTTTCAAGCGATATCTTGGTAAAATTCAGAAGTCAGAAATGTTTATTTCCAGTCTCAGTACTGATGCCAATCATTTTCCAGTCTCAGTACTGATGCCAATCATTTTCCAGTCTCAGTGCTGATGTCAATCAATCATCTGCCAGCCTTAGTGCTGATGTCAATCATTTCTTTTCCAGTCTCAATACTGATGTAAATCATTAAAGAGTCTCTCATTTGAAGCCTATGACTCTTGTTTCCCCAGTTGAGTTATAATCTCTTCCCCTATGTGATTATTGTGCTTGGTTTCTCCAGTAGTAGTTTGTCTCATATGGCATCATTCCTTGATAAATTCAAAATATCACATTCATATCATATTATAAACATATTTACGGTATCTTAAGGCTAAAAATTGTGTATTCTATATTTAAGTCCCTTCAATCTCGTCGAAATGAAGATTCAAATCTTCATAACTCCGGATATAAGAAACTTAAATAGGGGCAACTGTCATACCCCAATTTTTGACCTAAGATCCCATTTTTATTTTTGCATTTTTATAAAAAAGTCAAGGTCACTAAATACAGTTGGTTTTAACCTCTCACCTTCGAGCATTGATTATGCAGAAATTGTCAAGGGTTTTGAACATTCTTAGCCTATGTATCACTAACTTCTAATCAAGCACGAAATGTGTTTTTTTTTTGTTTGATTTCATGTGCTGACAGGTCTCCTTCAATTCAGCCTGCTTCGACTGGACAAGATTACTGCCTTCAAACATGCTTCGATTGGGCAACATTGCTTCCTTCGAACACGGGCTTTCGATTGGGCAATATGTTTGTTTCGATCCACATGCTTCAATTGGGCAACATTGCTTCCTTCGAACACGGGCTTTCGATTGGGCAATACATTTGTTTCAATCCAAGATTCGTTTGGGCAACACAGTCTCCCTTCAGTCACAAGCTTCGATTGGGCAACACAATCTCCCTTCAGTCACAAGCTTCGATTTGGAAATACAGTCTCCTTCAGTCACAAGCTTCGATTAGGCAATACAATATCCCTTCAGTCACAAGCTTCGATTTGGCCATGTAGTTTCCTTCAAAGTGACCCCCTTTGATCCACAAGCTGGATATGTGATTTCCTTCAAAGTGGACTCCTTCAATTCACAAGTTGGACCACTAAACCCTTCGAAGCAACGTACTTAGAGCACACATTGTTTAGAAACGAACATTTTTGTGTAATCATGAAGCTGGTCAAAGTGATCAAAACGAAAGGGGGAAGCATTCAAGGAGTTTGTTGACTAAAGTCCCATATACTACCAAACTCAAGCCAGCTGTGCTGCTATGCAGCAATCCTGCACCAACCTTCCACTAAGCTCCAAAATACTGATAAGCCTGCGTTGTCTCAGTCCTGTACTTGCACAAAAAAGGAGTGCACATGAGCTGCATTGAAGAAAACAAGGGGGAAATATACCCAAATAATTCAAATATTATTTTGTTTTCCCTCCAAAAATTTCAGCCACTTTGCCTATAAATAAGAGGCTCCAACACATGTTTTAGAAGAGGATTTTTGGGACCAGAGGAACAAATCCCCCAAAATTTTCTCAAACACAGAAAATATCTCAAGTCCCTTCAACACTTGTGAGAACAAACCCAAACACTTAGTTCCTTCGATTCTGAAGAACAACCACACTTCAGTCTCCTTCGAATCAAAGAAGCATCACACTTGCTTTTTCTTTTCCTTCAAATCCAGCGCTCCAAGCACAGCCTGTGACCCCTCTTTTGAATCCAGCATCCAGGGCCACCACTCAAGGCCCAGTACACGTTCCAGCCTGAAGCAAGGTAAGTCACTCTTACCCTTGAACTTTTCGTTTCGTGGCATAACATGTAAATAATACTTTTGTTCGTTTCAAACATGTACATAACACTTTGTTTCTTTTTGTTTCCACCTACTTAATACGTTTTCAGAAGTTACCCCTTTCGTTTTGCTTTCTGTTTACCTGAACTAGCTTTAATCATTAAATTGTTTGAAAGATAAATACTAGCATGGCCTCAGGCCATGTTGTCATTTAATGTTTGAAATGAAAGAAACAGGAAACAGGAAATAGGAAACAAAGCTTCTGGCTTCTACCATCTTTCTCCAGGTCGAACGAAAGTGACAACCAGGAGGCAAACCATGTCCAATCGAAAGGCATTCCCGCACTGCTTTCAACCTCCAGTCGAAGAAGGCAACAAGGCAGAACCAGAAGGCTTCGCCATACACTGACCTCCAGGCCCAGTCGAAGGATACAACTTGCTGCTGCCTTTGCCCAATCGAAGGACAGGACCTCGCCCCTGCCAAGGCCCAATTGAAAGACGTGACTTTGCTGTTTCCAGCCCGATCGAAGGAGGCCAACAAAATGCCAGTCGAAGTGTGCTACTGACTGGGTCGAAAGACACTCTTTTTCCTTACTTTTATCTTTTTTTCCTTCATATTTTTTATGCCTTTTGATACGATTGTAATAGCGTAGGATTTTATCTTTCTGCATTTTATTTACTTTGTACAAATTCTAGTAATTAGGTGTGCATGGCAAGATAAAATCAACAAGTAAACAAACCAAAAAATCCAAAAAAACACTCTTTAATCATTACTTGAATATATCTTAAAACTCACAAAACACTCAACAAATCAAAACTCCCCCAAGGGCATGTTATCTCCGTTCTACCGCGATACCGGCCATGCCTATTGCTAGAATGCGTGTGTTAATGTCGCCAACTAAAAAACACAAACAAATCAACCTTTTTATAGAGGAACTACGGTGTCTTGATTCCTTCATTGGATACGTAGGCAAAGGGTCGTGAAACCCTCACGAACGCAATAATAAAAACTCATTTCTTTCCCATTAAGCAAACATAGTTGTAGATAAATACACCCTTGTATATAACAAACAATTTTAACCAAAAAATAGATATTTCAAAAGGTTCTTGCGGAGTACCGCAGATGCATTGGGTGCTAATACATTCCCATTGCATAACCAACCCCCGAACTCTCGATCCCTTTCAAAAACGCATTGTATTTTTTTATTACTTTTAAGTATTTTTTATATTGCATGTTTTAGGGTTTTATTTCGCTCTTTTCCCTTTCCCCTTGGAAATAATAAAGCGCGGTGGCGACTCTTGCTTTTGTGAGTTAAGTTAATTAATAGCTTGATCTCTGATTTTCACCGCTACATTACCCACACATCGCAGTAAGGTTGAATCATGGTTACATTTGTAAAGAATGCTATTACTGATGAAGAACTTCGCCGAGAACCTCCTTAGAAACTTCTTATCATTAACACATGCACCCTCAGGGTATTCTTGAGCCTCAAGGTACCTTTTTACTTCATGAAACCAGGGTTTATCTGCTACCTCTTCAGTCTGAATATCACAACAATATGCAGCTTCGTCCAATCTTTCAAAAATAATTCGGGGAGCCTCGTTGTTCCGATTGACTTTGAACATAGAAGACATCGTAGCTAGCGTGTCCGCCAACTGATTCTCCTCTTTAGGGAAGTGTTCAAAGGTTATTTCCTCGAAATGTGGGAGCAACGTCAATACATACTCCTTGTAAGGAATAAGATTTGGGTGTTTCGTATCGCACTCGCCTTTGATCTGACTGATCACGAGAGCGGAATATCCGAAGACACTCAAGAACTTAATCCTTAGGTCAATTGCTGCTTGAAGACCCATGATGCATGCTTCATACTCCGCCATATTGTTGGTGCAGTTGAAACATAGTCGGGAGGTAAACGGAGTATGAGAGCCTTTAGGAGATATGATCACGACGCCAATGCCATTACCCAAAGCGTTTGAAGCTCCATCAAAGTACATAGACCATCAGAATCCTTCCTCAGGTCCTTCATCCGGTCCAGGTGTCTTACAATCAGTTACTAACATGGTATTCTCGTCCAAGAATTCAAAGTTCATAGACTAATAATCATCCACTGCCTGATGTGCCAAATGGTCTGCCAACACACTTCCCTTAATTTCCTTCTGGGTCGTATATTGGATGTCATACTCAGTCAAGATCATCTGCCATCTTGTTATTCTTCCGGACAAAGCAGGCTTTTCGAAGATATACTTGATTGGATCCATCTTCGATATCAATAGAGTAGTGTGAGTCAGCATATACTGTCGTAGCCGGCGAGTAGCCCATGCCAAAGCGCAGCAAGTTTTCTCGAGTAGTGAGTATCGGGTCTCACAGTCGGTAAACTTTTTGCTAAGGTAATAAATATCATGCTCTTTTCGGCCAGACTCGTCATGCTGACCCAACACACACCCCATTGAGTTGTCGAGTACTGTCAAGTATAAGATCAAAGGTCTCCCTTCAACTGGAGGCATCATAATGGGTGGCTCTTGGGGATACTCTTTGATCCTTTCGAAAGCGGCCTGACATTCATCGTTCCAACGTACCACTTGATCTTTCTTCAGTAACTTGAAGATTGGTTCACAAGTAGCAGTCAGGTGCGAGATGAATCGGGAAATGTAGTTCAGACGTCCCAGAAAGCCTCTGACTTCTTTCTAGTTTGGGGAGCTGGCATCTCTTGTATGGCCTTCACCTTTGTCGGATCCACCTGAATACCTTTATCGCTTACGATAAAACCCAACAGCTTACCAGATCTCACTCCGAAGGTGCACTTGTTCGGGTTTAACCTCAGCTTGTACAACTTCAACCTGTCAAACAGCTTCTGAAGGTGGTCAAGATGTTCTTCCTCTGTCTGGGATCTTGCAATCATGTCGTCGATGTATACCTCAATATCGTGATGGATCATGTCATGAAACAAAGCAACCATGACACGCTGATACGTTGCCCCAGCATTCTTCAATCCAAAAGGCATGACCTTGTAGAAAAAGGTACCCCACTGAGTAACAAAACTTGTCTTCTCCATGTCTTCGGGAGCCATTTTAATCTGATTATAACCGGAGAAACCATCCATAAAGGAGAATACCTTGTGCTGAGCGGTGTTGTCAACCAGAACGTCGATGTGAGGTAGAGGAAAATCATCCTTGGGGCTTGCCCTGTTCAGATCCATGTAGTCAACACACATTCGAACCTTACCATCCTTCTTCGGTACCGGAACCACGTTGGCCACCCATTGTGGGTAATAAGTAACTGCTAGAAAACCGGCATCGAACTGTTTCATAACTTCAACCTTGATTTTCTCAGACATCTCTGGGCGCATTCGGCGGACCTTCTATTTCACTGGAGGACAGTCTTCTTTGGTAGGAAAACGGTGAACCACAATATCATTATCCAACCCAGGCATGTCTAGATAAGACCAGGCAAAGATCTCAACATAGTCACGCAGCATCCGAATCAACCGTTGCTTCACATTAAGTTCCAGATTTGCACTGATCCTAACCTATTTCTTGTCTATCTCCATACCCAGATTGACTGATTCCACCGGCTCTTCGTGCGGCTGAATAACCCTCTCTTCCTGAAGTAACAGTATTAAAAGTTCACCATGCACTTCGCAATCATCTTCACCTTCGTCTTCGGCTAAGTTGATCGGACTTTCGAAGTCATAACTGGCAGTAGCAGAGTCGTTACCAGTGAGATCCAGAGTGGATGTAGACCTGTATATGTGAGTGTGTGTAAAATAGCTGTTTTGCAATATGTAATAAAAGAAAAACAAGGAGCACAAAATTTGAAATGCAAGAAACGTCCAATGCTTTTATTAATGATATATGAAAATGACACACATAAAGCCCTCACAAATGAAGCTACGGTGCCCCGGGTAAGACACCAGGCCGTAAAGCTTAAAACATTGTCTGTTACAAATACAAAAACAAAAGTCTCATTACTGGGTGATAACAGAAACGGGTATAGAATCCTTCGTTGTCCAATTGCTTAGTCCACCATCAGCAGTCGGGTAGATCCAATTGTCAATATCAAACTCTTCATCATCGTCATCCCCGATAGCATTCACTCCCACATCTTGTTTAGGCTTTTCTGGTGCTCTAAACTCAATCTCCTTCGCATCAATTAAGTCCTGTATTTTGTTCTTCAAAGCCCAACAATCATCTGTATCATGCCCCGGGCTATCAGAGTGAAAAGCACAACGAGCATTAGGGTTGTACTTAGGCGATGCAGTGTTGGGATTCTGCGGAGCCTCCCTTGGAGTTACTAGATTGGTCTTCAATAACTGCGGCAGAATTTGAGACAAAGTCATGTTGAGATGAGTGAATTGTCTCTGCGGTATCTCGGCCTTTGAATGATTGTTGCGCTGAGGAGCACCAGCAGGTCTTGAAATAACAACCGCATTAACAACTTGGCGGTGTTCAGGTCTATTCTGGCTTCTCGATCTGTAAACAACATTGGACTCCTTCTTAAAAGGCTTCTTCTCGGTGCCTGATGAAGCACCCTTTTGTATCTTACCAGACTTAATACCAGCCTTAATCCTTTCACCGGTCATAATTAGCTCTGTAAACCCAGACGAAGAGCTTCCAATCACATGGTTGAAAAACGGACTAGACAAGGTCCCCAGAAACATATCCACTAGCTCCCTATCAGCCAAGGGTGGTTGCACTCTTCCAGCGAGATCCCTCCACTTCTGAGCATAATCTTTGAAACCTTCACCCGCATCCATTGACATACCCTGGAGTTGGGTACGCGTGGGAGCGAGGTCGGCATTGTATTGGTACTTCTTGTAGAAAGCAGCAGCCAAATCTTCCCAACTACGGATACTGGCTCCTTCTAACTGGTAAAACCATTCAAGCTGAGTCCCTGAGAGACTGTCTTGAAAGAAGTGGATCCATAGGTTCTTATCAGCGGTGTACGACTGAATCTTCCTTACATACGACCGGAGGTGCGGTTTTGGGCAAGAAATTCCGTCGTATTTAGCAAAGGCTGGTGCTTTAAATTTGTGGGGAATCACCACCCCAGATGATAGACCCAGATCATCGAAGTCTAGACCAGGCACTTTCTGAACTTCCATCGCACTCAATCGGTCTTCCAGTTGCTTGTATCTATCCTCAACCGGAGGATACTGGTCTTCGCCGAAGTCTGTCTCGTTGTCTGAAACCACAGGGCTAGGAGCCCTCCTTTGTTCCTGACTATCTTTCCCTCCAGATGAGGTGGTCAAATCAACTTCATCTCGTAGCCTGTTTCTGAACCTGTGACCTATGTTAAATAGGATTGTCCTCTTCTTCTTCTTCTTCTTCTTCTTCTCTTTCAGAATAAGGGTCTTCAGATCTTGCTGACCCTTAGCTAGATTCATGAACAGCTCTTGGAATTGGGAGTTTTGAGCCTGCAGAGCCTTGATTACTTGTTCAGTCGATGGTTCAGAAGACATGATGCTGAAATAAACAACGAAGAAGATGAGAAAACCTGTAAGGGTACCTGTTATGATGTGCATGGGAATGATGTGCGTATGATATGATTTCAAAGACATCGAGAGATTCAAATTCGTAAACAAGAAATGAAACACACTTTTATTAGATAAACCTTGAAATTAATTGTTCAACAAATTTCCCTTAAGGCGTTACAAGAAAGGAAATACTGAAAAGTAAATAAAAACTGGAAATAATCAAAGGACATCAACGCTCCCATGGTCGTTTGCCTTTAGTGCTGACATAGTCATTGATGATCTGCTCTTTCTCCAACTGCTGAGTCAACTTCTGGATCTTTCGCTCTTGCTTGTGATACTTTTCTCTATAAGTATCCCGCTCTTCTCTTAGCTGCATCCAGGACCTCTTCAATGCCCCAATGTCAGTAGTCATATAAGGGTGGAGGATGGTAGGAAGATCCCCCTCTTCATTAGCAACTTCAACAATGATAGGCAAGACGGCTTCATACGACATTCCCAGCTTTTGGGCATGGATGTGAACCCATCTGAGATATGGCTCCATCGGAAGTGAAGTCTTTGGGCCCAGCTCGTTGGATCAGATCTGTGAACTCTATCCCAAGCCCTTTATGAATCTGCGGCGTTGCTCGTTACTATCCCCTTGAAAATCAAAGTCGATACTAGGCATTAGAAGCTCATGAGGTCTTTCCCTTCTGGCTCGCCCAAACTGACGTAAGGCCAAGCATGGATTGTAAGTAATTCCTCCATGGGTTCCTATCAGCAGAACATTGGGGTACTCTCCACATCGATCAATAATAGCCACCTCGTCCATACCCTTAATAGTCCAAATGATGTCATTGTGAGAGAGAGAGAGACATAACCCTATAAGCCCAACCCATGCCTTCTTTATTCTTCAAAACTGACTTGGGGAGGTGAGAAATAAACCACCTTGCTAACAATGGAGCACAGCACATCAAGGTTCCTCGCTTCCGAGCAGTACGGGCATAAAGCTGATGAAGAATGTCACCCAGGAGAGTGGATACAGGATTACCGAAGATGAAGATTTTTACCGCATTCACATCAACAAAGGAGTCAGAGTTAGGAAACAATACCAAGCCATATATCAGAAGAGCCAGAATATCTTCGAATTCCTGGAAGTCTAGACTATCCCAGAAATTATTAGCCTTACCAACCAAGAACTTAGTCAGAAAGCCCTTTGCTCCACTACGAGTTTCCCAATTAGCCATTACCTCATCCTTTGTCATATGAAGGGCTGAAGCAATCTCTTCTGGCCTAAGGATCTTCTCCCAACCTCTGAATGGGGTCTGCTCCAGAATAGGGATACCCAGCAGATCAGAGAACTCTTCTAAGGTGGGGACCAACTGGTAGTCCTGAAAAGTAAAGCAATGGTACAGTGGATCATAGAAATGGACTAGGACACTCATCATCTGCTCGTCCAATTTGGAGGTGACCAAACTAAGAAGATGCCCATGTCTTCTAATGAAGGAGGTAGTATCAGACATCTTTGCAACCAATTCTTTAAGCATAGTGGGAACTTGGACAAAGTTGATCCGGATGGTGTTCCTACGCATAGGTGTCATGACCTACAAAACAGAACAAAGATGAATCCTTCCTGTCTTTGAAATAGGTTAGTCCAATGCAAGATGTATGCAATGTTATGATGTCATGATGTCATGATGGAAAGCACACCACAAGTACCCACAAATAGCAAACATGGTAAAGGCACACAAGTCACATAGAGAGCCCTTAGATTTCAGGCTGGCAAGGAGCTTAGGTACTACCCTCTTTCAGTTCAGTTGGTTCAAACCTGTCCTAAAAATAGTAACCGGGTTCTAGAGGATCTCAATATCACTGACTACCCTCGATCGGTCATAATTCCAGTTTAGCAACCTTTTCTTGCGGCCGAAATCATCGTGAGAGTTTAGTCTCAATGAGTGTAGCATACTGCTACTGTTCTATGGCCAAGTTGGTCAATTTAAAGGTTCTAAGGTCAGTTGGTGCTTAATGACCCCTTAGCAGACCCATATTCTCCTCGTTCCAACACAAGGGATATCGGTACATACTAAAGTGCCACACCAATGTAGCTACTGCTTCAACCGTATCGATCTACGCCGTACAGTTCCCTCACAGTTTATTGCTACTTACCTAAAGGGTATCCCCTAGATCCGGGTTAGGATCTATAGTAACTCCGATTCAAAGCCACAAATATAAAGAATGCAAAGCAAACAATTGAAAACATAATGATCTAATCCTAAGGTACACCCCACTTATTTATTGTCCCCAGCAGAGTCGCCAGTTCTGTGATACGGTGGGAAGAACTGACTGTTTTTTGGAATGCTGGTTTGCGTTTTGCGTTTGTTTTTGCAAAATGTCGCGGTAAGCAAGAGTCGCCACCGAATTTTATTTTATCCAACAAGGAAAGGAAAAAAGCACAGAAAAATTCCTTTTTCGAGATATTTCTCAGGTTCGGGGGGTAGATTATAGAAAGGGAAGGTTTTAGCACCCTTTCTATCTGTGGTTATCCACGGGCTCTTAGGTACTTGCTCATATTGTTTTCAAAATTGCTTTTCTTTGTGTTTGTGGGTTTGAAAAAAAGTCTTTGTTTGAAAAGGAATGTAAGTGTGAAAAAGTTTTTGTTTTTTGAAGGAGCAAGTACTTAAGAACCATCTACCTACTCGAAAAAGGAATCGTTCTATGCTATCTTCCTTTAGGCAATGTTATTCTACTATTGATGAGTAGGTAGCACCGTCGTTGGAGTTTAAGGGTCAATTCGAATTTAGGGACTTACGGTCACCAAAGCAATGTTAGGACGCCTTAGCGGTAACCCTAATGTCTTAGATCATTTGTTTTGAGGCAACAATATCCGAGGCAACCATTTCGAGGAGACTATGATCTTTGGACAAGAGGACGACCTCTAAAGTGACCTATACTCAATGACTGTGTACGAAGGCAACCAAGTGGGGTGTACCCTAAGAGTGCGCATGTGCGAGTGTGTTGTTTTCAGTTATTTTGTCTTTGTACATGTCAATGGTTATCTATGTTGATTTTAGGTTAAACATTCATTCTTGTCATGCATCCCTATTATCAAACATCTAACAGTTTATAAGTTGCGAAAATTAAATTACGGAAATTTAACTAACTATTACAAGGCGTCAGGTATTTACATCGCCAGAAGCAACCCTTTGAAATTTAAATGCGGAAAATAAATAAAGCGGTAAAGATAGTCCTAATTATCTAATACATTCTGGAAACAAATACAATATGATATAAAATGGATCGCGTGCGGGAAATTAAGTCGAGTGCGAGTTCTAGGGTTTTGACCCTTTGTTATTAAAGAAAAGATTTTTTTGGTTATTTTTGAATTAAGAAATAAACTCTCCTAAATTAATTATTAAATTAAATTAATTAAACTAATTAATGAAAATAAATATTTTTGGGGTTTTTTTATTTTTAAAGGAAGAAAATAAAATTGATCAATGTTAATAAAACCTAATTATGTCTAAATTAATTTTATTATTTACAAAAATATATTAAAGTTATCCTAATTAAAACTAAATTAATATAATTAGTATTTATTAATAAAAATTAAAATTTGGTTTTAATGAAGAAAAATATTTTTTGGTTTTATTTTTATGAAGAAAACGATTTGATTGGTTAGTTAATAATAAAAATAATAACAAAACAATAAAATAAAAAAATATAAAATAAAGACATATAGGAGGGTTTGGGCCTGAATGGGAGGTTCAGCATAGCAATTCCATGGCCCAATTTGTGCAGGCCTGGTTGACTTTGTGAATTCCATGTGCACCTTTTGACTTGGTCCCATGGTAGACCATCATCTTGGATCACCAGATTTGGCCTTGGGCCATCTGGCGCTTTGATATTTGAGGATGCATGATAGGCCATACGCTTGGATTTGCACTGGATAACCTGTAGAAAAATAACAAATGCAATTTGGAGGACCTGGGATTCGAACCCAGGTCCTGAAGGAGTTTGGATGCACGCGTTCACCACTAGGCCATTGTGTGTTACTTGTTAGTATATTAAACAAAAATAATAATAAGACAAAACGCATTATATTGCCAGAAAATTAAAAAAAGTGCACGAAAGTTGAATGGTCCAATCAGAGGGAGACACGCCATCGTCCCTGACCTTCAAACCCTGTAACTTTACCTGCGGATTTAAATCCGCAGCTAAATGCATGGGTCATTCCTAAAATCAATTCCATGCCATATAAATTCCTCCCAAGACCATGGTTGTGCTCGTCTTTCTCCTCCGGTCATGTCCATGGCCATTATTGGGGCTAATTTTACCTGTAAGGGAAACGCCCAAAAAGCAAACCACAAAACCCTAGATTCGGTGCTTGGCTTTACATGTCATATAAATAAAATTGAGTGATACAGAAAGCTTAGAAATTTGATGAGGATCATGAATATGCCCATAGTTTGTGCAAAAGATGCAAGAAATAAGATTTGTGAATTCAAGAGAAGGGCGATATTTTGAGATACTTACAGAGCTTTTGAGCATGTATGGAGACTGGCTTTGGGTTGGTTCTGCTTCAGTGATTGTCAAGGAAACGATTGAGATTGTTCTTGGCTTCTGAATTTTCCTCTAAGTGTGATTTTGGTTTCACACTTTTTTGTGAGTTTTGCAAGTTTTGCTTTGCTTCTTTCTGCAGCCTCTAGGTCTCAATTTCGTGCCTTTGCCTTCTATATGTATCATGGAATGTATTAGGTCAACAAATATGCTTTGAATCCTTCCACATCAATGCCATGGGATTTGATTTGATTCACCATTGAAAACTTGCCAAATTTGTCAAAAACTCAATCTTTTTGCACATGGAATGCTTGATACGAGTTTGATACCCTTGATGATGATGATCCAGTCCTGAAATAGCCAAAAAGATATCAAGCAATCAATATTTGGATTTTATTTGATTTAATTTGATTTAAAATGAAATAATTCAATAAAAAATCAAATAAAATAATAAAATAAATAAATGGACACAAGGCTGAAGCTAGGACACGTGGACAATGATGCAAGTTCAAATGAAGTGGAAAAGAATGGGCCTATTTGACAAAATTTGAAGTTTTGGGGATAGTTGACTTTTGGCAATTTTGCAAAAATTCCCAACTTCAACAATGCATAACTTCTTCAATTTTGCACTTTTGGAAGTGTTCTTGGACTTTTTGGAAAACTTGATATGCCCTCTAACCAAACATTTTGGTCTCATCTCATTTTGATATTCCATGCTCAAGTTATAAGCTTTGGAAAAAAATGTGTTTTTGTTGACTTTCAAAAATGACCTATAATGTCCAAATTTATAACTTCTTGTGAGTGCATTTTCTGATCTTGGGGTATGAAGATGGATTTTAGGAAATTGAATCCTCTTAAAACTGAGTTTTGGATGTGTCCTTTCTCATAAAGTATGATAAAGTTATGCTTGGTCAAATTTGAGTTGACTTTTCCTACAAAACCCTAATTTAGCAACTTTTGAGTCTTGATGAATTTTGAGCAATCCTTGATGAATCATGATCAACCCTTGATCAAATGATGAAATACCATTCAAAATGAGAATGTTGACAAAAAATCTTGAAGTTTGACTGTTTATAGGTCACAGTTGACTTTTGCCCTAGCATAGTCGATTTTTGAACCCTTTGAGCAATTGACTGAGCAAACTTCCTCTGCAAGGCTTGAAATTTGACATGGATGACCTTGAGAACATATTAGAACATTAGGGAGCATTTGAGGTCATTTGGTCTCAAGGATCTTGATGCAACACAAAACCCTAATTTGGGGTTGACTGCCTTAGGAGATGATTTGTCTGACCCACTCTTGAGCAAACTTGAGCAACTTGGAGATTTTTTTTGCCATGTTTTGAGAAATATGAGAGGGCAAATTTTGGGGTACAACAGAATGTAACTGCTCACGGTATGTAATAGTTTAATTAGGATTTTCTTTTATTTATCATTTTACGGGTTTTTGGCTATGTAATTAATCCCCCTCCCCGAAGCCTTGTAATAGCGTAGTTTTTATTTCTCGCATTTTAATTCTCGCAAATATTAACTATTAGATGTATGTTAATAGGATTGTATGACAAGATTGCATGTTAATTTAAAATGGTTAGAAAACCCTAATGTGCAAAGATAATAATTGAAATCAAATCACTCGCACATGCGCACTCCTAGGGTATGCTCTCATTTCGGTTGTCTTCGGTAAACGATCATTAAGTATAGGGTGTTTTAGTGATTACCCTCATGTATAAACAAAGATCAAATGTCCTATTCGGAAATGTTGCCTTGGAAACATCGCCTCGGAAATGTTGCCTCGAATATGATCTTAAGACATTAGGGTTATTACTAAGACGTCCTAACATTGCTTTAGTGATTGTACGTCCCTTTCAAATTGACCCTTACAACTCCAATGACGGTGCTTCCTATTTCTTAAATAAGTAGGATAACACTGTCTAAAGGACATGAGAATAGAAACAATCTTTTTTCGAGTAGTTAGATGCTAGTAGGTACTTGCTCAAAAAAAACTTTTCACACTTACACTTTTTACAAACAAAGTTTTCAAAAACACTTCGTAACACTCTTGAAGACAGAAGCAAGGGTTAAAACGAAGTAAAACAAAAACTTTTCAAAAAAACACACACAAGCAACTTTAAAATGATGAGCAAATACCTAAGAGCCCGTGGAAAACCACAGATAGAAAGGGTGCTAATACCTTCCCTTTCTATAATATACCCCCCGTACTCAAAATCTCGAAAAGGGAATTTTTATGTGCTTTTTTTCCTTTCCGGTTGGATAAAATAAATGTCGGTGGCGACTCTTGCTTACCGCGATATTTTGCAACCAAAAAACACAAAACGCAAACTGGTATTAACAGTCGGTTCTGCCACCGTATCACAGAACTGGCGACTCTGCTGGGGAAAGTTTAAGTGGGGTATACCTTAGGAATAGTTCATCATAAATTGCTTCTCTTGTTTGTTTTGGTTGCTTTACTTTTAAGGGTTTTGTATTGGGAGTTACTATAGATCCTAACCCAAATATGGGGACACCTTTTAGGTAAGTAGCATAAACTATGAGGGAACTGTACGACGTAGACCAATACGATTAAAGTAGTAGCTACGTTGATGTGGCACATTGGTTGGTATCGGTATCCCTTGTGGAGAAACGAGGAGAATACGGGGCTGCTATGTGTGTCGTTAAGCATCAACTGAACTTAGAACCCTTAATCGACCAACTTGGCCATTATGAAGTAGTGAGATAGCCGGCCTCGGTGTAAAGCTGAGAACTGGTTGATACTCGATACTACACTCATTGAGACCATACTCTCGAGATAGTTCCGGCTGGAAGAAAAGATTGTGTGAGCTGAAACCATGACCGATGGAGGATGGTCAGTGATATTTAGAACCTCTAGAACCCAGTTACTTTTACTAGGACAGGTTAAAACCAACTGAACTTCAAGAGGGTACTACCATTGACCCCATGCAAGCCTTAAACTTAAGGGCTTTTGTGTGACTTGTTTGCCTTTGCCATGTCTGTTATCTGCTATACCTATTGTTTGTTTTACCATGACATCATGCATCATAACATAGCATGCATACCTCATTATACTAACCATTTCAAAGACCAAGGGGATTTATCTTTATTCTGTTTTACAGATTATGGCTTCCGTGCGCAGAAACACCATCCGAGTTAACTTTGTGCAAATACCTGCTCAGCTCAAAGAGTTAGCCTCAAGAGTATCTGAGACTTCTTCGTTCGTTAAGAGACATGGTCAGCTTCTTATCCTGGTTACCTCAAAGTTTAATGAGAAAATGACGAGTGTGCTTTTCCAATTCTTCGATCCTGTGCATCATTGTTTCCCCTTCCTAGATTATCAGATGGTTCCAACTTTGCAAGAGTTTTCTCACTTATTGGGCATATCCATCCTTGAGCAGATGCCCTTCACAGGTATGGAAGAGACTCCTAGACCAGAAGATATTGCTTCAGCTCTGCATCTGAAATGGGCTGATGTAGTATCCAATTGGGAGACACGAAGCAGGGTTGAAGGTTTCTTAGCCAAGTTTCTGATAAGCTATTCTGGGATATTTTGGACTTTCAGGATTTCGAAGATATCTTGGCTCTCCTTATCTGCGGTTTGGTTCTCTTCCCGAATCCAGATTCCTTTATAGATGTGAATGCGGTTAAGATCTTCCTGTCTCGCAATCCAGTGCCTACTCTTCTGGGTGATATCTTGCATGCCCTCTACACTCGTACTGTGCGTAGAAGAGGGACTCTTATGTGTTGTATGTTGTTGATGTCGAGGTGGTTTATTTCGCACCTCCCTAAGTCGGTGCTGAAGAACGAAGAAGGTTTGGGATGGTCTTACAGAATAATGTCACTTGCTCACACAGACATTCTCTGGAGTTCCCGAGTTATGGAAAGCACTGTTGTCATTGATCATTGTGGGGGATACCCTAATGTCCCATTGCTTGGAATCAGAGGGGGAATAACCTACAATCCTTGTCTAGCATTGCGACAGTTTGGTCATGCTCGGAGAGACGGTCCCCATGAGCTACTTCTTACGGATATTGCATTTGACTACAAGGAAGACGTTGATGAGCATCGCCTGAGGTTTATACGAGCTTGGGGCATGGTGAACAAATCTGACCCTCAAGAGCTAGGACCAAGGACCTCCCTTCCAATTCAGCCTTACCTACAATGGGTCTGAGCTCGTGCCCAAAAGCTTGGGATGCCCTATGAAGCAGTATTGCCAGTAATTGTGGAACCCACTAATGAAGAAGGCGTTCCTTACACAGTTCTTTACCCTTACATGCCCACTAATCTTGGGGCGTTACAAAGGTCCTGGATCCAGCTGAAAGAGGAGAGGGATACCTACCGGGAAACGTACCATGAGCAAGAAAGGAAGATCTTGAAGCTTACTAGAAAACTCGAGAATGAAGAACGATCAATGACTACGTCAGCACAAAGGGGAAGCGTCCATGGGATTTTTGATTTTGCTTTTTCTATGTTAAGATTTGTTTTTCATGTAACGCCTTCAAGGCATTGTTGAACATTTTTACAAGTTAATCTAATAAAGTTTGTTTATTTTTTGGTTTGCAAATTTAAATCTCCCAAAGTCTTTGAAATCATTACATACACATCTGTGATATGGTGGAAGAACCGACTATTTTTATTGGTTTGCGTTTTGCGTTTGTGTTCACAAAATGTTGCGGTAAGCAAGAGTCGCCACCGACTTTTATTTTATCCAACTGGAAAGGAAAAAAGCACAGAAAAATTCCTTTTTCGAGATATTCTGAGTACGGGGGGTAGATTATAGAAAGGGAAGGTATTAGCACCCTTTATATCTGTGGTTTTCCACGAGCACTTAGGTACTTGCTCATCATTTTTAAAATTGCTTCCATGTTTGTGTGTTTTGAAAAGTTTTTGTTTTACTTCGTTTTAACCCTTGTATCAGTCCTCAAGAGTGTTACGAAGTGTTTTTTGATAAAAAAAACTTTGTTTGAAAAGAGTTTAAGTGTGGAAAAGTTTCATTTTGAGCAAGTACCTACTAACATCTACCTACTCGAAAAAAGAATGTTTCTGTTCTTGTTTCCTTTAGACAACACTATCCCACTATTAGTGAGTAGGTAGTACCAGTGTTGGAGTTTTAAGGGTCAATTCGAAAGGGACGTACAATCACTAAAGCAATGTCAGGACGTCTTAGTAATAACCCTAGTGTCTTAAGATCATATTCGAGGCAACATTTCTGAGGCAACCTTTCCGATGCAACATTTCCGAACGGGACATTTGATCTTTGTTTAGACAAGAGAGCGACCAATAAAACACCCTGTACTTAATGATCGTTTACCGAAGGCAACCGAAGTGAGAGTATACCCTAGGAGTGCACATGTGCGAGTGATTTGATTTCAAGTTATCATCTTTGCACATTTAGGGTTTGCTAACCATTTTAAAATTAACATACAGTCTTGTCATGCAATCCTATTATCATATATCTAAAAGTTTAATATTTGCGAAAATTAAAATGCGAGAAATAAAACTAAGCTATTACAAGGCTTCAGGGAGGGGGATTAATTACATAGCCAAAAAAACCGTAAAAACGATAAATAAATGAAAAGTTCTAATTAAACTATTACATCACATGAGGAGTTACATTAATAATTGAAAAAATAATAAATGCGCGATGAATCGAGAATGAGAGAAAATTAGGGTTTTGACCCCGTCTAAACCTAGTTGAAAGAAAAATCATTTTTTGATCGTTTTTGATTATGTTGAGAAAAATAAGGTTTTAATTAAATAAGTACAAACCTAATTACTAATTAATTTAAATTAAGAGAAATAATTAAACTTGACCTATTTTTATATTTTTGTTATTTTACGGAAAGAAAATTAAATCAAACAAATCCTAATTTTCTAATTGATTTTAATTTATTTACAAAAAAAAGTTAAAATTACCCTAAAGTTAATTAAACTAATACTAAATTAATTTTGACGAAATAAATAAAAAAACCTAAATTCTAATTTGATGAAAAGTTGATTTTATGAGTTTTTGGTAAAAAAGAATTAATTTTTGTGTTAGAAAATAATTTAAACAAAAATTAAATAAATAAAAGAAATATAAAAGAAAAGAGAGAAATGGGCCTGATATCAAAGTAAAAGGGGGTGTCAATAAGCCCAATATGCCTTGGTCTATGTTGACCTTCAGATTCCATGCTGCACATTTGACTAGGCCTATGGTAGACCTTCATGTGCCAGGAGTTGGATTTGGTTGGCTTTAGATCCAATGGTTGAGAGCTGATGGTATATGGTAGATCTATGGGAAGCCTGCGCATGGAATTACATATAGCAAAATAATATTGAAGAACAAGGGGACCTGGGGATCGAACCCAGGCCCTTTAGCATCTGGCCATAGCGTGCTTGCCAACTGGGCTGGATGATTCTTTTGTATCTGAAATAAACAATAATTAATATAATGGAAAACAAGATAATGTAACCAAAAACGCGCGAAGTTTGAATGGACCAGCCAGGGGGTGCCACACCATCATCTTCTCCAGCGTCCGTCGTCTTAGGTAAAACAACTTTTACCTACAGACGTTCTCTATAGGTATAGCCCTGTGATTTTCCAAAATCCACTGCACGCATGAGAAATTAATTTTAGTGGTACCAATCAACTCGTCGCAACCTCACGAGCATCATGGTACCACTCTTCATAGCCAATTGTCCCTGCAATCAAAACCCCTAAAAACGAAACCTAAACCCAAATCATGGGAAATCTCTGTATGGCTTGAAGATGTGAAAAACACAAGAAGGGGGGGGGGGGGGGGGGGGGGGTTGAATTGGAAAACTTAAAACAAATGGCTTGACAACACAGTATTTTTATCCTGGTTCGTTTGATCTCAAACTACTCCAGTCCACCCGTCAAGGTGATTTCGCCTCTCTCCAACGAGGTCTTAATCCACTATTTTCAAAGGATTATAATAGCTACTTTAACAACTATTAAAGTCTTCTTGAGTACAACCACAGACCGGTTTATCTCAAGGAAATCTTTTACAAATGAATTGAACTAGTGTGTATGTTGTTTTCTTACAAAACCGTATATCACAACTGTGATAATTACACAAACTAAGATTGGAATAGAAAGACTTTGGTAAAGCTTGAATGAGCGTGGTTTGAATAGCTTAGCAAATTGAGTGTGCACGTACATGCTTCTTTTCACAAGCAGTTCTGTTTATATAGGCAAGCAAAGATACATTGTCCATAAATCAAGTTTAATGATAATAATGCACTTTCCTTTTGTAGAAGATCTTTGTCTGAAGAAGGCCGTTAGTATTTAATTTAGTCTTGAATGCCTAGTAACGCTTCAGAATCTTCTTTGCTGTTTCTGCTGATAACGCTTCAGAGTGTAGATGACTTGGAAAGAATGTCTTTAATCAGAGTCAGAGTGTATTTGATTAGGCGCAGATTCAGGTCACCAAACTTTAGTGTTTCAGCGTGTGACATAGGTTGCTGATTTTCTGATGCTGCTTCTATTCTGATGCTGATTCTATCAGAGCTTCTGCATATACATAACATAATTTTCAGGAGCATAATTGTTCTTTGTATATACCTTAGGAATAATTTTATTCTTTGTATTTTGTTATCATCAAAACATTACTCAAGGGTTGTAGAATCAAACTTTGTTCTAACAATCTCCACCTTTTTGATGATGACAAAAACCAGATTTTTCAATAAAGAGTAAGGAACAAAAAGTATAGAGTTAAGTAGAAAAACTCCCCCTGAGTTGATTACTTCCTTTTAACTCCATGAATATTTGAGCATCAGAATCTTACTGTATCTTTCAGCAGAGTTTTGTACCTGTTAAAGCTTTTTTTGGAAAAGAGAATTTATGTAGATTAGAATGTTTGAGACTTATGTCTCAGTAATCCGCTATTGAAAATATCTTTTTCTTTCTCCCCCTTTTTGTCAGTTATAAAAAAAAACACATAATCAGAGCCAAAAAGTTTATATTAAAACATAATTAATGATAAGTTCATAGCTATGTATAGAATATTACAAAAAAAATTTAAACAGGAAAATCTAAGAGGGAGGAGGAAGACGCGTGAACAAAGCTTCCAACAAGCCCTTGATTTGGATGTTGATTTCCTCCTGCTTGGTTAACATGTTCTTGATTTCTGAAATTTTGTCATCCTGTTTATCCATTCTTTCCTTCATCAAGGTATCAGATCTCTTCAGGTCTTCTAAAGTCTGCCTTTCATATGAGGAAGCTTGAGGATCTTCAGCAACTGGAGGCTTCTCAGAGCATTCTACAATGTCCTCTTTTTGACTCGGTTGTTTAGCAGGAACTATCTGCTCTGAAGAGTCAGTCAGATTGAGATCTTCTTCCTTAAGTAGCTTGCTCAGAACTTGATCTTCAAAAACTTTTAGCAGGTTGCTGAAGTTCTGTTGAACTAGTCCGTAGCTCTGTTCTTGCATTTCATGGGTTTCAGAACATACCCAACTTTTGAACCTTGTCCAAAGGTAGTTTGATGCAGCAGGATCAATCAGCTCAAGACTAGCTTGCTTCAGAGAAGTGATCCACTTCTACACTTCTGTTTCAAATATCAATAAGCTGGTACCAACATCTGGTGTGGGTTCAGATGGTTTTGGTTTTGGAATGGCTATTTTGTTGGTTATGGTAGCCAGGCGTTCAAAAGCAGTTAAGTCAATGATAGTTTTGGTATGGTCACTTGGATTGATACTTGGTGAGGAAGTGGGAGAGTCTAGAATTATTATTGGACTATTTGGGGTCTTTGGTGGAGTGGATTCTCGTGAAGAGGGAATTTGGGGAATACAAATGTTTAGAGGTTCAGTGATTCCAGGAAGGGGAATGGGATCAGAATCAAGTGTTTGGTTGGATTGATGGTCATGAAGTTCTGGTTCGCAGGATTCAGAGGATTGGACCTCAGAAGTTTGTACTTCTGGTTGTAAGGTTTCAGGTTGTGGAGAAGGTGGATGAGTTTCTTGTAGTGGAGAGAGCGGAATTTTTGGTTGAGGTGCTTCTGAAATGGTTTCAGAGTTTGAATTTACTGGTATGGGAGCATATATATGTTGGTCAAAGGTTTCTATATCTGATAGAACTTTTGCAAGTTCTTGTTGGGTTTCTTCAATATTTGGATTTTGAGGTAGGGAGTGAGATCCTCTAAGAGTTAAGGTTTCTGAGGGGTCAAATTCAATGTCAAAGTCATCAAGTGTTTGTGGTGTGGGGTTTTCTGATTGAGTGGGAATTGGTACAGATGTTGATACAGAAATTGAATTTAAAACAGTTACAGAAGAAGGACTACCTCTTTTTTTAGGAGTTCGCTGGGATGATCCTTCTGCTACAGCCTTCCTTTTCTTGTTTTTCTTCAGCACAACTTCTGGAGCCTTCTGCTGCAGATCCTGAATGTTCAAATCTGGTGTTGTACCATCCGCCTTGCAAGCATCCAGATATCTGACTATTATCTCAGGCTTAGAATCAATCTCTGAGAACATGGGAAAGTTATCTAGAGGGATTCTTCTGCTGGAGATTTCTGCAGAAGAAGTGACATTGGGTTCCTTCTTGATGTTCTCAATTAACTTAATCTTCTTCAGATTCTTTGCATTCAATTGTTTGCCAACAGTAGCTTCTAAAGAGCTGATTTCCTGAGCTTCTGTTAGATGATCAATCATCTTATTCTCTGTTAGAATATCTGATATAAGCCTTCCTAGGGGTATCCAGTCCCTTTTTGTGCGCTCCTCTTCTCTGGTTTCCTTAACACTAGTCCTTAGATGGTTAAACATCAGATGAGCCAGATTCACCTTAATCTTCTGGGAGATGAAGTAGATCATAAATTGTTGATCAATATTGATGTAGTTAGGAGAGCTGGTAGGCTTCTTGTGGTTTATGCATCCCAGAATAATCTTGGCCCATATTCTGTGATGGTCTTTTAGATCCCTTATCTTGCTAGAGGGAAGACCCAGAGTGAAGATTTCTCTAGCAATTAGGGCGACATCAGCACATCTTTCAACCATGTCAATGCATCGTACACCACCACCATTGTAGCCTATTAATCTTGCAATGAGGTCCTCAATTATGACTATCTTCTTCCCCATTATGTATGAAGTAACTTGATGGTTGGAAGATGAAGCATGAATCCAAAATTCCTTCACAAGGGTTGGGATTGTTGGACCTACCAGTCTGTCAAAATATTTATCCCAGCCTTGAGCCTTTACCTCTTCAGAAAGATTAAACCTGTTCTCTTGAAGACTGTTAAAGTCCACAATCAATTCTGAGAGTACTTCTAGATTTTTGATGGGTGTGAGGAGAGTTCTGAAGGGTTCTTCATATTGTTCGGAGGAATCTGTTTTCTGAGTACTGGAAGTAGGGTTTCTTGAGGAAGCCATGTTCACACCGAAGGTTTTGAGAAGAAATTGAAAGGGTTTTGAGAAAGGATGCAAACTGAAATCAATTAGATTGTAGAGAAAATTATAGTGAAAGTGAAAGAGTGTAAAGAGTGAGAAATGTGTTTAAATAGATTTTGAAAAAGATTTTGAAAACATAAACGGCAAGAGAGAGAAATAAATTATAATGATTATGAGCATTTAATGACAGCTGATTTTGGGGGATTCAGAAAGATATTGGAACAGTTACCCATGACATGTGTCCCAATGCATCCAATCAGCGGTTTTGACCTTTCAGAAACATGAACGCGTGTTCCGCCTCAGAAAGTAGCTGATGACTGGATGACACCTGTTTGCTTGAGTGAACAACACATTTCTATCCTTGAAATGAAGCGCTCAGATCTTCATGGATAGATTCTGATACAGTCTGTACTTCTAAAGATCTGAAGGAAGATTGATCAGTAGTTCACAGAAAAATAAACAAAGTTCTGAAGGTTAAGATATGGAATCAAAACAATTTTATTCTGGGCAGAGCTTCATGCTGAGATGTTTCAGAATGAAGTTGAACCTATCTTCAGAAAGAGGTTTTGTAAAGATATCAGCCCATTGATGGTCTGTGTTAATAAATTTTAAATTTAGAATCCCTTTCTGAATATAGTCCCTAATAAAATGATGTTTTATTTCTATATGCTTAGCCCTAGAATGCAAAATAGGATTTTTACTGAGACAAATAGCAGAAGTATTGTCACAGAGGATAGGGATGTTACTCTCAAATATCTTGAAGTCCTCAAGTTGATTTTCATCCAGAGCATTTGTGTGCTGCATCCAGCTGCTGCTATGTATTCAGCTTCTGTTGTTGATAGAGCTATTGTGGATTGTCTTTTGCTGGACCATGAGATCATATTTTCTCCCAGAAACTAGCAGCTTCCAGAAGTGCTTTTACGTTCTACTCTGTCTCCAGCGAAATCAGCATCGCAGTATCCTATCAAGCTGTAATCACTTGATTTTCTATAAAACAAACCCTGATTAGTAGTACCTTTCAGATACTTGAAAATTCGCTTAACTGCTGTTAAGTGAGATTCTCTAGGATCTGATTGGAATCTAGCACAAATGCAAACATTGAATAGAATGTCAGGCCTTGAAGCCGTCAGATAGAGAAGAGAACCAATCATACCTCTGTAGACCTTCTGTTCTACCTTTTTACTTACCTCTTCTCTTTCAAGAATGCATGTGGGATGCATTGGAATCTTTGATGGCTTACATTCTGAGAGATCAAATTTCTTCAGAAGTTCTCTAACATATTTGCTCTGATGAATGTAAGTTCCTTCTGGGGTTTGATTAATCTGAATGCCCAGAAAGAATTTTAGTTCCCCCATTAGGCTCATCTCAAATTCTGCCTGCATACATTTAGTAAACTTTCTTCCCAGAGAGGGTTTAGTGGATCCAAATATGATGTCATCAACATAAATCTGACATACTAAAATGTCATTCTTAACTGTCTTACAGTACAAGGTTATGTCCACTTTCCCTCAGGTGAATTCCTTTTCTAGCAGGAAGTTACTTAGTCTTTCATACCAAGCTCTGGGAGCTTGTTTCAGACCATAGAGTGAATTCTTTAGTTTGAAAACATATTCTGGATTTTTGGAACTTTCAAAACCAGGGGGTTGGTGCACATATACCTCTTCTTTTATATAGCCATTTAAGAATGCACTCTTAACATCCATCTGATACAGAGTGATGCCTTTATTAACAACAAATGAAATTAAGAGTCTGATAGATTCTAACCTGGCGACTGGAGCAAAGGTTTCTGTATAGTCTATACCCTCTTGTTGACTATAACCTTGTGCTACCAGTCGTGCTTTATTTCTGATGACGTCACCTTGTTCGTTCAGTTTGTTTCTGAACACCCATTTTGTACCAATGACGTTAAATCCTTTTGGTTTGGGAACTGGATCCCATACGGCATTTCTTGTGAATTGATTTAGCTCCTCTTGCATTAATAGAATCCAGTCATTGTCCAGAAGTGCTTCATCAATTGTTGTTGGTTCAATTAGAGAAACCAGTCCCATGAGGGATTCTTCAGAGTTTCTGAAGGTAGATCTTGTTCTGATTGGATCTTCCTTTCTTCCTAAGTTTGTTTCTTCTGGGTGATCCATGCTGCTTCTGGATGGTATTTTCTGGAGTTGATCAACAAAAGGTGCTGGATTGCTTGCAGTGACTCTTTCTGATGTTGAGGGAGTGTCTCTGTTGAGAGCTTTTGATGATTTGTCTTCGGTACCTGTGAGTTCAACTTCCATACCTGCAAGGAATTCATCCTGCTTTGACTTTTGAGAGTCAAGCTTATCATCAAAATGAACACTGATTGACTCCTCCACAATCTGTGTTTCTGTATTGTATACTCTGTACCCTCTTGAGCGTTCAGAATATCCTAACATAATACACTTTTGTGCTTTAGAGTCAAACTTGTTCAAATAATTTTTTGTATTCAAAATAAAACATGTACATCCAAATGGGTGAAAATAGGAAATGTTGGGCTTTCTGTTCTTCCACAATTCATATGGAGTCTTTTCCAGAATAGGTCTGATGGAGATTCTATTCTGAATGTAACATGTTGTGTTTATTGCCTCTGCCCAGAAGATCTTAGCAACGTTAGTCTCATTGATCATGGTTCTGGCCATTTCTTGCAATGTTCTGTTCTTTCGTTCTACAACTCCATTTTGCTGGGGAGTTCTAGGATAAGAGAAATCATGCAGAATGCCTTTATCATTAAAGAATAACTCAAAATCTTTGTTTTCAAATTCTCCACCATAATCATTTCTGAGTTTGACGATTCTAAGATCCTTTTCATTTTGAACTTGGTTGCAGAAGGTAATTAACACAGAGTGTGACTCGTCCTTGTGTCTTAAGAACTTTACCCGTGTCCATCTGCTATAGTCATCTACGATTACTAACCCATACTTCTTGCCACTGACTGAAGCAGTTTTAACTGGTCCAAATAAGTCAATGTGCAGAAGTTCTAATGGCTTGGAGGTGGAAACAACGTTTTTTGATTTGAAAGCTAGTTTTGCAAACATGCCTTTCTGACATGCTTCACACAGAGCATCTGAATTAAAATTCAGGTTGGGAAGGGTTGTACCCCAAAATTTTCCCTCCCATATTCTTCAAAGTTTTGACAAGCATCATCTCAATTTGCTCAAGTCTTTTCAAGGGATTACACAGTCAAGCATCCTCCTAACACAGTCAAAATTAGGGTTTTGGTTCCTTCAAAGAATTTGAGGTTTTCAATGGTCCAATCAAGTCCCATAGGCCTATACACATTGTCAAGTATCTACATGACAAGTCTCAAGACTCACAGAGGCAAATCGCACAGTCAAAAGTCCCATTTGCTTCACAAACAACTACAGATGCAAAATGGTCATTTTACAGTCAAAAGTCAGAATTTTTGGTCAACATCTTATTTTGAAGCCACAATCATCATTTGATCAAGTCTTGATTATGATTCTACAAGCATGGCTCAAAAATCATCAAGATGCCAAAAGTTTCTATTTTTGGACAGCTGAAAAGTCAACTGTAACTTGACCAAGGCATAACTTTTTCATGGTTCATCAGAAAAATCCCATCCAATGCTCATTTTGAAGGGGATGACATTTCCTACAACTCATCTTCACATTCCAAGTCCAATAAATGCTCTCACAAAAAGTTATCAATTTCTACATTATAGGTCATTTTCAAAAGTCAACAAAAAGGCCCTTTAAGTCAAAGACCATAACTTGATATTGGTAAATCAAAATGACATGGGACCAAAGGCATTGGTTAGAGGACTTCAAGACCTTTCCAAAATGTCCAAGAATATATTCATATGATCAAAATTGAGCAAGATATGCATTGGAGAAGTTGGAAAATTTTTGGGAATTTGCAAAAGTCAACTTTGCCTAAAACACCTTGTTTTTGCTAATGGGCCTCAAATTCTTTCTTGAAACATTGTCCAAGGCCTATGCACGACCCATTGAGATTAAATTGAATTATTTTCTTATTTTTATTAATTATTTGGATTTTTAATTGATTATTAATTCATTTAATTCATTTAAATGTAGGAAAATATGACAATATGGTTTTCAAATCTTTTTATGAAGCAAATACACTTAGGGCAAGCTGGCAATTCGTGTGCCAATCAAAGATGTCAAAAAACTCCAAAATTGGCAAGGATTCTCAATCAAAAAGATGCTAAAATATTTGATTGAAAATCAAATATACAATCTTCAATACAATGGATTTCATGTGCATGATTTACCCTAATTTCATTCCATTATATGTACTGAAGCAAACCCTAAAGCCTTGGACGTGCAAGCTGCTGTAAAACACCATAAACCAAATTCCAAAAGATCAAGAAAATTTGAAAACTGAATTCAACCTTCCAGGCCAATTCAAAGCATTTTCTTGATTCCAATACATTGCTGGAGGTGAAAGGAACCTTTTGCAATCAAAATCAAGTGTTAACACCCAAAGAATCCCAAGAACAGTCGTACGGTTTGTCCACTCTTTTCCATAAACGAAACTCAAGTTTTATGCATCATTAACATGTTATGATTATTTCTTTGCATTGCTAACATCATTCTGAAGCTAATGGTACAGATTAATTGTATTATGGTGCCCTGAAACGAAAACTGCCATTAAAGAAATCTAGGGTTTTGAAGCTTTGATTTTAGGGCTTTCTTGACCAAGCAAAATTGGAACCTCCCATGCCCATGGTTGAAACCGACTGAACATGCGAATAAAATGGACACCTCGCGCCATATTTATATGGCTTGGATTTCTATTCGCTATTATTGACAGTTTCACTTTGTGGGGGTTTAAAACCCCCGCTAACTGCTTGTGTTTTACAGGGAAAAAGGGAAGAAGACGATTACGTGTGGATGTGTGATTGGCCGGTTTGAATAATAGCGCGCGTTCCATTTATTTCCCAGCATAATTATTGTTTTCATACATTAACTTCATTGTCCATTATTATAACAAAGCGTGCAGTTGGCTCAATGGAAAGGGACGTGTCTGGAAATCGTTGGGACCTGGGTTCGATTCCCAGGTCCACCCCAATATTTATATCTATTTTCATAACATGATTCTATGCAGGATGCCCAGTGCGTTTCACCATGTATCTACCTCCAAGCTTGCCAAGTGGCCATGAACGCGCATCCAATGGTCAAAAGGTGGAGAACACCATGCTCCAAGTCAACATACACGTAGACAACCACAAAAGTCAGAAGGGCTTGGCTTAATGGGCCAGAAATTCTAACAAACACCTCCCAATGGTCCATTAACCCCCTGGTTTATTTTCCTTTTTATTTTCTTTCTCCTTTTAATTCTTTTAATTATAATCATTATTATTATTAACCAACAAACTAATTTTTTATAATAAATTCAGAGATCACAAAATTGTAAATATTTTTATTATTTATTATTTTTACTATTAACTATTATTTTTGTAAATAAAATACTAACAAATTGAATTAGTTAAATTAGGACAATTTAAATCCTTTTTCATAAATAAATAAAAATCATGTAGAATTAGGGTTTGACAATTTTCAATCATGTTTTCTTATTATCATTATTCTTATTTCTTAATTATTATTTTTGTAAATAAAAATTTAATTAATTAAATTAGTTAAATTAGGTAATTTTGACCTTTTTTTACAATAAATAAAATAAACTTAGAATTAGGTTTTACTAACTTTTAATTTTAATTCCTTTTGCTTTATTTACATAAAAAACATAAAAAAACATTTTTTTTTCTTTTTAATTAAATAATTAATTAGTAAACTAGGTTTAATATTTTAATTAATTGCAAAAAGGACAAGTTACTACTATTCTCTCAGAAAATGGTCAAAACCCTAAGGACGTCCTGATTAAATTTATTTTCGCGCATTATCATTATTTTTGATTATATTTTTGTAACTGTTTCCGAGGATTTAATAGTTAATTAGCATTTACCGCTTTCTTTACTTTCTGCATTTATTTTCCAAAACGGGTTATGTTTTTGGCGATGTATAGACCCACGCCTTGTAATAGCGTAGATTCATATTTCCGCACTTTATTTTCCGCACTCCTAACTGTTAATATGCATGAAAGATTCGTATGAAAATTAAAAACAACTCGTAGATCACCATGATACATGTACAAGATAATATAACATGAAAACAAGACACAAGCACATGCCACTCCTAGGTTACGCCTCACTGGTTACCTCGAACGTGGTCGTCAAGTATAGGGTGTTTTAGAGGTCGCCCTCCTGTCTAAAGATCCAGTTGCCTCGAAACGGTTGCCTCGGATAAAAAAGGATCTAGGACATTAGGGTTACTTCCAAGGAGTCCTACTATTGCTTCGGTGACCACACTGTCCCTATAATCGAATTGACCTGAATACCTCCAACGATGGTGCTATGTACCTCTCAATGGTGGGATAGCACTATCTAAAGGACTCTTACACAGCCTAATTCCTTAGAGTAGGTAGATTCTCATGGGTACTTGCTCTTTTTAAACAAACAAAAATACTTTTTACACTCACACTTTCTAAAAGTTTTCAAACAAATTTTTCATACACTCTTGAGGACAGATACAAGAGTTACTTAGAAATTTTTCAAATGAAACTTTTTCAAAACCCACACATACTTGAAAAGCAAACATATTTTGAAAACATAAGAGCAAGTACCTAAGAGCCCGTGGATAACAACGGATAGAAAGGGTGCTAACACCTTCCCTTTCTATAATCTACCTCCCGATCCGAGAAACATCTCGAAAAGGAATTTTGCTGTGCTTTTGTCCTTTCCTTGTTGGAGAAAATAAAAGACGGTGGCAACTCTTGCTTACCGCGACATTTCGCGAACCAACATTTAAAAACAGTCAGTTCTATTTCCACCGATCACAGAACTGGCGACTCTGCTGGGGACCTTATAAAAGTGAGGTGTACCTTAGGATTAGATCATACTTATGTTTTCTATTGCTTGCTTTGATTGCTTTATATTTGTGGGCATTGCATCGGAGTTTCATAGATCCTAACCCAGATCTGGGGAATACCCTTTTAGGTAGCATAAGCTGTGAGGGACCTGTCTGGTGTAGACTGACACGGGTGAAGTAGTGGCTATATTGGTGTGACGCCTTGGTCTGTACCGATATCCCTTGTGTTGCAACGAGGAGAATATGGGTCTTCTAAGGAGTCATTAAGCACCAACCGACCTTAGAACCCTAAATTGACCCAACTTGGCCATAGAACAGTAGCAGTATGCTACACCCATTGAGGCTAAACTCTCGCGATGGTTCTGGCCGCAAGAAAAGATTGCGACGATGGAGTTATGACCGATTGAGGGTAGTCAGTGATATTGGGATCCTCTAGAACCCGATTACTTTTGATATGACAGGTCTTAACCAACGAAACTGAAAGAGGGTAGTACCTGAAATTCATGCTGGCCTAAACTCTAAGGGTTGTCTTGTGTGACTTGTGTGCCTTATCATGTGTGCCTTATGTGAATATTTGTGGTGTGCTTTATCATAACATCATACCATCATACCATTGCATGCATCCTGCATAAGGACTAGCCCATTTCAAAGACAAGAGGGTTTCATCTTTACTCTGTTTTGTAGGACATTATGATGCCTGTGCGAAGGAATACTATCCGGCTCAACTTTGTTCACCCACCTGACTTGCTCAAAGAATTGGTTGACAGAATTCCAAATACTACTTCCTTCATCCAAAGGCATGGTTCTCTTCTCGGTTTAGTCACTTCAAAATGGGATCAACAACTGATGAGTGTCTTGACCCAGTTTTATGATCCATTATATCATTGCTTCACCTTTCAAGACTTCCAACTAGTCCCTACCCTGGAAGAATTCTCTGATTTGCTCGGTATCCCTATTTTGGATCAGACTCCCTTCACTGGTTGGGAAAAGACCCTTAGGCTTGAGGAGATTGCTGCAGCCCTTCCTTTGACCAACAAAGAGGTAATGGATAACTGGGTGACTAGAAGCGGAGTTAAGGGCTTTTTGGCTAAGTTTCTGATTAGTAAGGCTAATAGTTTCTTGAATGACTTAGACTTCAGGGCGTACGAAGACATTCTGGCTCTCTTAATCTATGGTCTGGTTCTGTTTCTGAATCCTGATAACTTTATTAATATCAATGCCATAAGGATCTTCATGTCTCGGAACCTTGTGCCCACTCTCTTGGGTGATATCCTGCAACAACTCTATGCTCGTACTGCCCGAAGACGGGGAAGTCTGTGGTGTTGTGCTCCCTTGTTAGTGAGGTGTTTTATTTCGCACCTCCCTAAGTTCATGCTGAAGAACAAAGAAGGAAGAGGTTGGGCTCATAGGTTAATGTCTCTCACTGATAATGACATCATTTGGACTCTCAGAGGTTTGGATGAGGTAGCTGTTATTGATCGTTGTAGAGAATATCCTAATGTTCCATTGATCGGTACCCAGGGAGGAATCTCTTATAACATGTTTAGCTCTCCGTCAGTTTGGAAGAGCCAGAAGAGCAGGGCCTCATGAGATGTTGGTGCCTCACATCAGTTTTGAGTTTCAGGGAGATAGTGACGAGCTACGTCGTAGATTCATCAAGGCTTGGGACAGAATTCATAAAGCTGACCCACATGAGTTGGGACCGAAGACTTCTCTGCCTATGGAATCTTACTACAGATGGGTCCGCATCCGTGCTCAGAAGTTAGGTATGCCATACGAAGCTGTCAGGCCTATTATTCTTGAATTTCCTGATAGAGACGGGGTTCCTCCAACTGTACTCCCTCCTCAGATACCCACTGATGTTGACACACTAAAGAGGTCTTGGATGCAACTACAGGAAGAACGGGATTCTTATCGGGAAAGTTTCAACGAGCAGGAACAGAAAATCCAGAAGCTGACAAAGCAGTTGGAGAACGAGCGGGTCCTGAATGACTATATTCGGACTGAGAAGAGGAGGCCATGGGAGCATTGATGGGCTTTGGATGTTTCTTTTACAGTTCTGATTTCCTTTTCAGTTTTTTCATTTATGTAACGCCTAAGGGAAATTTCTTGAACAATTCAAAGTTTAATCTAATAAAGTGTGTTTCCTTTTTTGTCTACAAAGTTGAACCCCGATTGTCTTTGAAAACATGAATCATACGCATTCCATTCATCATATGCATAGCAAGTGTCCTTTTTCTACAGGTTTCTTAATCTTCTTCGCTGTTTATTTCAGCAGTCATCATGAATCCTGAATCATCCAACGAACAAGCTATCAAGGCCCTCCAGGCCCAGAACGCCCAATTTCAAGAGCTGGTCATGAGCTTAGCCCAGGGTCAGCAGGAATTGAAGACTCTGTTGTTGAAGAAGAAGAAGAAGAGGACTGTACTGTTCAACACTGGATGGAGGTTTGGTAATACACTGCAGAATAAGGCTGATCAAGCTACTTCCTCTGTAGGGAAAGACAGTCCCCAGGGGGGAAGGGTTCCTAGTCCTGTGGTCTCCGACAATGAGACGGATTTCAATGATGAACAGTACCCTTCTGCTGAAGACAGGTACAAGAAACTAGAGGATCGTTTGAGGGCCATGGAGATTCAACAGGTGCCTGGGTTGGATTTTGGGGATCTAGGTTTATCTTCTGGGGTGGTGATCCCACACAAGTTCAAGGCACCTTCTTTCGCGAAGTATGACGGGGCTTCCTGCCCTAAGCTGCATCTCAGATCTTATGTGAGGAAGATCCAACCATATAATGCAGACAAGAACTTATGGATCCATTTCTTCTAAGACAGCCTTTCAGGGGCTCAAGTCGAGTGGTTCTATCAGCTGGATGGAACCAATATTCGAAACTGGGAGGACTTGGCTACTGCATTTTATAAGCAGTATCAGTACAATGCCGACCTCGCTCCTATACGTACCCAACTCCAGGGTATGTCGCTAGGATCAGGAGAAGGTTTTAAGGAGTACGCACAAAAGTGGAGAGACTTGGCTGGCAGGGTGCAGCCACCGTTGACTGATCGTGAACTCGTGGATATGTTCTTGGGGACCCTGTCTGGTCCATTCTTTAACCACCTGATTGGTAATTCTTCTGCTGGGTTCACAAATTTGATCTTAATTGGTGAAAGGATAGAAGCGGGTATCAAGTCTGGGAAGATACAAAAGGGTACATCCTCAAGTTCTGAAAAGAAACCGTTCAAAAAGGAATCTAGTGCTGTTTATGGGTCGAGGAAACATAATAAACCGGAACGCCGCCAAGCTGTCAACGCGGTGGTAATTTCAAAGCCTGCTGCCGCTCCTCGGAAATATAACCAACCAAGGGGTGAGAGACCCAGAAGAGAGTACACTCGGCTTAGTATGACCTTGTCTCAGATCTTGCCGCAACTGCTGTCAACCAATCTGGTAACTATCAAGGAAGATCTGAAGGTAGTGAATACAACCTCTCCAAAATACAACCCCAATGCCCGCTGCGCTTATCACTCTGATAGCCCGGGGCATTCTACTGATGATTGTTGGGCCCTGGGGAATAAGGTTAAAGATCTTATTGATACTAAAGAAATACAGTTTGAGGCTCCCGAAAGGCCCAATGTTGTGACTGCTCCCATGCCCCAGCATTGAGTGAGTGATGTGGAAGAAGACCGGTATGTAGCCTCTGTGGAAGATATTGTTACTCCATTGTTGATTGTCAAAAGGAACCTGTTGCTAGCCGTTTTATTTCCGGGTTGTAGTAAAGGTTTCCATCTATGTGTTGTTTCCCTTGCTGGTTGTCCTTTGTTGAAGTCAGGCGTCCAAAACCTGATGGATAACAAAGAGATCTTGTTCGATAAGGTTACCGTTCCTGTTACCCCTGTTGAAGAAGTGTCCATTGTTACTATTTTCAACAATTCTCCTAAGGCTCCCTCAAAGACGCTTGTCAAAATCATGTCTGTGCAGAAGATTGCTCCTATCATCATCACTGTTCCGGGGCCCCTCCCCTATACATCTGACAAAGCTGTCCCGTGGCACTATGGGGCAGATGTTTATGTTCTGGGAGTAAAACAAGAGTTTGATACTGGTACCGGTGTCAGCAACATCACCGGGCCTGCCAAGGTTACTCGTAGTGGTAGGCTGTTCTCACCAGATATTGCACCTCCAGCCATTCAGAGACCTCTTGTCATCACACCTGCAAGTGTGCCCACTTCCCTGCCTGACCAAGTTCCTGTTTCTACCCCTGCTGCCAAGTCATCTGACGCTCGGGGCAAAGGGGCTGCTACTGATGTGCCTGCCCGGACGGAGGCACCAAAGACAACCACTGTTGAAGCTTCCCAGCAAGAGATGGAAGAGATCCCAAGATCATCAAGAAAAGTGATTTCAATGTAGTTGAGCAGCTGGGGCACACCCCATCAAAGATTTATATGCTATCACTGTTGTTGTGTTCAGAGGCCCATGCCAAGGCTCTGATCTCCTTCCTGAAGACTGCCCATGTGCCACAAGAAACGTCTGCTGATCAATTTACTGATTGTGTGGACAAATTGACTGCTGATAACGGGTTGGGTTTCTCTGACGCCGATCTGACTGCCAAGGGAAAAAACCATAATGATGCCCTGCATGTCTCCATTGAATACAGGGGCACTACTCTTGCCCATGTGCTAGTTGACACTGGTTCCTCGTTAAATGTATTACCCAAGAAGGCCCTAGACCGATTGGATTGTGAGGGTTTAGAGCTCAATCCAAGTAACATTGTTGTCCGGGCCTTTGACGGGTCGAAAAGGATGGTACATGGTGAAGTTGACATTCCAATAAGGGTTGGTTCGCAGGTCTTTGATTCAACATTCTATGTGATGGACATCCTACCATCCTATTCTTGTTTGCTGGGTCGTCCATGGATCCACAAAGCTGGAGCTGTGACCTCCACATTACATCAGAAGCTTAAGTACCCGGTCAGAGGGAAGATTGTTACAGTGCAGGGGGAGGAAGAATACATGGTCAGCCACCTTAACTCGTTCCGGTACATAGAGATGGATGGGGAATTCATTGAGACCCCCTTTCAACATTTTGAAGAGGTGCCTCAGACATTGGCGTCAGCAGAGACTGTGACTGAAGAAGACTCTCCTTTGAAGATGGCTTCCTTGAAGGATGCCCGGGTTATGGTTGAGAAGGGTGAGTGTGCAAACTGGGGCCGACTTCCTGATTTTACTCCGAAGACTGACAAGTTTGGTTTGGGTTTCACTGCAGAGGCTCAGAGGGCTATGCGTAAGGCAAGGATTGGAAGACCTCCTGTGTTCATCACCAACCCGGGAGTAAATGCTATTGAAGACGAAGCGGAAGAATCCGAATTTGACAGCTGGATCTACCCAACGACCAATGGTGGACTAAACAACTGGACTGCCAAAGACTACATACCTATTACTTTTGTCACTCAGTAATGAACTCTTTTGTTTTAAATTTGTAACGAACAATAATTTGAAACTTTATGGTCCGGTGTCTTACCCAGGGCACCGTGGCTTCATTTGTGAGGGCTTATTACTTGTCATTTCCATATATCATGAATAAAAGCATTGGACGTTTTTCGCATTTCAAATCTTGCGCTCATTTTCTTTCTTTTTATATTGCAAAACAGCTATATTTACACACACTCACCTATACAGGTTCCAATCCACTCTGGATCTCACTGGTAACGACTCTGCTACTGCCAGTTATGACTTCGAAAATCCGATCAACTTAACCGAAGACGAAGGTGAAGATGATTGCGAAGTGCCTGGTGAGCTTGCAAGACTGTTACTCCAAGAAGAGAGGGTCATTCAGCCACATGAAGAGCCAGTGGAAACAATAAATCTGGGTACTGAGACAGACAGAAGGGAAGTCAAGATTGGTGCCAATCTGGAGCTCAGCGTGAAACAACGGTTGATTCAGATGTTGAATGATTATGTGGAAATCTTTGCCTGGTCTTACGAAGACATGCCTGGGCTGGATACCGACATTGTGGTCCATCACCTGCCTACCAAGGAAGAATGCCCTCCGGTAAAACAGAAGGTCCGTCGTATGTGTCCAGAGATGTCCTAGAAAATCAAGGCTGAGGTTATGAAACAATTTGATGTCGTGTTTTTAGCAGTGACTTCTTACCCTCAGTGGGTTGCCAACGTGGTTCCAGTGCCAAAGAAAGATGGTAAGGCCAGAATGTGTGTTGATTACAGGGATTTGAACAGGGCGAGCCCCAAGGATGATTTCCCTCTGCCTCATATCGAAGTTCTGGTTGACAACACTGCTTAGCATAAAGTATTCTCCTTCATGGACGACTTCTCCGGTTATAATCAGATCAAGATGGCTCCCGAAGACATGGAGAATACCACTTTTGTTACTCGGTGGGGCACCTTTTGCTACAAGGTCATGCCTTTTGGGTTGAAAAATGCTGGGGAAACCTACCAACGTGCCATGGTTGCTTTGTTTCATGATATGATCCACCATGAGATCGAAGTGTATGTCGACGATATGATTGCAAGGTCCCAAACTGAGGAGGAACACCTTGACCATCTACAGAAGCTGTTTGACCGTCTGAAATTGTACAAGCTAAGGTTGAACCTGAACAAGTGCACCTTTGGGGTGAGATCTGGAAAATTGCTAGACTTCGTCGTGAGTGACAAAGGTATTCAAGTGGACCCTGCCAAAGTGAAAGCCATACAAGAGATTCCAGTTCCCAGGACAGAGAAAGAAGTCAGAGGCTTTCTAGGACGTCTGAATTACATTTCCCGATTCATCTCACACCTAACTGCTACTTGTGAACCAATCTTCAAGCTACTGAAGAAAGATCAGGTAGTATGTTGGAACGATGAATGTCAGGCCGCTTTCGAAAAAATCAAAGAGTATCTCCAAGAGCCACCCATTCTTATGCCACCGGTTGAAGGGAGACCTCTAATCTTATACTTGACAGTACTGGACAACTCAATGGGGTGTGTGCTGGGGCAGCATGATGAGTCTGGCCGAAAAGAGAACGCTATTTATTAACTTAGCAAAAGGTTTATCGACTGTGAGACCCGATACTCACTGCTCGAGAAAACTTGTTGCACTTTTGTATGGGCTGCTCGCCGGCTGAGACAGTATATGTTGACTCACACTACTCTGTTGATTTCAAAAATGGATCCAATAAAGTATATCTTCGAAAATCCCGCCTTGTTCGGAAGAATAGCAAGATGGCAGATGATCTTGACAGAATACAACATCCAGTACACGACTCAGAAAGCAATCAAGGGAAGTGTGTTGGCAGACCATTTGGCACACCAGGCAGTAGATGACTACCAGTCAATGAACATCGAATTTCCAGACGAGAATATCATGGTAGTGATTGATTGTGAAGTACCTGGACCGGATGAAGGACCCGAGGAAGGATCCCGATGGTCTATGCACTTTGACGGAGCCTTAAACACTTTGGGTAACGGTATTGGCGATGTGATCATATCTCCAAAAGGCACTCATACTCCACTTACTGCCCGACTATGTTTCAACTGCACCAACAACATGGCAGAGTATGAAGCATGTATCACGGTGTGATCGGTGGATCTGGAACTGACTGTTTAACGCTGGTTCGCGAAATGTTGCGGAATCAAGAGTCGCCACCGTCTTTTATTTTCTCCAAATGGAAAGGACAAAAGCACAGAAAAATTCCTTATAGATATTGCTCTCGGTTCGGGAGGTAGATTATAGAAAGGGAAGGTGTTAGCACCCTTTCTATCCATGGTTATCCATGGGCTCTTAGATACTTGCTCATTTGTGTTTTCAAAATGGTTTGTTTGCTTTTCAACTGTGGGTTTTAAAAAAAGTTTCTTTGAAAATTTCAGTTCGACTCTTGTATCGGTCCTCAAGAGTGTTTGAAAAGTTGCTTTCGAAAGCTTTTTGAAAAGGTGTCGGTGTAAAAAGTATTTTTTGATTTGTTTTGAAATTAGAGCAAGTATCTAGAGTCGTCTACCTACCCTAAGGAATTCGTCTGTGTAAATGTCCTTAAAGTAGTGCCATCTCACCATTGAGAGGTAGGTAGCACCACCGTTGGAGGTGTTCGGGTCAATTCGAGGGTTCGGGACGTGGTGATCACCGGAGCAATAGGAAGACACCTTAGAAGCTACCCTCATGACAGGTTCCTGGATCATGAGGACTTACTAAAACATCCTCTACTCGACGATCACCTTTCGAGGGGCAAGGCAACAGTGAGGCGTACCCTAGGGGTGGTGTGTGATTTGTGTGTCGTTTTCAGATATTTTTGTCTTGTTCATGTAATTGGTGATCTACACATTGCTTTTATTTTGACATTCATTCTTTCATGCAGTTTAATTAACAGTTTAAAAGTTGCGAGAAATATAAAGGTCCTACGCTACTACAAAGGCGCGGGTCCACATCGCCAAATTTAATCCAAGACCCGATTTGAAATAAAATAAAGAATGCGGAAAAGATAAATGTCTGATTTACATGGCTTTGGGAGAATTACATGAATAATATAAGAAAGGAAATAAATGCGCGAAACGAACTGATAATCGAAAGCGAGGGCGTTGGACCCTTTTTAATGAAATTAAATTACGATTAACAAATTAATTAAATTAAAATAAAAAAGAAAAGATTTTTTTGGAGTTTTTTGTATTTATGGATTTTTAATAAGAATTAATGGAATTTAAAACCTAGTTCTAGCTATTTTTAATTTATTAAAAAAAACATGTTAAAGTTAAACCTAGAATTAACCTAATTATTTAATACAATTTTTATTTACAAAAAAAAATAATAATTAATAATTAATATGGTGAAAAAGAAAAAAAGGATAAAAATATAAAACCCTAATTCTACAATTTTTAATTTATTAAGAAAAATATTTAAAATTAAGCCTAGAATTTAAAACTAAATTAATTAACAAGATTTTATTTACAAAGAAAATGCTTAAGTGAAATATATTTATATTTTATCTTTTCTGATTTTTTTGGCATTTTTATGTTTTATGGAAATATATTAGTTTAAAGAATTAAATTAAAACTAAATTAAACAAGTAAAATAGAAAAATAAAAAGGGTGAAAGAAAGCAAACAATGGGGGGTTTGTAGGCCCATTTGGAGGTATGCTGGTAGCAATCAGGCCCATTTGTGGAAGGCCTCTTTTGACTTTTCATGCTGGCATGTGGAACGTTTGACCAACGAGTATGGTGTTCATCAAATCAGGGCCTTTGGATTGAGATTATTGAGCGCGTGGCAAGCGTGGATGGTGGACATATGATGAGCCCCTGGAACATGCGCTGCATAGGAATATAGAAAAGAAAATAATATGAGAAAGGGAGGGGACCTGGGAATCGAACCCAGGTCCCAGTGCCTATGAGACAACACATCAACCATCTGTGCCAGGCGCTTGCTTTGTAATATTAGTGGAAGGCAATTATTATAAGGAAAAAAAAATTAGTGGCCTGAATAAATAAAACGCGCGCTAACTTTGAATTGCCCTATCACATGGAGACAAGTCATCATCTTCTCCGTTTGTGCGTTTTGCCCTGAAAAATAAGACAAGATTGCGGGGGTTTTAAACCCCCACTAAATGGCAAGCATAAAAATAGCGATTAGCACCCTGTTGATCATAAATTGATCGCGAGCTATGGGAACGATTCACGTGAAGCTTCTGAACCCAATAGCCTTGGTCTCGTGGTCTAATTTTTCTGGTCAAGGAAACCCCTAATTTTGCAACTCTGAAACCCTAGAAAGCTTCAATGGTGATTTCTCATACAATGCACAAAAACTCAATTGAAGAGCATGGTTAGATTCAGAATGGTCCAATTAGCATAAATCAACAAAGAAAATGCAATGAGGATGCTTAAAAATTGAAACACGAATATGCATAAAGTGTGAGAAATTTTGAGTTCTATGTACCAATTCTTGGTGCGTGAGGACTGGAAAAGAATGCAGTTAGGTTCAGTGAAGCCTTGGTAAGCTATTGCAATTGGTATTTTGCTTTAAATCGTGCTAGAATGTAGTTTTCAGTTTTCACTTTTTTCACCAAAATTGCAAAAGTTGTTCTTGAAGTGTGGCGCAGCTTTCAGGTTCTTTTCATTAGGTCTAGCTTCTGGCTTATGTATGTGATGGATTAGGGTTAAATCTTGAGCCAAAGGATCAATGCATTGATGTATAAGATATTTGATTTTCATGGTATATTTTCCAAATCTTTTCATGTGCTTTTTGTGCCAATCATGATCAAATCACCTTGATTCTTTCCATATTAGATAGTGCACAAAATCTTGAAGGTATTCTATGCACAAAAAGATTTAAAAAGCATGGATGAGTATTTCTTTCATATTTTATTTAATTAAATGAATTAATGGTGATTAAAAATTCAAATAAATAATAAAAAAAATGAAATAACTCCCCTTGGGCCAAATGGTCGTGCATAGCCTTTGGATGATGAATCTTGGAAGAAAATGTGGCCCATTAGCAATTTTGAGGCATTTGAAGCAAAGTTGACTTTTCAAAATTCCCAAACATTTCCCACCTTCCACAAGGCATATCTTGCTCAATTTTTAAGATTTGATCATGTTCTTGGACATTTTGGAAAGGTATTGAAGTCCTCTAACCAATGCCTTTGGTCCCATGTCATTTTGAGTTACCAATCTCAAGTTATGACCTTTGACTTAAAGTCCCTTTTTGTTGTCTTTTGAAAATGACCTATAATGTTGAAATTGATAACTTTTTGTGAGAGCATTTCTTCGACTTGAAGTGTGAAGAGGAGTTGTAGGAAATGTATTTCTCTTCAAAATGAGATTTGGATGGAATTTTTCTGATTAACCATGTGAAAGTTATGCCTTGGTCAAGTTACAGTTGACTTTTTCAACTGTCCAAATATGGAAACTTTTGCATCTCGAGACTTTTTGAGCCATGCTTTGAGAATCATGATCAAGAATTGATCAAATGATGTTTGTGGCTTCAAAATGAGATGTTGACTAAAAATTTGAACTTTTGACTGTCAAATGACCATTTTGCCACTACAGTTGACTGTTGAGCAATTAGGGTTTTTGACTGTGCAATTTTGTGCTGTAAGTCTTGACACTTGGTATGAGGATGCTTGACCATGTTTATAGGCATGTGGGACTTGATTGGACCCTTGGAAACTTCAACTTCTTTGTCAGAACCAAAACCCTAGTTTTTGACTGTTAGAAGGCCCTTGAACTGTGCAACCCTGGGGGAATTTTGAAGCATGCTCTTTGCAAATTTTTGAAGAATATGGGAGGGAAAATTTTGGGGTACAACAGTTGCCCCTGTTCAATCTTCTTAGACCTGAGGATGCAGATTGGCTGACGTGCCTTTCGTAATCCGAAGGTAGAGGATGATTGAACACTAGAGTGCCCAGAAATTTGCGCTCACATAGTAGTGTGATGATGGGAATGGGCTTATAGATGCCATTTGGAGATTGATGGATAGGATGATGGGCTTATTGATGCCATGCTAAGAGATGATGGATATGTGGATGGGCTTATAGATGCCATCTGGATGTCGATCGCGTAAGAGATTCCTTAGCGAGAGCTTGCGTACCTGAAAAAGAAAATGATTACCTGACCTGTTACAGGAGCTGGTCTTCAAATTCTTTGTGTAGATGTGTCCTGACTGGTTACAGGAGCTGGATCTGGAGCTTCAAAAGGTGATGAATGAACCAGGGATGGTTACTACCTCAACGGGACGGTGAGAGAACCTTGGACGATTACTACCTCAACAGGAACGCTGAGAGAATCTTGGGGCGATTACTACCTTAACAGTAACGCTGAGAGAATCTGGGGATGATTACTACCTCAACAGGAACGCTGAGAGAATCTGGGGACGATTACTACCTCAACAGTAACGCTGAGAGAATCTTGGATGAAAATGTACTTCCACAATAACGGGGAGAGAATCATAGGCAACTTCAACCTCAACAGTAACGCTGAGAGAATCTTGGGCGACTTCAACCTCAACAGGAACGCTGAGAGAATCTTGGGCGACTTCAACCTCAACAGTAACGCTGAGAGAATCTTGGGCGACTTCAACCTCAACAGTAACGCTGAGAGAATCTTGGATGTCTTCTACTGAGTCTTTATCAGGAAAATCTGTTAGGGATCGATTTAACTGGACTAGAGAGGCCTTTGACTGGATAAGAAACAGGAAAATCTTAGGGTCGATTTAACTGAACCGGACAAGGTCTTGAAATCTTCAACTGGATAAGAAACAGGGAGATCTTAGGGTCGATCTGACTGAACCAGAGAAGGCCTTTGACTGGATAAGAAACAGGAAAATCTTAGGGTCGATTTAACTGAACCGGTCAAGGTCTTGAAATATAGCTGAGAACTTAACTGGATCTTTCCTGAAAGGTAAAGGTCAGTCATATGCAAGGCATGATATGAATCAAGCGATGATGTTCTCAACATAAATGAGATTTGTAAGGTATGATGCGTATATGCATGCTATAATGTATGGAAATGTGATGTTTATGAATGTATCTTTTCGTTTTAGGAAAATAAATCCTTGACGGGTGCCGGGAAGTCACTCCTGGGCTGATGTTGAAGAATAGATCTTTGCTTCCGCTGGGGATGATAGTTGCAAGAATACCGGTAGGAGAAGATAACTCCGTTGGGGAATAAAATTGGCGAATGGATTACTCTGCGGGGAGAAAATTATTCTAGCGATCTTGCTGGGGAACAATACTCTATGGGGAGAGAGATACTTTGCTGAAATGTTGATGGTAACTTCGCTGGGGATACCGTTATTATGTTGGAAGTGTTAATAGACTTCGCTGGGGATAAGAAGACTTTGCCGAGAACGATCTTTACGTGGCTTTTGGCTGAAGATAACCCAGTTATATCCTGGTAGGGAAATAACCTTTGAATAAAGCCGGGAGCCGCGTTCGTGCCCTGCGGGGGTAAGCTTCCAGAATCTACTGGGGATAAGCTTATTGCTTGGGGAGATAGATTCCAACTTTCCTGGGGAACCTGGATTAGACTCTCCTGGGGAAGTTTTTTGAGATGTATTGGAAGTGACTCCATTGCATGTTTAATATACCGCTGGGGAATAATCTTTAGACCAAGACTGTCGGGGATGCTTGTTAAGAATGCCTGTATACTGCTAGGGAACGTTGAGATCTGCGGGAGGATACCCAACTTCCTTAAGTTTGATAATAGCTTTGCTTGGGGAGAGTGCACTGACTTGCTGGCTCACTCTCTGGGGAATTAAGATATCTGGTTATGTTCTTTAGCTGAACCTACCTTGGTACCTTGGAGGACAGAACAATTAGATTGCTTAAACAACTCTTTATTGCCCCTGCTTCTAATGTTACCTGTAATTAATCCTTTGTTTCGTATGCAAATATTCATGAGTTAGCAAATTATTGTCAATGCATATATCACAAATTGAACCTTGGACGTTCTTCGCAAAACAAAACAGAAAAGGAAAAACAATTGGCAATTTTGACTGAAAAATACATTTGTATTGATTTTTTGAATTTGCCTGTAAAATAGGCGTTTATGTACAAGAGGCTGACGTCCTAGTAAGAGAACGCCGCTGAACAAGAGAGTTTATACAATTTTGTACAAGAGAAAATAAAACAGCTGTGTGAAATGAATGATCCACTGGGTTTCAACTCTGCTATCGCCTTTATATCTCCGAGCGTCTCATCACTTGATGACCTTAGTTGAAGATGAAGCTGACTGATTGATGCCGTCTGAACTTGATGTAGATACCGGATTCTGGATGCAAAGTGATCCAATGAGGCATAGTATTACGCTTTATCCCTAACTTTTTCCTGGATCGCCCTTTCGGGTTTTCAGTCCACCGGGATACCCATTTTTGCCCAAGCCGCCTTTTCAGATTTTCGACTTGCCGGGTATACAGATTTTTTCATTTCATCCCTTCATTTTGCCAGAACCCTTTTGGTTCGCCGGGAAGCCCTAATTTTTGCCTAGGTATGTCAACCTAGCGGGTCTTTTTCATGCGTAGTATCTTTTTACTATGTCTGCATTAGCGGGGTGAGGAAGGTCGTCACCGTCCATGGTGGTTAGAATCATGGCTCCTCCTGAGAACACATGTTTAACCACAAATGGCCCTTCGTACGTAGGGGTCCACTTGCCCCTTGGATCACTCTGAGGAAGGATGATTCGCTTGATTACCAGATCCCCAACTTGATATTGTTGTGGTTTGACCTTTTTGTTAAATGCCCTGATCATCCGTTTTTGGTACGTCTGACCATGACAGATAGCAGCAAGTCTCTTTTCATCAATAAGGTTTAGCTGATCAAGTCGTGTCTGGATCCAATCATCTTCGTTCAGATTTGCATCCTTCATTATCCGGAGAGAGGGTATTTGCACTTCGATCGGTAAGACTGCCTCCATGCCGTAGACCAAGGAGAAAGGAGTTGCCCCGATTGACGTCCTGGCTGAGGTACGATACCCATGTAGAGCGAACGGTAACATCTCGTGCCAATCTTTATATGTCACTGTCATCTTCTGCACGATTTTCTTAATGTTCTTATTTGCTGCTTCTACAACCCCATTCATCTTCGGTCTGTAAGGAGAAGAGTTATGGTGCTGTATCTTAAACTGCTCGCAGAGCTCAGTGATCATCTTGTTATTGAGATTGGTACCGTTGTCTGTAATAATTCTTTCAGGGACGCCGTATCGACAGATCATATTATGCCGAATGAACTGTGCCACAACAGTCTTGGTTAGTGTAGCGTAGGAAGCTGCTTCGACCCACTTCGTGAAGTAATCAATCGCCACTAGGATGAAGCGATGCCCATTGGATGCCGTAGGTTTAATCTCACCGATCATATCTATGCGCCACATTGCAAACGACCAAGGCGCAGTCAGAACATTTAGAGGAACTGGAGGAACATGCACCTTGTCTGCATATATCTGGCACTTATGGCATGTCCGAGAGTGTTGGTAACAGTCGGCTTCCATTGTGGACCAGAAATACCCTGCCCGAAGGATTTTCTTTGCCATAGTGTGCCCACTGGAATGTTTTCCGAAGGTCCCTTCATGTAACTCTTCCATGATCCTTTCTACTTCAGTTTTATCCACACAACGCAGTAAGGTCGAATCATGGTTTCGCTTATATAGGATGCCGTTGCTAAGGAAGAACTTCGCTGCGAACCTTCTCAGAAACTTCTTATCGTTGATAGATGCACCTTCAGGGTATTCCTGAGCTTCCAAATATCTCTTCACCTCATGGTACCAAGGCTTCTCAGTCACCAACTCAGTCTCGAGATCACAACAGTATGCCGGTTCGTCCAGTTTCCAGATAATGATCCGGGGAGCCTCATTGTCCCACTTGACTTTGAACATGGAAGACATCGTAGCTAACGCGTCCGCCAACTGATTCTCCTCTCTCGGGAAGTGTTCACAGGTTATCTTTGTGAAGTGGGGGATCAGAGTCAACACACATTCTTTGTAAGAAATAAGATTCGGATTTTCGTATCCCACTCTCCTTTGATCTGGTTGATCACAAGAGAGGAATCTCTGAAGACGCTCAGAAACTTGATCCTTAAGTCGATCGCAGCTTGAAGACCCATGATGCATGCCTCATACTCCGCCATGTTGTTGGTGCAGTTGAAACATAGTCGAGCAGTGAGTGGAGTATGAGTGCCTTGGGGGGATATGATCACAGCGCCAATGCCGTTACCCAAAGCGTTGGAGGCTCCGTCAAAGTGCATAGACCATCGGGATCCTTCCTCAGGTCCTTCATCCGGTCCAGGTATTTCACAATCAGTCACTATCATGATGCTTTCGTCAGGAAATTCAAAATTCATTGACTGATAGTCGTCTACTGCCTGATGTGCCAAGTGGTCTGCCAATACACTTCCCTTGATGGCTTTCTGAGTCGTGTACTGGATGTCGTATTCTGTCAAGATCATTTTCCATCTTGCTATTCTCCCAGACAGAGCAGGCTTTTCAAATATGTACTTTATAGGATCCATCTTTGAGATCAACAAGGTAGTGTGAGTCAGCATATACTGTCTCAACCGGCGAGCAGCCCATACCAAAGCGCAGCAAGTTTTCTCAAGCAGTGAGTATCGGGTCTCACAGTCGGTAAACTTTTTGCTAAGGTAATAAATGGCATGCTCTTTTCGGCCAGACTCGTCATGCTGCCCCAGCACACACCCCATTGAGTTGTCAAGTACTGTCAGGTATAATATCAGAGGTCTCCCTTCAACCGGTGGCATAAGAATGGGAGGTTCTTGGAGATACTCTTTGATTCTGTCAAATGCAGCGTGACATTCATCATTCCAACGTACTACCTGATCTTTCTTCAGCAGCTTGAAGATTGGTTCACAAGTAGCAGTTAGGTGTGAGATGAACCGAGCAATGTAATTCAGGCGTCCTAAAAAGCCTCTGACCTCTTTCTCCGTCTTAGGAACTGGCATCTCTTGAATAGTTTTGACCTTGGCAGGGTCCACTTGAATACCCTTGTCACTTACAACGAAGCCTAGCAACTTTCCAGATCTAACCCCGAAGGTGCACTTGTTCGGGTTCAACCTTAGCTTGTACAATTTCAACCGGTCAAATAGTTTCTGCAGATGATCTAGATGCTCTTCCTCAGTCTGGGACCTTGCGATCATTTCGTCAACATACACTTCTATCTCATGATGGATCATGTCATGAAATAAAGCAACCATGGCACGTTGGTAGGTTGCCCCAGCATTTTTCAGTCCAAAAGGCATGACCTTGTAGCAGAAGGTGCCCCACTGAGTAACAAAGGTAGTCTTTTCCATGTCTTCAGGATCCATCTTGATTTGATTATACCCTGAGAAACCATCCATGAAAGAGAACACCTTATGATGAGCTGTATTGTCAATAAGGACATCAATGTGAGGTAGGGGGAAGTCATCCTTGGGGCTGGCCCTGTTCAGATCCCTGTAGTCGACACACATTCTGACCTTTCCATCTTTCTTTGGTACCGGCACCACATTAGCAACCCACTGAGGGTAAGAAGTCACTGCAAGGAACCCGGCATCAAACTGTTTCATAACCTTGGCTTTGATCTTCTCAGACATCTCTGGACGCATACGGCGAACCTTTTGCTTAACCGGAGGGCAGTCTTCCTTGGTAGGAAAGTGATGGACCACAATGTCGGTATCCAACCCGGGCATGTCTTCGTAGGACCAGGCAAAGATCTCCACATACTCATGTAGCATCTGAGTCAACCGTTGCTTCACGCTGAGCTCTAGGTTGGCACCAATCTTTACCTCCTTCCTGTCCGTCTCAGTACCCAGATTTATTGTTTCTACCGGCTCTTCATGTGGTTGAATTGCCCTATCTTCCTGGAGTAACAGTCTTGCAAGCTCGCCAGGCACTTCGCAATCATCTTCACCTTCGTCTTCGGCTAAGTTGATCAGATTTTCGAAGTCATAACTGGCAGTAGCAGAGTCGTTACCAGTGAGATCCAGAGTGGATTGAAACCTGTATAAGTGAGTGTGTGTAAATACAGTTGTTCTTGTAATATATAAGGAAAGGAAAGAAAGAAAAGGAGCATAAGATTTGAAATGCGAGAAAATGTCCAAGGTCTTTATTCATGATATATGAAATGACAATTTATATGCCCTCACAAATGAAGCCACGGTGCCTCGGGTAAGACACCGGGCCATAGAGTTTTAATTGTTTATTACAAATAACAAAACAAGAATTCATTACTCAGTAACAAGAGAAACAAGTAGGTTGTCTTTTGCAATCCAATCGCTAGGTTCACTGTCGGTTACCGGGTAAATCCAGTTGTCTAACTCAGCTTCATCCACTTCATCCTCATCCCCAATAGCATTCACTCCATGAGCAGGCAGGGGAGCTGTCACTACATTAGGCTTCTCAGATGCCTCAAACTGTACCTCCTTTGTATCAATAAGGTCCTGCAGTTTGTTCCTTAAGGCTCAACAGTCATCAGTAGAATTCCCCCGGCTATCGGAGTGATAAGCACAGCGAGCATTTGGATTGTATTTTGGAGAGGCAGTATTCACAACTTTCGGGGCCTCCCTGACAGTCACTAGGTTGGTGGACAGCAACTGCGGCAAGATTTGCGATAAAGTCATACTCAAACGGGTAAACTCTCTTCTGGGTCTTTCAGCCCTTTGAGGATTGGTTTGCCGAGGAGCGGCAGCAGGCTTAGCAATCATCACCGCGTTGACAGACTGGCGGCGCTCAGGTTTCTCTTGTCTTCTAGACCCATATACAGCACTGGCCTCCTTCTTAAAGGGCTTCTTCTCAGAACTTGCAGATGCACCCTTCTGAATTTTGCCAGATTTCATTCCAGCCTCTATTCTCTCTCCAGTCAGAATAAGATCAGTAAACCCTGCTGATGAGTTACCGATAAGATGGTTGAAAAACGGCCCAGATAGGGTCCCCAAGAACATGTCTACCAACTCCCGGTCAGTTAACGGAGGCTGCACCCTGCCATCCAGATCCCTCCACTTCTGTGCATACTCTTTAAAACCTTCGCTTGAACCTAGCGACATACCCTGGAGTTGGGTACGTGTAGGGGCAAGGTCGGCATTATATTGATACTGCTTATAGAAAGCAGTAGCCAACTCCTCCCAGTTACGAACCTTGGTCCCATCCAGCTGATAGAACCATTTGAGATGAGTCCCTGAAAGACTCTCCTGGAAGAAGTGGATCCACAAATTCTTGTCCACTGAGTACGGCTGAATCTTCCGCACATAAGACCTGAGGTGTAGCTTGGGACAAGACGCCCCGTCATACTTGGTAAAGGATGGTGCTTTGAACTTGTGAGGAATAATCACACCAGTAGACAAACCCAAGTCTCCGAAATCCAGCCCAGGCACTTGTTGGATCTCCATAGCATTCAGTCTGTCTTCCAACTGCTTATACCGGTCTTCAGCCGGAGGATACTGTTCCTAATCAAAGTCAGTCTCGTTGTCAGAGACTACTGGACTAGGACCTTTTCCCCCTTGGGGACTACTCTTGCATATGGAAGAACCAGCCTCTTCATTCTGCAGAGTGTTTCCAAACCTTCGGCCCGAGTTGAAAAGAACAGTTCTCTTCTTCTTCTTCTTCTCCTTCTTCAGGAGTAAAGCCTTCAGCTCTTCTTGGCCTTGAGCCAGACCCATGATTAGTTCCTGAAATTGCGCATTCTGCGCCTGAAGAGCCTTGATGGACATCTCAGTTGATGATGAGTCAGGATTCATGATGCTGAAATAAACAGCGAAGAACAGTAAGCAACCTGAAAAGAAGAAAACATGCTATGCACATGATGAATGATATGTGTTTATGCAATGCATTCAAGGGTTCGAAAGTTCAAATTTGTTGTAGACAAAAAGGAACACACGTTATCATTAAGGAAATAATTGTTCAGTACATCGAAGCCTCATGGGCACAAATTACAAAGCAAATCAATCCCAAAAGACACTACGCATCCTCTTTGGAGCTATGTAGGTGTTGAGATTTCTCTCCTCATGCAATAGGCGGGTGAGCTCCAAGACCTTCTTTTCACTAGCATGTAGAGTGGTCTCAAGAGAATTCCGTTCTTCCTTAAGCTGGATCCAGCTCTTCTGCATCTCTTCCCAGGAGGTGGGCATGTCGGGATGCTGAATGGTGTGGGACACCTCTCCTTCAGAGACTGGCTCTTTGATCACAGGGAGCACATGAGGATAAGGCATTATTAACTTCTGGGAGCGGGCTCGTACCCACTTGAGATAAGGTTCCAATGGGATGGTATTCTTGTGCCCCAGTGTCTTACTGTCTATCCTACTTGGCATCCTCCAAGCTCTGATAAATCTCTGGCAAAGTCCTTGTGCATCATTGTCGAAGTCAAAAACTATGTCAGGAATTAACATGTCATGAGGGCCGTCCCTCCGAGCATAACCAAATTGTCTCCAAGCCAGGCATAGGCTGTAAGTAATACCTCCTCTGATTCCAAGTAAAGGAACACTAGGGTACTCCCCGCAACGATAAATGATAGTGACATCCTCTCTGGACCAAGGGCACCAATGTATGTCTGCATGTGTAAGAGTCATCAACCGTTGTGACCATCTCAAACCTCGCTCATTCTTCAAAGCTGATTGTGGAAGGTGCGAAATAAACCACCTTCCCAGGAGAGGAGTGCAACACATAAGGACACCTCTTTTTCTCATGGTTCGAGTGTAACATGAGTGAAGGATGTCCCCCAACAACGTAGGTATAGGATTCCTGGACATGAAGATCTGGACAGCACTGATATCTATAAGCTGATCTGGGTTAGGGAACAACACCAAACCATAGACAAGGAGGGCCACAACTTCTTCAAAAGCTTGTAAGTCAAGGGAGTTCCAACATTCATGGGCCTTCTCAAACAGAAACCTGGCTAAGAACCCTTTGATACCACTTCTAACTTCCCAATGTCCCTTGAGGTCAGATGATTGTAGGTGTAAGGCTTTAGCAATCTCTTCAAGCTTGGGTTCCTTTTCCGTACCGTTGTAGGGTAGTTGATCAAGGATATGGATCTTCAGGAGCCGGGAGAACTCCTCCAATGTAGGTACCAGCTGATAATCCAAGAAGGTGAAACAGTGATGCAGAGGGTCAAAGAACTGGAACAGGACCTTTATCATATCTTCCTCAATGTTGGTATTGACCAAGCTGATGAGTCTTCCATGTCTTTCACTGAATGAAGAGCTCTCGGGAATCCTGGATATAAGCACCTTAAGCTGAGGAGGGATCCTTACAAGGCTGATTTCAATTGTCTTTCTGCGAACAGTTTCCATGTCCTACAAAACAAGAACGAAGATGAAGATTCAAACCCCTGAAATGGTTAGTCAATGCATATGATGCTGGATGATGTCATGATGCTATGATTAAACACACCACAGATATTTACAAAGGCAAATATGTAAGGCACACAAGTCACACAAGACAAGCCCTTAGAGTTTAGGCCAGCATGGGGTTTGGGTATTACCCTCTTGAAGTTGGTGGGTTCAACCTGTCCTATTAGAAGTAACCGGGTTCTAAGGGTCCCAACATCACTGGATTGCTTTCATTGTTCATCGTTTCGATTTAGCCACTGAACTGGCGACCGAAATATTCCAGGAAAGCAACCCTCAATTGAGTGTAGTATCGAGTATCAACCAACCTCGGATTGCACCAAAGTCAATTATCTCACTACCCTAGAGAGGCCAAGATAGTTCAATTAAGGTTCCTAAGGTCTGTTGATGCTTCACGACACCACACGGAGGCCCCGTACTTTCCTTGACTGAACTCAAGGGTTACCGGTACACACCAAAGTGCCACATCAACGTAGCAGACTGTTTCAACCATGTCGGTATACCCCGCACAGTTCCCTCACAGCCTTGTTGCTACTTTCTAAGAAGGTATCCCCCAGATCCGAGTTAGGATCTATAGAGCTCCCAAGACAGTCCCACAATTTAAAGCAAGCAAGTCAAAGCAATTGAAAACACAGTGATCTTAGTCCTAAGGTACACCTCACTTTGAGTATTATCCCCAGCAGCGTCGCCAATTCTGTGATCGGTGGATCTGGAACTGACTGTTTAACGCTGGTTCGCGAAATGTCGTGGAAGCAAGAGTCGCCACCGTCTTTTATTTTCTCCAAATGGAAAGGACAAAAGCACAGAAAAATTCCTTATAGAGATTGCTCTCGGTTCGAAAGGTAGATTATAGAAAGGGAAGATGTTAGCACCCTTTCTATCCATGGTTATCCATGGGCTCTTAGATACTTGCTCATTTGTGTTTTCAAAATGGTTTGTTTGCTTTTCAACTGTGGGTTTTAAAAAAAGTTTCTTTGAAAATTTCAGTTTGACTCTTGTATCGGTCCTCAAGAGTGTTTGAAAAGTTGCTTTCGAAAGCTTTTTGAAAAGGTGTCGGTGTAAAAAGTATTTTTTGATTTGTTTTGAAATTAGAGCAAGTATCTAGAGTCGTCTACCTACCCTAAGGAATTCGTCTGTGTAAATGTCCTTAAAGTAGTGCCATCCCACCATTGAGAGGTAGGTAGCACCACCGTTGGAGGTGTTCGGGTCAATTCGAGGGTTCGGGACGTGGTGATCACCGGAGCAATAGGAAGACACCTTAGAAGCTACCCTCATGCCAGGTTCCTGGATCATGAGGACTTACTAAAACATCCTCTACTCGACGATCACCTTTCGAGGGGCAAGGCAACAGTGAGGCGTACCCTAGGGGTGGTGTGTGATTTGTGTGTCGTTTTCAGATATTTTTGTCTTGTTCATGTAATTGGTGATCTACGCATTGCTTTTATTTTGACATTCATTCTTTCATGCAGTTTAATTAACAGTTTAAAAGTTGCGAGAAATATAAAGGTCCTACGCTATTACAAAGGCGCGGGTCCACATCGCCAAATTTAATCCAAGACCCGATTTGAAATAAAATAAAGAATGCGGAAAAGATAAATGTCTGATTTACATGGCTTTGGGAGAATTACATGAATATTATAAGAAAGGAAATAAATGCGCGAAACGAACTGATAATCGAAAGCGAGGGCGTTGGACCCTTTTTAATGAAATTAAATTACGATTAACAAATTAATTAAATTAAAATAAAAAAGAAAAGATTTTTTTGTAGTTTTTTGTATTTATGGATTTTTAATAAGAATTAATGGAATTTAAAACCTAGTTCTAGCTATTTTTAATTTATTAAAAAAAAACATGTTAAAGTTAAACCTAGAATTAACCTAATTATTTAATACAATTTTTATTTACAAAAAAAAAAAAATTAATAATTAATATGGTGAAAAAGAAAAAAAGGATAAAAATATAAAACCCTAATTCTACAATTTTTAATTTATTAAGAAAAATATTTAAAATTAAGCCTAGAATTTAAAACTAAATTAATTAACAAGATTTTATTTACAAAGAAAATGCTTAAGTGAAATATATTTATATTTTATCTTTTCTGATTTTTTTGGCATTTTTATGTTTTATGGAAATATATTAGTTTAAACAATTAAATTAAAACTAAATTAAACAAGTAAAATAGAAAAATAAAAAGGGTGAAAGAAAGCAAACAATGGGGGGTTTGTAGGCCCATTTGGAGGTATGCTGGTAGCAATCAGGCCCATTTGTGGAAGGCCTCTTTTGACTTTTCATGCTGGCATGTGGAACGTTTGACCAACGAGTATGGTGTTCATCAGATCAGGGCCTTTGGATTGAGATTATTGAGCGCGTGGCAAGCGTGGATGGTGGACATATGATGAGCCCCTGGAACATGCGCTGCATAGGAATATAGAAAAGAAAATAATATGAGAAAGGGAGGGGACCTGGGAATCGAACCCAGGTCCCAGTGCCTATGAGACAACACATCAACCATCTGTGCCAGGCGCTTGCTTTGTAATATTAGTGGAAGGCAATTATTATAAGGAAAAAAAAAATTAGTGGCCTGAATAAATAAAACGCGCACTAACTTTGAATTGCCCTATCACATGGAGACAAGTCATCATCTTCTCCGTTTGTGTGTTTTGCCCTGAAAAATAAGACAAGATTGCGGGGGTTTTAAACCCCCACTAAATGGCAAGCATAAAAATAGCGATTAGCACCCTGTTGATCATAAATTGATCGCGAGCTATGGGAACGATTCACGTGAAGCTTCTGAACCCAATAGCCTTGGTCTCGTGGTCTAATTTTTCTGGTCAAGGAAACCCCTAATTTTGCAACTCTGAAACCCTAGAAAGCTTCAATGGTGATTTCTCATACAATGCACAAAAACTCAATTGAAGAGCATGGTTAGATTCAGAATGGTCCAATTAGCATAAATCAACAAAGAAAATGCAATGAGGATGCTTAAAAATTGAAACACGAATATGCATAAAGTGTGAGAAATTTTGAGTTCTATGTACCAATTTTTGGTGCGTGAGGACTGGAAAAGAATGCAGTTAGGTTCAGTGAAGCCTTGGCAAGCTATTGCAATTGGTATTTTGCTTTGAATCGTGCTAGAATGTAGTTTTCAGTTTTCACTTTTTTCACCAAAATTGCAAAAGTTGTTCTTGAAGTGTGGCGCAGCTTTCAGGTTCTTTTCATTAGGTCTAGCTTCTGGCTTATGTATGTTTTGGATTAGGGTTAAATCTTGAGCCAAAGGATCAATGCATTGATGTATAAGATATTTGATTTTCATGGCATATTTTCCAAATCTTTTCATGTGCTTTTGGTGCCAATCATGATCAAATCACCTTGATTCTTTCCATATTAGATAGTGCACGAAATCTTGAAGGTATTCTATGCACAAAAAGATTTAAAAAGCATGGATGAGTATTTCTTTCATATTTTATTTAATTAAATGAATTAATGGTGATTAAAAATTCAAATAAATAATAAATAAAAAAATGAAATAACTCCCCTTGCGCCAAATGGTCGTGCATAGCCTTTGGATGATGAATCTTGGAAGAAAATGTGGCCCATTAGCAATTTTGAGGCATTTGAAGCAAAGTTGACTTTTCAAAATTCCCAAACATTTCCCACCTTCCACAAGGCATATCTTGCTCAATTTTTAAGATTTGATCATGTTCTTGGACATTTTGGAAAGGTATTGAAGTCCTCTAACCAATGCCTTTGGTCCCATGTCATTTTGAGTTACCAATCTCAAGTTATGACCTTTGACTTAAAGTCCCTTTTTGTTGACTTTTGAAAATGACCTATAATGTTGAAATTGATAACTTTTTGTGAGAGCATTTCTTGGACTTGAAGTGTGAAGAGGAGTTGTAGGGAATGTCTTTCTCTTCAAAATGAGCTTTGGATGGAATTTTTCTGATAAACCATGTGAAAGTTATGCCTTGGTCAAGTTACAGTTGACTTTTTCAACTGTCCAAATATGGAAACTTTTGCATCTCGAGACTTTTTGAGCCATGCTTTGAGAATCATGATCAAGAATTGATCAAATGATGTTTGTGGCTTCAAAATGAGATGTTGACCAAAAATTTGAACTTTTGACTGTCAAATGACCATTTTGCCCCTACAGTTGACTGTTGAGCAATTAGGGTTTTTGACTGTACAATTTTGTGCTGTAAGTCTTGACACTTGGTATGAGGATGCTTGACCATGTTTATAGGCATGTGGGACTTGATTGGACCCTTGGAAACTTCAACTTCTTTGTCAGAACCAAAACCCTAGTTTTTGACTGTTAGAAGGCCCTTGAATTGTGCAACCCTGGGGGAATTTTGAAGCATGCTCTTTGCAAATTTTTGAAGAATATGGGAGGGAAAATTTTGGGGTACAACACACGGGCCTTCATGCTGCAATTGACTTAAGGATCAAGTTTCTGAGTGTCTTCGGAGATTCCGCTCTCGTGATCAGCCAGATCAAAGGCGAGTGGGATACGAAACACCCAAACCTTATTCCTTACAAAGAGTACGTGTTGACGTTGATCCCCCATTTCACGGAGATAACTTTTGAACACTTCCCAAGAGAGGAGAATCAGTTGGCGGACGCGTTAGCTACGATGTCTTCTATGTTCAAAGTAAAAGGGGACAACGAGGCTCCCCGGATCATTATCTGGAAACTGGATGAACCTGCATATTGCTGTGATCTTGAGGATGAGGTGGTAACTGAAAAACCTTGGTATCATGAAGTGAAGAGGTACTTGAAAGCTCAAGAATATCCCGAGGGTGCATCTGTTAATGACAAAAAGTTTCTGAGAAGGTTCGCGACAAAGTTCTTCCTCAGCAATGGCATTCTATACAAGCGAAACCATGATTCAACTTTACTGCGTTGTGTGGATAAGACGGAAGCTGAAAAGATCATGGCAGAGCTGCATGAGGGTACCTTCAGAACACATTCCAGTGGACATACCATGGCAAAGAAAATCCTTCGGGCAGGATACTTCTGGTCCACAATGGAAGCTGACTGTTACCAACATTCTCGGACGTGTCATAAGTGCCAGATTTATGCTGATAAGGTGCACATTCCTCCGGTTCCTCTGAACGTCTTGACAGCACCTTGGCCTTTTGCAATGTGGGGCATTGATATGATCAGCGAAATCAGACCTACGGCATCCAACGGGCATCGCTTCATCCTGGTAGCGATTGATTACTTCACAAAGTGGGTTGAAGCAACTTCCTACGCTACGGTAACCAAGAACTCCGTGGCACGGTTCATTCGGCATAACCTGATCTGCCGATACAGTGTACCTGAGAGGATCATTATAGACAATGGTACCAATCTCAACAACAAGATGATCACTGAGCTCTGCGAGCAATTCAAGATACAGCACCACAACTCTTCTCCTTACCGGCCGAAGATGAATGGGGCTGTAGAAGCGGCAAATAAGAACATCAAGAAGATTGTGTAGAAGATAACAGTGACCTATAAAGATTAGCACGAGATGTTACCGTTTGCTCTTCATGGGTACCGTACCTCAGCACGAACGTCAACAGGGGCAACACCCTTTTCCTTGGTCTATGGCATGGAGGCAGTCTTTCCTATTGAAGTCCAGATACCCTCTCTCCGGTTAATGAAGGATACAGGTTTGAGAGAAGATGACTGGATCCAGACTCGACTTGATCAATTAAACCTAATTGACGAAAAGAGACTCACTGCTATGTGTCATGGTCAGACGTACCAAAAACGGATGATCAGGGCATTTAACAAGAAAGTCAGACCACAAAAGTATCAAGTCGGAGACCTGGTAATCAAGCGCATCATTCTTCCTCAAAGTGATCCCAGGGGCAAATGGACCCCCACGTACAAAGGGCCATTTGTGGTTAAACATATCTTCTCAGGAGGAGCTATGATTCTAACCACCATGGATGATGACGACCTTCCTCACCCCGCCAATGCAGACATAGTAAAAAGATACTACGCATGAATAAAAGACCCGCTAGGTTGACACACCTAGGCAAAATAAGGGCTTCCCGGCGAACCAAAAGGGTTCGGGCAAAAATAAGGGATGAAATGAAAAAAATCTGTACACCCGGCAAGTCGAAAACCTGAAAAGGCGACTTGGGAAAAAATGGGTATCCCGGTGGACTGAAAACCCGAAAGGGCAGTCCAGGCAAAAGTTAGGGATAAAGCGTAATATTATGTCTCATTGGATCACCTTGAATCCAGAATTCGGCACCAACTATCAGGCTCAGACGGCATCGATCAATCGGCTTCATCTTCAACTAAGCAGCCAAGTGATGAGACGCTTGAAGACATAAAGGCGATAGCAGAGTTGAAACCCAGTGGGATTATTGTTTTCACATAGCTGTTTTGCTTTCCTTTGTACAAATTGTATAAAACTCTATTTTGTTCGGCGGCGTTCTCTTACTAGGACGTCAGCCTCTTGTACATAAACGCCTATTTACAGGAAAATTCAAAAATCAATACAAATTCACTTTACCAGACAAATTGCCAATTGTTTTTCCTTTATCTGTTTTGTCTTGCGAAGAACGTCCAATGTTCATTTTTGATATATGCATTTGACATTAATTGCTAACTCATAAATACTTGCATGCGAAACAAAGGAATAATTACAGGTGACATTAGAAACATGGGCAATAATGAGTTGTCTAAGCGATCTAGTTGCTCTGTCCACCAAGGTACCAAGGTAAGTTCGGCTGAAGAATGTAACCCAGATACCTCCACTCCCCATAGAGTAAGACAAGACTCAGCAATGCTCTCCCCCCGAGCAGAGTTGGTCTCCCATCAACCCTAACAAGGCACAGTATCTCCAGCAAGTCAGCAACACTCTCCCCAAGCAGAGTTAGCCTACTGTCAGCCGTAAGGAAGTTGGGTATCCCCAGAAAATCTCAATATTCCCCAGCGGAGTATACAGATGTTCCTAAGCAAGCATCCCCAGCAATCTTAATATAAGATTGTTCCCCGGTGGAATACCAGACACCCCAGTGGAGCCATTCCCCCAGTGCAATCCAAAGTTTCCCCAGTAGAGTTGAATCAGTCCTCCCCAGTAGATTCTGGAAGCTTATCCCCAGTAGATTCTGGAAGCTTATTCCCAGTAGATTCTGGAAGCTTATCCCCTGCAGAGTACATACGTCTCTCCCTGACTATATTCAGAAGGTTATTTCCCACCAGAGCTTATAACTGGGTTACCCTCAGCAAGTTGCAACGGAAAGATCGTCCTCAGTGAAGTTCTTTCTATCCCTAGTGGAGTTTATCATCAAAATCTCCAACAGAGCTTATCAAGAGAGTCCCCAGCGGAGTTACCGTTAAAACCTCAGCAAAGTATCTCTTCCCACAGAGTAATTCCCCACAGAATAATCTCTCCAACAAGTTTATTCCCCAATGGAGTCATCTTCTCCTACCGGTGTATTCTTGCCATCATCATCCCCAGCAGAAACGAAGAACTTTACTCTTCAACATCAGCCCAGGATTTCACAATTTCCTGGTATTCGTCAAGGATTTATCTTCCTAGACAAAAATACAATTCATAAACATTTACATACATAATGCATGCATATACGCATCACATCACACAATCTCATTTATTCTTGAGAACATCATGACATCATGCATCTCATACATCATGACATTGCATACAACTAACGTTTTGCCTTTTCAGGAAAAGGTCAATCAAAAGACAATTACCATCAAATTTCGCAATTCCAGATTCGATACTTGTATCTAGCCAGGGCATATCTGTGAGTAACTGATTGTAGATTCGACACCTGTATCTAGCCAGGGCGTGTCTGCATGAAGAGTTTAGAGATTCGATACCTGTATCCAGCCAGGGCATATCTGTAGACGACCAAGTTCCAGATTCGATTCCTGTATCTAGCCAGGGCATATCTGTGAGTAACTGATTGTAGATTCGATTCCTGTATCCTAGCCAGGGCATGTCTATATGAAGAGTTTAGAGATTCGATACCTGTATCCATCCAGGGCATATCTATAGACGACCAAGTTCCAGATTCGATTCTTGTATCTAGCCAGGGCATATCTGTGAGTATTTGATTGTGAATTCGATTCCTGTATCTAGCCAGGGCATATCTGCATGAAGAGTTTAGAGATTCGATTCCTTTATCCAGCCAGGGCATATTTGTAGACGACTAATTCCAGATTCGATTCCTGTATCTAGCCAGGGCATATCTGTGAGTAACAGATTGTAGATTCGATTCCTGTATCCAGCCAGGGTATGTCTGTATGAAGAGTTTAGAGATTCGATTCCTGTATCCAGCCGGGGCATATCTGTAGACGAAGAATTCTAGATTCGATACCTGTATCCAGCCAGGGCATATCTGCATTAGGAGTTTGAAGTTCCAGATTCGATACCTGTACCTAGCCAGGGCATATCTGTGAGCGATTGATTGTGGATTCGATACCTGTATCTAGCCAGGGCATATCTACATGAAGAGCTTCAAGATCAAACACCTGTAACAGGCCAGGTAATTATCTTTCTTTCTCAGGTACGCAAGTTCTCGCTAAGGAATCTCTTACGCGATCGACACTTCCAAATGGCATCTATAAGCCCATTCCCGACAAGGTTCTGTCACATCTCCAGATGGCATCTGTAAGCCCATTCCCGACATCACATTGCTGATACTCCACTATGCGAGTGCAAATTTCTGGGCACTTTAGTGTTCAATCATCTTCCACCTTCGGATCACGAAAGGCACGCAAGCCAATCTACATCCTCAGGTCTAAGAAGATGGAACAGGGGCAACTGTTGTACCCCAAAATTTTCCCTCCCATATTCTTCAAAGTTTTGACAAGCATCGTCTCAATTTGCTCAAGTCTTTTCAAGGGATTACACAGTCAAGCATCCTCCTAACACAGTCAAAATTAGGGTTTTGGTTCCTTCAAAGAATTTGAGGTTTTCAATGGTTCAATCGAGTCCCATAGGCCTATAAACATTGTCAAGCATCTACATGACAAGTCTCAAGACTCACAGAGGCAAATTGCACAGTCAAAAGTCCCATTTGCTTCACAAACAACTGCAGGGGCAAAATGGTCATTTTACAGTCAAAAGTCAGAATTTTTGGTCAACATCTTATTTTGAAGCCACAATCATCATTTGATCAAGTCTTGATCATGATTCTACAAGCATGGCTCAAAAATCATCAAGATGCCAAAAGTTTCTATTTTTGGACAGTTGAAAAGTCAACTGTAACTTGACCAAGGCATAACTTTTTCATGGTTCATCAGAAAAATCCCATCCAATGGTCATTTTGAAGGGGATGACATTTCCTACAACTCATCTTCACATTCCAAGTCCAAGAAATGCTCTCACAAAAAGTTATCAATTTCTACATTATAGGTCATTTTCAAAAGTCAACAAAAAGGCACTTTAAGTCAAAGACCATAACTTGAGATTGGTAAATCAAAATGACATGGGACCAAACGCATTGGTTAGAGGACTTCAAGACCTTTCCAAAATGTCCAAGAATATGTTCAAATGATCATAATTGAGCAAGATATGCATTGGAGAAGTTGGAAAATTTTTGGGAATTTGCAAAAGTCAACTTTGCCTAAAACAACTTGTTTTTGCTAATGGGCCTCAAATTCTTTCTTGAAACATTGTCCAAGGCCTATGCACGACCCATTGAGATTAAATTGAATTATTTTCTTATTTTTATTAATTATTTGGATTTTTAATTCATTATTAATTCATTTAATTCATTTAAATGTAGGAAAATATGACAATATGGTTTTCAAATCTTTTTATGAAGCAAATACACTCAGGGCAAGCTGGAAATTCGTGTGCCAATCAAAGATCTCAAAAAACTCCAAAATTGGCAAGGTTTCTCAATCAAAAAGATGCTAAAAGATTTGATTGAAAATCAAATATACAATCTTCAATACAATGGATTTCATGTGCAAGATTTACCCTAATTTCATTCCACTATATGTACTGAAGCAAACCCTAACGCCTTGGACATGCAAGCTGCTGTAAAACACCATAAACCAAATTCCAAAAGTTCAAGAAAATTTGAAAACTGAATTCAACCTTCCAGGCCAATTCAAAGCATTTTCTTGATTCCAATACATTGTTGGAGGTGAAAGGAACCTTTTGCAATCAAAATCAAGTGTTAACACCCAATGAATCCCAAGAACAGTCGTACGATTTGTCCACTCTTTTCCATATTCGAAACTCAAGTTTTATGCATCATTAACATGTTATGATTATTGCTTTGCATTGCTAACATCATTCTGAAGCTAATGGTACAGATTAATTGTATTATGGTGCCCTGAAACGAAAAATGCCATTAAAGAAATCTAGGGTTTTGAAGCTTTGATTTTAGGGCTTTCTTGACCAAGCAAAATTGGAACCTCCCATGCCCATGGTTGAAACCGACTGAACATGACGAATACAATGGAAACCTCGCGCAATATTTATATGGCTTGGATTTCTATTCGCTATTATTGACAGTTTCACTTTGTGGGGGTTTAAAACCCCCGCTAACTGCTTGTGTTTTACAGGGAAAAAGGGAAGAAAACGATTACGTGTGGATGTGTGATTGGCCGGTTTGAATAATAGCGCGTGTTCCATTTATTTCCCAGCATAATTATTGTTTTCATACATTAACTTCATTGTCCATTATTATAACAAAGCGTGCAGTTGGCTCAATGGAAAGGGACGTGTCTGGCAACCGTTGGGACCTGGGTTCGTTTCCAGGTCCACCCCAATATTTATTTCTATTTTCATAACATGATTCTATGCAGGATGCCCAGTGCGTTTCACCATGTATCTCACCTCCAAGTTTGCCAAGTGGCCATGAACGCGCATCCAATGGTCAAAACATGGAGAACACCATGCTCCAAGTCAACATACACGTAGACAACCACAAAAGTCAGAAGGGCTTGGCTTAATGGGCCAGAAATTCTAACAAACACCTCCCAATGGTCCATTAACCCCCTGGTTTATTTTCCTTTTTATTTTCTTTCTCCTTTTAATTCTTTTAATTATAATCATTATTATTATTAACCAACAAACTAATTTTTTATAATAAATTCAGAGATCACAAAATTGTAAATATTTTTATTATTTATTATTTTTACTATTAACTATTATTTTTGTAAATAAAACACTAACAAATTGAATTAGTTAAATTAGGACAATTTTAATCCTTTTTCATAAATAAATAAAAATCATGTAGAATTAGAGTTTGACAATTTTCAATCATGTTTTCTTATTATCATTATTCTTATTTCTTAATTATTATTTTTGTAAATAAAAATGTAAATTAATTAAATTAGGTAATTTTGACCTTTTTTTACAATAAATAAAATAAACTTAGAATTAGGTTTTACTAACTTTTAATTTTAATTCCTTTTGCTTTATTTACATAAAAAACATTTTTTTTTCTTTTTAATTAAATAATTAATTAGTAAACTAGGTTTAATATTTTAATTAATTGCAAAAAGGACAAGTTACTACTATTCTCTCAGAAAAGGGTCAAAACCCTAAGGACGTCCTGATTAAATTTCTTTTCGCGCATTATCATTATTTTTTTATTATATTTTTATAACTATTTCCGAGGATGTAATAGTTAATTAGGATTTACCGCTTTCTTTACTTTCTGCATTTATTTTCCAAAACGGGTTATGTTTTTGGCGATGTATAGACCCGCGCCTTGTAATAGCGTAGATTCATATTTCCGCACTTTATTTTCCGCACTCCTAACTGTTAATATGTATGAAAGATTTGTATGAAAATTAAAAACAACTCGTAGATCACCATGATACATGTACAAGATAATATAACATGAAAACAAGACACAAGCACATGCCACTCCTAGGGTACGCCTCACTGGTTTCCTCGAACGTGGTCGTCAAGTATAGGGTGTTTTAGAGGTCGCCCTCCTGTCTAAAGATCCAGTTGCCTCGAAACAGTTGCCTCGGATAAAAAAGGATCTAGGACATTAGGGTTACTTCTTGTAGGTGTTTAGGTATTGGCTTGCATTTTTGGTAAATCCCAAGTGTATGTGTGAATGTCATGACTGATGTCATAACATTCTAGTTCAGGTTGTACTAACTCATTAGGTACATGTGCAGAAAAATATTGTAATTCAAATACTGATGTTTATAAGTGTGTATCTGAGCATGTTTGCAAAATGATCACATTTTGCTAAATCAGTAGACAGGTTTTCTCAGATGTCATAACAGATGTTATGACATCCTGTTCTGAACTAACAGGATTGCAGGATTGGATAAGTCTGAGTTTTTTCAGGAAATAACTCAGTCCTTTCTGAACAGAATCCTGCGTTTTCTGAGGAGTAACCTAGCTCAACCCTAACCTGGTTAATAAAGCCCTGTGACCTGGTCTTTAGGTCAAACGGAATCAACCCTAGGTTTTTGGAAACCCTAACTGAAGTTGCAGCTGCTATATATTCAACAGAGCTGCTGTTTTTCAAGATGCCTGCTGATTGATTAGAAGATCAATTTTGTAACCTGTATAGATTTGTTTATTGTACTCCAAGCAATTATCATTGTGATAAGTGCCTTGGAATAGGTTTCGATTGTAAGGGTTGTGTAGCACTCAAAGCTTTGAAGCAAGAGTGTTTGAATGTCCCTTGACTAAAGCTGTGTAGCAGAGTCAAGTTAGTTGTGTACATCACTCAAAGCTGTGAAGCACGAGTGATTGTGTTGCTTGATTAAAAGCTGTGAAGCCTAATCAAGTGTGTGTTTTTTTGAAGAGTGTCTTCATCAATTCTTAAGTCAAGTTGGTTTATGTATCACTGCTGTGATTGAGGGGGAGTGAGTAGGAACTCAGGTTTAAGTTGTACTTAGATTAGAATTGCATTGGGTAGGTCTTAAGTGAAGGAGATAAACTGGTTGGTTTATTCCTGAATTAACATCTCTTATAGTGGATTCTCTCCCTGGCTTGGTAGCCCCCAGAGTAGGTGTTGTTGCACCGAACTGGGTAAACAATTGACTGTGTTCTTTACTGCTTTTGTATTTACTGTCATATAGTAAGTCAGATACGGTGTCATAACATTGGACGTGACATTGAGTATCTGCAGCCAGAATTTTCAATTGGCATCAGAGCAGGCACCCTGCCTGTATTACTGGGTGAGATCTAGGGATATCACTTTCTGGCACTATGGACAAAGAAGGAGTTTTTGGAAATAGACCACCCATTCTGGATGGAACCAATTATGACTACTGGAAACCTCGTATGATTGCCTTCCTAAAATCTCTGGACAAAAAGGCTTGGAGAGCTGCTGACAAAGGATGGATTCATCCCACCATAACTGAGAGAGATGGGACAATCAGTCTGAAGCCTGAGGAAGATTGGAGTAAAGAAGAAGATGAGTTAGCTCTGGGAAATTCAAAAGCTTTAAATGCCTTGTTCAATGGAATTGATAGAAACATCTTCAGACTAGTACATCAATATGAACTGGCCAAGGAAGTTTGGGACACTCTCAAAACTACTCATGAGGGCACTTCCAAAGTAAAAATGTCAAGGCTTCAGATGTTGACCACTAAGTTTGAGAATCTAAAAATGATGGAAGATGAAACCATTCATGAGTTTTACATGAACATCTTGGAGATTGCCAACACCTCAGGAGCACTGGGAGAAAAAATGTCAGAAGAAAAACTGGTGAGGAAGATTCTCAGATCCTTGCCTAAAAGATTTGCAATGAAGGTAACTGCCATAGAGGAAGCCCAGGACATTAGCAAGTTGAAAGTGGATGAACTTATTGGGTCTCTTCAGACTTTTGAGATGGGGATCACTGATAATGGAGACAAGAAGAACAAAAGCATAGCACTTGTATCCAATACTGATGTTGAATACAAGGAGGATGAAGAAGAAAACATATATGAAGCTATTGCCATGCTTGGAAGACAGTTCAACAGGCTCATCAAAAGAATGGACCTAAAGTCAAGGTCTAATGTTCATAACATTCCCTCTGACATTGACAGTTCCAGCAGAAGACCAAGGTCAGAAGATAAGGGAAACCAAGGCAGAGGTATTCAATGCCATGGATGTGAAGGATATGGACATATTCGAGCTGAATGTCCTACTTTTCTTAAGAAGCAAAAGAAAGGAATGACTGTTACTTGGTCTGACTATGATTCAGAAAGTAATTCTGAAGAAGAATCTGCTAAACTAGTTACTGCCCTAACTAGTGTTTGTACTTCTGAAAGTGATACTAGTGATGAAGAAGTAACATTTGGAGAACTGGCTGATACCTACAAGAAATTGTGTATCAGAAGTGCTGAAGTCTGTGTACAGAATGAGAAACAATCAAAACTCATTATCAAACTGGAGGCTGAAAAAAGGGCGAATCTTGAAACTATAAGTCATCTAGAAGGAGAAGTTCAATTGCTGAACTCACAACTGAATCAAATGACCAAATCTGTCAAGATGTTGACCAATGGAACAGACAAATTGGAAGAGATCCTTCAGGCTGGACAAAATATGGGAAATAAATCTGGCCTAGGATTTGTGGAAACAAAGAAATTTGGTACTGGGAAGCAAATGTCAAAACGGATGTCTCAACATTACTCTCAACATCAGGGACATAGACATATGAAGAAGAGGTACCAAAGATGGAAATGTCATCATTGTGGGAAATATGGTCACATAAAGCCCTTCTGCTTCAGACTACATGGATATCCTAATCAGAACTCAGATGTCAAACCTAAGTCTAAAAAGGTACCACATGCTCCTCAATGGAAGAAAAAGGCTACTGCACTGATAGCTCACACTTCCCTGAGGGTCTCAGCAAAGGAAAATTGGTACTTTGACATTGGATGTTCCAGACACATGACTGGATTCAAAAATCTCCTCAATAATGTTATGCCTCACATCACCAGTTTTGTGACCTTTGGAGATGGTGCTAAAGGTGAAGTCAAAGGAGTTGGTAATTTGGACTGCCCTGGAGTTCCAAGTCTGAATAAGGTACTGCTGGTAAAAGGGTTGACTACTAATCTCATTAGCATCAGTCAATTATGTGATATAGGATTCATGGTCAACTTCTCAAGATCTGAATGTCTAGTATTTAATGAAAAACTAGATGTTGTAATGAGAGGAATCAAATCCAAAGATAACTGTTATGTGTGGCAGCCTGAGAACACTGATATCTCCACTATGAGTCAAATCATCAAAGAAGAAAAAGAGATGAAACTGTGGCAGCATAAGCTTGGAAGAATTAAAAGAGCTCCAAAACTACAGGCTGATAATATATGTGATGAAGAAGAATGTGATGTCAGAACCTTAAGTCATCTTGACAAGGATGTTGGAAAGAACAAGTCTCATAAATTCTGTTCTCAAAACATCTGGTCAAAACAGATGCTCCCTGAGTACAATGTTACACAAGATGTTGTGACATTGTGTTGTGACAATCTGAAAACATTCAACATTTCCTTGAACCCTATTGACTTTGAAGAGAAGAAGTCATTTAAACTGGAACATAGTTTCTCTAGGCTTCAGCTGACTGATTCTTCTACCAAGGCGCTTGTTGGAAATAAACTTGAAAATTTGAGGGGCAGGTTGGGTATTCACCAACATGAGAAATTATAGCAATTAGTTCTGCTGAAAACAAGGGTTGAAGGGATTAATTTTATTAAGTCTATATTTAGTGGGTTAATTATATTCATTCACAATTCCTTCAAAAGCCTTGAGAAGTTGAAGAGACTCCCTTTTACCCCCTACCTCTCTCATCCTTGCAACCTGTTTCCTCCTCCCTATCAAAGATTCTTCTCAAACTGCTACTATTACTCAAAGTTAAACAAAATGTCTCAGACATCGTCTTCCACCATGGCGGCTTCGTCTTCCTCATCATCGTCATCATCTGATCAAGATTCTAGGGCAATCACTACATGCATAGAATCTGAAGTACTTGAGGTCACTCCTCTCAGGGAGATGGAAACTGACCCAGCCAGAGTCAAAAAGCTCAGAACCAGACATGCAGGAAGAGCTCAAGCTACAGCCTCTGGTAATTCTTCTCATCCTTCGTCTTCTATACCTAATAGAGAAGGATCAGTTCAAGTACACCAAGCTATTGCTAGGCTGGTTACTAGCATTCTGAGTGGCAACCAATCTGTACCGGGGATTTCTATCCCTTTGAATCAATCAGAAGGTCCAAATGTGGAAGGTTCTGAAAATGTAGATGTCACTGAGGATGTTGTGACACCAAAAGACAACATTCAGAACCCCTCTGAAAAGGCTGCTGATCCACCTATCATTGATGTGGATGAAGATTACTCAGATAATGAACTGATTGCTAATGTGAACCCTAGCATTGCTAGGAGATTGATGAAAAGAAAGAGTAGTCAGAATGTTAAACCTGATGCTAAGAAATCCAAGGCTGAAGGGATAGCTGAGAAAATTCAGACAAAAGGGAAGAAGGCACAGGTGCAGACTGCTAGACAACCAATCTCTAAGAAAAGTAAAGAACCTGAAACTTCTGATTCTGATTATGAATCAGAATTTGAGATTGATATTGAAGAAACTCCCATCAGAAGGAAGCTCCCCTCCAGCAAGATTGCTAGAGTGCCTGAAGTGCCAACAGACAACATCTCCTTTCATCATCCTGACAATGCAAACAGATGGAAGTATGTTTGCTTGAAGAGAATAGCCTTGGAGAGAGAGCTCAACAATGATGCCTTGGAGTGCAAAGACATCATGGATCTGATCAAAAATGCTGGGCTAATGAAGACAGTGACAAAGTTTAACAAATGCTTTGAAAATCTGGTTAAGGAGTTTGTAGTGAACTTGTCAAATGATTGTGCTGATGGAAGGTCAGCTGACTTTGAAAGTGTCTTTGTTAGAGGAAGAAGGGTCAAGTTCTCTCCATCAGAAATCAACAAGTTTCTTGGAAGAACAAATAAGGACTGTCCTGATCTAGAGGCAACTGACAATGAAGTTTGTTTAACCATCACAGCCAGGCAAGTAAAGTGCTGGCCATTGAAAGGGAAGTTGAATGCTAGTAAACTCAGCATGAAATTTACCATCTTGCATAAAATAGGTGCAGCAAACTGGGTGCCTACAAATCACAAATCAACCATCTCCACAGGTTTGGGGAGATTTATCTATGCTGTAGGAACCAAGACTACCTTTGACTATGGAAGGTACATCTTTGAACAAACTTTGAAGCATGCTGGCAGTTATGCTGTCAAAGGACCAATTGCCTTTCCCTCCCTCCTTTGTGGAATCATCCTTGCACAATACCCTGACATCCTTGTAGCAAGAGATACAGTCTGCAAAAGAGCTCCTGCCCTTGGCCTGCACTACAAACTGTTTCTGGGATCTCATGCTCCAGACATTGTCATAACATCAGCTGAGACATCGTCTGCAAAGACCCAGTCCAAGACATCAGATGTCATAGCTGTTTTAAAAGAAACTTGCAAAGATCTGGATGCTAGAAAAAGGACACTAGAAGCTCTAATTGCCAGGCTAGAAAAGGAGGAAGCTGAAGAAAGCAGAAGGGAAGAAGGTATAGAAGCTGAAGGACAGATCAACATTGAAGAAACTAGCTCCTCTGAGTCTGATGACAGTGCTTGAAGGTTGGAAGTGTGTTCTGCTGTTGTCTGCTGCTGATCTCATTATTTTGTTTTGGATAACTGTATAATTTTATGAACATGTAACTTTGGCCCATTTGTGGCTAAAGAGGGGGAGAATATCTTGGTACTTGCTTAATTAGTACTTGACATTATATTTTTCTGCTGTCACTTATTTCTGCTGCTATCTATCTCTGATTGTTTAGGGACTTATGCCAAAAATCTGCCAAAGGGGGAGTTTGTAGGTGTTTAGGTATTGGCTTGCATTTTTGGTAAATCCCAAGTGTATGTGTGAATGTCATGACTGATGTGATAACATTCTAGTTCAGGTTGTACTAACTCATTAGGTACATGTGCAGAAAAATATTGTAATTCAAATACTGATGTTTATAAGTGTGTATCTGAGCATGTTTGCAAAATGATCACATTTTGCTAAATCAGTAGACAGGTTTTCTCAGATGTCATAACAGATGTTATGACATCCTGTTCTGAACTAACAGGATTGCAGGATTGGATAAGTCTGAGTTTTTTCAGGAAATAACTCAGTCATTTCTGAACAGAATCCTGCGTTTTCTGAGGAGTAACCTAGCTCAACCCTAACCTGGTTAATAAAGCCCTATGACCTGGTCTTTAGGTCAAACGGAATCAACCCTAGGTTTTTGGAAACCCTAACTGAAGTTGCAGCTGCTATATATTCAACAGAGCTGCTGTTTTTCAAGATGCCTGCTGATTGATTAGAAGATCAATTTTGTAATCTGTATAGATTTGTTTATTGTACTCCAAGAAATTATCATTGTGATAAGTTCCTTGGAATAGGTTTCGATTGTAAGGGTTGTGTAGCACTCAAAGCTTTGAAGCAAGAGTGTTTGAATGTCCCTTGACTAAAGCTGTGAAGCAGAGTCAAGTTAGTTGTGTACATCACTCAAAGCTGTGAAGCACGAGTGATTGTGTTGCTTGATTAAAAGCTGTGAAGCCTAATCAAGTGTGTGTTTTTTTGAAGAGTGTCTTCATCAATTCTTAAGTCAAGTTGGTTTATGTATCACTGCTGTGATTGAGGGGGAGTGAGTAGGAACTCAGGTTTAAGTTGTACTTAGATTATAATTGCATTGGGTAGGTCTTAAGTGAAGGAGATAAACTGGTTGGTTTATTCCTGAATTAACATCTCTTATAGTGGATTCTCTCCCTGGCTTGGTAGCCCCCAGAGTAGGTGTTGTTGCACCGAACTGGGTAAACAATTGACTGTGTTCTTTACTGCTTTTGTATTTACTGTCATATAGTAAGTCAGATACGGTGTCATAACATTGGACGTGACATTGAGTATCTGCAGCCAGAATTTTCACTTCTAAGGTGTCCTACTATTGCTTCGGTGACCACACTGTCCCTATAATCGAATTGACCCGAATACCTCCAACGATGGTGCTACGTACCTCTCAATGGTGGGATAGCACTATCTAAAGGACTCTTACACAGCCTAATTCCTTAGAGTAGGTAGATTCTCATGGGTACTTGCTCTTTTCAAACAAACAAAAATACTTTTTACACTCACACTTTCTAAAAGTTTTCAAACAAATTTTTCATACACTCTTGAGGACAGATACAAGAGTTACTTAGAAATTTTTCAAACGAAACTTTTTCAAAACCCACACACACTTGAAAAGAAAACATCTTTTGAAAACATAAGAGCAAGTACCTAAGAGCCCGTGGATAACCACGGATAGAAAGGGTGCTAACACCTTCCCTTTCTATAATCTACCTCCCGAACCGAGAAACATCTCGAAAAGGAATTTTGCTGTGCTTCTGTCCTTTCCTTGTTGGAGAAAATAAAAGACGGTGGCGACTCTTGCTTACCGCGACATTTCGTGAACCAGCATTTCAAAACAGTCAGTTTTATTTCCACCGATCAGAGAACTGGCGACTCTACTGGGGACCTTATAAAAGTGAGGTGTACCTTAGGATTAGATCATACTTATGTTTTCTATTGCTTGCTTTGATTGCTTTATATTTGTGGGCATTGCATCGGAGTTTCATAGATCCTAACCCGGATCTGGGGAATTCCCTTTTAGGTAGCATAAGCTGTGAGGGACCTGTCCGGCGTAGACCAACACGGGTGAAGCAGTGGCTACGTTGGTGTGACGCCTTAGTCTGTATTGATATCCCTTGTGTTGCAACAAGGAGAATATTGGTCTTCTGAGGAGTCATTAAGCACCAACCGACCTTAGAACCCTAAATTGACCCAACTTGGCCATAGAACAGTAGCAGTATGCTACACCCATTGAGGCTAAACTCTCGCGATGGTTCTGGCAACAAGAAAAGATTGCGACGCTGGAGTTATGACCGGTTGAGGGTAGTCAGTGATATTGAGATCCTCTAGAACCCGGTTACTTTTGATAGGACAGGTCTTAACCAACGAAACTGAAAGAGGGTAGTACCTGAAATTCATGCTGGCCTAAATTCTAAGGGTTGTCTTGTGTGACTTGTGTGCCTTATCATGTGTGCCTTATGTGAATATTTGTGGTGTGCTTTATCATAACATCATACCATCATACCATTGCATGCATCCTGCATAAGGACTGACCCATTTCAAAGACAAGAGGATTTCATCTTTGCTCTATTTTGTAGGACATTATGATGCCTGTGCGAAGGAATACTATCCGGCTCAACTTTGTTCACCCACCTGACTTGCTCAAATAATTGGTTGACAGAATTCCAAATACTACTTCCTTCATCCAGAGGCATGGTTCTCTTCTCGGTTTAGTCACTTCAAAATGGGATCAACAAATGATGAGTGTCCTGACCCAGTTTTATGATCCACTATATCATTGCTTCACCTTTCAAGACTTCCAGCTAGTCCCTACCCTGGAAGAATTCTCTGATTTGCTCGGTATCCCTATTTTGGATCAGACTCCCTTCACTGGTTGGGAAAAGACCCTTAGGCTTGAGGAGATTGCTGCAGCCCTTCCTTTGACCAACAAAGAGGTAATGGATAACTGGGTGACTAGAAGCGGAGTTAAGGGCTTTTTGGCTAAGTTTCTGATTAGTAAGGCTAATAGTTTCTGGAATGACTTAGACTTTAGGGCGTACGAAGACATTCTGGCTCTCTTAATCTATGGTCTGGTTCTGTTTCCGAATCCTGATAACTTTATTAATATCAATGCCATAAGGATCTTCATGTCTCGGAACCCTGTGCCGACTCTCTTGGGTGATATCCTACAACAACTTTATGCTCGTACTTCCCGAAGACGGGGAACTCTGTGGTGTTATGCTCCCTTGTTAGTGAGGTGGTTTATTTTGCACCTCCCTGAGTTCGTGCTGAAGAACAAAGAAGGAAGAGGTTGGGCTCATAGGTTAATGTCTCTCACTGATAATGACATCATTTGGACTCTCAGAGGTTTGGATGAGGTAGCTGTTATTGATCGTTGCGGAGAATATCCTAATGTTCCATTGATCGGTACCCAGGGAGGAATATCTTATAATCCATGTTTAGCTCTCCGTCTGTTTGGAAGAGCTAGAAGAGCAGGGCCTCATGAGATATTGGTGCCTCACATCAGTTTTGAGTTTCAGATAGATAGTGACGAGCTACGTCGTAGATTCATCAAGGCTTGGGACAAAATTCATAAAGCTGACCCACATGAGTTGGGACCGAATACTTCTATGCCTATGGAATCTTACTACAGATGGGTCCGTATCCGTGCTCAGAAGTTAGGTATGCCATACGAAGCTGACAGGCCTATTATTCTTGAATTTCCTGATAGAGACGGGGTTCCTCCAACTGTACTCCCTCCTTAGATACCCACTGATGTTGACACACTAAAGAGGTCTTGGGCGCAACTACAGGAAGAACAAGATTCTTATCGGGAAAGGTTCAACGAGCAGGAACAGAAAATCCAGAAGCTGACAAAGCAGTTGGAGAACGAGCGGGTCCTGAATGACTATATCCAGACTGAGAAGAGGAGGCCATGGGAGCATTGATGGGCTTTAGATGTTTCTTTTACAGTTCTGATTTCCTTTTCAGTATTTTCATTTATGTAACGCCTAAGGGAAATTTCTTGAACAATTCAAAGTTTAATCTAATAAAGTGTGTTTCCTTTTTTGTCTACAAAGTTGAACCCCGATTGTCTTTGAAAACATGAATCATACGCATTCCATTCATCATATGCATAGCATGTACCCTTTTTCTACAGGTTGCTTAATCTTCTTCGCTGTTTATTTCAGAAGTCATCATGAATCCTGAATCACCCAACGGACAAGCTATTTAGGCCCTCCAGGCCCAGAACACCCAGTTTCAAGAGCTGGTCATGAGCTTAGCCCAGGGTCAGCAGGAATTGAAGACTCTGCTGTTGAAGAAGAAGAAGAAGAAGAGGGTTGTGTTGTTCAACACTGGACGGAGGTTTGGTAATACACTACAGAATGAGGCTGATCAAGCTACTTCCTCTGTAGGGAAAGACAGTCCCCAGGGGGGAAGGGTTCCTAGTCCTGTGGTCTCCGACAACGAGACGGATTTCAATGATGAATAGTACCCTCCTGCTGAAGACAGGTACAAGTAACTAGAGGATCGTCTGAGTGCCATGGAGATTCAACAGGTGCCTGGGTTGGATTTTAGGGATATAGGTTTATCTTCTGGGGTGGTGATCCCACACAAGTTCAAGGCACCTTCTTTCGCGAAGTATGACGGGGCTTCCTGCCCTAAGCTGCATCTCAGATCTTATGTGAGGAAGATCCAACCATATACTGCAGACAAGAACTTATGGATCCATTTCTTCCAGGATAGCCTTTCAGGGGCTCAACTCGAGTGGTTCTATCAGCTGGATGGAACCAGTATTCGAAACTGGGAGGACTTGGCTACTGCATTTTATAAGCAGTATCAGTACAATGCCGACCTTGCTCCTACACGTACCCAACTCCAGGGTATGTCGCTAGGATCAGGAGAAGGTTTTAAGGAGTACGCGTAAAAGTGGAGAGACCTGGCTGGCAGGGTGCAGCCACCGTTGACTGATCGTGAACTCGTGGACATGTTCTTGGGGACCCTGTCTGGTCCATTCTTTAACCACCTGATTGGTAATTCTTCTGCTGGGTTCACAGATTTGATCTTAATTGGTGAAAGGATAGAAGCGGGTATCAAGTCTGGGAAGATACACAAAGGTGCATCATCATGTTCTGAAAAGAAACTGTTCAAAAAGGAATCTAGTGTTGTTTATGGGTCGAGGAAACAGAATAAACCGGAACGCCGCCAAGCTGTCAACGCGGTGGTAATTTCAAAGCCCGCTGCCGCTCCTCGGCAATATAACCAACCAAGGGGTGAGAGACCCAGAAGAGAGTACACTCGGCTTAGTATGACCTTGTCTCAGATCTTGCCACAACTGTTGTCAACCAATCTGGTAACTATCAAGGAAGCTCCGAAGGTAGTGAATACAACCTCTCCAAAATACAAACCCAATGCCCGCTGCGCTTATCACTCTGATAGCCCGGGTCATTCTACTGATGATTGTTGGGCCCTGAGGAATAAGGTTCAAGATCTTATTGATACTAAATAAATACAGTTTGAGGCGCCCGAAAGGCCCAATGTTGTGACTGCTCCCATGCCCCAGCATGGAGTGAGTGCTGTGGAAGAAGACCGGTATGTAGCCTTTATGGAAGATATTGTTACTCCGTTGTTGAATCTCAAAAGGAACCTGTTGCTAGCCGGTTTATTTCCGGGTTGTAGTAAAGGTTTCCATCTATGTGTTGTTTCCCTTGCTGGTTGTCCTTTGTTGAAGTCAGGCGTCCAAAACCTGATGGATAACAAAGAGATCTTGTTCGAGAAGGTTACCGTTCCTGTTACCCCTGTTGAAGAAGTGTCCATTGTTACTATTTTCAACAATTCTCCTAAGGCTCCCTCAAAGACTCCTGTCAAAATCATGTCTGTACAGAAGATTGTTCCTATCATCATCACTGTTCCGGGGCCCCTCCCCTATACATCTGAAAAAGCTGTCTCGTGGCACTATGGGGCAGATGTTTATGTTCTGGGAGTAAAACAAGAGTTTGATACTGGTACCGGTGTCAGCAACATCACCGGGCCTGCCAAGGTTACTCGTAGTGGTAGGCTGTTCTCACCAGATATTGCACCTCCAACCATTCAGAGACTTCTTGTCATCACACCTGCAAGTGTGCCCACTTCCCTGCCTGACCAAGTTCCTGTTTCTACCCCTGCTGCCGAGTCATCTGACGCTCGGGGCAAAGGGACTGCTACTGATATGCCTGCCCGGACGGAGGCACCAAAGACAACCACTGTTGAAGCTTCCCAGCAAGAGATGGAAGAGATCCTCAAGATCATCAAGAAAAGTGATTTCAATGTAGTTGAGCAGCTGGGGCACACCCCATCAAAGATTTCTATGCTATCACTATTGTTGTGTTCAGAGGCCCATGCCAAGGCTCTGATCTCCTTCCTGAAGACTGCCCATGTGCCACAAGAAACGTCTGCTGATCAATTTACTGATTGTGTGGACAACATGACTGCTGATAACGGGTTGGGTTTCTATGACGCTGATCTGACTGCCAAGGGAAAAAACCATAATGATGCCCTGCATGTCTCCATTGAATACAGGGGCACTACTCTTGCCCATTTGCTGGATGACACTGGTTCCTCGTTAAATGTATTACCCAAGAAGGCCCTAGACCGGTTGGATTGTGAGGGTTTAGAGCTCAAGCCAAGTAACATTGTTGTCCGGGCCTTTGACGGGTCGAAAAGGATGGTACATGGTGAAGTTGACATTCCAATCAGGGTTGGTTCGCAGGTCTTTGATTCGACATTCTATGTGATGGACATCTGACCATCCTATTCTTGTTTGCTGGGTCGTCCATGGATCCACAAAGCTGGAGCTGTGACCTCCACATTACATTAGAAGCTTAAGTACCCGGTCAGAGGGAAGATTGTTACAGTGCAGGGGGAGGAAGAATACATGGTCAGCCACCTTAACTCGTTCCAGTACATAGAGATGGATGGGGAATTCATTAAGACCCCCTTTCAACATTTTGAAGAGGTGCCTCAGACATTGGCGTCAGCAGAGACTGTGACTGAAGAAGACTCTCCTTTGAAGATGGCTTCCTTGAAGGATGCCCGGGTTGTGGTTGAGAAGGGTGAGTGTGCAAATTGGGGCCGACTTCCAAAGACTACATACCTATTACTTTTGTCACTCAGTAATGAACTCTTTTGTTTTAAATTTGTAACGAACAATAATTTGAAACTTTATGGCCCGGTGTCTTACCCGGGGCACCGTGGCTTCATTTGTGAGGGCTTATTACTTGTCATTTCCATATATCATGAATAAAAGCATTGGACGTTTTTGGCATTTCAAATCTTGCACTCCTTTTCTTTCTTTTTATATTGCAAAACAGCTATATTTACACACACTCACCTATACAGGTTCCAATCCACTCTGGATCTCATTGGTAACGACTCTGCTACTACCAGTTATGACTTCGAAAATCCGATCAACTTAACTGAAGACGAAGGTGAAGATGATTGCGAAGTGCCTGGTGAGCTTGCAAGACTGTTACTCCAGGAAGAGAGGGCCATTCAGCCACATGAAAAGCCAGTGGAAACGGTAAATCTGAGTACTGAGACAGACAGAAAGGAAGTCAAGATTGGTGCCAATTTGGAGCTCAGCGTGAAACAACGGTTGATTCAGATGTTGCATGATTATGTGGAAATCTTTTCCTGGTCTTACGAAGACATGCCTGGGTTGGATACCGACATTGTGGTCCATCACCTGCATACCAAGGAAGAATGCCCTCTGGTAAAATAGAAGGTCCGCCGTATGCGTCCAGAGATGTCCGAGAAAATCAAGGCTGAGGTTATGAAACAATTTGATGCCGGGTTTCTAGCAGTGACTTCTTACCCTCAGTGGGTTGCCAACGTGGTTCCAGTGCCGAAGAAAGATGGTAAGGCCAGAATGTGTGTTGATTACAGGGATTTGAACAGGGCGAGCCCCAAGGATGATTTCCCTCTGCCTCATATCGACGTTCTGGTTGACAACACTGCTCAGCATAAAATATTCTCCTTCACGGACGGCTTCTCCGGTTATAATCAGATCAAGATGCCTCCCGAAGACATGGAGAAGACCACTTTTGTTACTCAGTGGGGCACCTTTTGCTACAAGGTCATGCCTTTTGGGTTGAAAAATGCTGGGGCAACCTACCAACGTGCCATGGTTGCTTTGTTTCATGATATGATCCACCATGAGATTGAAGTGTATGTCGATGATATGATTGCAAGGTCCCAAACTGAGGAGGAACACCTTGACCATCTACAGAAGCTGTTTGATCGTCTGAAATTATACAAGCTAAGGTTGAACCCGAACAAGTGCACCTTTGGGGTGAGATCTGGAAAATTGCTAGGCTTCGTCGTGAGCGACAAAGGTATTCAAGTGAACCTTGCCAAAGTCAAAGCCATACAAGAGATGCCAGTTCCCAGGACAGAGAAAGAAGTCAGAGGCTTTCTAGGACGTCTGAATTACATTGCCCGATTCATCTCACACCTAACTGCTACCTGTGAACCAATCTTCAAGCTACTGAAGAAAGATCAGGTAGTACGTTGGAACGATGAATGTCAGGCCGCTTTCGAAAAAAATCAAAGAGTATCTCCAAGAGCCACCCATTCTTATGCCACCGGTTGAAGGGAGACCTCTAATCTTATACTTGACAGTACTGGACAACTCAATAGGGTGTGTGCTGGGGCAGCATGACAAGTCTGGCCGAAAAGAGCAAGCTATTTATTACCTTAGCAAAAAGTTTACCGACTGTGAGACCCGATACTCACTGCTCGAGAAAACTTGTTGCGCTTTGGTATGGGCTGCTCGCCGGCTGAGACAGTATATGTTGACTCACACTACTCTGTTGATTTCAAAAATGGATCCAATAAAGTATATCTTCAAAAAGCCCGCCTTGTCCGGAAGAATAGCAAGATGGCAGATGATCTTGACAGAATACGACATCCAGTACACGACTCAGAAAGCAATCAAGGGAAGTGTGTTGGCAGACCATTTGGCACACCAGGCAATAGATGACTACCAGTCAATGAACTTCGAATTTCCAGACGAGAATATCATGGTAGTGACTGATTGTGAAGTACCTGGACCAGATGAAGGACCTGAGGAAGGATCCCGATGGTCTATGCACTTTGACGGAGCCTCAAACACTTTGGGTAACGGTATTGGCGCTGTGATCATATCTCTAAAAGGCACTCATATTCCACTTACTGCCCGGCTATGTTTCAACTGCACCAACAACATGGCAGAGTATGAAGCATGTATCATGGGCCTTCAAGCTGCAATTGACTTAAGGATCAAGTTTCTGAGTGTCTTCGGAGATTCTGCTCTCGTGATCAGCCAGATCAAAGGCGAGTGGGATACGAAACACCCAAACCTTATTCCTTACAAAGAGTATGTGTTGACGTTGATCCCCCATTTCACAGAGATAACTTTTGAACACTTCCCAAGAGAGGAGAATCAGTTGGAGGACGTGTTAGCTACGATGTCTTCTATGTTCAAAGTAAAAGGGGACAACGAGGCTCCCCGGATCATTATCTGGAAACTGGATGAACCTGCATATTGCTGTGATCTTGAGGCTGAGGTGGTAACTGAAAAACCTTGGTATCATGAAGTGAAGAGGTACTTGGGAGCTCAAGAATATCCCAAGGGTGCATCTGTTAATGACAAAAAGTTTCTGAGAAGGTTCGCGGAAAAGTTCTTCCTCAGCAATGGCATTCTATACAAGCGAAACCATGATTCAACTTTACTACGCTGTGTGGATAAGACGGAAGCAGAAAAGATCATGGCAGAGCTGCATGAGGGTACCTTCAGAACACATTCCAGTGGACATACCATGGTAAAGAAAATCCTTCGGGCAGGATACTTCTGGTCCACAATGGAAGCTGACTGTTACCAACATTCTCGGACGTGTCATAAGTGCCAGATTTATGCTGATAAGGTGCACATTCCTCCGGTTCCTCTGAACGTCTTGACAGAACCTTGGCCTTTTGCAATGTGGGGCATTGATATGATCGGCGAAATTAGACCTACGACATCCAACGGGCATCGCTTCATCCTGGTAGCGATTGATTACTTCACAAAGTGGGTTGAAGCAGCTTCCTACGCTACGGTAACCAAGAACGTCGTGGCACGGTTCATTCGGCATAACCTGATCTGCCGATACGGTGTACCTGAGAGGATCATTATAGACAATGGTACCAATCTCAACAATAAGATGATCACTGAGCTCTGCGAGCAATTCAAGATACAGCACCACAACTCTTCTCCTTACCGACCGAAGATGAATGGGGCTGTAGAAGCGGCAAATAAGAACATCAAGAAGATTGTGCAGAAGATGACAGTGACCTATAAAGATTGGCACGAGATGTTACCGTTTGCTCTTCATGGGTACCGTACCTCAGCACGAACGTCAACAGGGGCAACACCCTTTTCCTTGGTCTATGGCATGGAGGCAATCTTGCCTATTGAAGTCCAGATACCCTCTCTCCGGATAATTAAGGATGCAGGTTTGAGCGAAGATGACTGGATCCAGACTTGACTTAATCAATTAAACCTAATTGACGAAAAGAGACTCACTGCTATGTGTCATGGTCAGACGTACCAAAAGTGGATGATCATGGCATTTAACAAGAAAGTCAGACCACAAGAGTATCAAGTCGGAGACCTGGTAATCAAGCGCATCACTCTTCCTCAAAGTGATCCCAGGGGCAAATGGACCCCCACGTACGAAGGGCCATTTGTAGTTAAACATATCTTCTCAGGAGGAGCTATGATTCTAACCACCATGGATGGTGACGACCTTCCTCACCCCGCCAATGCAGACATAGTAAAAAGATACTACGCATGAATAAAAGACCCGCTAGGTTGACACACCTAGGCAAAATAAGGGCTTCCTGGCGAACCAAAAGGGTTCGGGCAAAAATGAGGGATGAAATGAAAAAAATCTGTACACCCGGCAAGTCGAAAACCTGAAAAGGCGGCTTGGGAAAAAATGGGTATCCCGGTGGACTGAAAACCCGAAAGGGCAGTCCAGGCAAAAGTTAGGGATAAAGCGTAATACTATGTCTCATTGGATCACCTTGCATCCCGAATTCGGCATCAACTATCAGGCTCAGACGACATCGATCAATCGGCTTCATCTTCAACTAAGCAGCCAAGTGATGAGACGCTTGAAGACATAAAGGCGATAGCAGAGTTGAAACCCAGTGGGATTATTATTTTCACATAGCTATTTTACTTTCCTTTTTACAAATTGTATAAAACTCTATTTTGTTCGGCGGCGTTCTCTTACTAGGACGTCAGCCTCTTGTACATAAACGCCTATTTACAGGCAAATTCAAAAATCAATACAAATTCACTTTACCAGACAAATTGCCAATTGTTTTTCCTTTATCTGTTTTGTCTTGCAAAGAACGTCCAATGTTCATTTTTGATATATGCATTTGACATTAATTGCTAACTCATAAATACTTGCATGCGAAACAAAGGAATAATTACAGGTGACATTAGAAACAGGGGCAATAATGAGTTGTCTAAGCGATCTAGTTGCTCTGTCCACCAAGGTACCAAGGTAAGTTCGGCTGAAGAATGTAACCTAGATACCTCCACTTCCCACAGAGTAAGATAAGACTTAGCAATGCTCTCCCCCCGAGCAGAGTTGGTCTCCCATCAACCCTAACAAGGCACAGTATCTCCAGCAAGTCAGCAACACTCTCTCCAAGCAGAGTTAGCCTACTGTCAGCCATAAGGAAGTTGGGTATCCCCATAAAATCTCAATATTCCCCAGCGGAGTATACAGATGTTCCTAAGCAAGCATCCCCGGCAGTCTTAATATAAGATTGTTCCCCGGTGGAATACCAGACACCCCAGTGGAGCCATTCCCCCATTGCAATCCAAAGTTTCCCCAGGAGAGTTGAATCAGTCCTCCCCAGTAGATTCTGGAAGCTTATCCCCAGTAGATTCTGGAAGCTTATCCCCTGCAGAGTACATACGTGTCCCCTCGACTTTATTCAGAAGGTTATTTCCCACCAGAGCTTATAACTGGGTTACCCTCAGCAAGTTGCAACGGAAAGATCGTCCTCAGCGAAGTTCTTTCTATCCCCAGTGGAGTTCATCATCAAAATCTCCAACAGAGCTTATCAACAGAGTCCCCAGCGGAGTTATCGTTAAAACCTCAGCAAAGTATCTCTTCCCACAGAGTATTTCCCCGCAGAGTAATCTCTCCAACAAGTTTATTCCCCAATGGAGTCATCTTCTCCTACCGGTGTATTCTTGCCATCACCATCCCCAGCGGAAACGAAGAACTTTACTCTTCAACATCAGCCCTGGATTCCACAATATCCCGGCATTCGTCAAGGATTTATCTTCCTAGACAAAAATACAATTCATAAACATTTACATACATAATGCATGCATATACGAATCACATCACACAATCTCATTTATTTTTGAGAACATCATGACATCATGCATCTCATACATCATGACATTGCATACAACTAACGTTTTGCCTTTTCAGGAAAAGGTCAATCAAAAGACGATTACCATCAACTTTCGCAATTCCAGATTCAATACCTGTATCTAGCCAGGGCATATATGTGAGTAACTGATTGTAGATTCGACACCTGTATCTAGCCAGGGCATGTCTGCATGAAGAGTTTAGAGATTCGATACCTGTATCCAGCCAGGGCATATCTGTAGACGACAAAGTTCCAGATTCGATTCCTGTATCTAGCCAGGGCATATCTGTGAGTAACTGATTGTAGATTTGATTCCTGTATCCAGCCAGGGCATGTCTGCATGAAGAGTTTAGAGATTTGATACCTGTATCCATCCAGGGCATATCTGTAGACGACCAAGTTCCAGATTCGATTCCTGTATCTAGCCAGGGCATATCTGTGAGTATTTGATTATGGATTCGATACCTGTATCCATCCAGGGCACATCTGCATGAAGAGTTTAGAGATTCGATACCTGTATCCAGCCAGGGCATATCTGTAGACGACCAAGTTCCAAATTCGATTCCTGTATCTAGCCAGGGCATATCTGTGAGTATTTGATTGTGGATTCGATTCCTGTATCTAGCCAGGGCATATCTGCATGAAGAGTTTAGAGATTCGATTCCGGTATCCAGCCAGGGAATATCGATAGACGACTAATTCCAGATTCGATTCTTGTATCTAGCAAGGGCATATCTGTGAGTAACTGATTGTAGATTCGATTCATGTATCCAGCCAGGGTATGTCTGCAAGAAAAGTTTAGAGATTCAATTCCTGTATCCAGCCAGGGCATAGCTGTAGACGAAGAATTCCAGATTCGGTACCTGTATCCAGCCAGGGCACATCTACATGAAGAGTTTAGAGATTCGATACCTGTATCCAGCCAGGGCATATCTGTAGACGACCAAGTTCCAGAATTGATTCCTGTATCTAGCCAGGGCATATCTGTGAGTATTTGATTGTGGATTCGATTCCTGTATCTAGCCAGGGCATATCTGCATGAAGTGTTTAGAGATTCGATTCATGTATCCAGCCAGGGCATATCTGTAGAGGACTAATTCCAGATTCGATTCCTGTATCTAGCCAGGGCATATTTGTGAGTAACTGATTGTAGATTCGATTCCTGTATCCAGTCAGGGTATGTCTGCATGAAGAGTTTAGAGATTCGATTCCTGCATCCAGCCAGGGCATATCTATAGACGAAGAATTCTAGATTCGATACTTGTATCCAGCCAGGGCATATATGCATGAAGAGTTTGAAGTTCCAGATTCGATACCTGTACCTATCCAGGGCATATCTGTGAGCAATTGATTGTGTATTCGATACCTGTATCTAGCCAGGGCATATCTACATGAAGAGCTTGAAGATCAAACACCTGTAACAGGCCAGGTAATTATCTTTCTTTCTCAGGTACGCAAGTTCTCGCTAAGGAATCTCTTACGCGATCGACACTTCCAAATGGCATCTATAATCCCATTCCCGACAAGGTTCTGTCACATCTCCAGATGACATCTGTAATCCCATTCCCGACATCACATTGCTGATACTCCACTATGCGAGTGCAAATTTCTGGGCACTTTAGTGTTCAATCATCTTCCACCTTTGGATCACGAAAGGCACGCAAGCCAATCTACATCCTCAGGTCTAAGAAGATTGAACAGGGGCAACTGTTGTACCCCAAAATTTGCCCTCCCATATTCTTCAAAGTTTTGACAAGCATCATCTCAATTTGCTCAAGTCTTTTCAAGGGATTACACAGTCAAGCATCCTCCTAACACAGTCAAAATTAGGGTTTTGGTTCTTTCAAAGAATTTGAGGTTTTCAATGGTCCAATCAAGTCCCATAGGCCTATACACATTGTCAAGCATCTACATGACAAGTCTCAAGACTCACAGAGGCAAATTGCACAGTCAAAAGTCCCATTTGCTTCACAAACAACTACAGGGGCAAAATGGTCATTTTACAGTCAAAAGTCAGAATTTTTGGTCAACATCTTATTTTGAAGCCACAATCATCATTTGATCAAGTCTTGATCATGATTCTACAAGCATGGCTCAAAAATCATCAAGATGCCAAAAGTTTCTATTTTTGGACAGTTGAAAAGTCAACTGTAACTTGACCAAGGCATAACTTTTTCATGGTTCATCAGAAAAATCCCATCAAATGCTCATTTAGAAGGGGATGACATTTCCTAAAACTCATCTTCACATTCCAAGTCCAAGAAATGCTCTCACAAAAAGTTATCAATTTCTACATTATAGGTCATTTTCAAAAGTCAACAAAAAGGCACTTTAAGTCAAAGACCATAACTTGAGATTGGTAAATCAAAATGACATGGGACCAAAGGCATTGGTTAGAGGACTTCAAGACCTTCCCAAAATGTCCAAGAATATGTTCATATGATCAAAATTGAGCAAGATATGCATTGTAGAAGTTGGGAAATTTTTGGGAATTTGCAAAAGTCAACTTTGCCTAAAACACCTTGTTTTTGCTAATGGGCCTCAAATTCTTTCTTGAAACATTGTCCAAGGCCTATGCACGACCCATTGAGATTAAATTGAATTATTTTCTTATTTTTATTAATTATTTGGATTTTTAATTGATTATTAATTCATTTAATTCATTTAAATGTAGGAAAATATGACAATATGGTTTTCAAATCTTTTTATGAAGCAAATACACTCAGGGCAAGCTGGCAATTCGTGTGCCAATCAAAGATGTCAAAAAACTCCAAAATTGGCAAGGTTTCTCAATCAAAAAGATGCTAAAAGATTTGATTGAAAATCAAATATACAATCTTCAATACAATGGATTTCATGTGCAAGATTTACCCTAATTTCATTCAACTATATGTACTGAAGCAAACCCTAAAGCCTTGGACGTACAAGCTGCTGTAAAACACCATAAACCAAATTCCAAAAGGTCAAGAAAATTTGAAAACTGAATTCAACCTTCCAGGCCAATTCAAATCATTTTCTTGATTCCAATACATTGCTGGAGGTGAAAGGAACCTTTTGCAATCAAAATCAAGTGTTAACACCCAAAGAATCCCAAGAACAGTCGTACGGTTTGTCCACTCATTTCCATAATCGAAACTCAAGTTTTATGAATCATTAACATATTATGATTATTGCTTTGCATTGCTAACATCATTCTGAAGCTAATGGTACAGATTAATTGTATTATGGTGCCCTGAAACGAAAACTTCCATTAAAGAAATCTAGGGTTTTGAAGCTTTGATTTTAGGGCTTTCTTGACCAAGCAAAATTGGAACCTCCCATGCCCATGGTTGAAACCGACTGAACGTGACGAATACAATGGACACCTCGCGCCATATTTATATGGCTTGGATTTCTATTCGCTATTATTGACAGTTTCACTTTGTGGGAGTTTAAAACCCCCGCTAACTGCTTGTGTTTTATAGGGAAAAAGGGAAGAAGACGATTACGTATGGATGTGTGATTGGCCGGTTTGAATAATAGCACGCGTTCCATTTATTTCCCAGCATAATTATTGTTTTCATACATTAACTTCATTGTCCATTATTATAACAAAGCGTGAAGTTGTCTCAGTGGAAAGGGACGTGTCTGGCAATCGTTGGGACCTAGGTTCGATTCCCAGGTCCACCCCAATATTTATTTCTATTTTCATAACATGATTCTATGCAGGATGCCCAGTGCGTTTCACCATGTATCTCACATCCAAGCTTTCCAAGTGGCCATGAACGCGCATCCAATGGTCAAAAGGTGGAGAACACCATGCTCCAAGTCAACATACACGTAGACAACCACAAAAGTCAGAAGGGCTTGGCTTAATGGGCCAGAAATTCTAACAAACACCTCCCAATGGTCCATTAACCCCCTGGTTTATTTTCCTTTTTATTTTCTTTCTCCTTTTAATTCTTTTAATTATAATCATTATTATTATTAACCAACAAACTAATTTTTTATAATAAATTCAGAGATCACAAAATTGTAAATATTTTTATTATTTATTATTTTTACTATTAACTATTATTTTTGTAAATAAAATACTAACAAATTGAATTAGTTAAATTAGGACAATTTTAATCCTTTTTCATAAATAAATAAAAATCATGTAGAATTAGGGTTTGACAATTTTCAATCATGTTTTCTTATTATCATTATTCTTATTTCTTAATTATTATTTTTGTAAATAAAAATGTAAATTAATTAAATTAGTTAAATTAGGTAATTTTGACCTTTTTTTACAATAAATAAAATAAACTTAGAATTAGGTTTTACTAACTTTTAATTTTAATTCCTTTTGCTTTATTTACATAAAAAACATAAAAAACATTTTTTTTCTTTTTAATGAAATAATTAATTAGTAAACTAGGTTTAATATTTTAATTAATTGCAAAAAGGACAAGTTACTACTATTCTCTCAGAAAAGGGTCAAAACCCTAAGGACGTCCTGATTAAATTTCTTTTCGCGCATTATCATTATTTTTTATTATATTTTTGTAACTGTTTCCGAGGATGTAATAGTTAATTAGGATTTACCGCTTTCTTTACTTTCTTCATTTATTTTCCAAAACGGGTTATGTTTTTAGCGATATATAGACCCGCACCTTGTAATAGCGTAGATTCATATTTCCGCACTTTATTTTCCGCACTCCTAACTGTTAATATGCATGAAAGATTTGTATGAAAATTAAAAACAACTCGTAGATCACCATGATACATGTACAAGATAATATAACATGAAAACAAGACACAAGCACATGCCACTCCTAGGGTACGCCTCACTGGTTGCCTCGAACGTGGTCGTCAAGTATAGGGTATTTTAGAGGTCGCCCTCCTGTCTAAAGATCCAGTTGCCTCGGATAAAAAAGGATCTAGGACATTAGGGTTACTTATAAGGTGTCCTACTATTGCTTCGGTGACCACACTGTCCCTATAATCGAATTGACCCGAATACCTCCAACGATGGTGCTACCTACCTCTCAATGGTGGGATAACACTATCTAAAGGACTCTTACACAACCTAATTCCTTAGAGTAGGTAGATTCTCATGGGTACTTGCTCTTTTCAAACAAACAAAAATACTTTTTACACTCACACTTTCTAAAAGTTTTCAAACAAATTTTTCATACACTCTTGAGGACAGATACAAGAGTTACTTAGAAATTTTTCAAACGAAACTTTTTCAAAACCCACACACACTTGAAAAGCAAAAATCTTTTGAAAACATAAGAGCAAGTACCTAAGAGCCCGTGGATAACCACGGATAGAAAGGGTGCTAACACCTTCCCTTTCTATAATCTACCTCCCGAACCGAGAAACATCTCGAAAAGGAATTTTGCTGTGCTTTTGTCCTTTCCTTGTTGGAGAAAATAAAAGACGGTGGCGACTCTTGCTTACCGCGACATTTCGCGAACCAGCATTTCAAAACAGTCAGTTCTATTTCCACCGATCACAGGAAGTCCTCTGACCAGATTGAGTTTGTTAATCTGAGATATTCTTCTCATACTAACATGTCCCAATCTTCTGTGCCAGATCCATTGCTCGTTGTTAACAGACAGAAGACACTTTACGTTCTGACTTTTCAGTTCAAAAAGTTTAATTATATAGATGTTGTTTTTCATCTTTCCATTAAATAGGATAGTCCCATCTTTCTGACTAACAGCTTTGCATGAATTTTGATTGAAGATTATATCATAACCATTATCACTTAATTGACTTATGGATAACAGGTTATGCATTAATCCATCAACTAATAAAACATTACTTATAGAGGGAAGATTTCCATTACCTACTGTTCCAGAGCCAATGATCTTTCCTCTCCGATTGCCTCCAAAGCCTACGTGGCCTCCAGGCTTAAGTTCCAGGCTTTGGAACATATGCCTTCTTCCCGTCATGTGTCGTGAGCAGCCAGAGTCCAGGTACCATGATTGGTGTCTTTGCTTTGCTGCTAAAGATATCTGGCACATGTATTATTTTATCCTTAGGTACCCACATTTTCTTGGGTCCTGATTTGTTAGTTTTACCAAAACTCTGGTTGAATTTTGGTTTGACATAATAATCACTACTTGTATATTTTATGTCATGTGTGTGCCCATATATAAAGTGTGAATCAAGTGGAGTATGTTTTATAACTAAATCCATGGCATTTTTTGGTATAGGTACCTTACCTTGATATCCTATCCCTTTTCTGCCATTTCTTCTAACTCCATAGATCATTGAATCCATTTTGCTTTTGTCTATGTTTTTAGCTAGAAACTTCTGAAAGTTGTGATCATACTCCTTGATGATCTCATCAGCATTGTTGGGAGTTTCAGGGATTGTTTCCTTCTGAGAGTTTTGCAATTGGTTTTCTAATTTTGAAATTTTATCTTTTAACTCAAAATTCTCCAATTTGAGACTCTCAGTCTTATCAGAGTCAGAAGCAAGATTCCTTTTCAGGTTTTTGAATTTGACTATGATCTGCTGATATCTTTCCATAATTTCATTAAGGCTTTCAGCTATTTCAGCCTTAGTAAAGTTTATAGTAAAGTCAGGGAATACCTCTTCTATATCTGATTCAAAGTCTGACTCAGAAGCTTCATTGTCTTCAGTTATGTTTTCCATGAGAGCTATGTTTGCACTTTCATCATATGATTCTGAGTCGGCTTCAGATGTGTCAGAATCATCCCATGTAGCCATGATACTTTTCTTCTTTTCCTTGCCAAACTTCTTTTTGGGCTTCTCCTTCTGAAGCTTTGGGCAATCACTTTTGTAGTGCCCTTGCTCGTTACATTCATAGCAGATGATGTCTTTGTTGTTTGGCTTTCTGTTTCCTGAAGAACCTTCAGATCTTCTGTGTCCAGAGGAGGATTCTGACCTTCTGTATCTGGAGGAAGATTCATTCTTATTTTCTGATCTTCTGGGATTCCTGAACTTCCTTTGCCTCTACTTCCACAATTGGTTCACCCGTCTAGAGAGGAGAGACAATTCATCTTCTTCTGATGAGGACCCATCAGAGGTTTCTTCCACAGCCTGCAAAACTTTGGAGTCATATTTTCTGTTAGATTTTAAAGCTAATGGCTTACCTTATTTTTGAGGTTCATCTGCTTCTAGCTCTTTCTCGTGACTTCTGAGGGAGCTGACAAGTTCCTCCAGAGAGATTTTGTTGAGATCCTTGGCTAGCTTAAGCGCTGTGACCATTGGCCTCCATTGTTTTGGCAAGCTTCTGATGATCTTCTTAACGTGATCAGCAGTGGAATACCCTTTGTCAAGAACTTTTAGACCAGCAACAAGAATTTGAAATCTTGAAAACATAGTTTCTATTGATTCACTCTCTTCCATCTTGAATGCCTCATACTTCTGAATGAGCGCAAGGGCTTTGGTTTCTTTGACTTGAATGTTTACTTCATGCGTCATTCTCAGAGAGTCAAACATATTCTTGGCAGTTTCTCTGTTTGATATCTTCTCATATTCTGAATAAGAGAAGGCGCTGAGAAGAATTGTTCTGGCCATGTGATGATTTTTGAATTCACGCTTTTGCTGATCAGACATCATTTTCCTGTCAATCTTCTGACCACGTCCATCCACTGGGTGCGTGTATCCATCAGTCACCATGTCCCACAGATCAGCATCATGGGCCAGAAAGAAACTCTCAATTCTGTCTTTCCAGTAGTCAAAGTTCTCTCCATCAAAGACTGGAGGTTTGCCACTGAATCTGTTTCTTTCTTCATTGTAGTCATTGCTGATGTTTCGACTTGGTCCTGCCATTGTGTTTTTCTGACGCTGAATCTTGTACTGACACGGTTAAGTGTTATAAGCTCAGAACCAGGCGCTCTGATGCCAATTGAAGATGTGAAAAACACAAGAAGGGGGGGTTGAATTAGAAAACTTAAAACAAATGGCTTGACAACACAATATTTTTATCCTGGTTCGTTTGATCTCAAACTACTCCAGTCCACCCGTCAAGGTGATTTCGCCTCTCTCCAACGAGGTGTTAATCCATTATTTTCAAAGGATTACAATAGCTACTTTAACAAATATTAAAGTCTTCTTGAGTACAACCACATACCGGTTTATCTCAAGGAAATCTTTTACAAATGAATTGAACTAGTGTGTATGTTGTTTTCTTATAAAACCGTATATCACAACTGTGATAATTACACAAACTAAGATTGGAATAGAAATACTTTGCTAAAGATTGAACGAGCGTGGTTTGAATAGCTTAGCAAATTGAGTGCATACGTACGTGCTTCTTTTCACAAGCAGTTCTGTTTATATAGGCAAGCAAAGATATGTTGTCCATAAATCAGGTTTAATGATAATAATGCACTTTCCTTTTGTAGAAGATCTTTGTCTGAAGAAGGCCGTTAGTATTTAATTCAGTCTTGAATGCCTAGTAACGCTTCTGAATCTTCTTTGCTGTTTCTGCTGATAGCGCTTCAAAGTGTAGATGACTTGGAAAAGATGTCTTTAATCAGAGTCAGAGTGTATTTTATTAGGTGCATATTCTGGTCATCAAACTTTAGTGTTTCAGCGTGTGACATAGGTTGCTGATCTTCTGATGCTGCTTCTATTCTGATGATGATTCTATCAGAACTTCTGCATATACATAGCATAATTTTCAGGAGCATAATTGTTCTTTGTATATACCTTAGGAATAATTTTATTCTTTGTATTTTGTTATCATAAAAACTTTACTCAAGGGTTGTAGAATCAAACTTTGTTCTAACATGGCTAACAAAAACACAATTGAATATTATCATTAGCTTGCAAATGTTTCACTGAACAAGAATATGTAAAGAATTCATGCTACAAATTCCAGAATAGTGATATTGAATTTCAAGAAAGTAAGGATATCGTGAGGTGCTTACAGTGTGTTCTTGGGCACAAAAATGCTTGCTAATGATGGGATAGCGTCCTTAGATGTCCAGCAAGTGAATGGTGTGCTTGGAATGGCTTGAAAACGCTTGGAACTATGAAATCCGATTTCCACTTTTCTTGAGTTTTTGCAAGTTTTTCCTCAGCTTCTCACGCCTCTAACCCTTGTGCTTTTGTTCTGGATTTGTTCTATATGTACCCTTGAGTGAATTAGGTTTACAAGTTTGCATCAAATCTTCTCCAATAATGATCATTGATCAAGATTTGATTCTCATGTAAATCTTTCTAAATCAAGCCAAAATCCAATCTTTTTGTGTACAAATAAGCCTTGCCCGATTTGGTCTCATTGCCAGCTATTCATGGACCTGAAATATGCACAAAATCTCAAGGTTTAAATGATTTTGATATTTTCATGATTTTATTTTGATTTAATTTGATTTAAATGAAATAAAAATCAAAATAAATGACAAAAATAAAATAAAGGCAATTGGGAAGGATCATGGGTCGTGGATCATGTTACAAACTCAATATAGGCACAAAAAGTTGGGCCCATTTGACAAAAATTGCAATTTGAGGCATATTTGACTTTTGGCAATTTTGCAAAGAAGGTCAACTTCACCCAAGCATGACTCCTTCAATTTTGACCCTAGAGATGTGTTCTTTGACTTTTTAGAAAGCTTAGGATGTCCTATAAGCAACCCTTTTGGTCTCATATCAATTGAGTCTTCCATGTTCATGTATGAAGCTTTGACACAAAATGTGTTTTTGTTGACTTTTCAAAATCACCTATAATGTACAAATTCATAACTTCTTGTGAGTGCATATTTTGAACTTGGGATATGAAGATTAATTGTAGGGAATTGCATCCTCTTAAAAATGAGCTTTTGATGGGTCATTATTGATAAAGTATGAGAAAGTTATGCTTGGTCAAAGTTGAGTTGACTTTTCCTACAAAACCCTAATTTAGCAACTTTTGGGTTTTGATGAATTGTGAGCAATCCTTGAGGAATCATGATCAACCCTTGATAAAATGATGAATAATACTTCAAAATGAGGATGTTGCCGAAAAATATTGAAGTTTGACTGTATGTGGGCCACAGTTGACTTTTGCTCTAGCACAGTCGACTTTCAGGCCTTTGAGCAATTGACTGAGAAAACTTCCTCTGCAAGGCTTTAATCTTGACATGGATGATCTTGAAAAAATATTAGGACAATAGTGAGCATTTGGGACCCTTTTGATTCAAACATCTTGATGCAAACTGAAACCCTAATTTGAGGTAGACTGCCTTAGTAGAGAATTTGTGTGGTCAACCCTTGGACTTCTTTGAGCAATTTGAGGACCTCACTTGAAATGTATTGAGAAATATGGGAGGGCAAATTTTGGGGTACAATAGCTGCCCCTGTTCAATCTTCTTAAATCTGAGGATGTAGATTGGCTTGCTTGCCTTTCATGATCCGAAGGTAGAAGATGCTTGAACACTAGAGTGCCCAGAAATTTGCACTCGCATGAAGTGGTACTTGTCATGTGATGTCGGGAATGGGCTTATAGATGCCATTTAGAGATTGATGACGGAGGATGGGCTTAAAGATGCCATCAGAGGAGGCTTCGATCGCATAAGAGATTCCTTTGCGAGAACCCGTATACCTGTTGTTGAGGGAGACTACGCTGGGGAATGCTGGTCTCTGTCTTGGTAAAAGTTGAATTTTAGGAGCTTCGGTCGTCCGTTATTCTACTGGAAAGTTGTCTCTTAGTCGAAGAGGTGAAAATGAACTACTATCTGGTCGTGATCCAGGCTTCATAGTGATATGACCGACTGTTATCTGGTCGTGCTCCAGGCTTTACAGTGACTTACTGGGGAGATGAGATTAAACTTGCTATCCGGTTGTAATCCAGGCTTTGCAATTTCTCAATTCTTATCTGGTCGTACTCCAGGCTTCAGAAGGAATTAAGTTGTTATTCGATCGCATCCGGGCTTCAACTTGAATTTAAGGTGCACTAATATTCGGTCGACTCCGGGCTTCTTAGTAATTGTCCAAGTAAACTACTATTTGGTCGAAATCCAAGCTTCATAGTGTCTTGTATTGTTATCTGGTCGTAATCCCAGGCTTCAGTGCCTTTTACCGCTATCTGGTCATAATCCAGGCTTCACTATGTTTCATACCATTATCTGGTCGAATCCAGGTTTCATGGTGTCCTATACTGCTATCTGGTCAATTCCAGGCTTCACAATACCTTACTTCTTATCTGGTCGTATTTCAGGCTTCAGAAGAAATCAAGTGGTTATCCGGTCGCGTCTGGACTTCCATTTGATTTTTAGGCCTACTAATATCCGGTCGATTTCTGGGCTTCATAGTAATTGGCTGGGTAGACTGCTATTTGGTCAAAATCCAAGCTTCACAGTGTCCCTTACTGTTATCTGGTCGTAATCCCAGGCTTCCGTGTCTTTACCGCTATCTGGTTGTAATCCAGGCTTCACGATGTATTATACCATTATCTGGTCGAATCCAGGCTTCATGGTGTTTGGAGAAATCAAGATATTATCCGGTCAAATACGGGCTTCATAACTTGCATTAAAGATATACCACTATCTGGTCGACTCCAGGCTTCATAGTATTCTTGGCTGCTATCTGGTCGTAATCCAAGCTTCACAGTACCTTGTTAAGCTGTTATCCGGTTGATTTCCGGGCTTCACCGCTTGTGTTTATAATATACCACTATCTGGTCGATTCCAGGCTTCATGGTGTCTTTGTACTGCTATCTGGTCGATTTCCAGGCTTCACAGTAATTTGCTGGGGATTCAACTATTTTCCGGTGGATTTCCGGGCTTCATAGCTTGAATTTAAGATAAACCACTATCTGGTTGATTCCAGGCTTCGCGGCATCTTGATACTGTTATCCGATCGTTCTCCGGGCTTCACAATATGATGGAGAAATCAAGATACTATCCGGTCGGACCCGGGCTTCATAGCTTGAACTGGAATAGAAATCTTAGCATCGATTTGACTGAACCAAAGAAACTTGTGAGAATTTGATTGCATCTTTCCCTGAAATGTAAAGAATTAGTCATATGATGTATGAAATGTATTGAGCAATGATGTTCTCAAAATAAATGAGATTATGTTGTATGATGCGTATGCGCATGCCATGATGTATGGATATACAATGTTTTTATGATGTTCTCTAGTTGGGGAAAATAAATCCTAGACTGTTGTTGGAGAATACGAAAAGTTTCGCCCGCTAGGGATAACGACCGAAGATGATTTGAGAATAAATTGGAGGGAGAATAACTCTGCTGGAGAATAAACAGGCGAGAAAATGACTCTATGGGGAAGAGAGATACTCTTCCAGAAGATCTTCTGATTTGGAGAAATAACCTCGGCTGGGGATGAAATAACTGTCGGGGGTTGAATTTATGTCTTGTGGAAGAAATAAACTCCACTAGGGATAGTCTTCCATTTTTGGTGATAGATAAACTCTACTTGGGGAGAATTAACACCACTGTCTTTAGATACCTTTTACTCTGCGGGGAGTGTATGCACCTTTAGTCATATTCTCAAGCTGGTTCTGTCCCTGTACCTGGTGGGTAGAGCAATTGTAAGGTCTGGACATTTCTTGTTTTCCCCTGTTCCTGGAATTACGAGTAATTTCCTTTTGTTTCACATGTAAATATTTATGAGCAGCAATTATTTTCAAATGCATATATAAAAAATGGATCATTGGATGTTCTTGCAAAACAAAACAGGAAAAGAAAAACAATTTTGAAATTTGTTGTAAAATGAATTGTGTTGTTTTTGAAGTTGGCCTGTAATAGGCGTTTTGTACAAGAGGCTGACGTCCTACTAAGAGAACGCCGCCGAAAGATAGAATTTATACAATTTGTGTAAAAGAAAGAAAAACAGCTATGTGAAACAACCCAACTGGGTTCCAACTCTGCTATTTCCTTTATATCTTCGAGCGTCTCATCACTTTGCTACTTGGTTGAAGGTAGATCAGATTAATTAGTGTTGTCCGAGCTTGATAGTTGATACCGAAGTCTGGTTGCAAGATGATCCAATGAGACATAGTGTAATGCTTTGATCCCTAATTTTTGCCTGGACCACCCTTTCGGGTTTTCAGTCCACCGGGATACCTTTTTTTGCCCAAGCCGACTCTTCAGGTTTTCGACTTGCCGGGTGTACAATTTTTTTTTCATTTTCATCCCTTATTTTTGCCCGAACCCTTTTGGTTCGCCGATAAGCCCTTCTTTTTTCCTATGCCAGTCAACCTAGTGGTTCTTTAATTATGCGTAGTATTTTTTCACTATATCTGCATTGACAGGGTGAGGAAGGTCGTCACCATCCATGGTGGTTAGAATCATATCTCCTCTTAAGAAAATATTCTTAACCATAAATGGCTCTTCGTAAGTAGGGGTCCATTTTCCCCTGGGATCACCTTGTGGCAGTATGATGCGTTTGAACACCAGATCCCCGACTTGATACTCTTGTCGTCTAACTTTCTTGTTAAATGCCTTGATCGTTCGCTTTTGATACGTCTGACCACGACAAATAGAAGTAAGTATCTTTTCATCGATTAAGTTCAGCTGATCAAGCCGGGTCTGGATCCAGTCGTCTTCGCTCAAACCTGCATCCTTAATAATCCAGAGATAGGGTATCTGGACCTCGATAGGCAGGACCGCCTCCATGCCGTACACCAGAGAATAGGGTGTTGCTCCTGTCGATATCCGTGCTGAGGTGTGATACCCATGAAGAGCGAATGGTAACATCTCATGCCAGTCTTTGTAGGTCACTGTCATCTTCTACACAATCTTCTTGATGTTCTTATTAGCTGCTTCAACAGCCCCATTCATCTTCGACTGGTAAGGGAAAGAGTTGTGATGCTGTATCTTAAACTATTTACAGAGCTCAGTGATCATTGTGTTGTTGAGATTTGTACCATTGCCCGTAATGATCCTCTCTGGTACACCATATCGACAGATCAAATTGTGTTGGATAAACCGCGCCATGACGTTCTTGGTTACTATAGCAAAGGAAGCTGCCTCAACCCACTTCGTGAAATAATCAATAGCTACCAGGATGAAACGATGCCCGTTAGACGCAGTAGGTCTGATCTCGCCGATCATATCGATGCCCCACATTGCAAAGGGCCAAGGTGCTGTCAAAACATTCAGAGGAACTGGAGGTACATGCACCTTATCAGCATAGACTTGGCACTTATGACAAGTCCGAGAATGCTGATAACAATCGGCTTCCATAGTGGACCAATAATATCCTGCCCGTAGGATTTTCTTTGTCATGGTATGTCCACTAAAATGAGTTCTGAAAGTACCTTCATGTATTTCTGCCATAATCTTTTCTGCCTCGTTCTTGTCCACACATCGCAGTAAGCTTGAGTCATGGTTACGCTTGTAAAGAATACCATTACTGATGAAGAACTTTGTAGCAAATCTCCTCAGAAAATTCTTATTGTTAACAGATGCACCCTCGGGGTATTCTTGAGCCTCAAGATACCTCTTTACCTCGTGAAACTAGGGTTTATATGCTACCTCTTCAGTCTCAATATCACAGCAATGTGCGGGTTCGTCCAACCTCTCGATGGTAATCTGGGGAGCTTCATTGTCCCACCTGACCTTGAACATAGAAGACATGGCAGCTAGCGCGTCCGCTAACTGGTTCTCTTCTCTTAGGAAGTGTTCAAAGGTTATCTCCTCGAAGTGCGAAAGCAATGTCAGTACATACTCTTTGGAAGGAATACAATTTGGGTTCTTCGTATCCCACTCGCCTTTGATCTGACTGATCACCAGAGCAGAATCTATGAATACACTCAAGAACTTAATCCTTAGGTCAATAGTTGCTCGAAGGACCATGATGCACGCTTTATACTCCGCCATATTGTTGGTTCAATTAAAACATAATCGGGCGGTGAACAGAGTATGACAGCCTTCAGGAGATATAATCACATCGCCAATGCCATTACCCAATGCATTTGAGGCTCCATGAAAATACATATACCATCGGGATCTCTCCTCGGGTCCTTCATTCGATCCAGGTTCTTCACAGTCGGTCACCAACATGATGTTCTCATCCGGGAACTCGAAATTGATGGATTGGTAATCATCCACGGTCTGATGCGCCAAATGATCCGCCAACACACTCCCCTTGATTTATTTTTGGGTTGTGTATTGGATGTCATACTCAGTGAAGATCATCTGCCATCTTGTTTTTCTTCCGGACAAGGCATGCTTTTCGAAGATATACTTGATTGGGTCCATTTTTGATATCAATAGGGTAGTGTGAGTCAGCATATACTATCTCAGCCGGCGAGCAGCCCATGCCAAAGCGCAACAAGTTTTCTCGAGCAGTGAGTATCGGGTCTCACAGTTGGTAAAATTTTTGCTAAGGTAGTAAATAGCGTTCTCTTTTCGGCCAGACTCGTCATGCTGCCGCAACACACACCCCATTGAATTATCCAGTACTATCAAGTATAAGATCAAAGGTCTTCCTTCAACTGGAGGAATCAGAATAGGTGGCTCTTAGAGGTATTCTTTGATCCTTTCGAAAGCGGTATGACACTCATCATTCCATTTTATCACTTGATCTTTCTTCAATAACTTGAAGATTGGCTCACAAGTAGCAGTCAAATGTGAAATGAATCAGGCAATGTAATTTAGCCGTTCTAAAAAACCTCTAACTTCCTTTTCTGTGCGGGGAGCCGACATCTCCTGTATATCCTTCACCTTTGCAGGATCCACTTGAATACCTTTATCATTGACGATGAAACCCAGCAGCTTACCAGATCTTACCCCGAAGGTGCACTTGTTTGGGTTTAACCTCAGCTTATACATCTTCAACCTGTCAAACAGTTTCTGGAGGTGGTCAAGGTGTTCTTCTTCAGTCTGGGACCTTGCAATCATGTCATCAACGTAAACCGCAATCTCATGGTGAATCATGTCGTGGAACAAAGCGACCATGGCGCGCTGATAAGTTGCCCCAGCATTCTTCAACCCGAAAGGAATTACCTTGTAATAGAAGGTGCCCCACCGTGTAACGAAAGTTGTCTTCTCCATGTCCTCGGGAGCCATCTTAATCTGATTATAACCAGAAAAACCATCCATAAAGGAGAAGACCTTATGTTGTGCGGTGTTGTAGACCAGAACAACGATGTGAGGCAGTGGGAAATCGTCTTTGGGGCTTAACCTGTTCAGATCTCTATAGTCCACACACATCCATACCTTACCATCCTTCTTAGGTACCGGAACCACGTTGGCAACCCACTGTGGGTAAGAAGTGACAGCTAGAAACCCGGCGTCAAACTGTTTCATGACTTCAACTTTGATTTTCTCAGACATCTCGGGGCGCATACAGCGAACCTTCTGCTTTATCGGAGGACAATCTTCTTTGGTCGGCAGGTGGTGTACCTCAATGTTAGTGTCCAAACCAGTCATATCTTCATAAGACCAGGCGAAGATCTCAACATAGTCGCGTAGCATCTGTATCAACCGTTGCTTGACATAAGGCTCCAGATTCACACCTATCTTGACCTCTTTCCTGTCTTCCTCAGTACCCAAATTCACTGATTCCAACGGCTCTTCATTCGGCTATATGGCCCTCTCTTCATGTAGTAACAATCTAGCAAGTTCCCCATGCACTTCACAATCAACCTCACCTTCGTCCTCGGCCTGGTTGATCGGATTTTCGAAGTCATAACTGGCAATAGCAGAGTCGTTATCAATGGGATCTAGAGTGGATGTGGATCTGCATTATGATATGTGAGTGTGTGTAAGACAATAGTTGTTTTGATAAAGTGCGAGATAGAAAGGAAAAACAAGGACCGCAAAATTTGTAATGCAAGAAAACGTCCAACGCTTTATTGATGATATATGAAAATGACAAATAATAAGCTCTCACAAACAAGGCAAAGGTGCCTCGGGAAAGGCACCGGGCCGTAAAGTTTCAAACTGTCTGTTACAAATCTCAAAACAAAAGTCAATTACTGTGTAATAAAAGAAACGGGTATGAAGTCTTTCGTCGTCCAGTTGTTCAATCCACCGTTGGTAGTCGGGTAGATCCAGCTGTCGATATCTGACCCTTCTTCATCATCCTCAATTGCATTCACTCCTTGATTACTGATATGCAGAGGAGGTATTCCAATCCGCGCGTGCCAAACAGCTCTTTGAGCCTCTGCAGTAAAGCCCAAACTAAACTTGTCATTTTTGTGTGCAAAATCAAGGAGCTGTCCCCAATTTGCACACCCACCTTTTTCAATTATATCCCTGGCATCCTTGAGGGAAGCCATCTTCATCGGAGGTTTATCAGCAACAACTTCACTCCACGCCAGAGTCTGGGGGACCTCTTCAAAGTTCTGACACGGGGTTTCGATGAACTCCCCATCCATCTCCATATAGAGAAAGGAATTAAGATGACTCACCATGTACTCCTCCTCACCTTGTACCGTAACAATCTTCCCCTTTACTGGATATTTCAACATCTGGTGGAGCGTAGAAGTCACTGCCCCAACCTTATGAATCTAGGGGCGACCCAGCAAGAAAGAATAAGATGGTCGGATATCCATCACATAGAACGTAGATGTAAAAGTCTGAGAGCCAACTTTAACTGGGACGTCCAACTCCCCGTGCACCATCCTTTTTGACCAGTCGAAATCCCTAACCACAATATTTCTTGGCTTCAGAACCAAACCTTCATAGTCCAGACGGTCTAATGCTTTCTCTGGCAAAACATTCAATGAGGACCCGGTATCCACCAGTACGTGGGCCAAGGTAGTGCCCCTGCACTCGATCGAGACGTGCAGAGCATCATTGTGATTTCTTCCTTTAGCAGTCAGATTTGCGTCTGAGAAACCCAACCCGTTATCGGCAGTCAAACTAGCTACGTAGTCTTTGAATTGATCGGCAGATGTTTCCTGCGGAACATGTGCAGTTTTGAGGAAATCAATCAAAGCCTTTGCATGGGCTTCAGAACACAATATCAAGGACAACATGGATATTTTTGACGGGGTCTTCCCCAGCTGCTCGACTACGTTGTAGTCGCTCTTCTTGATAATTTTCAGAATCTCCTCTATCTCTTGCTTAGAGTTTTCTACAATGGTCTTCTTAGGTGCCTCCGTCCGGGCAGGCTCACCTGTGATTTCTTTGCCCCGAGTTCCAGATGGCTCGGCGACAGAGGTGATAACTGGGATAGGAACTGGGACAGTAGCTGATGTACTAGCAGATGGAATAACAACAGGTTTATGAACAATCGGAGGGGAAATCTCAGGATAGAAGAGCCTTCCACTTTTAGTGACCTTGCTAGCCCTGACAATATTGTTGACATCAGCATCAACTTCTTCAATATTTAAGACTTGCTTAACTCCATGGTAATACACATCGGCTCCATAGCTCCAAGGGACGCCCTTATCCGAAGTGTAAGGAATGAGACCAGGGATAGTAATGATTAACAGAGTGATTCTTGGAATATATGTAATCCTAACAGGCTTTCTCGAGGAATCCTCAGAAGGATTGGCGCAAATGGTTATGATGGCAACATCTTGAATTGGAACCAACATAAACATAGTCTTCTCGAACAGGATCTCTTTGTTATACATCAGGCGTTGAACACCTGATTTCAATAAATGGCAACCAGCAGGAAGGATTAAACATATGTGGAAACCTTTGCCACAACCCGGAGATAAACCGGCCAATAATAGATTCTTCTTAACTGTCATCAAAGGAGTAGAAATTTCTTCCATGGAGGTCACAAATAAATCATCGTCCACAACATTTACTCCATGACCATGCTTGGGCATAGGAGCAGTTATGACATTGGGTTTCTCTGGAGCATAAAACTCAATCTCTTTAGCTTCGATCAAATCTTACACTTTATTCATCAAGGCCCAATAGTTGTTTGTATCATGACCTGGGATATCTGAGTGATAGGTACAGCGGGCATTCGGGTTATATAGCGGAGATGTGGTGCTGGTATTCTTCGGGGCTTCCCTCAGAGTTACCAGGTTGGTCTTCAACAATTGTGGTAGAATTTGAAACAAGGTCATATTAAGCCGAGTGTACTTTCTCTGCGGTCTCTCCATTCTTTGCTGATTGTTGCGTTTTGGGGCAAAAGTGGGTATTGATATCACTACCGCATTCACTGCTTGACGGTGTTAAGGTCTGCTTTGGCTCCTCGAGTCATAGACTCCACTAGCTTCTTTCTTACTAGTGAAAGGTTTCTTTACTGCACTTGACGATGTATCCTTCTGTATCTTACCACTTCGGATACCAGCTTCTACTCTCTCTCCAGTCAGAATCAGTTCAGTAAACCCAGATGATGAACTGCCGACCAGATGATTGAAAAATGGACCAGACAACGTCCCTAGAAACATATCAACCAACTCCCTATCAAACAAAGGGGGTTGGACTCTTCCAGCCAAGTGTCTCCACTTTTAAGCATAGTCCTTAAAAACTTCACTTGCACCCATAGATATACCCTGAAGCTGAGTACGACTGGGAGCAAGGTCGGTGTTATACTGATACTGCCAGTAGAAAGCAGCAGCAAGGTCCTCCCAGTTTCGGACATTAGCTCCTTCCAATTGATAAAACCATTCAAGTTGAGTCCCTGACAGACTATCTTGAAAGAAATGCACCCAAAAATTTCTATCAGCAGTGTAAGATTGAATTTTTCTGACGTACGAGCGGAGATGGAGTTTTGGACAGGATACTCCATCGTACTTGGCAAAAACTGGAGATTTGAACTTATGAGGGATCACCACCCCATATGCTAGTCCCAGATCTCCGAAATCCAAACCAGGGATCTTCTGAATCTCCATAGCACTCAGACGGTCTTCAAGTTGTTTGTACCTATCCTCAGCAGGAGGATACTGCTCATCATCAAAATCAGTATCATTATCAGAGACTACATGACTGTGACCCTTTTTTTCCTCTTGGTCCTCCTCTCCTTTGGATGAAAGAGACATATCAGCTTCCTGTCGCAACCTATTCCCAAATATGTTACCCATATTCAGAAGAACCACCTTCTTCTTCTTCTTCTTCTTCTTCTTCTCCTTCAGGATGAGAGTCTTCAAATCCTCTTGCCCTTTAGCCATGTTCAAAAAAATCTCTTGGAATTGGGCATTCTGTGCCTGAAGAGCTTTGATGGCTTGATTGATAGGTATTTCAGAAGACATTTCATGCTGAAATAAACAGCGAAGGAGATGAGAAACTTGTAATGATATATGTAATGATGTGCATGATAATGGGATGCATATGTAATGATTTCAAAGACTTTGGGAGATTTAAATTTGTAAACCAAGAAATAAACAAACTTTATTAGATCAAACTTGTAAAAAGGTTCAACAATGCCTTTGAGGCATTTACAATGAAAATAAAAAAACAAATTTAAACTAGAAAAAGCAAAATCAGAAATCCCATGGACGCTTCCCCTTCGTGCTGACATAGTCATTGATTGTCCTTTCATTCTCAAGTTGCATGGTGAGCTTCAAAATCTTCCTTTCTTGCTCATGATACTTCTCCCGGTAGGTATCCCTCTCCTCTTTCAGCTGAATCCAAGATCTCTTCAATGCCCCAAGATTAGTGGGCATGTATGGATAAAGGATTGTATAAGGAACGCCCTCTTCATTGGTAGGCTCCACAATCACTGGCAACACAACTTCATAAGGGATCCCAAGCTTCTGAGCACGAGCTCGGACCCATTGGAGATAAGGTTGCATAGGGAGAGAAGTCCTTGGTCCTAGCTCTTGAGGGTCATATCTGTTCACCATGCCCCAAGCTCGTATAAACCTTCGACAGTGCTCGTCAACGTCCTCCTTGTAGTCAAAGGCAATATCTATAAGAAGTAGCTCATGAGGACCGTCTCTCCAAGAACGACCAAACTGTCGCAAAGCCAAGAAAGGACTGTAGGTTATTCCCCCTTTGATTCCAAGCAACGGGACATTAGGGTATCCCCCACATCTATCAATGACAACAATGCTTTCCATAGCCTTAGAACTCCAAAGAATGTATGTATGGGTAAGGGACATTATCCTGTAAGACCATCCTAAACCTTCCTCATTCTTCAATACGGACTTGGGGAGGTGCGAAATAAACCACCTCGCCAGCAAAGGCATGCAACACATGAGGGTCCCTCTTCTACGCACAGTACGAGTATAGAGGGCATGCAAGATATCACCCAGAAGAGTAGGTATAGGATTGCGAGACAGGAAGATCCTAACCGCATTCACATCTATGAAGGAATCTGGATTCGGGAAAAGAACCAAACCATAGATAAGGAGAGCCAAGATGTCTTCAAAAGCTTTAAAATCCAAGTTATCCTAGAATAGTTGAGCTTGATCTCTCAGAAACTTGGCTAAGAAACCTTCAACCCCGCTTCGTGTTTCCCAATTAGATACCACATCAGCCCGTTTCAAATGTAGAGCTGAAGCAATGTCTTCTGGTCTAGGAGTCTCTTCCAAACATGTGAAGGGCATCTTCTCAAGGATGGATATGCCCAATAAGTGAGAAAAACCTTCCGTAGTCGGAACTAGCTAATAATCCGAGAAAGTGAAGCAATGATGCACCAGATCGAAGAACTGGAAAAGCACACTCATTATCTGTTCATCAAACTTTGAGGTAACCAAGCTAAGAAGCTGACCATGCCTCCTAATGAATGAATAAGTATCAGAAACTCTCGAGGCTAAATCTTTGAGTTGAGCAGGTATTTGCACAAAGTTAACTCAGATGGTCTTTCTGTGCACGTAAGCCATAATCTGCAAAACAGAACAAAGATAAATCCCCTCGGTCTTTGAAATGGTTAGTATAATGAAGTATGCATGCTATGTTATGATGCATGATGTCATGATAAAACACACAACATGTATAGGAAATAACATACATGTTAAAGGCAAACAAGTCACACAAGAGCCCTTAAGTTTGAGGCTTGCATGGGGTCTAGGTACTACCCTCTTGAAGTGCAGTTGGTTTCAACCTATCCTAATAATAGTAACCGGGTTCTAGAGGTTCTCAATATCACTGAACTTCCTCCATCGGTCATGGTTTCAACTCATGCAATCTTTTCTTGCGGCCGGAACTATCTCGAGAGTATGGTCTCAATGAGTGTAGTATCGAGTATCAACCAGTTCTCAGCTTTACACCGAGGCCGGCTATCTCACTACTTCTTAATGGCCAAGTTGGTCAATTATAGGTTCTAAGTTCAGTTGATGCTTAACGACACACATAGCATCCCCGTATTCTCCTCGTTCCTCCACAAGGGATACCAGTACCAACCAATGTGCCACATCCACATAGCTACAGCTTCAACCGTATCGGTCTACGTCGTACAGTTCCCTCACAGTTTATCGCTACTTACCTAAAAGGTGTCCCCCAAATCCGGGTTAGGATCTATAGTAACTCCCAATACAAAACCCTCAAAACTAAAGCAATCAAATCAAACAAGAGAAGCAATTTATGATGAACTAATCCTAAGGTATACCCCACTTATTTTTCCCCAGCAGTGTCGCCAGTTCTGTGATACGGTGGCAGAACCGACTATTTTTACTGGTTTGCGTTTTGCGTTTATGTTTGCAAAATGTCGCGGTAAGCAAGAGTCGCCACCGACTTTTATTTTATCCAACTGGAAAGGAAAAAAGCACAGAAAAATTCCTTTTTCGAGATATTGTGAGTACGGGGGGGTAGATTATAGAAAGGGAAGGTATTAACACCCTTTCTATCTGTGGTTTTCCACAGGCTCTTAGGTACTTTCTCATCATTTTTAAAATTGCTCCCCTGTTTGTGTATTTTGAAAAGTTGTTGTTTTACTCTGTTTTAACCCTTGTATCAGTCCTCAAGAGTGTTACGAAGTGTTTTTTGAAAAAAAAAACTTTGTTTGAAAAGAGTGTAAGTGTGGAAAAGTTTGATTTTGAGCAAGTACCTACTAACATCTACCTACTCGAAAAAAGAATGTTTCTGTTGTTGTTTCCTTTAGACAGCGTTATCCCACTATTAGTAAGTAGGTAGCACCGACGTTGGAGTTGTAAGGGTCAATTCGAAAGGGACGTAATATCACTAAAGCAATGTCAGATGTCTTAGTAATAACCCTAGTGTCTTAAGATCATATTCGAGGCAACATTTCCGAGGAAACCTTTCCGAGGCAACCTTTCTGAGGCAACATTTCTGAACGGGACATTTGATCTTTGTTTGGACAAGAGAGAGACCACTAAAACACCCTGTACTTAATGATCATTTACCGAAGGCAACCGAAGTGAGAGTATACCCTAGGAGTGCGCATGTACGAGTGATTTCATTTCAAGTTATTATCTTTGCACATTTAGGGTTTGCTAACCATTTTAAAATTAACATACAGTCTCGTCATGCAATCCTATTATCATACATGTAACAGTTCAATATTTGCGAAAATCAAAATGCGCGAAATAAAACTAAGCTATTACAAGGCTTCGGGGAGGGGGATTAATTACATAGCCAAAAAAATTGTAAAAACGAAAAATAAACGAAAAGTCCTAATTAAACTATTACATCCCATGAGCAGTTACATTAATATTTTCAAAAATAATAAATGCGCGATGAATCGAGAACGAGAGAAAATTAGGGTTTTGAACCTGTCTAAACCTAGTTGCAAGAAAAATCATTTTTTGATCGTTTTTGATTATGTTGAGAAAAATAAGGTTTTAATTAAATAAGTACAAACCTAATTACTAATTAATTTAAATTAAGAGAAATAATTAAACTTGACCTATTTTTATATTTTTGTTATTTTAAGGAAAGAAAATTAAATCAAACAAATCCTAATTTTCTAATTGATTTTAATTTATTTACAAAAAAAGTTAAAATTACCCTAAAGTTAATTAAACTAATACTAAATTAATTTTGAAGAAATAAATATAAAAACCTAAATTCTAATTTGATGAAAAGTTGATTTTATGAGTTTTTGGTAAAAAAAGAATTAATTTTTGTGTTAGAAAATAATTTAAACAAAAATGAAATAAATAAAATAAATATAAAAGAAAAGAGAGAAATGGGCCTGGTATCAAAGTAAAAGGGGGGGGGTGTCAATAAGCCCAATATTCCTTGGTCCATGTTGACCTTCAGATTCCATGCTGCATGTTTGACTAGGCCTATGGTAGACCTTCATGTGTCAGGCGTTAGATTTGGTTCGCTTTAGATCCAATGGTTGAAAGCTGATGGCATATGGTAGATCTATGGGAAGCATGCGCATGGAATTACATATAGCAAAATAATATTGAAGAACAAGGGGACCTGGGGATCGAACCCAAGCCCTTTAGCATCTGGCCATAGCGTGCTTGCCAACTGGGCTTGCTGATTCTTTTGTATATGAAATAACCAACAATTAATATAATGGAAAACAAGATAAAGGAACCAAAAACGCGCGAAGTTTGAATGGACCAGCCAGGGGGTGCCACGCCATCATCTTCTCCAACGTTCGTCATCTTAGGTAAAACAACTTTTACCTACAGACGTTCTCTGTAGGTATAGCCCCTGTGATTTTCCAAAATCCACTGCACGCATGAGAAATCAATTCTAGTGGTACCAATCAACTCGTGGCAACCTCACGAGCATCATGGTACCACTCTTCATGGCTAATTGTCCCTGCAATCAAAACCCCTAAAAACTAAACCTAAACCCTAATCATGGCAAATCTCTGTATGGATAACAAAAACGCAATTGAATATTATCATTAGCTTGAAAATGTTTCACTGAACAAGAATATGTAAAGAATTCATGCTACAAATGCCAGAATAGTGATATTGAATTTCAAGAAAGTAAGGATATCGTGAGGTGATTACAGTGAGTTCTTGGGCACGAAAACGATTGCTAATGATTGGGATAGCGTCCTTAGATGTCCAACAAGTGAATGGTGTGCTTGGAATGGCTTGAAAACGCTTGGAACAATGAAATCTGATTGCCACTTTTATTGAGTTTTTGCAAGTTTTTCCTCAGCTTATCACGCCTCTAACCCTTGTGCTTTTGGTCTGGATTTGTTCTATATGTACCCTTGAGTGAATTAGGTTTACAAGTTTGCATCAAATCTTCTCCAATAATGATCATTGATCAAGATTTGATTCTCATGTAAATCTTTCCAAATCATGCCAAAATCCAATCTTTTTGTGTACAAACAAGCCTTGCATGATTTGATCTCATTGCCAGCTATTCATGGACCTAAAATATGCATAAAATCTCAAGGTTTAAATGATTTTGATATTTTCATGATTTTATTTTGATTTAATTTGATTTAAATGAAATAAAAATCAAAATAAATGACAAAAATAAAATAAAGGCAAGTGGGAAGGATCATGGGTCGTGGATCATGTTACAAACTCAATATAAGCACAAAAAGTTGGGCCCATTTGACAAAAATTACAATTTGAGACATATTTGACTTTTGGCAATTTTGCAAAAAAGGTCAACTTTACCCATGCATAACTCCTTCAATTTTGACCCTAGAGATGTGTTCTTTAACTTTTTAGAAAGATTAGGATGTCCTATAAGCAACCCTTTTGGTATCATATCAATTGAGTCTTCCATGTTCATTTATGAAGCTTTGACAAAAAAGGTGTTTTTGTTGACTTTTCAAAATGACCTATAATGTCCAAATTAATAAATTCTTGTGAGTGCATATTTTGAACTTGGGAGCTGAAGATGAATTTTAGGGAATTGCATCCTCTTCAAAATATGCTTTGGATGGGTCATTCTTGATAAAGTATGAGAAAGTTATGCTTGGTCAAAGTTGAGTTGACTTTTCCTACAAAACCCTAATTTAGCAACTTTTGGATTTTGATGAATTGTGAGCAATCCTTGAGGAATCATAATCAACCTTTGATCAAGTGATGAATAATACTTCAAAATGAGGATGTTGACCAAAAATCTTGAAGTTTGACTGTATGTGGGCCACAGTTGACTTTTGCCCTAGCATAGTCGACTTTCAGGCCTTTGAGCAATTGACTGAGCAAACTTCCTCTGCAAGGCTTGAAACTTGACATGGATGATCTTGAGAACATATTAGGACAATAGTGAGAATTTGGGACCCTTTTGATTCAAACATATTGATGCAAACTGAAACCCTAATTTGAGGTAGATTGCCTTAGCAGAGAATTTGTCTAGTCAACCCTTGGACTTCTTTGAGCAATTTGAGGACCTCACTAGAAATGTATTGAGAAATATGGGAGGGAAAATTTTGGGGTACAACAGCACCCTATTATCATGCACACCATTACAGGTACTATTACAATTTTCTCATCTTCTTTGTTGTTTATTTCAGCATAAATATCTTTCGATCAAGCTATCAAAGATCTTCAGGCACAAAATGCCCAATTCCAAGGGATGTTCTTGAGCTTGGCTAAAGGGCAAGAGGACTTGAAAGCTCTCATTCTGAAAGAGAAAGAGAAGAAGAAGAAGAAGAAGAAGAAGAAGAAGAAGGTCGTTCTTCTGAGTATGGGCAAAAGGTTTGGGGATAGGTTGAAACAGCAAGATGATATGTCCTTTTTCATCCAAAGAATGGGAGAACCAAGAAGAAGAAAAAGGCCCCAGTCCTGCAATCTCTAATAATGATACTGATTTTGATGATGAGCAATATCCTCCTGTTGAGGATAGGTACAAGCAGTTAGAAGACCGTCTGAGTGCCATGGAGATTCAGAAAATCACTGGGTATGATTTCGGAGAACTGGGATTGGTATCGGGAGTGGTGATCCCTCATAAGTTCAATGCTCCTGTTTTCGCCAAGTACGATAGAGTATCCTGTCCAAAACTCCATCTCCACTCGTACGTCAGGAAAATCCAACCCCACACTACTGATAGAAATTTGTGGGTACACTTCTTTCAAGATAGTCTGTCAGGGACTCAACTTGAATGGTTTTATCAATTAGAAGGAGCCAATGTCCGAAACTGGGAAGACCTTGCAGCTGCTTTTTACAGGCAGTACCAGTATAACACCGACCTTGCTCCCACTCGTACTCAGCTTCAGGGTATGTCTATGGGTGCAAGCGAAGGTTTAAGGACTATGCTCAAAAGTGGAGAGATTTGGCTGGAAGAGTCCAACCCCCTTTGTCTGATAGGGAGTTGGTTGACATGTTTCTAGGGACGCTATCTGGTCCATTTTTCAATCATCTGATCGGTAGTTCGTCATCTGGGTTTACTGAATTGATTTTTACTAGGGAGAGAGTAGAACTGATATCCGAAGTGGTAAGATACAGAAGGATACTTCATCAAGTGCAGTAAAGAAACCTTTCACCGGTAAGAAAAAAGGTAGTGCAGTGTATGGCTCGAGGAGCCAAAGTAGACCTGAACACCGTCAAGCAGTAAATGCGGTAGTGATATCAAGACCCACAGTTGCTCCACAATGCAACAATCAACAAAGGGTGGAAAGACCACAGAGGCGGTACACTCGGCTCAATATGACCTTGTCTCAAATTCTGCCATAATTATTGAAGACCAATCTGGTAACTCTAAGGGAAGCCCCAAAGAACCCCGACACCACATCTCCTCAATATAACTCAGATGTCCGCTGCGCCTCTCATTCCGAAAGTCCAGGTCATGATACAAACAACTGTTAGGCCTTGAAGAATAAGGTACAAAACTTGATCGAAGCCAAAAAGATTGAGTTTGACGCTCCGGAGAAGTCCAACGTCAGAACTGCTCCCATGCCCAAGCATGGTCATGGAGTAAATGTTGTGGATGATGATTTATTTTTGACCTCCGTGGAAGAGATTTCTACTCCCTTGATAACAGTTAAGAAGAATTTGTTGTTAGCCGGTTTTTTTCGGGTTGTGGCGAAGGTTGCCACATGTGTTCAATTATGCCTGCCAGTTGCCACTTATTGAAGTCAGGTGTTCAACGCTTGATGGATAACAAAGAGATCCTGTTCCAAAAGACTATGATTTCGTTGGTTCCAATTCAAGATATTGCCATTATTACTATTTCCGCCAATCCTTCCAAGGTTTCCCCGAGAAAGCCTGTTAGGATCACACCCGTTCCAAGAATTGCTCCGTTAATAATTATTGTCCCTAGTCCAATCCCCTACACTTCAGACAAGGCTGTACCTTGGCACTATGGTGCCGATGTGTATTACCATGGAGTTAAACAAGACTTAAAGAGTGAAGAAGCTGATGTTGATGTCAGCAATATTGTCGGGGCTAGCAAGGTCACCAGAAGCGGAAGACTCTTTTCTTCCGAGATTTCCCCTCTGACTGTTCACAAACCTATTGTCATCCCATCTGCAAGTACATCAGCTACTGTCCCAGTTCCTATTCCAGTTATCACCCCTGTCGCCGAGCCATCTGACACTCGGGGCAAAGAAATCATAGGTGAGCCTGCCGGGATGGAGGCACCTAAGAAGATCATTGTAGAAACCTCTAAGCAAGAGATAGATGAAATTTTGAAGATTATCAAGAAGAGCGACTACAACGTAGTCGAGCAGCTGGGGAAGACGCCGTCAAAAATCTCCTTGTTGTCCTTGTTATTATGTTCTGAAGCCCATGCAAAGGCTTTAATTTCATTCCTCAAGACTGCGCATGTGCCGCAGGAAACTTCTGCCGATCAATTCAAAGACTACGTAGCTAGTTTGACTGCCGATAATGGGTTGGGTTTCTCAGATACAGATCTAACTGCTAAAGGAAGAAATCACAATGATGATTTGCACGTCTCGATCGAGTGTAGGGGAACTACTATGGCCCATGTATTGGTGGATACCGGGTCCTCATTGAATGTTTTGCCAAAGAAAGCATTAGACCGTCTGGACTGTGAAGGGTTTATTTTAAAGCCGAGCAATATTATGGTCAGGGCTTTCGACGGGTCAAAAAGGATGGTACACGGGGACGTGGACGTCCCTGTTAAAGTTGGCTCTCATACTTTTGCATCCACTTTCTAGGTGATGGATATCCGACCATCATATTCTTGCTTGTTAGGTCGCCCTTGGATTCATAAGGCTTGAGCCGTAACTTCCACGCTCCACCAAATGTTTAAATATCCAGTAAAGGGGAAGATTGTCACGGTACAGGGTGAAGAGGAGTATATCGTGAGTCATCTTAATTCCTTTCTCTATGTTGAGATGGATGGGGAGTTCATCAAAACCCCTTGTCAGAACTTTGAAGAAGTCCCCCACACTTTGGCGTCAGATGAGGTTGCTACTGACAAACCTCCGATGAAGATGGCTTCTCTCAAGGATGTCAGGGCTGTAATTGAAAATCGTGGGTGTGCAAATTGGGGCCAGCTCCCTGATTTCACACACAAAACTGACAAATTTGGTTTGGGCTTTACTACAGGGTCTCAAAGGGCTGTTAGGCGTGCACGGATTGGAAGACCTCCTCTGCATATCAGCAATCAGGGAGTTAATGCAGTTGAGGATGGTGAAGAAGATTCAGACATCGACAACTAGATCTACCCTACAACCGATGGTGGATTGAACAACTGGACGGCAAAGGGCTTCATACCTGTTTCTTTTATTCCACAGTAATTGACTTTTGTTTTAAGAGTTGTAATAGATAGTTTGAAACTTTATGGCCCGGTGTCTTGCCCAAGGCACTTTGGTTTTGCTTGTGAGGGCTTATTATTTGTCATTTTCATATATCATCAATAAAACATTGGACGTTTCTTGCATTACAAATTTTGCGCTCCTTGTTTTTTTTTGTCTTTATCACAAACAGCTATTTGTCTTACACACACTCACGTATCATAATGCAGATCCATATCCACTCTGGATCCCATTGATAACAACTCTGCTACTGCCAGTTATGACTTCGAAAATCCGATCAACCAAGCTGAGGACGAAGGTGAGGATGATTGTGAAGTGCCTAGAGAACTTGCTAGACGGTTACTACAGGAAGAGAGGGCCATACAGCCGCATGAAGAGCCAATTGAATTAGTGAATTTTGGTACAGAGGAAGACATGAAAGAGGTCAAGATAGGTGCGAATCTATATCCTAGTGTCAAGCAACGGTTGATACAGATGCTACGTGACTATGTTGAGATCTTCGCCTGGTCCTACGAAGATATGCCTGCTTTGGACACTGACATTGTGGTACACCACCTGCCAACTAAAGAAGACTTCCCTCTGGTGAAATAGAAGGTTTGTCGTATGCGCCCTGAAATGTCTGAGAAAATCAAAGCTGAGGTCATGAAGCAGTTTGACGCGGGATTTCTAGCTGTCACTTCTTACCCGTAGTGGGTTGCCAACGTTGTTCCAGTGCCTAAGAAAGATGGTAAGGTACGGATGTGTGTGGACTATAGAGATCTGAACAGGGCAAGCCCCAATGATGATTTCCCGCTTCCTCACATCGATGTTCTGGTCGACAACACCGTGCAACATAAGATCTTCTCCTTTATGGATGGTTTTTCTGGTTACAACCAGATCAAGATGGCTCCCTAAGACATGGAGAAGACAACCTTTGTTACACAGTGGGGCACCTTCTATTACAAAGTATTGCCTTTCAGGTTAAAGAATGCTGGGGAGATGTATCAGCGCACCATGGTCGCTTTGTTTCACGACATGATTCATCATGAGATTGAGGTTTATGTTGATGACATGATCGCAAGGTCACAGACTGAGGAAGAGCACCTTGAACATCTCCAGAAACTATTCGACAGGTTGAAAACGTACAAGCTAAGGTTGAACCCGAACAAGTGCACCTTCAGGGTAAGGTCTGGTAAGCTGCTGGGTTTCATCGTCAGTGATAAGGGTATTCAAGTGGACCCTGCCAAGGTAAAGGCTATACAGGAGATGCCGGCTCCCCGCATAGAAAAGGAAGTTAGAGGCTTTTTGGGACGTCTGAACTACATCGCCCGATTCATTTCACATCTGACTGCTACTTGTGAGCCAATCTTCAAGCTGCTGAAGAAAGATCAAGCGGTAGAATGGAATGATGAATGTCAGACCGCTTTCGAAAGGATCAAAGAATATCTTCAAGAACCGCCAATTCTGATGCCTCTAGTTGAAGGAAAACCTTTGATCTTATACTTGACAGTACTGGATAATTCAATGGGGTGCGTGTTGGGGCAGCATGACGAGTTTGGCCGAAAAGAGCACGCTATTTACTACCTTAGTAAAAATTTTACCGACTGTGAGACCCGATACTCATTGCTCGAGAAAACTTGCTACGCTTTGGCATGGGTTGCTCGCCGGCTGAGGCAGTATATGCTGACTCACACCACCTTATTGATATCAAAGATGGATCCAATCAAGTATATCTTCGAGAATCCTGCTTTGTCTGGAAGAATAGCAAGATGGCAGATGATATTAACTGAGTATGACATCTAATACACAACCTAAAAGGAAATCAGGGGGAGTGTGTTGGCGGATCATTTGGTGCATCAGGCAGTGGACGACTACCAGTCCATGAATTTCGAGTTCCCTGATGAGAACATCATGTTGGTGACCGACTGTGAAGAACCTGGACCGGATGAAGGACCTGAGGAAGGATCTCGATGGTCTATGTATTTTGATGGAGCCTCAAACGCGTTGGGTAATGGCATTGGCGCTGTGATCATATCTCCTGAGGGCTGTCATACTCCATTCACTGCCCGATTATGTTTTAACTGCACCAACAACATGGCGGAGTATGAAGCGTGCATCATGGGTCTTCGAGCTGCTATTGACTTGAGGATTAAGTTCTTGAGTGTATTCGAAGATTCTTCTCTAGTGATCAGTCGGATCAAAGGCGAGTTGGATATGAAGCACCCAAATCTTATTCCCTACAAGGAGTATGTACTAACGTTGCTTTCGCACTTTGAAGAGATAACCTTTGAACACTTCCCAAGAGAGGAGAATCAGTTAGCGGATGCGCTAGCTACCATGACTTCTATGTTTAAAGTAAGGTGGGACAATGAAGCCCCCCAAATTACCATTGAGAGGTTGGACGAACCCGCACATTGCTGTGAAATCGAGACTGAAGAGGTAGTAGATAAACCCTGGTTTCACGAAGTAAAGAGGTATCTTGAGGCTCAAGAATACCTTGAGGGTGCATCTGTTAATGATAAGAAGTTCTTGAGAAGATTTGCTGCAAAGTTCATCATCAGTAATGGGATCCTCTATAAGCGTAACCATGATTCAACCTTACTGTGATGTATGGACAAAAGCGAGGCAGAAAGGATCATGGCCGATTTACATGAAGGTACCTTCAGAAGTCATTCCAGTGGACATACCATGGCAAAGAAGATCCTACGGGCTGGATATTATTGGTCCACTATGGAAGCCGATTGTTATCAGCACTTCCGGACCTGTCATAAGTGCCAAGTCTATGCTAATAAGGTGCATGTACCTCCAGTTCCTCTGAATGTTTTGATAGCTCCTTGGCCTTTTGTAATGTGGGGCATCAACACGATCGGCGAAATCAGACCTACTGTGTCGAACGGGCATCAGTTCATTTTGGTAGCTATTGATTATTTTATAAAGTGGGTTAAGGCAGCTTCATTCGCTACAGTAACCAAGAGCATCGTGGCGCGGTTTATCCGACACAACTTGATCTGTCGATACGGTGTACCGGAGAGGATCATCACGGACAATGGTACAAATCTCAACAATACAATGATCACCGAGCTCTGCAAACAGTTCAAGATACAACATCACAACTCTTCTCCCTACCGGCCGAAGATGAATGGGGTTGTCGAAGCGGCTAACAAGAACATCAAGAAGATTTTGCAGAAGATGACGGTGACATATAAAGACTGGCACGAGATGTTACCATTCGCTCTTCATGGGTACCGTACCTCAGCACGGACTTCGACAGGGGCAACACCTTACTCTATGGTGTATGGCATGGAGGCAGTCCTACCCATCGAAGTCTAGATACCGTCTCTCCGGATTATGAAGGATGCAGGGTTGAGCGAAGACGACTGGATCCAGACCCGACTTGACCAGCTGAATTTAATCGATGAAAAGAGGCTTACTGCTATTTGTCATGGTCAGACGTACCAAAAGCGAATGATTAAGGCATTTAACAAGAAAGTCAGACGCCAAGAATATCGAGTCGGGGATCTGGTGATCAAACGCATCATACTACCGTAAGGTGATCCCAGGGGCAAATGGACCCCCACATACGAAGGGCCATTTGTGGTTAAGAACATTTTCTCGGGAGGAGCTATGATTCTAACCACCATGGATTGTGACGACCTTCCTCACCCCTTCAACGTAGACATAGTGAAAAGATACTACACCTAATCAAAGACCCGCTAGGTTGACTGGACCAGGCAAAAATAAGGGCTTCCCGGCGAACAAAAAGGGTTCGGGCAAAAGTAAGGGATGAAAATGAAAAAAAATTGTACACCCGGCAAGTCGAAAACCTGAAAAGGCGACTTGGGCCAAAAAGGGTATCCCGGTGGACTGAAAACCCGAAAGGGAGGACCAGGAAAAAATTAGGGATTAAAATGTAACACTATGTCTCATTGGATCATCTTGCAACCAGACTTCGGTATCGACTATCGAGCTCGGACGGCGCCAATCAATCTGATCTCCCTTCGACCAAGTAGCAAAGTGATGAGACACTCGAAGATATAAAGGCAATAGCAGAGTTGGAACCCAGTGGGATTGTTTCATATAGCTGTTTTTCTTTCATTTTCACAAATTATGTAAATTCTATCCTTCGGCGGCGTTCTCTTACTAGGACGTCAGCCTCCTTGACAAAACGCCTAATACAGGCCAACATCAAAAATCAATACAATTCATTTTCACAAGAAATTTCAAACTTGTCCTTTCTTTTTTTCTGTTTTGTTTTGCAAAAAAACGTCCAGTGATTCATTTTTGATATATGCATTTGAAAATAATTGCTGCTCATAAGTGTTTACATGAAAAACAAAAGACAATTACTCGTAATTCAAGGCACAGGGGCAAACAAGAAGTCTACAAACCTTACAGTTGCTTTGCCCACTAGGTACAGGGATAAAGATAGCTGGAGAATATAACAGAAAATCCATACACTCCCCGCAGAGTAGGAAGTATCCAAAGACAATGGTGATTAACTCTCCCCAGTCGAGGTTCATAATCGCGAATAAGTCGGCAAAATTCTCAGCAAGCAGAGTTTATCTATCACCAACAATAGAATATCACCATCAGTGGAGTTTATTTATTCCACGGGCAGAAATTCAATCCCCGACAGAGTTCATCATCACCAGTAACGGTAATTCATCCCCAGCGGAGTTGTTTCTCCAAATTGGCAGATCATCTAGCAGAATATCTTTCTTCCCCACAGAGCCTCTCTCGGCGGCGTATTCTCAAGCAGAATGGACGCAAGTCTCTGGCTAATCGTCTTCGGTCACTATCCCTAGCAAGAATGGAGAACTCGACTCTTTGTGTTCTCTAGCAGCATTCCAGGATTCATTTCCCCCAGCCGGAGAATACCACAAGAACATTGCATATCCATACATCAGGGCATACACATATGCATCATACAACACAATCTCATTTATTTTGAGAACATCATTAATCAATACATTTCATACATCATGACATTACATACGACTAACTCTTTACCTTTCAGGGAAAGATACAACCAAGTTCTCACATTTTTTTGCTGGTTCAGTCAAATCGATACTAAGATTTCTATTCCAGTTCAAGTTATGAAGCCCGAAATTCGACCGAATAATATCTTGATTTCCCCAAAATACTATGAAGCCTGGAGTCGACCAGATAGTGGTATCTATTAAATACAAACTTAAAGCCCGGAAATCGACCAGAAAACAGCTTAATCCTCAGCAAGTTATTGTGAAGCCTTGAAATCGACCAGATAGCAATACAAGATACCATGAAGCCTTGAATCGACCAGATAATGGTATAAGACGCTGTGAAGCCTGGATCATGACCAGATAGCGCCAAAGGATACTGAAGCCTGGGACACAACCAAATAACTGTATAAGGTACTATGAAGCTTGGAATTCGACCAAATAGCAGTTTACTCGGCATATTACTATGAAGCCCGGAGATCGACCGAATATTAGTAGGCCTTAAAATCAAATGGAAGCCCGGATGCGACCGAATAAACACTTGATTCCTTCTGAAGCTTGGAGCACGACCATATAAGAAGTGAGAAATTGCAAATCCTGGAGAACGACCAGATAGCAAGTTTAATCTCATCCCCCCAGTAAGTCACTGTGAAGCCTGGAGCATGACCCGATAGCAGTCAGTCTTATTTATCTCATCAAATCACTATGAAGCCTAGAGCACGACCAGATAGTAGTTCATTTTCACCTCTTTGACTAAGAGATGATTCCCCAGTAGAATAACGGACAACCGAAGCTCCTAAAATTCTATTTCTCCCAAGACAAAGACCAGCATTCCCCAACGAAGTCCTCCTTAACAACAGGTATATGGGCTCTCGCAAAGGAATCTCTTATGCGATCGACACTTCTTCTGATGGCATCTTTAAGCCCATATTCTGTCATTGACTTCCAAATGGCATCTATAAGCCCATTCCCGATATCACACGACAAGTACCACTTCATGTGAGTGCAAATTCTGGGCACTCTAGTGTTCAGTCATCTTCCACCTTCAGATTACGAAAGGCAGACAAGCCAATCTATATCCTCAGGTTTAAGAAGATTGAACAGGGGCAACTATTGTACCCCAAAATTTTCCCTCCCATATTTCTCAATACATCTTAAATGAGGTCCTCAAATTGCTCAAGGAAGTCCAAGGGTTGACCAGACAAACTCTCTCCTAAGACAGTCAACCTCAAATTAGGGTTCAGTTTGCATCAAGATGTTTGGATCCAAGGGGTACCAAATGATCACCATTTCCCTAATATGTTCTCAAGATCATCCATGTCAAGTTTCAAGCCTTGCAGAGGAAGTTTGCTCAGTCAATTGCTCAAAGGCCTGAAAATCAACCATGCTAGGGCAAAAGTCAACTCTGGCCCACATATAGTCAAACTCCAAGATTTTTGGTTAACATCCACATTTTTAAGTATTATTCATCATTTTATCAAGGGTTGATCATTATTCCTCAAGGATTGCTCACAATTCATCAAAACCCAAAAGTTGCTAAATTAGGGTTTTGTAGGAAAAGTCAACTCAACTTTGACCAAGCATAACGTTCTCATACTTTATCACAAATGAACCATCCAAAGATCATTTTGAAGAGGATGCAATTACCTATAATCCATCTTCAGCTCCCAAGTTCAAAATATATACTCACAAGAAGATATAAATTTGGACATTATAGGTCATTTTGGAAAGTCAACAAAAACACCTTTTGGGTCAAAGCTTCATACATGAACATGGAAGACTCAATTTAGATGAGACAAAAAGGGTTGATTAGATAACATCTTAATCTTTCTAAAAAGTCAAAGAAAACCTCTCTAGGGTCAAAATTGAAAGAGTTATGCATTGGTGAAGTTGACCCTTTTTGCAAAATTGCCAAAAGTCAAATGTGTCCTAAATTGCAATTTTTGCTAAATGGGCCCAACTTTTTATGCTTGCATTGAGTTTGTAACATAACCCAAGACCCATGATCCTTCCCATTTGTCATTCTTTTATTTTTGTCATTTATTTTGATTTTATTTCAATTAAATCAAATAAAATCATGAAAATATCAAAAACTAATCAAAGATTGAGATTTTGTGCATGTTTAGGTCTATTATATAGCTGGAAGTGAGATCAAATCATGCAAGCTTCATTTGGACAGAAAAAGATTGGATTCGACTTGATTTGGAAAGATTTGCATAAGGATAAAATCATGATTCAATCATCATAATTGGAGAAGATTAAAACCAAATTGCAACCCTAATTCATTCTTGGATACATAAGGAAGGATTGTAGACCATAAACAGGGGATTGGAGGCGTGCAAGACAAAAATAAAAGTTTCCAAAAACTCAAGAAAAGTGGCAAATTGATTTCCACGTTCCAGGCCAATTCAAAGCATTCTATCCATCCCAAACGCTTGCTGGACATCCCAGGAACGTGTTTCAACCATTAGCAAGCTCCCTCAAGCCTTGAAACACGCTGTAAGTACCACACGGTCTCCCACTTTTCTTGATTTTGAATCCATTAATTCCGGCATCTTTGGCATGAATAATTGACATATTCTTAATCCTTATGATGTTTGCAAGCTAATGGTTATGTTTAATTGCATTTTTATTGACTGTATACCAAGATGCCATGGCTAGGGTTTATGCTTCGTTTTTAGGGATTCTTCATACCGGAACAATTGGCCATGGATAGTGGTACCATGATGCTCGTGAGGTTGCAACGAGTTTATTGCTACCACTGGTTATGATTTATCATGCAGGAACAAGATTTTGGAGTGGACAAGGGATCTACCTATGCCCAGCGTCCGTAGGTAAAAGTCTTCTACCTAAAACGACAGAAGCTAGGAGGAAGATGATGGCGTGGCAGTTGGTGACTGGCCAATTCAAAATTTGTGCGCTTCAGATTTTGTTTTATTGTTTTATCTTATAATATTTGCTTGTTATTATTATGACAACTAATACAACTAGCTCAGCTGGAAAGCGCGCAATGGATGAATGCTAAAGGACTTGGGTTCGATCCCCAGGTCCCCAACTTTGCTTTCTATTATTTTCTATTGCATGATCAGGTACACAGGCGTCCCATAAGTCTACCATATGTCTTCAATATCCAACCAATCAGGTCATCAACATGCCAGATCCAAAGCTTCCCAATTAAGGTCCACCATACGCCCAGTCAAGCTAGCAACATGGAATCTGGAAAAGTCAAACAAGCCAGGCATTATTGGGCCCAGATTTGCCATCAACACCCCCTTTTTTGCTGAAACATCCAGGCCCATTTTTCTTTCTCTTTATTTATTTTATTTCTTTTGATTTAATTAATTTAATTATTTTTCTAACCAAAATTAATACATTTTTTTTCCAAAAAAATCATAAAATTAATTTTCACAAATTTAGAATTAGGTTTTATTTTCATTTTATCAAATTTAATTTAATATTAGTTAAATTTAATTTAGGGTAATTCTAACTTTTTCATATATTTAAAATAAATTAGAAAAAAATAGGTTTAGCATGTGATTTAATTTTGTTTCTTTCTCAAAATAAAAAAATAAAAAAATAGGTTAACTTAATTATTTTTCTTAAACAAAATTAATTAGTCATTAGGGTTTTTTATTTATTCAATTAAACCTTATTTTCTCAAAATAATCAAAAACCACAAAAAAATGATTTTTCTTTTAATTAGGTTTAGTCGGGGTCAAAACCCTAATTCTCTCGTTTTCGTTCCATCTCACGCGCTTATTATTTTTTGCAATATGAATGTAACTACTCACGGTATGTAATAGTTTAATTAGGATTTTCTTTTATTTATCATTTTACGGGTTTTTGGCTATGTAAATAATCCCCTTCCCCGAAGCCTTGTAATAGCGTAGTTTTTATTTCTCGCATTTTAATTCTCGCAAATATTAACTGTTAGATGTATGTTAATAGGATTGTATGACAAGATTGCATGTTAATTTAAAATGGTTAGAAAACCCTAATGTGCAAAGATAATAATGGAAATCAAATCACTCGCACATGCACACTCCTAGGGTATGCTCTCATTTCGGTTGCCTTCGGTAAACGATCATTAAGTATAGGGTGTTTTAGTGATTACCCTCCTGTCTAAACAAAGATCAAATGTCCCGTTCAGAAATGTTGCCTCGGAAACGTCGCCTCGGAAATGTTGCCTCGAATATGATCTTAAGACATTAGGGTTATTACTAAGACGTCCTAACATTGCTTTAGTGATCGTACGTCCCTTTCGAATTGACCCTTACAACTCCAATGACGGTGCTTCCTATTTCTCAAATAAGTAGGATAGCGCTGTCTAAAGGACACGAGAATAGAAACAATCTTTTTTCGAGTAGGTAGATACTAGTTGGTACTTGCTCAAAACAAACGTTTCACACTTACACTTTTTACACACAAAGTTTTCTAAAACACTTCGTAACACTCTTGAAGACAGAAGCAAGGGTTAAAACGAAGTAAAACAAAAACTTTTCAAAATAAATACACACAAGAAATTTTAAAATGATGAGCAAATACCTAAGAGCCCGTGGAAAACCACAGATAGAAAGGGTGCTAATACCTTCCCTTTCTATAATCTACCCCCGTACTCAAAATCTCGAAAAAGGAATTTTTCTGTGCTTTTTTTCCTTTCCGGTTGAATAAAATAAAAGTCGGTGGCAACTCTTGCTTACCGCGACATTTTGCGAACAAAAAACACAAAACGCAAACCAGTATTGACAGTGGGTTCTGCCACCATATCACACCTGGGTAACTCTCCAGACTCCTGATACAATAGGAAAATTCCATTCAACCGCACGAAGAACCAGTTGAAGTGATCAACTTAGGTACTGAAGCAAACAAGAAAGAACTCAAGATCAACATCAACTTGGAAGATGGTGTCAAGGGAAGTTTGGTTCAGATGTTACAAGACTATGTTGAAGTGTTCGCTTGGTCATACGAATATATGTCGGGGCTCGACACTGATATCGTAGTTCATCGTCTGCTAATGAAGGAAGGTTGTCCTCTGGTAAAGCAAAAGATTCGACTCATGCGGCCAGATATGTCCGAGAAAATAAAAGCTGAGGTAATGAAACAACTCAATGCAAGTTTCCTGGCAGTGACATCATATCCTCAATGGGTTGAAAATGTCGTCTCGCTGCCAAAGAAAGATGGAAAGTCTGTATGTGCGTAGACTACAGGGATTTGAATAAGGCAAGCCCCAAAGATGATTTCCCACTACCACATATTGATGTCTTGGTTGACAAAACTACTCAACACAAAGTGTTCTCCTTCATGGATGGCTTCTCCGATTATAACCAAATCAAAATGGCGCCCAAGGACATGGAGAAAACCACCTTTGTCAGACAATGGGGCACCTTCTTCTATAAGGTCATGCCTTTAGATTTGAAGAATACATGCGCAACCTATCAACTGGATATGGTAGCTCTATTTCATGATATGATTCATCATGAGATAGAAGTCTATGTGGATGATATGATTGCAAGTTCACAAACGGAAGAGGAACACCTAGATCATTTACACAAGCTATTTGAAAGTTTGAAGAAATACAAGCTGAGGCTGAATCCCAACACGTGCACCTTCGGGGTGAGGTCTGGAAAACTCCTAGGGTTTGTCGTCAGTGGTAAAGGTATTGAATTCGATCCTACAAAAGTCAAAGCCATATAAGAAATGCCAGCTCCCTGTATTGAGAAAGAGGTCAGGGGTTTCTTAGGTCGACTCAACTATATTACTTGATTCATATCTCACTTAACTGCAACTTGTGAGTCAATCTTCAAATTGTTAAAGAAAGATCAAGTAGTCAGATGGAATGACGTCTGCCAAGCAGATTTTGACAAGATCAAGGAGTATTTACAAGAACCTCCAATCCTGATGCCTCTAGTTGAAGGAAGACCTCTGATCATGTACTTGACTGTATTAGAGAATTCAATAGGGTGTGTGTTGGGCCAACATGACGAGTCTGGCCGAAAAGAGCATGCAATATACTACCTTAGCAAAAATTTTACCGATTGTGAAACCATATATTCACTGCTCGAGAAAAATTGCTGCACTTTGGCATGGGATGCTCGCAGGCTAAGACAGTATATGTTGGCTCACACCACTCTATTGATTTCTAAGATGGATCCCATCAAGTATGTCTTCGAGAAGCCAACTCTCTCCGGACGAATAGCTATATGGCAAATGATCTTGACTGAATATGATATCCAATACACTACATAAAAATCAATCAAGGGAAGTGTGTTGACGGATCATTTGGCCCATCAAGCTGTTGATGACTACTAATCTATGAACTTTGAATTCCCGGATGAGAATATCATGCTGATAACTGACTGTGAAAAGCCTGGACCGTATGACGGACCTGAACAAGGATCCCGATGGACTATGGTTTTTGATGGAGCTTCCAATGCATTGGGTAATGGAATTGGTGTTGTGACCATTTCTCCAGAAGGTTGACATACACCTTTCACTACCATACTTTGCTTCGACTGTACAAACAACCTGGCCGAGTATGAAGCGTGCATCTTGGGTATAAAGGCTGCTATTGACTTAAGAATCAAATTCTTAAGCGTATACGGAGATTCGGCCCTAGTAATCAGTCAATTTAAAGGAGAATGGGATACCAAACATCCAAATTTGATACCCTACAAAGAGCTTGTGCTAAACTTGATCCCATTCTTTGAGGAGGTTACTTTTGAGCATACCCCGGGGGAAGAAAATCTGTTGGCGGATGCCTTAGAAACTATGTCGTCTATGTTCAAGGTCAATTGGGACAATGAAGCTCCCAGAATTACTATTGAAGGATTTGACGAACTTGTGCACTGTTATGAGATTGACACTAATGAGGAGAAGCCTTGGTACAATGAGGGGAAAAGGTACCTTGAAGCACAAGAATATCCTAAGGGAGCCTCAATCAACGACAAGAAATTCCTATGGAGTTTCTCATCCAAGTTCTTCCTAAGAAATGAGATTTTGTACAAACGCAACCATGATTCAACTTTGCTCTGTTGTATGGACAAGATGGAAACAAATAAGATCATGGAAGACATGCATAAAGGTATCTTCGGAACTCACTCTAGTGGACACACTATGGCCATGAAGATTATGATGGCTGGTTACTATTGGTCGACTATGGAAACTGATTATCACCACCACTCGCGGACTTGCCATAAGTGTCAGATCTATGCTGACAAGGTTTATGTACCTCCAATACCTTTAAATGTCATGACTGCTCCACAACTATTTGCAATGTGGGGAATTGACATGATTAGAGAAATCAAGCCCACTGTCTCCAATGGACATCATTTCATCCTCGTCACCATTGACTATTTCACCAAATAGGTCGAAGCCGCTTCATTTGCCTCAATTACCAAGAACATTATAGCCCGGTTTATCAAGCATAAATTCATCTGCCGGTATGGCATCCCTGAATGGATCATCACTGACAATGGAACCGACCTCAACAATACCATGCTTATTTAACTCTGCATGCAGTTCAAAATCAAGCATCACAACACTTTTCCATACAGACCTAAGATGAATGCAGCAATGGAAGCTGCTAATAAGAACATAAAGAAGATTGTGCAAAGGATGGTGGTGACCTATAAATACTGGCATGAGATGCTACCATTCGCTCTTCATGGTTACTGTACCTCGGCATGAATATCAATATGGGAAACCCCATTCTCTTTAGTCTATGGCATGGAAGTCGCTTGCCTGTTGAAGTACAAATTTCTTCTCTGAGGATTATGAAAGAAGCAAACTTAGGTTAAGATGAATGGATTCAAAAAAGATTAGATTAGTTTAATTTGATTGACGAGAAGAGACTGGCTACTATTTTTCATGGTTAAATGTATCAAAAGCGTATGATCAAGGCATTCAATAAGAAGATCAAACCTCGAGTATACCAGGCTGGCGACTTGGTAATAAAATGCATCATTTTACCACAAGTAGATCCCAGGGGAAAATGGACTCCCACTTACAAAGGGACATTTGTTGTCAAGAAAGTATTCTCTGGTGGTGCTATGATGTTAACCACTATGGATGGTGAAGATTTCCCACATCCTATGAACGCGGACATAGTCAAAAAAATACTACACATAAGAATGACCCGCTAGGTTGACATACCCAGGCAAAAATAAGGGAATCCCGACAAACCATAATGGTTTGGGAAAAAAATAGGGATATATACAAAATATTATACACCCAGCAAGTCGAAAACCTAAAAGGGTGGCTTGGGAAAAAAGGGTATCCTGGTGGATTGAAAACCCGAAAGGGCGGTCCAGGAAAAAGTTAAGGAGTAAAGCATACGACTATGTCCCGTTGGATCACTACATCCAATTTTATTACCAAGGTCAAAGTTCAAATGGTACAAGATCAATTCAATCAACTTCTTTTCGATAGCAAGGGATGATGTTCGAAGACATAGGGGAAATAGTAGAGTTGGAACCTAATGAGGTCACTTCTCTATGGCTATACATTTTTGTTTTCACTTTGTATTATTTTCATTCTTTCGAGGACTTCCTCTTACTAGGATTTCCGTCTCCTTGTACAAAAATGCCTGTTTATAGGCAAAATATCAATAAAAATATACGTTGAAATGCATACTTTTTGTTATTTTGTTTTGATTGCAAAAATGTCCAATGACTAAAATTGAATGAATACATGCATATTAACATTGATTAACTGTTAACAAATATACGCACAAGAACAGTAATAAGCATTTGCTTAAGGATTTGGGATATCCCCACAGAGTCACTTCAATGGGATTATCCCCACAGAGTGAATTCATACATTCTTCATCCAGAGTTCCAATCAGCATATCTCCTGGAAATCATCTTACCCAGTCGAGTTTGGTCTTCCAAAGTTGAGAAAGAAACCTTGCAAAATTTCTTCCCTAGAAGAATTCACTTCCCAAGTATGGTCTCCAGAATACTTTCCTCAATAGAGTTTATTTACCCGACGGACCACAGAGTCCCCAACTTGAGTTTTCTCCTCAGACTTCTACAAATCAACGGACATAACTCTTCTTCTCCAATAGAGTTGATATTATCCCCAGAAAATTGATGCAAAGCCTGGAATCCAACCAGATACCAATTAGCTTTATCCTCCCCCGACGAATCATAAGTTTAGTCATCTCTTTTATCCCCAGTCATGGTATATAAGAATTAAATTCCCTGGTAGAGCAATGGACGACCAAGGTTCCTGAACTCTAATCCAAAGTAGAAATCAACATTCCCTACAAAATTTTCCTCAAAACAGCAAACAAGAATTCCCAGCTGAAGCACTCTAAATAATGTTGAAGATACACATACTCTTCGTCTCCAGCAGTAGTCTAGAGTTTAGCTTCTTAAAACTTCCCAACAGTAGTCATGGATGTATTTTCCCAAACAAAGATACACTTCAATAACATTTCATATTCATGCATCATGACATATGCATACGAAACATATAGCAAATATCATTTATTTTGAGAACATCATTAAACAATGCATTTCATACATCATGGAATTGCATACAACTAACTCTTTACCTTTTCACGAAAAGGTCAGTCCATGGATGAATACCATCAACAACAAACATTTCATTCACGAGATATATGCTGGTTTAACTTAAATCATACAATTATTTATCCTGATTCCGTTCTGGTAGACGCTTTCTCTAGTTCAGTTAAATCGCTCCTAAGATTTATGCTGATTTGTTATCCAGTTAAAGATTATTCAAGACCTCTGCTGGTTCAGTTTAAATCGACCAATGATTTATCCTGATTCCATTCTGGTAGACCCTTTCTCTGGTTCAGTTAAATCGCTCTTTAGATTTATGCTGATTCATTATTCAGTTAAAGATTATTCAAGACCTCTGCTGGTTTAGTTTAAATCGACCAATGATTTATCTTGATTCTGTTCTGGTAGACGCTTTCTCTAGTTCAGTTAAATCGCTCCTAAGAATTATGCTGATTCATTATCCAGTTAAAGATTATTCAAGACCTCTGTTGGTTCAGTTTAAATCGACCAATGATTTATCTTGATTCCGTTCCGGTAGATGCTTTATGGGGTTCAGTTAAATCACTCCTAAGATTTATGCTGATTCATTATCCAGTTAAAGATTATTCAAGACCTCTTCTAGTTCAGTTTAAATCGACCAATGATTTATCCTGATTTCGTTCCTGTAGACGCTTTCTATGGTTTTTGTCAAATTGACCCTGAGATTTATGCTGATTCATACCCAGTCAAAGATAAATTCAAACATCTGTTATTTTAGTATAAATCGACCAAAGGTTTATTTTGGTATTTCTTCTAATCTCTATTAACAGTCACTTTAGATGGAATCTATAAGACCATCTCCGGTAACTCTTTATTACCTCTCCTAATGGCATCTTTAAGCTAATTCACGATACGATCAACCAACAACATTACCTCATGCATCAACGAGTGCAAATTTCAGGGAACTCTAGTGTTCAATCATCTTCCACCTTTAAGTCACGAATGGCAGACACGCCAATCTAACTCTTCAGGTTTAAGAAGATTGAACAGGGGAAGCTGTTGTACCCCATTATTTTCGCTCTCTTTTCTCAAGACATTTCTGACAAGATCTTCAATAGCTCAAGCTTGAACAAGAGTTGGTTAAGTCAAATCACCTCATAAACAGCGAGGCATCAAATTAGGGTTTTGATTTTCACAAGGATAATTGAACTTTTAATGCCCCAAATGATTTTCATGGTTGATTATAGACCTCCAAGAATACTCATGTCAAGTTTCAAGTCTTAGATCACAATTGTGCTCAGTCAATTGATCAAATGACTAAAAATCAGCTGTATTGGGTAAAAAGTCAATTGTGGTCAACCTACAGTCAAACTTCAATATTTTTGGCCAATATCAACAATTTGATGTCATATTCAATAATTGATCAATTTTGGATCACAATTCCTCAAGAAAAGTGTGCAAATCATCAAAAGGGCAGAATGGTCAAAATTAAAGTTTTTGACTAGAATGACTGATTTTTTTTACTTTTGAGCAAATACATGACTTATTGGTTAGAAACATGATCTAAAGGATTCAAGTACACCAGTTTGACCTAATTGCATTACTAAATTCATCTCTCTAGATCAAACAATTAATAGATAAATTTTGGTCAACTGATGAAAAATTAATTGATACACCAAAAGTCAAACTTTGACATTTTAATCAAAATTGAGTTTTTAAAAGTCAAGATTCATCAAGACATTCAAAAAAATGAAGATTGATCATCAAGAAAGTCAAAAGTCAATTTAAAAGTCAAACTTTTCAAGGCTTAGAAATTTTTCTAAGTGTTTTTGTACATGATAATTTCACTACTTCATGCCAAATTTTCACCAAGATGCAATATGATTCAAAGAAAACATTCAATATGAAAGTTGTATATCTTGATGAAATCTACAACTTTGTATTTGAGGGCTCATGTCCAAAAAATTCTTATATAATTGAGTAATAGGCCCATGAAGTCATGCACTTTTTCTAAAAATAAGGGCATCCCGACAAACCATAAAGGTTTGGGAAAAAATTAGGGACATATACAAACTATTATACACCCAACAAGTCGAAAACCTAAAAGGGCGGCTTGGGAAAAAAGGGTATCCTGGTGGATTGAAAACTCGAAAGGGCGGTCCAGGAAAAAGTTAAGGAGTAAAGCATACGACTATGTCCCGTTGGATCACTACAACCAGTTTTATTACCAAGGTCAAAGTTCAAATGGTACAAGATTAATTCAGTTAACTTTTTTCGACGACAAGGGATGATGTTCAAAGACATAGGGGAAATAGTAGAGTTGGAACCTAATGAGATCACTTCCACGTGGCTATACATTTTTGTTTTCACTTTGTATTCTTTTCATTCTTTCGACGACTTCCTCTTACTAGGATTTATGTCTCGTTGTACAAAAACGCCTGTTTATAGGCAAAATATCAATAAAAATATATGTTAAAATGCATACTTTTTGTTTTTTATTTTGATTGCAAAAATGTTCAATGACTAAAATTGAATGAACACATGCATATGAACATTGATTAACTGTTAACAAATATACGCACAAGAACAGTACTAAGCATTTACTTAAGGATTTGGGATATCCACACAGAGTCACTTCAATGGGATTATCCCCACAGAGTGAATTCATACATTCTCCATCCAGAGTTCCAGTCAGCATATCTCCTGGAAATTCTCTTACCCAGTCGAGTTTGGTCTTCCAAAGTTGAGAAAGAAACCTTGAAAAAGTTCTTCCCAAGAAGAATTCACTTCTGAAGTAAGGTCGCCAGAATACTTTCTCAATAGAGTTTATTCCCCCAACGGACCACAGTCTCCCCAGCTTGAGTTTGCTCCTCAGACTTATACAAATTAACGGACATAACTCTTCTTCTCCAATATAGTTGATACTATCCCCAGAAAATTGCTGCAAAGCCTGGAATCCAACCAGATACCAGTTAGCTTTATCCTCCTATTGTACCCAAAAATTTGCCCTCTCTTTCCTCAAAGAATCACCCTGGATCCTCAAGTTTGCTTTCATCCAATTCCAAGCCTTGAACTGCAATTTTCCAAGAAAATCACTCACAAGGTCAAAATGGTCATCTGCATACTGAGAAGTCTAAATTTGACTTTTGGATCAAAATCAAATCTCAAAAATCATATTTCATCAAGACATGTTGGAATATGAAGTTTGTTTCATCAAGAAATTCAAAAGTCAAATTTTACTTTGGAAAAGTCAAATTCTAAATACTTAGAATTTTTCTAAGTGTTTAAGAAATATGACAATTTCAGAACTTCTGACCAAATTATCACCATAAGGCTCTGCAAATTCTGGATATTCTCAAGACAGAGTTTGGTCAGAACTTCTGGGAAAGTTTTCACAAGAACTCAGTCAGAGTTTGCCAGGGTAATTCAAAGAAGGTTAATAAGCATGCTGCAAGCTTTCTAGAAAGTCTGAAAGCTCCTTCGGAACATACTGGAGCCAGGAGATAAGAGGATCAGAGGATTGGATGCTACGCTAAAGCAGAACTTCTGATCCAGAACTAAGCCATGGTGTAGAATCTCACGTTGCAGGATTTCTGGTTGTCATAAGTCTCATCATCAATTAATGCTCATTTAATGCTCACAACCACCTTCTGAGTCTTTATCCAAAGGATTTTTACCACGTGTACCTCTACTGTCTTGGGATAGCAAACTTTGGTACTAGGCCCAAGCTTTGTTTTGCTTTTCCTTAAATCCTGCTGACAACTCCAGCTTAAGCATGGTTAAAAACTGCTAACCAATAGATATTTCAGCCTACGCCTGCATCCCATAATTACACCAAACTAGCACACGAAAACTGTGATTAAAAAGCAAAGGAACAGGATGCCAAAAAAGGTTCAAATCCTATTTGTTTTTCCCCCTAAAATCACAACAAATTCACCTATAAATACTTGGCTCCATCACACGTTCAAGAGGCTGGCTTTTGGAGAGAGAGATTGGCCAAAAGAGGGAAAAGGAAGTTGTGAAACCATCATAAAAAATCCAGATTTCTCATACACAAAAACAAACCTTTGTTCTTCCTTTTGAATCAAAGAGCTTGGCATTTCCTCTTCCGTTACTCTTGCTGACTCATAACATCCAAAGGCAGCCACTCAAAGCTCCAAGCACGCTCCAGGTCCAAGGTAAGTCTCTCTGACTTTGCTTGTTTTTCATTCTGAACATCATTAACATGTAAATATCATAGTATTAATGTTGTTTATATCATCGCATGTTTAGAAAAATTGTAGATAAGAACTTCTTGATTAGGCCTAGACTCATATTAAGGATTAGAACTTCTATAAACTTTTGTGTTGTTATCCTTCAGATATGTTGTCTAAAAAGAATTGAATAAGTTGCTGACGTGCTGATTAATATGAGAAAATAGTTGAAATGTAATATAGAACTTCTGATTTTCACATGCTGATAACATACAGAACTTCTATGATTTTTTCTCATTGTTAACACACACTGAACTTCTGATTCATATATGCTGATAATGCACGGAACTGCTAATGTTCACTCACTGGCTAAGCACACAACTGAACTTATGATGACTCACTCACTGTTCTAACACAACATAGAACTTCTTAGTTCTCTTCACATGTTGAATACACTGAACTTCTGATGTTTCTATCAGCTGTTTTTAAACACTCTGAGTTTCTGATTTTCACATGCTGACAATACAGAACTTCTGACTTTTGGTTCACTGGCTGAACACCACCCAGAACCTCTGTGTTTTTCCTCTAATGTTTTTGTAGGACTTCAAAATGTACCAATCCAGAACCTCTGTTCCCTTTCCCTCTGACGTTTCTTACAGGACCTTAGAGTCTACCAATCCAGAACTTCTGATTCCACTGAAGTCTCCTACTGAGTCACAGCGCTCTTGGCCTCAGAACTTCTGATCCTAGTTATTCTTCTTGCAGCGGCACGCTGTTTCTATCTTTCATTTATTTTCTTTTTCATCATTTTTAATACTAACATAAAAAACATAAAAATATTTTCCTTTTAATTTATTTCCTTAAGACAAAAAACATTTTCTAAACAAGTCCATTTCTTTCTTATATTATGCATTTCAATATGGTTGTAATAGATAATTAGGACTTAAATTCCTTGCAATCCCCATTCATAAACTTGTACCCCCATCCCCTAAAAATTGTAATAGTGTAGGACTTTACATTTCCGCACCTTTATTGCTTTTGTAAATTGTTAGTAACTAGGGTGTGTATGGCAAGATAAAACTAACAAGTAGATCACCAAAAATCAAAGACAAATGCATGCAATCAAACACACTTGCACACATGCACCCTTAGGGTAATCCCACTCGTTGCCTTACGAAAAATGGCCATGTTATGCATGTGGGATGTCTTAGCACAAACAAATCGAAAAATACAAGATCATAGTCCCTCGATGACGCTATCAGAGTTGCCTTTCAAAATGATCTTAGTCCCTAAAGAAAAGTGCTAAGTCATCTCACAACATTGTTATCATGATCATACGATGACCCAACGCCCGTCCCTTCACATCCAACGGTGGGGCTTCTTAACAAATCAATGGTAAGATAGCCACATCTAAAGGAGGAGGAAAAGCACATCTAAGACCTTGTGAGTAGGTAGATTGCTCCTAGTTGCTTGCTCAATTTCAAAACAAACATCGTTGCTATTTTCAAAAACAATCACATACACTTTCAAAACATCTTCAAAACACTTTCCAAACATGGAATATTTTCAAAAGCTCAACACTTTGTATACGTTCTTACGAACGAGAACTATTACAAAGTTTGCCTAAACAGTGGCGCCTTTTCAAAATACTTTCAAAAAACCATACAAAGGACATTTTTAAACAAAAGCAAGTGATCTACCAAGTAACTAAGAGCCCATGGAAAACCATGGATGAAAAGGGTGCTAACACCTTCCCTTTTCATAATCTACCCCCCGAACTCAAGAAAACATCTCTAAAGGTCTTTCCTGTGCTTTTTCACCTTTCCTTTTTGGATAAAAGAAAAGTCGGTGGCAACTCTTGCTAAACCGCATCATTTGCAAACACAAAATGCAAAACCTCAAGTCAGTTCTCCCACCGTATCACAGAACTGGAGACTCTGTTGGGGAGTATTGAAAAGTGGGGATACCTTAGGGTTAGATCACATTTACTTGCTTACATTGTTTGATTTGTATGCTTTACATTTTGGTTCTTTGTTTGGGTTTGTTTTAAATCTTACACCCGGATTTGGGGACACCTTTTAGGTAAGTAGCAATAAACTGGGAGGGAACTGTGCGGGGTATACCGACACGGTTGAAGCAGTAGTTATGTTGATGTGGCACTTTGGTTGGTACCGGTAACCCTTGAGTCAATCAAGGAGAGTACGGGGCTGCCGCGTGGTGTCGTGAAGCATAAACTGACCTTAGAACCTTTACTTGACCAAGTTGGCCTTTAGGACGTAGTGAGATGACCGACTTTGGTGCAGTCCGAAGTTGGTAGATACTCGATACTATACTCATTGAGGTTTAACTCTTGAGTTTTGTTTGGTTGCGAGTCAATCGCCTATTAAATGATGCTCGGGGGAAAGATCGGTGATATTGAGATCCCTTAGAACCCGGTTACTATTAACTAGGACAGGTTGAGCCAACTAAACTTCAAGAGGGTACTTACCTACAAACTCCATGCAAGCCTAAGCCTAAGGACTTGTTTGCTTTGTGTGAATATGTTTATATAAACTTGCTTACCTCGCATATATGTACATAACATCATAACATCATACCATAGCATTTTCAATAACCATTTCAAGGATCTCGAGGGTCTTTGATGCAGGTTCACGTTGAACCAGACGTCTACCAAAGTGAAAGAGGATTTATTTTCCTCTAAACAAACATCATCAAAGATCAAGTACAAACAACTTGAGTCAAGGGCTATGACCCACTTGACATGGTGAGCTTAATTCTCGTGGAAAGACATCCACCGATACAAAGATCTCCAAATCCAAAATTGTAAGTGATTACTAAACCCACGAGATCCTTGAAAACATGCATCCACATATCATGCATCATATCATGACAGGTTTCTCCCAAACAGGTCTCCTTATCTTGCTAATGTTTATTTCAGTAAGATGGATATGGAACAGACGGTGAAAGATCTCCAAGCTTAAAAAGCTCAATTCCAACAAATGTTCCTGGCTATGGCTAAGGGGAAAGAGGATCTGAAAACTCTCCTTCTCAAATACAAGAAGTCCAAGAAGTCAGTAGGTTTCCTGAACTCGAGAAGAAGACCTGGAGGACCAGTCAAGAGAGCTCTAGTTCTTTCAACTCCATCCAACGTGGGGGATAGTCATGAAGAAGACCATAATTTGTAGATTGATGAAGTTGAAGATGACTACTCCGAGGGACAATATCCTCCCACTGATGACAAGTATAAACAATTGGAGGATCGCCTCAGTGCTATGGAGATTCAACAGATACCTGGCTTGGATTTAGGATACATGGGCTTGGTTTCTGGAGTGGTCATCCTTCCAAAGTTCAAAATCCCTACCTTTGCTATGTACGATGGAGTCTCTTTCCCTAAGATGCACTTAAAGTCTTATGTCCGCAAGATTCAACCATACACAACTGATCTGAAGCTTTGGATCCATTTCTTCCAAGAAAGCCTAGTAGGGACTCAACTCGAATGGTTATATCAATTGGAGAGTTCTCGCATCCACACCTGGAAGGATGTAGCTGCTTCTTTTTACAAACAGTATCAGTATAATTCCGATCTTGCACCAACTCGTGTGCAATTGTGGAACATGACCATGGGTTCCAACAAGAGCTTTAAAGGGTACGCCCAAAAATGGAGAGATCTGGCTGGTAGGGTGCAACCCCCTTTAACTGACAGGGAGTTGATTGACATCTTCATGGGAACTTTGACAGGACCTTTCTTCAAACACTTGATCGGAAGCTCCTCAGCCGGGTTCACCGAGCTAATACTGACTGGCGAAAGAGTCGAAGCTAGCATCAAAAGTTGAAAGATCCAAGGAGCCATACGTTCTGATTCTCAGAAAAAGCCATATAATGGGAAGAAAGAGTCCAATGTTGTGTACAGTCAAATGAGTTGTCATGACCAACACGTGGGGGCAGTCTTGATCTCTGGTTCTTTGTCACACCGACAACAGCAAATAGGAAATCAACGAAGGCCAGACGAGCCCAAAAGACTGTTCACCAACATCAACATGCCTATGTCTCAAGCGCTACAACACTTGTTGAGGATGAATCTGATTGCATTGATAGAACCTCATCCAAACCCCAATACCTCTGCTCCTAACTATCATCCTAATGCATTGTGTGCATACCACTCCAATAATCCTGGGAATGATACGAATGATTGTTGGGCTTTGAAAAATAAGATCCAAGACTTGATTGACAGAGGAATGCTGGAGTTCACACAAGACGGCCAGACTGAGTTCTTCTACCGTCCCTTAAAGGCTCGCCAGTTGAAGTGAAAAAACTCAAACAAGGAGGCTTTTGTTTCATTTGAATTTTCAACTGTAATTTCTTTTGTTATTCAAACAATTATCTATTAATGTCAAACTTTGTTTCATTAATACACTGCATATGTTTTGTCTTGATTTGATCCACTCATTTTCATTACATTTAAACTGTGCTTTTTACTCGCTTTATGACATTTAAATCTTTCAAAATTTTACAAGCCTTTAGAGGGATGATGACGAAAACAATGCCATAATCTCATACAGTATGCTTTTGAACTGACCTTGCTGGCGATGTATAAGCGATTTTTTCAAATCCTAAACAATGGAGTTATAAGGAAGATAATCCCTAGTCAACCCCTTCGAGCCAAAGAAGTAGAAGTTTTCTATTTTAACACAAATTGAAACCTTTAATCAAAACCTGGGGCAGCGTAGTCTCTCAGTTAATTCAAATGTGCGTCCAAATCGCAAACTCTCATTTTGTAATACAACAAATGGCATCAAAAAAGTGTTCCTCTGGGATCAAAAGTCAATGATAGTTCCCTACCAAATAGACAGTCATTATCTCTTAAAAGAAAAGACCACTAAAGTCAAAACCTACGAAGGAGACTTAAAGAAAACTAGGGCATCCCGCTGACTGTAATCTCAAAACAAGAACAGTCAGGCAAAAATTAGGGATAACAAATCAAGTAAAAAGAGGTCACCACAAATCCTCAACAACACGAAAAATTTCGCAAAAAATGACTGCATTCTGACAAACTTAAGTTGTCTGAACCATCACCAAAACGTCATTCCAGACTCAATTGGAGTTCAAACGTACAAATAACTGAGCTTAGGACTGAAGAACATCACGAAGAACGGGTGGGTACAAATACATTTGAGCCTTTATCCTTTGTTTCTTAAACCGTGAACCAAGCCACATTACAACCCTTAAAAAGTCCTAATTGAAGCATGGGTTAGTTCGAACGCATACTGCTACAAAAGGTATCCTGACTCCTGTAAGGCTTTACTCAAAATCCAGAGTTGAATTACAAACTTATTTACTTTCTAAAAACGCATTTTTCAAAAATTCAAGACAAGCATAAACTTTGCATTACTTGAATATCACTGTTTGCATGTGGCTATTTGTTTGACAGCGGAGAAATTCACACAACGAATATCCAATGAACGAGAGCTCTCTGGTGAACAAAATCACTTCAAGTGGGATGACACTTCCATTGAAAAATCTCCTAGCAACAAGGGGGAATGACATGCCACTATCCAGTACACCTGGGGCAGTCCAGTCAAGATTCTAGGAAACCTCTCAAGAAGTACAGAGTAACCAGGGGCAGGTCTCCATCTCCGTCACTTGGGGCATTGAACGTCAATCCCAACAAAGGGTTATGTACGATCAAACATTTTTCTGGCAATGCCACAAACACTTGCTACTAGGGGCAATGACAAATCACCCCAAAATCCTAGGATGACTCCCAGCAAGGGTTTAATCTCTGAAAACCTTCCCCCAGCTGAGACAACCTCAAGAGTCCTCGAAGACTTTCCCCAACGAAGTCTTCACCTCTCTAGAAAACCGGCAACATGGTTTACTTCCCCAACAAATGGTAGGATTCCCCAGCTTGAGTCTGCCTCTCCAACTGCTACAAATCAAAGGACCACAACTCCTCTTCCCCAGTAGATTACTCTACAATCCCCGACAAGTTACTGTGAAACCTGGACCCGACCAGATATCAGTTCAACTTCGACTCCCCAGTAGAGCAACGGACAACCGAGACTCCTGAACTCTTTTCCCAAGCAGGAATAAACATTCTCCCCATAGTTTTCAATATTCCCCAGCGGAGTTCTCCTCAAACAACAAAACAGGAATCTCCAGTGGAAATATTCTAAGCAAAGTTTGAAGACACACCAACTCTTCAACAGCAGCCCAGGATTTAACGACTCCCCAACATTTGTCAAGGATTTATTTTCCCAGACAAAAATATATTCATTAAATATTTCACATTTCATACATCCTATTTACATACATGATAAGTGCATACAACACAATCTCATTTATTTTTGAGAACATCATGACATCATGCATTTCATACATCATGACATTGCATACAACTAAAGTTTTACCTTTTTCAGGAAAAGGTCAATCAACAGATGGCTACCATCAACCTTTTCAATTTCCAGATTAATACTTGTAACAAGCCAGGAAAACTATCTGTGGACGACTGATTGTAGATTAATACCTATAACAAGCCAGGAAAACTATCTACATGAAGAAGATTGAAGATTAATACCTGTAACAAGCCAAGAAAACTATCTTTCTTTCTCAGGTTATAGATTAATACCTAAAACCAGACATGACAACTATCTCATCGACTAATCTTTTTAAGTTCCAAATTAATACCTGAAACCAGACAGGAAAACTATCTCATCGACCAACCTTTTCAAGTTCCATATTAATATCTGAAACCAGATAGGACAACTATCTACTTGACCATCATGAAGCAACCCTACACCGGTTCCTTCTCTTTCTAAGATGCAGTTTTACACTGACTCATCATGAAGCAACCCTACACAGGTTCCTTCTCAGGAAATTTCAGATGCATTTTTACACGGACTCATCATCAGGCAACCCTACACAGGTTTCTTCTTTCCAAGATGATGTTTTACACGAACTCATCATCAGGCATCCCTACACAGGTTCCTTCTCTTTCCAATATGAAGTTTTACACGAACTCATCATCAGGCAACCCTACACCAGTTCCTTCTTCTTTCCAAGATGAAGTTTTACATGGCCTCATCATCAGGCAACCCTACACCGATTCCTTCTCTTTCCAAGATGAATTTTTACACAGACTCATCATGAAGCAACCCTGCCCAGGTTCCTTCTCACCTCTAGATGCAGTTTTACACGAACTCATCATCAGGCAACCCTACACCAGTTCCTTCTCTTTCCAAGATGAAGTTTTACACGGACTCATCATGAAGCAACCCTACCCAGGTTCCTTCTCACCTCCAGATGCAGTTTTACACGGACTCATCATCGGGCAACCCTACACAGGTTCCTCCTTTCCAAGATGCAGTTTTAGACAGACTCATCATGAAGTAACCCTACACAGGTTCCTTCTCAGGAAATTTGAGATGAAGTTTTACATGGACTCATCATGAAGCAATCGTCCAAGATTCCTTCATCATCCTGCTGAGGTAGCAGTCATCCAAGATTCCTTCATCATTCTACTGAGGTAGTAATCGTCCAAAATTCCTTCATCATCTGTTTGGAGTAGCAATCGTCTCAGATTCCTTCATCATACATCATTATCAAACAAGACCTTCTCTGGTTAGATTTATTTCTTCTAGTTAAAACAGGCGACGAAAGACCTTCTCTGGTTAGATTTATTTCTTCCAGTTAAAATAGGCGACCAAAAGACCTTCTCTGGTTAGATTTATTTCTCCCAGTTAAAACAGGCGACCAAAAGACCTTCTCTGGTTAGATTTATTTCTCCCAGATAAAACAGGCGACCAAAGATCTTATCTGGTTAGATTTATTTCTTCCAGTTAAAACAGGCGACCAAAGACCTTCTTTGGTTAGATTTATTTCTTCCAGTTAAAATAGGCGACCAAAGACCTCCTCTGGTTAGATTTATTTCTTCCAGTTAATGACAGGCAACCAGAGACCTTTTCTGGAAACAGTGCAGATGCGATCTAGATATGGCTGACATTCTGATACTTACTCTAGATTCTCTTTAAACCCAGTTCAGATACGCTCTAGACACGGATGCCATTCTGATACTCATTTCAAAATCCCTCTTAAATACAGTTCAACAATCACCTCTAGATGACATCTTTAAGCCCATCTTCAACAACTATCCATTATCTCTCCAACTGGAATCTTTAAGCCCATTCCCTACATAATCAACTAATACATCTTCGAATGCAAAATTTCAGGGCACTCTAATGTTCAATCATCTTTCACCTTCAAGTCACGAATGGTAGATTTACCAATCTAACTCTTCAGGTGTAAGAAGATTGAACAGGGGAAGCTGTTGTACCCCAAAATTTGCCCTCTCTTTCCTCAAAGAATCACCCTGGATCCTCAAGTTTACTTCCATCCAATTCCAAGCCTTGAACTGCAATTTTCCAAGAAAATCACTCACAAGGGCAAAATGATCATTTACACAATGAGAAGTCTAACTTTGACTTTTAGATCAAAATCAAATCTCAAAAATCATATTTCATCAAGACATGTTGGAATATGAAGTTTGTTTCATCAAGAAATTCAAAAGTTAAATTTTACTTTGGAAAAGTCAAATTCTAAATACTTAGAATTTTTCTAAGTGTTTAAGAAATATGACAATTTCAGAACTTCTGACCAGATTATCACCATAAGGCTCAGCAAATTCTGGATATTCTTAAGACAAAGTTTGGTCAGAACTTCTGGGCAAGTTTTCACAAAACTCAGTCAGAGTTTGCCAGGGTAATTCAAAGAAGGTTAAGATGCGTGCTGCAAGCTTTCTAAAAAGTCTGAAAGCTCCTTCAGAACATGCTGGAGGCAGAAGATAAGAGGATCAGAGGATTGGATTCTATGCTAAAGTAGAACTTCTGATCCAGAAGTAAGCCATGGTGTAGAATCTCACGTTGCAGGATTTCTGGTTGTGATAAGTCTCATCATCAATTAATGCTCATTTAATGCACACAACCACCTTCTGAGTCTTTATCCAAAGGATTTTCACCACGTGTACCTTTACTGTCTTGGGATAGTAAACTTTGGTACTAGGCCCATGCTTTATTTTTCTTTTCCTTAAATCCTGCTGACAACTCCAGCTTAAGCATGGTTAAAAACTGCTAACCAACAACTATTTCAGCCTACGCCTGCATCCTATAATTACACCAAACTAGCATACGAAAACTGTGATTAAAAAGCAAAGGAATAAGATGCCAAAAAAGGTTCAAATACCATTTGTTTTCCCCCCAAAATCACAACAAATTCACCTATAAATACTTGGCTCCATCACACGTTCAAGAGGCTGGCTTTTGGAGAGAGAGAGTGGCCAAAAGAGAGAAAAGGAAGTTGTGAAACCTTCATAAAAAATCCAGATTTCTCATACACAAAAATAAACCTTTGTTCTTCCTTTTGACTCAAAGAGCTTGGCATTTCCTTTTTCGTTACTCTTGCTGACTCAGAACATCCAAAGGCAGCCACTCAAAGCTCCAAGCACGCTCCAGGTCCAAGGTAAGTCTCTCTGACTTTGCTTGTTTTTCATTCTGAACATTATTAACATGTAAATATCATAGTATTAATGTTGTTTATATCATTGCATTGTTAGAAAAACTGTGGATCAGAACTTCTTGATTAGGCCTAGACTCAGATTTAAGATTAGAACTTCTATAAACTATTGTGCTGTTATCCTTCAGATTTGCTGTCTAAAAAGAATTGAATAAGTTGCTGACGTGCTGATTAATATGAAAAAAGAGTTGAAATGTAATACAGAACTTCTTATTTTCACATGCTAATAACACACGGAACTTCTATGATTTTTTCTCACTATTAACACACACTGAACTTCTGATTCTTATACGCTGATAACGCACTGAACTGCTAATGTTCACTCACTAGCTCAGCACAACACTGAACTTCTGATGACTCACTCATTGTTCTAACATAGCATAGAACTTCTGAGTTCTCCTCACATGTCAAATACACTGAACTTTTGATGTTTCCATCAGCTGTTTTCAAACACTCAGAATTCTGATTTTCACATGCTGACAATACAAAACTTCCGACTTTTGGTTCACTGGCTGAACACCACCCAGAACCTCTGTGTTTTTCCTCTAACGGTTTTGCAGGACTTCAAAATGTACCAATCAAGAACCTCTATTCCCTTTCCCTCTGACGTTTATTGCAGGACCTCAGAGTCTACCAATCCATAACTTCTAATTCCACGGACAGCTCCTGCTGAGTCACAACGCTCTTGGCCTCAGAACTTCTGATCCTAGTTGTTCTTCTTGCAGCATCACGATGTTTCTAACTTTCATTTATTTTATTTTTTATCATTTTTAATATTAACATAAAAAACATAAAAATATTTTTCTTTTAATTTATTTCCTTAAGAAAAAAAAACATTTTCTAAACAAGTCCATTTCTTTCTTATATTATGCGTTTCAATATGGTTGTAATAGATAATTAGGACTTAAATTCCTTGCAATCCCCATTCATAAACTTGTACCCCCATCCCCTAAAAATTGTAATAGTGTAGGACTTTACATTTCCGCACTTTTATTACTTTCGTACATTGTTAGTAACTAGGGTGTGTATGGCAAGATAAAACCAACAAGTAGATCACCAAAAATCAAAGACAAATGCATGCAATCAAACACACTTGCACACATGCACCCTTAGGGTAATCCCACTCGTTGCCTTACGAAAAATGGCCATGTTATGCATGTGGGATGTCTTAGCACAAACAAATCGAAAAATACAAGATCATAGTCCCTCGATGACGCTATCAAATTTGCCTTTCAAAATGATCTTAGTCCCTAAAGAAAAGTGCTAAGTCATCTCACAACATTGCTATCATGGTCATACGATGACCCAACGGACGTACCTTCACATCCAATGGTGGGGCTTCTTACCAAATCAATGGTAAGATAGCCACATATAAAGGAGAAGGAAAAGCACATCTAAGACCTTTTGAGTAGGTAGATTTCTCCTTGTTGCTTGCTTAATTTCAAAACAAACATCCTTGCTATTTTCAAAAACAATCACATACACTTTCAAAACATCTTCAAAACACTTTCCAAACATGAAATATTTTCAAAAGCTCAACACTTTGTATACGTTCTTACGAACGAGAACAATTACAAAGTGTGCCTAAATGGTGGCGCCTTTTAAAAATACTTTCAAAAAACCATACAAAGTACATTTTCAAACAAAAGCAAGTGATCTACCAAGTAACTAAGAGCCCATGGAAAACCATGGATGAAAAGGGTGTTAACACCTTCCCTTTTTATAATCTACCCCCCGAACTCAAGAAAACATCTCTAAAGGTCTTTCTTGTGCTTTTTCACCTTTCCTTTTTGGATAAAAGAAAAGTCGGTGGCAACTCTTTATAAACTGCAACATTTGCAAACACAAAACACAAAACCTCAAGTCAGTTCTCCCACTGTATCACACCTCCCCAGACGAATCATAAGTTTAGCCATCTCTTTTATCCTCGATCAGGGTATATAAGAATTAAATTCCCCGGTAGAGCAATGGACGACCATGGTTCTTGAACTCTAATCCAAAGCATAAATTAACATTCCCTACAAAGTTTCCTCAAAACTGCAAACAAGAATTCCCAGCTGAAGCACTCTAAACAATGTTGAAGATACACATACTCTTCGTTTCCAACAGTAGTCTGGAGTTTAGCTTCTTAAAACTTCCCAACAATAGTCAGGGATGTATTTTCCCAGACAAAGATACACTTCAATAACATTTCATATTCATGCATCATGACATATGCATACGAAATATATAGAAAATCTCATTTATTTTGAGAACATCATTAAGCAATGCATTTCATACTTCATGGAATTGCATACAACTAACTCTTTACCTTTTCAGGAAAATATCAGTCCATGGATGAATACCATCAACAATAAACATTCTTTCACGAGATATCTGCTGGTTCAACTTAAATCGACCAATTATTTATCTTGATTCCGTTCTGGTAGACACTTTCTCTGGTTCAGTTAAATCGATCCTAAGATTTATGCTGATTCATTATCCAGTTAAAGATTATTCAAGACCTCTGCTGGTTCAGTTTAAATCAACCAATGATTTGTCCTGATTCCATTCTAGTAGACGCTTTCTCTGGCTCAGTTAAATCACTCCTTAGATTTATGTTGATTCATTATCCAGTTAAAGATTATTCAAGACCTCTGCTGGTTCAGTTTAAATTGACCAATGATTTATCATGATTCTGTTCTGGTAGACGCTTTCTCTAGTTCAGTTAAATCGCTCCTAAGATTTATTCTGATTCATTATCCAGTTAAAGATTATTCAAGACCTCTGCTGGTTCAGTTTAAATCGACCAATGATTTATCTTGATTCCGTTCTGGTAGATGCTTTCGCTGGTTCAGTTAAATCACTCCTAAGATTTATGCTGATTCATTACCGAGTTAAAGATTATTTAAGACCTCTGTTGGTTCAGTTTAAATTGACCAATCATTTATCCTGATTCCGTTCCTGTGGATGCTTTCTCTGGTTCAGTTAAATGAACCCTGAGATTTATGCTGATTCATACCTAGTCAATGATAAATTCATACATTTGTTATTTTAGTATAAATCAACCAAAGGTTTATTCTGGTATTTCTTCTAATCTCTATTAACAGTCACTTTAGATGGCATCTATAAGCCCATCTCCGGTAACTCTTTATTACCTCTCCAAATGGCATCTTTAAGCTAATTCCCGATACGATCAACCAACAACATTACCTCATGCATCAGCAAGTGCAAATTTCTGGGCACTCTAGTGTTCAATTATCTTCCACCTTCAAGTCACGAATGGAGGACACACCAATCTAACTCTTCGGGTTTAAGAAGATTGAACATGGGCAGCTGTTGTACCCTAAAATTTTCCCTCTCTTTTCTCAAGACATTTCTCACAAGATCTCCAATAGCTCAAGCTTGCACAAGAGTTGGTTAAGTCAAAACACCATATAAACACTGAGGCCTCAAATTAGGGTTTTTATTTTCACAAGGAGAATTGAACTTTTAATGCCCCAAATTATTTTAATAGTTCATTATACACCTCCAAAAATACTCATGTCAAGTTTCAAGTCTTAGATCACAATTTTGCTCAGCCAATTGATCAAATGACTGAAAATCAACTATATTTGGTAAAAAGTCAACTATGGTTAACTTACAGTCAAATTTCAATATTTTTTACCAATATCAACATTTTGAAGTCAAATTCATCAATTGATCAAGTTTGGATCACAATTCCTCAAGAAAAGTGTGCAAATCATCAAAAGGGCAGAATGGTCAAAATTAAGGTTTTTGACTAGAATGACTGATTTTTTACTTTGGAGCTAATACATGAATTATTGATTAGAAACATGATCTCAAGGATTCAAGTACATCAGTTTGAGCTAATTTCATGACTAAATTCATCTCTCAAGATCAAACAATTGATTGATAAAATTTGGTCAACTGATGAAAAATTAATTGATACACGAAAAGTCAAACTTTGACGTTTTGATCAAAATTAAGTTTTTAAAAGTCAAGATTCATCAAGACATTCAAAAATATGAAGATTGATCATCAAGAAAGTCAAAAGTCAATTTTAAAAGTCAAACTTTTCAAGACTTAGAAATTTTTCTAAGTGTTTTTGTACATGATAATTTCACTACTTCATGCCAGTTTTTCACCAAGATGCAAGATGATTCAAAGAAAAATTTCAATATGAAAGTTGTATATCTTGATGAAATCTACAAATTTGTATTTGAGGGCTCATGTCCAAAAAATTCTTATATTTTGAGTTATAGGCCCATGAAGTCATGCACTTTTTCTAAAAATAAGGGCATCCCGGCAAACCATAAAGGTTTGGGAAAAAATTAGGGAAATATACAAAATATTATACACCCAGCAAGTCGAAAACCTAAAAGGGCGGCTTGGGAAAAAAGGGTATCCTGGGGGATTGAAAACCCGAAAGGGCGGTCCAGGAAAAAGTTAAGGAGTAAAGCGTACGACTATGTCCCGTTGGATCACTACAACCAGTTTTATTACCAAGGTCAAACTTCAAATGGTACAATATCAATTCAATTAACTTCTTTCAATGGCAAGGGATGATGTTCGAAGACATAGGGGAAATAGTAGAGTTGGAACCTAATGGTATCACTTCCACATGGCTATACATTTTTGTTTTCACCTTGTATTCTTTTCATTCTTTCGACGACTTCCTCTTACTAGGATTTATGTCTCCCTGTATAAAAACGCCTGTTTATAGGCAAAATATCAAAAAAAAATATACGTTGAAATGCGTACTTTTTTTTTGTTTTGATTGAAAAAATGTCCAATGACTAAAATTGAATGAACACATGTGTGATACGGTGGCAGAACCGACTGTTTTTACTGGTTTGCGTTTTGTGTTCGCAAAATGTCGCGGTAAGCAAGAGTCGCCATCGACTTTTATTTCATCCAATCGGAAAGGAAAAAAGTATAGAAAAAATCATTTTTCGAGATATTCTGAGTACGGGGGGTAGATTATGGAAAGGGAAGGTGTTAGCACCCTTTCTATCCATGGTTTTCCATGGGCTCTTAGGTACTTGCTCATATTTTTTGAAATTTCTTGTGTATGTGCTTTATTTTTTTGAAAAGTTTAACTTCGTGATAACCCTTGTATCAGTCTTCAAAGGATTGACGAAGTTGTTTTGAAAATTTGCTTGAAAAGTGTAAGTGTGAAAAGTTTTGATTTGAGCAAGTACCTACTAGCATCTACCTACTCGAAAAAATATTGTTTCTATTCTTGTTTCCATTAGACAGCGCTATCCTACTATTGAGAAATAGGTACCACCATCGTTGGAGTTGTAAGGGTCAATTCGAAAGGGACGTACAATCACTAAAGCAATATTAGGACACTTTAGTAATAACCCTAGAGTCTTAAGATCATATTGGAGGAAACATTTCTGAGGCAACATTTCCGAGGCAACATTCGAATGGGACGTTTGATCTTTTTAGACAGGAGGGTAACCACTAAGACATCCTATGCTTAATGATCGTTTACCGAAGGCAACCGAAGTGAGAGTATACCCTAAGAGCGATATGTGCGAGTGATTTGTTTTCAGTTATTTAATCTTTACAAATTAGGGTTTTTTAACTGTATTAATTTGTCATGCATTCTTGCCATACAATCCTATTAGCATACATCTAGACAGTTAAATATTTGCAGGAATTAAAAATGTGAGAAAATAAATCTACGTTATTACAAGGCTTCGGGGAGGGGGATTAATTACATAGTCAAAAAACCCGGGAATTTAAACAGTAAATAAAACCTTAAATTAAACTATTATAAACCATGAGCAGTTACAAAAATATCGGCAAAAATAATTAACAAGCGCGCGATGAATTAAATACGAGCGATTAGGGTTTTGACCCTTGACTAAACCTAATTGTGATTGATTAAAAAATGTTTTTGTCATGTTTTGTTATTTAAGAAAATAAGGAAACCATTAAATTAAAAAGAAAATCCTAATTCTAATTAATATTTAAATTAAGAAAAAATAAATTAATTTTAATCTAAAAACCTATTTTTGTATTTTTATTTATTTGAGGAAAAATAAAGGAATTAAATCAAAAATTTACCCTAATCTCTATTTAATTTTATTTATATAAAAAAAAACAAGTTAAAATTGCCCTAAGTTAAACTAAATTAAATTAACAAAATTAATATTGATAAAAAAAGTCTAATTCTAATTTTTTTTTATTTCTTGATTTCATTATTTTATGAAAAATAGATTAATTTGTGAATTAAGAATAAATAAAAGAAATATTAAAAGAATTAAATAAAATAAAAAGAAATAAGAAAAGGATAATGGGCCTGATAGCAATGCTGAAGAGGGGGGTATGTTGTTGCAATTCTGGGCCCAACAATCCAAGCCCTCTTTGACTTCGCCTGATCTGGTGTGTATGTTGACTTGAGGAGCATGGTAGGCCTCCAAGGATGGCACGTTGGATCTGGGCTGGAGACGTGTTTGATGGCCAGATGTTAATGGCATATGGTGGACATCCTGATAAGCAGCGCACATGATCATATGAAGCAAAATTATATGAAACAAAAATTGGGACCTGGGCATCGAACCCAGGCCCTTAGGCTCGCTCCCAATACCACACTGCCAACTGAGCTGCTTTTCTTGTTTGTACATATAATAGAAATAAACAATATAATCAAATCACATGGTGTAATCAGAAAAAAGCGCGAAAATTCAAATGGGTGAGTCACATGTTGCCACGCAAGATTCTTCTTCCCTGGACCGTCGTTTTAGCCAACGACACTTTTACCCACAGACACCTTGCTGTAGCTACAAACCAGTGCCATTCAAAAATTCTCTACAAGTAATATAAATGAAATTTAAAGGTACCAATCAACTCGTTTCATCCTCACGAGTATCATGGTACCAGAATCCAAGCCTAATTTAGCCTATACTGCAAAGCCCTAAAATGAGCCAAGAAACCCTAACAATGGCGTATCATGATTCCTGTACTGAAAACGCGATTAAAATATACCATTAGCTTGCAAACTCAATGATGAACAAGAATATATAAGTCAAATATGCTAATGATGCGTAAATCAATGAAATCGAAATCATGTTTTTGGGACAAACCGTGGCGTCTGTACTTACGATTCTAGGTGTGAAGAGGCTTGCAATTGATTGAAATACGTTCCTGGGATGTCCAACAATTTGTTGGCAATGTTAGAATGACTTGGATTGGCCTCTAGGATGGAAATTGAATCACCACTTTTCTTTGAAATTTTCAGTTTTTCTTCTTGGCTATGCACGACTTCTAACCTCTGTTCTTGCCTTGGATACGTTCAATATATATCATAGAGTGCATTAGGGTTGTAAAAATTGATCACATCTTTGGAAGTTTTCAAGATTTGATTTGATTTTCATGGCATGTGTAAACTTGCTATATTGATCAAAATTATGTCTTTCTTGTCCCAATCAGCCTTGATTCAAATTGATCATGATATCCTTGCATTATTTGATTGAGATCCTGTCCAAAAATCATATCACAACATATCTTTTTCATTATTCATCAATTATTTGATTTAGTTGAAATTTTAATTAACAAAAAATCAAAATAAATTGAAAATTGAAGCAAATAACATGAGGTTGGATATTTGTTTCGTGGATCATATTATAAGTGAGGTGCAAGCATAAAAAGTTAGGCCCATTTAGCAAAAAATGCAAATTTGAGCACATTTAACTTTTGGCAATTTTACAAAAATGGTCAACTTGTCCGATGCATAACTCTCTCAGTATTTACCCTAGAGAGGTGTTATTTGACTTTTTAGAAAGCTTAGGATGTCCTCTAAGCAACCCTTTTGGTCTCATCTCAATTGAGTCTTCCATGTTCATGTATGAAGCTTTGACCCAAAAGGTGTTTTTGTTGACTTTCCAAAATGACCTATAATTTCAAAATTAATATCTTTTTGTGAGTGCATATTTTGAACTTGGGAGATGAATATTAATTGTAGGTAATTGCATCCTCTTCAAAATGAGCTTTGGATGGGTCATTTCTGATAAAGTATGAGAAAGTTATGCTTGGTGAAAGTTGTGTTGACTTTTCCTACAAAACCCTAATTTAGCAACTTTTGGGTTTAGATGAATTGTGAGCAATCCTTGAGGAATAATAATCAACCCTTGATCAAATAATGAATAATACTTCAAAATGAGGATGTTTACCAAAAATCTTGGAGTTTGAATGTATGTGGGCCACAGTTGACTTTTGACCTAGCACAATTGATTTTCAAGCATTTGAGCAATTGATTGAGCAAACTTCCTCTGCAAGGCTTGAAACTTGACATGAATGATCTTGAGAACATGGTGAGAATTTGGGATCCTTTAGACTCAAGCATCTTGATGAAAAATTAAACCCTAATTTGAGGTAGACTTTCTTAGGAGAGAGTTTGTCTGGTCAACTCTTGAACTTCCTTGAGCAATTTGGGGACCTCACTTGCCATGTGCTGAGAAATATGGGAGGGCAAATTCCGGGGTACAACAGCTTCCCATGTTCAATATTCTTAAACCTGAGGATGTAGATTGGCTCGTCTGCCTTTCGTGATCTGAAGGTGGAAGATGATTGAACACTAGAGTGCCCAGAAATTTGCACTCGCATGAAGTGACACTTGATTTGTGATATCGGGAATGGGTTTATAGATGCCATCTGGTAGTTTCTAGAGAATTGTCTGAGATGGGCTTAAATATGCCATCCGAAGAAGTGTCGATCGTATAAGAGATTCCTTTGCGAGAACCTGTATACCTGTTGTTGAGGTAGACTTTGTTGGGGAATGCTGGTCTCTGTCTTGAGAGAAATGGAGTTTTAGGAGCTTCAGTTATCCGTTACTCTACTGGGGAATAATTCTGGTTTGGGAAGCGGAAGTGAACTGCGTGTTTGGTCGGAGTATATGTTGCACCGTGACTTTCTGGGGAAATATGAAATCAATTGTGTTTGATCGGGTCCCGGTCTTACAGTGTTGTGGACTGCTGTATGGGGATAAAAGAGGAAGAACCCAGATAGTAATGTTATGAGAAGGAACCTGGATAGTAGGGTTACTTTGATATGAAAGCCTAGATAGTAAGGCTGTGAGAAGGAACCTGGATAGTATGGTGACTTCAGTATGAAAGCCGTGATAGTGGGGCTGTGAGAAGGAACCTAGATAGTAGGGTTACTTCGGTATGAAAGTCAGGATCGTAGGGCTGTGAGAAGGAACCTGGATAGCAGGGTTACTTCGATATGAAAGCCTGGATAGTAGGGCTTGATAAGGAACCTGAATAGTAGGGTTACATCTATATGAAAGCCTGGATATTAGGGTTGTGAGAAGGAACCTGGATGGTAGGGTTACTTCGATATGAAAGCCTAGTTAGTTGGGTTGTGAGAAGGAACCTGGATGGTAGGGTTACTTCGATATGAAAGCCTGGATAGTAGGGCTTGAGAAGGAACCTAGATAATTCGGCTTGAGAAGGAACCTAGATAGTAGGGTTACTTCGATATGAAATCCGGGATAGTAAGGTTGTGAGAAGGAACCTGGATGGTAGGGTTACTTAGATATGAAAGCCTGGATAGTAGGGCTTGAGAAGGAACCTGGATAGTAGGGTTACTCCGATATGAAAGCCTGGATAGTAGGGCTTGAGAAGGAACCTAGATAGTAGGGTTACTTCGATATAAAATCCTCGATAGTAGGGCTTGAGAAGGAACCTGGATAGTAGGGTTACTTCGATATGAAAGTCTGGATAGTAAGGCTGTGAGAAGGAACCTGGATGGTAGGGTTACTTCGATATGAAAGCCTGGATAGTAGGGCTTGAGAAGGAACCTGGATATGAGGGTTACTTCGATAAGAAATACTGGATAGTAGGGCTTGATAAGGAACCTGGATAGTAGGGTTACTTCGATATGAAAGCCTGGATAGTAGGGCTGTGAGAAGGAACCTGGATGGTAGGGTTACTTCGATATGAAAGCCTGGATAGTAGGGCTTGAAAAGGAACCTGGGTAGTAGGGTTTGAGAAGGAACCTGGGTAGGTTTGCTTTTGTCGTACTGACGATTACTCTGTTTAGCTTCGAGTGTTGATCATAGAACTGCTGGAAATTGTTGATAATAACTGCCTTTCCTGAAATAAATGCAGGGTTAGTTATGTGTGATGCATGAGATGCATTGTATTATGACGTTCTCAAATAAATGAGACTATGTTATATGTGAGGTATGCATATGTTATAATGTATGAACATGCAATGTTGATGTAATAATCTGGGCCCGGGAAAATAAATCCATGACTGCTGTTATAACATCATAGTTCCTCTACTTCTATTGGGGATGGTGAACAACGATGACTATGATGGGGATTTTCCCCTTGGCTGGTAAATATTCTGCCGGAAGAGACCTTGTATGAGGATAACTCTGCGGGGAATAACTCTGTTGGAGAAGGGATACTCTTGTTGATAGATCTGCTGATTTGGAGAAATAACTCAGCTGGGGATGAATTTTCGTTGCTGGTGATAGTGAATTTTGTTGGAGATTGAATTTCTGCTTGTGAGAGAAATAAACTCTGCTTGGGGAATAATTTACTGACCCACTTGCTAGTGTGAACCTTAGTTGGGGGGAGTTATGTCATGTTCGAGAAAGCTAATAATCACTGTCTTTGGATACTTTTTACTCTGTGGGGAGCGTATGTACCACTGCTTATGTTCCCAAGCTGGCTCTATCCTGGTACATGATGGGCAGGATAACTGTATGGTTTGGACACTTCTTGTTTGTCCCTGTTCTTGGAATTACGAGTAATCGTCTTTTGTTTCTCATGTAAATATTTATGAGCAGCAATTATTTTCAAATGCATATATCAAAAATGAATCATTCGACGTTCTTGCAAAACAAAATAGAAAAAGAAAACAATTTTAAATTTCTTGTGAAAGTGAATTGTATTGATTTTTAAAGTTGGTCTGTTATAGGCCTTTTTGTACAAAGAGGCTGACGTCCTAGTAAGAGAACACCACCAAAATATAGGAATTACAATTTGAGTAAAATAAAGAAAAAAAAATCTATGTAAAACAATGCCATTGGGTTCCAACTCTGCTATTGCCTTTATATCTTCAAGCGTCTCATCACTTTGCTACCTGGTCGAATGTGGATCAGATTGATTGTCGTCGTCTGAGCTTGATACTTGATACCGAAGTCTGGTTGTAAGATGATCCAATGAGACACGGTGTTACACTTTGATCCATAATTTTTGCAAGGACCGCCCTTTCTGGTTTTCAGTCCACCGGGATACCCTTTTTTGCTCAAGCCGCCTTTTCAGGTTTTTGACTTGCCGGGTGTACAGTTTTTTCATTTTCATCCCTTATTTTTGCCCGAACCCTTTTGGTTCGCTGGGAAACCCTTATTTTTGCCTAGGCCAGTCAACCTAGTGGGTCTTTGATTATGCATAGTATCTTTTCACTATGTTTGCATTGACGGGGTGAGGAAGGTCGTCACCATCCATGGTGGTTAGAATCATAGCTCCTCCCGAGAAAATGTTCTCAACCATAAATGGCCCTTCGTATGTGGGGGTCCATTTGCCCTTGGGATCACCTTGCGATAGTATGATGCATTTGATCACCAGATCCTCGACTTGATATTCTTGACGTCTTACCTTCTTGTTAAAAGCCTTGATCATTTGCTTTTGATACGTCTGACCATGACAGTTAGCAGTAAGTCTTTTTTCATCGATTAGATTCAGCTGATCAAGTCAGGTTTGGATCCAGTCATCTTCGTTCAAACCCGCATCCTTCATAATCCGGAGAGAGGGTATCTGGACTTCGATGGGTAGGACTGCCTTCATGCCATACACCAAAGAGTAGGGTGTTTCCCCTGTCGACGTTTGTGCTGAGGTACAGTACCCATGAAGAGCGAATGGTAGCATCTCGTGCCAGTCTTTGTATGTCACTGTCATCTTCTGTACAATCTTCTTGATGTTCTTGTTAGCTGCTTCAACAGCGCCATTCAACTTCGGCCGGTAGGGAGAAGAGTTATGATGTTGAATCTTGAACTGCTTGCAGAGCTCGGTGATCATTGTGTTATTGATATTTGTACCATTATCAGTAATAATTCTCTCTGGGACACCATATCGACAGATCATATTGTGTCGGATGAACCGCACAACGAAGTTCTTGGTTACTGTAGCAAAGGAAGCTGCCTCAACCCACTTCGTAAAGTAATCAATGGCTACCAGAATGAAGCGATTCCCGTTAGATGCAGTAGGTCTGATCTCGCCGATCATATCGATGCCCCACATCACAAAAGGCCAAGGAGCCGTCAAAACATTTAGCAGAACCAGAGGTACATGCACCTTATCAGCATAGACTTGGAACTTATGACAGGTTCGAGAGTGCTGATAACAATCGGCTTCCATAATGGACCAGTAATATCGTGCCGGTAGGATTTTCTTAGCCATGGTATGTCCACTGGAATGAGTTCCGAAGGTACCTTCATGCAACTTTGTCATGATCCTTTCCGCTTCGCTCTCGTCTACACACCGCAGTAAGGTTGAATCATGGTTACGCTTATAGAGGATTCCATTACTGATGAAGAACTTCACAGCGAACCTTCTCAAAAACTTCTTATCATTAACAGATGCCCCCTCGGGGTATTCTTGAGCCTCCAGATACCTCTTTACCTCATGGAACCAGGATTTACCTACTACCTCTTCAGTCTCAATGTGGCAGCAATGTGCGGGTTCATCCAACCTCTCAATGGTAATCTGGGGAGCTTCATTGTCCCACCTGACTTTGAACATGGAAGACATGGTAGCTAGCGCGTCCGCTAACTAATTCTCTTCTCGTGGGAAACGTTCAAAGGTTATCTCCTCAAAGTGTGGGAGCAATGTAAGTACATACTTTTTGTAAGGGATAAGATTCGGGTGCTTCGTATCCCACTCGCCTTTGATCTGACTTATCACCAGAGCAAAATCTCCGAATACACTCAAGAACTTAATCCTCAGGTCAATAGCACCTCGAAGACCCATGATACATGCTTCATACTCCGCCGTGTTGTTGGTGTAGTTAAAACATAATCAGGCGGTGAACGGAGTATGACAGCCCTCGGGAGATATAATTACAGCGCCTATGTCTTTACCCAATGCATTCGAGGCTCCATCAAAATACATAGACCATAGGGATCCCTCCTCGTGTCCTTCATCCGGTCCAGGTTCTTCGCAGTCGGTTACCAACATGATATTATCATCCGGGAACTCGAAATTCATGGACTGGTAGTCATCCATGGCCTGATGCGCCAAATGATCCGCCAATACACTCCCCTTGATTGCTTTTTGGGTTGTGTATTATATGTCGTACTCGGTTAAGATCATATCCCAGCTTGCTATCCTTCCGGAGAGAGCGGGCTTCTCAAAAATATACTTGATCGAATCCATCTTTGATATCAACAAGGTAGTGTGAGTGAGCATATACTGTCTCAGTCGGCGAGCAGCCCATGCCAAAGCGCAACAAGTTTTCTCGAGCAATGAGTATTGGGTCTCACAGTCAGTAAACTTTTTGCTAAGGTAATAAATGGCGTGCTCTTTTCGACCGGACTCGTCATGCTTCCCCAACACGCACCCCATTGAATTGTCTAGCACTGCCGAGTATATTATCAAAGGTCTTCCTTCAATTGGAAGCATCAGAATTGGTGGTTCTTGAAGGTATTCCTGGATTCTTTCGAAAGCGGTCTGGCATTCATCATTCCACTTTACCACTTGATCTTTCTTCAGCAGCTTGAAGATTGGCTCACAAGTAGCAGTCAGATGTGAAATGAACCTGGTGATGTAATTTAGACGTCCCAAGAAACCTCTAACTTCCTTCTCTGTGCGGGGAGCCGACATCTGTTGTATGGCTTTTACCTTTGCAGGGTCCACCTAAATACCTTTGTCACTGACAACAAAACCCAGAAGCTTACAAGACCTTACCCCGAAGATACACATGTTCAGATTCAACCTCAACTTGTACGTCTTCAATCTGTCAAACAATTTCTGGAGATGATCAAGGTGCTCTTCCTCAGTCTGGGACCTTCCTATCATGTCATCAACATAAACCTCGATCTCGTGGTGAATCATATCGTGGAACAAAGCGACCATGGCGTGCTGATAGGTTTCCCCAATGTTCTTCAACCCAAAAGGCATTACCTTGTAACAGAAGGTGACCCATTGTGTAACGAAGGTTGTCTTCTCCATGTCCCCAGGAGCCATCTTGATTTGGTTGTAGCCAGAAAAACCATCCATGAAAGAGAAGATCTTGTGTTGCATGGTGTTGTCGACTAGAACATCAATGTGAGGAAGTGGGAAGTCATCGTTGGGGCTTGCCCTATTGAAATCTCTGTAGTCCACGCACATTCGTACCTTACTGTCCTTCTTAGGTACTGGAACGACATTGGCATCCCACTGTGGATAAGAAGTGAGAACTAAGAATCCTGCGTCGAACTGTTTCATGACCTCTACCTTGATTTTCTCTGAGGTCTCAGGGCGCATACAACAGACCTTCTGCTTTACCGAAGGGCAGTCTTCTTTAGTCGGCAGGTGGTGTACCACAATATCAGTGTCCAAACCAGGCATGTCTTCATAAGACCAGGCGAAGATCTCATCGTAGTCGTGTAGAATCTGTATTAACCGTTGTTTGACACTAGGCTCCATATTTGCACCTACTTTAACCTCTTTCATGTCTTCCTCTATACCTAAATTCACTGAGTTAACTGGCTATTCATGAGGTTGTATGGCCCTTTCTTCCTGCTGTAATAGTCTAGCAAGTTCTCCAGGCACCTCACAATCATCCTCACCTTCGTCCTCGGCTTGGTTGATCGGATTTTTGAAGTCATAACTAGCAGTAGCAGAGCTGTTATCAATGGGATCCAGAGTAGATATGGATCTGCAGTATGATACATTAGTGTGTGTAAGAGAATAATTGTTTTGATAAAGTGAGAGACAGAAAAGAAAAACAAGGAGCGCAAAATTTGTATGCAAGAAACGTCCAATGCTTTATTAATGATATATGAAATGACAAATAATAGCTCTCACAAACAAAGCCAAGGTGCCTTGGGCAAGGCATCGGGCCGTAAAGTTTCAAACTGTTTATTACAAATCTTAAAACAAAAGTCAATTACCGCGGAATAAAATAAACAGGTATGAAGTCCTTAGCCGTCCAATTATTCGGTCCACCATTGGTCGTTGGGTAGATCCAGTTATCGATGTCTGAATATTCTTCAATGTCTTCAATTGCATTAACTCCCCGATTGCTGATGTGTAGAGGAGGTATTCCAATCCGTGCATGCCTAACATCCCTTTGAGCCCCTGTAGTAAAGCCCAAACCAAATTTATCAGTTTTGTGAGTGAAATCGGGGAGCTGACCCCAATTGGTACACCCACCTTCTTCAACCACAGCCCTGGCGTCCTTGAGAGAGGCCATCTTCAATGGAGGTTTGTTGGTAGTAACTTCAGTTGATGCCAAAGTATGAGGGACCTCTTCGAAATTCTAATAAGGGGTTTCTATGAATTCCCCGTCCATCTCTACGTAGCGGAAGGAATCGAGGTGACTCACCATATATTCTTCTTCACCTCACACTGTGACAATCTCCCCTTCACCGGGTACTTCAACATTTGATGGAGTGTGGAAGTAACTGCCCCAGCCCTATGAATCCAAGGACAACCCAACAAGCAAGAGTACGATGGCTTGATATCCATTACGTAGAAGGTTGACCCAAAAGTCTGAGAACCCACTTTAACATGGATGTCCACCTCCCCGTGCACCATTCTCTTCAATCCTTCAAAAGCCCTTACCACAATGTTACTCGGCTTTAAAGTCAAACCCTCACAATCCAAACGGTCCAACGCTTTCTACGGTAGAACATTCAGCAAAGACCCGATATCTACTAGCACATGAGCCATAGTGGTTCCCCTGCACTCAATCAAGACATGCAGAGCATCATTATGATTCCTCCCCTTAGGGGTCAGATCCGCATCTGAAAAGCCTAGCCCATTGTCAGCAGTCAGGCTAGCCACGCAATCTTTGAACTGATCTGCCGAAGTTTCTTGTGGCACGTGCGCAGTCTTGAGAAATGCAATCAAAGCCTTCGCATGGGCTTTAGAACACAATAGCAGAGATAACATGGAGATCTTTGATAGGGTCTGCCCCAGCTGTTCGACCATATTGTTGTCGCTTTTCTTGATAATTTTCAGTATTTCCTCTATTTCTTGTTTAGAGGCTTCCACAACGATTTTCTTAGGTGCATCCATCCAGGCAGGCTCACCTATGTTTTCCTTGCCCCGAGTCCCAGATGGCTCAGCAGCGGGAGTGATAACTGGAGTAATAATAGGAATAGTAGCAGGTGTAATAAATGGAGTAGGAACAAGAGAAATGTTAGGAATGCTAGTTGGAGCAGCAGTTGGGATAACAGTAGGCTTGATGATAGTCTTCGGGGAAATCTCGGGAGAGAAGACCCTTCCACTTCGGGTAACCTTACTAGTCCCGACAATATTACTGACATCAGTATCAGCTTCTTCATTCTTCATCTCTTTCTTAACACCATGGTAATACACATTAGCACCATAATGCCATGGTACAGCCTTATCTGAGGTGTACGAGATGGGACCAGGAACAGTGATTATTAGCGGAGCAATTCTTTGAACAGGTGTAATCCTAATAGGTCTTTTCGAGGAAACCTTGGAAGGATTGGCGGAAATGGTTATAATGGAAATGTCTTCAACAGGAGCAACATGGATCACAGTATTCTCAAACAAAATCTCTTTATTATCCATCAGGCGCTGAACACCTGACTTCAACAAACGACAACTAGAAGGTATAATCGAACACATGTGGAAACCTTTACAACAACTCGGAAATAAACCGGCCAACAACAAATTCTTCTTAACAGTCATAAGAGGAGTAGAAATTTCTTTAACAGAGGTCACAAACAAATCAGTGTCAACAACATTGACTCCACGACCATGTTTGGGCATGGGAGCAGTTATAACATTCGGCTTTTCTGGAGCGTCAAACTCTATCTCCTTGGCTTCAAGAAAATCTTGTAATTTGTTTCTCATAGCCCAACAATCATTTGTATCATGGACAGGACTCTCAGAATGGTAGGCGCACCGCGCGTTGGGATTGTATCTGGGAGAGGTAGTGTTTGGATTCTTGGAAGCCTCTCTCAAGGTCGCCAAGTTGGATTTTAACAAATGAGGCAGAACTTCAGCCAAAGTCATGTTGATGCGGGTAAACTTCCGTTGTGGTCCTTCCACCCTTTGTTGATTGTTGCATTGTGGAGCAACTGCGGGTCTTGGTATCACTACAGCATTTACCGTTTGACGGTGTTCAGATTTGCTTTGGCCTCTCGGGCTATAGACAACACTGGCTTCCTTCTTACCAGTAAAAGGCTTCTTTGTTGAACTCGAGGAGGCATCCTTCTGTATTTTACCACTTCGAATTCCAGCTTCTACTCTCTCTCCAGTTAAAATCAACTCGGTGAAACCAGATGACGAGTTGCCTATTAAGTGATTGAAGAATGGACCATACAGCATCCCCAGAAACATGTCAACCAACTCCCTATCAGACAATGGGGGTTGAACTCTCCCAGCCAAGTCTCTCCACTTTTGAGCATAATCGTTAAAACCTTCACCTGCAACCATGGACATACACTAGAGTTGAGTACGAGTGGGAGCAAGGTCGGCATTATACTGATACTGCTTGTAGAAAGCAGCATCAAGATCTTCCCAGTTTAGGACACTGGCTCCCTCCAACTTGTAGAAACATTCAAGTTGAGTCCCTGTCAGACTATCTTGAAAGAAATGCACCCACAAATTTCTATCAGCAGTGTGGGGCTGGATCTTCCTGACATACGAGTGAAGATGGAGTTTTGGACAGGACACTCCATCATACTTGGCAAAAATCGGAGCTTTGAATATATGAGGGATGACCACTCCTGATACCAATCCCAATTCTCCTAAATCTAAACCAGGTATCTTCTGTATTTCCATAGCACTCAGACGGTCTTCTAGCTGCTTGTACCTATCCTCAGCAAGAGGATATTTCTCACCGTCGTAATCAGTATCGTTGTCAGAAACTGCAGGACTAGGGTCCTTTTCCATTTCTTGGTTCTCCCCGTCCTTGGATGAAGAGGTCAGATCAGTTTGATGCTTCAACCTTTCTCTGAATCTTCTGCCCATATTCAGAATTCCGACCTTCTTCTTCTTCTTATCTTTCAGAATAAGGGTCTTCAGATACTCTTGTCCTTTAGCCAGACTTATGAACATCTGTTGGAACTGGGCGTTCTGTGCCTGAAGATCTTTGATGGCTTGATCAGAAGACATTTCTGCTGAAATAAATAGAAAAGAAGATGGGAAACCTATAGTGGTACCTGTAATGATGTGCATGATAATGGGATGCGCATGTAATGATTTCAAAGACTTTGGGAGATTTAAATTTGCAAACCAAAAATTAACAAAACTTTATTAGCTTAATTTTGAAAGGTTCAACAATTCCTTTAAGGCGTTACAAAGAGGTAAATAAAACAAATCTAAAACTAGAAAAAGCAAAATCAAAAGTCCCATGGACATTTTATCTTTGTTCTGATGTAATTATTGATCACTCTTTCTTCCTCGAGCTATCTGGGGAGCTTCAAAACCTTTCTTTCTTGCTCATGGAACTGCTTCTGGTAAGTATCCCGCTCATTCTTCAGCCGCATCCAAGACCTCTGTAACTCCCCAGGATCAGTGGGCATGTAAGGATAGAGAACCGTGTAAGGAATACCTTCTTCATTAGTGGGCTCTATAATCACTGGTAATACGGCCGCATAAGGCATCATAAGCTTCTGGGCACGAGCTCGGACCCATTGGAGGTAAGGTTGCATAGGAAGGGAAGCCTTTGGTCCCAACTCTTCGGGGTCAAATCTGTTTACCATGCCCCAAGCTCGTATGAACCTCTGGCGATGCTCCTTAACGTCATCCTTATAGTCGAATACAATGTCCTCGAGAAGTAATTCATGGGGACCATCCCTTCGAGCATGACCAAATTGTCACAAGGCTAGACAAGGACTGTAAGTTATACACCCTCTGATACCAAGTAATGGGACATTAGGGTATCCCCCACAGCGGTCAATAACGACAGTGTCTTCCATAGCCCGGGAACACCAAAGAACATCTGTATGAGCAAGTGACATTATTTTGTACGACCAACCCAAACCTTCTTCGTTCTTCAGCACAAACTTAGGGAGGTGATAATTAAACCACCTTGACAACAACGACATGCAGCACATAAGAGTCCCCCTTCTCTTCATAGTACGGGTATGGAGGGCATGCAAGATATCTCCAAGCAAGGTAGGCACAGGGTTGCAAGAAAGGAAAATCTTGACAACATTCACATCTACAAAGGAGTCCGGATTAGGGAAGAGAACTAAACCATAGATAAGAAGAGCCAAGACATCTTTAAAAGCTTGAAAATCCAAATCATCCCAAAATAGCTTAGCCTGGTCTATCAGAAATTTGGCTAGAAAACCTTCGACCCCGCTTCGAGTTTCCCAATTCGATACCACATCGGCCCGTTTTAAATGCAAAGCTGAGGCAGTGTCTTCTGGCCTAGGAACTTCTTCCATACCTGTGAAGGGTACCTGTTCAAGAATGGATATGCCCAATAAATGAGAGAACTCTTCCAAGGTGGGTACCAGCTGGTAATCTGGAAAGGTGAAGCAATGATGCTTGAGATCAAAGAACTAAAATAGTACGCTAATCATCTATTCATCAAGGTTTAAAGTAACCAGGATGATATGTTGACCGTGTTTCTTAATGAAAGTAGAAGTTTTAGAAACTCTTGATGCTAGCTCTTTAAGTTGGGCAGGTATCTGCACAAAGTTGATTCAGATGGTATTTCTATACACGGAAGCCATGATTTGCAAAACAGACAAATATAAATTCCCTTGGTCTTTGAAATGGTTAGTGTAATGAAGCATGAATTCCATGTTATGATGCATGATATCATGATAAACCACAAGTACAAAAAACACAAGTATTGCAAACACAGTCAAATCACACAAAGCCCTTAGGTTTAAGGCTTGCATGAGGCCAAAGGTAATACCCTCTTGAAGTTAATTTGTTTTCAAACATGTCCTAGAAAAGTAACCAGGTTCTAGAGAATCTTAATATCATTGACCATCCTCCATCGGTCATGGTTTCAGCTCACGCAATCTTTTCTTGCAGCCGAAATTATTCCGAGAGTATGGTCTCTATGAGTGTAGCGTCGAGTATCAACCAGTTCTCAGCTCTACACCGAGGCCGACTATCTCATTACTTTCTAATGGCCAAGTTGGGTGATTAAAGGTTCTAAGGTCAGTTGATGCTTAACGACACCACGCGGCGGCCCCGTATTCTCTTCGTTTCTCCACAAGGGATACCAGTACCAACCAAAGTGCCACACCAACGTAGCTACTGCTTCAACCGTATCAGTCTACGTCGTACAGTTCCCTCACAGTCTATTGTTACTTACCTAAAAGGTGCCCCCAGATCCGGGTATAGGATCTATATCAACCCCAAACAGAACCCTAAAAAATAAAGCAAACAAAGCAATCAAGAGAAGAAATTATGATGAACTAGATCCTAAGGTATACCTCACTTATAAAATCCCCAGCAGAGTCGTCAGTTCTGTGATACGGTGGCAGAACCGACAATTTTTACTAGTTTGCGTTTTGCATTTTATGTTTGCAAAATGTCGCGATAAGCAAGAGTCGCCACCGACTTTTATTTCATCCAATCGAAAAGGAAAAAAGTATAGAAAAAAAATCCTTTTTCGAGATATTCTGAGTACGGGGGGTAGATTATAGAAAGGGAAGGTGTTAGTACCATTTCTATCCATGCTTTTCCATGGGCTCTTAGGTACTTTCTCATTTTTTTTAAAATTGCTTGTGTATGTGCTTTTTTTTTTGAAAATTTTAACTTCGTGATAACCCTTGTATCAGTCCTCAAAGGTGTGATGAAGTTGTTTTGAAAATTTGCTTGAAAAGTGTAAGTGTGAAAATTTTTGATTTGAGCAAGTACCTACTAGCATCTACCTACTCGAAAAAAGATCGTTTTTATTCTTGTTTCCTTTAGACAACGCTATCCTACTATTGAGAAATAGGTAGCATCATCGTTGGAATTGTAAGGGTCAATTCGAAAGGGACGTATGATCACTAAAGCAATATTAGGACACCTTAGTAATAACCCTAGAGTCTTAAGATCATATTGGAGGCAACATTTCCGAGGCAACATTTGAATGAGACGTTTGATCTTTTTAGACAAGAGGGAAACCACTAAGACATCCTATGCTTAATGATCATTTACTGAAGGCAATCGAAGTGAGAGTATACCCTAAGAGTGATATGTGCGAGTGATTTGTTTTCAGTTATTTAATCTTTGCACATTAGGGTTTTCTAACTGTATTAATTTGTCATTCATTCTTTCTATACAATCCTATTAGCATACATCTAGACAGTTAAATATTTGCAGGAATTAAAAATGCGAGAAAATAAATCTACGCTATTACAAGGCTTCGGTGAGGGGGATTAATTACATAGCCAAAAAACCCGGGAATTTAAACAGTAAATAAAACCCTAAATTAAACTATTACAAACCATGAGCAGTTACAAAAATATCGGAAAAAATAATTAACAATCGCGCGATGAATTAAGTACGAGGCGATTAGAGTTTTGACCCTTGACTAAAACCTAATTGCGATTGATTAAAAAAATGTTTTTGTCATGTTTTGTTATTTAAGAAAACAAGGAAACCATTAAATTAAAAAGAAAATCCTAATTCTAATTAATTTTAAATTAAGAAAAAATAAATTAATTTTAATCTAAAAACCTATTTTTGTATTTTTATTTATTTGAGGGAAAATAAAGGAATTAAATAAAAAATTTACCCTAATCTCTATTTAATTTTATTCATATAAAAAAAGAAGTTAAAATTGCCCTAAGTTAAACTAAATTAAATTAACAAAATTAATTTTGATAAAAAAAGTCTAATTCTAATTTTTTTTTATTTCTTGATTTTATGATTTTATGAAAAATAGATTAATTTGTGAATTAAGAATAAATAAAAGAAATATTAAAAGAATTAAATAAAATAAAAAGAAATAAGAAAAGGATAATGGGCTTGATAGCAATGCTGAAGAGGGGGGTATGTTGTTGAAATTCTGGGCCCAACAATCCAATCCCTTTTTCACTTTTCTTGATCTGGTGTGTATGTTGACTTGAGGAGCATGGTAGGCCTCTAAGGATGGCATGTTGGATCTTGGCTGGAGACGTGTTTGATGGCCAGATGTTGATGGTATATGGTGGACATCCTGATAACTAGCGCACCTGATCATATGAAGCAAAATTATATGAAACAAATATTGGGGCCTATGGATCGAACCCAAGTCCTTAGGCTCGCTCCCAATACCATGTTGCCAACTGAGCTGCTTTGCTTGTTTGTACATATAATATAAATAAACAATATAATCAAATCACATGGTGTAATCAGAAAAAAGCGCGAAAATTCAAATGGGCGAGTCACATGTTGCCATGCAAGCTTCTTCTTCCCTGGACCGTCATTTTAGCCAACGACACTTTTACCCACAGACACCTTGTTGTAGCTACAAACCTGTTCCATTCAAAAATTCTCAACAAGCAATATAAATGAAATTTAAAGGTACCAATCAACTCGTTTCATCCTCACGAGTATCATGGTACCCGAATCCAAGCCTAATTTAGCCTATAATGCAAAGCCCTAAAATGAGCCAAGAAACCCTAACAATGGCGTATCATGATTCCTGTACTGAAAACACAATTAAACGATACCAATAGCTTGCAAACTCAATGATGAACAATAATATATAAGTCAAATGTTCTAATGACGCGTAAATCAATGAAATCGAAATCAAGTTTTTGGGACAAACCGCGGCGTCTGTACTTACGATTCCAGGTGTGAAGAGGCTTGCAATTGATTGAAATATGTTCCTGGGTTGTCCAGTAATCTGTTGGCAATGTTAGAATGACTTGGATTGGCCTCTAGGATGGAAATTGAATCACCACTTTTCTTTGAAATTTTCAGTTTTTCTTCTTGGCTATGCACGACTTCTAACCTCTGTTCTTGCCTTGGATATGTTCAATATATATCATAGAGTGCATTAGGGTTGTAAAAATTGATCACATCTTTGGAAGTTTTCAAGATTTGATTTGATTTGATTTTCATGGCATATGTAAACTTGCTATATTGAGCCAAATTATTCCTTTCTTGTCCCAATCAGCCTTGATTCGAATTGACCATGATATCCTTGCATTATTTGATTGAGATCCTGTCCAAAAATCAGATCACAACATATCTTTTTCATTATTCATCAATTATTTGATTTAGTTGAAATTTTAATTAACAAAAAATCAAAATAAATTGAAAATTGAAGCAAATAACATGAGGTTTGATATTTAGGTCGTGTATAATATTATAAGTGAGGTGCAAGCATAAAAAGTTAGGCCCATTTAGCAAAAAATGTAAATTTGAGCACATTTGACTTTTGGCAATTTTGCAAAAATGGTCAACTTGGCTGATGCATAATTCTCTCAATTTTGACCCTAGAGAGGTGTTCTTGGACTTTTTAGAAATCTTAGGATGTCCTATAAGAAACCCTTTTGGTCTCATATAAATTTAGTATTCCATGTTCATGTATGAAGCTTTGACCTAAAAGGTGTTTTTGTTGACTTTCCAAAATGACCTATAATGTCAAAATTAATATCTTTTTGTGAGTGCATATTTTGAACTTGGGAGCTGAATTTCAATTGTAGGGAATTGCATCCTCTTCAAAATGAGCTTTGGATGGGTCATTTCTGATAAAGTATGAGAAAGTTATGCTTGGTCAAAGTTGGGTTGACTTTTTCTACAAAACCCTAATTTAGCAACTTTTAGGTTTTGATGAATTGTGAGGAATCCTTGAGGAATAATGATCAACCCTTGATCAAATGATGAATAATACTTCAAAATGAGGATGTTGACCAAAAATCTTGGAGTTTGACTGTATGTGGGCCACAATTGACTTTTGACCTAACATAGTTGATTTTCAGGCATTTGAGAAATTGACTGAGCAAACTTCCTCTGCAAGGCTTGAAACTTGACATGAATAATCTTGAGAACATATTAGGACAATGGTGAGCACTTTGTATCCTTTGGACTCAAGCATATTGATGAAAAATGAAACCCTAATTTGAGGTAGACTGCCTTAGGAGAGAGTTTGTCCGGTCAACTCTTGAACTTTCTTGAGCAATTTGGTGACCTCACTTGCCATGTGTTGAGAAATATGAGAGGTAAAATTTTGGGGTACAACAAAATGCATATGAAAATTGATTAACTGTTAACAAATATACGCACAAGAACAGTAATAAGCATTTACTTAAGGATTTGGGATATCCCCACAGAGTCACTTCAATGGGATTATCCCCACAGAGTGAATTCATACATTCTCCACCCAGAGTTCCAATCAGCATATCTCCTGGAAATTCTCTTACCCGGTCGAGTTTGGTCTTCCAAAGTTGAGAAAGAAACCTTGCAAAAGTTCGTCCCTAGAAGAATTCACTTCCCAAGTAAGGTCGCTAGAATAATTTCCTCAATAGAGTTTATTTCCCCAACGGACCACAGTCTCCCCAGCTTGAGTTTGCTCCTCGGACTTCTACAAATCACCGGACATAACTCTTCTTCTCCAATAGAGTTGATACTATCCCCAGAAAATTGATGCAAAGCCTGGAATCCAACCAGATACCAATTAGCTTTATCCTCCCCAGACAAATCAGAAGTTTAGTCATCTTTTATACCCAGTCAGGGTATATAAGAATTAAATTCCCCGGTAGAGCAATGGACGACCAAGGTTCCTGAACTCTAATCCAAAGCAGAAATCAACATTCCCTACAAAGTTTCCTCAAAACAGCAACCAAGAATTCCCAGCTGAAGCACTCTAAACAATGTTGAAGATACACATACTCTTCGTCTCCAGCAGTATTCCGGAGTTTAGCTTCTTAAAACTTCCCAACAGTAGTCATGGATGTATTTTCTCAGACAAAGATACACTTCAATAACATTTCATATTCATGCATCATGACATATGCATACAAAACATATAGCAAATCTCATTTATTTTAATAACATCATTAAGCAATGCATTTCATACATAATGGAATTGCAAACAACTAACTCTTTACCGTTTAAGGAAAAGATCAGTCCATGGATGAATACCATCAACAACAAACATTTCCTTCGCGAGATATCTGCTGGTTCAGCTTAAATCAACCAATTATTTATCCTGATTCCGTTCTAGTAGACGCTTTCTCTAGTTCAGCTAAATCGCTCCTAAGATTTATGCTGATTCATTATCCCGTTAAAGATTATTCAAGATCTCTGCTGGTTCAGTTTAAATAGAGCAATGATTTATCCTGATTCCATTCCGGTAGACGCTTTCTCTAGTTCAGTTAAATCGCTCCTTAGATTTATGCTGATTCGTTATCCAGTTAAAGATTATTCAAGACCTCTGATGGTTCAGTTTAAATCTACCAATGATTTATCCTGATTCCATTCTGGTAGACACTTTCTCTAGTTCAGTTAAATCGCTCCTAAGATTTATGCTGATTCGTTATCAGTTAAAGATTATTCAAGACCTTTGTTGGTTCAGTTAAAATTGATTAATTATTTATCCTATTTTTGTTCCTGTAGACGCTTTCTCTGGTTCAGTTAAATCGACCCTGAGATTTATGCTGATTCATACCCAGTCAAAGATAAATTCAGACATCTGTTGTTTTAGTATAAATCGACCAAAGGTATATTCTGGTATTTCTTCTAATCTTTATTAACAGTCACTTTAGATGGCATCTATAAGACCATCTCCAGTAACTCTTTATTACCTCTCCAAATGGCATCTTTAAGCTAATTCCCGATATGATCAACCAATAACATTACCTTATGCATCAGCGAGTGCAAATTTCTGGGCACTCTAGTGTTCAATCATCTTCCACCTTCAAGTCACGAACGGTGGACACGCCAATCTAACTCTTCAGGTTTAATAAGATTTAACAGGGGAAGGTGTTGTACCCCAAAATTTTCCCTCTCTTTTCTCAAGACATTTCTCACAAGATCTTCAATAGCTCAAGCTTGCACAAGAGTTGGCTAAGTCAAATCACCACATAAACACTGAGGCCTCAAATTAGGGTTTTGATTTTCACAAGGACAATTGAACTTTTAATGCCCCAAATGATTTTAAAGGTTCATTATAGACCTCAAAGAATAATCATGTCAAGTTTCAAGTCTTAGATCACAATTTTGCTTAGTCAATTGATCAAATGACTGAAAATCAGTTGTATTGGATAAAAAGTCAATTGTTGTCAACCTACAGTCAAACTTCAATATTTTTGACCAATATCAACATTTTGAAGTCTTATTCATCAATTTATCAAGTTTGGATCACAATTCCTCAAGAAAAGTGTGCAATCATCAAAAGGGCGGAATGGTCAAAATTAAGGTTTTTGACTAGAATGACTGATTTTTGACTTTTGAGATAATACATGACTTATTGTTAGAAACATGATCTCAAGGATTCAAGTACATCAGTTTGACCTAATTGCATGACTAAATTCATCTCTCAAGATCAAACATTTGATAGATAAAATTTGGTCAACTGATGAAAAATTAATTGATACACCAAAAGTCAAACTTTGATATTTTGATCAAAATTGAGTTTTTAGAAGTCAAGATTCATCAAGTCAAACTTTCTCTTTACATTTATTGTACATTTTATTCTTGCATATTATGATGTAATTGTCAAATCCTTTTAATAGTTAGGGTTTATTTTACTTCTCATCCCCATTTGTAATTTGTACCCCCATCCCCTAAATTATTGTAATAGCGTATGACTTTAAATTTCCGCAATTTATCGCTTTCCCTATTATTGCTAGTAACTAGGGTTTGTATGGCAAGACTTAAAATCAACATGTAGGAAACCCTAAATTCAAGACAAATGCATGAAAACAATACACTTTGCACACTTGTAATTCTAGGATTAACCCACACTTGTTGCCTCGGATTAAAACAGTCATGTCCCTCGAACGTGGGATACTTTAGCAAAGACCCTCGATTACAAGATCGTAGTCCCTCAATAATCCTTATATGTTGCCTTCGGTAAACGATCTTAGTCCCTTACGAAAAATTGCTAAGGTATCCTACAATGTTGCCTTCGATGACTGAACGATGACTCACACCCGTTCCTTCACATCCAATGATAAGGCTTCTTACCAATCAATGGTAAGATAGCAATATCTAAAGGGGTAGGAAAAGAACAAAGACTATTTTTTAGTAGGTAGAACGCTCGTAGTTGCTTGCTCTCAAACCAAACCATCTTCACACTCACGCTTTCAAAACATCTTTCGAAAAACAAACATCTCTTTGAACTATTTTTAAAACCAACACTTCTTATACATTCTTATAGAGACGAGAATCATTACAAAGTTTGCTGAAACAAAGGCGTTTTCAAAATATTTTCAAACTTACACAAAACACAAAAACATTTACAAATATATTCAAAGTGAGCTAGCGACTAAGAGCCTATGAATAACTATGGATGAAAAGGATGCTAACACTGTTTCTTTTCATAACCTACCCCCCCGAACTCAAGAAAATTCTCAAAACGGGTCTTTCCTGTTCTTTTCACCTTTTTCTTTAGTGGTTAAAAGAAAAGTCAGTGGCGACTCTTGCTATCTGCAACAATTGTGATCAAACGCAAAACACTCAAATGAGTTCTCCCACCGTATTACACATATTATTACATAACAGGTATTTCCTAAGACATATTTTCTCATCTTCTTGTTATTTATTTCAGTAAAAGACTTACAAATAATTTTTAAGTAGTTACATTCTAATTTTTAAAAAAATATATAATTAAGTTTCATTTAAAAGACTTACAAATAATTTTAATTAAGTTCAAAAACTTTTAGATGATTTATATTGTGATTCTTATATATTTGTCTTTTATTTATAAACTTAGTTATAAACTTAATAGTACACGCATGCTCCAAAATATAGTTACAAAATTATTAGTTTAAAAGAAAAAACAATTATGAATAACTTAAAGATAAAATATATACTACAAATAAAAGATAAAAAGCTCTAGAAATATATCAAAACCGCAGTAGTTTAAATGGTAAATTCAATTTGTAGAATTTCTGGGTTTGAATCCTGGCTGCGGTAATAGATTTTTTTATTAATAATATTTTCTCCTTTCTTTTTTTTCATGGTTACATTTCCTCCTTTCTTTTATTCATTACGTTTTTGTTAATAAAGTCTAAACAAATTCACATATTTGTGTTGGAAGAATTTCAAATCTATATAGAAAATGTTAATGAAAAAATATATATCTAATGTGATTTTCATTTTTTAAAAGATAAGATAAAATTTATATTTTAATTTCATAAGATAGAAATGAATTTGTATGTATGGAATTTTTCTTTTGGTATCCATTTAATTTATTCTGTATATAACATTTTGTTTGAATGATTGATTAGGATTCCATGTTAATAGAATAAAATAAAAATAATCAATGTATATTTTATTCACGAGATTGTTATATTTACTTAATATTTTTTGGGCTGGATTTTTTTTGGTATACGATTTAAGAATGAAAATTTTATCTTGTGTATCCCTATAATTATATCTGTATTCTAACAATTTAAATTTTTGAACGAAAATGTCCTTCATATAAATAGTAAAATCTAAAGAAAAAATAATTTCTCATTTTCACGCTCACAAATTATTTTGAAAAACTCTAAGTCAAAATACTAACCGGAACACATTGCATAACTCTTTCGGCTCACACACTTGTAAACCGAAACACTCTAGGTAACTCTTCAAAATTTTTGTGTGCCCCGGAACAGATTTTGCAAGTCTTCCATTTTGATTTTCAATTTCGAAACACATTTCCTAACTGTTCCAGTTTGGTTACATGCACCGGAACACAATTGAAAACTATTCCGATTTAAGAAATGATAAACCAGAACACTTTGTATAAGTCATCCGATTTACTTCAAGTTTTGTACGCTGAAACACTTTCAAAATGTGTTATGGTTTGTATATTTTGATTTTTTAATTAAAATTTTTACTTTTCAGAATGCGTACATTAGACAACGACGATAGGCTTCCTCGGAGGCACGAAAAAATGTTCAACAAATGGAGATGGAGCATGCTAGTGCATCTGCATCCGCTTAACAACCTCCACAAGAGCCTGTTGGATTTCCAAAAGAACCGCCTGATACACCTCTCCTGGTAGATACAAGCAGCATTGTGCTCAACGTCTATGGTTCAGGGAAGTAAGTAAATGACTATTTTATGTTGAATAAATTTTTAATTTTTATATGTGTTTAATAATATGTGTATTTTTGTTTTCAGGAGAGAGGTCCGAAGAAGGAACTGAAATGTGCTGCACATGGGCTGAAGCTTCAGGGTTGGGTTCCACTGCAACTTCCAAAATAGATTAAGAATAAGTGAATAACTTTAGTCTTACTTCGCTTCAGAGAACCAATCTATCCAAGATAGACCCAAACCTATTATTCGCTTTTGCAGAGAGATGGCATTCAGAGACATCTTCATTTCACGTGCCATTGGTGTGATGACGATTACTCTGGATGATGTCGTGTGTCTGCTTCACCTTCCCATTTAGGGTGCCTTCTGGATCCCCGACCATGTCACATGAGAAGTTTCTATTATACTTGTTGTTGACTATTTAGGAGTGTTACAGGCTGTTGCAGCAAGACAGATATGATCATGCAGAGGTGCTCATTATAAATTGGAATGGTTGCATGATTTATTTGTAGAACATCTAGTTTCTTCTTCTTGGGCATATGCGACCATAGCATGTATGCTGATGTTGGTTGGTTGCATTTATTTTTGCTAACAAGACATTTACGCTTGTCGATGCAAAATATCTACTATTATTCAGGGACTTGAATAGTCTTCATGGTTATAGTTGGGGAGTAACTGCTCTAGTTACCCTCCACAATGTTCTTGGAGATGCATTTGTGTTTGGTTGTAAAGAACTTGTTGGATATCCCACTCTTCTCAAGATCCTGCTCTCTTTGTCAAATCAGTAACATGTTGCTTATCATCTGCTGTCAACCTACCAATAAACGCATGACCTTCCATCCACATCTCTTAGTATCACTTTGAACTTCATTTCTATCCTTGTATTTACCCCCTTTATCACACCCAAATATTATTTGGTTACTTCTTCCACTCTTGCCTGTTTCGGTGTCTGAACACTTGATAATAAAATTTACTTTATTTCTGATTCCAACCTCTTTAATCCATCTTATAACCTCTTCTCCTGTATCGAATTTTTGAGCAGTAGAGAATACATCAGTGGTATCTATAAAGTTCTCATTTTTTTGGCAAAGTTGGAGCGAAATTTCCATACCTGAAAAGAGAAAAATTAAAAAAGTGCATCGAATGACTTCAAAGAAGTGTTATGTTTTAGATTTTGATACACACCGGAAAACTTTGGAGATGTGTTCTTGTTTACAAGACTTAGCACCAGAAAAAATTTTAGAAGTGTTCTAATTCACATAAATTTTTTGTTTAATACCGGAACACTTTGATAAACTCTTCCATAATGTTTTTTCCATAAAACCGGATCACTTTAATCAACTGTTTATGTTTGTTATAATACATACCAAAAACTTTCTTGAAGTGTTCCGAAACACATGCGTGGGGTGTAATTTTTCATACTTTTTCGTGAATAGTAAAAAGTGAAATAGTAAATTGGTTAAAAATAATTAAGGGTAAACTTGGCATTTTTGAAAAATTGGAGGGGTACAGGTATAATTATAGTGGTATGAGGTGAAATTTTCCTTAAGAATTAATATTTAATTCATCATTATACCCTTAATAATTTTCCCGTATCCTGATAAAAACCCGAAAAACATATTTTTTGTAGCGTTTAGAGTTTGTAATTCAGACACACCACATCACACAAACATCTTCATCAGAATCACACCCAATGCAAGTAAAAAATATATTCAGATTTCAATCTCCAAGCATAAATAACAGACCATAAAATTCGGACACACCCCTTTAAATGATGTGCCCAGTCTTTCCATTTCCATTCTCTTACATTTGAAATAAAGTCCAAAAACACTAGAATAAGTCTCAAAAATCTGGATTCAACAAGCATGATGACCATTTTCTCAAGTTACATTCCTAGATATGAGACCCCTATCACTTTTCCTCAGTCACACAATAGTGAAAATTTCAACCAAAATAACCAAAGTAGAAGATACACTTCCAATTAAACAGAACATACTACTGCTTCATAACTTATGAGTGTTTCACAAATTACAACTTAACTAAAGAGTCCAACTCGTGTATCAATAAGTTACAAGAGTGGCTTACAATGAACAATGAATAACAAAAAGTAGAAACCCTAAAGTTTATACTCTCATGTGAAACTTCATATCTTCTTTAGGTTTAGAATGCTTCTATATTTAGCCACAAAAGCGCATGGGCTTTGATATTAAATCTGGCCAAACAAATATTCTGCAAATCAAATAAAATTGTCTGGTGCAGAAAAATATGTTCTCAAAAACGTTTTGACATAAATCTTCAGTAAATCAAATATCCAAATGCGCAACTTGGTCTACAAGGAACAAGAATCAAATCTTCTAAACCACAAAACAAATCTTACAAAACTGGAAACAACACAATTGTAATGTCATATCAACATGTTGCGACATCTTATCCAACATCTTGCTAAGCCAATTGTTTTAACAAAATGCATCCAGCAAACCAAACCCTAACAATCTCCCCCTTTGGAAATATTTAGGCTAAAAATAGTTATGGCACAAAACATCCAAAACAAGAGAGCTAAAACAAAAAAACAACATTACTTTAAAGAGACAATAATGCACAACCACAAAATAGGAACTAAACTAGTTCACAAAAGGAACTACACAAGTTCACAAATATTGGAGGTTTACGCGGCAAAAACAAAATAGCCTCATACAAAAAGAGATAAACTCTCATAAACACAACCAGAGAGAAAAAATTCTCTCATACAGAGTGTTACATTCATGATGTCAGAACATCAGTCATGACATCTCACACAGCTTTAGAAACAGCACAGAGAAATAGAAAATTCTCCAAACTGTTGAGAAATTCAACAACAATTAACAGTAACAACTCTAATAGAGCAATACACAACGAATATAATTTCCCCAACTTGTTGAGTCTGTGAGGAGCAACAACAAATAATGCAGCAACTAAAAATCAACAATACAAAGAGACACCAAGATTTTTAACGTGGAAAAAACCTTCTCAAAGTGAGAAGTAAAACAACCACGGGCACAAGCCAGTAAACAAACTCCATTATGATCAATGTATGGGTACAAAAGAGTCTCAAATGTAGCACAAATCATGCTCAACAATCAGCCAAAACAATAAGGCAACAAAACATGAAATAAAGAACAAAGAAGAACCAGAAAACTCTAAAGGGCTGCTACTGTGCGTGGTCAATATCTCCCACCTTAGACCTCTGATCGCCGATCACACCGTTCAGATTGAAGAACCGGATGTCAGGAACCTGCAGTTCAAATTTCGACCAAATCGGACGGTGAGCGAAGGAGATATCGCGATTCTAGTGCAGCTGCTATGTGTATGTGCGAAAATCTGTTTCTCTTCTCTTCTCTCACTTTTTTTCTTGCCTCTCTTGCCTAAATCAGACCTCTCACCCTTACTGTAATTGACCCCTCTCCACTTAGATAAGTGAGACACATGGGCTTGCACATATTGGGCCTTTCTCCATATAGGATGGGAGCCCAAAACCTAACATATCTCCCCCTCACAACTATGTGGAGGTGACCTCCAAACCGACGATCTCACAACAAGTATCAAACTTGCTTCTCGGTAATGCCTTGGTCATCATATCAACACCATTATCATCTGTATGAACCTTGGCCAATTCCAACAACCCAACATCCAAAGCATCATGTATCCAGTGATACCTAACATCAATGTGCTTGGACCTAGAATGAAAAGTTGAATTCTTACAAAGATGAATTGCACCTTGACTATCACAAAATAACAAGTATTTGTCCTGCACAAAACCAAGCTCCTGCAAGAATTTCTTCAACCAAATCAACTCCTTGCATGCTTCTGTAATGGCAATAAACTCTGCCTCAGTAGTGGACGATGCAACACATCTCTGCAATCTGGATTGCCATGCCACAGCTCTCCCTGCAAACTTAATCAAGTAGCCTGAAGTAGACTTTCTGGAATCAATGTCTCCAGCCATATCAGAATCAGTATAGCCCACAAGAGTAGGTATATCACCTCCAAAACAAAGCCTCAAACTGGTAGTACCATGAAGATACCTCAAAATCCATTTCACAACATTCCAATGCTTTCTGCCTGGATTAGACAAAAATCTACTGACTGTACCAACAGCATGTGCAATATCAGGTCTTGTACACACCATTGCATACATCAAACTCTCCACAGCAGATGCATAAGGAACCCGTTGCATATCTAATTTTTTAGCTTCATTAGAAGGACTCTGATTAACACTCAATTTGAAATGAGCAGCAAGAGGAGTACTTACAGCCTTAGCATTTTCCATCTGGAAGCTCTGAAGAACCCTTTTAACATAGTGTTCCTGTGACAACCAAAGTTTCTGCTTGTTCCTGTCACGCATGATTATTATACCAAGAATCTGATTAGCAGCTCCCATTTCTTTCATGGCAAATGACTCGCCCAATTGCTTCTTCAACCTGTCAATCATGGAAATATTTTTCCCAACAATAAGCATGTCATCAACATACAATAACAGGATAATGAAATTATCATCATCAAACTTTTTAACAAAAACACAGTGATCAAAAGTAGTCTTCTTGTAGCCTTGCTCACACATAACAGACTCAAACTTCTTGTACCACTGACGCGGGGCTTGCTTCAAGCCATATAGGCTCTTTCTCAATCTGCACACATACTCTTACTTGCCTTTAACAAGAAAACCATCAGGTTGCTTCATGTAAATCTCTTCCTCCAAATCACCATGAAGGAAAGCAGTTTTTACATCCATTTGCTCTACCTCTAGATCAAGAGTAGCAGCCAAACCCAACACGGTTCTTATGGATGACATCTTCACCACAGGAGAAAAAATCTCATTGAAATCAACACCCTTTCTTTGTCTGAAACCTTTCACCACCAATCTGGCTTTATATCTTGGAGATGTAGAATTGCTTTCTTGCTTTACCCTATAAATCCACCTATTTTCCAAAGCCTTCTTGCCCTTAGGAAATTTCACCAAATCAAAAGTGTGATTATCATGCAAAGACTTCATTTCATCTTGCATAGCATCCAACCACTTCTTCTTTTCATCACTCTCCATGGCCTCATTAAAACACTCAGGTTCTCCTTCATCTGTCAAGGTAACATAGTCATCAGAAGGATACCTGGTAGATGGTTTCCTCTGCCTATTAGACCTCCAAAGTTGAACTTGAGGTGGTTCAGGAGGATCACCAAGATCTTCATCTTGTGACATCTCATGTTCATCTTCAGCATCATCCGCAGGAATATCTACATCTTCTCCAAGTTGCTGGTCACCAACATCATCATGTTGCTCATCATTCTGAACATTATTTTCAGCAGTATTCAGATCATGTACAAGCCTCCGAACTGGATCAACATCAGACAAACTATTATCAATCTCTGGTGTAGTCTTCTCCATCTTATCAATTTCTTTAATGGTTTGGTCTTCCATGAACTTCACATCACGGCTTCTAACAGCTTTCTTACCAACTGGATCATATAGCTTGTAGCCAAATTCATCCTGACCATACCCGATAAAAATACACTGCCTTGTCTTCGCATCCAACTTGCATCTCTCATCCTTTGGAACATGAACATATTATTTGCAACCGAAGACACGCAAATGATCATATTTGACATTCTTGCCAAACCAAATTTTGTCTGGCACCTCTGCATTCAAAGTAACCGCAGGACTCAGATTAAAAACATGCACTTCCGTGTACAATGCTTCACCCCAGAAATGTTTAGGCAACTTTTCTTCAGAAAGCATACACCTAACTCTTTCAATCAAAGTCCTATTCATCCTCTCCGCTAAACCATTCAGCTGAGGAGTTTTAGGAGGAGTCTTTTCATGTCTGATACTGTGCTGCTTGCAATAAACATCAAATGGTCCACAATACTCACCACCATTGTCAGTTTGAATGCATTTCAGCTTCTTGCCTGACAGTCTCTCCACCATAACATGGAACTCTTTGAATTTCTCCAGAACTTGGTCTTTTTCTTCAAAGCATAGACCCAAAGCTTCCTGGAACAATCATCAATAAAGGTAACAAAATAAAGTGCACCACTAAATGACTTTACCTTCAACAGGCCACAAACATCATAATGCACCAATTCAAGCAACTCTGACTTCCTTGAGGGAGGATGCTTCTTGAAGGATACTCTAGTCTGCTTACCAGCCATGCAATGAGAACATTTCTCCAACTCTGCACTCTTCAATCCTGGAAGCACATCCTTTTTAGCTAAACAATTCAGCCCCATTTCACTGATATGACTAAGCCTGCGGTGCCACAAAGAAGCCTCCATATCCATGACATTCACACTGTCTTTATCAATCAATGCTTTAGTCCAATACAGTTTATTATCTTTCTCCCCTCTAGCTACAACCAAGTTACCTCTGGTGAGTTTCCATTTTCCAGAACCAAAGTGATTATCATAACCACCTTCATCAAGCATATGCACAGAAATCAAATTGAAGCGAACATCTGGAGCATGTTTGACTCCTCTCAGCAACAACTGCACTCCCATGTTGGTCTGCAAACAAATATCACCAATACCAACTACCTTGGACACACCATCATTACCCATCTTCAACACTCCAAAGTCACCAGCAGTGTAAGATGTGAAGAACTCCTTCCTTGGTGTAACATGCAGTGTAGCAGCACTATCAACAGCCCACGTGCTCTCATCTGATACAAGATTGACTGAATCATGGTCACGGAGAATAATCAGATCATCACAAGTAGCAGTAGTAACACGGTCATTATAATCATGATTCTTATCTCTCTGCTTACTATTATTGTTTCTGTTCTCCCTTTTCCATATGAAATAGTTTTTCTGTATGTGCCCCATTTTTGACAATGATTGCACTAAACATTCTTGTATCTGGACTTGGACTTACTTCTGTTGTTGTCTCTACTCACACTCCTGTTATTCTGCCGGTTCCCTTTCGGTTCCTTTTTCTGACTCCTGCCTCTGTTCTCAGTGACAAGTACCTCAGAATGAGATGAAGTACCCCGTGCCTTCATTCTCATCTCCTCATTTAGAACACTTCCCTTTACACTTTGCAAAGAGACAACACCATCAGAAGCTGAGTTTGTAATTGAAACCCGAAAAGTTTCCCAAGAATCTGGTAGAGTATTCAGTAGCCATAGTCCCAAAATTTCATCATCAAATTTGATACCCATACCTGACAATTGATCTAGGAGCCCTTGAAAATCATTCAAGTGATCAGAAATAGAAGTTCCCTCCTTGTACCTCAAATTCATCAAGGAATTCAACAAATACAACTTATTATTCCCTGATTTAGAAGCATACAAAGATTCAATTTTATTTCAAGTGGATTTGGCATGTTCCTCATTAGCAATGTGATTATAAACATTGTCTTCTACAAATTGCCGAATAAAACCACAAACCTGTTGATGTTCAAAATTCCACTCTTCATCAGTTTTGGATTTCGGCTTCTCACTAGCAAACACAGGAAGATGCATATTTTTCACAAATAACAGATCCTTCATTTTTCCCTTCCACAAATGATAATTAGTGCCATTCAAATAAATCATTCTATTTGTATTTGCCTCCATAATTCAAACAAGTCAAACAACCCCTTAAACAAAGAGCTCTGATGCCACTCTGTTGGGAAATTCAACAACAATTAACAGTAATAACTCTAATAGAGCAATACACAACAGATATAATTTCCCCAACTTGTTGAATCTGTGAGGAGCAACAACAAATAATGCAACAACTAAAAATTAACAACACAAAGAGACACTAAGATTTTTAACGTGGAAAAAACCTTCTCAAAGTGAGAAGTAAAACAACCACGGACACAAGCCAATAAACAAACTCCACTATGATCAATGTATGGGTACAAGAGAGTCTCAAATGTAGCACAAACCATGCTCAACAATCAGCCAAAATAACAAGGCAACAAAACATGAAATAGAGAACAAAGAAGAACCAGAAAACTCCAAAGGGCTGCTACTGTGCATGGTCAATATCTCCCACCTCATACATCTGATCGCTGATCACACCATTCAGATTGAAGAAATGGATGTCAGGAACCTGCAGTTCAAATTTCGGCCAAATCGAACGGTGAACGAAGGAGATATCGTGATTCTAGTGCAGGTGCTATGTGTATGTGCGGAAATTTGTTTCTCTTCTCTTCTCTCACTTTTTTTCTTGCCTCTCTTGCCTAAATCAGACCTCTCACCCTTACCCTAATTGACCCCTCTCCACTTAGATAAGTGAGACACATGGGCTTGCACATATTGGGCCTTTCTCCACATAGGATGGGAGCCCAAAACCCAACACAAACAACCAAAAATTCTCTAGTCCAGATGTTTAGACAACAGGTGTGACATCAAGCATACAAAACTCCCCCTTAATCTTATATCAGCAAAATAATAATAATAATAATAATAATAATAATAATAATAATGATGATAATAATAATAATAATAATGATAATAATGATAATAATAATAATAATAATAATAATTGTAATAATAATAATAATGATAATAATAATAATAATTGTAATAATAATAATAATAATAATAATAATAATAATAATAATTGTAATAATAATAATGATAATAATAATAATAATAATGATGATGATAATGATAATAATAATAATAATAATAATAATAATAATAATTGTAATAATAATAATAATAATAATAATAATAATAATAATAATAATAATAATAATAATAATAATAACAATAATAATAATAATAATAATAATAATAATAATAATAATAATAATAATAATGATAATAATAATAATAATAATAATAATAATAATAATAATAATAATAATAATAATAATAATAATAATAATAATAATAATAAGGCAGAACAAAATGTTTCCTTACACTGTTAAACACAACAACAAAAAATACCACTCCCCCTTAAGTAGTACAAATGCAACAACAACACCAAGAACTAGAAAAATAGCAATAAACCAAACACCAAGATACCAACAAGCTACCTACTAAGCTGCCAAACTACTCCCCTTTTTTAGTTAAAAATTGACAAAAACATCCATTCTCACAAAAACTCATCTTATTGTAATTTCGTTGTCAAAAACATTCCTGTACTCCTTGCTTATTTTACTAACATCAACCTTAGACATGTTAACCAGCAACTTATAACACTTACAAGCAACTCATAACACTTACCAACAACCTCAATTAGATTCATCATTTCCTTGTAGTCAAGAACATCTTCTTGAGATTCTTTATATGTCATGACATTGACCATGACATTTTGTAAAAACTTCCCTGAAATTTTGTGCACCACTAAATAGAGGAAATATGAAGTAACCTTTTCACTCCTCCACAACTTTAGTTGCTATAACTCCTCAAAAGTGAAAATTTCCAATGCACTCCTTAACTTCTCAAATTGGTTTGCATCTAAGGACTTAGTAAATATATCTGCCAGTTGTTTCTCAGTGACCACATGCTCAAGAGACACAATTTTGTCTTTAATATGATCCCTAATAAAATGATGATGAATGTCAATATGATTTGTCCTGCTATGGTGGATGGGATTCTTGGATATGTTGATAGCACTCAGATTATCACAATATAATGTCATGATATCTTGCTCAATATTGTATTCCTTTAGCATTTGTTTCATCCAGACCAATTGAGAGCAATTGCTTCCTGCTGTAATATACTCAGCCTCAATAGTAGACAAAGAAAAATAGTTTTTCTTTTTACTGAACCAAAAGATAGATTGTTCTCAAAGAATAAACATCCTCCATAAGTGATTTTTCGGTCATCAACACAACCTGCCTAATCTGCATTACAATAACCTACAAGCATATAATTTATACTATGGAAATACAACATACCATAGTCACTTGTACCATTAATGTATTTCAAGATTCTCTTCACTTGGTTAATGTGGCTCATTTTAGGTTCAGCATGATATCTAGCACACACTTATACAACAAAAGTAATGTCAGGTCTACTAGTTGTAAGATAGAATAGACTATCAATCATGTTTATGTAGAGACTTTGATCCATATCAACACCTTTTTCATCCTTGGTTAGTTTCAAGTGTGTGGAAGCAGATGTCCTTTTATGACTAGAATTTTATAATCCAAACTTAGTCACTATAATCTTGCCATACTTGCTTTGAGATATGAAGATAGTTTCATTCATTTGCTTAAGTTGCAGGCCAAGAAAATATGTTAATTCACCCACAAGATTCATCTCAAATTCAGATTGCATCTTCTTGAAAAAATGTTGGACCATCTGGTTTAACATCCCTCCAAATATAATGTCATCAACATATACTTGTGATATCATGAGTTTACCACCTTGTTCCTTTACAAACAAGGTATTGTCTATTGCCCCTTTTTTGTAGCCATTATTGATAAGAAACTCAGTTAACCTTTCATACAAAGCCCTAGGAGCTTTCTTCAAACCATACAAAGCTTTCCTTATTTTGCAGACATGATCTAGAAAGCTAGGATCTATGAACCCCTTGGGTTGTTCAACATACACTTCTTCATTTAAGTACCCATTTAAGAAAGCACTTTTCACATCCATCTGAAAGAGCTTGAATTTTAGCATACATGCTATTCCCCAAGAGAAATCTCATGGATTCAAGTCTGGCAACATGTGAAAAAGTTTCATCAAAATCAAGCCATTCGATTTGAATGTATCCATGAGTAATAAGCCTTGCCTTGTTTCTGGTCACAGTACCATTTTCATCTGATTTGTTCTTGTAAATCAATTTTGTACCAATAACATTCATCCTTACAGGTCTAGGAACTAGATGCCACACTTAAATTCTTTTGAACTGACCTAGTTCTTCTTGCATAGCATTAATCCAAAATTCATCAGTCAAGGCCTCCTTCACATTCATATATTCAAATTTTGACACGAAACAAGCATTGGATATCACATCTCTGGACTTAGTTGTAACTCCTTCATTAAGATTCCCTATAATGAGTTCCTTTGGATTATCTTTCTGAATTATAATAGAGGGAACTTTGTTTGCTTGAGAGTTATATGATTCAGTACCTATTGGCTCAATGTTGAACTCAAGGTCTCCTATATTTTCTAGAGCATCAATATGTTGAGATGGTGTTCCAGCATCTTCATCGACATCAAGTTATTTCTCAATGATTAAGTCATCAACCACCACATTAATGGACTCCATTATGACTTTGGTTTTAGAGATAAAGACCCCGTAAGCTCTGCTATTTGTTAAGTAACCAAGAAATATCCCATCATCACTATTGGAATCCATCTTTCTCCTTTGTTCACGATCATCTGGGATGTAGCATTTACTACCAAACACATGAAAATATTTAATAGTTGGTTTCCTTCCTTTCCACAATTAATAGAGGGTAGACGAGGTTCCCACTCTCAGAGTGACACGATTATGAATTTAGCAGGCAGTGTTCACGGCTTCAGCCTAGAAATGATAAGGAAGATTTTTTGCATGAAGCATGACTCTAGCTAATTCTTATAAAGTTTTGTTCGTGCATTCTACAACTCCATTTTTCCGAGGAGTGATGGGAGATGAGAAATCATGACTAATACCTTCATAGGAACAAAATTCATAAAATTTTGCATTCTCAAATTACTTTCCATGGTCACTTCTGATTCTAATAGTCATAATATCATTCTCTCTTTGAAGGCATTCACACAAATCTCTGAAGACCTAAAAAGTGTCTGATTTTTCTTTGATAAAGTTCACCCAAGTAAATCTTGAAAAATCATCAACAACCACATAGACATACCTCTTTCCACCAAGACTTTCAACCTGCATTGGTCCCATCAAATCTATATGAAGAAGTTCTAGCACTTTGTAAGAAGTCTGATGTTGTAACTTTAGATGTGACATCTTGATTTGCTTCCTAATTTGACATTCACCATAGACCTTACCATCCTCAATTTTGAGCTTAGGTAAGCCTCTAATAGCTTCTTCATATATAATCTTCTTCATACCTTTGAGATGAATATGCTCAAGCTTCTGGTGCTAGAGTTTAACCTCATCCTCCTTGGTCATTAAACATGTAAAAGAGTAGGTAGTTTCTTGAGCATGAATAAAAATTGTATTTAGACCTAACTCCCTTCACCAGAACATCATTCTTTTCATTTTTGACCAAACACTCTGATTTTGTAAAGTTGACATTCAACCCTTGATCACATAATTGACTAATGCTGATAAGGTTAGCAGTTGATCCCTTTACAAGAAGTACATATTCTAGGCTAGGAAGTCTAATTCAAACTAAACTTCGTACTCCCTTAATTTCACCTTTAGCTCCATCATAAAATGTGACAAAACTGGTGGAATGAGATCTGATATCCACCAAATACTTCTGAACCCATGTCATATGTCTAGAACACCCACTGTCAAAGTATCAATCTTCTCTAGATGAAGCTTTAATAGAAGTACGGGCCATTATACAAATATCCATACTTTTGGATTTCCTCTTCTTTCTAGTGTTCATCCTCATATGGTTATCCCTAGGTTGTGCTGGAAGTTTTTGAACTCCATACAATTTGAAACAATAAGACTTAATGTGACCATACTCACCATAATAATGACATTTCCAATATAAAGACTTGGCTTTATTTTGAGTTTCCTGATGTTTGGCGGGATGTTGTAACATTTGGTCGGGCATAATGGTCACTTTCTTTCTTTCATAGGAGATGAACCTATCCACAATGATTTTCCATATACTTGTTGAGTTTTCAGCCCCTTTCTCACCTTGAAGAATTTTGTCCAACATATTTGTTCCAATGTTCAACATTATTATGAATTTGATCATGTTGTCAAGTTTAGAATTTAACATGGTTACCTCATTTTGAAGATCAAAGGTAGTGAACAACAATTTCTCTTTTTCACTTTCTAGTTGAACTATGATTATTTTATGATTCTCTTCTATCTTTCAACTCTCTTCACATCTGACACATGGCCTTTTGTAAGACACATTCTGTTCTTCATAAGGGACATTCTCAACACAAGATTCTTCATCAGATCCCCATTTTCCAGTGAGAGAAGTAACATGCTTAGTAGTCTAAACATCAGGTTCACCTTCAAACTCATCATCATCAGACCAAGACACAGAAAACCCCTTTTGTTTCTTGATATAGGTGGAACATTCTGACTTAATATGACCAAAACCTTCAGATTCATGACATTGAATAACTTTTCCTTGGTTAGGGCTCTCTCATGTTCTTCCTTTTCTCTAAAAATCGCTATTCTTGTTGATGTCAAATGATATGTCCTTGACATTTGATCTTTGTTTCCTATTCGTTCTCTTTAGAACCCTATTGAATTGCCTTCCAGAAGCACGATAGCATTAAAAATACCTTTATCGGTCTCAAAGTCACGTTGATCTTCTTTATCCTCACTGTTGGAGATAAAAGCTATGCTTTTGTTCTTCTTTTATGATCTTTCATTAACAACCAATTCAAAGGTTTGGAGTGGCCTAATCAGTTCTTCCACTTTCATGTTACAGATATATTTGGATTCTTCTATGGCCATGACCTTCATGTCAAACTTCTTTGGCAGAGACTTGAGAATTTTTATAACAAGATTTTCTTTTGACATCTTCTCTCCCAAGGCGCTGGATGCATTTTTAATGTTAAGAATACTTATGTGAAAATCATGAATATACTCATCATCTTTCATCGTGAGATTTTCAAAATTTGTGGTGAGTAGTTGAAGTCTTAACATTTTGACATTTGATGTGCCTTCATGAGTGGTTTTAAGGATTTCCCATGCATTTTTGGGCACATTACAAGTGCTTATTAATCTAAATATATTTTAGTCAACCCATTGAAGATAACATTCAAAGATTTAGAGTTTCCAAGATCAAGTTCATCTTCTTCCTTAGACCAGTCTTCTTCTAGATTTAAATCAGTAGTATCCTTCCCATATTTGTTTGTTAACATAGGATGAACCTAACCTTTGACAACATCTTTCCAGGTTTTTCTATCAATAGATTTTAGAAAGACAACCATTGGTGCTTTCCAGTAGTCATAGTTGGTGTTATCCAACATGGTGGTCTGTTAGTATTTCCTCCTTCCCTGTCTATAGTGCCAAAAAATATCTTCCATGGAGCTCACCCAAAACAGAACAGGATGCTTGCTTTGATGCCAATTGAAATTCTGGAAATTTAAAAAATAAATGTCAAATAAAATGTTAAGACATCACAGACCGAATAATTAAAATAATAAATAACACAAGAATTAAATAACACAGTTCAATTGTTAACCAAGTTTGGTGCAACTTCACCTACATCTCAGGGCATCCAAGCCAAGAAGGAAATCAATTATAATAGGTTTGAAGTTCCAAACAACCCATGTTTTAAAAACTTCTATCCTAATCACTACCCATGCAATTTATACCCAGTAACTCCTAAATATGAGACCTCTTTCACTTCCCTTAGTCACACAACAATGACAATTACAACCAAAACAACCAAAGTAGAAGATACACTTCCAATTAAACATAACACACTATTGCTTCACAGCTTATGAGTGATTCACAAATTACAACTCAACTAAAGAGTCCAACCCATGTATCAACAAGATACAAGAGTGGCTCACAATGAAAAATGAATAACAAAAAGACGAAACCCTAAAGTATATACTCTCATGTGAAACTTCGTATCTTATTTAAGTTTATAATGCTTTTATTTATAGCCATAAAAGCGCATGGGCTTGAATATTAAATCTAACCAAACAAATATTCTACAAATCAAATCAAATCATATCAAATCTTTTGGTGCAGAAAAATATGTTCTCAATAATGTTTTGACATTCTATTTTGATAACTAAATCTTAAAATATTTATGGCTTGAAACAAATCTTCTATAAATCAAATATCCAAATTCGCAGCTTGGTCCACAAGGAACAACAATCAAATCTTCTAAACAACAAAAAAATCTTCCAAAAATGAAAATGTTACACCTGCAATATCGTACAAACATGTCACGACATCTTGTCCAACATCTTGCTGAACTAGTTACTTTAACAAAATGAAGCCAACAAACCAAAATAAAACAAAACATAAGATCAAATGAGTCAAAATTAAACTTTCTAAAAACAGTGCAATAGAGAAACACGCAGCCAAGATGGCCTTATCAAATTTCAAGATATCTTGCTCAAAATTTTGCCTATAAAATTAGTCATTTCAAATGTAATAACATGTGTCATTGCCTATTGTTATATGTATGTAATTTAATCAAGCATATGGTAGAATAATGTATACTAAAATTTTTGAGTGTATAAACCATAAACATGTGAGAAACTTTGTGAGAAAGTGCAGAGAGATTTCCCCTAGAATAATATCATCAAGTAGGAATGCAAAAGATTTATCGAAATTGATGAAATTACAAAACCTGAGGTATTAGCAAGAGAGTATGTGAATTATGAAACAGGAAATATAGGTTGTACTCAATTTGGCAGGTTGGAAATTTGTTGTTAGGTTGCTTTAAGACAGGCGACAAGTTAGGTTTGATATTGTGATCAGTCATCAAATTTATTAGTTATATCTAAGTTTGGAGTCGTGAAATGTCTTCACTTTATTCCCAGTGTCTTAAAATCTGGACCAAACCGGCCAATCGAATCGAGAACCAGTGGGATCATCGATCTGATCTGATTGCTGAATCGGGTAAGTTATTGAACTGGTGTGAACTAGTCAAAAATGATAAAAATCGGAAAAACCCCCGAAGAATTAGCGGTTTTGAAAAACCTACGGTTTAATTGCTTATTTTTTTCTCAAACAAAACGATGCCATTTTGATAGTTTTTGTAAAATAATAATATTAAAATATATGTAACCTTGTTCAAAACTTATTTGGAACATTTTCCCTCTTTAGAATTAAATTTATTAGATATTTCATTTTGTTATTCAGTTTATGTTGCAATTAGACTTTGTTTAAAATTTATTTGGATTTATATTTTGTATTATTCTGTTGTGTGTGATGACTATACATAGAACTTGAATTTAAAAAATAAACTTGTGAAATTATGATATTTTGAAAAATTAAAATTGTATAGGTGTCGTGTGTAACACCCTTCTAAACCCTAGAGAATATCATAGAAATAATCAGAGTGAATTATCATGCATATCATATAAGAGTGTCACACATATTCCAAAATCACATATACACCTGTCATGCTCAAATAACACTAAATTAAATTGATGATTTCCACATCACTTAACATAAGCATGTCGCAACAGAATCACATTATTTTGAATAACCTCATAATATTCAAGTCTTAAATAAACTTCATTCATTAAATTAACTTAGGCATAAAAAGCCACTTCACCATAAAATTCAAATCCAATTAACAAAATAAATAGAGTAGACAATTGTATCTCTCAAAACATGAATCAAACGTTTCCCCAGTGTTACATAACCAGAGCACAACTCAAAACCCAAAACGAAAAATAAAATAAAGTAGATATTGTACACATAACTCCTGCTCAAGCAACTCTAATCTTCAGTATCTTAGTGATGACGTATAAATCATCATCCCAACAGAAGGGGTGAGAATTCACATAATTATCAAGAATCATATAATAATATATAACGTTTAACATACATGCAATAAGATAAATATTCTCACACTTCATATGCTTTCTAAAATATAGCATCACTCAATTCATCATACTATTTCGAAGTATATGCCAAAATTTCATAATTTTCATATACAATATTGCTTAACAATTCAAGATTTAAAGATAATCAATCACAATTACTACAAAATGTAACATTCACGTCAATATTACATATATCACACCAACACAATATTTCACATCGACACACGTAACTCCAATGCAACTCAAAACGATGCAATGTTTATGTGGTACCGGTTGTTATCCTTACCGGTCCTGCCAGATCCACATCTCCAAAAAGAGGCACTACATTATTTGCCTGCTTGTTATTATCTACCGAAAACATGGCAAGGCAGAATGAAGCTATGCTACAACACATTTTTTTATAAGTCACAATATATATATATATATATATATATATATATATATATATATATATATATATATTGAAATTAGTTTCTCAACAATCTCTTAATTTCACCAATATATCAATTTCAAACACAATTAATCATTATATTCAAGAATTACTCATCAAAACCTAACAGTGTTAAAACCATTAAAATTAGGGATTTCAACCTAAACATGTTTCTACCCTCAAATATTATCTTACAATCCAAAATAACTATGTAAAAACCCACCATTACCTTGGACGTAGATTCTCTAGGATTTTTCCCTCTTCTTTTCTCTTTTCTCCCTTTTCCTCTTCTCTTGGTTTTCTTCACTTTCTCTTTCTAACTTCTATTCTCTTTGTTTTACAAAATCCTTACTAAATATTGTTTCACTAATGGGCTTATCCCATTCTCATACTAACTCATCACACCAAAGCCCAATTAACTAATATTTTTATTTTCACACTCAATATTCCAATTACTCACATAATACATATTCTTCATTAATAGAATATTATATATCACACATCACCAATTAATTCAAATAAATAATATTTCCATAAAATCACACAAATTAATTAATTATTATATTATATAATAATTAATAAAATAAATAACTCATAAAATAGTTAGTAAATAAAATTCAGGTTTTACAACTCTCCCCTACTTAAAAGATTTTTGTCCTTGAAAATTACCTCAAGCAAGCAACTCAGGATAAGACTCCCTCATCTGACTCTCGAGTTCACATGTCACGTTTTCACCTGTCGGTCCTCCCCAATCTACTTGCACATCATCTAATTGGACCATATGAGAAGGATCAGCAATGTATCTCCTCAAGCTACTTCAACGCTCGATCAACACCTATTACTAGAGTAACTCGAAGAAACACATAATCTCCCTTCTCGAACTCAAGTGCTTTCCTCCTCTTATCATGATAACTCTTCTGACGACCCTGAGAAGCTTTCATCTTCTCCATAATTGTCTTAATCTTATCAGTAGTCTACTGGACTATCTCAGGTCCAACCACATCACTCTCTCCCGATTCATACCAATATAAAGGGGTCCTATACCTTCTACCATACAAAGCCTCAGACGGTTTCATCCCAATACTCGAATGGAAACTGTTGTTATAAGTAAACTCAATCAAAGGCAAGTATTTATCCCAAGAAACTCCTTGTTCCAATACACAAGCTCTCAAAATATCTTCAAGTGGCTGAATCATCCTCTCACTTTGACCATCTGTTTGTGGGTGATAAGCATAATTCAAACGCAACTTCGTACCCCACGTATTTTTCAAACTTCCCCAAAATCTTAAAGTAAATCTCGTATCCCTATCTGACACAATGCTAGATGGAATACCATGCAAACTGACTATCTTCTAAATGTACAGCTTTCCAAGTTTCTCCATCGTATAATTCATTCTCATCGGGATAAAGTGAGCATATTTTTTCAACTTGTCCATAATAACCCAAATAGTCTCAAAATTACTCAGTTTTCTGGGTAGACCACACACAAAATTCATAGAGAATATATCCCATTTTCATTCAGGAATAGATAGCGGTTACATCAAACCAGATGGTTTCTGATGTTCAATCTTCGACTTCTGGAAAATTAAACAAAAATACACAAATTCCACAATCTCTTTCTTCATACCTTGCCACAAAAACAATTTCCTCAAATCCTGATACATCTTAGTAGCTCCAAGATGAATACTCAATCCACTACGATGCCCTTCCTCAAGAATACACTTCTTCAAATCAGCTATATCCATAACAGAAGCTTTGTCACAACACCTCATGATACCATTCTCATCGATCCGAAAATCGCCACCTTGACCTTGATTGATCAATGTCAATCGATCTACCAAACTCAAATCATATTTCTGATCTTCTCGAATCTCATCAAGAATGCCACTAGTAAGCTTTAACATACCAAGCTTAACTCTAGAAGAATTCTCTTCACAAACCAAACCCATATCTCGAAACTGCTCAAGTAATTCTAACTCTCGCACCATCAACATCGACATATGCAAAGACTTCCTACTTAATGCAGCAGATACAACATTCGCTTTACTCTGATGGTAATTCAAACCAAAATTATAATCCTTCAAGAATTCCAACCATATTCTTTGCCCCATATTCAACTCTTTCTGATCAAATAGATATTTCAAACTCTTGTGATCACTGAATACATCAAATATTGATCCAAACAATTAATGCCTCCAAAGCTTCAATACAAACACAACATCAACTAACTCTAAATCATGGGTTGGATAATTCCTTTCATGAACTTTAAGTTTCCTTGAAGCATAAGCTACAATTTTTCAATTCTGCATCAGCACACCTCCTAAACCCATCAATGAAGCGTCACAATATACAACAAACAGTTCTACCAGATTAGGAAAAATCAAAATAGGAGCGATTGTCAATCTTCTCTTAGGCTCTTGAAAACCAGCTTTACACTGTGCAATCCAAATAAAAGCTTGACCCTTCCTAGTCAATTGTGTCAGCGGTAAGGCTAACTTGGAAAATCCTTTAATAAACTTCCGATAATAACCTTCTAAACCAAGAAAACTTCTAATCTCAGAAACAGATTTTAGAGCTTCCCATTGAGATACAGCCTCAATCTTCGACAGATCAACATCAATACCATCACTCGATATTAAATGACCAAGGAAACTCACTTCCTTCAACCAAAACTCACACTTAGAATGTTTAGCATACAACTGCTTCTCCTTCAACACAGATAGCACAATATTCAGATGCTAGACAAGATCTTCTTCACTATTTGAATAGATCAAAATATCTTCAATGAACACAATAATAAACTTATCTAAATACTGATGAAAAATCCTATTTGTGTATTCTATAAACACATCAGGTGCATTGGTCACACAAAACATCATCACAAAATACTCATACTGACTATACCTTATTCTAAAAGCATTCTTATGAATATCTTCAGCCTTCACACGAATCTAATGATACCTAGACCTTAAAAATATCTTGCTAAAAACACAAGCACCAAGCAACTGATCCATCAAATCATCAATCCTCGGAAGTGGATACTTACTCTTGATAGTCATCTTGTTCAGTTGTCTATAATCTATACATAACCTCATATTACCTTCTTTCTTCTTAACCAACAAAATAGATGCACCCCACGATGACACACTAGGATGAATAAACCTCTTCTCAAGCAAATCCTCAAGTTGACTCTTCAACTCTTTCGACTTAGATGATGACATCTGATATGGAGACATCGATACCGGACTAGTTCCAGGAACTAAGTAAATCGTAAACTCCACCTCATGCTCTGGCAGTAAATCACTTATATATTCAATAAATACTTTCGAAAAATTACGAACTATTGCTAATTCACCAATCGTTTGTTTCCCAAGAATATGCAATGTTGCCATCAAAGCCAACAGCACTGCACCATCCTGCAAAGAATCATTCACTTTACATACTATCAAGCTGGCAAGACAAGTATATCCCATCCAATACAATCCCATCTACTGTCAATAAGAGATTAAGGGTGATCAGTTCCTCAATTTGTCAATTGGTAGTCGACAACCATAATGGAGCATAAACTATTATTACCAAACTATAATAGTGTTTCTCTTATGCTCAAAGTCACCTAAAGAACCATGGTCTAACTCTTCACACCATAAACATCTCAGGGAAGCAAAGCTTCTCCCCCACTTGTTTTAAACCCGCTCCTGCAACCAAGTGATCAGAAAACAAGAAAGTACCAACAATGTTTCACACATATGTTGCATACTAAGGGAATAAACACATTAGATAATCTAGTCGGACTGACCGACCTACTCTGATACCACTAATGTAACACCCTTCAAAACCCTGTGGAATATCATAGAAATAATCATAGTAAATTATCATGAATGTCACATAAGAGTGTCACGCATATTCCAAAATCACATATACACCTATCATGTTCAAATAACACTAAATTAAATTCATGCTTTCCATATCACTTCACATAAGCATGTCGTAGTTGTAACACCCCAAAAATTTAGATTAATTATTTAATTAATTTAGTGTGAATATTAGTGATTATTGGTGAATATATGAATTATTGTGAGTTATGTGATGCATGGTGATGCATTTGTGAATGCAGTGCTATGAGTAGTGTGGGAATGAGAGTAATATGAGTATTTAATCATTTTATAATTATTTAGAGCTTAAATAATTATTTGAGGTTAAATTAGATTTAATAATAATATTTAAAATTATTATTTATAATAATATAAGGAGAATAATAGTGTAAGACAAGAATGACAAGATGGTAACGTTGTGTTGAACAAGTGAGGGCAAGCTTGGGATTTATGATTTAGGGGTCCAAAGGCTAGATAAGTAAAAACAAGAGGCATGGAAGAGTAGTTGTTTTGTTCGATCGTAGAAACGAGAGAAAAGTAGAAGTAGAAAGCGGAAGTGGGGTTCCGACTCTCTAATAGGTGGTATAATTGTGGATAGATGATGATATTGAATGTTAGGTTTTGGATGTAGATTGGTTTTGATTTAATCCATTGAAATTGTGAATAGTTGATGAAATTGATAATGGGAATTGAGTTAGAATATAGTAGATATAGTATGAAAATATGATAAATTAGATTATGTATTTTGATGTAGAAAAATTAGGGTTTTGGGTTGGAAAAGGATGATTTTTGTAACATAAATATATGATTTTTTTACTCTGGTACACTGGGAATTGTAACACCTCGATTTAATTAAAATTATTTTTAATTAAATACTAAGATGATGCGGTGAAATTGTATGAGTTGGTGGAATTTATGGTGTGATATGATATCTTGTTGGAGACTAGATGCCTTAGAATTATAGAAATTAAGGTTATGAGGGTGTTTGGCTAATTGTGTAGAAACATAGGGGTGTGTAGGATAATTGGATTATTACTATTATTATATTATTAGGGTAATTATTATTATTTTATAATGATAATTAAATAATTATTTAATTGGAAGACTAAGGTTATATTATTATTAGATTATAATAAGTGAGATTGGGAGAATACGTCAATACGTGAAATAGAACAGAAGAAGCGTAGAAGAGAGAGAGAGAGGAGAAAGAACACTAGGAAGCTAGGGCAAGAAGTTTCATCCATAGAAATCAAGAATCAACCAAGAATCTAAGGTAAGGGGAGATTATAACTCTATAAGAATTTGCCTAATGACGGGGCATTATAGAATTTAAGTTGTATAATCGTATGTTTTGATTTCTCCATATTTGATTGTTTTTGGGTTTTGTTCCCGTTGATGGAATTTTGGTGATTTTGGTGTGTTTTTATGTGATTGAATGATATGAATTGGTTAGAATTGGTAGATGAATGTTGATTAATAATAAACCTGTTAAAAAGATGAATTTTGATGTGAAAATTATGAATTTTGGGTGTTGAGACATGGAAGGTTGTAAGCTGGAAGTTGTAGAAATTACCACTGTTATTGCGGGATAACCGGTTACCCGAATATCGTAACTGATTACCATATCAACGGTTGAAACGAGGTTTAGCTACTGTCCTGCGGTAACCAGTTCTCATAAGTGGGTAATCGGTTACCATGATGAATTTTGAAAAGTAACGAGGCTACTGTCCTGCGATAACTGGTTACCACTACTACTGATAGCATTTTTGGGAAAACTTCTAAAACCCGTAACATTTGCCTCGGGTGTCCGTTTGACGCGCCGTTTGGACCATTGGAAAGATAAAATAATTTCCTATTTTATAAAAATTATTTATAATGCAGTAGTTAATTATTTCATCAACATTGCTACCAATCTGTAGGTGGTTTTTGATTTGTATGCCATGAATTATGTTGTGGTTAATTGCGATGATTATTTTGACTTTGTGACACGAGTTATATGATGATGATGATGATGATGATGACGAACGGCATGTATTTGCGAAATTGTGATGAATAATAGAGATGAATGCGACGTATGTTATTTCATGATAGTGTCTCATACATTCATAAAGTGAAGGCCTGTATTGGCGAGCAAAGTTGATTTCCCTAAATTGGCATTATTGCGAAAAGGATTCTACCCTGATTGGTACTGTTAGAACATAGTTTGATTCTACAACCCTCGTAAGAGTTTTGATGATAACAAACACAAAGAACAAATATGCCTCTAAAATTATGTTCTATTTTGTACAGAAGTTCTGACGGAAGTGGATCAGAATTAAGCTACAAAGGTGTTCATGTTGTGTATGTAGACTGATATCAGAATGTTCTGATGAATGAAGATAAGAATTTGCGCTAAAGAGAAATACATCTTAACTCCGAATGGAAGTCTAACGCTGCAAACAAGACCATATGATTTTGACCTTCCAAGTTCTGAAGTAACGCAGCAAGCAGATTCCTTATGTTCTGAAGCGTTACTATTCCATCAAAGCAGTATCAGTTGCAAAGACTACAAACAGACAATGATCTTCATATTATGGAAAGTGCATTAACTGTCAATTATCAAGTTTCCATTTGCACATATTGCTACGCCTATTTAAACAAGCATCAAGGTTAAATCGTTCACGATTTACATCTCTTCTAATATACAATCTCTCAATGCTGCTACTCATATTTATACTATTATCTAAAATTGTGTAATACACCACAAGTTTGTGATACAATTTTTGTAACCAAAAACATCTTGTACATAGATTAATTCTTATTTTTGTTAGTGAATTTCCTTGAGATAAACCGGGTTGTGGTTGTACTCAAGAAGACTTTAGCAGTTGTCAAAGTAGAATTGTAATCATTTTGGTTAGTGAATTAAGACCTCGTTAGAGAGAGGGGAAATCACCTTGGCGGGTGGACTGGAGTAGTTTGAGATCAAGCGAACCAGGATAAAAATCATCGTGTCATTTGCATTTGATTTTAAAGTTTCAATTCAACCCCCCCTTCTTGTGCTTTTCACTTCTTCAATTGGCATCAGAGCGCCTGGTTCTGAGTTCATACACTTAACCGTGTCAGAACAAGATCCAAGCTAAGAAAAACATTATTGTGGGACCAAGTCAGAACATCAGCACTGACTATCATGATGATAAAGACAGAATCAACAGCAAACCTCCAGTCTTTGATGGAGATAATTTTGACTACTGGAAAGATAGAATTGAAAGCTTCTTTCTAGATCATGATGTTGATTTATGGGATATGGTAATCGATGGATACATGCATCCAGTGGATGAAAATGGTCAAAATATTGATAGAAAAAGAATGTCTGACCATCAAAAGCGTGACTTCAGAAATCATCACAAGGCCAGAATGATTCTACTTAGTGTCATCTCATATTCAGAGTATGAGAAGATCTCAAACAAAGAGACAACTAAAAACATGTTTGATTCTCTGAGAATGACGCATGAAGGCAACATACAAGTTAAGGAAACCAAGGCCCTTGTGCTCATTTAGAAATATGAAGCCTTCAAGATGGAAGAAAGTGAATCCATTAAAGCAATTTTCTCAAGATTCCAGATTCTAGTTCCTGGGATGAGAGTTCTTGACAAAGGGTATTCAACTGTTGATCATGTAAATAAGATCATTAGAAGTTTACCGAAGCAATGGAGGCCAATGGTCACTACTCTCAAGCTGGAAAAAGATCTCAACAAGATATCTCTGGAGGAACTTGTCAGCTCACTCAGAAGTCATGAGATAGAGTTCGAAGATGACGAGCCTCATAAGCAAGGTAAGCCTTTAGTGTTAAAATCTACCAAAAAATTTGACTCTAAAGTTTTACAGGCTATGGAAGAAACCTCTGATGGATCCTCACCAGAAGAAGACGGATTGTATCTTCTCTCCAGAAGAGTCAATCAGTTGTGGAAGCAGAGACAAATAAAATTCAGAAACTCCAGAAGAACATGGAATCATAATGAATCACCCTCTGGATACAGAAAGTCTGAATCCTCCTCTAGATACAGAAAGTCTGAACCCTCCTCTAGACACGGAAAGTCTGAATCTTCTTCTGGTCACAAAAAGTCAAGCAACAGGGACATCGTCTGCTATGAGTGCAATGAACAAAGGCACTACAAAGGCGATTGTTCAAGGCTTCAGAAGGAGAAACCCAAAAAGAAGTTCTTCAAGGAGAAGAAGAAAAGTCTCATGGAAATATGGGATGACTCAGATACTTTTGATGCAGACACAGAGTCAGAAGATGAAGAGCCAACATTGATCTTATGGCCAATGTGATAGAAGACAGTGAAGCATCTGGGTCTGAATCAGAATCATACACAGAAGAGGTATTTCCTGACTTTACTGTTAACTTTAGTAAAGCTGAATTAGGAGAAAGTCTAAGTGAAATTCTGGAAAGATATCAGCAGCTTCGAGTGAAATTCAAGAACCTGAAAAAGGATCTTGTTTCTGACTCTGAAGAAACTGAGAGTCTGAGATTAGAAAATTCCGAGTTAAAAGAAAAGATTTCAAAACATGAAAATGATTTACAAAACTCTTAGAAGGAAACAATCTAAGAGGTTCCCAATAATGTTGATAAGATCATAAAGGAATATGATCATAGCTTTCAGAAGTTTCTGGCTAAAAACATAGATAGAAGCAAGATGGCTTCAATGATCTATGGAGTTAGCAGAAATGGAAGAAAAGGTATAAGATACCAAGGTAAAGTATCCCAACCTAAGAAAGTCATGGACTTAGTTATTAAACGCACACCATTAAAATCTCATTTCACCTATGGGCACACACATGATTTGAAATACACCAATAATGATTATTCTGCTAAACCAAAATTCAAACAGAATTTTGGTAAAACTAACAAACAAGGACCCAAAAAGATATGGGTACCTAAGGAAAAATTATATATGTAGCAGATATCTTTGACAGCAAGACTAAAACACCAGTCATGGTACCTGGACTCTGGATGCTCTCGACACATAAGTAGTCAGCGGTGTTTATTGATTTGATCTTTTCCATGAAAAAGGAAAAGAGTTAGTCATATGCAATGTCATGATGTATGAAATGCATTGTGATGATGTTCTCAAAATAAATGAGATTATGTTGTATGCGATGTGCATGTGCATGTCATGATATATGAATATGGAATGCTATTGCAATATTTCTTAGTCTGGGAAAGTAAATCCCAGACTACTGCTGGATAGTATTGGGAAGCTGAATCCTTCATTTCCACTGGGGATGATGAATGGAGATGATTTTCCGGGGATTCACTCTTTCTGTTTGAGTATATTCTACCGGGGATTGACTCTGCTTGAGAATAACTCTGGAGGGAGATGCTTTATTGGAAGATTTTGCCGATGTAGAGAAATAAACTCTGTTGGGGAATGAAATTCCACAGTTAGAGAAATAAATTCTACTTGGGAGGAGGTTTTATAAACTGTTTGAGATTATAAAACTCGGCTGGGGAATACAGATTTAAGTTGGAGAAGGTAATTCCTGCTTGGGGAAGAGGGGATCAAAACTCTTGTTGTTTCTACTCTGTGGGGAACATAGACGTCATGGGGTCGTATGTAACAGTCACTTTGTCTCAAACTGTCTCTGCCCCTGTACCTGCTGGAGGGAGTAATTGTCGGGACTACAAATTGTCTTTTTATACTTTGCCCCGTTTCTTAAAGTCATTAGCAACTTGTCTTTCTGTTTTTTATGCAAGTATTTGTGAACAGTAATCATATTCAAATGCATATGTCAAGAATAAGTCATTGGACGTTTTTGCTAAATAAAATAGAAAAATAAAACAAATAGTTTTGGTACTTTCAAGGAATGATTTGTATTGATTTTTTTAAGTTCGCCTATAACAGGCATTTTGTACAAAGAGACTGACGTTCTAGTATGAGAACACTGTCGTAAGAAATAAAAACTACACAAAATAGTGTACAAAGAGAAAACAGTTATGTGTAATAATCCCATTGAGTTTCAATTCTGCTATTTCCCCTATGTCCCTGAGCATCTCATCACTTTGCTACTCGCCCGAAGATGGCTGGATTGATCGATACCGTTTGAGCTTGATAGTTGATACTGAAGTCTGGTCTCAAGGTGATCCAATGGGACATAGTGATACGCTTGAAATCCCTAATTTTTTCCTGGACCGCCCTTTCGAGTTTTCGGTCCACCGAGATACCCTTTTTTGCTCAAGCCTCCTTTTCAAGTTTTCGACTTGCCGGGTGTACAAATTTTTTTGTTTTTATCCGTAGTTTTTCCCGAACCCTTTCGGTTCACCGGGATGCCCTTATTTTTGCCTAGGCCAGTCAACCTGGCAGGTCTTTATTTACGCGTAGTATCTTTTCACTATGTCCGCATTCACAGGGTGAGGAAGGTCGTCACCATCCATGGTGGTCAGAATCATGGCTCCACCATAAAATATGCTTTTTATTACAAATGACCCTTCATACGTAGGAGTCCATTTTCCCCTGGGATCACCTTGTGGCATTGTGATACGCTTGATTACTAGATCACCCGCTTGATATACTTGACGTATGACCTTTTTGTTGAAAGCCTTGATCATTCGCTTTTGATACATTTGACCATGACAGACAACAACAAGCCTTCTCACATCAATCAAATTCAGTTGATCAAGTCGAGTCTGGATCCAATCATCTTCGTTCAAAACCGCATCCTTCATGATCCTGAAAGAAGGGATTTGGACCTCAATAGGTAGGACAACCTCCATACCATACACCAGAGAATAAGGTGTTGCCCCTGTTGACGTACGCGCTGAGGTGCGGTAACCATGAAGAGCAAATGGTAACATCTCATGCCAGTCTTTGTATGTCACCGTCATCTTCTGTATGATTTTATTAATATTCTTGTTAGCAGCCTCCACAGCGCCATTCATCTTCAGTTAGTAAGGGGAAGAATTATGATGCTGGATCTTGAATTATTTACAGAGTTCGATGATCATTGTATTATTGATATTTGTACCATTATCTGTAATGATTCTCTCTGGCACACCATACCGATAAATCAGGTTATGCTTGATAAACCGCGCCACAACATTCTTGGTAATAGTAGCAAAAGAGGCAGCCTCAACACACTTTGTTAAGTAATCAATGGCCACTAGGATGAAGCGATGCCCATTGGAAGCGGTAGGTATAATCTCTCCAATCATGTCAATTCCCCATATTTCTAAGGGCCAGGGAGCCGTCAAGACATTCAGGGGAACCAGAGGTACATGTACTTTATCAACATAGATCTGGCATTTGTGACAAGTTCGAGAATGTTGATAACAATCTGCTTCCATAGTGGACCAATAGTATCCTGCCCGTAGGATCTTTTTAGCCATGGTGTATTCACTAGAGTTGGTGCCAAAGTTACCTTTGTGTAAATCTGTCATAATCCTTTCTGCTTCTCTCTTGTCTATGCACCAGAGTAAAGTAGAGTCATGGTTGTGATTATAGAGGATTCTATTACTGAAGAAGAACTTTGCGGAGAACCTTCTCAGAAACTTTTTATCATTGACAGATGCCCCCTCAAGGTATTCTTGAGCCTCAAGATACCTCTTTACTTCATGAAACCAAGGTTTGTCTGCTACTTCTTCAGTGTCAATCTCATAGCAGTATGCTGGTTCATCCAATCTCTCAATAGTGATCCAAGGAGCCTCGTTGTCCCACTTGACCTTGAATATATATGACATAGTAGTCAGCGCATCCGCTAACTGATTCTCTTCTCGTGGAAAATGTTCAAAGGTGACCTCTTCAAAGTGTGGATGCAATGTAAGCACATGTTCCTTGTAAGGGGTGAGATTAGGGTGCTTCGTGTCCCACTCCCCTTTGATCTGACTTATTACCAAGGATGAATCCCCGAAAATGCTCAAGAACTTGATCCTTAGGTCAATAGCAGCTTTGAGACCCATGATGCATGCTTCATACTCCGCCATGTTATTGGTGCAATTGAAACATAATTTGGAGGTGAAAGGAGTATGACAACCCTCAGGAGATATGATCATAGAACCGATGCCATTGTCGAGTGCGTTGGAAGCTTCGTCAAAAACCATAGTCCATCGGGATCCTTCCTTAGGTCCTTCATCCGGTCCAGGTTCTTCATAGTCAGTCACCAGCATAATATTCTCATCCGGGAACTCAAAATTCATGGACTGGTAGTCATCCACAACCTGATGAGCCAAATTATCAGCTAGTACACTTCCCTTGATTGCTTTCTGGGTTGTGTATTGGATATCATATTCGGTCAAGATCATTTTCCATCTTGCTATTCTTCTAGAGAGAGCGGGCTTCTCGAAGATGTACTTGATCGGATCCATCTTGGACATCAACAAAGTAGTGTGGGTCAACATATATTGTCTCAGTCAGCGAGCAGCCCATGCCAAAGCGCAACAGGTTTTCTCGAGCAGTGAGTATCTTGTCTCACAGTTGGTAAACTTTTTGCTAAGGTAGTATATTGCATGCTCTTTTTGACCGGGCTCGTCATGCTTCCCGGGCACACACCCTATTGATTTATCTAACACTGTTAAGTACATTATCAAAGGTCTTCCTTCAATCCGAGGCATCACAATTGGAGGCTCTTGAAGGTATTCTTTGATTCTCTCGAAGGCGGTCTGGCATTCGTCATTCCATTTTACCACTTGATCTTTCTTCAGGAGTTTGAAGATTGGCTCACAAGTAGTAATTAAATGGGAAATGAACCTGGCAATGTAATTTAGGCGTCTCAAGAAACCTCTAACCTCCTTCTTAGTATGAGGAGCAAGCATTTCTTGTATAGCCTTCACCTTTGTAGGATCTACCTGAATACCCTTGTCACTGACAATGAAACCTAGAATTTTACCAGACCTTACCCTTAAGGTGCACTTGTTCGGATTTAACCTCAACTTGTACGTCTTCAACTTATCAAACAACTTTTTTGGATGACCAAGGTGCTCTTCCTCAGTTTGAGACTTGGCTATCATGTCATCAATGTAGACCTCTATCTCGTGGTGAATCATATCATGAAACAAAGATACCATGGCTTGCTGATAGGTTGCCCCGACGTTCTTCAACCAAAACGGCATCACTTTGTAACAGAAAGTGCCCCATTGTGTGACGAAGGTTGTCTTCTCCATGTCTTCGGGTGCCATCTTGATCTGATTGTAACTAGAGAAACCGTCCATGAAGGAAAAGATCTTGTGCTGCGTAGTGTTGTCAACCAGAACGTCAATATGGGGAAGCGGGAAGTCATCCTTGGGGCTTGCCCTGTTCAAATCTCGGTAGTCCACACACATCCATACCTTGCCGTCTTTTTTAGGCACCGGGACTACGTTAGCAACCCATTGGGGATAAGAAGTGACAACTATAAACTCAGCGTTGAACTGCTTCATAACTTCTGCTTTGATCTTCTTTGATATTTCAGGGCGCATACGATGGACCTTCTGATTTACTGGAGGGCAATCTTTTTTAGTTGGTAGACGATGGACCACAATATACATGTCTAGCCCTGGCATATCTTCATATGACCAGGCAAAGATCTCAACATAATTATGCAACATTTGTATCAATCGCTGTTTGACACTGAGCTCCAAATTTGCGCCTATCTTGAACTCTTTTCTGTTCTCTTCTGTGCCCAAATTTACTGTCTCAACTGGCTCCTCATGAGGCTTTATAGCCATTTCTTCCTGCTGTAATAATCTGGCAAGTTCTCCGGGTACCTCACAATCTTCCTCACCTCCGTCCTCGACTTGGTTAATCAGATTTTCAAAGTCATAACTGGAAATAGTTGAATTGTTATCAATGGGATCCAGAGTGGATATGAATCTGCAGTTTGATATGTGAGTGTGTGTAAGAGCATAGCTGTATATACAAAGTAAAAAAGTAGAAAAGAAGAACAGAGAGCGCAAAATTTGTATGCATAAACGTCCAATGCTTTATTAATGACATATGAAATCGAAACATGATAACCCTAAAAAATAAACCATTATGCCCCGGGTAAGACACGTGGCCATGAAGTTTATAATGTTTATTACATATTCAAAAACAATAAAGACAATTACTTCTGAATAAAATTAATTAGTACAAAATCTTTTGCTGTCCAGTTACTGGGTCCACCGTTGGTAGTAGGGAAGATCTAATTATCCATGTCATCATCACTGTCGTCGTCTTGTACAACGTTGATGCCATGGTTGTTGATATGTAGGGGAGGTCCTTCAGCACAAGCATGACGAACACCCTTTTGAGCCCCTGAAGAGAAACCCAAGCCAAACTTATCAGATTTGTACGGAATATCAGGGAGCTGGTCCCAGATGGTACACCCACCTTCTTCAATAACCGCTTTTTCATCCTTGAGAGAAGCCATCTTCAAGGGAGGTCTGGTGATCTTAGGAAGATTAGCGACAGTTTCAGTTGCAGCCATAGTATGAGGTACCTCTTCGAAGTTCTGACGTGGAGTCTCGATGAACTCGCCATCCATTTCTACGTACCTGAAGGAGTTCAAATGGCTTACCATGTACTCTTCTTCACCGTGTATCATAATTCTTCCTTTCACTGGTTACTTCATCATATGATGCAGAGTAGATGTTACAGCCCCCGCCCCATGGATCCAAGGTTGACCCAACAAACAAGAATAAAATCGTCTGATATCCATCATGTAAAAGGTGGAGTCAAAGGTGTGAAAACCAACTTTGATGGGGATGTCCACCTCCCCGTGCACCATTCTCTTTGAACCATCGAAAGCCCTCACTACTATGTTGCTGGGCTTCAAAGTCAAACCTTCACAATCTAGTCTATCCAGAGCCTTCTTGGGCAGCATGTTCAATGATGAACTAGTATCCACTAAAACATGGGCCAAAGTAGTGCCCCTGGATTCGACAGAAACATGCAGCGCATCATTGTGTTTTCTCCCTCCGGGTGTCAGATCAGCATCATAGAAACCCAAACCATTATCAGCCGTCAAACTGGCCACACAATCTTCAAATTGGTCAGCGGATGTTTCTTGTGGCACATGGGCAGTTTTAAGGAACTTAACCAAAGTCTTCGCATGAGTTTCGGAGCACAACAGTAAGGCTAGCATAGAAATATTTGAAGGGGTTTGCCCCAGCTGCTCGACCATATTGTAGTCGTTGTTCTTGATAATCTTCAAAATTTCTTCCATTTCCTTCTTGGAAGCCTCACAGATAAATTCTGAATGCGCCTTCGTCTGGACATGCTCAATCAATATGTCTTTTCCCTGAGTCTCGACCGACTCGGTGATAGGGGTGTCAACAGGGGTAATCACAGGAATTGTAGTAGTAGTATCAGCAAGATCAAAAGCAGGAATGATCACAGGACTAGTAACAGATTTTGGAGGAGAAATCTCAAGGGAGAATGCTCTTCCACTTCTTGTTATTTTGCTGTTTCCAACAATGTTGCCAATATCGGGATCAGCATTTTCAGAAACCTGGTCTTCAACAGCCAGCAGGACTTGCTTGACGTCGTGGTAGTAGACGTCACCCCCATAGTTCCATGGAACAATTTTGTCCGAGGAGTATGGGATCGGCCCTGGAATGGTGATAATCGATGGATCCAACTTCGGAGCAGATGTAATCCTGACAGGTCTTTTGGTGGAGACCCTGGGAGGATTGGCGGAAATGGTTATGATTGAAATATCTTTGTAAGAAATAGTCGGAACGGGAGTCTTCTCAAACAAAATTTCTCTACCATCCATCAGGCGGTGAACACCTTCCTTCAACAAATGACAACCATTCGTTAGAGATAAACATGAGTGGCAACCTTCGCCACAGCCCAAAAATAAACCGACTTTCAACAAGTTCCACTTAACGGTCATGAGAGGAGTAACAAACTCCTCAACAGAAGTAACAAACACATCATCTTCAATATCATTAACACCACGACCGTGCTTGGGCATAAGAGCAGTGATAACATTTGTAATCTCAGGGGCATCAAATTAAATTTCCTTTTCCTCGAGAAGGTCTTGCACCTTGTTTTTCAAAGCCCAGCAGTCATTGGTATCATGGCCTGGACTTTCTGAATGGTAAGCATAGCGAGCATTAGGTTTGTAGTGGAGAGAGGCAGTATTAGGATTCTTCGGAGCTTCCCTCAAAGTTACCAGGTTGGACTTCAATAATTATGGAAAAACTTGAGACAAAGTCATATTTATCCGGGTGAATTGCCTTATGGGTCTTTCCGCTCTGGGTTGAATATTTCATTATTGAGTAGTGGCCGACTTGGATATCATAACAGCCCCTACCGTTGGACGGCGCTCGGTTCTGTCCTAATTCCTTTGGCTATAAGTGGCACTAACTTCCTTCTTCCAAGAAAATGGCTTCCTTATTTTACTGGAGGACGCGACCTTTTGAATCTTACCACTCCTAATCCCATCTTCCACTCTTTCTCCTATCAAAATCAATTCAGTGAAGCCAGTTGAGGAACTTTGAATCAGATGATTGAAAAATGGACCAGACAGGGTACTGAGAAACATATCCACTAGCTCCCTATCAGACATGGGGGGTTGAACTCTTCCTGCTAAGTCCCTCCACTTCTGAGCATAGTCTTTAAAGCCCTCGCTCGATCCCATATACATACTTTGGAGTTGTGTACGGGTGGGAGCAAGGTCTGCGTTATACTGATACTTCTTGTAGAAAGCAGCAGCCAGGTCTTCCCAATTACGAATGTTGGCCCTTTCCAGCTGGTAGAACCATTTTAGTTTAGTTCCGGATAGACTATCTTGAAAGAAGTGGACCCATAAGTCCTTGTCATTAGTGTGAGGCTGGATCTTCCTCACATAAGATCGAAGGTGCATCTTGGGACATGAAACCCCATCATATTTGGCGAACACCGGCACCTTAAACTTTTGTAGGATGACGACCCCAGAAACCAAACCTATCTCTTCAAAATTCAGACCTGGTACCTTCTAGACCTCTATTGCATTTAAACGATCCTCCAGTTGTTTGTATTTTTCATCAGCAGGAGGATACTGCTCCTCATCATAGTCAAATTCATCATCATATTCTTTTAGACTGGAGTCTTACTCTCTTGTTTCCTCTTCTTAATTGTCTCCTTCCTTTGATGAAGTTACAAGTTTAGAGGCTCTCCGCACTGGTCCTCGGATCCTTCTTCCCAAGTTCACCACACCAGTTGGCTTCTTTGCCTTCTTCTTTTCTTTAACAATCAAGGCTTTCAGTTCTTCTTGCCCCTTGGCCAGAGCCATGATCATCTATTGAAACTGAGAATTTTAAGTTTGTAGATCCTTCACTGTTTGTTCTAGAGCCATTGCTGAAATAAACAGCGAAGAAGATGAGAAACCTGCTTTGAAACCTGCTTATGCAATGATATGTATGATATATATACGCAATATTTTCAAGGATTCCTAAGACTTAAATTTTCTTACACAAAAAGAGAACAAACATTAATCATTTTCAGATTGTTTTATTGATCACCATAATGCCTCTTGGGCTTACAAAGGAGATAACAAAGAAAAAATAACTCTCTAAGCAAAGAGACTCAAGCTTCCCACCGACGCATCCTCTTTAGTGCAATTTAAGCATTTATACTCTTCTCCTCGTGAAGTAACCTGGTGAGATCTAAAACCTTCTTCACGCTGGTGTAGAATTGGGTTTCAAAGGTATCCTGTTCTTCTTTGAGTTGGATCCAGGATTTACGTAGCTCCTCAAAATCAGTTGGCATGTCAGGATGAAGCATAACGTAAGGAGTGTCTCCCTCAACAGTTGGCTCCATAATCACAGTTAAGATGGCGTGGTAAGGCATCATAAGACATTGAGCACGAGCTCACACCCATTTCAGGAGGCAATTCACCCAACTCAACATGTCGCTGTTTCAAGCTTTACAACGCCTGTTGAGATTGAATCTGATCACATTAAGGGCTCATCCCCGGAACCCCAACACAGCATCTCCTATCTATGATCCCAATAAAAGGTGTGCCTACCACTCTGCCTGTCCAGGACATGATACAAATGAGTGTTGGGCTCTGAAGAACAAGATCCAGGACCTGATTGATGAAGGGGCATTGGAGTTCACACAAGATGGTCAAGCTGAGTTTTTCTACCATCCCTCCAAGGCTCATCATTTGAAGTAACAAGCTCTGAGATGAAAAGACTTTTGTTCATTAGGGTTTTCAAGTTGTAATTTTCTTTTGTTCAAACATTTACTCATGTTAAACATTGTTATTTCATTAACGCATCGCATATGTCTGTTTTGAAGCAATATATTCGTATTCACTATATGCAAATGATTTTCATATTTTTTCTGATGATCAACGCTTGATTAATAATTCTAAGCCTCTTGAGGGAGGATGACGAAAACGATACCACGATCCTTACAGTATGCTTTTGAACAGACCCCGCTGATGAGGTACAGGCATTGTTTCAAATCCCTAAACACTGGAGTTATAAGGAAGATAATCCCTCGTCAACCCCTCTGAGCCAAAGAAGTAGGAGTTTTTCTTTTCGAAATTTAAAAACCCTTAATCATAACCTGGGGCAGGGTAGTCTCTCAGTTGATCCAGGTGTATAACGAATGGCACCAAAGAGGTCCTTACAAAAACAAAGAAAGACAGTGATGGTTCCGAATAATCAATAAAGGAAGGCAGTCAGTATATCTCAAAAATGAAAACCCAATAAGTCAAAACCTATGAAGGAGACTTACAAAACGGTGGCATCCCGTTGACTGTAATCACAAAAGAAACAGTTCAGGCAAAATTTAGGGATAGCAAAATCAAAAGAAAGAGGTCATACAAACCCTCAACAATAACAAAAGAGGATGACTGCCTATTCAGAATAAATCATCAATATCTGAACCATCATTGGAATGTCAGGATAAAGATTCAATCAAGGTCTAACGTATGATCAACTGAGTTTAGGTTTGGAGAACATCACGAAGAGCGGGTGGGTACAAATAAATTTGAGCTTTTATCCTTTGTTTCTTAAACCGTGAACCAAGCCACGTTATAACCCTTAAAAGTCCTAGCTGAAGTACGGGTTAGTTCGAAAGCATACTGTTACGAAAGGTATCCTGACTCCTTAAGGCCTACGGTAAATACGGAGTTGACATCACGTTTTACAAACATTCACTTGTTTTATGAAAAAGAATGCATTTTCAAAATCTTCAAGACAGACATAAGCTTTGCATTTTTAACATAACTTTGTTTGCATATGAATACTTGTTTGAGCAGCGGGGAAATTCGCACGATGAATACCTAGTGAACAAAAGCATTTCCAATCAAGGGGCATGACATGATCATGGTACATCATCTGGGGCAGTCCAATCAAGATTCGGAGAATCTCTCAAAGGCCAAATATCCTGGGGAAAATCTCCGCCTGAGTCACTTGGGGCATTCCAACAACGAATCTTGCCTGATCAAACACCTTCTGGTGGCATGACAAAATACTTCTAACAGGGGCACCTCCCTACATCCTGAGAGCATGGACATAGTCGAGAAAATACTACGCAAAATCAAAGACCCGCTAGGTTGACGTACCTAGGCAAAAATAAGGGCTTCCCGGTGAACCAAAAGGGTTCGGGAAAAATAAGGGATGAAATGAAAAGATCTGTACACCCGGAAAGTCGAAAACCTGAAAAGGCGGCTTGGGAAAAAATGGGTATCCCGGTGGACTGAAAACCCGAAAGGGCGGTCCAGGAAAAAGTTAGGGATCAAAGCGTACGACTATGTCCTGTCATCTTGTCACATGCCTACCAGAAGAAGGCTGGTCCATCAACAACTATCAGCACCTCACAGGTCTTCCTCTCCCACCTCAGAAACAGGGGCAATGATGAGTTGTCCAAACGATCTAATTGCTCTGTCCATCAAGGTACTAAGATAGGTTCGGCTGAAGAACAACCAAGACACCTTAATTCCCCAGAGAGTGAGTCAGCAAGCCAGTACACTCTCCCCGAGCAAAGTTACAGTCAAACTTAAGGAAGTTGGGTATCCTCCCGCAGATCTCAACATTCCCCAGCACTATACGGGCATTCTTAACAAGCATCCCCGGCAGTCTTAGTCTAAAGATTGTTCCCCGGAGGTATATCAGGCAGTCAATGGAGTCACTTCCCCAATACAATTCAAAACTTCCCCCAATAGAGTCCAATCTGGTTCCCCAGGAAAGTTGGAATCCATCTCCCTAAGCAGTAAGCTTATCCCCAGTAGATTTTGGAAGCTTATCCCCGTAGAGCACGAACGCGTCGCCCGGCTTTATTCAAAGAGTTATTTCCCAACCAGGATATAATTGGGTTATCCTGAGCCAAAAGCCACGGAAAGATCGTCCTCGGCAAAGTCTCCTTATCCCCAGCGAAGTCTATTAATACTTCCAACATAACAATGGTATCCCCAGCGAAGTTATCATCAAATCTCAGCGAAGTATCTATCCCCACAGAGTATTGCTCTCCAGCAAGATCGTTAGAGTACTTTTCTCCCCGCAGAGTTTTCCATTCGCCAAGTTTATTCCCCAATGGAGTTATCTTCTCCTACCGGTATTCTTGCAACTATCATCCCCAGCGGAAGCAAAAATCTATTCTTCAACATCAGCCCAGGATATGATTTCCCGGCACCCGTCAAGGATTTATTTTCCTAAGACGAAAACATACATTCATAAATATCACTTTTTCATACATTATAGCATGCATCTACGCATCATATCTCACAAATCTCATTTATATTGAGAACATCATTGCTTGATCCATATCATGCATTGCATATGACTGACCTTCACCTTTCAGGAAAGATTCAGTTAAGTTCTCAGCTATATTTCAAGACCTTGACCAGTTCAGTTAAATCGACCCTAAGATTTTTCTGTTTCTTATCCAGTCAAAGGCCTTCTCTGGTTCAGTCAGATCGACCCTAAGATCTCCCTGTTTCTTATCCAGTTGAAGACATTTCAAGACCTAGACCGGTTCAGTTAAATCGCCCCTAAGATTTTTCTGTTTCTTATCCAGTCAAAGGCCTTCTCTGGTTCAGTCAGATCGACCCTAAGATCTCCCTGTTTCTTATCCAGTTGAAGACATTTCAAGACCTAGACCGGTTCAGTTAAATCGCCCCTAAGATTTTTCTATTTCTTATCCAATCAAAGGCCTTCTCTGGTTCAGTTAGATCGACCCTAAGATCTCCCTGTTTCTTATCCAGTTGAAGACATTTCAAGACCTAGACCGGTTCAGTTAGATCGACCCTAAGATTTTCCTGTTTCTTATCCAGTCAAAGGCCTTCTCTGGTTCAGTCAGATCGACCATAAGATCTCCCTGTTTCTTATCCAGTTGAAGACATTTCAAGACCTAGACCGGTTCAGTTAAATCGCCCCTAAGATTTTTCTGTTTCTTATCCAGTCAAAGGCCTTCTCTGGTTCAGTCAGATCGACCCTAAGATCTCCCTGTTTCTTATCCAGTTGAAGATTTCAAGACCTAGACCGGTTCAGTTAAATCGACCCTAAGATTTTCCTGTTTCTTATCCAGTCAAAGGCCTTCTCTAGTCCAGTTAAATCGATCCCTAACAGATTTTCCTAATGAAGACTCAGTAGAAGAAATCCAAGATTCTCTCAGCGTTCCTGTTGAGATTGAAGTCGCCCAAAATTCTCTCAGCGTTACTGTTGAGGTTGAAGTCGCCTATGGTTCTCTCCCCGTTACTGTGGAGGTAGTAATCTTCCCAAGATTCTCTCAGCGTTCCTGTTGAGGTAGTAATCGCCCCAAGATTCTCTCAGCGTTCCTGTTGAGGTAGTAATCGTCCAAGGTTCTCTCACCGTTCCTGTTGAGGTAGTAACCATCCCTGGTTCATTCATCACCTTTTGAAGCTCCAGATTCAACTCCTGTAACCAGTCAGGGTACATCCTACAAAGAGTTTGAAGACCAGCTCCTGTAACAGGTCAGGTAATCATTTTTCTTTTTCAGGTACGCAAGCTCTCGCTAAGGAATCTCTTACGCGATCGACATCCGGATGGCATCTATAAGCCCATCCACCATCCATCATCTCTCAGCATGGCATATATAAGCCCATCATCCTACCCATCAATCCCCAAATGGCATCTATAAGCCCATTCCCATCATCACACTGCTACTATGTGAGCGCAAATTTCTGGGCACTCTAGTGTTCAATCATCTTCTACCTTCGGATTACAAAAGGCACGTCAGCCAATCTGCATCCTCAGGTCTAAGAAGATTGAACAGGGGCAACTGTTGTACCCCAAAATTTTCCCTCCCATATTCTTCAAGATTTGCAAAGAGCATGCTTCAAAATCTCCCCAAGGGTTGCACAGTTCAAGGGCCTCCTAACAGTCAAAAATTAGGGTTTTGGTTCTGACAAAGAAAATGAAGTTTCCAAGGGTCCAATCAAGTCCCACATGCTTATAAACATTGTCAAGTATCCTCATGTCAAGTTTCAAGACTCACAGCACAAAATTGCACAGTCAAAAACCCTAATTGCACTACAGTCAACTGTAGGGGCAAAATGGTCATTTGACAGTCAAAAGTTCAAATTTTTGGTCAACATCTTATTTTGAAGCCACAAAAATCATTTGATCAATGCTTGATCATGATTCTCAAAGCTTGGCTCAAAAAGTCTTAAGATGCAAAAGTTTCCATATTTGGACAGTTGAAAAAGTCAACTGTAACTTGACCAAGGCATAACTTCCACATGGATTATCAGAAAAATTCCATCCAAAGCTCATTTTGAAAAGAAATACATTTCCTACAACTCCTCTTCACACTTCAAGTCCAAGAAATGCTCTCACAAAAAGTTATCAATTTCAACATTATAGGTCATTTTCAAAAGTCAACAAAAAGAGACTTTAAGTCAAAGGCCATAACTTGGGATTGGTAAATCAAAATGACATGGGACCAAAGGCATTGGTTATAGGACTTCAAGACCTTTCCAAAATGTCAAAGAACATGATCAAAGCTTAAAAATTGAGCAAAATATGCCTTGTGGAAGTTGGGAAATTTTTGGGTATTTTGAAAAGTCAACTTTGCTTCAAAAGCCTTAAAATTGCTAATGGGCCACATTTTCTTCCAAGATTCATCATCCACAGCATGTGCACGACCATTTGGCCCAAAGGGGATTTATTCACCATTTTTATTTATTTATTTGAATTTTAATTGCAATTAATTCATTTTAATTAATTAAAATGTGGAAAAAATACTAAACCAATGCAATCAAATCTTTTTATGCAGTACAATCACTCATGATTCACTCAAGATTCGTGCACAACTCAAATGGGGAAGATTGGACATGATTGGTATCAAATATGCATGGAAAAGATTTGAAAGTATATGCATGAAAATCAAATATCTATTCCATCAATACAAGGATTCTTTGGATCAAAAACTCAACCCTAATCCATCCTCATATAAGACTGATCAAAACCCTAGTGCAAAAAACCCTCCAAGCTGCGCCCAAAGCTGAAGAAAAACATTGAAATTTTTATGGAAAAAGTGAATACTGAAAACACGATTGCAAGGGGTTTCAAGGAAAAATATTAACTCCAGTGCATTCCTGAGGCTTCAAGGAACATATACTGATCAAAACCATCAATTCTAACATTAAGAAACGGTAGAACAACCTCGTCCTGTTCACACTTTTTTTCATATTCTTGAATCATAATTCATGCATTATTTGCAATTTTTAATATTGAATTTGTGTTCATTGGATCATTCTAAAGCTAACCATATGTTTTGATTGAGTTTTTATGCATCGTACGCGATTTCGCCATTGAAGCACGCTAGGGTTCCTCAAGCTTCAAATTGGGCATTTTCGAATACTGTAAAATTAGGGCATCCCAGTACCATGGCTAAACTCAGGAAGCTTGGACGAACTTAACCCACTAATCGCGCCTAATTTATATAGCAAGATGGGCTAATCGCTATTTTTGAAAAGCTTGCATTCTGGGGGGTTTAAAACCCCCGCTACTTCTTTTTATTGCAGGGATGAAGGAAGAAGAAGATTAGGTGGCGAACAATGGTTGGGTAATTTGAATTCAACGCGCGTTTTTTTTTATTTCTATGTCACTAACCAATTTTCCCTTATGTTATTTGTTTGTCATTCCCTATACAACGCGCGCAGTTAGCACAATTGGCAGGGCTTCAGTGTGGTAAACATTGGGACCTGGGTTCGAACCCCAGGTCCCCCTTCTTATTTCCATATTTTTCTTCTAAACGCGTTTCTATGTAGCTCGTTCCCTGAGGTACACCATGCAGCCTCATGATCTGCCATGCCACACGTCCCACTGCATCCATCCAGTGGCCAGGATTCAAAGCCTATGATATGTCTCAGTCAACGAAGCCACACGCTAGCATGAAAAGTCAAAAGAGGCCTTGGAACATTGGGCCTGATTGCTACAATTTCACCTCCAGTTTGGGGACAGAACCCCCCATTGGTTTGCTTTTCATTCTTTTTCATATTTTTCTATTTTTATTTGTTATAATTAGTTTTAATGTAATTCTTTAAATTGATTTATTTTCATAAAACATAAAAATAGTAAAAAATCAGAAAGACAAAATAAAAAAATATTTTATTCAAATGTTATTTTTTTGTAAATAAAACCTTTATTAATTGATTTAGTTTTAAATTCTAGGCATAATTTTAAACATTTTCTTAATAAATTTAAAATTTGTAGAATTAGGTTTTAATTACTTTTATCTTTTTCTTTTCTTTTATCACCACTAATAATTAATTATTTATTTTTATAAATCAAATTGCATTAATTAATTAGGTTTAATTTTAGGTTCAATTTTAATATTTTTTCTTAATAATTAAAAATAGTTAGAATTAGGGTTAATTAATTTCTTAGTTTCATTTAATTCTCATTAAAAATCCATAAATACAAAAACTCAAAAAATCTTTTCTTTTTTTTACTTTAATTTAATTAATTTGTTAATCATAAGTTAATTTCATTAAAAAGGGTCCAACGCCCTCGCATTCGATCGCAATTCCAATTCGCGCGTTTATTTTATCTCCTCCTTTTATGTAATTCTCCCAAAGCCATGTAAACTTTTTATATTTCTCGCACTTTACTTTATTTTATGTCAAATCGGGTCCTGGATTTAATTTGGCGATGTGGACCCGCGCCTTTGTAATAGTTTAGGAACTTTATATTTCTCGCAACTTTTTAACTGCTAATAAATTGCATGCAAGAATGAATGTCAAAATAAAAACAAAGCGTAGATCACCCCTGGCATGAACAAGACAAAATATATGAAAACGACACACAAATCACACACCACCCCTAGGGTACGCCTCACTGTTGCCTTGCCTCTCGAAAGGTGATCGTCGAGTAGAGGATGTTTTAGTAAGTCCTCATGATCCAGGAACCTGGCATGAGGGTAGCTTCTAAGGTATCTTCCTATTGCTCTGGTGATCACCATGTCCCGAACTTCGAATTGACCCGAACACCTCCAACGGTGGTGCTACCTACCTCTCAATGGTGGGATAGCACTACTTTTAAGGACATCTACACAGACGAATTCCTTAGGGTAGGTAGACGACTCTAGATACTTGCTCTAATTTCAAAAACAAATCAAAAATACTTTTCACACCGACACACTTTTCAAAAAGCTTTCGAAAGCAATTTTTCAAACACTCTTGAGGACCGATACAAGAGTCGAACTGGAATTTTCAAAGAAACTTTTTAAAACCCACAGTTGAAAAGCAAACAAACCTTTTGAAAACACAAGTGAGCAAGTATATAAGAGCCCATGGATAACCATGGATAGAAAGGGTGCTAACACCTTCCCTTTCTATAATCTACCTCCCGAACCGAGAGCAATCTCTATAAGGAATTTTTCTGTGCTTTTGTCCTTTCCATTTGGAGAAAATAAAAGATGGTGGCGACTCTTGCTTCTGCGACATTTCACGAACCAGCGTTAAACAGTCAGTTCCAGATCCACCGATCACACTCCCCTAATGCCTAAGAGAGAGACATAAGGGAATTCCCCACAACAATCAATGATAGTGATACTCTCTAAGGACTGAGAACACCAATGAATATCCGAATGTGTAAGGGACATTAACCTATGAGACCATCTCATACCCTGCTCATTTCTGAAAACATACCGGGGTAGGTGCGAAATAAACCACTTAGCTAATATAGGAGTGCAAAACAGAAGGGTCCCTCTTCTCTTTAGAGGGCGAGTATGAAGAGAGTGTAGAATATCCCCAAGTAAGGTAGGCACCAAATTATGTGACAGGAAAATATTAACCGCACTCACATCTATGAGTTAGTCCGTGTTAGGAAATAGTATCATCCCATAGATGAGAAGGGCCAACACCTCCTCAAAATCTTGTAAATCCAGGCTATCCCAAAAATAGTGGGCTTTATCAAATAAAAACTTAGCTGGTAATCCTTGGACACTTTTTCTAGTTTCCCAATTTGCCACTACATCAGACTGTTTGTAAAGACAGAGCGTGAGCAATCTCTTCAGGCTTTGGGTCTCTTTCTGTACCGTCGAATGGTAACTGATTAAGGATAGGTACCCCCAATAACTGAGAAAACACCTCCATAATAGAATTTCACATGGCAGGATTTCTGATTTGATAAATCTCATCATCATTTAATGCTCACAACCACTTTTGAGTCTTTATCCAAAGGATTTCCCCACGTGTGGCGTAGAAGTACCTTGGTTGTCCTTGAAAAGCAACTTTTGTACAAAATATTTTAGGGCCCATGCGTTGCTTTTTTCTTTTGGGCTTACTTTTCCTTAATCCCTTCTTGCTAATCCAGCTTGGGCATGGCTAAAAAAATGTCAATTACCACACCTATTTGAACTTACTTCAAGAACAAGTCAGCGCCTAGCATGTGATATTTGTACCCTTGATCTCTCCAAGCTACGAGATCCTTGCCTATAAATTGGAAAAAATTAGCAACTGTAAAGAGGTCAAAAGTTTTGAAAAAAAGAAAAGCCTTGAACCCCTGCAAGAATTCCAAGAGTCCCAAAAAACTACAAAAACCTGTTGGCTTTTAGAGAGAGATTTTCAAAAAGAAAGAAAAGAAAACTGTGATACCCTCGTAAAAAATCCAGAATTCCCAAACAGAAAACCAAAACATTCGTTCTTCCCTTGAACTAAAAGAATTTGGTATTCTCTCTTCCATTGTTCTTGCTGACTCCAGAACATCTGAAGGCAGTAACTCAAGTTCCCAAACACACACTCCAAGTTCAAGGTAAGTCTCCATGACTCTGCATCTTTTCATTCAGAACATCATCAAACATGTAAATATCGTAGTATTAATGTTGTTCATATCACTGCGTAAGTAGAAAAACTGTGGATCAAAACTTCTTAATTAAGGCTAGACCCAGGATCAGAATCAGAACTTCTATAAATTGTTGTGCTTTTATCATTCTGATTTGCGGTTTGCTGAAAACTGAATAAGTTATCGGTGTGCTGATTGATAAAAGGAAAGGGTTGAAATGTAACACAAAACTTCTATGATTTTCTCACTGTTTAAGCATGCAGAACTTCTGAGTTCTCTTCACTGTTTTAACACACAAAACTTTTATGATTTTTCTCACTGGCCTAGCACAATACAAAACTTATGATGTTTCCACTCACTGTTTTAACACGCACAGAATTTCTAAGACTTTCTCACTGTTCTAACGCTCAGAAGTTCAGCACATAGCAACCCAAAACTTTTGTGTCTTTCCTCTAACGTTTATTGCAGGACCTCAAAAGGTATTAATCCAAAACTTCTGATTCCACTGACGTTCCTTTCTGAATCACCACGTGCCTGGTTTTAGAACTTCTGATCCTTGTTGTTTTGCTCACAGCAGCATGCTATTTCTATCTTTCATTTATTTTCCTTTTCATCATTTTTAATATTAACTCTTTTTTTATTAGCATAAAAAGACATACAAATATTTTCTTTTATTAATTAATTTATTTCTTTTTTCATTAAGACAAAAAAACCATTTTCTAAACAAGTCATTTTTCTTTCTTGCATTATTATTTCAATATGGTTGTAATAAATAATTAGGATTTATTTTCTTGCAAACCCCATTCGTAAATTTGTATACCCCAGCCCCCTACTGATCGTAATAGCGTAGGATATTTACTTTCCGTATTTTTATGGCTCTCATATATTATTAGTAACTAGGGTGTGTATGGAAAGATATGAAAATCAACAAATAGATCACCCTAATCAAGACTAAATGCATGCAATCAAATACACTCGCACACTAACACCCTTAGGGAAATCCCACTTTGTGGCCTATCGGAAAAATAGTCATGTCCCTCGAACATGGGCGTTTTAGCAAAGACCCTCGATAAAAGATCGTAGTCCCTCGATGACCCTCGATGTTTCCTTCCGTAAACGATCTATTCCCTAAAATGACATTGCTAAAACTTCACACTGGTTGCCTTCTATGACTATACAAACGTCCCGCGCCTGTCCATTCACATCCAACGATCGGGATTCTTACCAAAACAATGGTAAGATAGCAACGTCTAAAGAAGGAGGAAAAGAACATCTAAGACCTTTTGAGTAGGTAGGTTAGCTCTTAGTTACTCGCTTGCTCACAACAAAAACATTTTATACACCAACACTCTCATTTTGAAACATTTTTGAAAACAACACTGTGTACGCATTCTTATAGAGACGAGAACCGTTACAAAGACACCTTCTCAAAATCACTTTCAAAAACACATTTCACAAACACATCTTTGAACTATTTTCCAAACAAACACTTTGTACGCGTTCTTATAGAGACGAGAACCATTACAAAGATGTTTTCAAAATACTTTCAAAATCCACACCACAAGCACATTCAAACAAAAGCAAGTGATCTAGCGAGTAACTGAGAGCCCATGGAAAACCATGGACGAAAAGGGTGCTAACACCTTCCCTTTTCATAATCTACCGCCCGAACTCAAGAAAACATCTCTAAAGGTCTTTCGTGTGCTTTTTAACCTTTCCTTTTGGATAAAAGAAAAGTCTGTGGCGACTCTTGCAAAACCACAACATTTGCGAACAAAAACACAAAACCTTCAAGTCAGTTCTCCCACTGTATCACACAGCAGCCTCATATTCTCCTTAATTAAATAAAGGGATACCTGTACCAACCAAAGTGTCGCATCAACATAGCCATCGCTTCAACCGTGTCAGTATACCCCGCATAATTTCCATGATCTATTGCTACTTACCTAAAAGGTTTCCCCAGATCCTGGTGTAGGATCTATAATAGCCCAAACAGTACCCTTAAAAGTAAAGCAATCAAACAGACAAAGAAAACAGTTTAGAAATGATCTAGACCCTAAGGTAAATCCCACTTTTATATTTTTCCCCAGCATAGTCTCCAGATCTGTGATACGGTGGCAGAACCGACTGTTATACTGGTTTTGCGTTTTTTGTTTGCAAATGTCGCGGTAAGCAAGAGTCGCCACCGACTTTTCTTTTATCCAACAAAGGAAAGGGTGAAAAGAACATAAAAAGACCTTTTTCGAGATTTTGAGTAAGGGGGTAGATTATGGAAAGGGAAGGTGTTAGCACCCTTTCCATTAGTGGTTTTCCACGGGCTCTTAGGTACTTGCTCAGTTTTTGAAAACTGTTTGTGTTTGTGTGTTTTGAAAGTTTTTGTTTTCTTTATGGTAAATATTGTATCCATCCTCAAGAGTGTGATAAAGCATTTTTGAAAAGATTTTTTAAAGTGTGTAAGTGTAAAAAATTCCAGGTTTGAGCAAGTACTTAAGAGTTATCTACCTACTCGAAAAAGGACGTTCTTTTTCCTTCTTTCCTTTAAATAGCACTATCCTACTATTAGTGAGTAGGTAGCCCTATCGTTGGATGTTGAGGGACTATCGAAAGGAACGTTATGGTCATTGAAGGCAACATTTAAGGATACCTTAGCATTCAAAGGGATTGTCATCGTATAGGCAACATCGAGGGACAAGATTATTTCTCGTAGGAAACTCGAGGGACAGTAAGGGACCATGATCTTTTATGATGACTTTTATATTGATGGTATTTGCTAAGATATGCCTACGTTCGAGGGACATCATTTCCGAAGGCAACCAAGTGAGGAGTACCCTAAGGGTGTAAGTGTGCAATAATGCCTTTTTCAGATATCTGTCTTAAGATTAGTGATCTAATGGTTAATTGATTAATCTTGTCATACACACCTAATTACTAGAAATTATATACAAGCATATAAGGAAATAAAAAGCGAGAAATAAAGTCCTACAGCTATTACAGGGCTTCGGGACAGTTACAGTAATATTTGACTAAAAATATAAAATGCGGAAAATAAAATCCTAATTAGGGCTATTAAAATCCATAGGCAGATACATAATCAGGAAATAAAATGCACGCGCGATAAAATTACAAATCATAGGCAGATAAATAATAATATAAGTGCTCGACATAAAGAAACGTCTAAAAACCCTAATAAAATCCTAAGTAAACAAGAACATATTTTTGTTTGTTTTTTTTATTTGATTCTTTAATAAAATAACTAAGTGAAGTAAATATCTAAAATTTAATTAGAGAAGTAAAAAAAAGGTTGGATGAAATAAATCCTAGTTCTAATGTTTTTGTATTTTTTTTGTTAAGAAAATAATTTAAATTAAATAAAGAACCTAAGTCTAATTTGATTTTAAATTGATAAAATAGTATTAAAATAATTAATTAATTAATTAATTAATTTTAGAAAGAAACTAAACCTAATTATTTTTTATTTTTTATTTTTTATGACTTATTAAAAAAAATATTTTAGAAAATAATAAACAAAATAAAATATATAAAAATGAGAAAATAAACACAACATGGGCCTGGTCAAAAACAAAAATGGGGGTGTGTTATTATCAAAAACGTTAGGCCCAAATCAGAGATTGTGCTGGAATTCAAAGAGGAGTACCTTTGATGGCTCATGGTGCACCTGCATTTGGTAACCTTTTGATCTAGATCAACCAAGTCCTAGTGGTTATAATCTGGAGGCACATGATAGACTGGCGTAGCTGAAGCAATACTGGATCTGTAGTTAACAATGTTAGAAAAATAAAATATTGGACCTGGGACTCGAACTCAGGTCCTCCCCTTCACATACACGCTTCCTTGCCAACTAAACTATCATAACATTCGTTACATAGAGTCCATTAATAATATAATATATAAAAATGTCAATATTGAAAAAAAAACGGAAAAAAAACACGCGCTGATTCAGACAAGCCAATTGTAGGCTGCCACGCATTGTCTTCTTCCCCCTCCATCGTCTTAGACAACAAGGTCTATAGTGACGGTTTTCTGTCTGTCACTCTAACCCCTGCATTTGAAACAAACAGAATACGCAACAAAAATAAATTGTGAGACCATGAATCAACTGGTCTTGTCTCCCTGAACATGATGGTATCAGTAGCCAAGCCTAATTTTGCCTAACAATGGAATCCCCAATTCTAAGGTCCAAACCCTAACAATGGTGGTATTTGATTCCTACATCAAAACTCAAATCTAACCATACAGAAAGCTTGCAAACACAAGAGTGGTTAATAACGCAAACCGTGGGGTTGTTAAAACACGCTTCAGACTGTTTTAGGACTTGGTAATTGCTGGTGTTGTACCCCAAAATTTTCCCTCCCATATTTCTCAAGACATGTCAAGAATAATCTCCAAGTGGCTCAAGTTAGCTCAAGAGTTGGACAGTCAAATCACCTCTTAAGGCAGTCAATTCAAAATTAGGGTTTTGTGTTGCATCAAGGTCCTTACATCCAAATGGCCTCAAATTCTCTCCAATGTCCTAATATGTTCTCAAGTTCATCCATGTCAAATTTCAAGCCTTGCAGAGAAAGTTTGGTCAGTCAATTGCTCAAGAGGTCCAAAAATCGACTATGTTAGGGCAAAAGTCAATTGTGACCTACAAACAGTCAAACATCAAGATTTTTTGTCAACATTCTCATTTTGAAGGTTAATTCATCATTTGATCAAGGGTTGATCATGATTCATCAAGATTGCTCAAGATTCATCAAGATTCAAAAGTTGCTAAATTAGGGTTTTGTAGGAAAAGTCAACTAAAACTTTGACCAAGCATAACTTTCTCATAATTTATGAGAAATGACCCATCCAAAGCTCATTTTGAAGAGGATGCAATTTCCTACAATCCATATTCACACCCCAAGATCAAGAAATTCACTCACAAGAAGTTACAAATTTGGACATTATAGGTCATTTTTGAAAGTCAACAAAAACACCTTTTTTGCCAAAGCTTATAACTTGAGCATGGAATATCAAAATGCGATGAGACCAAAAGGGTTGGTTAGAGTAAATCTCAAGGTTTCTAAAACGTCCAAGCACACTTCCAAAAGTTCAAAATTGAATAAGTTATGCATTGGTGAAGTTGGGCATTTTTCCAAAATTGCCAAAAGTCAACTATCCCCAAAACTTCAAATTTTTTCAAATGGGCCCACTTTTTTCCACTTGATTTGATTTTGTCACACCACACACGTGTCCTATCTTCAATTTCATGGACAATTATTAATGTTTCTATTTTATTTGATTTTTATTGATTTAATTCATTTTAAATCAATTTAAATCCAAATAAAATCCAAATATTAATCAATTGGAATCTTTTTGATCATTACAGGTCTTAATTGATATCATGATTACAATCAAATTCGTACCAAGGCATATCATGCACATAATGTTGGATTTGGACATTTTTGGAAGCTTTGTTAATGGAGGATCAAATCATATCTTGAAACATCAATGCTCATGGATTCAAGCCCAAATTTTTAACCTAATACAATCCTTGTTACATATACAACATGAAGCATACAAGAACACGACCTAGAAGCTGCAAAGTTCACAAAACCAAACTTGGAAAAAAGCTTGAAAAGCTTGAATCTGAAATCGATCTTAGAGGCGTTTCCAAGGCAAAAACTCCATGCTATCATCTTGCTTGACATCTATTGAAGCTAAAGCAACCATTCACAAGCCCTGAAACCTCATTAAACGCACTGTAAGTCTTCTTGAATACCGCCCTGAACATGGAATCGTGATCTCTTGTTCTTGCATCTTTTTGCCCAAACATTAACATATTCATAATCCTTGAATGATTTCCAAGCTATCTGCAATATTTGATTTTATTCTGGTAGCCTGTAAAGCCCTACCCGAAACTAGGGTTTGGGTTTCTTGTTTTTAGGCGTTTTAATTTCAGGAAGAATTGGAACAAACCATGGACATGGACAAACTCAGGAGGACGAGACGAGCATGGTGATGGTCTCAAAATTCGTTTCCATAGCCTAGAGACGATTTTGAGATCGAGACATGGATTTTGTCGCGGATTCAAATCCGCAGGAAAAATAACAGGTTTCGTTGGAGAAGATGAAGACGTGTTTCTTCCCAATTGGCTGGTTTTGAATTTTGGCGCGTTTTTTTAATTCCAGCATATTCATTGCTTTTCATATATAATATCCTTTGTTTATTCCACTAACAATATGAACACATTGGCTGAGTGGTAGTGGAAGGCGTGCATAGTCCAATGGGACCTGGGTTCGAATCCCAGGTCCCCCATATTGCCTATTATTATTTTTCTTCAGCAGATCCAGCGCACTTCAGTCATTATGGTACACCATGCATCATCACTGGATCACTTGCCAGATGGCCTCCAGGCCAAATCCAATGGCCAAGATTGCAGACCCACCATGGTGCCCAGTCAACGTGTCACATGAGATCCAGAAAAGTCATTGAGGCTTGCTGCAAATGGGCCAAACAATTGCTAGATTTACCTCCTATTGGGCCCAACACCCCCCTTGGTTTATTCTTTTTTTTTCCTTTTTCTTATCTTTATTTATTTGTTTTATTATTTATTTTTATTACCATTAACCAAATAATTAATTTTCGTCATAAAATCAGAAAAATCAAAAAAAATATTATTTTTATTTATTAAAATTAAATTCATCACTTTTATTTTTGTAAATAAATATTAATTAATTAACTTAGTTTTAAATAGGTTTAACTTTTAATATATTTTTTTCAATAATTAAAATCAATTTAGAATATTAGGTTTTTATTAACATTAATCCATTTTATTTTATTTCCTTAAACATTAAATAACCCAAAAATATTTTTATTAATTTTGACGTAATTTAATTTCTATTTAATTCAAAAAATAACAAAAACATGCTTTCTTTCAAAAAAGGGTCAAAACCCTAAAAACTCGTCCGACTTAATTTCTCGCACGCGTATCATTTTATCCAATACTGTAATTGCTTCCGGAATGTAATAGCTTTTAATTAGGACTTTAATTATTTATCGCTTTATTTTACTTTCCGCAATTTAAATTAAAGGGTTGCTTTTGGCGATGTAAATACCTGACGCCTTGTAATAGTTTAGATTTAATTTCCGTAATTTAAATTCCGCAACTATACACTGCTAGATGTTTGATAATAGGGAATGCATGACAAGATCAAATGTATGAATTTAAAATTAACATAGGACACCCATGACATGTACAAAGATAAAATTAACTGAAAACGACACACTCGAACATGCGCATTCTTAGGGTACACCTCACTTGGTTGCCTTCGAACATGGTCATTGAGTATAGGAAGTTTTAGAGGTCGCCCTCTTGTCCAAAGATCATATTTGCCTCGGAAAAATGATCTAAGACATTAGGGTTACCACTAAGGCGTCCTAACATTGCTTTAGTGTCCACACGTCCCTTAATCGAATTGACCCTTAAAACTCCAAACGACGGTGTTACCTACTCCTCAATAGTGGGCTAGCATTGTCTAAAGGACATTTGTACATATTAATTCCTTTTTCGAGTAGGTAGATGGTTCTTAAGTACTTGCTCCTTTTAAAACAAAACTAAACTTTTCGCACTTACACTCCTTTCAAAACAAAAACTTCTTTCAAACCCACAAACACAAAGAAAAGCAAATTTTGAAAACACTTTGAGCAAGTACCTAAGAGCCCGTGGATAACCACAGATAGAAAGGGTGCTAACACCTTCCCTTTCTATAATCTACCTCCCGAACACGAGAAATATCTCGAAAAAAGGAATTTTTCTGTGCTTTTTTCCTTTCCTTGTTGGATAAAATAAAAGACGGTGGCGACTCTTGCTTACCGCGACATTTTGCAAAAACAAACGCAAAACACGAACTAGCATTCCAAAAACAGTCAGTTCTCTATTCCCATCAATCGCCGGAACTGGCGACTCTGCTGGGGATATTAAAAAGTGCGGTGTACCTTAGGAATAGTTCATATTGTTTTCAATTGCTTGACTTGCATGCTTTATATTTGTGGGCTTGTATCGGAGTTACTATAGATCCTAACCCGGATCTGGGGGGTACCCTTTAGGTAAGTAGCAATAAACTGTGAGGGAACTGTACAGCGTAGACCGATATGGTTGAAGCAGTAGCTACGTTGGTGTGGCATTTTAGATTGTACTGATATCCCTTGTGTTGGAACGAGGAGAATATGGGTCATCTAAGGGGTCATTAAGCACCAACTGACCTTAGAACCTTTAAATTGACCATCTTGGCCATAGAACAGTAGCAGTATGCTACACTCATTGAGACTAAACTCTCGCGATGATTTCGGCCGCAAGAAAAGGTTGCTAAACTGGAATTATGACCGATTGAGGGTAGTCAGTGATATTGAGATTCTCTAGAACCCGGTTACTATTTTTAGGACAGGTTTAAACCAACTGAATTGAAAGAGGGTAGTACCTAAACTCAATGCCAGCCTAAACTTAAGGCTTTTTGTGTGACTTGTGTGCCTTCAAACTTGAACTACTTGCACATTCTTGTTATCTGACAACATGAGTTCCTTGCAGGTTTTGTTTACAGTCCTTATCCAATCATTTGGATTTATTGCAGGGTTTACTTACAACACCTTACACTTTTGCTTAAACGCATATCATATACATCACAACATCATGCCTTAACATTTCCTTAACCATTTCAAGGATCTCAAGGGTCTGTGATGCAGGTTATGGTAAATCAGATGTCAAGAAAGGGGCAAAGATGATTTATATTCCTCTAGCCAATGTCGTCTATAAATCAAAACACGATTACATGAGTCAGGGGCTATGACCCACTCGATATGGTGAGCTTGACTCTTGAAGAAGGACTCTTAACGACACGAAGTTTCTTCAAACAAATTCTAACAATTTCTTGTTTACCCCGCGAGATCCTTGAAAACATTGCATACATATATCATACATATCTGTTGTACCCTAAAATTTTCCCTCCCATATTCTTCAAGATTTGTCAAGATCAATCTTCAAATGGATCAAGGGGTTGCCCAGTCAAACATCCTCCTAAGCCAGTCAAAATTAGGGTTTTGGTTCCTTCAAGGAAGTTGAGGTTTTCAAGGGCTCAATCAAGTCCCATAGGCCCATATACATTGTCAAGCATCTACATGTCAAGTCTCAAGTCTTACAACATCAAGTTGCACAGTCAAAAGCCCTATTTGGTTCACAGTCAACTGTAGGGGTAAAATGGTCATTTTACAGTTAAAAGTCATAAATTTTGGTTAAAATCTTATTTTGAAGCCACAATCATCATTTGATCAAGTCTTGATCATGATTCCACAAGCATGGCTCAAAAATCATCAAAGATGCAAAAGTTGTTATTTTTAGACAGCTGAAAAGTCAACTGTAACTTGACCAAGGCATAACTTTTTCATGGTTCATCAGAAAAATCCCATCCAATGCTAATTTTTAAGGGGATGACATTTCCTACAACTCATATTCACATTCCAAGTCCAAGAAATTCTCTCACAAAAAGTTATCAATTTCTACATTATAGGTCAATTTCAAAAGTCAACAAAAATGCACTTTAAGTCAAAGACCATAACTTGAGATTGGTAAATCCAAATGACATGGGACCAAAGGCATTGGTTAGAGGACTTCAAGACCTTTCGAAAATTTCCAAGAACATATTCATATGATCAAAATTGAGCAAGATATGTATTGGAGAAGTTGGGAAATTTTTGGGGATTTGCAAAAGTTAACTTTGCCCAAAACACTTCATTTTTGCTAATGGGCCTCAAATTCTTTCTTGAAACATTGTCCAAGGCCTATGCACGACCCATTGAGCTTAAATTGATTTATTTTCTTATTTTTAATTAATTAATTGAATTTTTATTAATATTAATTCATTTAATTCATTTAATTGTAGGAAAATTCAAAAGATATTATTTTCAAATCTTTTGTGGAGCAAATATGACCAACACATGCTGAAGATTTCGTTTGCCAATCAAGGGGACCAAAATATCCAATTTTAGCAAGTTTTATCAATCAAAAATGTGCAAAAAGATTTGATTGAAATCAAAGATGCAAAACATAATTTCATGGATTCTTGGACAAAGATTGAACCCTAATTCCATTCTACTATAAGAGCATAACCAAACCCTAAAGCCTTGAACATGCAAAAACTGCTGCAAGAACCATAACCAAATTCCAAAAAATCAAGAACAAAGTCAAATATGAATTCAACCTTCCAGGCCAATTCAAGCCCTTTTCTTGATTCCAATACCTTGCTGGGACATTCAGGAACACATTGCAATAAAAAACAAGCCATAAAGCTCAAGAGACACGCCATAACAGTTTCACGGTTTGAATAACTTTTCCATAATCGAAACTCATAATTCCTGCATATTTAATGTGATTTTTTGTATGCTTTGCATTGCTCTAACCTTTCTGAAGCTAATGATATAGGTTAATTGTATTATGGTGCCCTAAAACGAAAACAACCATTGGAGAATTCTAGGTTTTTTTAAGGTCTTGAATTAGGGCTTTACAGCATAAGCAAAATTGGACCTTGAGACGCATATGGTTGAATTCGTCAAGGCCAGACGAATTCAACCCAACCCTCGCGCCATATTTATATAACGCACAGAGCTAATCGCTATTTTTGCATTTTTCAGTTTGTGGGGGTTAAAAACCCCCGCTATTTGATTGTTTTTGTTACAGGACAAGCGAAGAAGACAAGACGTGGAAGCAGGTGGTTGGTCCATTTAAACATAACGCGCGCGTTTTGGTTGTTTTCCAGCATGATATTTGTTTTACATATATTATGTTTATTCATTATTATAATAATAAAGCATGCAGCGTGGTGTAGTGGAAGAGGACGTGTCTGGCAATCAATGGGACCTGGGTTCGATTCCCAGGTCCCCCAAAAACTCTATGTTATTTTTCATATTGTGTTCCTATGCAGATTCATAACAACATTCCACCATGGGCTCCCACGTTCCCAGCGTGCCAAGTGTCTTCAACAACCATCTAAAGGCCATGAGAGGAGGAATACCATGTTCCCCAATCAAAGCGTGCATAGCCAATTCCCAGAAGTCAACAAAGGCTTTGTGCTATTGGGCCTGAAATTTCCAGACAAACCTCCCTTGGGTCCATCACACCCCCCTGGTTTTACTACTTTTTATTTTTCTTTTCCTTTTATTTTCTTTAATAACTATTAATATTATTTAATTAACTAACAAATTAATATTTTTAATAAATTCAGAGAATAAAAAATGTGAATATTTTTATTAATTATTAATATTTTTATTTATTAATTTATTTTGTAAATAAACTCTAATTAATCAACTTAGTTTAATTAAGGTTTAATTTTAACCTTTTTCTCAATAAATAAAAATTATGTAGAATTAGGGTTTGACAATTTTCAATCATATTTTATTATTATCATTATTCTAATTTATTAATTATTATTTTTTTGTAAATAAAATGTAAATTAATTAAATTAGTTAAATTAAGTTAACTTTAACTTTTTTTACAATAAATAAAATAAACTTAGAATTAGGTTTTACTAACTTTTAATTTTAATTCCTTTTGTTTTATTTTACATAAAAAACACAAAAAAACATTTTTTCTTTTTAGTTAAATAATTAATTAGTAAATTAGGGTTAATATTTAATAAAATTGCAAAAAAGGACAAAACTTAATTTCTTTTCTCAAAAAGGGTCAAAACCCTAAGGACGTCCCGATTTAATTTCTTTTCGCACATTATTCTTATTTTGATTATTTATGTATCTGCTCAAAGGATGTAATAGTTAATTAGGATTTACCGCCTTATTTACTTTCAGCATTTATTTTCCAAAACGGGTTCTTGTTTTTGGCGATGTATAGACCCGCGCCTTGTAATAGCGTAGATTTACCTTTCCGCAATTTATTTTCCGCACTCTTAACTGTTAATATGCATGAAAGACTGAATGACAAATAAAACCAATATGTAGCTCACAAATGCATGATCAAAGATAAATATAAACTGAAACAACACACATGCACATGCCACTCCTAGGGTACGCCTCACTGGTTGCCTCGAACGTGGTCGTCAAGTATAGGGTATTTTAGAGGTCGCCCTCCTGTCTAAGATCCAGTTGCCTCGAAACGGTTGCCTCGGATAAAAAGGATCTAGGACATTAGGGTTACTTCTAAGGTGTCTTACTATTGCTTCAGTGACCACACTGTCCCTAATAATCGAATTGACCCGAATACCTCCAACGACGGTGCTACCTACTTCTCAATAGTGGGATAGCACTGTTTAAAGGACTCTTACACGGCCTAATTCCTTAGAGTAGGTAGATTCTCATGGGTACTTGCTCTCTCAAAACAAACAAAACATCTTTTCACACTGACACTTTCTAAAAGTTTTCAAACAAATTTTTCATACACTCTTGAGGACAGATACAAGAGTTACCTAGAAATTTTTCAAACGAAACTTTTTCAAAACCCACACACATTTGAAAAGCAAACAAATTTTGAAAACATAAGAGCAAGTACCTAAGAGCCCATGGATAACCATGGATAGAAAGGGTGCTAACACCTTCCCTTTCTATAAATCTACCTCCCGAACCGAGAAACATTCTCAAAGAAGGAATTTTGCTGTGCTTTTGTCCTTTCCATGTTGGAGAACATAAAATACGGTGGCGACTCTTGCTTACTGCGACATTTCGCGAACCAGCTTAAAAAACAGTCAGTTCTATTTCCACCGATCACAGAACTGGCGACTCTGCTGGGGAAACTTATAAGTGAGGTGTACCTTAGGATTAGATCATTCTATGTTTTCAATTGCTTGCTTTGTTTGCTTTTATATTTGTGGGCTATGCATCGGAGTTTCATTGATCCTAACCCAGATCTGGGAATACCCTTTTAGGTAGCATAAGCTGTGAGGGACCTGTCCGGCGTAGACCGACACGGGTTAAGCAGTGGCTACATTGGTGTGACACCTTGGTCTGTAGCGATATCCCTTGTGTTGCAACGAGGAGAATATGGGTCTTCTGAGGAGTCATTAAGCACCAACCGACCTTAGAACCCTAAATTGACCCAACTTGGCCATAGAACAGTAGCAGTATGTTACACTCATTGAGGCTAAACTCTCGCGATGGTTCTAGCCGCAAGAAAAGATTGCGACGCTGGAGTTATGACCGATTGAGGGTAGTCAGTGATATTGAGATCCTCTAGAACCCGGTTACTATTTTCTAGGACAGGTCTTAACCAACGAAACTGAAAGAGGGTAGTACCTAAACTTCATGATGGCCTAAACTCTAAGGGCTTTCTGGTGTGACTTGTGTGCCTTCAAACTTGACTACTTGCATGCTTGTTATCTGACACATGAGTTCCTTGCAGGTTTTGTTTACAGTCCTTAATTGGGACTCATTACAGGGCCTACTTACATCACTCCATGCATAGCATAACATCATACCATTGCATGCATCTTGCATAAGGACTAACCCATTTCAAGGATCCCAAGGGTTTGTGATGCATGTCATGATGAACCAACATGTCTAGCAAGGGGCAAAGGGGATTTATTTTCCTCTAGCCAAGGTTGATAACTTGAGTCAGGGGCTATGACCCACTCGATATGGTGAGCCTTGACTCTTGAAGAAGGACTCTCATCAACATGAAGTTCCTTCCATCAAGCTACGAAATTCAAATTCTAACAATTTTTCTTGTTTACCCCGCGAGATCCTTGAAAACATTGCATGCATACATACATGTCATTGAATTACAGGTACTCTTTTGACAGGTCACTTATCTTCTTCGCTGTTTATTTCAGCAAACATCATGTCTACCGCACCATCCACTGAACAAGCTATCTAGGCCCTCCAGGCCCAGAATGCCCAGTTCCAGTAGTTGGTTATGAGCCTAGCCCAGGGTCAACAGGACTTGAAAGCTCTGATGCTGAAAGAGAGGAAGAAGAAGAAGGGGACTGCGCTGTTCAACCCTAGACGCCGATTTGGGAATGGATCACAAAATGAAGCTGAGCTGACTACCCCATCTGTTGGGAAAGACAGTCCCCAAGAGAGAAGGGTTCCTAGTCCAGTGGTCTCCGACAACGAGACCGATTACAATGATGAACAGTACCCTCCTGCTGAGGACAAGTACAAACAGCTCGAAGACCGATTAAGTGCTATGGAGATACAAAAGGTGCCCGGCCTGGACTTCGAAGATCTAGGTATATCCTCTGGGGTAGTGATTCCCCACAAGTTCAAGGCACCTTCTTTTGCAAAGTACGACGAAGCTTCCTGTCCTAAGCTGCACCTTCGGTCGTATGTAAGGAAGATCCAACCTTACACCGCTGACAAGAATTTGTGGATCGATTTCTTCCAGGATAGTCTTTCAGGGACTCAACTCGAATGGTTCTATCAGATGGATGGAGCCAGTATTGGTAACTGGGAGGACTTGGCTACTTCATTCTACAAGCAGTATCAGTATAATTCCGACCTTGCTCCTACGCGTACCCAACTCCAGGGTATGTCAGTAGGGACGGGTGAAGGATTCAAGGAATATGCTCAGAAGTGGAGAGACCTTGCTGGAAGGGTGCAGCCACCTTTGACGGACCGTGAGCTTGTGGACATGTTCTTGGGGACCCTGTCTGGTCCGTTCTTCAACCATCTGATTGGGAATTCTTCTGCTGGGTTTACAGATCTGATCTTAACCGGGGAAAGGATTGAAGCTGGTATCAAGGCTGGAAAGATTCAAGAAGCTACACATTCTGACACTCAGAAAAAGCCTTACCATGGGAAAAAGGAGTCCAATGCTGTGCATGGTAAAAAGAGTCGTCATGATCAACAGGTAGGGGCAACCCAAATCTCCAATCATATGCCTGCTCAGCAAAGACAGGGGCAGCAACGTAAGGAGGTCTCACCCAAACGACAGTTCACTAAGATCAACATGTCACTGGATCAAGCGCTACAGTAATTGTTGAAGGCAGGGTTGATTACCTTAAGGGCTCCTCTTCGGAATCCAAACACTTCCGCTCCCAACTATCATCCCAACGAAAGGTGTGCATACCACTCTGATAGCCCGAGGCATTCTACGAACAACTGTTGGGCCCTGAAGAACAAAGTCCAAGACATGATTGATGCCAAGGAAGTCCAGTTTGAAGCGCCAGAGACTCCAAACATAATCACTGCTCCTTTTCCCAATTACTGAAGGCTTTTGTTTTATTTGAATTTCCGAGTTGTATTTTTCTTTGATTGTTCAAACAATTATTGTCATAGCAAACTTTATTACTTTATCAATGCATCACATATGTCTGTTTTGAATTAATATATTCGCATTCGCTATATTCAAACTGCTTTCATTTTTGTGATGTTCAAACTCTCGATTAATAACTCTAAGCCTCTTGAGGTAGGATGACGAAAATGATACCACAATCTACAGTATGCTTTTGAACAGACCCCGCTAATGAGGTACAGGCATTGTTTCAATTCCTAAACACCGGAGTTATAAGGAAGATAATCCCTCATCAACCCCTTTGAGCCAAAGAAGTAGGAGTTTTTTTTCTTTTCGCAAAAATTAAAACCCTTAATCATAACCTGGGGCAGGGTAGTTCTCTCAGTTGATCCAGGTGCACAACGAACAGCATCAATGAAGTCCTTCCGAGACAAAATACGGCGATGGTTATGTATAATCATAAAGACAGGCAGCCATTATCTCTCAGAAATAAAAGCCCATTAAGTCAAAACCTATGAAGGAGACTTACAAAACTGGGGTATCCCGCTGGCTGTAACCACAAAAGAAACAGTTCAGGTAAAAAAAAACAGGGATAATAAATCAAAAAAGAAAGAGGTCCTACAAACCCTCAACAAAGAAGAACTGACTGCCTGTTCCAAATAAATTGTCAACATCTGAACCATCACCGGAATATCAGAGCAAAGACTCAAACAAGGTCTAACGCACGATTAGCTGAGTTTAGGTTTCAAGAACATCACGAAGAACGGGTGGGTACAGATAAACTTGAGCCTTTATCCTTTGTTTCTTAAACCGTGAACCAGGCCACGTTATAACCCTTAAAAAGTCCTAGCTGAAGCATGGGTTAGTTCGAAAGCATACTATTACGAAAGGTATCCTGACTCCTTAAGGCTTGCGGTAACATAACGAGTTGACATCACATTTTACAAAAAAATTCACTTGTTTTTATGAAAAAAATGCATTTTCAAAAACTTCAAGACAGACATAAGCTTTGCATTTTTAAATAACATTGTTTGCATATGACTTTTTGTTCGAACAACAAAGAAATTCGCACGAAGAATATCTGATGAACAAAAGCACTCCCAACCAAGGGGCATGGCATGATCACTGTCCATCATCTGGGGCAGTTAAGTCAAGATTCGGAGAATCTCTCAAAAGGCCAACCAGCTTGGGGCAAATCTCCAACTGGATCACTTGGGGCATTGGACGATCAAACAAAGATCTTCTGGTGGTAATACAACACTACTAACAGTGACAACTCCCTACATTTTGAGAGCGTGGACATAGTCGAAAAGATACTATGCATAATCAAAGACTCGCTAGGTTGACACACCTAGGCAAAAATAAGGGCTTCCCGGCGAACCAAAAGGGTTCGGGCAAAATTAGGGATGAAATAAAAAAAATCTGTACACCCGGCAAGTTGAAAACCTGAAAAGGCGGCTTGGGCAAAAATGGGTATCCCGGTGGACTGAAAACCCGAAAGGGCGGTCCAGGAAAAAATTAGGGATCAAAGCGTACGACTATGTCTCGCCACATCTCGTCACTTGCCTACCAGAAGAAGATTTGTCAATCGGCAATCATCAGATACCTCCACTCCCCGTAGAGTAAGACAAATCAAAAATACTCTCCCCCGAGCAGAGTTGGTCTCCCGTCAGCCATAAAAAGGCACAGTATCTCCAGCAAGTCAGCGATACTCTCCCCAAGCAGAGGTAGTCTACTGTCAGCCTTAAGGAAGTTGGGTACCCCCAGAAAATCTCAATATTCCCCAGCAGAGTATACAGATATTCCTAAGCAAGCATCCCCGACAGTCTTGATATAAGATTGTTCCCCGGCCGAATACAGACACCCCAGTGGAGCCACTTCCCCGACATAGTTCAAAAGTTTCCCCAGGAGAGTTGAATCAATATCCCCAGTAGATTCTGGAAGCTTATCCCCAGTAGATTCTGGAAGCTTATCACCTGCAGAGTACATACGTCTCTCCCCGACCATATTCAAAGGTTATTCCCCACCAGAGCTTATAACTGGGTTATCCTCAGCTAATTACCACAGAAAGATCGTCCTCGGCGAAGTTCTTCCTATCCCCAGCGGAGTTATCATCAAAACCTCAGTGAAGTATCTCTTCCCACAGAGTAATTCCCCGCAGAGTAATCTCTTCATCAAGTTTATTCCCCAACGGAGTCATCTTCTCCCACCGGTTTATTCTTGCAATCATCATCCCCAGCGGAAACGAAGAACTCTATTCTTCAACATCAGCCCAAGATTCAACAAACTCCCGGCATTCGTCAAGGATTTATTTTCCTAGACGAAAATACATTCATATACATTTCACATTTCATACATCCTGCTTACATACATGATAAAGTACATACGACACTATCTCATTTTGAACGTCATGACATCATGCATTTCATACATCATGACATTGCATACAACTGATGTTTTGCCTTTCAGGAAAAAGGTCAATCCAAAGATGATTACTATCAACTGTCGCAATTCTAGATTCGATACCTGTATCTAGCCAGGGCATATCTGTGAGCGATTAATTGTGGATTCGACACCTGTATCCAGCCAGGGCATATCTACATGAAGAGTTTAGAGATTCGATTCCTGTATCCAGCCAGGGCATATCTGTAGACGACCAATTCCAGATTCGATTCCTGTATCTAGCCAGGGAATATCTATGAGTGATTGATTGTAGATTCGATACCTGCATCCAGCCAGGGCATGTCTGCATGAAGAGTTTAGAGATTCGATACCTGTATCCAGCCAGGGCATATCTATAGACGACTAATTCCAGATTTGATTCATGTATCTAGCCAGGGCATATCTATGAGTAATTGATTGTAGATTCGATACCTGCATCCAGCCAGGGCATGTCTGCATGAAGAGTTTAGAGATTCGATACCTGTATCTATCCAGGGCATATCTGTAGACGACCAATTCCAGATTCGACTCCTGTATCTAGCCAGGGCATATCTGTGAGTGATTGATTGTAGATTCGATACCTGTATCCAGCCAGGGCATATCTGCATGAAGAGTTTAGAGATTCGATACCTGTATCCAGCTAGGGAATATCTGTAGACGACTTGTTCCAGATTCGATACCTGTATCTAGCCAGGGCATATCTGTGCGCGACTAATTCCAGATTCGATTCCTGTATCTAGCCAGGGAATATCTGTGAGTAATTGATTGTAGATTCGATACCTGCATCCAGCCAGGGCATGTCTGCATGAAGAGTTTAGAGATTCGATACCTGTATCCAGCCAGGGCATATCTGTAGATGACCAATTCCAGATTCGACTCCTGTATCTAGCTAGGGCATATCTGTGAGTGATTAATTGTAGATTCGATACCTGTATCCAGATAGGGCATATCTGCATGAAGAGTTTAGAGATTCGATACCTGTATCCAGCCAGGGCATATCTGTAGACGACTTATTCCAGATTCGATACCTGTATCTAGCTAGGGCGTATATGTGGGCGAATAATTCCATATTCGATTCCTGTATCTAGCCAGGGCACATCTGAGAGCGATTGTTTATAGATTCGATACCTGTATCCAGCCAAGGCACGTCTGTAAGCAACCTTTTGAAGTTCCGGATTTGACTCTTGTATCTAGCCAGGGCACATCTGTGAGCAATTGATTGTAGATTCGATACTTGTATCTAGCCAGAGCATATCTGCATGAGGATTTGAAGATCAACCACTGTAACAGGCCAGGAAATTATCTTTCTTTCTCAAAGTACGCAAGTTCTCGCTAAGGAATCTCTTACGCGATCGACATTCCCAGATGGCATCTATAAGCCCATCTCCACAACTATCCATTACGTTTCCAAATGGCATCTGTAAGCCCATTCCCGACGAGGTTCTGTCACATCTCCAGATGGCATCTATAAGCCCATCCTCCTATCCACCATCTTTCCAAATCGCATCTGTAAGCCCATTCCCGCCATCACATTACTGATATTCTACTATGCGAGTGCAAATTTCTGGGCACTCTAGTGTTCAATCATCTTCCACCTTCGGATCACGAAAGGCACGCCAGCCAATCTACATCCTCAGGTCTAAGAAGATTGAACAGGGGCAACTGTTGTACCCCAAAATTTTCCCTCCCATATTCTTCAAGATTTGTCAAGATCAATCTTCAAATGGATCAAGGGGTTGCCCAGTCAAACATTCTCCTAAGCCAGTCAAAATTAGGGTTTTGGTTCCTTCAAGGAAGTTGAGGTTTTCAAGGGCTCAATCAAGTTCCATAGGCCCATATACATTGTCAAGCATCTACATGTCAAGTCTCAAGTCTTACAGCATCAAGTTGCACAGTCAAAAGCCCTATTTGGTTCACAGTCAACTGTAGGGGTAAAATGGTCATTTTACAGTTAAAAGTTAGAAATTTTGTTCAACATCTTATTTTTAAGCCACAATCATCATTTGATCAAGTCTTGATCATGATTCCACAAGCATGGCTCAAAAATCATCAAAGATGCAAAAGTTGCTATTTTTAGACAGTTGAAAAGTCAACTGTAACTTGAACAAGGCATAAATTTTTCATGGTTCATAAGAAAAATCCTATCCAATGCTCATTTTTAAGGGGATGACATTTCCTACAACTCATCTTCACATTCCAAGTCCCATAAATGCTCTCACAAAAAGTTATCAATTTCTACATTATAGGTCAATTTCAAAAGTCAACAAAAATGCACTTTAAGTCAAAGACCATAACTTGAGATTGGTAAATCCAAATGACATGGGACCAAAGGCATTGGTTAGAGGACTTCAATACCTTTCCAAAATTTCCAAGAACATGTTCATATGATCAAAATTGAGCAAGATATGCATTGGAGAAGTTGGGAAAATTTTGGGGATTTGCAAAAGTCAACTTTGCCCAAAACACTTCATTTTTGCTAATGGGCCTCAAATTCTTTCTTGAAACATTGTCCAAGGCCTATGCACGACCCATTGAGCTTAAATTGATTTATTTTCTTATTTTTAATTAATTAGTTGAATTTTTATTAATATTAATTCATTTAATTCATTTAATTGTAGGAAAATTAAAAAGATATTATTTTCAAATCTTTTGTGGAGCAAATATGACCAACACATGCTGAAGATTTCGTTTGCCAATCAAGGAGACCAAAATATCCAATTTTAGCAAGTTTTATCAATAAAAAATGTGCAAAAAGATTTGATTGAAATCAAAGATGCAAAACATAATTTCATGGATTCTTGGATAAAGATTGAACCCTAATTCCATTCTACTATAAGAGCATAACCAAACCCTAAAGCCTTGAACGTGCAAAAACTGCTGCAAGAACCATAACCAAATTCCAAAAAATCAAGAACAAAGTCAAATCTGAATTCAACCTTCCAGGCCAATTCAAGCCCTTTTCTTGATTCCAATACCTTGCTGGGACATTCAGGAACGCATTGCAATAAAAAACAAGCCATAAAGCTCAAGAGACACGCCATAACAGTTTCACGGTTTGAATAACTTTTCCATAATCGAAACTCATAATTCCTTAATATTTAATGTGATTTTTTGTATGCTTTGCATTGCTCTAACCTTTCTGAAGCTAATGATATAGGTTAATTGTATTATGGTGCCCTGAAACGAAAACTGCCATTGGAGAATTCTAGGTTTTTTTAAGGTCTTGAATTAGGGCTTTACAGCATAAACAAAATTGGACCTTGAGACGCATATGGTTGAATTCGTCAAGGCCAGACGAATTCAACCTAACCCTCGCGCCCTATTTATATAACGCACAGAGCTAATCGCTATTTTTGCATTTTGCAGTTTGTGGGGGTTAAAAACCCCCGCTATTTGATTGTTTTTGTTACAGGCCAAGCGAAGAAGACAAGACGTGGAAGCAGGTGGTTGGTCCATTTAAACATAACGCGCGCGTTTTGGTTGTTTTCCAGCATGATATTTGTTTTCCATATATTATGTTTATTCATTATTATAATAACAAAGCATGCAGCGTGGTGTAGTGGAAGAGGACGTGTCTTACAATCAGTGGGACCTGGGTTCGATTCCCAGGTCCCCCAAAAACTCTATGTTATTTTTCATATTGTGTTCCTATGCAGATTCATAACAACATTCCACCATGGGCTCCCACGTTCCCAACGTGCCAAGTGTGTTCAACAGCCATCCAAAGGCCATGAGAGGAGGAATACCATGTTCCCCAGTCAAAGCGTGCATAGCCAATTCCTAGAAGTCAACAAAGGCTTTGTGTTATTGGGCCTGAAATTTCCAGACAAACCTCCCTTGGGTCCATCACACTCCCCCTGGTTTTACTACTTTTTATTTTTCTTTTCCTTTTATTTTCTTTAATAACTATTAATATTATTTAATTAACTAAGAAATTAATATTTTTAATAAATTCAGAGAATAAAAAATGTGAATATTTTTATTAATTATTAGTATTTTTATTTATTAATTTATTTTGTAAATAAACTCTAATTAATCAACTTAGTTTAATTTAGGTTTAATTTTAACCTTTTTCTCAATAAATAAAAATTATGTAGAATTAGGGTTTGACAATTTTCAATCATATTTTCTTATTATCATTATTATAATTTATTAATTATTATTTTTTTGTAAATAAAATGTAAATTAATTAAATTAGTTAAATTAAGTTAACTTTAACTTTTTTTTACAATAAATAAAATAAACTTAGAATTAGGTTTTACTAACTTTTAATTTTAATTCCTTTTGTTTTATTTTACATAAAAAACACAAAAAAACATTTTTTCTTTTTAGTTAAATAATTAATTAGTAAATTAGGGTTAATATTTAATTAAATTGCAAAAAAGGACAAAACTTAATTTCTTTTCTCAAAAAGGGTCAAAACCCTAAGGACGTCCCGATCTAATTTCTTTTCGCACATTATTCTTATTTTGATTATTTATGTATCTGCTCAAAGGATGTAATAGTTAATTAGGATTTACCGCCTTATTTACTTTCTGCATTTATTTTCCAAAACGGGTTCTTGTTTTTGGCGATGTATAGACCCGCGCCTTGTAATAGCGTAGATTTACCTTTCCGCAATTTATTTTCCGCACTCTTAACTGTTAATATGCATGAAAGACTGAATGACAAATAAAACCAATCTGTAGCTCACAAATGCATGATCAAAGATAAATATAAACTGAAACAACACACATGCACATGCCACTCTAGGGTACGCCTCACTGGTTGCCTCGAACGTGGTCGTCAAGTATAGGGTGTTTTAGAGGTCGCCCTCCTGTCTAAGATCCAGTTGCCTCGAAACGGTTGCCTCAGATAAAAAGGATCTAGGACATTAGGGTTACTTCTAAGGTGTCCTACTATTGCTTCGGTGACCACACTGTCCCTAATAATCGAATTGACCCGAATACCTCCAACGACGGTGCTACCTACTTCTCAATAGTGGGATAGCATTGTTTAAAGGACTCTTACACGGCCTAATTCCTTAGAGTAGGTAGATTCTCATGGGTACTTGCTCTCTCAAAACAAACAAAACATCTTTTAACACTGACACTTTCTAAAAGTTTTCAAACAAATTTTTCATACACTCTTGAGGACAGATACAAGAGTTACCTAGATATTTTTCAAACGAAACTTTTTCAAAACCCACACACATTTGAAAAGCAAACAAATTTTGAAAACATAAGAGCAAGTACCTAAGAGCCCATGGATAACCATGGATAGAAAGGGTGCTAACACCTTCCCTTTCTATAAATCTACCTCCCGAACCGAGAAACATTCTCAAAGAAGGAATTTTGCTGTGCTTTTGTCCTTTCCATGTTGGAGAACATAAAAGACGGTGGCGACTCTTGCTTACCGCGACATTTGGCGAACCAGCTTAAAAAACAGTCAGTTCTATTTCCACCGATCACAATATCATTGCATAACAGGTCTCCCAGTATAGGTCTCTCATGTTCTCACTGTTTATTTCAGCAATGGCTTTCCAACCAGACAACCAAGATCTTCAAACTCGAGAAGCTCAGTTCAGGGACGTATTCCTAACCCTATCCAAGGGGCAGGAAGAGTTGAAAACACTCCTCGTGGGGAACTTGGTCAAGAAAAGTCCTGAAGACAATAAGGACGAATGGTTGAAACATCTGCAAGCTGAGGTAGATGCAATGAGAACCCAAATGATGGGGCAGATGGCTCTTATCCAAGGCCTAACCCGAGAACAAGAAGAGCTGAGAACCATTATCATCCAGCTTCATCAAGACAGATACAACAGCATGAAGCAAACAGCCGGGGTCGGAGGCCAAGTCATTGATCAGCTTCCGAGAAGTCAAAGGTTTGGTTTGATGAAGAATAGACCTCTCAAAGTTGCTACTACCTCACAGGTCCAACAACAACCTTGCCATAAACAACAGGTTAATCAGAGTAAGCCGGATACACCCAAGAGGCAGTTTACCAAGCTCAACATGCCGCTGTCTCAAGCTTTACAACACCTGTTGAGATTGAATCTGGTGACGTTAAGGGACCCTCCTAATAATCCTAACATAGCCTCCCCAAGGTACAATCCTGATGCAAGGTGTGCATATCACTCCAACAACCCGGGGCATGATACTAACATCTGTTGGGCGTAGAGCAACAAAATTCATAACTTGATTGATGGAGGAGCATTGGAACTCACACAAGACGGTCTGATTGAATTCTTTTGCCATCCCCCCAAGGTTCACCATCTGAAGTGACAAGTACTGAGACGAGAAGACTTTTTGTTCATTAGAATTTTCAAGTTGTAATTTTCTTTTGATTGTTCGAAGATTTATTCATGTCAAACTTTATTACTTTATCAATGCATTGCATATGTCTGTTTTGAATCAATCCATTCGTATTCACTATATTCAAATTGCTTTCATTTTTTGTGATGATCAACTCTCGAAAAAATAAATTCTAAGCCTTTAGAGGGAGGATGACGAAAATGATACCAAAATCTCTACAGTATGCTTTTGAACAGACCCCGCTGACGATGTACAGGCATTGTTTTAAATCCTAAACCGTGGAGTTATAAGGAAGATAATCCCTAGTCAACCCCTTTGAGCCAAAGAAGTTGGAGTTTTTCTTTTCATAAATTAAAACCCTTAATTATAACATGGGGCAGGGTAGTTTTCTCAGTTAATCCAGGTGCACAATGAATGGCATCAAAGAAGTCCTTCTGAAACAAAAGATAGTGATGGTTTCGTATAATCGTAAGGGCAAGAAGTCATTATCTCTAAAAAATAAAACCTCAATAAGTCAAAACCTGTGAAGGAGACTTACAAAACTGGGGCATCCCGCTGACTGTAATTATAAAAGAAACAGTTCAGGCAAAAGACAAGGATAATAAAAACCAAAAGGAAAGAGATCCTGCAAACTCTCAACAAAATGACTGCCTGTTCAAAATAAATTGTCAGTATCCGGACTATCACTGGTATATCAGAGAAAAGACTCAAACAGGATCTAAATGCACGGTTAGCTGAGTTTAGGATCGAAGAACATCACAAAGAGCGGGTGGGTACAAATAAATTTTGAGCCTTTATCCTTTGTTTCTTAAACCGTTAACCAGGCCACTTTATAACCCTTAAAAGTCCTAGCTGAAGCATGGGTTAGTTCGAAAGCATACTGTTACAAAAGGTATCCTGACTCCTGTAGGGCTTGCTGTAAAATCCTGAGTTGACATCACATTTTACAAAAATTCGCTTGTTTTATTGAAAACTGCATTTTCAAAGAACTTCAAAACAGACATAAGCTTTGCATTCTTAAAATAATATTATTTGCATATGAATATTTGTTCAACAACAGAGAAATTCGCACGACGAATATATAGTGAACAAAAAACCTTCTCAGCAAAAAGGGTCACCTCAAGTGGAAAAACCACTTCCAATCAAGGGGCATGGCATGATCATTGTCCATCATCTGGGGCAGTCAAGTAAAGATTCAAGGAATCTCTCAAAATGCCAAATAGCCAGGGGCAAATCTCCATCTGAATCAATGGGGGAATTGGACATGAATTGCAGCAACGAATCTTGCATGATCAAACGAAGATATTCTGGTAGTATGGCAACACAACACTACAGACAGTGACACCTCCCTACACCCTGAGAGCAAGGATATAGTCAGAAAATACCGCGCATGAATAAAGACCCGCTAGGTTGACTGGCCTACGCAAAAATAAGGGCTTCCCGACGAACCAAAAGGGCTCGGGAAAAAATAAGGGATGAAAATGAAAAATTTGTACACCCGGCAAGTCGAAAACCTGAAAAGGCGGCTTGGGCAAAAAGGGGGTATCCCGGTGGACTGAAAACCCGAAAGGGCGGTCCAGGCAAAAATTAGGGATCAAAGCGTACGACTATGTCTCGTCATCTCGTCACTGGCCTACTAGAAGAAGACTTGTCATTTTGACCGAAAGATACCAAACACCTCATAGGTGGGGATAATACTCGATCCACAGGGCCTCCACAGGCACCTTCTCCCGCAGAAATAGGGGCAATAAGAATTGTCCAAGCTGTACAGCTGCTCTATCCACTAGGTACAAAGGTAGATTCAGCTGAAGAATATGGCTAAGGTACTTTCACTCCCCGCAGAGCAAGACAGTAATGGTAGCTCTCCCCCATCTAAGAATTGCAACTATGAACGAATCAGCAATGCTTTCCCCAAGCAGAGTTCACCTACCATTAGCACCAAAAAGGCTTGATATCCCCGGCGGTCTTAATATTTCCCAATGGAGTATAAGAATGTTCCCCGGTAGAATACAAGATACCTCCAGTCGAGTCAATATTTCCCCACCACGTTCTGAAAGAGCCTCCCCAACGGAGTTGAATCATCATCCCCAGTAGAATGTGGAAGTTTATCCCCAGCAGAGTACAAAATAAATCTCCCCAGTCAAGTTCAGAGGTTATCCCCAGCAAGCTGCAATTGAAAGATCGTCCCTAGTGAAGTTCTTTCCTCTCACAAACAGGAGCTCAATCCTTAACAGATTCAGTATCACCAGCAACGGTAATCCATCCCCAGCTGAGTTTATCAGTGAAATTCTTAGTAGAGCATCTCTTCCCCACAGAGTAATCTCCTCATCAGTTTTTTCCCCAACGGAGTTCTCCTCTCCTGCAGGTTTATCTTCTTCGTTCATCATCCCCAGCGGAAGCGAAGAATTCAACTCTACTCTCCAGCAGCTATCTGGGATTTATTTTCCCCAGCTAAAACATCACATTTCCATACATCATGATACATGCATAAACGCATCATACCGTACAATCTCATATATGTTGAGAACATCATTGCTTGGTCCATCTCATGCATTGCATATGACAGACCTTTACCTTTCAGGAAAGATGACGTTAAGTTCTCAACTTAGTCGAAGACCTGACCGGTTCTTAAATCTCAACTGAATTATCCTCGGTTGAATTTCAGATAAGGCTCTCAATCTCGACAATTTTCCTCCATCATAGTGTGGACGAGTTCTCTAATTTCAACGGTATACTCCGTTGAAGACCAGACAGTTCCTAGATCTTGATGTTTTCCTCCGTCATTGTGTGAACGAGTTCTGTAATTTTAACGGTATACTACGTTGAAGACAAGACAGTTCCTAGATCTTGATGAAGATGTTTCCCTACGTCATAGTGTGGATGAGGTCTCTAATTTCAATGGTATACTCCGTTGAAGACCAGACAGTTCCTAGATCTTGATGTTTTCCTCTGTCATAGTGTGGACGAGTTCTGTAATTTCAACGGTATACTACGTTGAAGACCAGACAGTTCCTAGATCTTGATGAAGATGTTTCCCTACGTCATAGTGTGGACGAGTTCTCTAATTTCAACGGTATACTCCGTTAAAGACCAGGCAGTTCCTAGATCTTGATGTTTTCCTCCGTCATAGTGTGGACGAGTTCTCTAATTTCAACGGTCTACTATGTTGAAGACCAGACAGTTCCTAGATCTTGATGAAGATGTTTCCCTACGTCATAGTGTGGACGAGTTCTCTAATTTCAACGGTATACTCCGTTGAAGACCAGACAGTTCCTAGATCTTGATGTTTTCCTCCGTCATAGTGTGGACGAGTTCTATAATTTCAACGGTATACTACGTTGAAGACCAGACAGTTCCTGGATCTTGATGAAGATGTTTCCCTACGTCATAGTGTGGACGAGTTCTCTAATTTCAACGGTATACTCCATTGAAGACGAGACAGTTCCTAGATCTTGATGTTTTCCTCCGTCATAGTGTGGACGAGTTCTGTAATTTCAACGGTATACTACGTTGAAGACCAGACATTTCCTAGATCTTGATGAAGATGTTTCCCTAGGTCATAGTGTGGACGAGTTCTCTAATTTAAACGGTATACTCCACTAAAGACCAGACAGTTCCTAGATCTTGATGTTTTCCTTCGTCATAGTGTGGACGAGTTCTGTAATTTCAACGGTATACTACGTTGAAGATCAGACAGTTCCTAGATCTTGATGAAGATGTTTCCTTATGTCATAGTGTGGACGAGTTCTCTAATTTCAACGGTATACTCCGTTGAAGACCAGACAGTTCCTAGATCTTGATGTTTTCCTCCGTCATAGTGTGGACGAGTTCTATAATTTCAATGGTATACTACGTTAAAGACCAGAAAGTTCCTAGATCTTGATGAAGATGTTTCCCTATGTCATAGTGTGGACGAGTTCTCTAATTTCAATGGTATACTCCGTTGAAGACTAGACAGTTCCTAGATCTTGATGTTTTCCTCCGTCATAGTGTGGACAAGTTCTCTAATTTTAACGGTATACTCCGTTGAAGACCAGACAGTTCCTAGATCTTGATGTTTTCCTCCGTCATAGTGTGGACGAGTTCTACAATCTCAACGGTATACTACGTTGAAGACCAGACAGTTAATAGATCTTGATGAAGATGTTTCCCTACGTCATAGTGTGGACGAGTGCTATAACCTCAACGGTATACTACGTTGAATACTAGTCAGTTCCTAGATCTTGATGTTTTCCTATGTCAAAGTGTGGTCGAGTTCTACAATCTCAATGGTCTACTACGTTGAAGACCAGACAATCCCTAGATCTTGATGAAGATGTTTCCCTATGTCATAGTGTGGACGAGTGCTATAACCTCAACGGTATACTACGTTGAATACTAGTCAGTTCCTAGATCTTAATGTTTTCCTCTGTCAAAGTGTGGACAAGTTCTACAATCTCAACGGTATACTACGTTGAAGACCAGACAGTTCCTAGATCTTGATGAAGATGTTTCCCTACGTCAAAGTGTGGACGAGTGCTATAATCTCAACGGTATACTACATTGAATACTAGTCAGTTCCTAGATCTTGATGTTTTCAACCAGTCAAAGAAGACAAAACCACCTACCAACAATCTCCAAATGGCATCTGTAAGCCCATTCCCGACATCACAAGACCAATACCACTTCATGCGAGTGCAAATTTCTGGGCACTCTAGTGTTCAATCATCTTCCACCTTCGGATCACGAAAAGCCCGAAAGCCAATCTATATCCTCAGGTTTAAGAAGATTGAACAGGGGCAACTATTGTAACCCAAAATTTGCCCTCCCGTATTTCTCAAGACATGTCAAGAATAATCTCCAAGTGGCTCAAGTTAGCTCAAGAGTTGGACAGTCAAATCACCTCCTAAGGCAGTCAATTCAAAATTAGGGTTTTGTGTTGCATCAAGGTCCTTACATCCAAATGGCCTCAAATGCTCCCAAATGTCCTAATATGTTCTCAAGTTCATCCATGTCAAATTTCAAGCCTTGCAGAGAAAGTTTGGTCAGTCAATTGCTCAAGAGGTCCAAAAATCGATTGTGCTAGGGCAAAAGTCAACTGTGACCTACAAGCAGTCAAACTTCAATATTTTTTGTCAACATTCTCATTTTGAAGGTTAATTCATCATTTTATCAAGGGTTGATCAGGATTAGGGTTTTGTAGGAAAAGTCAACTCAACTTTGACCAAGCATAACTTTCTCATACTTTATTAGAAATGACCCATCCAAAGCTCATTTTGAAGAGGATGCAATTTACTACAATCCATCTTCACACCATAAGATCAAGAAATGCACTCACAAGAAGTTACATATTTGTACATTATAGGTTATTTTTGAAAGTCAACAAAAACACCTTTTTTTACAAAGCTTATAACTTGAGCATGGAATATCAAAATGAGGTGAGACCAAAAGTTCAAAATTGAAGAAGTTATGCATTGTTGAAGTTGGGCATTTTTCCAAAATTGCCAAAAGTCAACTATGCCCAAAACTTTAAATTTTGTCAAATGGGACCACTTTTTTACACTTGATTTGATTTTGTCACACCACACACGTGTCCTATCTTCAATTTCATGGCCAATTATTGATTTTTCTATTTTATTTGATTTTATTGATTTAATTAATTTTAAATCAATTTAAATCCAAATAAAATCCAAATATTAATCAATTGGAATCTTTTTGATCATTACAGGTATTAATTGTTATCATGAACACAATCAAATTCGTACCAAGGTATATCATGCACATAATATTGGATTTGGACATTTTTGGAAGCTTTGTTAATGGAGGATCAAATCATATCTTGAAACATCAATGCTCATGGATTCAAGCCCAAATTTTTAACCTAATATAATCCTTGTTACATATACAACATGAAGCATACAAGAACACGACCTAGAAGCTGCAAAATTCACAAAACCAAACTTGGAAAAAAGCTTGAAAAGCTTGAATCTGAAATCGATCTTAGAGGCGTTTCCAAGGCAAAAACTCCACGCTATCATCTTGCTTGACATCTACTGAAGCTAAAGCAACCATTCACAAGCCCTGAAACCTCATCAAATGCACTGTAAGTCTTCTTGAATACCTCCCTGAACATGGAATCATGATCTCTTGTTCTTGCATCTTTTTGCCCAAACATTAACATATTCATAATCCTTGAATGATTTCCAAGCTATCTGCAATATTTGATTTTGTTTTGGTAGCCTGTAAAGCCCTACCCGAAACTAGGGTTTGGGTTTCTTGTTTTTAGGTGTTTTAATTTCAGGAAGAATTGGAACAAACCATGGACATGGACGAAATCAGGAGGACGAGACGAGCATGGTGATGGTCTCAGAATTCGTTTCCATATCCTAGAGACGATTTTGAGATCGAGCCATGGATTTTGTTGCGGATTCAAATCCGCGGGAAAAAGAACAGGTTTCGTTGGAGAAGATGAAGACGTGTTTCTTCCCCATTGGCTGGTTTTGAATATTGGCGCATATTTTTTTTAATTCCAGCATATTGATTTCTTTTCATATATAATATCCTTTGTTTATTCCACTAACAATATGAACACATTGGCTGAGTGGTAGTGGAAGGCGTGCATAGTCCAATGGGACATGGGTTCGAATCCTAGGTCCCCCATATTGCCTATTATTATTTTTCTTCAGCAGATCCAGCGCACTTCAGTCATTATGGTACACCATGCATCATCACTGGATCACTTGCCAGATGGCCTCCAGGCCAAATCCAATGGCCAAGATTGCAGACCCACCATGGTGCCCAGTCAACGTGTCACGTGGGATCCAGAAAAGTCATTGAGGCTTGCTGCAAATGGGCCAAACAATTGCCAGATTTACCTCATATTGGGCCCAATACCCCCCTTGGTTTATTCTTTTTTTTTTCCTTTTTCTTATCTTTATTTATTTGTTTTATTATTTATTTTTATTACCATTAACCAAATAATTAATTTTCCTCATAAAATCAGAAAAATCAAAAAAAAAATAAAATTATTTATTAAAATTAAATTCATCACTTTTATTTTTGTAAATAAATATTAATTAATTAACTTAGTTTTAAATAGGTTTAACTTTTAATATTTTTTTTCAATAATTAAAATCAATTTAGAATATTAGGTTTTTATTAACATTAATCCATTTTATTTTATTTCCTTAAACATTAAAAAACCCAAAAATATTTTAATTAATTAATTAATTAATTTTGACCTAATTTAATTTCTATTTAATTCAAAAAATAACAAAAACATGCTTTCTTTCAAAAAAGGGTCAAAACCCTAAAAACTCGCCCGATTTAATTTCTCGCACGCGTATCATTTTATCCAATACTGTAATTGCTTCCGAAATGTAATAGCTTTTAATTAGGACTTTAATTATTTATCGCTTTATTTTACTTTCCGCAATTTAAATTAAAGGGTTGCTTTTGGCGATGTAAATACCCGACGCCTTGTAATAGTTTAGATTTAATTTCGGCAATTTAAATTTCGCAACTATACACTGCTATATGTTTGATAATAGGGAATGCATGAAAATATCAAATGTATGAATTTAAAATCAACATAGCTCACCCATGACATGTACAAAGATAAAATTAACTGAAAACGACACACTCGCACATGCGCACTCTTAGGGTACACCTCACTTGGTTGCCTTCGAACGTGGTCATTGAGTATAGGAAGTTTTAGAGGTCGCCCTCTTGTCCAAAGATCATAGTTGCCTCGAAACAGTTGCCTCGAAAAAATGATCTAAGACATTAGGGTTACCGCTAAGGCGTCCTAACATTGCTTTAGTGTCCACACGTCCCTTAATTGAATTGACCCTTAAAACTCTAAACGACGATGCTACCTACTCCTCAATAGTGGGCTAGCATTGTCTAAAGGACATTTGTATAGATTAATTCCTTTTTCGAGTAGGTAAATGGTTCTTAAGTACTTGCTCCTTTTAAAACAAAACAAAACTTTTCGCACTTACACTCCTTTCAAAACAAAAAACTTCTTTCAAACCCACAAACACAAAGAAAAGAAAATTTTGAAAACACTTTGAGCAAGTACCTAAGAGCCCATGGATAACCACGGATAGAAAGGGTGCTAACACCTTCCCTTTCTATAATCTACCTCCCGAACCCGAGAAACATCTCGAAAAAAGGAATTTTTATGTGCTTTTTTCCTTTCCTTGTTGGATAAAATAAAAGACGGTGGCGACTCTTGCTTACCGCGACATTTTGCGAAAACAAACGCAAAACGCGAACCAGCATTCCAAAAACAGTCAGTTCTCTATTCCCACTGATCACAGCTGGGAATGATCTAGGAGGCTTCCAGGAATATGTTTGAGCCTTTGTTTGGGATTAAAACCAACTGCAATTTGAAATTCAGCTTTGACAATTTTTGAGTTTTTGGGTGAAATGGGTAGCAATTCTCTAGGCTTTTTGTGTGTGCATTTGGCTGGCTAGATTGTTGTTTTTATAGTGTAGATGGGGGAGACACCATTGAATGGAAAAGATCTTGGCCATAAATCATGTTTTCCAACAAGAATCCAACAAATTCAAAGCCTTCCAAATTTGCCAAAATATGCCTTATCCTTGCTTGAATGAAAATGGTCACTTGTGCATGAAATCTTGGGCTTTAAGACAAGTAAAAACACCAGCCCAAATACCTAAGCCCATTTCCAATTATTTTGTACCATTTATTTTATATTTATTTGAAATAAATTAAAATAAATATGTCAAAAAATAGGTAGAAAATGCAAGTCTATGCAAAAATAAGATTAGAGGTCCTCTATGACCTTAGGAAGATATTTGAACCTTAAAAAGTTAGGCCATTGACCAAAAAATTCAAATTTGCTCAATGCACCATACTTGAAATTTCCAAAATTTTCCCAACTTGGGCAAGCCATAAATGGCTCAATTTTCATCTCATGATTATGATCTTGTAATTTTTGGAAATCCCAAGATGTCTACTTCAACCCCTCTTTTGATCAATTTTGAATTTGAAAATGTTATCTTGATGTAAAAGGTCTTGGAAAAAAGTGGCTTATGTTGACTTTTTGAAAATGACATGTAATGTTTGAGCTCATATCTTTCAAATGGTGCATTTCTTGATCTTGGGGGCTGATGAGAATTTGAAGGGAATTGGATTCTCTTCAAAATTAGATTTGGTAGGAATATTGCTGATAAAGTATGAGAAAGTTATGCTTGGTCAAAGTTTGGTTGACTTTTCCTATAGAAACCCTAATTTAGCAATTCTTGACTTTTGATGAACTATGAGCATTTCTTGAGGAATCATGAACAAACCTTGATCAAATGATGGATATCACTTCAAAATGTTCATGTTGACCAAAAATCTTGAAGTTTGACTGTACATGGGCCACAATTGACTTTTGACCTAGCATAGTTGATTTTCTAACACTTGAGCAATTGACTGAGTAAACTTGTTGTGCAGGGCATGAAATTTGGCATGGATAATCTTGAAGACAAATTAGGACCATGGGAAGAATTTTAGACCATTGGAGATCAACCATCTTGATGAAAATTGAAAACCTAGTTGGGGGTTCATTGCCTTAGGAGGAGAATTGTCTGGTCAATTCTTGGTCAACCTTGAGCAATTGAGAACCTCTAGGAGCATGTCTTGTGCGAAAATGGGAGGGAAAATTTTGGGGTACAACAGTTGTACCCTGGAATTATGGGGCGAAAGTGTATTACCATGGTATCAAACAAGATTCATGGATTGCCAAAGATGAAACAGTTGACATTACAAACTTTGTTGGATAAAGTAAAGTTACTAGGACGAGGAGGATGTTCTCTCCAGAGATTTCACCTAGGATAACCATAACTATACCTGTTATACCCCAAAATTTTCCCTCCCATATTTCTCAAAACATTGCAAGAAAGATCTCCAAGTTGCTCAAAGTAGCCCAAGGGTTGGCCAGACAAACTCTCTCCTAAGGCAGTCTACTTCAAATTAGGGTTTCATGTTGCATCAAGATACTTAAGTCCAACTGATCCCAAGTGCTCACCAATGTCCTAATATGTTCTCAAGATCATCCTTGTCAAGTTTCAAGCCCTGCAGAGGAAGTTTGCTCAGTCAATTGCCCAAAGGTCCAAAAATCGACTGTGCTAGGGCAAAGGTCAATTGTGGCCCACATACAGTCAAACTTCAAGATTTTTGGTCAACATTCTCATTTTGAAGTATATTTCATCATTTTATCAAGGTTTGTTCATGATTCATCAAGGATTTCTCATAATTCATCAAGACTCAAAAGTTGCTAAATTAGGGTTTTGTAGGAAAAGTCAACTCAACTTTGACCAAGCATAAATTTGTCATACTTTATGAGAAATTACCCATTCAAAGCTCATTTTTAAGAGGATGCAATTCCCTAAAATCCATCTTCAGCTCCCAAGTTAAAAATATGCACTCACAAGAAGTTATGAATTTGGACATTATAGGTCATTTTGAAAAGTCAACAAAAACACCTTTTTTGTCGAAGCTTCATACATGAGAATGGAATATCAAATTGAGATTAGAACAAAATGGTTGATTAGAGGACATCTCAAGCTTTCTAAAAATTCAAAGAAAACCTCCAAAGGTTCAAAATTGAGGAAGTTATGCATTGGTGAAGTTAACCTTTTTTGCAAAATTGCCAAAAGTCAACTATCCCTAAAACTTCAAATTTTGCCAAATGGGCCCAATCTTTTTCACTTGTTCTGAGTTGGCAACATAGCCCACGTGCTCTAGCCCTTGCCACTTGTCCATATCTTATTTTTATTATTTATTTTTATTTTTATTTGAATTAATTTAATTTAAATCAAAGAAAATCATATAAAATCCAAGACATTGATAACAAGGGATTTTGTGCTTGTTTCAGGCTTTATTACACAACTAGCCATCATTCAAATTCGCATCAAGGCTTGTGTGCACAAAAAGATTGGAAATAAGCCAAATTTGGGAGGTTTTCAAAGCAAATCAAATCAAATCAAAAGGCATTGAAAGATAAGGATTTTGATCAGTTTTGCAACCCTAATTCCTTCACTAATACATATAGACTGCGTGCAGATCAAAAGGGAGGTTTGGAAAGAGGCGCTAGGACAAAAACTAGTTTTGAAAAAATGCAAAAAAGTGTGAGATCGAATTGATAGTTAGAGGCATCCTCAAGGCTTGTTATCTATCCCAATCGCCTCCTGGCACTCTCAGGAACCTAAAGCTATCAAGAACAAGTCCGTTCCGGTCCCTAAACACGCTGTAAGTCCATCACGATTCACCCCTGTTTTTGAATTCACATCTTGTAATTTAAGCATTGTTAACATGAATTAATGGCATATTGTTGACCTATGAAGCATTTGCAAACTTTCTGCATTATTTGATTTCATTTATATGGCATGTAGCGTTAATCACCATTGCTAGGTTTTCGAGCTTGGTTTTAGGGTTTTTGTTTTCAGGAACAATTGGTCTTTATAAGTGGTACGGTTGTGATCAGGAGGACGAAATTAACACAACCATGGCATTGGGTGTTATTTCCATGGCCTGTGGAGGATTTTAAGAGAGAACAATCTGTAGCAACGGACATTTTTCCGTAGGTATAGGTGAACGAACCTTTACCCACAGAGAGAGGAAGGAGACGATGAAGTGTCGGTCCCCTAGTGGCCAATTCAAATGATCAGCGCGCTTTTTCTTTTGTCATCCACTAACACCCTTTTTATATATTATCCTTGTTTCTTGGCATATGTACAGAGAAAACGCATTGACCTAGTGGTAGTCAACTGTTTGATAAAGCATTGGGAGGCTGAAGGTCAAGGGTTCGATCCCTGCCTCCAGCATTTGTTATTTTCTCATTTTTTTTCCAAGCACTTCTGTGTGCGTACAATCCAGGAGACCCATCATGGACCTTCATCATCAACACGCCAGATGGCCAGATGGCCAAATCTGATGGCCATCATTGAGGGTGCACCACAGGCCAAGTCAAACGCCTACGTACAGGATCACAAAAGTCAGCATGGACTCCACAAATGGGCCCAGGAAAATTGTTATACACACCTCCAATTCAGGCCTATCTCTCTCTTTTATATTTTTGTTTATATTTCATTTAATTATTTTTACTAACCAATAAAATAATTTTCTTTTTATCAAAAATCACTAAAAATATTTTTATGTCCAAATAAATTTAGAACATTATTTTTTCATCAATAAATTAATTAGTTGAATTAGGTTTGTTTAATTAGATAACTTTAATTTATTTTGTAAATAATTAAAATTAATTAGAATCAATAGGTTTTCATTACTAACTTAATTATTTTATTTCTTTCCTAAAATAAAAAAAACCCAAAAAAATATGACATTTAATTATTTTTTCATTAAATAATTTAATAACCAATTAATTTTTCATTTTAATTTTAAGACTTAATTTCTTTTCTTAAAAAATATTAAAAACAACAAAAATATTTTCTTTTTTTTTTTAATTAGGATAGAAGGGTCAAAACCCTAGTTTCTCGTAGATTTAACTTTTCATCGCACGCTTTATTTTTTTTTGCCCAATTATTGTATTTGCTCCCGGTTTGTAATAATTTAAATTAGGACATTTATTTATTTTTTTCCGCTTTTAATTTCAAAGGGTTTATTTTTGGCTATGTAAATAGTCGAAGCCTTGTAATAGCTTAGTTTAAATTCCGCACTTTAATTTCTGCAAATATTTAACTGTTAGATGTTTGATAATAGGGTTTGCATGACAAGAATGAATGTCTGAATTTAAAACAGTTAGATCACCCTAAATGTGCAAAGATAAACAAATCTGAAATCGAAACACTCGCACATGCGCACTCCTAGGGTACACTCCCACTTGGTTGCCTTTGTTAAAATGGTCATTGAGTATAGGTTGTTTTAGAGGTCGTCCTTTTGTCTAAAAGATCATAGTTGCCTCGAAAAGGTTGCCTCGGATATTGTTGCCTCGGATAAATGATCTAAGACATTAGGGTTACCACTAAGACGTCCTAACATTGCTTTAGTGACCGTACGTCCCTTTCGAATAGACCCTCAAAACTCCAATGATGGTGCTACCTACTCACTAATAGTGGGATAGCATTGTCTAAAGGAAATAAGCATATAAAGATTCTTTTTTCGAGTAGGTAGATTAGTTCTTAGATACTTGCTCATCCAAAACAAAACTTTTCTTCACTTACACTCTTTTGCAAACAAGTTTTCAAAAACATTTCATTACACTCTTGAAGACAGACGCAAGAGTTAAATCGAAGTTAAGACAAAAACTTTTCAAAACTTACAAATAGAAAGAAAACAATTTTGAAAATGATGAGCAAGTACCTAAGAGCCCGTAGATAACTACGGATAGAAAGGGTTCTAATACCTTTCCTTTCTATAATCTACCCCCCGTACTCAGGAATATCTCGAAAAAGGAATTTTTATGTGCTTTTTTCCTTTCCTTGTTGGATAAAATAAAAGTCGGTGGAGACTCTTGCTTACCGCGACATTTTGCGAAAAAAAACGCAAAACGTAAACCAGCATTCCAAAAACAGTCAGTTCTTCCACCGTATCACAAAACTGGCGACTCTGCTGGGGAGTTAATAAGTGGGGTGTACCTTAGGAATAGTTCATCATGTTGTTTTCAATTGTTTGATCTGTATGCTTTATCTTTGTGGGTTTGAATCGGAGTTACTATAGATCCTAACCCGGATCTGGGGGATACCTCTTAGGTAAGTAGCAATAGACTGTGAGGGAACTGTACGGCGTAGACCGATACGGTTGAAGCAGTAGCTACATTGGTGTGACACTTTAGTTTGTACCGATATCCCTTGTGGCGGAACAAGGAGAATATGTGGCTGCTAAGGGGTCATTAAGCACCAACTGACCTTAGAACCTATAATTGACCAACTTGGCCATAGAAAAGTAGCAGTATGCTACACTCATTGAGACCAAACTCTCGCGATGATTCCAACCGCAAGAAAAGGTTGCTAAACTGGAATTATGACCGATCAGGGTGGTCAGTGATATTGAGATCCTCTAGAACCCGGTTATTATTACTAGGACAGGTTGAACCAACTAAACTGAAAGCGGGTAGTGCCTAAACCTAATGTCAGCCTGAAATTTAAGGGCTATTGTGTGACTTGTGTGCCCTTACCATATTTGTTATCTGTGAATACTTGTGGTGTGTTTCTATCATGACATCATGCATCATGAAATTGCATGCATATTTCATTAGACTAACCCATTTCAAAGACCGATGGGATTCATCTTTGTTCTGTTTTGCAGATCATGGCATCTATGCGTAGAAACACTATTCAGATCAGCTTTGTACAAATTCCTGCTCAGCTTAGAGAGTTGGTTTCAAAGGTCCCTGATACTTCCTCTTTTGTCAGAAGACATAATAACCTCCCCAGCCTAGTCACTTCCAAGCTGGATGAACAAATGATGAGTGTCTTGTTCCAGCTCTTTGACCAGTTGCACCACTGCTTCACCTTCCCGGACTATCAGTTGGTCCCTACTTTGGAGGAGTTCTCAGATTTACTTGGCATATCTATTCTAGAGCAGACACCATTTACATGTTTGGAGATAGCTCCTAGGCCAGAAGATATTGCTACATCCCTACATCTGATAAAGGCTGATGTAATGTCTAACTGGGAGACTCGGAGTGGGGTTAAAGGCTTCCTGGCTAAGTTCTTGATTGATCAGGCTTAACAGTTTTGGGACAGTTTGGATTTTCAAGCATTCGAAGATATCCTGGAACTTATCATCTATGGTTTGGTTCTGTTTCCTAATTCAGATTCTTTTGTCGACGTGAACGCAGTCAATGTCTTCATGTCCCGTAATCCAGTGCCCACTCTCTTAGGTGATATTATGCATGCTCCTTATGCCCGTACTGCTCGGAAACGGGGAACTGTCATGTGTTGTGCACCATTGCTGGCGAGGTGGTTTATTTCTCACCTCCTCAAATTTGTTTTGAAGAACGAGGAAGGCATGGGTTAGGCCTACAAAATTATGTCCCTTGCTCACAAGGATATCATCTGGTGTACTAAAGACATGGAAGAAGTAGCTGTTATTGATCGCTGTGGGGAATACCCCAATGTCCCATTGCTTGGGATCAGAGGAGGGATTACCTATAATCCTTGTTTGGCCTTACGACAGTTTGGGCGAGCTAGGAGGGACGGACCTCATGAGTTGCTACTTCCGGACATTGTCTTTGACTTCATGGGGGATGTTGAGGGACATCGCAACAGATTCATACGAGCTTGGAATAGGGTGCACAGGTCTGATCCTCATGAGCTATGAATGAAGACTTCTCTTCCGATGGAACCGTATCTCCGTTGGGTTTGAGCCCGTGCTCAAAAGCTGGGAATGCCGTACGAAGCGGTCTTGCTAGTAATTGTTGAGAGTACTGATGAAGAAGGGGTTCCTCATACTGTCCTCCATCCATACATGCCTACTGACATTAGGGCATTAAAGAGGTCTTGGATCCAGCTAAGAGAAGAACGGGATACTTACAGAGAAAAGTATCATGAGCATGAGCGGAAGATCCTGAAGCTTACAAGGCAGCTGGAGAATGAGAGAGTCCTCAACGACTAAGTCAGCACCAAAGGAAAACGACAATGGGAGCGCTGATTGTCTTTTATTGTTTTTAGCTTAGATTTGCTTTTCAGTATTTCTTTTTGTAACACCTTAAAGGCATTTGTCAAACTTTGTTTCAAGTTTTTAATCTAATAAAAGTGTGTTTTATTTTGGTTTACAAATTTGAATCTCCCGAACTCTTTGAAATCATATCATATGCATTCCATTCCCATGCACCTCATCACAGGTACCCTTACAGGTCTTTTATCTTCTTCGCTGTTTAATTCAGCATCATGTCTTCTGAAACATCCATTGATAAAGCTATTAAGGCTCTACAAGCTCATAATGCTCAGTTCCAGGAAATGTTCATGAACCTGGCCAAGGGGTAGAAAGATCTGAAGACTCTTATCTTGAAGGATAAGAAAAAGAAGAAGAAGAAGAAGAAGAAGAAGAAGACGGTCCTCCTGAATATGGGTCACATGTTTGGGAACAGTTTGCGGGAAGAAGTTGATTTGTCCCACTCATCTGAAGGGGGAGAGAATCAAGGAGAAAGAAGGGCTCCTAGCCCTGTTGTTTCTGACAATGAGACTGACTTTGATAAAGACCAGTATCCTCCTGCTGAGGATAGGTATAAGCAACTGGAAGACCGTTTAAGTGCCATGGAGATCCAGAAGATACCTGGATTGGACTTTGGAGATTTGGGTCTGGCATCTGGGGTGGTGATTCCCCACAAGTTTAAAGCGCATGTCTTTGCTAAGTACGACGGAGTCTCCTGCCCGAAGTTACACCTCCGCTCGTACGTCAGAAAGATTCAACCATATACTGCTGATAGGAACCTCTGGGTTCACTTCTTTCAAGATAGTATTTCAGGGACTCAACTTGAATGGTTCTATAAACTAGAAGGAGATAACGTCCGTAACTGGGAGGACCTTGTTGCTGCTTTTTACAAGCAGTACCAATATAACACCGACCTTGCTCCCATGCGTACCCAACTTCAGGGTATGTCTATGGGTGAGAGAGAAGGTTTTAAGGACTACACTCAGAAGTGGAGAGATCTTGCTGGTAGAGTCCAACCCCCTCTGGCTGACAGGGGTTGGTGGATATGTTTCTGGGGACCTTGTCTGGTCCGTATTTCAACAATTTGATCGGAAGTTCATCGTCTGGTTTCACCGAATTTATTATGACTGGGGAGAGAGTTGAAGCCGGTATTAAGAGCGGCAAGATACAGAAAGGTGCTTCATCAAGTACCAAGAAGAAGCCTTTCAAGAAGGAGTCTAGTGCAGTTTACAGCTCGAGGAGCCAAAATTGACCCGAACGCCGCCAAGCAGTTAATGCCGTAGTTATATCAAGACCAACTGTTACCCCACAATGCAACACTCAGCAAAGAGTAGAGAGACTGCAAAGACAGTTTACTCAGCTCAGCATGACTTTATCTCAAATTCTGCCGCAATTATTGAAGACCAACTTGGTGACTCTGAGGGAAGCCCCGAAGAATCCCAATACTAAATCACCGCTGTATAATCCGAACGCCCGCTGTGCTTTTCACTCTGATAGCCTGGGGCATGATACGAATAACTGCTGGGTCTTGAAGAATAAGGTATAAGATCTGATTGAAGCTAAGGAGATTGAATTTGAAGCTCCGGAAAAGCCTAATGTCATAACGGCTCCTATGCCGAAACATGACGCGGGAGTGAATGCTATTGGGGATGATGAAGAAGAGTTTGATATTGACAGCTGGATTTACCTGACTACTGATGCTGTCTTGAGCAATTCGATAGCGAAGGATTCCATGCCTGTTTCTTTTATTACACAGTAATAAGACTTTTGTTTTGAGTTTTATAACAGACAATTTTAAACTTTACGGCACGGTGCCTTACCCGAGACACCATGGCTTTGTTTGAGGGCTTATTGTGTGTCATTTCCATATATCATCAATAAAAGCATTGGACGTTTTCTTTCATTACAAATTTTGCGCTCCTTGTTTTTTTTCTTTTCTATCTTGCAAAATAACTATTTTACACATAGTCACATATACAAGTCTACATCCACTCTAGATCCCACTGATAACGACTCTGTTACTGTCATTTATGACTTCGAAAGTCCGATCAACCAAGCCGCGGACGAAGGTGAGAATGATTGCGAAGTGCCTGGTGAACTTGCTAGACTGTTACTTCAGGAAGAGAGGGCCATACAGCCGCACGAAGAGCCAGTGGAAACAGTAAATCTGGGTACAGAGGAAGACAAGAAAGAGGTCAAGATCGGTGCAAATCTGGAGTCTAGTGTTAAGCAACGGTTGATTCAGATGCTGCGTGACTATGTTGAGGTCTTTGCCTGGTCTTATGAAGATATGCCTGGGTTGGATACTGATATTGTGGTTCACTGCTTTCCCACCAAGGAAGGTTGTCCTCTAGTGAAATAGAAAGTTCGCCGAATACGCCCAGAGATGTCTGAGAAAATCAAGGCTAAGGTTATGAAACAGTTTGACGCCGGTTTTCTAGCAGTTACTTCTTACCTGCAGTGGGTTGCCAATGTGGTTCTGGTGCCGAAGAAGGATGGTAAAGTTCGTATGTGTGTTGACTATAGGGACTTGAACAGGGTAATCCCCAAGGATGATTTCCCTTTACCTCATATCGACGTTCTGGTTGACAACACCGCACAGCATAGGGTCTTCTCCTTTATGGACGGTTTCTCCAGTTATAATCAGATTAAGATGGCTCCCGAGGACATGGAGAAGACAACTTTTGTTACGCAGTGGGGTACCTTTTGCTACAAGGTCATGCCTTTCGGATTGAAGAATGCTGGGGCAACGTATCAGCGCGCCATGGTCGCTTTATTCCATGACATGATCCATCATGAGATTGAGGTATACGTTGATGACATGATTGCGAGGTCCCAGACTAAGGAGGAACACCTCGATCATCTTCAGAAGCTATTTGACAGGTTGAAGTTGTACAAGCTGAGGTTAAACCCGAACAAGTGCACCTTCAGGGTGAGGTCTGGTAAGCTGTTGGGTTTCGTCATAAGTGATAAGGGTATTCAAGTGGATCCTGCAAAGGTGAAGGCTATACAGGAAATTCCAGCTCCCCGAACAGAAAAAGAAGTCAGAGGCTTTTTGAGATGTTTGAATTATATTGCCCGATTCATCTCACACCTGACTGCTACTTGTGAGCCAATCTTCATGTTGCTGAAGAAAGATCAAGTGGTAAGATGGAACGATGAATGCCAGGCCGCTTTCGAAAGGATCAAGGAATATCTCCAAGAGCCACCTATTCTGATGCCTCCAGTTGAAGGGAGACCTTTGATCTTATACTTGACAGTACTCGATAATTCAATGGGGTGCGTGCTGGGGAAGCATGACGAGTCTTGTCGAAAAGAGCATGCTATTTACTACTTTAGCAAAAAGTTTACCAACTACGAGACCCGATACTCGTTGCTTGAGAAAACTTGCTGCACTTTGGCATGGGCTGCTCGCCGACTGAGACAGTATATGCTGACTCACACTACTCTATTGATATCAAAGATGGATCCAATCAAGTATATCTTCGAAAAGCCTGCCTTGTCCGGAAGAATAGGGAGATGGCATATGATTTTGACTGAGTATGACATCCAATACACGACCTAAAAAGCAATCAAGGGAAGTATGTTAGCAGATCATCTGGCACATCAGGCAGTGGATGATTACCAATCTATGAACTTTGAATTCCCGAATGAGAACATCATGTTGGTGACGGACTGTGAAACACATGGACCAGATGAAGGACCTGAGGAGGGATCCTGATGGTCTATGTACTTTGATGGAGCTTCAAACGCTTTGGGTAATGGCATTGGTGCCGTGATCGTATCTCTGGAAGGCTCTCATACTCCGTTCATCGCTCGATTATGTTTCAACTGCACCAACAACATGGCAGAGTATGAGGCATGCATCATGGGTCTTCGAGCAACAATTGACTTAAGGATTAAGTTCTTGAGTGTATTCGGAGATTCCGCTCTCGTGATCAGTCAGATCAAAGTCGAGTGGGATATGAAACACCCAAATCTTATTCCTTACAAAGAGTATGTGTTGAGGTTGCTTCCGCACTTCGAGGAGATAACCTTTGAAGACTTCCCTAGAGAGGAGAATCAGTTGGCGGACGCGCTAGCTACGATGTCTTCTATGTTCAAAGTCAGATGGGATAACGAAGCTCCCCAGATTACCATTGAAAGGTTGGACGAACCTGCACATTGTTGTGATATTGAGACTGAAGAGGTAACTGATAAACCCTGGTTTCATGAAGTGAAGAGGTATCTTGAGGCTCAGGAATACCCTGAGGGTGCATTTGTTAATGATAAGAAGTTTCTGAGGAGGTTCGCGGCGAAATTCTTCATCATCAATGGCATTCTTTACAAGCGTAATCATGATTTAACCTTACTGCGATGTGTGGATAAGAACGAAGCAGAAAGGATTATGGTAGAGTTGCATGAAGGTACTTTCGGAACTCATTCCAGTGGACATACCATGGCAAAGAAGATCCTACGGGCAGGATATTATTGGTCCACAATGGAAGCCGACTATTATCAGCATTCTCAGACCTGTAATAAGTGCCAAGTTTATGCTGATAAAGTGCACATACCTCCGGTTCCTCTGAACGTCTTGACAACTCCTTGGCCTTTTTCAATGTGGGGCATCAACATGATTGGTGAGATCAGACCTACGGCATCCAACGGGCATCATTTCATCTTGGTAGCTATTGATTACTTTACGAAGTGGGTTGAAGCAGCTTCCTTTTCTACTGTAACCAAGAACGTTGTGGCACGGTTTATTCGACACAATCTGATTTGTCGATGTGGTATACCAGAAAGGATCATTACAAACAATGGTACAAATCTCAATAATAAGATGATCACCAAGCTCTGCAAATAGTTCAAGATACAGCATCATAACTCTTCTCCTTACCGGCCGAAGATGAATGAGGCTGTTGAAGCGGATAATAAGAACATTAAGAAGATTATGCAGAAGATGACGGTGACATACAAAGATTGGCACGAGATGTTACCGTTTGCTCTTCATGGATACTGCACCTCAGCGCGGACGTCAACAGGGGCAACACCCTATTCCTTGATATATGGCATGGAGGTTGTCTTGCCCATTGAATTTCATATACCCTCTCTTCGGATTATGAAGGACGCAGGTTTGAACGAAGATGACTGGATTCAGACCCGGCTTGATCAGCTGAACTTAATTGACGAAAAGATACTTACTGCTATTTATCATGGTCAAACGTATAAAAAACGGATGATCAAGGCATTTAACAAGAAAGTCAGATGACAAGAGTACCAAGTTGGGGATCTAGTGATCAAGCGCATGATCCTGCCACAAGGTGATCCCAGGGGAAAATGGACCCCTACGTACGAAGGGCCATTTGTGGTTAAGAACATTTTCTCAAGAAGAGCTATGATTCTAACCACCATGGATGGTGACGACCTTCCTCACCCCGTCAATGTAGACATAGTGAAAAAATACTATGCATAGTCAAAGACCCGCTAGGTCGAATGGCCTAGGAAAAAATAAGGGCTTCCCGGCGAACCAAAAGGGTTCGGGAAAAAATAAGGGATGAAAATGAAAAAAATTTGTACACCCGGAAAGTCGAAAACCTGAAAAGGTGGCTTGGGCAAAAAAGGGTATCCCGGTGGACTGAAAACCCGAAAGGGTGGTCCAGGCAAAAATTAGGATTAAAGTGTAACACTATGTCTCATTGGATCACCTTGCGATCAGACTTTAGTATCGACTACCAAGCTCAGACGGCACTAATCAATCTGATCTACCTTCAACCAAGTAGCAAAGTGATGAGATGCTCGAGGACATAAAGGCAATAACAGAGTTGGAACCCAGTGGGATCGTTCACATAGCTGTTTTTCTTTGTTTTTCACAAATTGTATAAATTCTATTTGTTCGGCGGCGTTCTCTTACTAGGACGTCAGCCTCTTGTACAAAAACGCCTATTCACAGGCTAACTTCAAAATCAATACAAGTCATCTTTACAAAGAAATTTCAAACTGTTTTCCTTTTTCTGTTTTGTTTTGCAAAGAACGTCCAATGTTCAGTTTTTGATATATGCATTTGACATTGATTGCTGCTCATAAGTATTTACATGCGAAACAAAAGACAATTACTTGTAATATCAGAAACAGGGGCAAACGAGAAATGTCCAAACCGTACAGTTGCTCTATCCACCAGGTATAGGGATAGACCTAGCTGGAGGAAACGATTGAAAGTACCTTCATTTCCCGTAGAGTAAGGAGAAAGATAGTGGTGTTAGCTCTTCCCAGCTGAGACTCGCAAATGTGAATGAATGGGCGATATTCTCCCCAAAGCAGAGTTTATCTACCATCAACACTAAAAAGTCTCATTATCCCCAGCGGAGTATAAAAAATATCCCCAGTGGAGTTTGAAGAATTATCCCCAGTAGATTTTGGAAGTTTGTCCCCAGTAAAGTCTAAAAGGATATTCCTCGTGAAGTCGCAACTGGAAAGTCATCCCCAGCGGAGTTCTTTCCTTTCACAAACATAAATTCGATCCCTAACAAGTTTCATTATCACCAGTAGTGGTAATTCATCCCCAGTTGAATTTATCAGCGGAATCCTCAGCAGGTCATCTCTTCCCCACAGAGTAATCTCCTCGTCAGTTTATTCCCCAGCGGAGTTATCCTCTCCTGCAAGTTTATTATCACAAACATCTTCATTCACTGTCTCCAGAAGAAACGAAGAATCCAATTCTTTTCTCCAGCAGCAATCTAGGATTTATTTTCCCCAACTAAAAACATCACATTTCCATACATCATGACATGCATACGCATCATACGACACAATCTCATTTATTTTGAGAACACCCTTGCTTGATACATATCATGCATTACATATAGCTAACCTTTACTTTTCAGAAAAGATACAATCAAATTCTCACAAAATTCAAGCTATGAAGCTTCTACCTCAGTCGAATTACGGACGAGTTCCTAAATCTCGACAAAAATATTTCCTCAGTTGAATTACGGACGAGTTCCTAAATCTCAACAAAGATGTTTCCTCAGTTGAATTACAGACGAGCTCTTAAATCTCAACCAAGATGTCCTCAGTTGAATTACGGACGAGCTCCTAAATCTCAGCAGAGATGTTTCCTCAGTTGAATTACGGACGAGCTCCTAAATCTCAGCAAAGATGTTTCCTCGGCTGAATTACGGACGAGCTCCTAAATCTCAGGAAAGATGTTTACCTCAGTTGAATTACGAACGAGTTCCTAAATCTTGACAAAGATGTTTCCTCAGTTGAATTACAGACGAGTTCCTAAATCTCGACAATAATATTACCTCAGTTGAATTACGGACGAGTTCCTAAATCTCGACAATAATATTTCCTCAGTTGAATTACGTACGAGTTCCTAAATCTCAACAAAGACGTTTCCTAAGTTGAATTACAGACGAGTTACTAAATCTAAGCAGAGCAGCTGGATTATGGACGAGTTCCTAAATCTCAGCAAAGATGTTTCCTCAGTTGAATTACGGACGAGTTCCTAAATCTCAGCAGAGCAGCTGAATTACGGATGAGTTCCTAAATATCAGCAGAGATGTTTCCTCAGTTAAATTATGGACGAATTCCTAAATCTCAGCAGAGATGTTTCCTCAGTTGAATTACGAACGAGTTCCTAAATATCAGTAAAAATATTTCTTCCGTTGAGTACGGACGATTGAAGTTCCTAAATATCAGCAGAGATGATTCCTCCGTTGAGTACGGACGATCGAAGTTCCTAAATATCAGCAGGGATGATTCCTCCATTGAGTACGAACGATCGAAGTTCCTAAATATCGGCAAAGATGATTCCTCCGTTGAGTACGGACGATTAAAGTTCCTAAATATCAACAGAGACGACTCACCAGAAGAATAACGGACGAAGAGGCTCCTAAAATTCTACTTCTCTCAACAGAGATTAGCATTCCCCAGCGGAGTCTTCCTCAACGACAGGTATACAAGCTCTCGCTAAGGAATATTTTATGCGATAGACACTCCTTCAGATTGAATCTTTAATCCTATCCCCTCGTCAGCAATTTCCAAATGGAATCTTTAAGCCCATTCCCTACATCACAAGACAATTACCACTTTGTGCGAGTGCAAATTTATGGGCACTCTAGTGTTCAATCCTCTTCCACCTTCGGATCACGAAAGGCACGGAAGCCAATCTACATCCTCAGGTTTAATAAAATTGAACAGGGGCAGCTGTTGTACCCCAAAATTTGCCCTCCCATATTTCTCAAAACATTTCAAGAAAGATCTCCAAGTTGCTCAAAGTAGCCCAAGGGTTGGCCAGACAAGCTCTCTCTTAAGGCAGTCTACTTTAAATTAGGGTTTCATGTTGCATCAAGATACTTAATTCCAAGTGATCCCAAGTTCTAACCAATGTCCTAATATGTTCTCAAGATCATCCATGTCAATTTTCAAGCCTTGCAGAGGATGTTTGCTTAGTCAATTGCCCAAAGGTCCAAAAATAGATTGTGCTAGGGCAAAGGTCAACTGTGGCCCACATACAGTCAAACTTCAAGATTTTTAGTCAACATTCTAATTTTGAAGTATATTTCATAATTTGATCAAGGGTTGATCATGATTCATCAAGGATTGCTCATAATTCATCAAGACTCAAAAGTTGCTAAATTAGGGTTTTGTAGGAAAAGTCAACTCAACTTTGAGAAAGCATAACTTTCTCATACTTTATGAGAAATGATCCTTCCAAAGCTCATTTTGAATAGGATGCAATTCCCTATAATCCATCTTCATCTGCCAAGTTAAAAATCTGCACTCACAAGAAGTTATGAATTTGGACATTATAGGTCATTTTGAAAAGTCAACAAAAACACTTTTTTTGTCAAAGCTTAATACTTGAGAATGGAATATCAAATTGAGATGAGACAAAAAGGGTTGATTAGAGAACATCTCAAGCTTTCTATAAACTCCAAGAACACCTCCAAAGGTTCAAAATTGAGGAAGTTATGCATTGGTGAAGTTGACCTTTTTTGCAAAATTGCCAAAAGTCAACTATCCCTAAAACTTCAAATTTTGCCAAATGGGCCCAATATTTTTCACTTGTTCTGAGTTGGCAACATAGCCCACGTGCTCTAGCCCTTGCCACTTGTCCATATCTTATTTTTATTATTTATTTTGATTTTTATTTGAATTAATTTAATTTAAATCAAAGAAAATCATATAAAATCCAAGACATTGATAACAAGGGATTTTGTGCTTATTTCAAGCTTTATTACACAGCTAGCCATCATTCAAATTCACATCAAGGCTTGTGTGCACAAAAAGATTGGAAATAAGCCAAATTTGGAAGGTTTTCAAAGCTAATCAAATCAAATCAAAAGGCATTGAAAGAGAAGGATTTTGATCAGTTTTGCAACCCTAATTCCTTCATTAATACATATAGACTGTGTGAAGATCAAAAGGGAGGTTGGGAAAGAGGCGCTAGGACAAGAACCAGTTTTGAAAAAAGGAAAAAAAAGTGTTAGATTGAATTGATAGTTAGAGGCATCCTTAAGGCTTGTTATCTATCTCAATCGCTTCCTGGCACTCTCAGGAACCTAAAGTTATCAAGAACAAGTTCGTTCTGGTCCCTAAACACACTGTAAGTCCATCACGATACACCCCTGTTCTTGAATTCACATCTTGTAATTTAAGCATTGTTAACATGAATTAATGGCATATTGTTGACCTATGAAGCATTTGCAAACTTTCTGCATTATTTGATTTCATTTATATGGCCTGTAGCGTTAATCACCATTGCTAGGTTTTCGAGCTTGGTTTTAGGGTTTTTGATTTCAGGAACAATTGGTCTTTGTAAGTGGTACGGTTGTGATCAGGAGGACGAAACGAACACAACCATGGCATTGGGTGTTATTTCCATGGCCCGTGGAGGATTTTGAGAGAGAACAATCTGTAGCAACAGACATTTGTCCGTAGGTATAGGTGAACGAACCTTTACCCACGGAGAGTGGAAGGAGACGATGAAGTGTCGCTCCCCTAGTGGCCAATTCAAATGATCAGCGCGCTTTTTCTTTTGTCATCCACTAACACCCTTTTTTATATATTATCCTTGTTTCTTGGCATATATACAGAGAAAACGCATTGGCCTAGTGGTAGTCAGCTGTTTGATAAAGCATTGGGAGGCTAGAGGTCAGGGGTTCGATCCCTGCCTCCAGCATTTGTTATTTTCTCATTTGTTTTCAGGAAATTCTGTGTGCGTACAATCCAGGATACCCATCATGGACCTTCATCATCAACACGCCAGATGGCCAGATGGCCAAATCTGATGGCCATCATTGAGGGTGCACCACAGGCCAAGTCAAACACCTACGCACAAGATCACAAAAGTCAGCATGGACTCCACAAATGGACCCAGGAAAATTTCTATGCACACCTCCAATTCAGGCCCATCTCTCTCTTTTATATTTTTGTTTATATTTCATTTAATTATTTTTACTAACCAATAAAATAATTTTCTTTTTATCAAAAATCACTAAAAATATTTTTATGTCCAAATAAATTTTGAATATTTTTTTTCATCAATAAATTAATTGAATTAGGTTTGTTTAATTAGATAATTTTAATTTATTTTGTAAATAATTAAAATTAATTAGAATCAATAGGTTTTCATTACTAACTTAATTATTTTATTTCTTTCCTAAAATAACAAAAACCCAAAAAAATATGACATTTAATTAATTTTTCATTAATTAATTTAATAACCAATTAATTTTGCATTTTAATTTTAAGACTTAATTTCTTTTCTTAAAAAATATTTAAAACAACAAAAATATTTTCTTTTTTTTAATTAGGAGAGAAGGGTTAAAACCCTAGTTTCTCGTCGATTTAATTTTTTATCCCGCACTTTATTTTTTTTTTGGTGCCCAATTATTGTATTTGCTCCCGGTTTGTAATAATTTAAATTAGGACATTTAATTATTATTTTCTGCTTTTAATTTCAAAGGGTTTATTTTTGGCTATGTAAATACCCGAAGCCTTGTAATAGCTTAGTTTAAATTCCTCACTTTAATTTCTGCAAATATTTAACTGTTAGATGTTTGATAATAGGGTTTGCATGACAAGAATGAATGTCTGAATTTAAAACAGTTAGATCACCCTAAATGTGCAAAGATAAACAAATCTGAATTCGAAACACTCGCACATGCGCACTCCTAGGGTACACTCCCACTTGGTTGCCTTCGTTAAAACGGTCATTGAGTATAGGTTGTTTTAGAGGTCGTCCTTTTGTCTAAAAGATCATAGTTGCCTCGGAAAGGTTGCCTCGGATATTGTTGCCTCGGATAAATGATCTAAGACATTAGGGTTACCATTAAGACGTCCTAACATTGCTTTAGTGACCGTACGTCCCTTTCGAATTGACCCTCAAAAATCCAACGACGGTGCTACCTACTCACTAATAGTGGGATAGCATTGTCTAAAGGAAATAAGCATAGAACGATTCTTTTTTAGTGTAGGTAGATTAGTTCTTAGATACTTGCTCATCCAAAACAAAACTTTTCTTCACTTACACTCTTTTACAAAAAAGTTTTCAAAAACATTTCATTACACTCTTGAAGATAGACGCAAGAGTTAAATCGAAGTTAAGACAAAAACTTTTCAAAACTCACAAACAGAAAGAAAACGATTTTGAAAATGATGAGCAAGTACCTAAGAGCCCGTAGATAACTACGGATAGAAAGGGTGCTAATACCTTCCCTTTCTATAATCTACCCCCGTACTCAGGAATATCTCGAAAAAGGAATTTTTCTATGCTTTTTTCCTTTCCTTGTTGGATAAAATAAAAGTCGGTGGCGACTCTTCCTTACCGCGACATTTTGCAAAAACAAACGCAAAACGCAAACCACCATTCCAAAAACAGTCAGTTCTTCCACCGTATCACAATACCCGTTCATATTACTGTTGTTGATACTCGAGGAAATGAAAAAATGACTGAGCCTGTCAAGACGGAGGCACCCATAAAATATATTACCATTGAGGACCCATCAACCCAAGAGATGGAGGAGATTCTAAAAATTATCAGAAAAAGTGATTACAAGATAGTGGAATAGTTGGGACAAACACCCTCGAAGATTTCCATGTTGTCTTTGTCGCTATTCTCCAAGGCGCATGCTCAAGCATAGATAAAATTCTTGAAAAATGCACATGTCTCTCAAGAAACTATGGCTGACCAATTTGAAAACTGTGTAGCCACTTTGACTACTGACAATGGTTGGGGATTTTCGGATGCAGATTTGACTCGGGCAGGGAAGAATCACAACAAAGCTCTGCATGTTTCCATCGAGTGTAAAGGAACCACTTTAGCCCATGTGTTGGTGGATATTGGGTCCTCCCTGAATGTATTACCTAAAGGTTCTCTAGATAGGTTGGACTGTGAAGGTTTGATGCTGAAACCTAGTGACATCATGGTGAGAGCTTTTGACGGATTAAAGAGAACGGTCCATGGAGAAATTGATCTCTCTATCAAAGTTAGGTCTCAAGTCTTTAAATCAACATTCTATGTGATTGATATCCGTCATGCTTATTCTTTCCTGCTTTGACGCCCATGGATCCATGGGGCAGGTGTGATAACTTCCACACTACATCAAAAGTTGAAGTACCCGGTCATGGGGAAAATTGTCATTTTATGCGGAGAAGAAGAGTTTATGATTAGTCATTGAAATTCATTCAAATATGTTGAAATGGATGGCGAGTTCATATAGACTCCTTGTCAAGATTTTGAAGTGGTCTCTCCCATGGTTGTTGTTGCCAAAGCCACTCTTGACACTCCCAAAGCTGCTAAAGATGCACCAAGGATGGCGTCTCTCAAAGACGCCCATGCTGTTATTGAAGACAGATGTTACACCATTTGGGGACAACTTCCTGATTTCCCTTTCAAGTCAGATAAATTTGGGTTGGGCTTCACTTCCAAAGCTCAAAAGGAGGTTCGACGTGCTCGTGTAGGGAAACCACCTTTCCGCATTAGTAACCATGATGTTAATGCTCTTATAGACTCTGATGTTTATTGTGACTTTGATGATTGGATCTACCCGACTGCTGGTAGAGGACTCCGCAATTGGCACACCAAGGACTTCATCCCAATCTCCTTCAGCCAGGAGTAATTTCCATTTCATGTTTTTATTTACTTTTAAGACTTTGTCTGTAATTTCCATTAAAACAATGACTTTAAGTCATGTGCCTTTCCTGGGGCACAATGGCCCATTTGTTAAGGGTTTGTCATTTTCATATGCCATATCCTCATTTTAATGAAAAACATCGGACTATTTTGCATTCAGATTTTGTGCTCTCTGTCTTTTTCTTGCTTTACTACATTTTCAAAATAGCCATGTGACCTTTCATACACACACATACACATTTGCAGATCCACATCCACTCCGGATCTCATTGACAATGATTCTGCTATTGCCACCTGTGACTTTGAAAATCTAATCTATCAAGACGAAGATGAAGGTGAAGAAGATTGTGAAATACCTGGGGAACTCGCCAGACTCCTGATACAAGAGGAAAAGTCCATTCAACCGAATGAAGAACCAGTTGAAGTGATCAACTTAGGTACTGAAGCAAACAAGAAAGAAGTCAAGATCGACATCAACTTGGAAGATGGTGTCAAGGGAAGTTTAGTTCAGATGTTACAAGACTATGTTGAAGTGTTCGCTTGGTCATACGAAGATATATCGAGGCTCGATACTGATATCGTAGTTCATCGTCTGCTAATGAAGGAAGGTTGTCCTTCGGTAAAGCAAAAGGTTCGACGCATGCGGCCAGATATGTCCGAGAAAATAAAAGTTGAGGTAATGAAACAACTCAATGCAGGTTTCCTGGCAAAGACATCATATCCTCAATGGGTTGCAAATGTGATATTGGTGCCAAAGAAAGATGGAAAAGTACGTATGTGCGTAGACTACGTGGATTTGAATAAGGCAAGCCCCAAAGATGATTTCCCACTACCATATATCGAAGTCTTGGTTTACAAAACTGCTCAACACAAAGTGTTCTCCTTCATGGATGGCTTCTCCGATTATAACCAAATCAAAATGGCTCCCGAGGACATGGAGAAAACCACCTTTGTCACACAGTAGGGCACCTTCTACTATAAGGTCATGCCTTTCGGTTTGAAGAATACAGGCGAAACCTATCAACTGGCTATGGTAGCTCTATTTCATTATATGATTCATCATGAGATAGAAGTCTATGTGGATGATATGATTGCAAGTTCGCAAACGGAAGAGGAACACCTAGATCATTTACACAAGCTATTTGAAAGTTTGAAGAAATACAAGCTAAGGCTGAATCCCAACACGTACACCTTCGGGGTGAGGTCTGGAAAACTCCTAGGGTTTGTCATCAGTGGTAAAGGTATTGAATTCGATCCTACAAAAGTCAAAGCCATACAAGAAATGCCAGCTCACTGTACTGAGAAAGAGGTCAGGGGTTTCTTAGGTCGACTCAACTATATTGCTCGATTCATATCTCATTTAACTACAACTTGTGAGCCAATCTTCAAACTGTTGAAGAAAGATCAAGTAGTCAGATGGAATGACGTATGCCAAGCAGATTTTGACATGATCAAGGAGTATTTACAAGAACCTCCAATCCTGATGCCTCCAATTGAAGGAAGACCTCTGATCATGTACTTGACTGTATTAGAGAATTCAATAGGGTGTGTGATGGGCCAACATGACGAGTTTGGCCAAAAACAGCATTCAATATACTACCTTAGCAAAAAGTTTACCGATTGTGAAACCAGATATTCACTGCTCGAGAAAACTTGCTTCACTTTGGCATGGGATGCTCGCAGGCTAAAACAGTATATGTTGACTCACACCACTCTATTGATTTCTAAGATGGATCCCATCAAGTATGTCTTCGAGAAGCCAGCTCTCTCCGGATGAATAACTAGATGGCAAATGATCTTGACTGAATATGATATCCAATACACTACATAAAAAGCAATCAAGGGAAGTGTGTTAGCGGATCATTTGGCCTATCAAGCTATTGATGACTAATAATCTATGAACTTTGAATTCTCGGATGAGAATATCATACTGATAACCGACTGTGAAAAGCCTGGACCATATAACGGACCTGAACAAGGATCCTGGTGGACTATGGTTTTTGATGGAGCTTCCAATGAATTGGGTAATGGAATTGGTGTTGTGACCATTTCTCCAGAAGGTTGCCATACACCTTTCACTTCCATACTTTGCTTCGACTGTACAAACAACATGGCCGAGTATGAAGCGTGCATCTTGGGTATAAAGGCTGCTATTGACTTAAGAATCAAATTCTTAAGCGTATACGGATATTCGGCCCTAGTAATCAGTCAATTTAAAGGAGAATGGGATACCAAACATCCAAATTTGATCCCCTACAAAGAGCTTGTGCTAACCTTGATCCCATTCTTTGAGGAGGTTACTTTTGAGCATATCCCGAGGGAAGAAAATCTGTTGGCAGATGCCTTAGAAACTATGTCGTCTATGTTCAAGGTCAATTGGGACAATGAAGCTCCCAGAATTACTATCGAAGGATTTGACGAACTTGTGCACTTTTATGAGATCGACACTGATGAGGAGAAGCCTTGGTACCATGAGGGGAAAAGGTACCTTGAAGCACAAGAATATCCTAATGGATCCTCAATCAACGACAAGAAATTCCTATGGAGGTTCTCATCCAAGTTCTTCCTAAGAAATTGGATTTTGTACAAACGCAACCATGATTTAACTCTGCTCCGTTGTATGGACTAGATGGAGACAAAGAAGATAATGTAAGACATGCATGAGGGTATCTTTGGAACTCACTCTAGTGGACACACTATGGCCAAGAAGATTCTGATGTCTGGTTACTATTGGTCGACTATGGAAAATGATTGTCACCACCACTCGAGGACTTTCCATAAGTGTCAGATCTATGCTGACAAGGTTCATGTACCTCCAACACCTTTAAACATCATGACCGCTCCACAACTATTTGCAATGTGGGGAATTGACATGATTAGAGAAATCAAGCCCACTGTCTCCAATGGACATCATTTCATCCTCGTCGCCATTGACTATTTCACCAAATGGGTCGAAGCCGCTTCATTTTCTCAGTTACCAAGAACATTGTAGCCCGGTTTATCAAGCATAACCTCATTTTCCGGTATGGCATCCCTGAAAGGATCATCAATGACAATGGAACCAACCTCAACAATACCATTATTATTGAACTCTGCACGCAGTTCATAATCAAGTATCACAACTCTTCTCCATACATACCTAAGATGAATGGCGCAATGGAAGCTGCTAATAAGAACATAAAGAAAATTGTGCAAAGGATGGTGGTGACCTATAAATACCGGCATGAGATGCTACCATTCGCTCTTCATGGCTACCGTACCTCAGCATGAATATCAACTGGGGAAACCCCATTCTCTTTAGTCTATGGCATGGAAGTCGTCTTTCCTGTCGAAGTTCAAATTCCTTCTCTGAGGATTTTGAAAGAAGCAAACTTAGGTGAAGATGAATGGATTCAGACAAGATTGGATCAGTTTAATTTGATTGACGAGAAGATACTGGCTACTATTTTTCATGGTTAAATGTATCAAAAGCGTATGATCAAGGCATTCAATAAGAAGATTAAACCTCGAGTATACCAGGCTGGAGACTTGGTAATAAAATGCATCATTTTACCAAAAGTTTATCCCAGGGGAAAATGGACTCCCACTTACGAAGGGCCATTTGTTGTCAAGAAATTATTCTTTGGAGGTGCTATGATGTTAACCACTATGGACGGTGAAGATTTCCCACATCCTGTGAACGCGGACATAGTCAAAAAAATACCATGCATAAGAATGACTCGCTAGGTTGACATACCCAGGAAAAAATAAGGGCATCTCGACAAACCATAAAGGTTTGGGAAAAAATTAGGGATATATACAAAATATTATACACCCAGCAAGTCGAAAACCTAAAAGGGCGGCTTGGGAAAAAAGGGTATCCTGGTGGATTGAAAACCCGAAAGGGCGGTCCAGGAAAACGTTAAGGAGTAAAGAGTACAACTATGTCCCATTAGATCACTACATCCAATTTTATTACCAAGGTCAAAGTTCAAATGGTACAAGATCAATTCAATCAACTTCTTTCGATGGCAAGTGATGGTTGTGATATGGTGGCAGAACCGACTGTTTTGGAAAATGCTGGTTTGGGTTTTGCGTTTGTGTTTGCAAAATGTCGCGGTAAGCAAGATTCGCCACCTACTTTTATTTTATCCAACTGGAAAGAATAAAAGCACAGAAAAATTCCTTTTTCTAGATTTTGAGTACGGGGGGTAAATTATAGAAAGGGAAGGTATTAGCACCCTTTATATCCTTAGTTTTCCACGGGCTCTTAGGTACTTTCTCATCATTTAAAAATTGCTTACATGTTTTTGTGTTTTTGAAAAGTTTTTGTTTTACTTCGTTTTAACCCTTGCTTCTGTCCTCAAGAGTGTTACAAAGTGTTTTTGAAAACTTTGTTTGAAAAGAGTGTAAGTGTGGAAAAGTTTGATTTTGAGAAAGTACCTACTAGCATCTACCTACTCAAAAAAAAGAATGTTTATGTTATTGTTTCCTTTAGACAACGCTATCCCACTATTAGTGAGTAGGTAGCACCGTCGTTGGAGTTGTGAGGGTCAATTCGAAAGGGACGTACGATCACTAAAGCAATGATAGGACGTCTTAGTAATAACCCTAATGTCTTAAGATCATATTCGAGGCAACATTTCCGAGGCAACTTTTCCGAACGGGACATTGGATATTTGTTTAGACAAGAGGGCAACCACTAAGACACCCTATACTTAATGATTATTTACCGAAGTCAACCGAAGTGAGAGTATACCCTAGGAGTGCGCATGTGCGAGTGATTTGATTTCAGTTATTATCTTTGCACATTTAGGGTTTGCTAACCATTTTAAAATTTACATACAGTCTTGTCATGTGATCCTATTATCATACATCTAACAGTTAATATTTGCGAAAATTAAAATGTGAGAAATAAAACTAGGCTATTACAAGGCTTCGGGGAGGGGGATTAATTACATAGCCAAAAACCCGTAAAATGATAAATAAAAGAAAAATCCTAATTAAACTATTACATACCATGAGCAGTTACATTAATATCGTAAAAAATAATAAATGCGCGCGATGGATCGAGAATGAGAAAAAATTAGGGTTTTGACCCCGTCTAAACCTAATTAAAAGAAAAATCATATCTTTGTGTTTTTTGATTATTTTGAGAAAATAAGGTTTTAATTAAATAAGTACAAACCTAATTACTAATTAATTTAAATTAAGAAAAATAATTAATTTGACCTATTTTTGCATTTTGGTTATTTTAAGAAAAGAAAATAAAAATTAAATCAAACAAACCCTAATTTCTAATTTATTTTAAATTATTTACAAAAAGGTTAGAATTACCCTAAAATTAAGTTAATCTAATTATTAAATTAATTTTGACAAAAATAAACCTAAATCTAAATTGTTAAAAATTGATTTTATGAGTTTTTTATAAAAAAAGAATTAATTTTATGTTAGAAAATAATTAAACAAAATAAATAAATAAAAGAAAATATAAGAAAAATTAAGAAATGGGCCTGGTGTTGGTAGCAAACTGGGGGTGTGATTTCAAATCCAAGCCCAAATGCGTCTGGCACATGTTCGACTTTTCAGATCCAATACTGCAAGCTTGACTGATGTTCATGGTAGGCCTTCATTGTGAATCCTTAGATCTGGCGCGTGGACGATCTGATGGTTGATGGATGATGGCGTATGGTGGTCTCATGAGAAGCCTCCACATGGAATTATACAGAGCAAAATAATGTTGAACAAATAAGAGGACCTAGGGATCGAACCCAGGCCCTTTAGCTTTTTCCAACGCATGACAACCATCTGAGCTGGCTTGTTTTTGTGTTAGAAAAGTAATAAACAAGCATTATATGATAAAGACCAAAAGTGGATTCTGGAAATGCGCGAAATTTGAATGGGCCATTCACACCACGCCACGCCATCATCTTCTACCTGCTTCCGTTGCTAAAAGTTTAGAAACTTTTACCTACGGACAAAAGGGCGTAGGTACAGCCCTGTGATTCTCCAAAATCTTATGAAAGCATCATAAATCAATTCCAGTGGTACCAATCCACTCGTTGCAGCCTCACGAGCATCATGGTACCACTTTTTATGGCTAGTTGTTCCTGCAAGCAAAACCCATAAAAATGAAACCTAAACCCTAATCATGATAACTTTCTGTATGGTTAACAAAAATGCAATTAATTATTATCATTAGCTTGCAAATGTTTCAAAGATTCAGAATATATCCATAAAATATGCTAACAATGCCAGAATTATGAATTACAATTTCAAAAAAGCATGAATGTCATGGGGTACTTACAGCGTGTTTTTGGATGTTATGGAGCTTGTTAACGATTGCAATATACCCTAGAGATATCCAGCAAGCGATTGAGATAGCTGGGAAGGCTTGAGATGGCCTGGAAGTTGGAATTTGATTCACCACTTTTGTTGAGTTTTTTCAAGTTTACTTTCAGTTTCTTACGCCTCCAAATCGTCCTCTTTTGATCTGCAAATGTTCTATATGTACTCTAGAATCAATTAGGGTTGCAAACTTGTTTCAAATCTTCTCCAATAATGATCATTGATTCATGATTTGATCCTTTATGCAAATCTTCCCTGTTGTACCCCAAAATTTTCCCTCTCATGTTTCCCAAAGTCTTCCCCCTGCATGGTTGATCACAAACTCTTGCCTAAGGAAAAGGAAAATTTTTGAGTAGGTGCTTTAAATACATTTCGATTGGCATTCTGAAAGACCATTCGATTGGTGTTCTGAAGGAGCCTTTCGATTGGCATTCTGTCAAGCTCTTCGTTTGGCATTATGGACAAGCATTTCGATTGGCATTATGTCAAGGCTTTCGATTGGTATTCTGAAAGACCCTTAGATTGGTATTTTGAAGGAGCCTTTCGATTGGCATTATGGACAAGTACTTCGATTGGCATTATAACAATCTCCTTCGATTGGAATTCCAAAAAAGTCCATTCGAAGAAGCGTTCAAAGGGTCCATTCGAAGAAGCTTTCGAAAAGCATTCGAAGGAGGCCATCATCCCATTTGAAAGGGAGCATTCGAAGGAGGCCATCAGCCCATTCGAAAGGGAGCATTCGAAGGCCAGTTATATGTCATTCAAAATTCAAAAAGGGACAAGATCCCATGTGTTTAGCCAATGTTACGAACTCTCATTCATGGCTTTCAAACACATAATTAACGTTTCAAATTCTCATTCATGGTTGTCAAACACCTAATCAAGGTCATTTAAACCTTTCTCTTCCTGTCCCCTCCACCCCCTCTATATAAAGAGATCACAAGTGGAACAAAATGATTACAAAAAATTATAGTAAACACACGAAAAAACACAGAGGGAAAAAACACACAACAGGAGAACAAAAACATTGGGGTTACGCTGCCAAAAGTTGTCAACATTTTCAGAGGTGATCCAGGCCAAAGCAACCCTTCAACAAAAGTATCCACGCCCAGAAATCCCAGATTGAAGGTGCCTACATCCAGGAAGCGCTCAAATTAAAAGTCCAATCTGCTGGTAAGAAAGGGTAAACTATCCAACCTCATATTTGCATAATACATCCATACTGGTTGTTACCTTCGATTTTCTATCCTAGACAGGATCAAGAGGCCTGGGTTTGGCACCCAGGCCATGTCCATCGTTTGATAATATTTGCTGCAGACATAGCCTGAAGAGACCCAGCAAGCGCAGGATCGAAGGGCTTGGGGTTCAATACCCAGGCCCAGCATTTTATTATGCTAACATACTTTTGCAGGTATAACATTCCAGATCGAAGGAGACACCTTCTCTGGATCGAACCCATTAGCATGCTGGATCGAAGGAGGCATCTCATTCCTGGATCGAAAGCCATGATCTCCATGATCAAAAGACAATCCTCTTCCCTAGATCGAAGGCTACTCACGCCTTACTGTCTGGCCCAATTGAAAGGACCATGACCCTCTCTGGATCGAAGCTTCCATTCCCTCCCTGGGTCGAAACTCCTTTTTTCCTGGATCGAAGGATTCCCCTTGTATTTTATTTTTGTTTTCATTGACACCTTTTTATCCTTTTAATTAACATTAAAATAAGAAAACCACAAAAACATTAGGCTAGTTTTTTCTATTAAATTAACTTTGTTAATTAATCTTTTAATTATCTTAACATTTTTCCAAAACTAAAATTAAGTAGATTTAGATCATTTTCCCAAAATAAAATAAAACAACAAAAAGATTTTTATTCTTAGGATTTTTAGAGGTTATTGTCAGATTCGCGCGCGGTTATTTTATTATAATTGCCTACTGGTTTGTAATAGCTTAAACTAAGACTTTTACTTTACTGCTTTTATTCCCCCAATTTTTGGACATGTAAATAATCCCCCTCCCCGAAGCTTTGTAATAGCGTAGGATTTACAATTCCCGCACTTTAAATTCCTGTATATATATTAACTGTTTAGATGTATGCTAACTAGGATTGCATGACAAGATTAACTCTTAACTTAAAATCAACAATAGCTCACCATGACATGCAAAGATAATATAGCTAAAAATTGACACACTTGCACATGCCACTCCTAGGGTACACCTCACTTGGTTGCCTCGAACGTGGTCATTAAGTATAGGATGTTTTAGAGGTCGTCCTTTTGTCCCAAGATCATAAGTTTCCTCGAAACGGTTGCCTCGAAAAAATGATCTAAGACATTAGGGTTACCACTAAGGCGTCCTAACATTACTTTAGTGACTACACGTCCCTTAAATCGAATTGACCCGAAAACTCCAACGACGGTGCTACCTACTCCTCAATAGTGGGATAGCACTGTCTAAAGGACATTTGCACAGTTTAATTCCTTTTTGAGTAGGTAGAGGTTCTTAAGTACTTGCTCATTTTAAAAACAAAACAAACTTTTCGCACTTACACTTTCTTCAAAAACAAAACTCTTTTCAAAACCCACAATCACAAAGAAAAGCAATCTTTTGAAAACATAGTGAGAAAGTACCTAAGAGCCCGTGGATAACCACGGATAGAAAGGATGCTAACACCTTCCCTTTCTATAATCTACCTCCCGAACCCGAGAAACAATTTCGAAAAGGAATTTTTCTGTGCTTTTTGTCCTTTCCTTGTTGGACAAAATAAAAGACGGTGGCGACTCTTGCTTACCGCGACATTTTGTGAAAATAAATGCAAACGCGAACCAGCATTTCAAAACAGTCAATTCTCATTCCCACCGATCACAGAACTGGCGACTCTGCTGGGGATATCCTTATAAGTGAGGTGTACCTTAGGACTAGATCACTTGTGTTTTAAATTGTATTGCTTTGTATGATATTAATTTTGTGGGCTTGTATCGGAGTTCTATAAATCCTCCACCCGGATTTGGGAAACATTCATAGATAGCAATACGTTATGGAAACTGTGCGGAGTATACCGACACGGTTGAAGCAATAGCTATATTAGTGCGACATATTTGTGAGTACCGGTAGCCTTTGAGTCAATCAAAGAGAATACGGGGCCGCTGAGTGATGTCACTAAGCACTAATGACCTAGAACCTTACTTGACCATCTTGGCCTTTTTTAGGGGTAGTGAGATGACCGACTTTGGTGCAGTCCGAAGTTGGTAGATACTCGATACTACACTCATTGAGGATTGTTTTCTTGGAATATTTTGGTCGCCAGTTAAGTGGCTAAACCAAAATAATGAACATAGGAAACAATCCAATGATATTGAGCTCCTTAGAACCCGGTTACTATTTATAGGACAAGTTTTGAGCCAACTACACTCAAGAGGGTACTTACCTATGAAACTCCATGCCAGCCTAAACTTACGGCTATTTGTGTGACTTGTGTGCTTTCAAACTTGAACTACTTGCACATTCTTGTTATCTGAAAACATGAGTTCCTTTCAGGTTTTGTTTACAGTTCTTATCCAATAATTTGGACTTATTGCAGGGCTTACTTACATCACCTCACACTTGTGCTTAAACGCATAGCATACACATCATAACATCATGCCTTAACATTTCTTTAACCATTTCAAGGATCTCAAGGGTCTGTGATGTCGGTTATGGTAAATCAGATGTCCAGTAAGGGGCAAAGGGGATTTATTTTCCTCTAGCCAATGCCATCTAAAGATCAAAACATGATAACTTGAGTCACGGGCTATGACCCACTCAATATGGTGAGCTTGACTCTTGAAGAAGGACTCTCCGCAACATTAAGTTCCTTCAATCAAGCTATCAGATTCAAATTCTAACAGTTTCTTGTTTACCCCGCGAGATCCTTGAAAACATTGTATACATATATATCATTGCATAACAGGTCTCCCAATACAGGTCTCTCATGTTCTCGCTGTTTATCTACAGCAATGGCTTTCCAACAAGACAACCAGTATCTTCATACTCAAGAGACTCAGTTCAGGGAAATCTTCCTAAACCTATCCAAGGGGCAGGAAGAGTTGAGAACACTCCTCATGGGGAATTTGGTCAAGAAAAGTCATGAAGACAACAAGGACGAACGGCTGAAACATCTACAAGCTGAGGTAGATGCAATGAGAACCCAGATGCTGGGGAAGATGGCTCTTATCCAAGGCTTATCTCGGGAACAAGAAGAGTTGAGAACCATTATCATCCAGCTTCATCAAGACAGATACAACAACATGAAGCAAACAGTCAAAGTTAGGGACCAAGTCATTGATCAGCCTCCAAGAAGACAAGGGTTTGGTTTGGTAAAGAATGGACCTCTCCAAGTTGCTACTACCTCAAGGGTCTAACAACAACCTTGCCATGAACAACAGGTTGATCAGAGTAAGCCAAATATGCCCAAGAGGCAATTTACCAAGCTCAACATGTCACTAGCTCAAGCGCTACAACACATGTTGAAGAAAGAGCTGATTACATTAAGGGCTCCTCATCCGAACCCTAAGACTTCTTCTCCTAACTACAACCTGGATGCAAGATGTGCTTATCATTTTGGTAGCCCAGGGCATGACACAGACAACTGTTGGGCTCTGAAGAACAAGATCCAAGACTTGATTGATGCCAAGGAGATCAAGTTTGATCACTGATCCTACGCCAAATCATTGAGAATGTCTTTGTTTCATTTGAATTTTCAAGTTGTAATTTCTTTTGTTATTCAAACAATTATCTATTAATGTCAAACTCTATTTCATTAATGCATTTCATATGTTTGTCTTGAATTCATCCTTTCATTACATTTAAACTATGCTTTTTACTCACTTTATGACATTCAATTATTGCTAAAAGTTACAAGCCTTTAGAGGGAGGATGACGAAACAATGCCATAATCTCATACAATATGCTTTTGGACAGACCGTGCTGACGATGTACATGCATTTCTTTCAAATCCTAAACACTGGAGTTATAAGGAAGATAATCCCTAGTCAACCCCTTCGAGCCAAAGAAGTAGGAGTTTTCTGTTTTAAACACAAATTGAAACCTTTAATTTAAACCTGGGGCAGGGTAGTCTCTCAGTTATTTCAAAAGATGCGCTAAAACCTATACAGTGGTAGTTCCTTATCTCATAGGCAGTCAATCTCTCAAAAGAAAAAAAGCCCACTGAGCCAAAACCTATAAAGGAGGCTTAAGAAAGCTGGGGCATCCCGCTGACTGTAATCTCGAAAACAGAAACAGTCAGGCAAAAGTTAGGGATAACAAATCAAAAGAACGAGGTCCTTACAAATCCTCGACAACATGAAAAATGTTGCAAAAAAAATGATGACTGCCTTCAAAAATCTAACTTGTGTGAACCATCACCAAAACGTCATTCCAAATTCGAATAGAGTTCGACGCACAATTAATTGAGTTTAGGATTGAAGAACATCACGAAGAGAGGGTGGGTACAAATATACTTTGAGCCTTTATCCTTTGTTTCTTAAACCGTGAACCAAGCCACGTTACAAACCTTCAAAAGTCCTAACTGAAGCATGGGTTAGTTCGAAAGCATACTGTTACAAAAGGTATCCTGACTCCTGTAAGGCTTTGCCCTAAATCTTGTGTTGAATTTGTCTTATAAAAAGTTTTCTGCTAAAAAATGCATTTTTTAAAACTTGGAGACAAGCATAAACTTTGCATTATTTGAATATCACTATTTGCATTTGGCTATTTGTTTGACAGCGGAGAAATTCACACAACGAATATCCAGTGAACAAAAACCCCCTCAGTGAACAAAATCACTTCAAAAAGGATGACACTTCCATTGAAAAATCTCCTATCAACAGGGGGACTTGACATGTCACTATCCAGCACACCTGGGGCAGTCCAGTCAAGATTTCAAGAAATCTCTGAAGAAATGTAGAGTAACCAGGGGCAAGTCTCCATCTCTGTCACTTGGGGCATTGAACATCAATCTCAGTGAAGGGTTACGTACACTTGCTACTAGGGGCAATGACAGATCTCCCCAAAATACTTCTCATAGGATAACTCCCAGCAAAGGTTTAATCTCTGAAAACCTTTCCCCAGCTGAACCAACCTCAAGAATCCTCGAGGACTTCCCCCAACGAAGATATCACCTCTCTAGTGGACTGACGACATGGTTTATTTCCCCAACAACACCAGGATTCCCCAGCTTGAGTTTTCCTCTCCGACTACTACGAATCAAAGGACCACAACTCTTCTTCCCCAGTAGACTACTCTACAATCCCCAACAAGTTACTGCGAAAACTGGACCCGACCAGATATCAGTTCAACTTCGACTCCCCAGTAGAGAAACGGACGACCAAGACTCCTAAACTCTTTTCCCAAGCAGAAATAAACATACTCCCCACAGAGTTTTCAATATCCCCCAGCGGAGTTCTCCTCAAACAACAAAGCAGGAAAGATCAATCAACAGGCAAAGATCATCATTTTCCCAGATTCCTTCTAGAGATAGTTCAGAGGCGACCTAGATATGGTTGACATTCTGATACTTATTCCAGACTCCTTCTAGAGATAGTTCAGATGCGACCCAGATATGGCTGACATTCTGATACTTATTCCAGATTCCTGCTAGAGACAGTTCAGATGCGACCCAGATATGGCTGACATTCTGATACTTATTCCAGACTCCTTCTAGAGACAGTTCAGATGCGATCCAGATATGGTTGACATTCTGATACTTATTCCAGACTCCTTCTAGAGACAATTCATATGCGACCCAGATATGGCTGACATTCTGATACTTATTCCAGACTCATTCAAATTATAGTCTAGATACAATCCAGATTCAGATGTCATTCTGTCACTCATTCAAATTACAGTCCAGATATGATCCATATTCGGATGTCATTCTATCACTCATTCGAATTACAGTCCAGATAAGATGTCCCCTAAAAAACCCTTTTGGTCTCATCTCAATTTAGTCTTCCATATTCATGTATGAAGCTTTGACAAAAAAGGTGTTTTTGTTGACTTTTAAAAATGACCTATAATGTCCAAATTCATATCTTCTAGTGAGTGCATATTTTGAACTTGGGAGATGAAGATGAATTGTAGGGAATTTCGGCCTCTTCAAAATAAGCTTTGGATGGGTCATTTCTGATAAAGTATGAGAAAGTTATGGTTGGTCAAAGTTGAGTTGACTTTTCCTACAAAACCCTAATTTAGCAACTTTTGGGTTTTGATGAATTGTGAGCAATCCTTGAGGAATCATGATAAACCCTTGATCAAATGATGAATAATACTTCAAAATGAGAATGTTGACCAAAAATCTTGAAGTTTGACTGCATGTGGACCACAGTTGAGTTTTGCCCTAGCACAGTCGATTTTCAGGCCTTTGAGCAATTGACTGAGCAAACATCCTCTGCAAGGCTTGAAACTTAACATGGATGATCTTGAGAACATATTAGGACAATGATGAGCATTTGGGATCCCTTGGACTCAAGTATCTTGATGCAAACTGAAACCCTAATTTGAGGTAGACTGCCTTAGGAGAGAGTTTGTCTGGTTAACCCTTGGACTTCCTTGAGCAATTTGAGGACCTCACTTGAAATGTATTGAGAAATATGGGAAGGAAAATTTTGGGGTACAACATCTTCCCCTGTTCAATCTTCTTAAACATGGGGATGTAGATTGGCTTGCATGCCTTTCGTGATCCGAAGGTGGAAGATGATTGAACACTAGGGTGCCCAGAAATTTGCACTCGCGTGAAGTGGTACTTACCTTGCGATATCGGGAATGGGCTTATAGATGACATTTGGAGATTGATGATGGAGTATGGGCTTAAAGATGCCATCAAAAGAAGTTTCGATCGCATAAGAGATTCCTTTACGAGAGCCTGTATACCTGTTGTTGAGGAAGACTACGCTGGGGAATGTTGTTCTTTGTCTTGAGAGAAATAGAACTTTATGAGCTTCAGTCATCCGTTATTCTACTGGGGAATCATCTCTTGGTCGGAGAGGTGAAAATGAACTATTATCTGGTCGTGATCCAGGCTTCATAGTAATAAGATTGATTGCTATTTGGTCGTGCTCCAGGCTTTACAGTGACTTACTGGGGAGATGAGATTAAAATTTCTATCTGGTCTTTCTCCAGGCTTCAGAAGGAATTAAGTTATTATCCGGTCGCATCCGGGCTTCAACTTGAATTTAGGGCATACTAATATTCGGTCGATTTCGGGCTTCTTAGTAATTGTCCAGGTAAACTGCTATTTGGTCGAAACCCAAGATTCGCAGTGTCTTATACTGTTATCTGGTCAATTCCAGGATTCAGTCTTTTGTCGCTATCTGGTCGTGATCCAGGCTTCACAACTTCTTACTTCTTATCTGGTCGTGTTCCAGGATTCACAAGAAATCAAGTGGTTATCCAGTCGCATTCGGGCTTCCATTTGATTTTAAGGCCTACTAATATCCGACCAATTCTGGGCTTCTTAGTAATTAGCCGGGTAGACTGCTATTTGGTCGAAATCCAAGCTTCGTAATGTCCCTTACTGTTATCTGGTCGTAGTCCCAGGCTTCACAGTGTCTTTTGCCGCTATCTAGTCGTAATCCATGCTTCACGATGTCTTATACCGTTATCTGGTCGAATCCAGGCCTCATGGTGTCCGGTACTGCTATCTGGTCGATTTCCAAGCTTCACAATACCTTGTTAAGATGTTTTCCGGTCGGTTTCGGGGCTTCACCACTTGTGTTTATGATATACCACTATCTGGTCGATTCCAGGCTTCATGGTGTCTTTGTACTGCTATCTGGTCATTTTCTAGGCTTCACAATAACTTGCATTGTTATCTGGTCGTTCTCCAGGCTTCACAATAACTTGCTAGGGATTTAGCTATTTTTCGGTCGATTTCTGGGCTTCATAGCTTGAATTTAAGATAAACCACTATCTGGTCGATTCCGGGCTTCATGGTGTTTTGGAGAAATCAAGATATTATCCAGTCGGATCCGGGCTTCTTAGCTTGAACTGGAATAGAAATCTTAGCATTGATTTGACTGAACCAGAGAAAACTTGTGAGAATTTGATTGTATATTTCCCTGAAAGGTAAAAAGTTAGTCGTATGTAATGTCATGATGTATGAAATGTAATGATGTTCTCAAAATAAATGAGATTATGTTGTATGATGCGTATGCGCATGCCATGATGTATGGATATGCAATGTTCTCGTGATGTTTTCTAGCTGGGGTGAATATTTCCTAGACTACTGTTGGAGAATATAAAGAGTTGGCTTCTTCATTTTCACTGGGGATAACAACTGAAGATGATTTGAGAATAACTTGGCGGAGAATAACCCTGCTGGAGAATAAATTGGCGAGAGAATGACTCTGTGGGGAAGAGAGATATTCTACTAGAAGATCTGTTAATTTAGAGAAATATCCTCGGCTGGGGATGAATTACCGTTGCTGGTGATAATGAACCCTGTTGGGGATTGAGTTTCTGCTTCTGGAAGAAATAAACTCCACTATGGATAATCCTCTAATGCTGGTGATAGATAAACTTTGCTTAGGGAGAATTAACACCACTGTCGTTGGGTACTTCTTACTCGGCGGGGAGTGTATGTACCTTTAATCATATTCTCAGGCTGGCTCTGTCCATGTACCTGGTGGGTAGAGCAACTGTACGGTTTGGACATTTCTTGTTTTCCCCTGTTCCTGGAATTACGAGTAATCGTCTTTTTTTTCGTATGTAAATATTTATGAGCAACAATTATTTTCAAATGGATATATCAAAAATGAATCGTTGGATGTTCTTGCAAAACAAAATAGGAAAAGAAAAACAATTTTGAAATTTATTGTAAAATGAATTGTATTAATTTTGAAGTTGGCCTGTGATAGGCGTTTTGTACAATAGGCTGACGTCCTAGTAAGAGAACGCCGCCGAAAGATAGAAATTATACTATTTGTGAAAAACAAAGAAGAACAACTTTGTGACCAATCCCACTGGGTTCCAACTCTACTATTGCCTTTATATCTTCGAGCGTCTCATCACTTTGCTACTTGGTTGAAGGTAGACCAGATTGATCGGCATCCTCCGAGCTTGATAGTCGATATCGAAGTCTGGTTGCAAGATTATCCAATGAGACATAGTGTTACGCTTTGATCCCTAATTTTTGCTTGGACCTCCCTTTCAGGATTTCAGTCCACCGGGATACCCTTTTTTGCCCAAGCCGCCTTTTCAGGTTTTCGACTTGTCGGGTGTACAATTTTTTTATTTTCATCCCTTACTTTTGCCCGAACCCTTTTGGTTCGCCGGGAAGCCCTTATTTTTGCCTAGGCCAGTCGACCTAGCGGGTCTTTGGTTATGCATAGTATTTTTTCACTATGTCTGGATTGACAGGGTGAGGAAGGTCGTCACCATCCATGGTGGTTAGAATCATAGCTCCTCCTGAGAAAATGTTCTTAACAACAAATGGCCCTTCGTAAGTGGGGGTCCATTTGCCCCTGGGATCACCTTGCGGCAGTATGATGTGTTTGATCACCAGATCCCCGACTTGATACCCTTGTCGTCTGACTTTCTTGTTAACAGCCTTGATCATCCACTTTTGATATGTCTGACAATGACAAATAGCAGTAAGTCTCTTTTCATCGATTAAATTCAGCTGATTAAGTCAGGTATGCATCCAATCGTCCTTGCTCAAACCTGCATCCTTCATAATCCGGAGAGAGGGTATCTAGACTTCGATGGGTAGGACTGCCTCCATGCCATACACCAGACAGTAGGTGTTGCCCCTGTTGAAGTCCGCGATGAGGTGCGGTACCCATGGAGAGCAAATGGTAACATCTCATGCCAGTCTTTGTATGTCACCGTCATCTTCTGCACAATTTTCTTGATGTTCTTATTAGCCGCTTCAACAACACCATTCATCTTCGGCCGGTAAGGAGAAGAGTTATGATACCGTATCTTAAACTGTTTGCAGAGTTCGATGATCATTGTGTTGTTGAAATTTGTACCATTATCCATGATGATCCTCTCTGGTACACCATATCGACAGATCAAATTGTGTCAGATGAATCGCGCCACGACATTCTTGGTTACTGTAGCAAAGGAAGCTGCCTCAACCCACTTCGTGAAATAATCAATAGCTACAAGGATGAAACGATGTCCGTTAGACGCAGTGGGTCTGATCTCGCCGATCATATCGATGCCCCATATTGCAAAAGGCCAAGGAGCTGTTAAAACATTCAGAGGAACTGGAGGTACATGCACCTTATCAGTTTAGACTTGGCACTTATGACAGGTCCGAGAATGCTGATAACAATCGGCTTCCTTAGTAGACCAATAATATCCAGCCCATGGGATTTTCTTTTCCATGGTATGTCCACTGGAATGAGTTCCAAAAGTACCTTCATGTAACTCTGCCATGATCCTTTCCGCCTCGCTTTTTTCCACACATCACAGTAAGGTTGAATCATGGTTTGGCTTATAAAGGATTCCACTGCTAATGAAGAACTTCACAGCGAATCTTCTCAGAAACTTCTTATCATTAACAGATGCACCCTCGGGGTACTCTTGGGCCTCAAGATACCTCTTTACCTCGTGAAACCAGGGTTTATCTACTACTTCTTCAGTCTCGATGTCACAGCAATGTGCGGGTCCGTCCAACCTCTCGATGGTAATCTGGGGAGCTTCATTGTCCCACCTGACCTTGAACATAGAAGACATAGTAGCTAGCGCATCCGCTAACTGATTCTCTTCTCTCAGAAAGTGTTTAAAGGTTATCTCCTCGAAGTGTGGGAGCAACGTTAGTACATATTCTTTGTAAGGATTAAGATTTGGGTGCTTCGTATCCCACTCGCCTTTGATTTGACTAATCACTAGAGCGGAATCTCCGAATACACTCAAGAACTTAATCCTTAAGTCATTAGCTGCTCGAAGGCCCAGGATGCATGCCTCATACTCCGCCATATTGTTGGTGCAATTAAAACATAATCGGGTGGTGAACGGAACATGACAGCCCTCAGGAGATATAATCACAGTGCCAATGCCATTACCTAATGCGTTTGAGGCTCCGTCAAAATACATAGACCATCGAGATCCCTCCTCGGGTCCTTCATCCGGTCCAGGTTCTTCACAGTTGGTCACCAACATGATATTCTCATCCGGGAACTCGAAATTCATGGATTGGTAGTCATCCACGGCCTGATGCGCCAAATGATCCACCAACACACTCCCCTTGATTGCTTTTTGAGTTGTGTATTGGATGTCATACTCAGTTAAGATCATTTGCCATCTTGCTATTCTTCCCGACAAAGCAGGCTTTTCGAAGATATACTTGATTGGATCCATCTTTGATATCAATAGGGTTGTGTGAGTCAGCATATACTGTCTCAGCCAACGAGCATCCCATGCCAAATCGCAAAGTTTTCTCAAGCAGTGAGTATCGGGTCTCACAGTCGGTAAAATTTTTTCTAAGGTTGTAAATAGCGTGCTCTTTTCGGCCAGACTCGTCATGCTGCCCCAGCACGTACCCCATTGAATTATCCAGTACCGTCAAGTATAAGATCAAAGGTCTTCCTTCAACTGGAGGCATAAGAATTAGTGGCTCTTAGAGGTATTCTTTGATCCTTTTGAAAGCGGTCTGGCACTCGTCATTCCACTTTACTACTTGATCTTTCTTCAGCAGCTTGAAGATCGGCTCACAAGTAGCAGTCAGATGTGAAATGAATCGGGAGATGTAGTTCAAACGTCCCAAAAAGCCTCTAACTTCCTTTTCCGTGCGGGGAGCCGGCATTTCCTGTATGGCTTTCACCTTTGCAGGATCCACTTGAATACCTTTATCACTAACGACGAAACCCAGCAGCTTACCAGACCTCACCCCGAAGGTGCACTTGTTCGGGTTTAACCTCAGCTTGTACATCTTCAACCTGTCGAATAGTTTCTGGAGATGGTCAAGGTGTTCTTCCTCAGTATGGGACCTTGCGATCATGTCATCAACGTAAACCTCAATCTCATGGTGAATCATGTCGTGGAACAAAGCGACCATGGCACGCTGATAGGTTGCCCCAACATTCGTCAACCCGAAAGGCATTACCTTGTAACAGAAAGTGCCCCACTGCATAGCGAAGGTTGTCTTTTCCATGTCCTCGGGAGCCATCCTAATCTGATTGTAACCAGAAAAACCATCCATAAAGGAGAAGACCTTATGCTGCGCGGTGTTGTTGACTAGAACATCGATGTGAGGCAGTTGGAAATCGTCTTTAGGGCTTGCCCTATTCAGATCTCTATAGTCCACACACATTCATACCTTACCATCCTTCTTCGGCACCAGAACAACGTTGGCAACCCACTATAGATAAGAAGTAACAACTAGAAATCCGGCTTCAAACAGTTTCATGACCTCAGCTTTGATTTTCTCAGACATCTCAGGGCGCATACGGTGAACCTTCTGCTTTACCGGAGGACAATCTTCTTAGGTTGGTAGGCGGTGTACCACAACGTCAGTGTCCAAACCAGGCATATCTTCATATGACCAAGCAAAAATCTCAACATAGTCACGTAGCATCTGTATCAACCATTGCTTGACACTAGGCTCCAGATTCACACCTATCTTGACCTCTTTCCTGTCTTCCTCTGTACCCAAATTCACTGATTCAAGTGGCTCTTCATGAGGCTGTATGGCCCTCTCTTCCTGTAGTAACAGTATAGAAAGTTCTCCAGGTACCTCACAATCATCCTCACCTTCGTCCTCGGCTTGGTTGATCGAACATTCAAAGTCATAATTGGCAGTAGCAGATTCGTTATCAACGAGATCCATAGTGGATGTGGATATGCATTATGATATGTGAGTGTGTGTAAGACAATATCTGTTTTGATAAAGTGCGAGATAGAAAAGAAAAACAAGGGGCGCAAAATTTGTAATGCAAGAAAACGTCCAATGCTTTATTGATGATATATGAAAATGACAAATAATAATCCCTCACAAACAAAGCCAAGGTGCCTCGGGCAAGACACCAGGCCATAAAGTTTCAAACTGTCTGTTACAAATCTCAAAACAAAAGTCAATTACTGTGTAATAAAAGAAACGGGTATGAAGTCTTTCGTCGTCCAGTTGTTCAATCCACCGTTGGTAGTCGGGTAGATCCAGCTGTCAATATCTGACCCTTCTTTATCATCCTCAATTGCATTCACTCCTTGATTACTGATATGTAGAATAGGTCTTCCAATCCGCGTGCGTCGAACAACCCTTTAAGCCTCTGCAGTAAAGCCCAAACCAAACTTGTCAGTTTTGTGTGTGAAATCAGGGAGCTGACCCCAATTTACACACCCACCTTTTTCAATTACAGCCCTGACATCCTTGAGGGAAGCCATCTTCATCGGAGGTTTGTCAGTAGCAAATTCAGTCGACGCCAAAGTCTGGGGGACCTCTTCAAAGTTCTGACAAGGGGTTTTGATGAATTTCCCATCCATCTCCACATAGCGAAAGGAATCAAGATGACTCACCATGTATTCCTCTTCTCCTCGCACCGTAATAATCTTCCCCTTTACTGAATATTTCAACATTTGATGGAGCGTAGAAGTCACTTCCCCAACCTTATGGATCCAAGGTCGACCCAACAAGCAAGAATATGATGGTTTGATGTCCATCACATAGAACGTAGATGCAAAAGTATGCGAGCCAACTTTAACATGGACGTCCACTTCCCCGTGCACCATCCTTTTTGACCCGTCGAAAGCCCTAACCACAATATTGCTTGGCTTCAGAATCAAACCTTCACAGTCCAGACGGTCTAGTGCTTTCTTTGGTAAAACATTCAATGAGGACCCGATATCCACCAGTACATGGGCCATAGTAGTGCCCCTGCACTAGATCGAGACGTGTAGAGCATCATTGTGATTTCTTCCTTTAGCAGTCAGATCTGAGTCTGAGAAACCCAACCCATTGTCGGCAGTCAAACTAGCTACGCAGTCTTTGAATTGATAGGCAGAAGTTTCCTGCGGCACATGCACAATTTTGAGGAAAGCAATTAAAGCCTTTGCATGGGCTTCAGAACATAATAACAAGGAGAACATGGAGATTTTTGACGGGTTCTGCCCCAGCTGCTCGACTACGTTATAGTCACTCTTCTTGATAATCTTTATAATTTCCTCTATCTCCTGCTTAGAAGTTTCTACAATGATCTTCTTAGGCGCCTCCGTCTGGGCAGGCTCACTTGTGATCTCTTTGCCCCGAGTCCCAGATGGCTCGGCGACAGGGGTGATAATTGGAATAGGAACTGGGACAATAGCTGATGTACTAGCAGGTGGAATGACAACAGGTTTGTGAACAGTCGGAGGGGAAATCTCGGGAGAAAAGAGTCTTTCACTTCTGGTGACCTTACTAGCCCCGACAATATTGTTGATATCAGCATCAGCTTCCTAACTTTTCAAGTCTTGTTGAACTCCATGGTAATACACATCGGCCCCATAGTGCCAAGGGACAGCCTTATCCGAAGTGTATGGAATAGGGCCCGGGATAGTAACGATTAATGGAGCGATTCTTGGAACGGGTGTAATCCTAACAGGCTTTCTCGAGGAAGCCTTGGAAGGATTGGCGGAAATGGTTATGATGGCAACATCTTTAATTGGAACTAACAGAATCAAAGTCTTTTCGAACAGGATCTCTTTGTTATCCATCAGGCGCTGAACTCTTGATTTCAATAAGTGGTAACCAGCAAGTAGAATTGAACACATATGGCAACCATCGCCACATCCCGGAAATAAATCGGCCAACAATAGATTCTTCTTTACTGTCATCAAAGGAGTAGAAATTTCTTCCATATAGGTCACAAATAAATCATCGTCCCCAGCATTCACTCCATGACCATGTTTGGGCATAGGAGCAGTTATGACGTTGGGTTTTTCCGGAGGAACTCAATCTCTTTGGCTTCGATCAAGTCTTGCACCTTATTCTTCAAGGCCAAACAGTTGTTTGTATCATGACTTGGTCCATCAGAGTGATAGGTGCAGCGGGCATTCGGGTTATATAGCGGAGATGTGGTGTTGGGATTCTTCGGGGCTTCCCTCAGAGTTACTAGGTTGGTCTTCAATAATTGTGGTAGAATCTGAGCCAAGGTCATATTGAGCCTAGTGAACTGCCTTTGTGGTCTATCCATCCTTTGTTGATTGTTGCATTGTGGAGCAACTATGGGTCTTGATATCACTACCGCATTCACTGCTTGATAGTGTTCAGATCTGCTTTGGCTCCTCGAGCCATAGACTGCACTAGCTTCTTTCTTACCAGTGAAAGGTTTCTTTACTACACTTGACGATGTATCCTTCTGTATTTTACCACTTCTGATACCAGCTTCTACTCTCTCCCTAGTCAAAATCAATTCAGTAAACCCAGATGACGAACTGCCGATCAGATGATTGAAAAATGAACCAGACAAGGTCCCTAGAAACATGTCCACCAACTCCCTGTCAGACAAAGGCGTTTGGACTCTTCCAGCCAAGTCTCTCCACTTCTGAGCATAGTCCTTAAAACCTTCACTTGCACCCATAGACATACCCTGAAGCCGAGTATGAGTGGGAGCAAGGTCGGCGTTATACTGATACTGCCTGTAGAAAGCAACAACAAGGTCCTCCCAGTTTCGGACATTAGCTCCTTCCAATTGATAAAACCATTCAAGCTGAGTCCCTTACAAACTATCTTGAAAGAAATGTACCCACAGATTCCTATCAACAGTGTAGGGTTGGATTTTTCTGACGTACGAGCGGAGATGGAGTTTTGGACAGGATGCTCCATCGTACTTGGCGAAAACCGGAGCTTTGAACTTATGAGAGATCACCACCCCAGATGCCAGTCCTAAATCTTCGAAATCCAAACAAGGGATCTTTTGAATCATAGCGCTTAGACGGTCTTCAAGTTGTTTGTACCTATCCTCAGCAGGAGGATACAGTTCCTCATCATAATCTGTATCATTATCAGAGACTGCAGGGCTGGGGCCCCTTTCTTCTTAATCCTCTTCTCCCTTGGATGAAAAGGAAAGGTCAGCTTGTTGTTTCAACCTATCTCCAAACCTTTTACCCATACTTAGAAGAACGACCTTCTTCTTCTTCTTCTTCTTCTTCTTCTTCTTCTTCTTCTCTTTCTCTTTCAGAATGAGAGCTTTCAAGTCCTCTTGCCCTTTAGCCAAGCTTAAGAACAGTTCTTGGAATTGGGCATTTTGTGCCTGAAGATCTTTGATAGCTTGATCGGAAGACATTTCTGCTGAAATAAACAGCGAAGAAGATGATAAACTTGTAATGGTACCTGTAATAGTGTGCATGATAATGGGATGCATATGTAATGATTTCAAAGACTTTGGGAGATTTAAATTTGCAAACCAAGAAATAAACAAACTTTATTAGATTAAACTTGTAAAAAGGTTCAACAATGCCTTTGAGGAGTTACAAAGAATTAAATGAAAAACAGATCTAAACTAGAAAAAGTAAAATCATAAATCCCATGGACGCTTCCCCTTCGTGCTGACGTAGTCATTGATTGTTCTTTCATTCTCGAGTTTCCTGGTGAGCTTCAGGATCTTCCTTTATTGCTCATGGTACTTGTCCCAGTAGGTATCCCTCTCCTCTTTCAGCTGAATCCAAGACCTCTTCAATGCCCCAAGATCAGTGGGCATGTAGGGATAAAGGACTGTATAAGGAATGCCCTCTTCATTGGTGGGTTCCACTATCACTGGCAAAACAGCTTCATAAGGCATCCCAAGCTTCTGAGAACGAGCTCGGATTCACTGGATATAGGGCTGCATAGGGAGAGAAGTCCTTGGTCCTATCTCTTGAGGGTCAGCTCTGTTCACCATGCCCCAAGCTCGTACAAACCTCCGGCGATGCTCGTCAACGTCTTCCTTATAATCAAATGCAATATCTGTAAGAAGTAACTCATGAGGACCGTCTCTCCGAGCACGACCAAACTGTCGCAAAGCCAAGCAAGGACTGTAGGTAATTCCCCCTCTGATTCTAAGCAACGGGACATTAGGGTATCCCCCACATCGATCAATGACAACAATACTTTCCATAGCCTTAGAACTCCAAAGAATGTCTGTATGGGCAAGGGACATTATCCTGTAAGACCATCCTACACCTTCCTCATTCTTCAATACAGACTTGGGGAGGTGCGAAATAAACCACCTCGCCAGCAGCGGCATGCAACACATGAGGGTCCCTCTTCTTCGCACAGTACGAGTATAGAGGGCATGCAAGATATCACCCAGAAGCGTAGGTACAGGATTGCGAGACAGGAAGATCTTAACCGCATTCATATCTATGAAGGAATCTAGATTCGGGAAAATAACTAAACCGTAGATAAGGAGAGCCAAGATGCCTTCAAAAGCCTGAAAATCCAAGTTATCCCATAATAGTTGAGCTTGATCTATCATAAACTTGGCTAAGAAACCTTCAACCCCGCTTTGTGTCTCCCAGTTGGATACTACATCAGCCCTTTTTAGATGTAGAGCTGAAGCAATGTCTTCTAGTCTAGGAGTCTCTTCCAAACCTGTGAAGGGCATCTGCTCAAGGATGGATATGCCCAAAAAGTGAGAAAACTCTTCCATAGTGGGAACTAGCTGATAATCCTAGAAAGTGAAGCAATGATGCACCGGATCGAAGATCTGGAAAAGCACACTCATCATCTGCTCATCAAACTTTGAGGTAACCAGGATAAGAATTTGACCAAGCCTTCTAATGAATGAAGAAGTATCAGAAACTTTTGAGGCTAAATCTTTGAGTTGACCAGGTATTTGCACAAAGTTAACTCGAATGGTGTTTCTGTGCACGGAAGCCATAATCTGCAAAACAGAACAAAGATAAATCCCCTCGGTCTTTGAAATGGTTAGTATAATGAAGCATATATGCTATGTTATGATGCATGATGTCATGATAAAACACACAATAGGTATAGCAGATAACAGACATGGTAAAGGCAAACAAGTCACACAAGAGCCCTTAAGTTTAAGGCTTGCATGGGGTTTAGGTACTACCCTCTTGAAGTTCAATTGGTTTCAACCTGTCCTAGTAATAGTAACCGGGTTCTAGAGGTTATCAATATCACTAACCATCCTCCATCGGTCATGGTTTCAGCTCACGCAATCTTTTCTTGCAGCGGGAACTATCTCGAGAGTATGGTCTCAATGAGTGTAGCATCAAGTATCAACCAGTTCCCAACTTTACACCGAGGCCGGCTATCTCACTACTTTCTAATGGCCAAGTTGGTCGATTAAAGGTTCTAAGGTCAGTTGATGCTTAATGACACACGCAGCGGCCCCGTATTCTCCTCGTTTCTCCACAAGGGATACCGGTACCAACCAATGTGCCACATCAATGTAGCTACTGCTTCAACCGTATCGGTCTACGCCGTACAGTTCCCTCACAGTTTATTGTTACTTACCTAAAAAGTGTCCCCAGATCCGGGTTAGGATCTATAGTAACTCCCAATACAAAACCCTTTAACAGTAAATCAAACAAAACAAATAACAGAAGCAATTTATGATGAACTAATCCTAAGGTATACCGCACTTTATTCTGCCCAACAGAGTCGCCAGTTCTATGATACAGTGGCAGAACCGACTGTTTTGGAAAATGCTGGTTTGCGTTTTACGTTTGTGTTTGCAAAATGTCGCGGTAAGCAAGAGTCGCCACCGACTTTTATTTTATCCAACTAGAAAGGACAAAAGAACAGAAAAATTCCTTTTTCTAGATTTTGAGTACGGGGGGTAGATTATAGAAAGGGAAGGTATTTGCACCCTTTCTATCCGTAGTTTTCCACGTGCTCTTAGGTACTTGCTCATCATTTAAAAATTGCTTCCGTGTTTGTGTGTTTTTGAAAACTTTTTGTTTTACTTCGTTTTAACCCTTGCTTTTGTCCTCAAGAGTGTTACAAAGTGTTTTTGAAAACTTTGTTTGAAAAGAGTGTAAGTGTGGAAAAGTTTGATTTTGAGCAAGTACCTACTAGCATCTACCTACTCGAAAAAAACAATGTTTCTATTCTTGTTTCCTTTAGACAACTCTATCCCACTATTAGTGAGTAGGTAGCACCGTCGTTGGAGTTGTGAGGGTCAATTTGAAAGGGACGTACGATCACTAAAGCAATGTTAGGACGTCTTAGTAATAACCCTAATGTCCTAAGATCATATTCGAGGCAACGTTTCCGAGGCAACCTTTCCGAGGCAACTTTTCCGAACGGGACATTGGGTCTTTGTTTAGACAAGAGGGCAACCACTAAGACACCCTATACTTAATGATTGTTTACCGAAGGCAACCGAAGTGAGAGTATACCCTAGGAGTGCGCATGTGCGAGTGATTTGATTTCAGTTATTATCTTTGCACATTTAGGGTTTGCTAACCGTTTTAAAATTTACATAAAGTCTTGTCGTGCGATCCTATTATCATACATCTAACAGTTAATATTTGCGAAAATTAAAATGTGAGAAATAAAACTAGGATATTAGAAGGCTTCGGGGAGGGGGATTAATTACATAGCCAAAAACCCGTAAAACGATAAATAAAAGAAAAATCCTAATTAAACTATTACATACCATGAGCAGTTACATTAATATCGTAAAAAATAATAAATGCGCGCGATGGATCGTGAACGAGAAAAAATTAGGGTTTTCACCCCGTCTAAACCTAATTAAAAGAAAAATCATATCTTTGTGTTTTTTGATTATTTTGAGAAAATAAGGTTTTAATTAAATATGTACAAACCTAATTACTAATTAATTTTAATTAAGAAAAATAATTAATTTGACCTATTTTTGCATTTTGGTTATTTTAAGAAAAGAAAATAAAAATTAAATCAAACAAACCCTAATTTCTAATTTATTTTAAATTATTTACAAAAAGGTTAGAATTACCCTAAAATTAAGTTAATCTAATTATTAAATTAATTTTGACAAAAATAAACCTAAATCTAAATTGTTAAAAATTGATTTTATGAGTTTTTTTATAAAAAAAGAATTAATTTTATGTTAGAAAATAATTAAACAAAATAAATAAATAAAAGAAAATATAAGAAAAATTAAGAAATGGGCCTGGTGTTGGTAGCAAACAGGGGGTGTGATTGCAAATCCAAGCCCAAATGCGTCTGGCCCATGTTTGACTTTTCAGATCCAATACTGCAAGCTTGACTAATGTTCATGGTTGGCCTTCATTGTGAATCCTTAGATCTAGCGCGTGGACGATCTGATGGTTGATGGATGATGACGTATGGTGGTCTCATGAGAAGCCTCCACATGGAATTATACAGAGCAAAATAATATTGAACAAATAAGGGGACCTGGGGATCGAACCCAGGCCCTTTAGCTTTTTCCAACGCATGACAACCATATGAGTTGGCTTGTTTTTGTGTTAGAAAAGTAATAAACAAGCATTATATGATAAAGACCAAAAGTGGATTCTGGAAACGTGCAAAATTTTAATGGGCCATTCACACCACGCCACGCCATCATCTTATACCTACTTCCATCGCTAAAAGTTTAGAAACTTTTACCTACGGATAAAAGGGCGTAGGTACAACCCTGTGTTTCTCTAAAATCTTATGCAAGTATCATAAATCAATTCCAGTGGTACCAATCCACTCGTTGCAGCCTCACGAGCATCATGGTACCACTTTTCATGGCCAATTGTTCCTGCAAGCAAAACCCCTAAAAACGAAACCTAAACCCTAATCATGGCAACTTTCTGTATGGTTAACAAAAATGCAATTAATTATTGTCATTAGCTTGCAAATGTTTCAAAGATTCAGAATATATCCATAAAATATGCTAACAATGCCAGAATTATGAATTACGATTTCAAAAAAGTATGAATGTCGTGGGGTACTTACAGCGTGTTTTGGGATCTTATGAAGCTTGTTAACGATTGCAATATACCCCAGAGATATCCAGCAAGCGATTGAGATAGCTGGGAAGGCTTGAGATGGCCTGGAAGTTGGAATTTGATTCACCACTTTTGTTGAGTTTTTTCAAGTTTACTTTCAATTTCTCACGCCTCCAAATCGCCCTCTTTTGATCTGCAAATGTTCTATATGTACTCTAGAATCAATTAGGGTTGCAAACTTGTTTCAAATCTTCTCCAATAATGATCATTGATTCAAGATTTGATCCTTTATGCAAATCTTCCCAAATTGATAAAATCCAATCTTTTTGTGTCCATTTGAAGTTTGCATGATTTGAATCTTCTTCCAGCTGTATAAGAGGCCTAAACATGCACAAAATCTCAAGCTTTGATTAGTTTTGATATTTTTAATGATTTTATTTTGATTTTATTTGATTTAATTGAAATAAAATCCAAATTAATGACAAAAATAAAATAAGTCCAAGTGGGAAGGATCATGGGTCGTGGACCATGCTACAAACTCAATACAAGCACAAAAAGTTGGGCCCATTTGACAAAGTTTACAATTTTGGCCACTTTTGACTTTTGGCAATTTTGCAAAAAAGGTCAACTTTGCCAATGCATAACTCCTTCAATTATGACCCTAGAGATGTGTTCTTGGACTTTTTAGAAAGCTTAAGATGTCCTCTAAACAACGCTTTTGGTCTCATCTCAATTGTGTCTACCATATTCATGTATGAAGCTTTGACAAAAAAGGTGTTTTTGTTGACTTTTCAAAATGACCTATAATGTCCAAATTCATATCTTCTTGTGAGTGCATATTTTGAACTAGGGATATGAAGATGAATTGTAGGGAATTGAATCCTCTTAAAAATGAGCTTTGTATGGGTAATTTCTAATAAAGTATGATAAAGTTATGCTTGGTCAAAGTTGAGTTGACTTTTCTTGCAAAACCCTAATTTAGCAACTTTTGGGTTTTGATGAATTGTGAGCAATCCTTGAGGAAACATGATCAACCCTTGATCAAATGGTGAATAATACTTCAAAATTAGAATGTTGACCAAAAATCTTGAAGTTTGACTGCATGTGGACCACAATTGACTTTTGCCCTAACATAGTCGATTTTCAGGCCTTTGAGCAATTGACTGAGCAAACTTCCTCTGCAAGGTTTAAAACTTGACATGGATGATCTTGAGAACATATTAGGACAATAATGAGAATTTGGGATCCCTTGGACTCAAGTATCTTGATGCAAACTGAAACCCTAATTTGAGGTAGACTGCCTTAGGAGAGAGTTTGTTTGGTCAACCCTTGGACTTCCTTGAGCAATTTGAGGACCTCTCTTGAAATGTATTGAGAAATATGGGAGGGAAAATTTTGGGGTACAACAATGATGTTCGAATACATAGGGGAAATAGTAGAGTTGGAACTTAATGAGGTCACTTCCATATGGCTATACATTTTTGTTTTCACTTTGTATTCTTTTCATTCTTTTGAGGACTTCCTCTTACTAGGATTTTTGTATCCTTGTACAAAAACGCATGTTTATAGGCAAAATATCAATAAAAATATACGTTGAAATGGATACTTTTTGTTATTTTGTTTTGATTGTAAAAATGTCCAATGCCTAAAATTGAATGAACACATGCATATTAAAATTGATTAACTGTTAACAAATATACACACAAGAACAATAATAAGCATTTGCTTAAGGATTTGGGATATCCCCACATAGTCACTTCAATGGGATTATCCCCACAGAGTGAACTCATACATTCTCCATCCAGAGTTCCAATCAACATATCTCTTGGAAATTATCTTACCCAGTCGAGTTTGGTCTTCCAAAGTTGAGAAAGAAACCTTGCAAAAGTTCTTCCCTAGAAGAATTCACTTCCCAAGTATGGTCTCCATAATACTTTCCTCAATACAATTTATTTCCCCAACGGACCACAGAGTCCCCAGCTTGAGTTTGCTCCTCATACTTCTACAAATCAATGGACATAACTCTTCTTCTCCAATAGAGTTGATATTATCCCCAAAAAATTGCTGCAAAGACTGGAATCCAACCAGATACCAATTAGCTTTATCCTCCCCATAAGAATTAGAAGTTTAGTCATCTCTTTTACCCCAAGTCAGGGTACATAAGAATTAAATTCCATGGTAGAGCAATGGATGACCAAGGTTCCTGAACTCTAATCCAAAGTAGAAATCAAAATTCCCTACAAAGTTTCCTCAAAACATCAAACAAGAATTCCCAACTGAAGCACTCTAAACAATGTTGAAGATACAGATACTCTTCGTCTCCAACAGTAGTCCAGAGTTTAGCTTCTTAAAACATCCCAACAGTAGTCAGGGATTTATTTTCCCAGACAAAGATACACTTCAATAACATTTCATATATGTGCATCATGACATATGCATACGAAACATATAGAAAATCTCATTTATTTTGAGAACATCATTAAACAATGCATTTGATACATCATGGAATTGCATACAACTAACTCTTTACCTTTTAAAGAAACGACCAGTCCATGGATGAATACCATCAACGACAAACATTTCCTTCACGAGATATCTGCTGGTTTAACTTAAATCGACCAATTATTTATCCTGATTTCGTTCTGGTAGACGCTTTCTCTAGTTCAGTTAAATCGCTCCTAAGATTTATGCTGATTTGTTATCCAGTTAAAGATTATTCAAGACCTCTGTTGGTTCAGTTTAAATCGACCAATGATTTATCCTGGTTCCATTCTGGTAGACGCTTTCTCTGGTTTAGTTAAATCGCTCCTTAGATTTATGCTGATTCATTATCCAGTTAAAGATTATTCAAGACCTCTGCATGTTCAGTTTAAATTGAACAATTATTTATCCTGATTCCGTTCTGTAGATGCTTTCTCTAGTTCAGCTAAATCGCTCCCAAGATTTATGCTGATTCGTTATCTAGTTAAATATTTTTCAAGACCTCTGCTGGTTCAGTTTAAATCGACCAATGATTTATCTTGATTCCGTTCTGGTAGATGCTTTCTCTGGTTCAGTTAAATCACTCCTAAGATTTATGCTGATTCATTATCCAGTTAAAGATTATTCAAGACCTCTGCTAGTTCAGTTTAAATCGACCAATGATTTATCCTGATTCCGTTCCTGTAGATGCTTTATATAGTTTGGTTAAATCGACCCTGAGATTTATGCTCATTCATACCCAGTCAAAGATAAATTCAGACATCTGTTGTTTTAGTATAAATCGACCAAAGGTTTATTCTAGTATTTCTTCTAATCTCTATTAATAGTCACTTTAGACGGAATCTATAATCCCATCTTTGGTAACTCTTTATTTCCACTCCAAATGGCATCGTTAAGCTAATTCCTGATACGATCAACCAACAACATTACCTCATGCATCAACGAGTGCAAATTTCTGGGCACTCTAGTGTTTAATCATCTTCCACCTTCAAGTCACGAATGGCGGACACGCCAATCTAACTCTTCAGGTTTAAGAAGATTGAACAGGGGCAGCTGTTGTACCCCAAAATTTTCTCTCTCTTTTCTCAAGACATTTGTCACAAGATCTTCAATAGCTTAAGCTTGCACAAGAGTTGGTTAAGTCAAACACTTCATAAACACTGAGGCATCAAATTAGGGTTTTGATTTTCACAAGGATAATTGAACTTTTAATACCCCAAATGATTTTCATGGTTCATTATAGACCTCCAAGAATACTCATGTCAAGTTTCAAGTATTAGATCACAATTTTGCTCAGTCAATTGATCAAATGACTAAAAATCAACTTTATTGGGTAAAAAGTCAACTGTGGTCAACCTACAATCAAACTTCAATATTTTTTTACCAATATCAAAAATTTGATGTCATATTGATCAATTGATCAAGTTTGGATCACAATTCCTCAAGAAAAGTGTGCAAATCATCAAAATGGCAGAATGGTCAAAATTAAGGTTTTTGACTAGAATGAGTGATTTTTTACTTTTGAGCTAATACAAGACTTATTGTTTAGAAAAATGATCTCAAGTATTCAAGTACATAAGTTTGACCTAATTTCATGACTAAATTCATCTCTCAAGATCAAACAATTGATAGATAAAATTTGGTCAACTGATGAAAAATTAATTGATACACCAAAAGTCAAACTTTGACGTTTTGATCAAAATTGAGTTTTTAAAAGTCAAGATTCATCAAGAAATTTAAAAATATGAAGATTGATCATCAAGAAAGTCAAAAGTCAATTTAAAAAGTCAAACTTTTCAAGACTTAGAAATTTTTCTAAGTGTTTTTGTACATGATAATTTCACTACTTCATGCCAATTTTTCACCAAGATGCAAGATGATTCAAAGAAAACTTTCAATATAAAGTTGTATATCTTGATGAAATCTACAACTTTGTATTTGAGAGCTCATGTCTAAAAAATTCTTATATTTTGAGTTATAGGCCCATGAAGTCATGCACTTTTTCTAAAAATAATGGCATCCCGGAAACCATAAAGGTTTGGGAAAAATTAGGGATATATACAAAATATTATACACCCAGCAAGTCAAAAACCTAAAAGGGCGGCTTGGGAAAAAGGGTATCCTGGTGGATTGAAATCCCAAAAGGGCGGTCTAGGAAAAAGTTAAGGAGTAAAGCGTACGACTATGTCCCGTTGGATCACTATAGCCAGTTTTATTACCAAGGTCAAAGTTCAAATGGTACAAGATCAATTCAGTCAACTTCTTTCGATGACAAGGGATGATGTTCGAAGACATAGGGGAAATAGTAGAGTTGGAACCTAATGAGATCACTTCAACATGGCTATACATTTTTGTTTTCACTTTGTATTCTTTTCATTCTTTCGACGACTTTCTCTTACTAGGATTTATGTCTCGCTGTACAAAAATGCTTGTTTATAGGCAAAATATCAATAAAAATATACATTGAAATGCATACTTTTTGTTTTTTTGTTTTGATTGCAAAAATGTTCAATGACTAAAATTGAATGAACACATGCATATGAACATTGATTAACTGTTAACAAATATACGCACAAGAATAGTACTAAGAATTTACTTAAGGATTTGGGATATCCCCATAGTCACTTCAATGGGATTATCCCCACATAGTGAATTCATACATTCTCCATCCAGAGTTCCAATAACCATATCTCTTGGAAATTCTCTTACCCAGTCGAGTTTTGGTCTTCCAAAGTTGAGAAAGAAACCTTGCAAAAGTTCTTCCCTAGAAGAATTCACTTCCCAAGTAAGGTCTCCAGAATACTTTCTTCAATAGAGTTTATTTCCCCAACGGACCACAGTCTCCCCAGCTTGAGTTTGCTCCTCAGACTTCTATAAATCAACGGACATAACTCTTCTTCTCCAATACAGTTGATATTATCCCCAGAAAATTGCTGCAAAGCTTGGAATCCAACCAGATACCAATTAACTTTATCCTCCCCAGACGAATCATAAGTTTAGTCATCTCTTTTATTCCCGGTCAGGGTATATAAGAATTAAATTCCTGGGAAGAGCAATGGACGACCAAGATTCCTGAACTCTAATCCAAAGCAGAAATCAACATTCCTTACAAAGTTTCTTCAAAATAGAAAACAACAATTCCCAGCTGAAGCACTCTAAACAATGTTGAAGATACACATACTCTTCGTCTCCAGCAGTAGTCTGGAGTTTAGCTTCTTAAAACTTCCCAACAATAGTCAGGGATGTATTTTCCCAGACAAAGATACACTTCAATAACATTTCATAATCATGCATCATGACATATGCATACGAAACATATAGAAAATCTCATTTATTTTGAGAACATAATTAAGAAATGCATTTCATACTTCATGGAATTGCATACAACTAATCTTTACCTTTTCAGGAAAATATATGTCCATGGATGAATACCATCAACAACAAACACTTCTTTCACAAGATATCTGTTGGTTCATCTTAAATCGACCAATTATTTATCTTGATTCCGTTATGGTAGACACTTTCTCTGGTTCAGTTAAATCGCTCCTAAGAATTATGATGATTCTCTATCCAGTTAAAGATTATTTAAGACCTCTGCTGGTTCAGTTTAAATCGACCAATGATTTATCCTGATTCCATTCTGGTAGACGCTTTCTTTGGTTCAGTTAAATCACTCCTTAGATTTATGATGATTCGTTATCCAGTTAAAGATTATTCAAGACCTCTACTGGTTCAGTTTAAATCGAACAATGATTTATCCTGATTCCATTCTGGTAGACGCTTTCTCTAGTTCAGTTAAATCGCTCCTAAGATTTATGCTGATTCGTTACCCAGTTAAAGATCATTTAAGACCTCTGCTGGTTCAGTTTAAATTAACCAATGATTTATCCTGATTTCGTTCTTGTGGATGATTTCTCTGGTTCAGTTAAATCGACCCTGAGATTTATGTTGATTCATACCCAGTCAAAGATAAATTCAGACATATATTATTTTAGTATAAATCGACCAAAGGTTTATTCTGGTATTTCTTATAATCGCTATTAATCAGTCACTTCAGATGGGATCTATAAGCCCATCTTCGGTAACTCTTTATTACCTCTCCAAATGGAATCTTTATACTAATTCCTGATATGATCAACTAACAACATTACCTCATGCATCAGCGTGTGCAAATTTCTGGGCACTCTAGTGTTCAATCATCTTCCACCTTCAAGTCACGAATGGCGGACACGCCAATATAACTCTCCAGGTTTAAGAAGATTGAACAGGGGTAGGTGTTGTACCCCAAAATTTCCCTCTATTTTCTCAAGACATTTCTCACAAGATCTTCAATAGCTCAAGCTTGCACAAGAGGTGGCTAAGTCAAATCACCTCACAAACACTGAGGCCTCAAATTAGGGTTTTGATTTTCACAAGGAGAATTGAACTTTTAATGCCCCAAATTATTTTCATAGTTCATTATAGACCTCCAAAAATACTCATGTCAAGTTTCAAGTCTTAGATCACAATTTTGCTCAGTCAATTGATCAAATGACTGTAAATCAGCCGTATTGGGTAAAAAGTCAACTGTGGTTAACCTACAGTAAAATTTCATTATTTTTTACCAATATCAACATTTTGAAGTCATATTCATCAATTGATCAAGTTTGTATCACAATTCCTCAAGAAAAGTGTGCAAATCATCAAAAGGGCAGAATGGTCAAAATTAAGGTTTTTGACCAGAATGACTGATTTATGACTTTTGAGCTAATACATGACTTATTGGTTAGAAACATGATCTCAAGGATTCAAGTACATCATTTTGACCTAATTGCATGACTAAATTTATCTCTCAAGATCAAACAATTGATAGATAAAATTTAGTCAACTGATACACCAAAAGTCAAACTTTGACTTTTTGATTAAAATTGAGTTTTTAAAAGTCAAGATTCATCAAGACATTGAAAAATATGAAGCTTGATCTTCAAGAAATCAAGAAAGTCGAAAGTCAATTTAAAAAGTCAAAATTTTCAAGACTTAGAAATTTTTCTAAGTGTTTTTGTACATGATAATTTCACTACTTGATGCCAAATTTTCACCAAGATGCAAGATGATTCATAGAAAACTTTCAACATGAAAGTTATATATCTTGATGAAATATACAACTTTGTATTTGAGGGCTCATGTCCAAAAAATTCTTATATTTTGAGTTATAGGCCCATGAAGTCATGCACTTTTTCTAAAAATAAGGGCATCCCGGCAAACCATAAAGGTTTGGGAAAAAATTAGGGATATATACAAAATATTATACACCCAGCAAGTCAAAAACCTAAAAGGGCGGCTTGGGAAAAAAGGGTATCCTGGGGGATTGAAAACCCGAAAGGGCGGTCTAGGAAAAAGTTAAGGAGTGAAGCGTACGACTATGTCCCGTTGGATCACTACAACCAGTTTTATTACCAAGGTCAAAGTTCAAATGGTACAAGATCAATTTAATCAAATTCTTTCGACGGCAAGGGATGATGTTTGAAGACATAGGGGAAATAGTAGAGTAGAGTTGGAACCTAATGGGATCACTTCCACATGGCTATACATTTTTGTTTTCACTTTGTATTCTTTTCATTCTTTCGACGACTTCCTCTTACTAGGATTTATGTCTCCCTGTACAAAAACACCTATTTATAGGCAAAATATCAATAAAAATATATGTTGAAATACGTACTTTTTGTTTTTTTGTTTTGATTGAAAAAATGTCCAATGACTAAAATTGAATGAACACATGCATAAGAACATTAATTAACTGTTAACATATATACGCACAAGAACAATAATAAGCATTTACTTAAGGATTTGGGATATCCCCACAGAGTCACTTCAATGGGATTATCCCCACAGAGTGAATTCATACATTTTCCAGCTAGAGTTCCAATCAGCATATCTCCTGGAAATTCTCTTACCCATTCGTGTTTGGTCTTCCAAAGTTGAGAAAGAAACCTTGCAAAAGTTCTTCCCTAGAAGAATTCACTTCCCAAGTAAGGTCTCCAGAATAATTTCCTCAATAGAGTTTATTTCCCCAACGAACCACGGTCTCCCCAGCTTGAGTTTGCTCCTCAGACTTCTACAAATCACTGGACATAACTCTTCTTCTCCAATAGAGTTGATACTATCCCCAGAAAATAGCTGCAAAGCCTGGAATCCAAAAAGATACCAATTAGCTTTATCCTCCCCAGATAAATCATAAGTTTAGTCATCTCTTTTATCCCCAGTCAGGGTATATAAGAATTAAATTCCCCGGTAGAGCAATGGACGACCAAGGTTCCTGAACTCTAATCCAAAGCAGAAATCAACATTTCCTACAAAGTTTCCTCAAAACAGCAAACAAGAATTCCTAGCTGAAGCACTATAAACAATGTTGAAGATACACATACTCTTCGTCTCCTGTAGTAGTCCGGAGTTTAGCTTCTTAAAACTTCCCAACAGTATTCAGGGATGTATTTTCTCAGACAAAGATACACTTCAATAAAATTTCATATTCATGCATCATGACATATGCATATAAAACATATAACAAATATCATTTATTTTGACACTACAAGAAAAAAAGAGATTTACGACACATAAATTGCGACAGTTCCCACAAAACCGTCCTTATTCCTGAATTGCGACAGTTGTCACGACGGTTAGGCTCAACCGTCGTAGATTTTCAAGCATTATGAGTAACATAATTGCGACAGTTACCAAAAAACCGCCCTCTTTTCACATCCGCGACAATTAGGTGAACTGTCGTAATTACATTAGCCAATCATAATCGCTACTTTTTTTTATTCTTTTACTTTCCCACTTTTTTTCTTTCATTTCCCCTTCTTTTTCTCTTTTATTATTAATAATAATAATAATAATAATAATAATAATAATAATAATAATAATAATAATAATAATAATAATAATAATAATAATAATAATAATAATAATAAAATAAATTACCAACAAAATAAATTTTCACACCCATCAATATTATTTTAAGATTTTCATAATTTTATTTATTAAATTAAAATTTCCTTTATATTTTTCTTTATTTATTTAAGATTTTAATTCCATCCACATTTCTAATTTTAAGAAAGAAGTTTTATCTTTTTATCTTTTATTTTATTATTTTAAGTTAACAAATAATATATATATATATATATATATATATATATATATATATATATATATATATATATATATATATATATATATATATATATATATATATATATATATATATATATATATATATATATATATATATATATGATATCACAAAATGTTAGTAATTCATTTTTAAACAAAATATCAATTTACTTTTACAGTATCCTTCGTCCAAAATGTCACCCGAACCCTAGCGCAGCCGTCCCAAAATCAAGACTCGTCTTGCTTCTCCGTCGTTGAAGGTCCACCGTCCGGAAACCGTCAAACATTCAACCGCAAATCATGTCTCTCACTTCCTTTTATTTCTCTATCTTCTGAAGGACGCCCCGTCGATTACTCTTGTGTCTTACCCTGTTCGGGTAGCTCCACTCCCGGAAGATAAGGGTCCGGCTGAAAATGATGAAATGGAGAAGGAGAGGAAGAGAATTAAGGCGAAGGATCAGTTGAGGAAGAAGATTCTTAAAGCTACATAAGATGAAAAGTTGAAGGTACCTCTCCAAACCCTAACCGCACCAATTGGGTCAAATGCGATGAAGACAGTAAGTTGAAGCGCAATTCATGACGAGGGCATGGCTTAGGCTAAAAAAATGTACACGGCTTGTTAAAAGACTCGTCAGAATTAAGTGGCTATGAACTTTCCGGTGGGATTACCCAGATTTCAGCGAGGTCTCACTGATTCTGGCAGCTTCAAAAGGTAATCTTTTAAATTGTGATGGCCTTGTTTCTTTCTCTAATCTTCTCCTTCTTCTTTCTTTTTGAATTCTCGAGACTTTGCTTTTCTTTTTTGATGTTCTTTGTTGCTTCTGTGTGTTCTTCTGTATGATTGTAATTGCTCTGCTTATTTTCCTTTTCTTTGTTGTAAATTTCCATAAGAGATCTTTAATAGGATTTAACTTATCGGAGTGTACTCTCTTAAAGTCAATTTTATTCGCATTACCAGTATATTACCTATCTATCTTCAAGGCCCCGAAAGGAGTTATTGATAAATTGGAATCCTTATTTATGTACTTCTTATGGGGAGGGGATTTAGAGAAAAGTAAAGTAAATTGGGTTCATTGGGACAATGTATGTAGGGAGAAGGAGGAAGGAGGGTTGGGAATTAAAAACCTTAAGGCGTTTAGTCTAGCCTTAGTAGGAAAACAGAAGTGGAGATTTCTCGTAGAAAAGGATAAGTCATGGAATAAAGTGTCGAAAGGCAAGTTTGGAGGGATTGGACATACAATAGAAAAGAGTGATAGGCTTAGTTATTTATGGTGGAGAGATTTGCAGTCTTTGGATAAAGGGGAAGGAGGATATGGGAATGATTGGTTTGACAAAAAGCTAGTTAGAGAAATAGGGAATGTGAGTGAAACTTCATTGTAGGATGATCCCTAGATTGAAGGGAGTAAGTTAAGGAATTTGTATCCTGATTTGTATAGGAAGGTTGGAAATAAAAATGAAACAGTAGGAGAGTTATCCAGGTATGAAAACGGGGGGATGGTGTGGGAAGGCATATTGGTTGATATTTTAAATGAAGAAGAGAGGAGGAGAGAGGAAGAAGTGTTAGCAAGGATTCAAAGGATTTCATTGAAAGAAAATGTGAGGGATAAATGGATCTGGTCCAATAATTCTTATTCAGTTAAAGAAGAGTATTTGGTGATAATGGAAGGAGTTATCAATGTCGGAATGGAAGATAGGGAGTTAGCGATATCATGGAATAAATTAGTTCCTCTCAAAGTCTCGACATTAGTATGGAGGATTTGGCAGAACATGATACCTACTAGAGTCAATTTGGTTAGTAGTGGAATCTGGGTTGAATCTCAAAATTCCTGCCCTCATGGCTGCGATAGAGAGGAAAATGTCGCGCATGTTTTCTTCGAATGTCTGTTAGCTCAGGCTACATGGAGCAAGGTCCTAAGATGGCTAGATTTTTATTCTGTCTCTCATGCTTCACTTGTTTCAATTGTGAAGAATTTGGTTCATTTCAGAGGGATAATCGGAGAAGGGCGAGTTTAAAACAAAGATTCTCATTAATATGGTTCGTGTGTTTGTGGATTATCTGGAAGAGGATAAATGAGAAAATCTTTCGCAATCCTGGTTATAGAAAAAGCATCACATAAGACAATATATGAAAGGAAATATTTTTATAAATATGGGACGTCCTCACATTACAAGTTGGTTTGATATAGTTGAGTTAGGAAAAAATTCTCCAGATTCTTACCTCCTGTTTTGTTTATATTCCATCCTACATAATGTCTGATACAACGTCCCAATAGTCACCCAAACATTCCTTAACTAAAACTGAATTATCCCAACTACCTCAGACATACAATGAAAACACATTATTTAGATCACAACAATAAGGTTGAATGATACTAATCATTTTTTGACGGTCGCAATTTGTTCACATGTACTTCAAAGGAATATGAAAGATTAGTTACATTATTGGAGAAAATAAACAACCAAGTAAAGTTGGTGTAGACAAGATAGTCATTGTACTAGAAACTATAGCATGATCTTTCTAAGTTGTTTCCCATGTCAATCTCAAACATTTTCTAATCAATAAGATGGAGACAAGACACATATATTTTGCGACTATTATGGTCGTAATCATCACACTCGGGAAACTTGGTTTAAACTAAATAGGAGGCCAAACAATGACAAAGCTCATAATTTTTGTGACTGTCTTTTATCTATATTCAATGAGACTAACTAATCTCCTTTTATGAAGGAGTCGATTGATCACCTTTTTAAGCTTCTAAAGCTCAATTTATCCCCCAAAATTATTATTGAACTGTGGCATATACATGTAAGGATTGTTAGACATTATCTTCCCAAAACCACTCTAATTCTTAAATAATGGATTCAAAAAATAATTGGTAACATTTATAGATGTGTTGGGTTTATCTAATGGAAAAAAAATCAAAATTGACATTCTATAGTTTGACAATGATTGTGATAAGGATCAACCCAACAATAGTGGGCCACAAGAAGGAATCCACATTAGGCCCAAAAGAAACATCAATTTCTAGCTGGTTACATCTAAGAGAAGAATCTAGAATTATTTTTCAATTTTCAAATAAATCTTTTTGTACTCAGCTACAATTGTATTAGCACCATCATAGGAAATAGTGACAAGTGTCCTAGGATCATATAATCTAAGGAAAATAGCTGTTAGAAATCTACTATTTATTTGATCACTATGTAATGAAAAAGGAAGACAACGTTAATTCAAAAATTACTTTTTCTCTTTATCAGGCTTTCCCCGTTGGGGAATTCAATTTCTTAACTTTTTTCCCTAACATTCTGGTGCTCTCATTCCCGAACAATATGACAAGACAACAAGATATTGTACAAATATTAGATACCCTGCAACAATTAACCACAACCTTCACTAAATTTTTCCTCACCCAAGACACTAGATATGAAAACCAACTCCAATCAGTTTAGCTACTGCAAACTTAGATCTCTGATTTACAACACCAGTCCCCACAACCAACTCCCGATGCTTCACCATCAATGACACTCATTCTGTATCAACCTAAGCTACAACTGCAACCTTTTGATGGATCCAAACCTCTTGACTAGATCTTTTAGGCTGAACAAATTAGGAATGCAGTAGCAGGACAACCTTCACCCAAAACCCTAAGATTTCATGCAACCATCTTAGGTCACCTTGTTTTGGTACTTGTTGATACAAGAAGCTCCCATAACATTCTTCAACTAAGAATCACCTCTTTTGTCAAACTCCATATTACCTCATTGTCCACTTTATCAGTGATGGTTGGCAATGGAGAATATCTAAGTTGTTTTGAATTTAGTGACATGGTTCCTTTAACTATGTCTCCACACACTTTTCATGTTCCTTTTTACTTATTGTCATTGAACATCCGAAAAGGTTTCAGACCCCAATTCACTACTTTCTCCCTAATAATTATAGGACAGTGATCTGAGATGCCTTTCTCTAAACACCTTTGAGAGCATTACAGGCATTGATGATCCCTCCAAATTTCTCCAGTCATTGAACATCCGAAAAGGTTTCAGACCCCAATTCACTACTTTCTCCCTAATAATTATAGGACAGTGATCTGAGATGCCTTTCTCTAAACACCTTTGAGAGCATTACAGGCATTGATGATCCCTCCAAATTTGGCCAAGTAAAATGCTCTTATAGGACAGTGATCTGCAGCCACAAGTTGAAGATATATTGATGGAAAACAAATGATCTTTTTGTTTGAGGAATCAATTTAGAGAGTATAAAAGTTAACATCATGTTTTTCCCTTCGATTATGTATATGTACTATGTAGGTATATCATATATATTTTGTGCTGCTGTTATTGATGTACTCCGACTCTCTAAGACAGTTTCTATATTTTGTGTGAATCTTGCAGGCTGCTAGGTATGCGTAGCTTGGACCAAATGGTAGTCAAGGAAGGATCATGGTCCTAGCATGGAAGTTTAACACAAAATCACTTAACACTAAGGACTTTCATGAATTTTGTAGAATATTGTAACATTTTTTGTAATTCTCTCAAGTTGTAGCAAACCAATGTAAATATTAAAATGAAATTTGGCCTTTGATGATATTTGAATTTTTCTTGTTTATTGGTAAAATTTGCACTTCTTTTTACCTTTGATCACATTTTTTTGATATTATTGATGATTATTTGATATTAAATGTTTTTATTGTAATTAACTTTATTATGTTGAAAAGTGATAGAAAATAAAATAAAAATACTATAAATAAAAAAATATTAAAGTAAATAATAATTTAAATATAATAGTAAAATATTATAGTAAAATAATATTATACTTAAAATTATTTTACTAAATAATAATTTAAATAAAAATATTATTTGAAATTTATAAATCAGATTACGACGGTTAAAACCGCCGCAATTTCTAACCTACGGCGGTAGAATAACCGTCGCAAACAACAACAAAAATCAGTCCATGGATGAATACCATCAACAACAAACATTTCCTTCGCGAGATATCTACTGGTTCATCTTAAATAGACCAATTAGTTATCCTGATTCCGTTTTGGTAGACGCTTTCTGTAGTTCAGTTAAATCGCTCCTAAGATTTATGCTGATTCATTATCCAGTTAAAGATTATTCAAGACCTCTGCTGGTTCAGTTTAAATCGAGCAATGATTTATTCTGATTCCATTTCGGTAGACGCTTTCTCTAGTTCAGTTAAATCGCTCCTTAGATTTATGCTGATTCGTTATCCAGTTAAAGATTATTGAAGAACTCTGCTGGTTCAGTTTAAATCGACCAATGATTTATCCCGATTCCATTCTGGTAGACGCTTTCTCTAGTTCAGTTAAATCGATCCTAAGATTTATGTTGATTCGTTATCTAGTTAATGATTATTCAAGACCTATGCTGGTTCAGTTTAAATCGATTAATGATTTATCCTGATTTCTTTCCTGTAGACGCTTTCTCTGGTTCAGTTAAATCGACCCTGAGATTTATGCTGATTCATACCCAGTAAAATATTAATTCAGACGTCTGTTGTTTTAGTATAAATCGACCAAAGGTTTATTCTAGTATTTCTTCTAATCTTTATTAACAGTAACTTTAGATGGAATCTATAAGCCCATCTCAGATAACTCTTTATTACCTCTCCAAATGGCATCTTTAAGCTAATTCACGATACGATCAACCAACAACATTACCTTATGCATCAGCGAGTGCAAATTTCTGGGCACTCTAGTGTTCAATCATCTTCCACCTTCAAGTCACGAATGGCGGACACGCCAATCTAACTCTTCAGGTTTAAGAAGATTGAACAGGGGTAGGTGTTGTACCCCAAAATTTTCCCTCTCTTTTCTCAAGACATTTCTCACAAGATCTTCAATAGCTCAAGCTTGCACAAGAGTTGGCTAAGTCAAATCACCTCATAAACACTGAGGCCTCAAATTAGGGTTTTGATTTTCACAAGGACAATTGAACTTTTAATTCCCCAAATGATTTTCATGGTTCATTATTGACCTCAAAGAATACTCATGTCAAGTTTCAAGTCTTAGATCACAATTTTGCTCAGTCAATTGATGAAATGACTGAAAATCAGTTGTATTGGGTAAAAAGTCAATTGTGGTCAACCTACATTCAAACTTCAATATTTTTGACCAATATCAACATTTTGAAGTCATATTCATCAATTTATCAAGTTTGGATCACAATTCCTCAAGAAAAGTGTGCAAATCATCAAAAGGGCAGAATGGTTAAAATTAAGGTTTTTTACTAGAGTGACTGATTTTTGACTTTTGAACTAATACATGACTTATTGTTAGAAACATGATCTCAAGGATTCAAGTACATCAGTTTGACCTAATTGCGTGGCTAAATTCATCTCTCAAGATCAAACAATTGATAGATAAAATTTGGTCAACTGATGAAAAATTAATTGATACACCAAAAGTCAAACTTTGACGTTTTGATCAAAATTGAGTTTTTAAAAGTCAAGATTCATCAAGTCAAACTTTCTCTTTACATTTCTTGTACATTTTATTCTTGCACATTATAATGTAATTGTCAAAGCCTTGTAATAGTTAGGGTTTATTTTACTTGTCATCCCCATTTGTAATTTGTACCCCTATCCCCTAAATTATTGTAATAGCGTAGGACTTTAAATTTCCGCAATTTATCATTTTCCCTATTATTGCTAGTAACTAGGGTTTGTATGGCAAGATTTAAAATCAACAAGTAGGCAACCCTAAATTCAAGACAAATGCATGAAAACAATACACTTTGCACAGTTGCACCTCTAGGATTAACCCACACTTGTTACCTCAGATTAAAACAGTCATGTCCCTCGAACGTGGGATACTTTAGCAAAGACCCTCGATTACAAGATCGTAGTCCCTCAATGATCCTTCTATGTTGCCTTCGGTAAACGATCTTAGTCCCTTACGACAAATTGCTAAGGTATCCTACAATGTTGCCTTCTTTGACTGAACGATGACCCACGCCCGTTCCTTCACATCCAATGATAAGGCTTCTTACCAATCAATGGTAAGATAGCAATATCTAAAGGGGGAGGAAAAGAACAAAGACTATTTTTTAGTAGGTAGAACACTCATAGTTTATTGCTCTGAAACCAAACCATCTTTACACTCACACTTTCAAAACATCTTTCGAAAAACAAACATCTCTTTGAACTATTTTTAAAACTAACACTCCGTATACATTCTTATAGAGACGAGAATCATTACAAAGTTTTCCGAAACAAAGGCGTTTTCAAAATATTTTCAAACTTACACAAAACACAAAAACATTTACGAAGCTATTCAAAGTGAGCTAGCGACTAAGAGACCATGAATAACTATGGATGAAAAGGATGATAACACCTTTTCTATTCAAAACTCACCCCCTGAACTCAAGAAAATTCTCAAAACGGGTCTTTCCTGTTCTTTTCACCTTTTCCTTTATTGGTTAAAAGAAAAGTCAGTGGCAACTCTTGCTATCTGCAACAATTGCAATCAAACGCAAAATACACAAGTGAGTTCTCCCACCGTATTACACATATTATTACATAATAGGTATTTCCAATGACAGGTTTTCTCATCTTCTTGTTATTTACATCAGTAAAAGAGTTACAAATAATTTTTAAGCTAATTTAAAAAAAAAATTATAATTAAGTTTCATTAAAAAGACTTACAAATAATTTTAATTATGTTAAAAAAATTTTAGATGATTTATAATGTGATTCTTATATATTTGTTTTTTATTTATAAACTTAGTTATAAACTTAATACTACACGCATGCTCCAAAATATAGTTACAAAATTATTAGTTTAAAAGAAAAAACAATTATGAATAACTTAAAGAGAAAATATATACTACAAATAAAAGATAAAAAGCTCTAGAAATATATCAAAACCGTAGTAGCTCAAATGGTAAATTCAATTTGCAGAATTTTAGGGTTCGATTCCTGGCTACGGTTATTGATTTTTTTTATTAATAATATTTCTCCTTTTTTTTTGTGGTTACATTTCCTCCTTTCTTTTACTCACTACGTTTTTGTTAATAAAGTCTAAACAAATTTACATATTTGTGTTGGAAGAATTTAAAATCTATATAGGAAAAGTTAATGAAAAAATATATATCTAATGTGATTTTCATTTTTTAAAAGATAAGATAAAATTTATATTTTCATTTCATTAGATAGAAATGAATTTGTATGTATGGAAGTTTGCTTTTGGTATCCATTTAATTTGTTCGGTATATAACATTTTGTTTGAATGATTGATTAGGATTCCATGTTAATAAAAAAAAATAAAAATAATCAATGTATATTTTATTTACGAGATTGTTATATTTACTTAATATTTTTTTGGTTGGATTTTTTTTGGTATATGATTTAAGAATGAAAATTTTATCTAATATATCAAAACTGCAGTAGCTCAAATGTTAAATTCAATTTGTAGAATTTCCAAGTTCGAATCCTGGCTGCGGTAATTGATTTTTTTTATTAATAATATTTTCTCCTTTCCTTTTTTTTTTGTGGTTACATTTCCTCCATTCTTTTACTCACTACGTTTTTGTTGATAAAGTCTAAACAAATTCACATATTTGTGTTGGAAGAATTTCAAATCTATATAGAAAATGTTAATGAAAAAATATATATCTAATGTGATTTTCATTTTTTAAAAGATAAGATAAAATTTATATTTTCATTTCATAAGATATAAATGAATTTGTATGTATGGAAGTTTGCTTTTGGTATCCATTTAATTTATTATGTATATAACATTTTGTTTGAATGATTGATTAGGATTCCATGTTAATAAAATAAAATTAAAATAATCAATGTATACTTTATTTACGACATTGTCATATTTAGCTGGATTTTTTTTGGTATATGATTTAAGAATGAAAATTTTATCTAATATATCAAAACCGCAGTAGCTCAAATGGTAAATTCAATTTGCAGAATTTCCGGGTTCGAATCCTGGCTTTGGTAAGTGATTTTTTTATTAATAATATTTTCTCCTTTTTTTTTTTGTGATTACATTTCCTCCTTTCTTTTACTTACTACGTTTTTGTTAATAAAGTCTAAACAAATTCACATATTTGTGTTGAAAGAATTTCAAATCTATATAGAAAATGTTAATGAAAAAATATATATCTAATGTGATTTTCATTTTTTAAAAGATAAGATAATATTTATATTTTCATTTCATAAGATAGAAATGAATTTGTATGTATGGAAGTTTGCTTTTGGTATCCATTTAATTTATTCTGTATATAACATTTTGTTTGAATGATTGATTAGGATTCCATGTTAATAAAATAAAATTAAAATAATCAATGTATATTATATTTACGAGATTGTTATATTTACTTAATATTTTTTTTGGCTGGATTTTTTTTGGTATATGATTTAAGAATGAAAATTTTATCTAATATATCAAAACCGCAGTAGCTCAAATGGTGAATTCAATTTGCAAAATTTCTTGGTTCGAATCCTGGTTGCGGTAATTGATTTTTTTTATTAATAATATTTTCTCCTTTTTTTTATGGTTACATTTCCTCCTTTCTTTTACTCACTACGTTTTTGTTGATAAAGTCTAAAAAAATTCACATATTTGTGTTGGAAGAATTTCAAATCTATATAGAAAATGTTAATGAAAAAGTATGTATCTAATGTGATTTTCATTTTTTAAAAGATAAGATAAAATTTATATTTTCATTTCATAAGATAGAAATAAATTTGTATGTATGGAAGTTTGCTTTTGGTATCCATTTAATTTATTCTGTATATAACATTTTGTTTCAATGATTGATTAGGATTCCATGTTAATAAAATAAAATTAAAATAATCAATGTATATTTTATTTACGAGATTGTTATATTCATTTAATATTTTTTTGGCTGGATTTTTTTTGGTATATGATTTAAGAATAAAAGATTTATCTAATATACCAAAATCGCAGTAGCTCAAATGGTAAATTCAATTTGCAGAATTTCCGGTTTCGATTCTTGGCTGCAGTAATTGATTTTTTTATTAATCATATTTTCTCCTTTTTTTTGTGGTAACATTTCCATCTTTCTTTTACTCACTACGTTTTTGTTGATAAAGTCTAAACAAATTCACATATTTTGGTTGGAAGAATTTCAAATCTATATAGAAAATGTTAATGAAAAAATATATATCTAATGTGATTTTCATTTTTTAAAAGATAAGATAAAATTTGTATTTTCATTTCATAAGATAGAAATGAATTTGTATGTATGGAAGTTTGCTTTTGGTATCCATTTAATTTATTCTGTATATAACATTTTGTTTGAATGATTGATTAGGATTCCATTTTAATAAAATAAAAAAAAAATAATCAATGTATATTTTATTTACGAGATTGTTATATTTAATTAATATTTTTTTGGATGGATTTTTATTGGTATATGATTTAAGAATGAAATTTTTATCTAATAATTCAAAACCGCAGTAGCTCAAATGGTAAATTCAATTTGCAGAATTTTCGGGTTCGAATCCTGGCTTCGATAATTGATTTTTTTTATTAATAATATTTTCTCCTTTCCTTTTTTTGTTGTGGTTACATTTCCTCCTTTCTTTTACTCACTACGTTTTTGTTGATAAAGTCTAAACAAATTCACATATTTGTGTTGGAAGAATTTCAAACCTATATAGAAAATGTTAATGAAAAAATATATATCTAATGTGATTTTCATTTTTTAAAAGATAAGATAAAATTTATATTTTCATTTCATAAGATAGAAATGAATTTGTATGTATGGAAGTTTGCTTTTGGTATCCATTTAATTTATTATGTATATAACATTTTGTTTGAATGATTGATTAGGATTCCATGTTAATAAAATAAAATTAAAATAATCAATGTATATTTTATTTACGAGATTGTTATATTTACTTAATATTTTTTTGGCTGGATTTTTTTTGGTATATGATTTAAGAATGAAAATTTTATCTAATATACCAAACCCGCAGTAGCTCAAATGGTAAATTCAATTTGCAGAATTTCCGGGTTTGAATCCTGGATGCGGTAATTGATTTTTTTAATTAATAATATTTTCTCCTTTTTTTTTGTGGTTACATTTCCTCCTTTCTTTTTTACTCTATACGTTTTTGGTAATAAAGTCTAAACAAATTCACATATTTGTGTTGGAAGAATTTCAAATCTATATAGAAAATGTTAATGAAAAAATATATATCTAATGTGATTTTCATTTTTAAAAAGATAAGATAAAATTTATATTTTCATTTCATAAGATAGAAAAGAATTTGTATGTATGGAAGTTTGCTTTTGGTATCCATTTAATTTATTCTGTATATAACATTTTGTTTGAATGATTGATTAGGATTCCATGTTAATAAAATAATATTAAAATAATCAATGTATATTATATTTACGAGATTGTTATATTTACTTAATATTTTTTTTGGCTGGATTTTTTTTGGTATATGATTTAAGAATGAAAATTTTATCTAATATACCAAAATCGCAGTAGCTCAAATGGTAAATTCAATTTGCAAAATTTCTTGGTTCGAATCCTGGCTACAGTAATTGATTTTTTTATTAATAATATTTTCTCCTTTTTTTTGTGGTTACATTTCCATCTTTCTTTTACTCACTATGTTTTTGTTGATAAAGTCTAAACAAATTCACATATTTTGGTTGGAAGAATTTCAAATCTATATAGAAAATGTTAATGAAAAAATATATATCTAATGTGATTTTCATTTTTTAAAAGATAAGATAAAATTTGTATTTTCATTTCATAAGATAGAAATGAATTTGTATGTATGGAAGTTTGCTTTTGGTATCCATTTAATTTATTCTGTATATAACATTTTGTTTGAATGATTGATTAGGATTCCATGTAAATAAAATAAAATTAAAATAATTAACGTATATTTTATTTACGAGATTGTTATATTTACTTAATATTTTTTTGGATGGATTTTTTTTGGTATATGATTTAAGAATGAAAATTTTATCTATTATATCAAAACCGCAGTAGCTCAAATGGTAAATTCAATTTGCAAAATTTCTGGGTTCGAATCTTGGCTGCAGTAATTGATTTTTTTTATTAATAATATTTTCTCCTTTTTTTTTGTGGTTACATTTCCTCCTTTCTTTTATACTCACTACGTTTTTGTTAATAAAGTCGAAACAAATTCACATATTTGTGTTGAAAGAATTTCAAAGCTATATAGAAATGTTAATGAAAAAATATATATCTAATGTGATTTTAATTTTTTAAAAGATAAGATAAAATTTATATTTTCATTTCATAAGATATAAATGAATTTGTATGTATGGAAGTTTGCTTTTGGTATTCATTTAATTTATTATGTATATAACATTTTGTTTGAATGATTGATTAGGATTCCATGTTAATAAAATAAAATTAAAATAATCAATGTATACTTTATTTACGACATTGTCATATTTAGCTGGATTTTTTTTGGTATATGATTTAAGAATGAAAATTTTATCTAATATATCAAAACCGCAGTAGCTCAAATGGTAACTTCAATTTGTAGAATTTCTGGGTTTGAATCCTGGCTTTGGTAAGTGATTTTTTTATTAATAATATTTTCTCCTTTTTTTTTTGTGATTACATTTCCTCCTTTCTTTTACTTACAACGTTTTTGTTAATAAAGTCTAAACAAATTCACATATTTGTGTTGGAAGAATTTCAAATCTATATAGAAAATGTTAATGAAAAAATATATATCTAATGTGATTTTAATTTTTTAAAAGATAAGATAAAATTTATATTTTCATTTCATAAGATAGAAATGAATTTGCATGTATGGAAGTTTGCTTTTGGTATCCATTTAATTTATTCTGTATATAACATTTTGTTTGAATGATTGATTAGGATTCCATGTTAATAAAATAAAATTAAAATAATAGATGTATATTATATTTACGAGATTGTTATATTTACTTAATATTTTTTTTGGCTGGATTTTTTTTGGTATATGATTTAAGAATGAAAATTTTATCTAATATACCAAAACCGCAGTAGCTCAAATGGTAAATTCAATTTGCAAAATTTCTTGGTTCGAATCCTGGCTGCAGTAATTGATTTTTTTATTAATAATATTTTCTCCTTTTTTTTTTGTGGTTACATTTCCATCTTTCTTTTACTCACTACGTTTTTGTTGATAAAGTCTAAACAAATTCACATATTTTGGTTGGAAGAATTTCAAATGTATATAGAAAATGTTAATGAAAAAATATATATCTAATGTGATTTTCATTTTTTAAAAGATAAGATAAAATTTATATTTTCATTTCATAAGATAGAAATGAATTTGTATGTATGGAAGTTTGCTTTTGGTATCCATTTAATTTATTCTGTATATAACATTTTATTTGAATGATTGATTAGGATTCCATGTAAATAAAATAAAATTAAAATAATTAATGTATATTTTATTTACGAGATTGTTATTATTACTTAATATTTTTTTGGATGGATTTTTTTTTGTATATGATTTAAGAATGAAAATTTTATATAATATATCAAAACCGCAGTAGCTCAATTGGTAAATTCAATTTGCAAAATTTCTGGGTTCGAATCTTGGCTGCAGTAATTGATTATTTTTATTAATAATATTTTCTCCTTTTTTTTTGTGGTTACATTTCCTCCTTTCTTGTATACTCACTACGTTTTTGTTAATAAAGTCTAAACAAATTCACATATTTGTGTTGAAAGAATTTCAAATCTATATAGAAATGTTAATGAAAAAATATATATCTAATGTGATTTTCATTTTTTAAAAGATAAGATAAAATTTATATTTTCATTTCATAAGATATAAATGAATTTGTATGTATGGAAGTTTGCTTTTGGTATTCATTTAATTTATTATGTATATAACATTTTGTTTGAATGATTGATTAGGATTCCATGTTAATAAAATAAAATTAAAATAATCAATGTATACTTTATTTACGACATTGTCATATTTAGCTGGATTTTTTTTGGTATATGATTTAAGAATGAAAATTTTATCTAATATATCAAAACCGCAGTAGCTCAAATGGTAACTTCAATTTGTAGAATTTCTGGGTTTGAATCCTGGCTTTGGTAAGTGATTTTTTTATTAATAATATTTTCTCCTTTTTTTTTGTGATTACATTTCCTCCTTTCTTTTACTTACTACGTTTTTGTTAATAAAGTCTAAACAAATTCACATATTTGTGTTGGAAGAATTTCAAATCTATATAGAAAATGTTAATGAAAAAATATATATCTAATGTGATTTTCATTTTTTAAAAGATAAGATAAAATTTATATTTTCAATTTCATAAGATAGAAATGAATTTGTATGTATGGAAGTTTGCATTTGGTATCCATTTAATTTATTCTGTATATAACATTTTGTTTGAATGATTGATTAGGATTCCATGTTAATAAAATAAAATTAAAATAATCAATGTATATTTTATTTACGAGATTGTTATATTTACTTAATATATTTTTGGCTGGATTTTTTTTGGTATATGATTTAAGAATGAAGGTTTTATCTAATATACCAAAACTGCAGTAGCTCAAATGGTAAATTCAATTTGCAGAATTTCCGGATCAGAATCCTGGCCGCGGTAATTGATTTTTTTAATTAATAATATTTTACCCTTTTTTTTGTGATTACATTTCTTCCTTTCTTTTACTCACTATGTTTTTGTTGATAAAGTCTAAACAAATTCCCATATTTGTGTTGGAAGAATTTCAAATCTATATAGAAAATTTTAATGAAAAAATATATATCTAATGTGATTTTCATTTTTTGAAAGATAAAATAAAATTTATATTTTCATTTTATAAGATAGAAATGAATTTGTATGTATGGAAATTTGCTTTTGGTATCCATTTAATTTATTCTGTATATAACATTTTGTTTGAATGATTGATTAGGATTCCATGTTAATAAAATAAAATTAAAATAATCGATGTATATTATATTTACGAGATTGTTATATTTACTTAATATTTTTTTTGGCTGGATTTTTTTTGGTATATGATTTAAGAATGAAAATTTTATCTAATATACCAAAACCGCAGTAGCTCAAATGGTAAATTCAATTTGCAAAATTTCTTGGTTCGAATCCTGGCTGCAGTAATTGATTTTTTTATTAATAATATTTTCTCCTTTTTTTTTGTGGTTACATTTCCATCTTTCTTTTACTCACTACGTTTTTGTTGATAAAGTCTAAACAAATTCACATATTTTGGTTGGAAGAATTTCAAATGTATATAGAAAATGTTAATGAAAAAATATATATCTAATGTGATTTTCATTTTTTAAAAGATAAGATAAAATTTATATTTTCATTTCATAAGATAGAAATGAATTTGTATGTATGGAAGTTTGCTTTTGGTATCCATTTAATTTATTCTGTATATAACATTTTGTTTGAATGATTGATTAGGATTCCATGTAAATAAAATAAAATAAAAATAATTAATGTATATTTTATTTACGAGATTGTTATATTTACTTAATATTTTATTGGATGGATTTTTTTTGGTATATGATTTAAGAATGAAAATTTTATCTAATATATCAAAACCGCAGTAGCTCAATTGGTAAATTCAATTGTCAAAATTTCTAGGTTCGAATCTTGGCTGCAGTAATTGATTATTTTTATTAATAATATTTTCTCCTTTTTTTTTGTGGTTACATTTCCTCCTTTCTTGTATACTCACTACGTTTTTGTTAATAAAGTCTAAACAAATTCACATATTTGTGTTGAAAGAATTTCAAATCTATATAGAAATGTTAATGAAAAAATATATATCTAATGTGATTTTCATTTTTTAAAAGATAAGATAAAATTTATATTTTCATTTCATAAGATATAAATGAATTTGTATGTATGGAAGTTTGCTTTTGGTATTCATTTAATTTATTATGTATATAACATTTTGTTTGAATGATTGATTAGGATTCCATGTTAATAAAATAAAATTAAAATAATCAATGTATACTTTATTTACGACATTGTCATATTTAGCTGGATTTTTTTTGGTATATGATTTAAGAATGAAAATTTTATCTAATATATCAAAACCGCAGTAGCTCAAATGGTAACTTCAATTTGTAGAATTTCTGGGTTTGAATCCTGGCTTTGGTAAGTGATTTTTTTATTAATAATATTTTCTCCTTTTTTTTTTGTGATTACATTTCCTCCTTTCTTTTACTAACTACGTTTATGTTAATAAAGTCTAAACAAATTCACATATTTGTGTTGGAAGAATTTAAAATATATATAGGAAATGTTAATGAAAAAATATATATCTAATGTGATTCTCATTTTTTAAAAGATAAGATAAAATTTATATTTTCATTTCATAAGATAGAAATGAATTTGTATGTATGGAAGTTTGCTTTTGGTATCCATTTAATTTATTCTATATATAACATTTTGTTTGAATGATTGATTAGGATTCCATGTTAATAAAATAAAATTAAAATAATCAATGTATATTTTATTTACGAGACTGTTATATTTACTTAATATTTTTTTGGCTGGATTTTTTTTGGTATATGATTTAAGAATGAAAATTTTATCTAATATATCAAAACCGCAGTAGTTCAAATGGTAACTTCAATTTGTAGAATTTCTGGGTTCGAATCCTGGCTGCGGTAATTGATTTTTTTTATTAATAATATTTTATCCTTTCTTTTTTTTTGTGGTTACATTTCTTCCTTTCTTTTACTAACTACGTTTTTTTTTATAAAGTCTAAACAAATTCACATATTTGTGTTGAAAGAATTTCAAATCTATATAGAAAATGTTAATGAAAAAATATATATCTAATGTAATTCTCATTTTTTAAAAGATAAGATAAAATTTAAATTTTCATTTCATAAGATAGAAATGAATTTGTATGTATGGAAGTTTGCTTTTGGTATCAATTTAATTTATTCTGTATATAACATTTTGTTTCAATGATTGATTAGGATTCCATGTTAATAAAATAAAATTAAAATAATCAATGTATATTATATTTACGAGATTTTTATGTTTACTTAATACTTTTTTTGGCTGGATTTTTTTTGGTATATGGTTTAAGAATGAAAATTTTATCTAATATACCAAAACCGCAGTAGCTCAAATGGTAAATTCAATTTGCAAAATTTCTGGGTTCGAATCCTGGTTGCGGTAATTGATTTTTTTTATTAATAATATTTCCTCCTTTTTTTTATGGTTACATTTCCTCCTTTCTTTTACTCACTACGTTTTTGTTGATAAAGTCTAAACAAATTCACATATTTGTGTTGGAAGAATTTCAAATCTATTTAGAAAATGTTAATGAAAAAGTATGTATCTAATGTGATTTTCATTTTTTAAAAGATAAGATAAAATTTATATTTTCATTTCATACGATAGAAATAAATTTGTATGTATGGAAGTTTGCTTTTGGTATCCATTTAATTTATTATGTATATAACATTTTGTTTGAATGATTGAAGAGGATTCCATGTTAATAAAATAAAATTAAAATAATCAATGTATATTTTATTTACGAGATTGTTATATTACTTAATATTTTTTTGACTGGATTTTTTTTGTTATATGATTTAAGAATGAAAATTTTATCTAATATGTCAAAACCGTAGTAGCTCAAATGGTAAATTCAATTCGCAAAATTTCCGGGTTCAAATCCTGGCTGCAGTAATTGATTTTTTTTATTAATAATATTTTCTCCTTTCTTTTTATTTATGGTTACATTTCCTCCTTTCTTTTATTCACTACGTTTTTGTTCATATAGTCTAAACACATTCACATATTTGTGTTGGAAGAATTTAAAATATATATAGGAAATGTTAATGAAAAAATACATATCTAATGTGATTCTCATTTTTTTAAAGATAAGATAAAATTTATATTTTCATTTCATAAGATAGAAATGAATTTGTATGTATGGAAGTTTGCTTTTGGTATCCATTTAATTTATTCTGTATATAACATTTTGTTTGAATGATTGATTAGGATTCCATGTTAATAAAATAAAATTAAAATAATTAATGTATATTTTATTTACGAGATTGTTATATTTACTTAATATTTTTTTGGCTGGATTTTTTTGGTATATGATTTAAGAATGAAAATTTTATCTAATATGTCAAAATCGCAGTAGCTCAAATGGTAAATTCAATTTGCAGAATTTTTGGGTTCGAATCCTGGCTGCAGTAATTGATTTTTTTATTAATAATATTTTCTCCTTTCTTTTTTTTGTGGTTACATTTCCATCTTTCTTTTACTCAATACGTTTTTGTTGATAAAGTCTAAACAAATTCACAGATTTGTGTTGGAAGAATTTTAAATCTATATAGAAAATGTTAATGAAAAAATATATATCTAATGTGATTCTCATTTTTTAAAAGATAAGATAAAACTTATATTTTCATTTCATAAGATAGAAATGAATTTGTATGTATGGAAGTTTGCTTTTGGTATCCATTTAATTTATTCTGTATATAACATTTTGTTTGAATGATTGATTAGGATTCCATGTAAATAAAATAAAATTAAAATAATCAATGTATATTATATTTACGAGATTGTTATATTTACTTAATATTTTTTTTGGCTGGATTTTTTTTGGTATATGATTTAAGAATGACAATTTTATCTAATATACCAAAACCGCAGTAGCTCAAATGGTAAATTCAATTTGCAAAATTTCTTGGTTCGAATCCTGGCTGCAGTAATTGATTTTTTTATTAATAATATTTTCTCCTTTTTTTTTTGTGGTTACATTTCCATCTTTCTTTTACTCACTACGTTTTTGTTGATAAAGTCTAAACAAATTCACATATTTTGGTTGGAAGAATTTCAAATGTATATAGAAAATGTTAATGAAAAAATATATATCTAATGTGATTTTCATTTTTTAAAAGATAAGATAAAATTTATATTTTCATTTCATAAGATAGAAATGAATTTGTATGTATGGAAGTTTGCTTTTGGTATCCATTTAATTTATTCTGTATATAACATTTTATTTGAATGATTGATTAGGATTCCATGTAAATAAAATAAAATTAAAATAATTAATGTATATTTTATTTACGAGATTGTTATTATTACTTAATATTTTTTTGGATGGATTTTTTTTTGTATATGATTTAAGAATGAAAATTTTATATAATATATCAAAACCGCAGTAGCTCAATTGGTAAATTCAATTTGCAAAATTTCTGGGTTCGAATCTTGGCTGCAGTAATTGATTATTTTTATTAATAATATTTTCTCCTTTTTTTTTGTGGTTACATTTCCTCCTTTCTTGTATACTCACTACGTTTTTGTTAATAAAGTCTAAACAAATTCACATATTTGTGTTGAAAGAATTTCAAATCTATATAGAAATGTTAATGAAAAAATATATATCTAATGTGATTTTCATTTTTTAAAAGATAAGATAAAATTTATATTTTCATTTCATAAGATATAAATGAATTTGTATGTATGGAAGTTTGCTTTTGGTATTCATTTAATTTATTATGTATATAACATTTTGTTTGAATGATTGATTAGGATTCCATGTTAATAAAATAAAATTAAAATAATCAATGTATACTTTATTTACGACATTGTCATATTTAGCTGGATTTTTTTTGGTATATGATTTAAGAATGAAAATTTTATCTAATATATCAAAACCGCAGTAGCTCAAATGGTAACTTCAATTTGTAGAATTTCTGGGTTTGAATCCTGGCTTTGGTAAGTGATTTTTTTATTAATAATATTTTCTCCTTTTTTTTTGTGATTACATTTCCTCCTTTCTTTTACTTACTACGTTTTTGTTAATAAAGTCTAAACAAATTCACATATTTGTGTTGGAAGAATTTCAAATCTATATAGAAAATGTTAATGAAAAAATATATATCTAATGTGATTTTCATTTTTTAAAAGATAAGATAAAATTTATATTTTCAATTTCATAAGATAGAAATGAATTTGTATGTATGGAAGTTTGCATTTGGTATCCATTTAATTTATTCTGTATATAACATTTTGTTTGAATGATTGATTAGGATTCCATGTTAATAAAATAAAATTAAAATAATCAATGTATATTTTATTTACGAGATTGTTATATTTACTTAATATATTTTTGGCTGGATTTTTTTTGGTATATGATTTAAGAATGAAGGTTTTATCTAATATACCAAAACTGCAGTAGCTCAAATGGTAAATTCAATTTGCAGAATTTCCGGATCAGAATCCTGGCCGCGGTAATTGATTTTTTTAATTAATAATATTTTACCCTTTTTTTTGTGATTACATTTCTTCCTTTCTTTTACTCACTATGTTTTTGTTGATAAAGTCTAAACAAATTCCCATATTTGTGTTGGAAGAATTTCAAATCTATATAGAAAATTTTAATGAAAAAATATATATCTAATGTGATTTTCATTTTTTGAAAGATAAAATAAAATTTATATTTTCATTTTATAAGATAGAAATGAATTTGTATGTATGGAAATTTGCTTTTGGTATCCATTTAATTTATTCTGTATATAACATTTTGTTTGAATGATTGATTAGGATTCCATGTTAATAAAATAAAATTAAAATAATCGATGTATATTATATTTACGAGATTGTTATATTTACTTAATATTTTTTTTGGCTGGATTTTTTTTGGTATATGATTTAAGAATGAAAATTTTATCTAATATACCAAAACCGCAGTAGCTCAAATGGTAAATTCAATTTGCAAAATTTCTTGGTTCGAATCCTGGCTGCAGTAATTGATTTTTTTATTAATAATATTTTCTCCTTTTTTTTTGTGGTTACATTTCCATCTTTCTTTTACTCACTACGTTTTTGTTGATAAAGTCTAAACAAATTCACATATTTTGGTTGGAAGAATTTCAAATGTATATAGAAAATGTTAATGAAAAAATATATATCTAATGTGATTTTCATTTTTTAAAAGATAAGATAAAATTTATATTTTCATTTCATAAGATAGAAATGAATTTGTATGTATGGAAGTTTGCTTTTGGTATCCATTTAATTTATTCTGTATATAACATTTTGTTTGAATGATTGATTAGGATTCCATGTAAATAAAATAAAATAAAAATAATTAATGTATATTTTATTTACGAGATTGTTATATTTACTTAATATTTTATTGGATGGATTTTTTTTGGTATATGATTTAAGAATGAAAATTTTATCTAATATATCAAAACCGCAGTAGCTCAATTGGTAAATTCAATTGTCAAAATTTCTAGGTTCGAATCTTGGCTGCAGTAATTGATTATTTTTATTAATAATATTTTCTCCTTTTTTTTTGTGGTTACATTTCCTCCTTTCTTGTATACTCACTACGTTTTTGTTAATAAAGTCTAAACAAATTCACATATTTGTGTTGAAAGAATTTCAAATCTATATAGAAATGTTAATGAAAAAATATATATCTAATGTGATTTTCATTTTTTAAAAGATAAGATAAAATTTATATTTTCATTTCATAAGATATAAATGAATTTGTATGTATGGAAGTTTGCTTTTGGTATTCATTTAATTTATTATGTATATAACATTTTGTTTGAATGATTGATTAGGATTCCATGTTAATAAAATAAAATTAAAATAATCAATGTATACTTTATTTACGACATTGTCATATTTAGCTGGATTTTTTTTGGTATATGATTTAAGAATGAAAATTTTATCTAATATATCAAAACCGCAGTAGCTCAAATGGTAACTTCAATTTGTAGAATTTCTGGGTTTGAATCCTGGCTTTGGTAAGTGATTTTTTTATTAATAATATTTTCTCCTTTTTTTTTTGTGATTACATTTCCTCCTTTCTTTTACTAACTACGTTTATGTTAATAAAGTCTAAACAAATTCACATATTTGTGTTGGAAGAATTTAAAATATATATAGGAAATGTTAATGAAAAAATATATATCTAATGTGATTCTCATTTTTTAAAAGATAAGATAAAATTTATATTTTCATTTCATAAGATAGAAATGAATTTGTATGTATGGAAGTTTGCTTTTGGTATCCATTTAATTTATTCTATATATAACATTTTGTTTGAATGATTGATTAGGATTCCATGTTAATAAAATAAAATTAAAATAATCAATGTATATTTTATTTACGAGACTGTTATATTTACTTAATATTTTTTTGGCTGGATTTTTTTTGGTATATGATTTAAGAATGAAAATTTTATCTAATATATCAAAACCGCAGTAGTTCAAATGGTAACTTCAATTTGTAGAATTTCTGGGTTCGAATCCTGGCTGCGGTAATTGATTTTTTTTATTAATAATATTTTATCCTTTCTTTTTTTTTGTGGTTACATTTCTTCCTTTCTTTTACTAACTACGTTTTTTTTTATAAAGTCTAAACAAATTCACATATTTGTGTTGAAAGAATTTCAAATCTATATAGAAAATGTTAATGAAAAAATATATATCTAATGTAATTCTCATTTTTTAAAAGATAAGATAAAATTTAAATTTTCATTTCATAAGATAGAAATGAATTTGTATGTATGGAAGTTTGCTTTTGGTATCAATTTAATTTATTCTGTATATAACATTTTGTTTCAATGATTGATTAGGATTCCATGTTAATAAAATAAAATTAAAATAATCAATGTATATTATATTTACGAGATTTTTATGTTTACTTAATACTTTTTTTGGCTGGATTTTTTTTGGTATATGGTTTAAGAATGAAAATTTTATCTAATATACCAAAACCGCAGTAGCTCAAATGGTAAATTCAATTTGCAAAATTTCTGGGTTCGAATCCTGGTTGCGGTAATTGATTTTTTTTATTAATAATATTTCCTCCTTTTTTTTATGGTTACATTTCCTCCTTTCTTTTACTCACTACGTTTTTGTTGATAAAGTCTAAACAAATTCACATATTTGTGTTGGAAGAATTTCAAATCTATTTAGAAAATGTTAATGAAAAAGTATGTATCTAATGTGATTTTCATTTTTTAAAAGATAAGATAAAATTTATATTTTCATTTCATACGATAGAAATAAATTTGTATGTATGGAAGTTTGCTTTTGGTATCCATTTAATTTATTATGTATATAACATTTTGTTTGAATGATTGAAGAGGATTCCATGTTAATAAAATAAAATTAAAATAATCAATGTATATTTTATTTACGAGATTGTTATATTACTTAATATTTTTTTGACTGGATTTTTTTTGTTATATGATTTAAGAATGAAAATTTTATCTAATATGTCAAAACCGTAGTAGCTCAAATGGTAAATTCAATTCGCAAAATTTCCGGGTTCAAATCCTGGCTGCAGTAATTGATTTTTTTTATTAATAATATTTTCTCCTTTCTTTTTATTTATGGTTACATTTCCTCCTTTCTTTTATTCACTACGTTTTTGTTCATATAGTCTAAACACATTCACATATTTGTGTTGGAAGAATTTAAAATATATATAGGAAATGTTAATGAAAAAATACATATCTAATGTGATTCTCATTTTTTTAAAGATAAGATAAAATTTATATTTTCATTTCATAAGATAGAAATGAATTTGTATGTATGGAAGTTTGCTTTTGGTATCCATTTAATTTATTCTGTATATAACATTTTGTTTGAATGATTGATTAGGATTCCATGTTAATAAAATAAAATTAAAATAATTAATGTATATTTTATTTACGAGATTGTTATATTTACTTAATATTTTTTTGGCTGGATTTTTTTGGTATATGATTTAAGAATGAAAATTTTATCTAATATGTCAAAATCGCAGTAGCTCAAATGGTAAATTCAATTTGCAGAATTTTTGGGTTCGAATCCTGGCTGCAGTAATTGATTTTTTTATTAATAATATTTTCTCCTTTCTTTTTTTTGTGGTTACATTTCCATCTTTCTTTTACTCAATACGTTTTTGTTGATAAAGTCTAAACAAATTCACAGATTTGTGTTGGAAGAATTTTAAATCTATATAGAAAATGTTAATGAAAAAATATATATCTAATGTGATTCTCATTTTTTAAAAGATAAGATAAAACTTATATTTTCATTTCATAAGATAGAAATGAATTTGTATGTATGGAAGTTTGCTTTTGGTATCCATTTAATTTATTCTGTATATAACATTTTGTTTGAATGATTGATTAGGATTCCATGTAAATAAAATAAAATTAAAATAATCAATGTATATTATATTTACGAGATTGTTATATTTACTTAATATTTTTTTTGGCTGGATTTTTTTTGGTATATGATTTAAGAATGACAATTTTATCTAATATACCAAAACCGTAGTAGCTCAAATGGTAAATTCAATTTGCAAAATTTTCGGGTTCGAATCCTGGCTGCGGTAATTGATTTTGTTTATTAATAATATTTTCTCCTTTCTTTTTTTTGTTGTGGTTAAATTTCCTCCTTTCTTTTACTCACTGCATTTTTGTTGATAAAGTCTAAACAAATTCACATATTTGTGTTGGAAGAATTTCAAATCTATATAGAAAATGTAAATGAAAAAATATATATCTAATGTGATTTTCATTTTTTAAAAGATAAGATAAAATTTATATTTTCATTTCATAAGGTAGAAAGGAATTTGTATGTATGGAAGTTTGATTTTGGTATCCGTTTAATTTATTTTGTATATAACATTTTGTTTGAATGATTGATTAGGATTCCATGTTAATAAAATAAAATTAAAATAATCAATGTATATTTTATTTACGAGATTTTTATATTTATTTAATATTTTTTTGGCTGGATTATTTTTGGCATATAATTTAAGAATGAAAGTTTTATCTAATATACCAAACCCGCAGTAGCTCAAATGGTAAATTCAATTTGCAGAATTTTCGGGTTCGGATCCTGGCTTCGATAATTGATTTTTTTTATTAATAATATTTTCTCCTTTCCTTTTTTTGTTGTGGTTACATTTCCTCCTTTCTTTTACTCACTACGTTTTTGTTGATAAAGTCTAAACAAATTCACATATTTATGTTGGAAGAATTTCAAATCTATATAGAAAATGTTAATGAAAAAATATATATCTAATGTAATTTTCATTTTTTAAAAGATAAGATAAAATTTATATTTTTATTTCATAAGATAGAAATGAATTTGTATGTACGGAAGTTTGCTTTTGGTATCCCTTTAAATTATTATGTATATAACGTTTTGTTTGAATGATTGATTAGGATTCCATGTTAATAAAATAAAATAAAAATAATCAATGTATATTTTATTTACGAGATTGTTATATTTACTTAATATTTTTTTGGCTAGATTTTGTTTGGTATATTATTTAAGAATGAAAATTTTATCTAATATACCAAAACCATAGTAGCTCAAATGGTAAATTCAATTTGCAGAATTTTCGGGTTCGAATCCTGGCTGCGGTAATTGATTTTTTTTATTAATAATATTTTCTGCTTTCTTTTTTTTGTTGTGGTTACATTTCCTCCTTTCTTTTACTCACTGCATTTTTGTTGATAAAGTCTAAACAAATTCACATATTTGTGTTGGAAGAATTTCAAATCTATATAGAAAATGTTAATGAAAAAATATATACCTAATGTGATTTTCATTTTTTAAAAGATAAGATAAAATATATATTTTTATTTCATAAGATAGAAATGAATTTGTATGTACGGAAGTTTGCTTTTGGTATCTGTTTAAATTATTATGTATATAACGTTTTGTTTGAATGATTGATTAGGATTCCATGTTAATAAAATAAAATGAAAATAATCAATGTATATTTTACTTACGAGATTGTTATATTTACTTAATATTTTTTTGGCTGTATTTTGTTTGGTATATTATTTAAGAATGAGAATTTTATCTAATATACCAAAACCGTAGTAGCTCAAATGGTGAATTCAATTTGCATAATTTTCGGGTTCGAAGCCTGGCTGCGGTAATATATTTTTTTTATTAATAATATTTTCTCTTTTTCTTTTTTTTTTTTGTTGTGGTTACATTTCCTCCTTTCTTTTACTCACTGCATTTTTGTTGATAAAGTCTAAACAAATTCACATATTTAAGTTGGAAGAATTTCAAATCTATATAGAAAACGTTAATGAAAAAGTATGTATCTAATGTGATTTTCATTTTTTAAAAGATAAGATAAAATTTATATTTTCATTTCATAAGATAGAAATAAATTTGTATGTATGGAAGTTTGCTTTTGGTATCCATTTAATTTATTCTGTATATAACATTTTGTTTGAATGATTGATTAGGATTCCATGTTAATAAAATAAAATTAAAATAATCAATGTATATTTTATTTACGAGATTGTTATACTACTTAATATTTTTTTGACTGGATTTTTTTTGTTATATGATTTAAGAATGAAAGTTTTATCTAATATGTCAAAACCATAGTAGCTCAAATGGTAAATTCAATTTGCAAAATTCCGGGTTCAAATCCTGGCTGCGGTAATTTATTTTTTTTATTAATAATATTTTCTCCTTTCTTTTTATTTGTGGTTACATTTCCTCCTTTCTTTTACTCACTACGTTTTTGTTCATATAGTCTAAACAAATTCACATATTTGTGTTGGAAGAATTTAAAATATATATATGAAATGTTAAATGAAAAAATATAAATCTAATGTGATTCTCATTTTTTAAAAGATAAGATAAAATTTATATTCTCATTTCATAAGATAGAAATGAATTTGTATGTATGGAAGTTTGCTTTTGGTATCCATTTAATTTATTCTGTATATAACATTTTGTTTGAATGATTGATTAGGATTCCATGTTAATAAAATAAAATTAAAATAATTAATGTATATTTTATTTACGAGATTGTTATATTTACTTAATATTTTTTTGGCTGGATATTTTTTGGTATATGATTTAAGAATGAAAATTTTATCTAATATGTCAAAACCGCAGTAGCTCAAATGGTAAATTCGATTTGCAGAATTTTTGGGTTCGAATCCTGGCTGCAGTAATTGATTTTTTTATTAATAATATTTTCTCCTTTCTTTTTTTTTTTGTGGTTACATTTCCATCTTTCTTTTACTCACTACGTTTTTGTTGATAAAGTCTAAACAAATTCACATATTTGTGTTGGAAGAATTTTAAATCTATATAGAAAATGTTAATGAAAAAATATATATCTAATGTGATTTTCATTTTTTAAAAGATAAGATAAAATTTATATTTTCATTTCATAAGATAGAAATGAATTTGTATGTATGGAAGTTTGCTTTTGGTATCCATTTAATTTATTCTGTATATAACATTTTGTTTGAATGATTGATTAGGATTCCATGTTAATAAAATAAAATTAAAATAATCAATGTATATTATATTTACGAGATTGTTATATTTACTTAATATTTTTTTTGGCTGGATTTTTTTTGGTATATGATTTAAGAATGACAATTTTATCTAATATACCAAAACCGTAGTAGCTCAAATGGTAAATTCAATTTACAGAATTTTCGGGTTCGAATCCTGGCTGCGGTAATTGATTTTGTTTATTAATAATATTTTCTCCTTTCTTTTTTTTGTTGTGGTTACATTTCCTCCTTTCTTTTACTCACTGCATTTTTGTTGATAAAGTCTGAACAAATTCACATATTTGTGTTGGAAGAATTTCAAATCTATATAGAAAATGTTAATGAAAAAATATATATCTAATGTGATTTTCATTTTTTAAAAGATAAGATAAAATTTATATTTTCATTTCATAAGATAGAAAGGAATTTGTATGTATGGAAGTTTGATTTTGGTATCCGTTTAATTTATTCTGTATATAACATTTTGTTTGAATGATTTATTAGGATTCCATGTTAATAAAATAAAATTAAAATAATCAATTTATATTTTATTTACGAGATTGTTATATTTATTTAATATTTTTTTGGCTGGATTATTTTTGGCATATAATTTAAGAATGAAAGTTTTATCTAATATACCAAATCCGCAGTAGCGCAAATGGTAAATTCAATTTGCAGAATTTTCGGGTTCGAATCCTGGCTTCGATAATTGATTTTTTTTATTAATAATATTTTCTCCTTTCCTTTTTTTGTTGTGGTTACATTTCCTCCTTTCTTTTACTCACTATGTTTTTGTTGATAAAGTCTAAACAAATTCACATATTTGTGTTGGAAGAATTTCAAATCTATATAGAAAATGTTAATGAAAAAATATATATCTAATGTGATTTTCATTTTTTAAAAGATAAGATAAAATTTATATTTTTATTTCATAAGATAGAAATGAATTTGTATGTACGGAAGTTTGCTTTTGGTATCCGTTTAAATTATTATGTATATAACGTTTTATTTGAATGATTGATTAGGATTCCATGTTAATAGAATAAAATAAAAATAATCAATGTATATTTTATTTACGAGATTGTTATATTTACTTAATATTTTTTTGGCTGGATTTTGTTTGGTATATTATTTAAGAATGAGAATTTTATCTAATATACCAAAACCGTAGTAGCTCAAATGGTAAATTCAATTTGCAGAATTTTCGGGTTCGAATCCTGGCTGCGGTAATTGATTTTTTTTATTAATAATATTTTCTGATTTCTTTTTTTTGTTGTGGTTACATTTCCTCCTTTCTTTTACTCACTGCATTTTTGTTGATAAAGTCTAAACAAATTCACATATTTGTGTTGGAAGAATTTCAAATCTATATAGAAAATGTTAATGAAAAAATATATACCTAATGTGATTTTCATTTTTTAAAAGATAAGATAAAATTTATATTTTTATTTCATAAGATAGAAATGAATTTGTATGTACGGAAGTTTGCTTTTGGTATCCGTTTAAATTATTATGTATATAACGTTTTGTTTGAATGATTGATTAGGATTCCATGTTAATAAAATAAAATGAAAATAATCAATGTATATTTTACTTACGAGATTGTTATATTTACTTAATATTTTTTTGGCTGTATTTTGTTTGGTATATTATTTAAGAATGAGAATTTTATCTAATATACCAAAACCGTAGTAGCTCAAATGGTGAATTCAATTTGCATAATTTTCGGGTTCGAAGCCTGGCTGCAGTAATTGATTTTTTTATTAATAATATTTTCTCTCTTTTTTTTTGTTGTGGTTACATTTCCTCCCTTCGTTTACTCACTGCATTTTTGTTGATAAAGTCTAAACAAATTCACATATTTGTGTCGGAAGAATTTCAAATCTATATAGAAAATGTTAATGAAAAAATATATACCTAATGTGATTTTTATTTTGTAAAAGATAAGATAAAATTTATATTTTCATTTCATAAGATAGAAATGAATTTGTATGTACGGAAGTTTGCTTTTTGTATCCGTTTAAATTATTATGTATATAACATTTTGTTAGAATGATTGATTCGGATTCCATGTTAATAAAATAAAATAAAAATAATCAATGTATATTTTATTTACGAGATTGTTATATTACTTAATATTTTTTTGACTGGATTTTTTTTGTTATATGATTTAAGAATGAAAATTTTATCTAATATGTCAAAACCGTAGTAGCTCAAATGGTAAATTCAATTTGCAGAATTTCCGGTTTCGATTCTTGGCTGCGGTTATTGATTTTTTTATTAATAATATTTTCTCCTTTCTTTTTTTTTGTGGTTACATTTCTTCCTTTCTTTTACTCACTACGTTTTTGTTAATAAAGTCTAAACAAATTCACATATTTGTGTTGGAAGAATTTCAAATCTATATAGAAAATGTTAATGAAAAAATATATATCTAATGTGATTTTCATTTTTTAAAAGATAAGATAAAATTTATATTTTCATTTCATAAGATATAAATGAATTTGTATGTATGGAAGTTTGATTTTGGTATCCGTTTAATTTATTCTGTATATAACATTTTGTTTGAATGATTGATTAGGATTCCATGTTAATAAAATAAAATTAAAATAATCAATGTATATTTTATTTACGAGATTGTTATATTTACTTAATATTTTTTTGGCTGGATTTTTATTGGTATATGATTTAAGAATGAAATTTTTATCTAATAATTCAAAACCGCAGTAGCTCAAATGGTAAATTCAATTTGCAGAATTTTCGGGTTCAAATCCTGCCTTCGATAATTGATTTTTTTTATTAATAATATTTTCTCCTTTCCTTTTTTTGTTGTGGTTACATTTCCTCCTTTCTTTTACTCACTAAGTTTTTGTTGATAAAGTCTAAACAAATTCACATATTTGTGTTGGAAGAATTTCAAACCTATATAGAAAATGTTAATGAAAAATATATATCTAATGTGATTTTCATTTTTTAAAAGATAAGATAAAATTTATATTTTCATTTCATAAGATAGAAATGAATTTGTATGTATGGAAGTTTGCTTTTGGTATCCATTTAATTTATTATGTATATAACATTTTGTTTGAATGATTGATTAGGATTCCATGTTAATAAAATAAAATTAAAATAATCAATGTATATTTTATTTACGAGATTGTTATATTTACTTAATATTTTTTTGGCTGGATTTTTTTTGGTATATGATTTAAGAATGAAAATTTTATCTAATATACCAAACCCGCAGTAGCTCAAATTGTAAATTCAATTTGCAGAATTTCCGGGTTTGAATCCTGGCTGCGGTAATTGATTTTTTTAATTAATAATATTTTCTCCTTTTTTTTGTGGTTAAATTTCCTCCTTTCGTTTTTACTCACTACATTTTTGTTAATAAAGTCTAAACAAATTCACATATTTGTGTTGGAAGAATTTCAAATCTATATAGAAAATGTTAATGAAAAAATATATATCTAATGTGATTTTCATTTTTAAAAAGATAAGATAAAATTTATATTTTCATTTCATAAGATAGAAATGAATTTGTATGTATGGAAGTTTGCTTTTGGTATCCATTTAATTTATTCTGTATATAACATTTTGTTTGAATGATTGATTAGGATTCCATGTTAATAAAATAAAATAAAAATAATCAATGTATATTTTATTTACGAGATTGTTATATTTATTTAATATTTTTTTGGCTGGATTATTTTTGGCATATTATTTAAGAATGAAAGTTATATCTAATATACCAAACCCGCAGTAGCTCAAATGGTAAATTCAATTTGCAGAATTTTCGGGTTCGAATCCTGGCTTCAATAATTGATTTTTTTTATTAATAATATTTTCTCCTTTCCTTTTTTGTTGTGGTTACATTTCCTCCTTTCTTTTACTCACTACGTTTTTTTGATAAAGTCTAAACAAATTCACATATTTGTGTTGGAAGAATTTCAAATCTATATAGAAAATGTTAATGAAAAAATATATATCTAATGTGATTTTCATTTTTTAAAAGATAAGATAAAATTTATATTTTCATTTCATAAGATAGAAATGAATTTTTATGTATGGAAGTTTGATTTTGGTATGCGTTTAATTTATTCTCTATATAACATTTTGTTTGAATGATTGATTACGATTCCATTTTAATAAAATAAAATTAAAATAATCAATGTATATTTTATTTACGAGATTGTTATATTTAGTTAATATTTTTTTGGCTGGATTTTTATTGGTATATGATTTAAGAATGAAATTTTTATCTAATAATTCAAAACCGCAGTAGCTCAAATGGTAAATTCAATTTGCAGAATTTTCGGGTTCGAATCCTGGCTTCAATAATTGATTTTTTTTATTAATAATATTTTCTCCTTTCCTTTTTTTGTTGTGGTTACATTTCCTCCTTTCTTTTACTCACTACGTTTTTGTTGATAAAGTCTAAACATATTCACATATTTGTGTTGGAAGAATTTCAAATCTATATAGAAAATGTTAATTAAAAAATATATATCTAATGTGATTTTCATTTTTTAAAAGATAAGATAAAATTTATATTTTCAATTCATAAGATAGAAATGAATTTGTATGTATGGAAGTTTGCTTTTGGTATCCATTTAATTTATTCTGTATATAACATTTTGTTTGAATGATTGATTAGGATTCCATGTTAATAAAATAAAATTAAAATAATCAATGTATATTTTATTTACGAGATTGTTATATTTATTTAATATTTTTTTGGCTGGATTATTTTTGGCATATGATTTAAGAATGAAAGTTTTATCTAATATACCAAACCCGCAGTAGCTCAAATGGTAAATTCAATTTGCAGAATTTTCGGGTTCGAATCCTGGCTTCAATAATTGATTTTTTTTATTAATAATATTTTCTCCTTTCCTTTTTTTGTTGTGGTTACATTTCCTCCTTTCTTTTACTCACTACGTTTTTGTTGATAAAGTCTAAACAAATTCACATATTTGTGTTGGAAGAATTTCAAATCTATATAGAAAATGTTAATGAAAAAATATATACCTAATGTGATTTTCATTTTTTAAAAGATAAGATAAAATTTATATTTTTATTTCATAAGATAGAAATGAATTTGTATGTACGGAAGTTTGCTTTTGGTATCCGTTTAAATTATTATGTATATAACATTTTGTTTGAATGATTGATTAGGATTCCATGTTAATAAAATAAAATGAAAATAATCAATGTATATTTTACTTACGAGATTGTTATATTTACTTAATATTTTTTTGGCTGTATTTTGTTTGGTATATTATTTAAGAATGAAAATTTTATTTAATATACCAAAACCGTAGTACCTCAAATGGAAAATTCAATTTGCAGAATTTTCGGGTTCGAAGCCTGGCTGCCGTAATTGATTTTTTTTATTAATAATATTTTCTCTTTTTCTTTTTTTTGTTTTGGTTACATTTCCTCCTTTCTTTTTTACTCAATACATTTTTGGTAATAAAGTCTAAACAAATTCACATATTTGTGTTGGAAGAATTTAAAATCTATATAGAAAATGTTAATGAAAAAATATATATCTAATGTGATTTTCATTTTTAAAAAGATAAGATAAAATTTATATTTTCATTTCATAAGATAGAAATGAATTTGTATGTATGGAAGTTTGCTTTTGGTATCCATTTAATTTATTCTGTATATAACATTTTGTTTGAATGATTGATTAGGATTCCATGTTAATAAAATAAAATTAAAATAATCAATGTATATTTTATTAACGAGATTGTTATATTTACTTAATATTTTTTTGGCTGGATTTTTTTTGGTATATGATTTAAGAATGAAAATTTTATCTAATATACCAAACCCGCAGTAGCTCAAATGGTAAATTCAATTTGCAGAATTTCCGGGTTTGAATCCTGGCTGCGGTAATTGATTTTTTTAATTAATAATATTTTCTCCTTTTTTTTTTGTGGTTAAATTTCCTCCTTTCTTTTTTACTCACTACGTTTTTGTTAATAAAGTCTAAACAAATTCACATATTTGTGTTGGAAGAATTTCAAATCTATATAGAAAATGTTAATGAAAAAATATATATCTAATGTGATTTTCATTTTTAAAAAGATAAGATAAAATTTATATTTTCATTTCATAAGATAGAAATTAATTTGTATGTATGGAAGTTTGCTTTTGGTATCCATTTAATTTATTCTGTATATAACATTTTGTTTGAATGATTGATTAGGATTACATGTTAATAAAATAAAATAAAAATAATCAATGTATATTTTATTTACAAGATTGTTATATTTATTTAATATTTTTTTGGCTGGATTATTTTTGGCATATTATTTAAGAATGAAAGTTATATCTAATATACCAAACCCGCAGTAGCTCAAATTGTAAATTCAATTTGCAGAATTTTCGGGTTCGAATCCTGGCTTCAAAAATTGATTTTTTTTATTAATAATATTTTCTCATTTCCTTTTTTTGTTGTGGTTACATTTCCTCCTTTCTTTTACTCACTACGTTTTTGTTGATAAAGTCTAAACAAATTCACATATTTGTGTTGGAAGAATTTCAAATCTATATAGAAAATGTTAATGAAAAAATATATATCTAATGTGATTTTCATTTTTTAAAAGATAAGATAAAATTTATATTTTCATTTCATAAGATAGAAATGAATTTTTATGTATTGAAGTTTGATTTTGGTATGCGTTTAATTTATTCTGTATATAACATTTTGTTTGAATGATTGATTACGATTCCATTTTAATAAAATAAAATTAAAATAATCAATGTATATTTTATTTACGAGATTGTTATATTTAATTAATATTTTTTTGGCTGGATTTTTATTGGTATATGATTTAAGAATGAAATTTTTATCTAATAATTCAAAACCGCAGTAGCTCAAATGGTAAATTCAATTTGCAGAATTTTCGGGTTCGAAACCTGGCTTCGATAATTGATTTTTTTTATTAATAATATTTTCTCCTTTCCTTTTTTTGTTGTGGTTACATTTCCTCCTTTCTTTTACTCACTACGTTTTTGTTGATAAAGTCTAAACAAATTCACATATTTGTGTTGGAAGAATTTCAAACCTATATAGAAAATGTTAATGAAAAAATATATATCTAATGTGATTTTCATTTTTTAAAAGATAAGATAAAATTTATATTTTCATTTCATAAGATAGAAATGAATTTGTATGTATGGAAGTTTGCTTTTGGTATCCATTTAATTTATTATGTATATAACATTTTGTTTGAATGATTGATTAGGATTCCATGTTAATAAAATAAAATTAAAATAATCAATGTATATTTTATTTACGAGATTGTTATATTTACTTAATATTTTTTTGGCTGGATTTTTTTTGGTATATGATTTAAGAATGAAAATTTTATCTAATATAGCAAACCCGCAGTAGCTCAAATGGTAAATTCAATTTGCAGAATTTCCGGGTTTTAATCCTGGCTGCGGTAATTGATTTTTTTAATTAATAATATTTTCTCCTTTCTTTTTTTTTGTGGTTACATTTCCTCCTTTCTTTTTTACTCAATACGTTTTTGGTAATAAAGTCTAAACAAATTCACATATTTGTGTTGGAAGAATTTCAAATCTATATAGAAAATGTTAATGAAAAAATATATATCTAATGTGATTTTCATTTTTAAAAAGATAAGATAAAATTTATATTTTCATTTCATAAGATAGAAATGAATTTGTATGTATGGAAGTTTGCTTTTGGTATCCATTTAATTTATTCTGTATATAACATTTTGTTTGAATGATTGATTAGGATTCCATGTTAATAAAATAAAATTAAAATAATCAATGTATATTTTATTTACGAGATTGTTATATTTACTTAATATTTTTTTGGCTGGATTTTTTTTGGTATATGATTTAAGAATGAAAATTTTATCTAATATACCAAACCCGCAGTAGCTCAAATGGTAAATTCAATTTGCAGAATTTCCGGGTTTGAATCCTGGCTGCGGTAATTGATTTTTTTAATTAATAATATTTTCTCCTTTTTTTTTTGTGGTTAAATTTCCTCCTTTCTTTTTTACTCACTACGTTTTTGTTAATAAAGTCTAAACAAATTCACATATTTGTGTTGGAAGAATTTCAAATCTATATAGAAAATGTTAATGAAAAAATATATATCTAATGTGATTTTCATTTTTAAAAAGATAAGATAAAATTTATATTTTCATTTCATAAGATAGAAATGAATTTGTATGTATGGAAGTTTGCTTTTGGTATCCATTTAATTTATTCTGTATATAACATTTTGTTTGAATGATTGATTAGGATTCCATGTTAATAAAATAAAATAAAAATAATCAATGTATATTTTATTTACGAGATTGTTATATTTATTTAATATTTTTTTGGCTGGATTATTTTTGGCATATTATTTAAGAATGAAAGTTATATCTAATATACCAAACCCGCAGTAGCTCAAATGGTAAATTCAATTTGCAGAATTTCCGGGTTTGAATCCTGGCTGCGGTAATTGATTTTTTTAATTAATAATATTTTCTCCTTTTTTTTTGTGGTTAAATTTCCTCCTTTCTTTTTTACTCACTACGTTTTAGTTAATAAAGTCTAAACAAATTCACATATTTGTGTTGGAAGAATTTCAAATCTATATAGAAAATGTTAATGAAAAAATATATATCTAATGTGATTTTCATTTTTAAAAAGATAAGATAAAATTTATATTTTCATTTCATAAGATAGAAATTAATTTGTATGTATGGAAGTTTGCTTTTGGTATCCATTTAATTTATTCTGTATATAACATTTTGTTTGAATGATTGATTAGGATTCCATGTTAATAAAATAAAATAAAAATAATCAATGTATATTTTATTTACAAGATTGTTATATTTATTTAATATTTTTTTGGCTGGATTATTTTTGGCATATTATTTAAGAATGAAAGTTATATCTAATATACCAAACCCGCAGTAGCTCAAATTGTAAATTCAATTTGCAGAATTTTCGGGTTCGAATCCTGGCTTCAAAAATTGATTTTTTTTATTAATAATATTTTCTCATTTCCTTTTTTTGTTGTGGTTACATTTCCTCCTTTCTTTTACTCACTACGTTTTTGTTGATAAAGTCTAAACAAATTCACATATTTGTGTTGGAAGAATTTCAAATCTATATAGAAAATGTTAATGAAAAAATATATATCTAATGTGATTTTCATTTTTTAAAAGATAAGATAAAATTTATATTTTCATTTCATAAGATAGAAATGAATTTTTATGTATTGAAGTTTGATTTTGGTATGCGTTTAATTTATTCTGTATATAACATTTTGTTTGAATGATTGATTACGATTCCATTTTAATAAAATAAAATTAAAATAATCAATGTATATTTTATTTACGAGATTGTTATATTTAATTAATATTTTTTTGGCTGGATTTTTATTGGTATATGATTTAAGAATGAAATTTTTATCTAATAATTCAAAACCGCAGTAGCTCAAATGGTAAATTCAATTTGAAGAATTTTCGGGTTCGAAACCTGGCTTCGATAATTGATTTTTTTTATTAATAATATTTTCTCCTTTCCTTTTTTTGTTGTGGTTACATTTCCTCCTTTCTTTTACTCACTACGTTTTTGTTGATAAAGTCTAAACAAATTCACATATTTGTGTTGGAAGAATTTCAAACCTATATAGAAAATGTTAATGAAAAAATATATATCTAATGTGATTTTCATTTTTTAAAAGATAAGATAAAATTTATATTTTCATTTCATAAGATAGAAATGAATTTGTATGTATGGAAGTTTGCTTTTGGTATCCATTTAATTTATTATGTATATAACATTTTGTTTGAATGATTGATTAGGATTCCATGTTAATAAAATAAAATTAAAATAATCAATGTATATTTTATTTACGAGATTGTTATATTTACTTAATATTTTTTTGGCTGGATTTTTTTTGGTATATGATTTAAGAATGAAAATTTTATCTAATATAGCAAACCCGCAGTAGCTCAAATGGTAAATTCAATTTGCAGAATTTCCGGGTTTTAATCCTGGCTGCGGTAATTGATTTTTTTAATTAATAATATTTTCTCCTTTCTTTTTTTTTGTGGTTACATTTCCTCCTTTCTTTTTTACTCAATACGTTTTTGGTAATAAAGTCTAAACAAATTCACATATTTGTGTTGGAAGAATTTCAAATCTATATAGAAAATGTTAATGAAAAAATATATATCTAATGTGATTTTCATTTTTAAAAAGATAAGATAAAATTTATATTTTCATTTCATAAGATAGAAATGAATTTGTATGTATGGAAGTTTGCTTTTGGTATCCATTTAATTTATTCTGTATATAACATTTTGTTTGAATGATTGATTAGGATTCCATGTTAATAAAATAAAATTAAAATAATCAATGTATATTTTATTTACGAGATTGTTATATTTACTTAATATTTTTTTGGCTGGATTTTTTTTGGTATATGATTTAAGAATGAAAATTTTATCTAATATACCAAACCCGCAGTAGCTCAAATGGTAAATTCAATTTGCAGAATTTCCGGGTTTGAATCCTGGCTGCGGTAATTGATTTTTTTAATTAATAATATTTTCTCCTTTTTTTTTGTGGTTAAATTTCCTCCTTTCTTTTTTACTCACTACGTTTTTGTTAATAAAGTCTAAACAAATTCACATATTTGTGTTGGAAGAATTTCAAATCTATATAGAAAATGTTAATGAAAAAATATATATCTAATGTGATTTTCATTTTTAAAAAGATAAGATAAAATTTATATTTTCATTTCATAAGATAGAAATGAATTTGTATGTATGGAAGTTTGCTTTTGGTATCCATTTAATTTATTCTGTATATAACATTTTGTTTGAATGATTGATTAGGATTCCATGTTAATAAAATAAAATAAAAATAATCAATGTATATTTTATTTACGAGATTGTTATATTTATTTAATATTTTTTTGGCTGGATTATTTTTGGCATATTATTTAAGAATGAAAGTTATATCTAATATACCAAACCCGCAGTAGCTCAAATGGTAAATTCAATTTGCAGAATTTCCGGGTTTGAATCCTGGCTGCGGTAATTGATTTTTTTAATTAATAATATTTTCTCCTTTTTTTTTTGTGGTTAAATTTCCTCCTTTCTTTTTTACTCACTACGTTTTTGTTAATAAAGTCTAAACAAATTCACATATTTGTGTTGGAAGAATTTCAAATCTATATAGAAAATGTTAATGAAAAAATATATATCTAATGTGATTTTCATTTTTAAAAAGATAAGATAAAATTTATATTTTCATTTCATAAGATAGAAATTAATTTGTATGTATGGAAGTTTGCTTTTGGTATCCATTTAATTTATTCTGTATATAACATTTTGTTTGAATGATTGATTAGGATTCCATGTTAATAAAATAAAATAAAAATAATCAATGTATATTTTATTTACAAGATTGTTATATTTATTTAATATTTTTTTGGCTGGATTATTTTTGGCATATTATTTAAGAATGAAAGTTATATCTAATATACCAAACCCGCAGTAGCTCAAATTGTAAATTCAATTTGCAGAATTTTCGGGTTCGAATCCTGGCTTCAAAAATTGATTTTTTTTATTAATAATATTTTCTCATTTCCTTTTTTTGTTGTGGTTACATTTCCTCCTTTCTTTTACTCACTACGTTTTTGTTGATAAAGTCTAAACAAATTCACATATTTGTGTTGGAAGAATTTCAAATCTATATAGAAAATGTTAATGAAAAAATATATATCTAATGTGATTTTCATTTTTTAAAAGATAAGATAAAATTTATATTTTCATTTCATAAGATAGAAATGAATTTTTATGTATTGAAGTTTGATTTTGGTATGCGTTTAATTTATTCTGTATATAACATTTTGTTTGAATGATTGATTACGATTCCATTTTAATAAAATAAAATTAAAATAATCAATGTATATTTTATTTACGAGATTGTTATATTTAATTAATATTTTTTTGGCTGGATTTTTATTGGTATATGATTTAAGAATGAAATTTTTATCTAATAATTCAAAACCGCAGTAGCTCAAATGGTAAATTCAATTTGCAGAATTTTCGGGTTCGAAACCTGGCTTCGATAATTGATTTTTTTTATTAATAATATTTTCTCCTTTCCTTTTTTTGTTGTGGTTACATTTCCTCCTTTCTTTTACTCACTACGTTTTTGTTGATAAAGTCTAAACAAATTCACATATTTGTGTTGGAAGAATTTCAAACCTATATAGAAAATGTTAATGAAAAAATATATATCTAATGTGATTTTCATTTTTTAAAAGATAAGATAAAATTTATATTTTCATTTCATAAGATAGAAATGAATTTGTATGTATGGAAGTTTGCTTTTGGTATCCATTTAATTTATTATGTATATAACATTTTGTTTGAATGATTGATTAGGATTCCATGTTAATAAAATAAAATTAAAATAATCAATGTATATTTTATTTACGAGATTGTTATATTTACTTAATATTTTTTTGGCTGGATTTTTTTTGGTATATGATTTAAGAATGAAAATTTTATCTAATATAGCAAACCCGCAGTAGCTCAAATGGTAAATTCAATTTGCAGAATTTCCGGGTTTTAATCCTGGCTGCGGTAATTGATTTTTTTAATTAATAATATTTTCTCCTTTCTTTTTTTTTGTGGTTACATTTCCTCCTTTCTTTTTTACTCAATACATTTTTGGTAATAAAGTCTAAACAAATTCACATATTTGTGTTGGAAGAATTTCAAATCTATATAGAAAATGTTAATGAAAAAATATATATCTAATGTGATTTTCATTTTTAAAAAGATAAGATAAAATTTATATTTTCATTTCATAAGATAGAAATGAATTTGTATGTATGGAAGTTTGCTTTTGGTATCCATTTAATTTATTCTGTATATAACATTTTGTTTGAATGATTGATTAGGATTCCATGTTAATAAAATAAAATTAAAATAATCAATGTATATTTTATTTACGAGATTGTTATATTTACTTAATATTTTTTTGGCTGGATTTTTTTTGGTATATGATTTAAGAATGAAAATTTTATCTAATATACCAAACCCGCAGTAGCTCAAATGGTAAATTCAATTTGCAGAATTTCCGGGTTTGAATCCTGGCTGCGGTAATTGATTTTTTTAATTAATAATATTTTCTCCTTTTTTTTTGTGGTTAAATTTCCTCCTTTCTTTTTTACTCACTACGTTTTTGTTAATAAAGTCTAAACAAATTCACATATTTGTGTTGGAAGAATTTCAAATCTATATAGAAAATGTTAATGAAAAAATATATATCTAATGTGATTTTCATTTTTAAAAAGATAAGATAAAATTTATATTTTCATTTCATAAGATAGAAATGAATTTGTATGTATGGAAGTTTGCTTTTGGTATCCATTTAATTTATTCTGTATATAACATTTTGTTTGAATGATTGATTAGGATTCCATGTTAATAAAATAAAATAAAAATAATCAATGTATATTTTATTTACGAGATTGTTATATTTATTTAATATTTTTTTGGCTGGATTATTTTTGGCATATTATTTAAGAATGAAAGTTATATCTAATATACCAAACCCGCAGTAGCTCAAATGGTAAATTCAATTTGCAGAATTTTCGGGTTCGAATCCTGGCTTCAAAAATTGATTTTTTTTTATTAATAATATTTTCTCATTTCCTTTTTTTGTTGTGGTTACATTTCCTCCTTTCTTTTACTCACTACGTTTTTGTTGATAAAGTCTAAACAAATTCACATATTTGTGTTGGAAGAATTTCAAATCTATATAGAAAATGTTAATGAAAAAATATATATCTAATGTGATTTTCATTTTTTAAAAGATAAGATAAAATTTATATTTTCATTTCATAAGATAGAAATGAATTTTTATGTATTGAAGTTTGATTTTGGTATGCGTTTAATTTATTCTGTATATAACATTTTGTTTGAATGATTGATTACGATTCCATTTTAATAAAATAAAATTAAAATAATCAATGTATATTTTATTTACGAGATTGTTATATTTACTTAATATTTTTTTGGCTGGATTTTTATTGGTATATGATTTAAGAATGAAATTTTTATCTAATAATTCAAAACCGCAGTAGCTCAAATGGTAAATTCAATTTGCAGAATTTTCGGGTTCGAATCCTGGCTTCGATAATTGATTTTTTTTATTAATAATATTTTCTCCTTTCCTTTTTTTGTTGTGGTTACATTTCCTCCTTTCTTTTACTCACTACGTTTTTGTTGATAAAGTCTAAACATATTCACATATTTGTGTTGGAAGAATTTCAAATCTATATAGAAAATGTTAATGAAAAAATATATATCTAATGTGATTTTCATTTTTTAAAAGATAAGATAAAATTTATATTTTCATTTCATAAGATAGAAATGAATTTGTATGTATGGAAGTTTGCTTTTGGTATCCATTTAATTTATTATGTATATAACATTTTGTTTGAATGTTTGATTAGGATTCCATGTTAATAAAATAAAATAAAAATAATCAATGTATATTTTATTTACGAGATTGTTATATTTACTTAATATTTTTTTGGCTGAATTTTTTTTGGTATATGATTTAAGAATGAAAATTTTATCTAATATACCAAACCCGCAGTAGCTCAAATGGTAATTTCAATTTGCATAATTTTCGGGTTCGAAGCCTGGCTGCGGTAATTGATTTTTTTAATTAATAATATTTTCTCCTTTTTTTTTGTGGTTACATTTCCTCCTTTCTTTTTTACTCACTACGTTTTTGTTAATAAAGTCTAAACAAATTCACATATTTGTGTTGGAAGAATTTCAAATCTATATAGAAAATGTTAATGAAAAAATATATATCTAATGTGATTTTCATTTTTAAAAAGATAAGATAAAATTTATATTTTCATTTCATAAGATAGAAATGAATTTGTATGTATGGAAGTTTGCTTTTGGTATCCATTTAATTTATTCTGTATATAACATTTTGTTTGAATGATTGATTAGGATTCCATGTTAATAAAATAAAATTAAAATAATCAATGTATATTTTATTTACGAGATTGTTATATTTACTTAATATTTTTTTGGCTGGATTTTTTTTGGTATATGATATAAGAATGAAAATTTTATCTAATATACCAAACCCGCAGTAGCTCAAATGGTAAATTCAATTTGCAAAATTTCCGGGTTTGAATCCTGGCTGCGGTAATTGATTTTTTTAATTAATAATATTTTCTCCTTTATTTTTTTTTTGTGGTTACATTTCCTCCTTTCTTTTTTACTCAATACGTTTTTGGTAATAAAGTCTAAACAAATTCACATATTTGTGTTGGAAGAATTTCAAATCTATATAGAAAATGTTAATGAAAAAATATATATCTAATGTGATTTTCATTTTTAAAAAGATAAGATAAAATTTATATTTTCATTTCATAAGATAGAAATGAATTTGTATGTATGGAAGTTTGCTTTTGGTATCCATTTAATTTATTCTGTATATAACATTTTGTTTGAATGATTGATTAGGATTCCATGTTAATAAAATAAAATTAAAATAATGAATGTATATTTTATTTACGAGATTGTTATATTTATTTAATATTTTTTTGGCTGGATTATTTTTGGCATATGATTTAAGAATGGAAGTTTTATCTAATATACCAAACCCGCAGTAGCTCAAATGGTAAATTCAATTTGCAGAATTTTCGGGTTCGAATCCTTGCTTCAATAATTGATTTTTTTTATTAATAATATTTTCTCCTTTCCTTTTTTTGTTGTGGTTACATTTCCTCCTTTCTTTTACTCACTACGTTTTTGTTGATAAAGTCTAAACAAATTCACATATTTGTGTTGGAAGAATTTCAAATCTATATAGAAAATGTTAATGAAAAAATATATATCTAATGTGATTTTCATTTTTAAAAAGATAAGATGAAATTTATATTTTCATTTCATAAGATAGAAATGAATTTGTATGTATGGAAGTTTGCTTTTGGTATCCATTTAATTTATTCTGTATATAACATTTTGTTTGAATGATTGATTAGGATTCCATGTTAATGAAATAAAATTAAAATAATCAATGTATATTTTATTTACGAGATTGTTATATTTATTTAATATTTTTTTGGCTGGATTATTTTTGGCATATGATTTAAGAATGGAAGTTTTATCTAATATACCAAACCCGCAGTAGCTCAAATGGTAAATTCAATTTGCAGAATTTTCGGGTTCGAATCCTGGCTTCAATAATTGATTTTTTTTATTAATAATATTTTCTCCTTTCCTTTTTTTTGTTGTGGTTACATTTCCTCCTTTCTTTTACTCACTACGTTTTTGTTGATAAAGTCTAAACAAATTCACATATTTGTGTTGGAAGAATTTCAAATCTATATAGAAAATGTTAATGAAAAAATATATATCTAATGTGATTTTCATTTTTTAAAAGATAAGATAAAATTTATATTTTCATTTCATAAGATAGAAATGAATTTGTATGCACGGAAGTTTGCTTTTGGTATCCGTTTAAATTATTATGTATATAACATTTTGTTAGAATGATTGATTAGGATTCCATGTTAATAAAATAAAATAAAAATAATCAATGTATATTTTATTTACGAGATTGTTATATTTATTTAATATTTTTTTGGCTGGATTATTTTTTGCATATGATTTAAGAATGGAAGTTTTATCTAATATACCAAACCCGCAGTAGCTCATATGGTAAATTCAATTTGCAGAATTTTCGGGTTCGAATCCTGGCTTCAATAATTGATTTTTTTTATTAATAATATTTTCTCCTTTCCTTTTTTTGTTGTGGTTACATTTCCTCCTTTCTTTTACTCACTACGTTTTTGTTGATAAAGTCTAAACAAATTCACATATTTGTGTTGGAAGAATTTCAAATCTATATAGAAAATGTTAATGAAAAAATATATATCTAATGTGATTTTCATTTTTTAAAAGATAAGATAAAATTTATATTTTCATTTCATAAGATAGAAATGAATTTGTATGCACGGAAGTTTGCTTTTGGTATCCGTTTAAATTATTATGTATATAACGTTTTGTTAGAATGATTGATTAGGATTCCATGTTAATAAAATAAAATAAAAATAATCAATGTATATTTTATTTACGAGATTGTTATATTACTTAATATTTTTTTGACTGGATTTTTTTTGTTATATGATTTAAGAATGAAAATTTTATCTAATATGTCAAAACCGTAGTAGCTCAAATGGTAAATTCAATTTGCAGAATTTCCGGTTTCGATTCTTGGCTGCGGTTATTGATTTTTTTTATTAATAATATTTTCTCCTTTCTTTTTTTTTGTGGTTACATTTCTTCCTTTCTTTTACTCACTACGTTTTTGTTAATAAAGTCTAAACAAATTCACATATTTATGTTGGAAGAATTTAAAATCTATATAGGAAATGTTAATGAAAAAATATATATCTAATGTGATTTTCATTTTTTAAAAGATAAGATAAAATTTATATTTTCATTTCATAAGATAGAAATGAATTTGTATGTATGGAAGTTTGCTTTTGGTATCCATTTAATTTATTCTGTATATAACATTTTGTTTGAATGATTGATTAGGATTCCATGTTAATAAAATAAAATTAAAATAATCAATGTATATTTTATTTATGAGATTGTTATATTTACTTAATATTTTTTTGGCTGGATTTTGTTTGGTATATTATTTAAGAATGACAATTTTATCTAATATACCAAAACCGTAGTAGCTCAAATGGTAAATTCAATTTGCAGAATTTTCTGGTTCGAAGCCTGGCTGCGGTAATTGATTTTGTTTATTAATAATGATTTCTCATTTCTTTTTTTTGTTGTGGTTACATTTCCTCCTTTCTTTTACTCACTGCATTCTTGTTGATAAAGTCTAAACAAATTCACATATTTGTGTTGGAAGAATTTCAAATCTATATAGAAAATGTTAATGAAAAAATATATATCTAATGTGATTTTCTTTTTTTAAAAGATAAGATAAAATTTATATTTTCATTTCATAAGATAGAAATGAATTTGTATGTATGGAAGTTTGATTTTGGTATCCGTTTAATTTATTCTGTATATAACATTTTGTTTGAATGATTGATTAGGATACCATTTTAATAAAATAAAATTAAAATAATCAATGTATATTTTATTTACGAGATTGTTATATTTAGTTAATATTTTTTTGGCTGGATTTTTATTGGTATATGATTTAAGAATTAAATTTTTATATAATATACCAAACCCGCAATAGCTCAAATGGTAAATTCAATTTGCAGAATTTTCGGGTTCGAATCCTTGCTTCGATAATTGATTTTTTTTATTAATAATATTTTCTCCTTTCCTTTTTTTGTTGTGGTTACATTTCCTCCTTTCTTTTACTCACTACGTTTTTGTTGATAAAGTCTAAACAAATTCACATATTTGTGTTGGAAGAATTTCAAATCTATATAGAAAATGTTAATGAAAAAATATATATCTAATGTGATTTTCATTTTTTAAAAGATAAGATAAAATTTATATTTTTATTTCATAAGATAGAAATGAATTTGTATGTACGGAAGTTTGCTTTTGGTATCCGTTTAAATTATTATGTATATAACGTTTTGTTTGAATGATAGATTAGGATTCCATGTTAATAAAATAAAATAAAAATAATCAATGTATATTTTATTTACGAGATTGTTATATTTACTTAATATTTTTTTGGCTGGATTTTGTTTGGTATATTATTTAAGAATGACAATTTTATCTAATATACCAAAATCGTAGTAGCTCAAATGGTAAATTCAATTTGCAGAATTTTCGGGTTCGAATTCTGGCTGCGGTAATTGATTTTGTTTATTAATAATATTTTCTCCTTTATTTTTTTTGTTGTGGTTACATTTCCTCCTTTCTTTTAGTCACTGCATTTTTGTTGATAAAGTCTGAACAAATTCATATATTTGTGTTGGAAGAATTTCAAATCTATATAGAAAATGTTAATGAAAAAATATATATCTAATGTGATTTTCATTTTTTAAAAGATAAGATAAAATTTATATTTTCATTTCATAAGATAGAAAGGAATTTGTATGTATGGAAGTTTGATTTTGGTATCCGTTTAATTTATTTTGTATATAACATTTTGTTTGAATGATTGATTAGGATTCCATGTTAATAAAATAAAATTAAAATAATCAGTGTATATTTTATTTACGAGATTGTTATATTTATTTAATATTTTTTTGGCTGGATTATTTTTGGCATATGATTTAAGAATGAAAGTTTTATCTAATATACCAAACCCGCAGTAGCTCAAATGGTAAATTCAATTTGCAGAATTTTCGGGTTCGAATCCTGGCTTCGATAATTGATTTTTTTTATTAATAATATTTTCTCCTTTCCTTTTTTTTTGTGGTTACATTTCCTCCTTTCTTTTACTCACTACGTTTTTGTTGATATAGTCTAAACAAATTCACATATTTGTGTTGGAAGAATTTCAAATCTATATAGAAAATGTTAATGAAAAAATATATATCTAATGTGATTTTCATTTTTTAAAAGATAAGATAAAATTTATATTTTTATTTCATAAGATAGAAATGAATTTGTATGTACGGAAGTTTGCTTTTGGTATCCGTTTAAATTATTATGTATATAACGTTTTGTTTGAATGATTGATTAGGATTCCAAGTTAATAAAATAAAATAAAAATAATCAATGTATATTTTATTTACGAGATTGTTATATTTACTTAATATTTTTTTGGCTGGGTTTTGTTTGGTATATTATTTAAGAATGAGAATTTTATCTAATATAACAAAACCGTAGTAGCTCAAATTGTAAATTCAATTTGCAGAATTTTCGGGTTCGAAGCCTGGCTGCGGTAATTGATTTTTTTTATTAATAATATTTTCTGCTTTCTTTTTTTTGTTGTGGTTACATTTCCTCCTTTCTTTTACTCACTGCATTTATGTTGATAAAGTCTAAACAAATTCACATATTTGTGTTGGAAGAATTTCAAATGTATATAGAAAATGTTAATGAAAAAATATATACCTAATGTGATTTTCATTTTTTAAAAGATAAGATAAAATTTATATTTTCATTTCATAAGATAGAAATGAATTTGTATGTACGGAAGTTTGCTTTTGGTATCCGTTTAAATTATTATGTATATAACCTTTTGTTAGAATGATTGATTAGGATTCCATGTTAATAAAATAAAATTAAAATAATCAATGTATATTTTATTTACGAGATTGTTATATTACTTAATATTTTTTTGACTGGATTTTTTTTGTTATATGATTTAAGAATGAAAATTTTATCTAATATGTCAAAACCGTAGTAGCTCAAATGGTAAATTCAATTTCCAGAATTTCGCGTTTCGATTCTTGGCTGCGGTTATTGATATTTTTTATTAATAATATTTTCTCCTTTCTTTTTTTTTGTGGTTACATTTCTTCCTTTCTTTTACTCACTACGTTTTTGTTAATAAAGTCTAAACAAATTCACATATTTGTGTTGGAAGAATTTAAAATCTATATAGGAAATGTTAATGAAAAAATATATATCTAATGTGATTTTAATTTTTTAAAAGATAAGATAAAATTTATATTTTCATTTCATAAGATAGAAATGAATTTGTATGTATGGAAGTTTGCTTTTGGTATCCATTTAATTTATTCTGTATATAAAATTTTGTTTGAATGATTGATTAGGATTCCATGTTAATAAAATAAAATAAAAATAATCAATGTATATTTTATTTACGAGATTGTTATATTTGCTTAATATTTTTTGGCTGTATTTTTTTTGGTATATGATTTAAGAATGAAAATTTTATCTAATATATCAAAACCGCAGTATCTCAAATGGTAAATTCAATTTGCAGAATTTCCAGGTTAGAATCCTGGCTGCGGTAATTGATTTTTTTTATTAATAATATTTTCTCCTTTCTTTATCTTTTGTGGTTACATTTCCTTCTTTCTTTTACTCACTACGTTTTTGTTAATAAAGTCTGTACAAATTCACATATTTGTGTTGCAAGAATTTAAAATCTATATAGGAAATGTTAATGAAAAAATATATATCTAATGTGATTTTCATTTTTTAAAAGATAAGATAAAATTTATATTTTCATTTCATAAGATAGAAATGAATTTGTGTGTATGGAAGTTTTCTTTTGGTATCCATTTAATTTATTCTGTATATAACATTTTGTTTGAATGATTGATTAGGATTCCATGTTACTAAAAAAAAATAATCAATGTATATTTTATTTACGAGATTGTTATATTTACTTAATATTGTTTTGGCTGGATTTTTTTTGGTATATGATTTAAGAATGAAAATTTTATCTAATATATCAAAACCGCAGTAGCTCAAATGTTAAAATCAATTTGTAGAATTTCCAAGTTCGAATCCTGGCTGCAGTAATTGATTTTTTTTATTAATAATATTTTCTCCATTCCTTTTTTTTTGTGGTTACATTTCCTCCTTTCTTTTACTCACTACGTTTTTGTTGATAAAGTCTAAAAAAATTCACATATTTGTGTTGGAAGAATTTCAAATCTATATAGAAAATGTTAACGAAAAAATATATATCTAATGTGATTTTCATTTTTTAAAAGATAAGATAAAATTTATATTTTCATTTCATAAGATATAAATGAATTTGTATGTATGGAAGTTTTCTTTTGGTATCCATTTAATTTATTATGTATATAACATTTTGTTTGAATGATTGATTAGGCTTCCATTTTAATAAAATTAAATTAAATTAATCAATGTATATTTTATTTACGAGATTGTTATATTTATTTAATATTTTTTTGGCTGGATTTTTTTTGGCATATGATTTAAGAATGAAAGTTTTATCTAATATACCAAACCCGTAGTAGCTCAAATGGTAAATTCAATTTGCAGAATTTCCGGGTTCGAATCCTGGCTGCGGTAATTCATTTTTTTTATTAATAGTATTTTATCCTTTCTTTTTTTTGTGGTTACATTTCTTCCTTTCTTTTACTAACTACGTTTTTTTTGATAAAGTCTAAACAAATTCACATATTTGTATCAGGCGCTCCTTGACTCTTGGTTCCAGATTGGCACCCACTTGCACCTCCTTCCGGTCTTCCTCGGTCCCTAAGTTGACAGTTTCTAATGACTCTTCGTGCGGTAAGATGGCCCTTTCCTCTTGCTGTAGAAGTCTGGCTAGTTCCCCTGGTACTTCACAACCTTCGTCATCTTCATACTCGGCTTGATTGACCAGATCTTCAGAGTTATTGAAGGATATAGCAGAATTGTCACCCATGGAATCCGGAGTGGATGGGTACCTGCATTTTGTGAGTGTGGGTGTGTGTAAGGGATAGCCATCCTTAAACAAAAAATGCAAAAGGAAAGAAAATGAACACAAGCAGTTTATCAAATGAAAAACGTCCAATGAATCATTAAACATGGCATATGGATATGGAAAATAATCAAAACCCTTACAAATGGACCTACATGCCCCGGGCAAGGCATGAGGTGAAAAGATAGTGTACGGATTGTTTGAAAATAAATATTACAGACCAAATAGGAAATGTTTGACAGATAAATTACTGAGGAATAAAAGTGATGGGGACAAAGTCTTTTGCCTCCCAGTTGCACAATCCTCCTTTGGCAGTTGGGTAAATCCACTCTTCGATGTTGCTCTCTTTGTCTTCATCCTCCAAGGCGTTGATTCCGTAGGGAGAAATTTTGACTGGCGCTCTTTCAATCTTCGACCGGCGCATAGCTTTCTGGCCTGCGGTAGTGAACCCTAAACCGAATTTGTCTGTCTTATGCGGAATATCAGGCAACTGCCCCCATGCTGAATTCTTCCCTTCCTTTATTGCGGCCCTTGCGTCCTCCAGAGATGCCATCCTGGCCATCTGCCTCGGTGTCTCAGCTGCCAACTTTGCTACTGTTATTTCAGGAAGGACTTCTTTGAAATGCTGAAAAGTCGTTTCAATGAACTCCCCTTCTACCTCCACGTACCGGAAAGAATTCAAGTGGCTAATCATGTACTCCTCTTCACCGTGAACAGTAATGATCTTTCCCTTGATAGGATACTTCAACATCTGATGTAAGGAGGAGGTGACTGCCCCAGCATGGTGTATCCAAGGCCTACCCAACAAGCAAGAGTATGATGGACGGATGTCCATCACATAGAAAGTGGATTTAAACACCTCAGTGCCTATCTTGATGGGAATTTCAACCTCCCCATGCACCATTCTCTTCGAACCATCGAAAGCTCTGACAACAATATCACTTGGTTTTAACTCCAACCCTTCACAATCTAGTCGGTCCAAGGCCTTCTTAGGCAGTACATTCAGCGATGAACCAGTGTCGACCAAGACATGTGCGAGAGTAGTTCCTCGGCACTCGACTGAAATGTGCATAGCGTCATTGTGGTTTCTACCTTTAGGAGTTAGGTCGGCATCAGAGAAACCTAGTCCATTGTCCGCAGTAAGGCTAGCCATGCAATTTTGAAATTGATCTGCAGAAGTTTCCTGGGGCACATGGGCTGCCTTCAGGAATTTTATCAGGGCTTTAGCGTGCGCTTCCGAGCAAAGTAGTAGTGCCAGCATGGAGATCTTTGAGGGGGTTTGCCCCAGCTGTTCTACCACATCGTAATCACTCCTTTTGATTATCCTCAAAATCTCATCCATTTCCTTCTTGGAGGTTTCTAGGATGACCAAGGGTTGAGCCCTCGTCCTGATGAGCTCATCTTGGATTCCCTTACCTTTGTCAACAGCGGTAGGAGAGACAGTACTAGGAACAACAACATCTTCAATCAAAGGGGTTCTAGCAGAGAGTTTTGCTGGTGCAGGGATGACCTTGTCGGAAGATGAGGGTCCAAAGATTGCTCTTGGAGGAGCAATCTCTGGAGAAAATATTCTCCCGCTCCTGGTGATTTTTCTCGTGCCTGCAATGTTACTAATGCTGGCTTCTTCATCATCCAAAATTTCTTCAGTTATTTCGATTTGTTTGATACCATGGTAGTAGACGTCACCGCCATAGTTCCATGGTATCGACTTCTCAGAAACATAGGGGACAAGCCCTGGCATTGTTATCTTCAAAGGAACAGATTTCGTAGCTGGTGTAATCTTAACAGGCTTTTTGACGGCCTTGGAAAGATTGGCGTGAATGGTTATGATTGAGACATCCTCAGTATGGGTTGGAACAGCAGAAACTTTTTCAAACAAAATTTGTCGACTATCCATAAGGCCTTGGATGCCTTTCTTCAGTAACGGACAATCAAACGGAAGAGAGTAACAACAATAGCAGTCTTCTTTACATCCCGGGAAGATCCCGGCCCTTAACAAATTCAACTTGATGGTTAACAATGGAGTAATCAGATCATTGACATCAACAACATACAAATCTTCTTCAATGGCATTGACATTTCGGTCGTGCTTCGGCATGGGAGCAGATATCACATTAGGCTTCTCCGGAGCGTCAAACTCCACCTCCTTCGCCTCTATCATGTCTTGGATTTTATGCTTGAGTGCCCAACAATCATTGGTGTCGTGCCCGACACTGTCAGAATGGTAAGCGCAATTAGCATTAGGATGATAATGCAGAGAGGACGTATTCACATTTTTTGGTGCCTCTTTGATGGTGGCGAGATTCAACTTCAACAGATGGGGAAGCACTTGCGCTGGAGTCATATTAATGCGGGTGAACTGCCGTTGTGGCCGTTCCACCCGTTGCTGATTTGGTCTGGACTGGTTATAGCGAGGCTGTTCACTTGAAGGGTTTTAAATCATTACGGCCCCCACGGTCGGTCAGCGCTCAGTCTTCCCTGCTCTTCTCTGAGAATATACCATAGCTATATCCTTCTTAAAAGGCTTCTTCTCAACACTTGCAGCAACACCCTTCTGAATCTTTCCTGACTTGATGCCTGCTTCTATTCTTTCGCCTGTTAAGATCAAATCGGTAAACCCCGCGGAAGAGTTACCAATCAGATGATTGAAAAATGGCCCAGACAGGGTCCCTAGAAACATGTCAACAAGTTCACGGTCGGTTAAAGGAGGCTGCACCCTGCCAGCCAAATCCCTCCATTTTTGTGCATATTCTTTGAATCCTTCGCCTGTTCCCAGTGACATACCCTGAAGTTGGGTACGAGTAGGAGCAAGGTCAGAATTGTACTGATATTGTTTGTAGAAAGCGGTGGCCAAATCTTCCCAATTTCGGACGCTGGTTCCCTCTAGCTGATAAAACCACTCCAATTGAGCTCCAGAAAGACTGTCTTGAAAGAAATGAATCCAAAGGTTTTTATCTGCCGTATAGGGTTGGATCTTTCTCACGTAGGACCTGAGATGCATTTTTGGACAGGACAGCCCATCATACCTCACAAAAACTGGCACTTTGAATTTTGGGGGAATCACAATCCCGGCGACCAAACCCAAGTCTTCAAAATCCAAACCCGGTACTCTTTGTAGCTCCATGGCGGCCAACCTGTCTTCTAAACCCTTGTATTTATCATCCGCTGGAGGGTATTGTTGATCAGAATAATCTTCATCCTCTTCGACCTCCTCTTCTTCCACATCGGACTCGGAAGGTACCGCAGCCCCACCTCCTTTGTTGGTTCCTTCATCGGAAGTAGGAGGAATTTCAAGCACTCTCCGAGCTTCTCCGTCAAATCTTCTCCCCAAAGTAGCCACTTCGAGTCTCTTTTTCTTCTTCTTCACTGGGTCTTTATTCCCCAGCAAGGTCTTGAGATCCTCCTGACCTTTAGCCAAGGTTGTCAGGAGTTGCTGGAACTGTGCATTCTGAGCTTGCAGGTCTTTGACTGTTTGCTCGAGATCCATCCTACTTAAATAAACAGCAGACAGATAAGGAAACCTGGCGTGAGACCTGTTTATGCACATGATGAATGATATGCTTATGTATGCAATGCATTCAAGGATTTAGAACATTCAAAATTGTTGCAGACAAAGAAGAACGCACGTCATATTAATAAGAAGAAATTTGTTAGTACATAAATGCCCCATGGGCCAAATATTACAAAATAACTTCTCAAGGCAAAATGACATTGCGCATCCTCTTTGGTGCGATGTAGGTGTTGAGGGCCTCTTGCTCATGGAGTCGGCGGGTAAGCTCTAGAACCTTCTTCTCACTGGCGTAGAAGCTAGCTTCAAAAGTATTCCGTTCCTCCTTGAGCTGAATCCAACTTTTCTGCATTTCCTCCCACGATGTAGGCATGTCAGGATGTAGGATGGTGTAGGGAACCTCTCCTTCCTTGACGGGCTCTTTAATCACAGGGAGTACATGAGGATAAGGCATCATTAGACTTTGGGCCCGGGCTTGTACCCACTTAAGATAAGGCTCAAGAGGGATGGAGTTCTTGTGTCCCAGAGTCTTGCTATCAACCTTGTTGGGTCTTCCCCAAGCTCTGATGAATCTTTGGCGAAGTCCTTGCGCATCGTTGTCGAAGTCAAAAACTAGGTCAGGAATCAACATGTCATGAGGGCCATCCCTCCGTGCATATCCAAATTGCCTCAAAGCTAGGCAAGGGTTGTAGGTGATACCTCCTCTGATTCCAAGTAAAGGAACATTAGGAAACTCTCCACAACGATCGACGATGATGACATTTTCTCTGGACCGAGAACACCAATGTACATCAGAGTGAGTAAGAGTCATCAACCGTTGGGACCACCTTGAGCCTTGGTCATTCTTCAAGACAAATTGTGGAAGGTGCGAAATAAACCACCTTGCAAGGAGAGGAGTACAGCACATGAGAACACCCCTCTTTCTCATTGTTCGTGTGTAAAATGAGTGAAGAATATCCCCAAGTAATGTTGGTATTGGGTTTCTGGACAAGAATATTTTGACGGTGTTGACATCTACCAATTGGTCAGGATTTGGGAACAAGACCAACCCATAGATAAGGGGTGCCACAATCTCTTCAAAGGCTTGTAGGTCCAATGAGTTCCAACATTCTTGTGCCTTCTCAAACAAGAATTTTGCTAAGAATCCTTTGACGCCACTTCTGGTTTCCCAATGCCCCTTGATGTCGGATGGTTGTAGATGTAATGCTCGAGCAACATCTTCCGGCTTTGGTTCCTTTTCCGTACCGTTGAAGGGTAGTTGATTAAGGATAGGAATTCTCAAGAGTTGAGAAAACTCCTCCAAAGTGGGCACCAACTGGTAATCAGGGAAAGTGAAACAGTGGTGAAGAGGGTCAAAGAACTGGAATAGCACTTTCATCATGTCTTCTTCAATGTTGGTGTTGACTAGGCTGAGTAGTCTACCATGTCTTTCACTGAAGGATGAGTTTTCCGGAATTCTTGAGGTGAGCTCCTTGAGTGGAGGAGAGATTCTCACAAGGTTGACTTGAATGGTGTTTCTGCAAGGAATTTCCATGACCTACAAAACAAGAACAAAGATGAAGATCCAAACCCTTGAAATGGTTAGTGAATGCATATGATGCTTTATGATGTTTATGATGTATGCACAAAACATATGTACAAGCAATTCACACCAAACCCTAGTTTCAGGCTTGCATGGGGTTTCATAGGTAAGTACCCTCTTGAGTGTAGTTGGCTTAAAAACCTGTCCTATAAATAGTAACCGGGTTCTAAGGAGCTCAATATCATTGGATTGTTTTCAATGTTCATTGTTTTGGTTTAGCCACTTAACTAGCGACCAAAATATTCCAAGAAAACAACCCTCAATGAGTGTAGTATCGAGTATCTACCAACTTCGGACTGCACCAAAGCCGGTCATCTCACTACCCCTAATAAAAGGCCAAGATGTTCAAGTAAGGTTCTAGGTCATTAGTGCTTAGTGACATCACTCAGCGGCCCCGTACTCTCCTTGATTGAACTCAAGGGTTACCGGTACTCACAAATATGTCGCACTAATATAGCTATTGCTTCGACCGTGTCGGTATACCCCGCACAGTTTCCACAACGTATTGCTATCTATGAATGTTTCCCAAAATCCGGGTGTAGGATTGCAAACCCAAATAAGAGAGCCAAAGTATAAAGCAAACAAGACAAACAATTAATCATGAAAGAGGGTGATCTAAGCCCTAAGGTTACTCCACTTTTAAAATTTTTCCCCAGCAGAGTCGCCAGTTCTGTGATACGGTGGGAGAACTGACTATGGTTTTGCGTTTGTTTTTGCAAATGTTTCGGTTGAGCAAGAGTCGCCACCGACTTTTTATTTTATCCTAAGGAAAGGTTTAAAAAGCACAGCAAAAACCTTTGAGATTTTTCTTGGGTTCGGGGAGTAGATTATAGAAAGGGAAGGTATTAGCACCCTTTCTATCCATGGTTATCCATGGGCTCTTAGGTACTTGCTTAGATCAACTTGCCTTGGTTTTCAATTGTTTGAAATGGTGCTTTGTGCGTGGTTTTGAAAATGTTTTGAAAAAGATGCCTTGTCTAGGCTACCCTTGTAACAATTCTTTACTTGAATATTTTACAAAAGGTGTTTGTCTTTTTGAAAAGATGTTTCAAGGTTTTTTGAAAGTTTGTTTTGAAAATGTTTGTGAAGTGTGGTTTGAAAATAGGCAAGTGTTTTCTTTTGCAAGTGGACAAGTACTTAAGAGCTATCTACCCTAAAGTTCTCAAAGATTTTTGTTATGTTTTAACCCTTTTAACAATTTTGTTCCACCATTGCATTTGGTGGACAATCTTGTGTTAGGATGTGAAAGGGACAGGCACGGGTCATCGTTTAGACCATGATTGCAATAGTGCTAAGTATCTTTGGGCAATTTTCCTTGAAAGGGACTTGATCATTTTAGGCAGCTTTGTGAAAGCGTCATCGAGGGACTATGATCATTTGAATTGTATTTGTTTTGCCCAAAGAAACTTAACATGCAATATGGCCCATTTATTGAAGGAAACAAGTGGAATACCCTAGGGGTGCAAGTGTGATATGTGTTGTCCATTTTTATGCTTTGATTATCTTTGAAATTAGGTCAAACTATTTTGTTCTTTTTATTTGCATACAAACCCTAATTCTAACATGGTATATTTAGAAAGCGTTAAAGTGCGAAAAGTAAAATTCCTACACTATTACAACACAATATGGGAAGGGGGGTACAAATATTCAAATGGGGGGATATTTAGACAAGGAATTTAAACCTAGCTATTACATCAATTTTGGAATATTTACAAGATAATTGATTGCATAAATTAAATGGAAAATCAAATAAATGCGCAAGATGTAAAAAAAGTTTTTATATGTATGGAAAAAAGGTATTTTTATGTCAAATAAACAAAATAAAAAAGTAATATTTTTGGAGTTTTTTGTGTTTTAAGGGTAAACCCTAATTTTTATTAAGTAAATATATTAACTATTTAATATGTATAATATTTATCAATTATATATGAAACAAAAATAAAAATGAAGTATATTTGCCAAAATGGTATTTTTACTATTAAATATTACTAAAAATAAAATGTATATATTTTTTGTATTATTTACTAAATGTTCTAATAAATAAATATATATATATATATATATATATATATATATATATATATATATATATATATATATATATATATATATATATATATATATATATATATATATATATATATATATATATATATATATATATATATATATATATATATATATATATATATATATATATATATATATATATATATATATATATATATATATATATATATATATATATATATATATATATATATATATATATATATATATAAATAATAATATTTAATATTTATAAAAAAGTATATTTTATACAAAATATTTTAAGAAGATAAAACAAAATAAAAAAGAAAATAAAATGAGTTTACATTATTTTCTAGTATTTTAAATAAAAAGTGTTTATTTATTTATTTATGTACAAATAACTAATCTAAACAAATAAATGCCTATAAATTCAAAAATGGTGTAAAAAATTATTTTTATATTTTTAATATCATGAGGAAAAATAAATAAGCCAGAATAAAAAAAGAAAAGTCAAAAAATCAATAAAACAAATAAAATGGGCTCAGGGGGTGTAAAACCAAAAATATGGTGTGAAAAGAAATATCCAAGCAGGCCCAGCCCACGTGGCTTCTTCTTCAACCTCTGGACAGAAAAACGTTCAAAAACGCGCGCCTGTTTCTTCCATTGCAAGGTCCTGATTCTCTGAGTTTTAACAAAAACTTACAACACCAAACATGTTAAGCATTGAATCACGATTCTAAATATGTAAAGAACTCATCCTAACTCTCAGAAATGAGAGAGAATTTTATCATTCCCAAATCTTGACCTAGTTTTTCTTCCATATTCAGACCTTAAATTCTCATAGCTCAGGCAAAATAAATGAAAAGTAAAAGTATGTACAGATTCAGGGGCATGAGTAGAACACTTCTTATTCACAAACCTAGAGCTAACAATGCCTACATTAAGAGTTAGAAGTTCAAGAAGATACCTGTTCAGTTGAAGTTCTATCTGGCAATGGGGGAACTTTCAGGGCAAGATGATGATCTGTACAGCTTGCCTGAAGTGTGGTGATGCTATTCCAATGCTTACTTTGCTTTGAAACACCTTGAATCGAGCTATGGACCTTCAACTGCAAAACAAGAAAGTGAAAATGGTGGAACTGATTAGAGGAGTTACAGGTCGTGTTTTATGTTTTGGTTAGCTTCAAGTGATGCTTGGGAATGTGTTTGATGAGCTTTTAGCAAGAAAGCATGAAAGGAATGAGAGTTGGCACTCAAACTGCAGTAAGAGCTCTGTTTTGGCAGTTTGATGGTGATTTTGAGTTTGTGGAGGTATTGGAGGTGTTGTTGTCGTGTGCTAGCTCAGTTAGGATGTCTTGAATGTGTACAAGATATTTGCTTAAGGGTTCTAATGCTGAGATCAAAGTTGTCTAGTGTTATGCTCTATTTCTTCACACTTAAGCAAGCAAAGGCCAAGTTGATGTTTAGACAGGTAGAGGCCCCCATAAGATGCTGCAAACCTTGGCATTGATCAGTGTGATTAGTCCCTAAACTTGTGCCAAGGGGATTTGATCTGTACTTCTTGGATTTTCATTTTGACATAAAGCTTACTTTTGCAAAAATGGTTAAAGTGCTTTATCTATTTTGGGATTAATCCATCATACAATGCTTGAACACATAGAACATGGTCTTGGCACAAAGAGTTTGCATTAAATTTATGAGTGTTGGATGGTTTAGAGGCCTCTAATCAAGTTTCATGCTGATTTGAAAAGTTTGCACAAGTTATGAACATGGAAATTGGCCAATTCAAAAGTGAGTTTTTTCCATATTGCAAAATTCGATTCTCTCAAGTCATGAGGTTGTTTGATGAGTTCTTGGACATTTTGGAAAGCTTGGAATGTGTACTACAATCCATCTTTGAAATGCAAATTGAAATTCCAAGGGGAAGTATGTGAAAAATGGTCTTGAAGTTAGGTAAAAACCTTGCCAAAATAGGTCAAATTTTCACTAAGTTAAGAATGGTTTAGTACCCTTGTTCCAAAAATTGTAACTTGAGATAAAAGCCTCTTTTGGGAAAACTTTGTGAAACAAAGTTGTAGATTATGCAATAGGCTACAACTTGCATGTTTTGACTTTTGCTTGAATCCAAATAAATCTTGGTGAGAAAGTGGGTCAAAGTTGGGAAAAAATTAGGGTTTTTCATAACTTAGAAAAATTCTAAGTTATGAAAAATTCTCATTTCAAACCCTAATTTGCATTTTTTGATTTCTTGGTGAACAAGTTTCATGATGTGGCATGTTTTGATGAAAAATGAATCTTGACTCTTGATTTTGACCAAAAAGTCAAAGTTTGACTTTTCAGTATACAGTCAAAATTGATCAATTGACTGGGAAATTCAACTGTCAATCTTGTGTACTTGGGATCTTTTGAACTTGTTGAGCATGTCAAGACAATTCCATGGGGTCCTTGAGTCCATATTTGAGCTTGGTTTGCCATTGGCTAGGTCAAACAGTCAAAATTTGCCTTTGTGCAGTCAAAACCCTAAAAATGACCATTTTGCCCTTTTGGTGATCTGATCAAATTTCTTGTGGAATTGTGATCCAAACTTGATCAAATGATCCATGTGAGTTCATGATGTTAATGTGGGTCAATTTTCATGAGGTTTGACTATCAATTGGCCACAATTGACTTTTTTTCAATACAACTGATTTCTAGGTCAACTGTCCAATTGACTGGGCAAAACTTGGAATCAAGACTTGAAACTTGATATGGATAAACTTGGGAGTCCAATATGAAGCAAGAAATTCATCTTAGGCATTTTTGGTCAAAACATCTTTGTGCAAACACAAACCCTAATTTGGGTCAACAGTGCAAGGAGAAGTCTTGAGCAGATGAAACCCTAATTGGATCTTGATCTCCAAGGGCTTGGTGATGAGAAATGTTGAGAAAATGGGAGGGCAAATTTTGGGGTACAACAGTTGCCCCTGTTCAATCTTCTTGAACCTGAAGAGTTAGATTTGCAAGTTTGCCTTTCGTGACTCGAGGGTAAAAGGAGATTGGACACTAGAGTGCCCTTAAATTTGCACTCGTCAAAGCAATGGATGCAGGAATGGGATTAAAGATGCTATTTGGAGATGGGCTTAATGATGCCATCGGGAGGAATGACAGAAACTTGTCGGGGATGGGCTTAAAGATGCCATCTGGAATGAGTATCAGGAAGGTGTTCATGCTTTGGACCATCCTTGAACTGGGGGTCAGAATAAGCAATAGATTGACATCCGTTGTTGGGAGGAATCCGTAAATTGTTTTCAAAAATTGCATCTGAACAAGTTGATAGATTAACATCCGTTGTTGGGAAGAATCCATAAACTGTTTTCAGAAGTCTGGAGAAGAATCTGAACAAGCGATAGGTTAACATCCGTTACTTGGAGAACCCGTGAACTGTTTTCAGAAATCTTAAAGTTGAATAAGCAATAGAGCAGCATCCGTTGTTGGGAAGCGTCCGTAAACTGTTTTCAAAAGTTGCATTTGAACAAGTGATAAATTAACATCCGTTGTTGGGAAGAATCCATAAACTGTTTTCAGAAGTCTTGAGAAGAAACTGAACAAGTGATAGGTTAACATCCGTTACTTGGAGAACCCGTGAACTGTTTTCAGAAATCTTGGAGTTGAATAAGCAATAGAGCAACATCCGTTGTTGGGAGGCGTCCGTAAACTGTTTTCAAAGGTCGCATCTGAACAAGTGATAGATTAACATCCGTTGTTGGGAAGAATCCATAAACTGTTTTCAGAAGTCTTGAGAAGAAACTAAACAAGTGATAGGTTAACATCCGTTACTTGGAGAACCCGTGAACTGTTTTCAGAAATCTTGGAGTTGAATAAGCAATAGAGCAGCATCCGTTGTTGGGAGGCGTCCGTAAACTGTTTTCAAAGGTCGCATCTGAACAAGTGATAGATTAACATCCGTTGTTGGGAAGAATCCATAAACTGTTTTCAGAAGTCTTGAGAAGAAACTGAACAAGTGATAGGTTAACATCCGTTACTTGGAGAACCCGTGAACTGTTTTCAGAAGTCTTGAATTTGGAGGAAGAACCGGTGTAGGGTTCCCTGATGATGAGCTCGTGTAAAACTGCATCTGGATAAATCTGGAATAAGCATTAGAATGTTTCCATGTATGGGTCACATCCGAACTATTCCTGGAAAGAATCTCGGAAGATAATGATTTTAGTCTGTCGACTAGTCTTACCTGAAAAGGTAAAGAGTTAGCTGTATGCAATGTCATGAAGCATGATGCAATGTATGTTATATGATATGAATGTAAATGGATGTGCATGTAAGCTGGAGAGCTGTCTTGCAAAGGATAGATGAATCCGAGATGGCTGAAGATGAAAGTATCTTGACTGCTGTTGGGAAGAATAATTCCTGGTTGTTGCTGGAGAATAAGGAGCTTGGGTTGCATACCAATCTTCTGGGGAATTCCTGATGACTTCTACTGGGGAGTTCCAATCTAATAGACTCAAGCCGGGGAGGTAAGACTGAGAATCTTCAGCTTGGTGGGAAGTATTTCTGGCGACTTCACTGGGGAACTCAAGATTTGCCCTCCCAAAATTCTGTGGGGAGAAGGTTCACTAGTCTGGCTCCGCTGGGAATTGATAATTTGAAGTTTTAGCTCGGCTGGGGATACTGAAACTTAAGTTCTGAGGGGAATTGAGTTCTGGAGGATTCTCTGGCTAGGGATAACAAGGATAGGTTCCTCTGGGGGATTGTATTGATAAGTTATGTTGGGGAACTCTGATGAACTTCGCTGGAGGTAGGAAGAATTTTGGCGAGTGCGATCTTCCGTGGCAATAAGCTGAGGATAACCCAGTTATAAGCCCTTGTGAGGAATAACCTTGAATAAAGCTCGGGAGAGACGTCCGTACTCTGCAGGGGATAAGCTTCCAGAATCTACTGGGGATAAGTCTCAAGACTTGCTGGGGGATATGGATTCCAAATCTCCTGGGGGTTTCCTTTGAAGGGTATCAAGATATCCAACTGCACCTTTGACCTATCAGTAATCCTCTTTCTTGATTCGTAAGGAAATGATTATGTTCAAATTCATATGCCTATTTAACAAAACATTAGACGTTTCTCAAAAATAAACAAATAGTGCAAGAGAAAAGAAAAAGGAAATGACACAAATTTCTGGGAAAAGTATCTGTATTAACTTTCTCTGAGTATATTTGTACAAAGGAGACAATCATCCTAGTAAGAGGATTTTGTCGTAAATATTTGAAAGATTTATACAAAATAAAGATGGCTATGTGAAATAATTCCATGGGATTCCATTCCGCTATAGCCTTCACAACTCTGAATATCTGTTCATTCAATGCTTCGTTTGCCGATGACTGGATTGATCGGAAACCTGGAACTGGTAGATGAAGAGATTGTCTTTGAAGTGATCCGACGAGACATAGTCATACGCTTTAATTCCCTAACTTTTGCCTGAATCGCCCTTTTGGGTTTACGATCCACCGGGAAACCCCTTTTTGCCCAAGCCGCCCTTTCGGGTTTTCAACTTGCCGGGTGTACAGATTTTTATTTTTATCCCTAATTTTTGCCTGAACCGCCCTTTCGGGTTTTCGGTCCACCGGGATGCCCATTTTTGCCCAAGCCGCCCTTTCGGGTTTTCGACTTATCGGGTTATTTTATGCGTAGTATCTTTTGACTATGTCTGCGTTCGCAGGGTGCGGCAAATCGTCGTCGTCCATGATGGTCAGAATCATTGCACCACCAGAAAATATGCTCTTAATCACAAATGGTCCTTCATATGTAGGAGTCCATTTGCCCCTGGGATCACTTTGCGGCAAGATAATCCGCTTGATTACGAGATCTCCGACTTGATACACTTGACGTCTGACTTTCTTATTGAAGGCCTTGATCATCCGTTTTTTATACGTCTGACCATGGCATATAGCGGCGAGTCGCTTTTTGTCGATCAAATTGAGTTGATCAAGTCGGGTCTGCATCCAATCATCTTCATTCAAACCTGCATCCTTCATAATCCTTAGAGAAGGAATCTGGACTTCCATAGGCAAGACAGCTTCCATGCCATATACCAATGAAAATGGGGTTGCCCCGGTTGAAGTGCATGCCGTCGTACGATATCCATGCAGAGCAAACAGTAACATCTCATGCCAGTCTTTGTAAGTGACTGTCATTTTCTGAATGATTTTCTTAATGTTTTTGTTCGCAGCTTCAACAGCACCGTTCATCTTTGGCCGATAGGGAGATGAATTGTGATGATAAATCTTGAACTGTTCGCACAAGGCGGTGATCATCGTGTTATTCAGATTTGTACCGTTGTCTGTGATGATCCTGTCTGGAACACCATACCGGCATATGAGATTTTGCTTGATGAAGCGGGAAACCACATTTTTAGTAACAGAGGCGAAGGAAGCTGCTTCGACCCATTTGGTGAAATAGTCAATGGCCACCAGGATGAAGCGATGTCCGTTGGAGGCCGTGGGCTTGATCTCTCCAATCATGTCAATGCCCCACATTGCAAATGGCCAAGGAGCCGTCAGAATGTTGAGAGGAACCAGAGGGATATGAACTTTGTCAGCGTAGACTTGGCATTTGTGGCAAGTACGAGAATGTTGATGGCAGTCAGCTTCCATGGTAGACCAGTAATAGCCTGCCCTTAGGATCTTCTTAGCCATTGTATGCCCGCTCAAGTGAGTGCCAAACGTGCCGCTGTGTATATCAGTCATGATCAACTCTGCTTCAGCTTTGTCTACACATTGGAGTAATACACAATCATGGCTTCGTTTATAAAGGATGTCGTTGCTCAGGAAGAACTTAGCAGCAAATTTCCTTAATAACTTCTTGTCATTTACGGAAGCTCCTTCGGGATAATCCCTAGTCTCGAGATACCTTTTGATTTCATGGAACCAGGGTTGTTCCACTACTTCTTCGGTATTAATCTCATGACAATGCGCAGGTTCATCCATTCGCTCGATGGTGATTTGGGGAGCCTCGTTATCCCAGTTGAGTTTAAACATGGAGGACATTGTGGCTAGAGCATCTGCTAGCTGATTCTCTTCTCGTGGGAAATGCTCGAAGGTAATTTGCTCGAAATGAGGCAGCAATGTCAGGACATGTTCTTTGTATGGGATAAGATTAGGATGCTTGGTATCCCACTCTCCTTTGATTTGACTGATAACCAAAGCCGAATCCCCAAATACGATCAAAGATTTGATCCCCAAATCTATAGCAGCCTTGAGACCAAAGATGCAAGCCTCGTATTCAGCCATGTTGTTTGTGCAACTGAAGCAAAGTCGGGCCGTGAAAGGTGTGTGACAGCCTTCCAGAGAAATGAGTACTGCACCGATACCATTTCCAAGTGCACTTGAAGCACCATCAAAGTACAGGGTCCATCGGGATCCCTTTTCGGGTCCGTCATACGGTCCGTTACCTTCAATGTTGTCCAAATTCATGATGTCCTCGTCTGGGAAGTCAAATCTCATGGGTTGATAATCTTCGATAGCTTGATGAGCCAGATGGTCAGCTAGTACACTCCCTTTTATAGCTTTTTGGGTGGTGTACTGGATGTCATACTCAGTCAGGATCATTTGCCATCTGGCTATTCTTCCAGATAAAGCGGGCTTTTCGAAGATATACTTGATAGGATCCATTTTGGAAATCAATAAGGTAGTATGAGTCAACATATACTGTCTTAGTCGGCGAGCAGCCCATACCAAAGCGCAGCAAGTTTTCTCGAGCAGTGAGTAGCGAGTCTCACAGTCGGTAAACTTTTTGCTAATGTAATAAATGGCATGCTCTTTTTGACCAGACTCGTCATGCTGGCCCAAAACACACCCCATTGAGTTATCCAAGACGGTCAGATACATGATCAATGGTCTTCCTTCGACGGGCGGCATCAGAATAGGAGGTTCTAGCAAATACTCCTTGATCTTATCAAAAGAAGCTTGGCAATCGTCGTTCCATTCGACTACCTGATCTTTCTTCAAGAGTTTGAAAATTGGTTCACAGGTAGAAGTCAGATGCGAGATGAATCTGGCAATATAGTTCAAGCGCCCCAAGAATCCTCTAACCTCCTTTTCAGTATGGGGAGCAGGCATATCTTGTATTGCTTTCACTTTTGCTGGATCGACTTCAATGCCTTTGTTGCTCACAATAAATCCTAGAAGTTTACCAGACCTAACTCCAAAAGTGCACTTACTTGGATTCAGCCTGAGTTTGTATTCTTTCAATCTGGCAAACAACTTTTCTAGATGTTCAAGGTGCTCCTCCTCTGTTTGCGACCGAGCTATCATATCGTCTACGTAAACTTCAATCTCATGATGTATCATATCATGAAACAAAGCTACCATGGCGCGTTGATAAGTTGCCCTAGCGTTCTTCAGTCCGAACAGCATCACCTTGTAACAGAAAGTGCCCCATTGCGTGACAAAAGTTGTTTTCTCCATGTCCTCGGGGGCCATTTTGATTTGATTGTAGCCCGAGAATCCATCCATGAAGGAAAACACTTTATGCTGAGTTGTATTGTCGATCAAAATGTCAATGTGTGGAAGTGGAAAATCATCTTTGGGGCTGGCCCTATTCAAATCTCGGTAGTCCACACACATCCTGACTTTGCCATCTTTCTTAGGTACTAGCACGATGTTAGCGACCCATTGAGGATAGGACGTAACAGCCAGAAAGCCAGCGTCGAATTGCTTCATCACTTCTGCTTTGATCTTTTCAGACATGTCAGGCCTCATTCGGCGGACTTTTTGCTTGATCGGTGGACAATCCTCTCTTGTGGGGAGACGGTGAACCACGATGTCTGTGTCTAAACCCGACATGTCTTCATAAGACCAAGCGAAGATTTCAACATACTCATTCAACAACTGTATCAGGCGCTCCTTGACTCTTGGTTCCAGATTGGCACCCACTTGCACCTCCTTTCGGTCTTCCTCGGTCCCTAAGTTGACAGTTTCTAATGACTCTTCGTGCGGTAAGATGGCCCTTTCCTCTTGCTGTAGAAGTATGGCTAGTTCCCCTGGTACTTCACAACCTTCGTCATCTTCATACTCGGCTTGATTGACCAGATCTTCAGAGTTATTGGAGGATATAGCAGAATTGTCACCCATGGAATCCGGAGTGGATGGGTACCTGCATTTTGTGAGTGTGGGTATGTGTAAGGGATATCCATCCTTAAACAAAAAATGCAAAAGGAAAGAAAATGAACACAAGCAGTTTATCAAATGAAAAACGTCCAATGAATCATTAAACATGGCATATGGATATGGAAAATAATCAAAACCCTTACAAATGGACCTACATGCCCCGGGCAAGGCATGAGGTGAAAAGATAGTGTACGGATTGTTTGAAAATAAATATTACAGACCAAATAGGAAATGTTTGACAGATAAATTACTGAGGAATAAAAGTGATGGGGACAAAGTCTTTTGCCTCCCAGTTGCACAATCCTCCTTTGGCAGTTGGGTAAATCCACTCTTCGATGTTGCTCTCTTTGTCTTCATCCTCCAAGGCGTTGATTCCGTAGGGAGAAATTTTGACTGGCGCTCTTTCAATCTTCGACCGGCGCATAGCTTTCTGGCCTGCGGTAGTGAACCCTAAACCGAATTTGTCTGTCTTATGCGGAATATCAGGCAACTGCCCCCATGCTGAATTCTTCCCTTCCTTTATTGCGGCCCTTGCGTCCTCCAGAGATGCCATCCTGGCCATCTGCCTCGGTGTCTCAGCTGCCAACTTTGCTACTGTTATTTCAGGAAGGACTTCTTCGAAATGCTGAAAAGGCGTTTCAATGAACTCCCCTTCTACCTCCACGTACCGGAAAGAATTCAAGTGGCTAATCATGTACTCCTCTTCACCGTGAACACTAATGATCTTTCCCTTGACAGGATACTTCAACATCTGATGTAAGGAGGAGGTGACTGCCCCAGCATGGTGTATCCAAGGCCTACCCAACAAGCAAGAGTATGATGGACGGATGTCCATCACATAGAAAGTGGATTTAAACACCTCAGTGCCTATCTTGATGGGAATTTCAACCTCCCCATGGACCATTCTCTTCGAACCATCGAAAGCTCTGACAACAATATCACTCGGTTTCAACTCCAACCCTTCACAATCTAGTCGGTCCAAGGCCTTCTTAGGCAGTACATTCAGCGATGAACCAGTGTCGACCAAGACATGTGCGAGAGTAGTTCCTCGGCACTCGACTGAAATGTGCAAAGCGTCATTGTGGTTTCTACCTTTAGGAGTTAGGTCGGCATCAGAGAAACCTAGTCCATTGTCCGCAGTAAGGCTAGCCACGCAATTTTGAAATTGATCTGCAGAAGTTTCCTGGGGCACATGGGCTGCCTTCAGGAATTTTATCAGGGCTTTAGCGTGCGCTTCCGAGCAAAGTAGTAGTGCCAGCATGGAGATCTTTGAGGGGGTTTTCCCCAGCTGTTCTACCACATCGTAATCACTCCTTTTGATTATCCTCAAAATCTCATCCATTTCCTTCTTGGTGGTTTCCGGGATGACCAAGGGTTGAGCCCTCGTCCTGACGAGCTCATCTTGGATTCCCTTACCTTTGTCAGCAGCGGTAGGAGAGACAGTACTAGGAACAACAACATCTTCAATCAAAGGGGTTCTAGCAGAGAGTTTTGCTGGTGCAGGGATGACCTTGTCGGCAGATGAGGGTCCAAAGATTGCTCTTGGAGGAGCAATCTCTGGAGAAAATATTCTCCCGCTCCTGGTGATTTTGCTCGTGCCTGCAATGTTACTAATGCTGGCTTCTTCATCATCCGAACTTTCTTCAGTTATTTCGATTTGTTTGATACCATGGTAGTAGACGTCACCGCCATAGTTCCATGGTATCGACTTCTCAGAAACATAGGGGACAGGCCCTGGCATTGTTATCTTCAAAGGAACAGATTTCGTAGCTGGTGTAATCTTAACAGGCTTTTTGACGGCCTTGGAAAGATTGGCGTGAATGGTTATGATTGAGACATCCTCAGTATGGGTTGGAACAGCAGAAACTTTTTCAAACAAAATTTGTCGACTATCCATAAGGCATTGGATGCCTTTCTTCAGTAACAGACAATCAAACGGCAGAGAGTAACAACAATAGCAGTCTTCTTTACATCCCGGGAAGATCCCGGCCCTTAACAAATTCAACTTGATGGTTAACAATGGAGTAATCAGATCATTGACATCAACAACATACAAATCTTCTTCAATGGCATTGACATTTCGGCCGTGCTTCGGCATGGGAGCATATATCACATTAGGCTTCTCCGGAGCGTCAAACTCCACTTCCTTCGCCTCTATCAAGTCTTGGATTTTATGCTTGAGTGCCCAACAATCATTGGTGTCGTGCCCGACACTGTCAGAATGGTAAGCGCATTTACCATTAGGATGATAATGCGGAGAGGACGTATTCACATTTTTTGGTGCCTCTTTGATGGTGGCGAGATTCAACTTCAACAGATGGGGAAGCACTTGCGCTGGAGTCATATTAATGCGGGTGAACTGCCGTTGTGGCCGTTCCACCCGTTGCTGATTTGGTCTGGACTGGTTATAGCGAGGTTGTTCACTTGAAGGGTTTTAAATCATTACGGCCCCCACGGTCGGTCGGCGCTCAATCTTCCCTGCTCTTCTCTGAGAATATACCACAGCTATTTCCTTCTTAAAAGGCTTCTTCCCAACACTTGCAGCAACACCCTTCTGAATCTTTCCTGACTTGATGCCTGCTTCTATTCTTTCGCCTGTTAAGATCAAATCGGTAAACCCCGTGGAAGAGTTACCAATCAGATGATTGAAAAATGGCCCAGACAGGGTCCCTAGAAACATGTCAACAAGTTCACGGTCGGTTAAAGGAGGCTTCACCCTGCCAGCCAAATCCCTCCATTTTTGTGCATATTCTTTGAATCCTTCGCCTGTTCCCAGTGACATACCCTGAAGTTGGGTACGCGTAGGAGCAAGGTCAGAATTGTACTGATATTGCTTGTAGAAAGCGGTGGCCAAATCTTCCCAATTTCGGACGCTAGTTCCCTCTAGCTGATAAAACCACTCCAATTGAGCTCCAGAAAGACTGTCTTGAAAGAAATGAATCCAAAGGTTTTTATCTGCCGTATAGGGTTGGATCTTTCTCACGTAGGACCTGAGATGCATTTTTGGACAGGACAGCCCATCATACCTCACAAAAACTGGCACTTTGAATTTTGGGGGAATCACAATCCCGGCGACCAAACCCAAGTCTTCAAAATCCAAACCCGGTACTCTTTGTAGCTCCATGGCGGCCAACCTGTCTTCTAAACCCTTGTATTTATCATCCGCTGGAGGGTATTGTTGATCAGAATAATCTTCATCCTCTTCGACCTCCTCTTCTTCCACATCGGACTCGGAAGGTACCGCAGCCCCACCTCCTTTGCTGGTTCCTTCATCGGAAGTAGGAGGAATTTCAAGCACTCTCCGAGCTTCTCCGTCAAATCTTCTCCCCAAAGTAGCCACTCCGAGTCTCTTTTTCTTCTTCTTCACTGGGTCTTTGTTCCCTAGCAAGGTCTTGAGATCCTCCTGACCTTTAGCCAAGGTTGTCAGGAGTTGCTGGAACTGTGCATTCTGAGCTTGCAGGTCTTTGACTGTTTGCTCGAGATCCATCCTACTGAAATAAACAACAGACAGATAAGGAAACCTGGCGTGAGACCTGTTTATGCACATGATGAATGATATGCTTATGTATGCAATGCATTCAAGGATTTAGAACATTCAAAATTGTTGCAGACAAAGAAGAACGCACGTCATATTAATAAGAAGAAATTTGTTAGTACATAAATGCCCCATGGGCCAAATATTACAAAATAACTTCTCAAGGCAAAATGACATTGCGCATCCTCTTTGGTGCGATGTAGGTGTTGAGGGCCTCTTGCTCATGGAGTCGGCGGGTAAGCTCTAAAACCTTCTTCTCACCGGCGTAGAAGCTAGCTTCAAAAGTATTCCATTCCTCCTTGAGCTGAATCCAACTTTTCTGCATTTCCTCCCACGATGTAGGCATGTCAGGATGTAGGATGGTGTAGAGAACCTCTCCTTCCTTGACGGGCTCTTTAATCACAGGGAGTACATGAGGATAAGGCATCATTAGACTTTGGGCTCGGGCTCGTACCCACTTAAGATAAGGCTCAAGAGGGATGGAGTTCTTGTGTCCCAGAGTCTTGCTATCAACCTTGTTGGGTCTTCCCCAAGCTCTGATGAATCTTTGGCGAAGTCCTTGCGCATCGTTGTCGAAGTCAAAAACTAGGTCAGGAATCAACATGTCATGAGGGCCATCCCTCCGTGCATATCCAAATTGCCTCAAAGCTAGGCAAGGGTTGTAGGTGATACCTCCTCTGATTCCAAGTAAAGGAACATTAGGAAACTCTCCACAACGATCGGCGATGATGACATTTTCTCTGGACCGAGAACACCAATGTACATCAGAGTGAGTAAGAGTCATCAACCGTTGGGACCACCTTGAGCCTTGGTCATTCTTCAAGACAGATTGTGGAAGGTGCGAAATAAACCACCTTGCAAGGAGAGGAGTACAGCACATGAGAACACCCCTCTTTCTCATTGTTCGTGTGTAAAATGAGTGAAGAATATCCCCAAGTAATGTTGGTATTGGGTTTCTGGACAAGAAGATTTTGACGGCGTTGACATCTACCAATTGGTCAGGATTTGGGAACAAGACCAACCCATAGATAAGGAGTGCCACAATCTCTTCAAAGGCTTGTAGGTCGAATGAGTTCCAACATTCTTGTGCCTTCTCAAACAAGAATTTTGCTAAGAATCCTTTGACGCCGCTTCTGGTTTCCCAATGCCCCTTGATGTCGGATGGTTGTAGATGTAATGCTCGAGCAACATCTTCCGGCTTTGGTTCCTTTTCCGTACCGTTGAAGGGTAGTTGATTAAGGATAGGAATTCTCAGGAGTTGAGAAAACTCCTCCAAAGTGGGCACCAACTGGTAATCAGGGAAAGTGAAACAGTGGTGAAGAGGGTCAAAGAACTGGAATAGCACTTTCATCATGTCTTCTTCAATGTTGGTGTTGACTAGGCTGAGTAGTCTACCATGTCTTTCACTGAAGGATGAGTTTTCCGGAATTCTTGAGGTGAGCTCCTTGAGTGGAGGAGAGATTCTCACAAGGTTGACTTGAATGGTGTTTCTGCAAGGAATTTCCATGAACTACAAAACAAGAACAAAGATGAAGATCCAAACCCTTGAAATGGTTAGTGAATGCATATGATGCTTTATGATGTTTATGATGTATGCACAAAACATATGTACAAGCAATTCACACCAAACCCTAGTTTCAGGCTTGCATGGGGTTTCATAGGTAAGTACCCTCTTGAGTGTAGTTGGCTTAAAAACCTGTCCTATAAATAGTAACCGGGTTCTAAGGAGCGCAATATCATTGGATTGTTTTCAATGTTCATTGTTTTGGTTTAGCCACTTAACTAGCGACCAAAATATTCCAAGAAAACAACCCTCAATGAGTGTAGTATCGAGTATCTACCAACTTCGGACTGCACCAAAGCCGGTCATCTCACTACCCCTAATAAAAGGCCAAGATGGTCAAGTAAGGTTCTAGGTCATTAGTGCTTAGTGACATCACTCAGCGGCCCCGTACTCTCCTTGATTGAACTCAAGGGTTACCGGTACTCACAAATATGTCGCACTAATATAGCTATTGCTTCGACCGTGTCGGTATACCCCGCACAGTTTCCACAACGTATTGCTATCTATGAATGTTTCCCAAAATCCGGGTGTAGGATTGCAAACCCAAACAAGAGAGCCAAAGTATAAAGCAAACAAGACAAACAATTAATCATGCAAGAGGGTGATCTAAGCCCTAAGGTTACTCCACTTTTAAAATTTTTCCCCAGCAGAGTCGCCAGTTCTGTGATACGGTGGGAGAACTGACTATGGTTTTGCGTTTTTTTCCGCAAATGTTTCGGTTGAGCAAGAGTCGCCACCGACTTTTTATTTTATCCTAAGGAAAGGTTTAAAAAGCACAGCAAAAACCTTTGATATTTTTCTTAGGTTCGGGGAGTAGATTATAGAAAGGGAAGGTATTAGCACCCTTTCTATCCATGGTTATCCATGGGCTCTTAGGTACTTGCTTAGATCAACTTGCCTTGGTTTTTAATTGTTTGAAATGGTGCTTTGTGCGTGGTTTTGAAAATGTTTTGAAAAAGATGCCTTGTCTAGGCTACCCTTGTAACAATTCTTTACTTGAATATTTTACAAAAGGTGTTTGTCTTTTTGAAAAGATGTTTCAAGGTTTTTTGAAAGTTTTTTTTGAAAATGTTTGTGAAGTGTGGTTTGAAAATAGGCAAGTGTTTTCTTTTGCAAGTGGACAAGTACTTAAGAGCTATCTACCCTAAAGTTCTCAAAGATTTTTGTTATGTTTTAACCCTTTTAACAATTTTGTTCCACCATTGCATTTGGTGGACAATCTTGTGTTAGGATGTGAAAGGGACGGGCACGGGTCATCGTTTAGACCATAATTGCAATAGTGCTAAGTATCTTTGGGCAATTTTCCTTGAAAGGGACTTGATCATTTTAGGCAGCTTTTCGAAAGCGTCATCGAGGGACTATGATCATTTGAATTGTATTTGTTTTGCCCAAAGAAACTTAACATGCAATATGGCCCATTTATTGAAGGCAACAAGTGGAATACCCTAGGGGTGCAAGTGTGATATGTGTTGTCCATTTTCATGCTTTGATTATCTTTGAAATTAGGTCAAACTATTTTGTTCTTTTTATTTGCATACAAACCCTAATTCTAACATGGTATATTTAGGAAGCGTTAAAGTGCGAAAAGTAAAATTCCTACACTATTACAACACAATATGGGAAGGGGGGTACAAATGTTCAAATGGGGGGATATTTAGACAAGGAATTTAAACCTAGCTATTACATCAATTTTTGAATATTTACAAGATAATTGATTGCATAAATTAAATGGAAAATCAAATAAATGCGCAAGATGTAAAATTTTTTTTTATATGTATGGAAAAAAGGTATTTTTATGTCAAATAAACAAAATAAAAAAGTAATATTTTTGGAGTTTTTTGTGTTTTAAGGGTAAACCCTAATTTTTATTAAGTAAATATATTAACTATTTAATATGTATAATATTTATCAATTATATATGAAACAAAAATAAAAATGAAGTATATTTGCCAAAATGGTATTTTTACTATTAAATATTAATAAAAATAAAATGTATATATTTTTTGTATTATTTACTAAATGTTCTAATATATATATATATATATATATATATATATATATATATATATATATATATATATATATATATATATATATATATATATATATATATATATATATATATATATATATATATATATATATATATATATATATATATATATATATATATATATATATATATATATATATATATATATATATATATATATATATATATATATATATATATATGTATTAATTTCTAAATATGTATTATATATATATATATATAAATAATAATATTTAATATTTATAAAAAAGTATATTTTATACAAAATATTTTAAGAAGATAAAACAAAATAAAAATGAAAATAAAATGAGTTTACATTATTTTCTAGTATTTTAAATAAAAAGTGTTTATTTATTTATTTATGTACAAATAACTAATCTAAACAAATAAATGCCTATAAATTCAAAAATGGTGTAAAACATTATTTTTATATTTTTAATATCATGAGGAAAAATAAATAAGCCAGAATAAAAAAAGAAAAGTCAAAAAATCAATAAAACAAATAAAATGGGCTCAGGGGGTGTAAAACCAAAAATATGGTGTGAAAAGAAATATCCAAGCAGGCCCAGCCCACGTGGCTTCTTCTTCAACCTATGGACAGAAAAACGTTCAAAAACGCGCGCCTGTTTCTTCCATTGCAAGGTCCTGATTCTCTGAGTTTTAGCAAAAACTTACAACACCAAACATGTTAAGCATTGAATCACGATTCTAAATATGTAAAGAACTCATACTAACTCTCAGAAATGAGAGAGAATTTTATCATTCCCAAATCTTGACCTAGTTTTTCTTCCATATTCAGACCTTAAATTCTCATAGCTCAGGCAAAATAAATGAAAAGTAAAAGTATGTACAGATTCAGGGGCATGAGTAGAACACTTCTTATTCACAAACCTAGAGCTAACAATGCCTACATTAAGAGTTAGAAGTTCAAGAAGATACCTGTTCAGTTGAAGTTCTATCTGGCAATGGGGGAACTTTCAGGGAAAGATGATGATTTGTACAGCTTGCCTGAAGTGTGGTGATGCTATTCCAATGCTTACTTTGCTTTGAAACACCTTGAATCGAGCTATGGACCTTCAACTGCAAAACAAGAAAGTGAAAATGGTGGAACTGATTAGAGGAGTTACAGGTCGTGTTTTATGTTTTGGTTAGCTTCAAGTGATGCTAGGGAATGTGTTTGATGAGCTTTTAGCAAGAAAGCATGAAAGGAATGAGAGTTGGCACTCAAACTGCAGTAAGAGCTCTGTTTTGGCAGTTTGATGGTGATTTTGAGTTTGTGGAGGTATTGGAGGTGTTGGAGTCGTGTGCTAGCTCAGTTAGGATGTCTTGAATGTGTACAAGATATTTGCTTAAGGGTTCTAATGATGAGATCAAAGTTGTCTAGTGTTATGCTCTATTTCTTCACACTTAAGCAAGCAAAGGCCAAGTTGATGTTTAGACAGGTAGAGGCCCCCATAACATGCTGCAAACCTTGGCATTGATCAGTGTGATTAGTCCCTAAACTTGTGCCAAGGGGATTTGATCTGTACTTCTTGGATTTTCATTTTGGCATAAAGCTTACTTTTGCAAAAATGGTTAAAGTGTTTTATCTATTTTGGGATTAATCCATCATACAATGCTTGAACACATAGAACATGGTCTTGGCACAAAGAGTTTGCATTAAATTTATGATTTTTGGATGGTTTAGAGGCCTGTAATCAAGTTGCATGCTGATTTGAAAAGTTTGCACAAGTTATGAACATGGAAATTGGCCAATTCAAAAGTGAGTTTTTGCCATATTGCAAAATTCGATTCTCTCAAGTCATAAGGTTGTTTGATGAGTTCTTGGACATTTTGGAAAGCTTGGAATGTGTACTACAATCCATCTTTGAAATGCAAATTGAAATTCCAAGGGGAAGTATGTGAAAAATGGTCTTGAAGTTAGGTAAAAACCTTGCCAAAATAGGTCAAATTTTCACTAAGTTAAGAATGGTTTAGTACCCTTGTTCCAAAAATTGTAACTTGAGATAAAAGCCTCTTTTGGGAAAACTTTGTGAAACAAAGTTGTAGATTATGCAATAGGCTACAACTTGCATGTTTTGACTTTTGCTTGAATCCAAATAAATCTTGGTGAGAAAGTGGGTCAAAGTTGGGGAAAAATTAGGGTTTTTCATAACTTAGAAATATTCTAAGTTATGAAAAATTCTCATTTCAAAACCTAATTTGCATTTTTTGATTTCTTGGTGAACAAGTTTCATGATGTGGCATGTTTGGATGAAAAATGAATCTTGACTCTTGATTTTGACCAAAAAGTCAAAGTTTGACTTTTCAGTAAACAGTCAAAATTGATCAATTGACTGGGAAATTCAACTGTCAATCTTGTGTACTTGGGATCTTTTGAACTTGTTGAGCATGTCAAGACAATTCCATGGGGTCCTTGAGTCCATATGTGAGCTTGGTTTGCCATTGGCTAGGTCAAACAGTCAAAATTTGCCTTTGTGCAGTCAAAACCCTAAAAATGACCATTTTGCCCTTTTGGTGATCTGATCAAATTTCTTGTGGAATTGTGATCCAAACTTGATCAAATGATCCATGTGAGTTCATGATGTTAATGTGGGTCAATTTTCATGAGGTTTGACTATCAATTGGCCACAATTGACTTTTTTTCAATACAACTGATTTCTAGGTCAACTGTCCAATTGACTGGCCAAAACTTGGAATCAAGACTTGAAACTTGATATGGATAAACTTGGGAGTCCAATATGAAGCAAGAAAGTCATCTTAGGCATTTTTGGTCAAAACATCTTTGTGCAAACACAAACCCTAATTTGGGTCAACAATGCAAGGAGAAGTCTTGAGCAGATGAAACCCTAACTGGATCTTGATCTCCAAGGGCTTGGTGAAGAGAAATGTTGAGAAAATGGGAGGGCAAATTTTGGGGTACAACACAATGTATATTTTATTTACGAGATTTTTATATTTACTTAATATTTTTTTGGCTGGATTTTGTTTGGTATATTATTTAAAAATGAGAATTTTATCTAATATACAAAAACCGTAGTAGCTCAAATGGTAAATTCAATTTGCAGAATTTTCGGGTTCGAAGCCTGGATGCGGTAATTTATTTTGTTTATTAATAATATTTTCTCCTTTTTTTTCTGTGGTTACATTTCCTCCTTTCTTTTACTCACTGCATTTTTGTTGATAACGTCTAAACAAATTCACATATTTGTGTTGGAAGAATTTCAAATCTATATAGAAAATGTTAATGAAAAAATATATATCTAATATGATTTTCATTTTTTAAAAGATAAGATAAAATTTATATTTTCATTTCATAAGATAGAAATGAATTTGTATGTATGGAAGTTTGATTTTGGTATCCATTTAATTTATTCTGTATATAACATTTTGTTTGAATGATTGATTAGGATTCCATGTTAATAAAATAAAATTAAAATAATCAATGTATATTTTATTTACGAGATTGTTATATTACTTAATATTTTTTTGACTGGATTTTTTTTGTTATATGATTTAAGAATGAAAATTTTATCTAATATGTCAAAACCGTAGTAGCTCAAATGGTAAATTCAATTTGCAGAATTTCGGGTTTCGATTCTTGGCTGCGGTTATTGATTTTTTTTATTAATAATATTTTCTCCTTTCTTTTTTTTTGTGGTTACATTTCTTCCTTTCTTTTACTCACTACGTTTTTGTTAATAAAGTCTAAACAAATTCACATATTTGTGTTGGAAGAATTTAAAATCTATATAGGAAATGTTAATGAAAAAATATATATCTAATGTGATTTTCATTTTTTAAAAGATAAGATAAAATTTATATTTTCATTTCATAAGATAGAAATGAATTTGTATGTATGGAAGTTTGCTTTTGGTATCCATTTAATTTATTCTGTATATAAAATTCTGTTTGAATGATTGATTAGGATTCCATGTTAATAAAATAAAATAAAAATAATTAATGTATATTTTATTTACGAGATTGTTATATTTGCTTAATATTTTTTGGCTGGATTTTTTTTGGTATATGATTTAAGAATGAAAATTTTATCTAATATATCAAAACCGCAGTAGCTCAAATGGTAAATTCAATTTGCAGAATTTCCAGGTTAGAATCCTGGCTGCGGTAATTGATTTTTTTTATTAATAATATTTTCTCCTTTCTTTATCTTTTGTGGTTACATTTCCTTCTTTCTTTTACTCACTACGTTTTTGTTAATAAAGTCTGTACAAATTCACATATTTGTGTTGCAAGAATTTAAAATCTATATAGGAAATGTTAATGAAAAAATATATATCTAATGTGATTTTCATTTTTTAAAAGATAAGATAAAATTTATATTTTCATTTCATAAGATAGAAATGAATTTGTGTGTATGGAAGTTTTCTTTTGGTATCCATTTAATTTATTCTGTATATAACATTTTGTTTGAATGATTGATTAGGATTCCATGTTAATAAAAAATAATAATAATAATCAATGTATATTTTATTTACGAGATTGTTATATTTACTTAATATTTTTTTGGCTAGATTTTTTTTGGTATATGATTTAAGAATGAAAATTTTATCTAATATATACAAACCGCAGTAGCTCAAATGTTAAATTCAATTTGTAGAATTTCCAAGTTCGAATCCTGGCTGCAGTAATTGATTTTTTTTATTAATAATATTTTCTCCTTTCTTTATCTTTTGTGGTTACATTTCCTTCTTTCTTTTACTCACTACGTTTTTGTTAATAAAGTCTAAACAAATTCACATATTTGTGTTGCAAGAATTTAAAATCTATATAGGAAATGTTAATGAAAAAATATATATCTAATGTGATTTTCATTTTTTAAAAGATAAGATAAAATTTATATTTTCATTTCATAAGATAGAAATGAATTTGTGTGTATGGAAGTTTTCTTTTGGTATCCATTTAATTTATTCTGTATATAACATTTTGTTTAAATGATTGATTAGGATTCCATGTTAATAAAAAAAATAAAAATAATCAATGTATATTTTATTTACGAGATTGTTATATTTACTTAATATTTTTTTGGCTGGATTTTTTTTGGTATATGATTTAAGAATGAAAATTTTATCTAATATATCAAAACCGCAGTAGCTCAAATGTTAAATTCAATTTGTAGAATTTCCAATTTCGAATCCTGGCTGCAGTAATTGATTTTTTTTATTAATAATATTTTCTCCATTCCTTTTTTTTTGTGGTTACATTTCCTCCTTTCTTTTACTCACTACGTTTTTGTTGATAAAGTCTAAACAAATTCACATATTTGTGTTGGAAGAATTTCAAATCTATATAGAAAATGTTAATGAAAAAATATATATCTAATGTGATTTTCATTTTTTAAAAGATAAGATAAAATTTATATTTTCATTTCATAAGATATAAATGAATTTGTATGTATGGAAGTTTGCTTTTGGTATCCATTTAATTTATTATGTATATAACATTTTGTTTGAATGATTGATTAGGCTTCCATGTTAATAAAATAAAATTAAAATAATCAATGTATTTTTTATTTACAAGATTGTTATATTTATTTAATATTTTTTTGGCTGGATTTTTTTTGGGTTATGATTTAAGAATGAAAGTTTTATCTAATATACTAAACCCGTAGTAGCTCAAATGGTAAATTCAATTTGCAGAATTTCCGGGTTCGAATCCTGGCTGCGGTAATTCATTTTTTTTATTAATAGTATTTTATCCTTTTTTTTTTGTGGTTACATTTCTTCCTTTCTTTAACTAACTACGTTTTTGTTGATAAAGTCTAAACAAATTCACATATTTGTGTTGGAAGAATTTCAAATCTATATAGAAAATGTTAATGAAAAAATATATACCTAATGTGATTTTCATTTTTTAAAAGATTAGATAAAATTTATATTTTCATTCATAAGATAGAAATGAATTTGTGTGTATGGAAGTTTTCTTTTGGTATCCATTTAATTTATTATGTATATAACATTTTGTTTGAATGATTGATTAGGATTCCATGTTAATAAAAAAAAATAAAAATAATCAATGAATATTTTATTTACGAGATTGTTATATTTACTTAATATTGTTTTGGCTGGATTATTTTTGGTATATGATTTAAAAATGAAAGTTTTATCTAATAATTCAAAACCGCAGTAGCTCAAATGGTAAATTCAATTTTCAGAATTTTCGGGTTCGAATCCTGGCTTCGATAATTGATTTTTTTTATTAATAATATTTTCTCCTTTTCCTTTTTTTGTTGTGGTTACATTTCCTCCTTTCTTTTACTCACTACGTTTTTGTTGATAAAGTCCAAACAAATTCACATATTTGTGTTGGAAGAATTTCAAATCTATATAGAAAATGTTAATGAAAAAATAAATATCTATAATGTGATTTTCATTTTTTAAAAGATAAGATAAAATTTATATTTTTATTTCATAAGATAGAAATGAATTTGTATGTACGGAAGTTTGCTTTTGGTATCCGTTTAAATTATTATGTATATAACGTTTTGTTTGAATGATTGATTATGATTCCATGTTAATAAAATAAAATAAAAATAATCAATGTATATTTTATTTACGAGATTGTTATATTTACTTAATATTTTTTTGGCTAGATTTTTTTTGGTATATGATTTAAGAATGATAATTTTATCTAATAAATCAAAACCGCAGTAGCTCAAATGTTAAATTCAATTTGTAGAATTTCCAAGTTCGAATCCTGGCTGCAGTAATTGATTTTTTTTATTAATAATATTTTCTCCTTTCTTTATCTTTTGTGGTTACATTTCCTTCTTTCTTTTACTCACTACGTTTTTGTTAATAAAGTCTAAACAAATTCACCTATTTGTGTTGCAAGAATTTAAAATCTATATAGGAAATGTTAATGAAAAAATATATATCTAATGTGATTTTCTTTTTTTAAAAGATAAGATAAAATTTATATTTTCATTTCATAAGATATAAATGAATTTGTGTGTATGGAAGTTTTCTTTTGGTGTCCATTTAATTTATTCTGTATATAACATTTTGTTTGAATGATTGATTAGGATTCCATGTTAATAAAAAAAATAATTAATCAATGTATATTTTATTTACGAGATTGTTATATTTACTTAATATTTTTTTGGCTGGATTTTTTTTGGTATATGATTTAAGAATGAAAATTTTATCTAATATATCAAAACCGCAGTAGCTCAAATGTTAAATTCAATTTGTAAAATTTCCAAGTTCGAATCCTGGCTGCAGTAATTGATTTTTTTTATTAATAATATTTTCTCCTTTCCTTTTTTTTTGTGGTTACATTTCCTCCTTTCTTTTACTCACTACGTTTTTGTTGATAAAGTCTAAACAAATTCACATATTTGTGTTGGAAGAATTTCAAATCTATATAGAAAATGTTAATGAAAAAATATATATCTAATGTGATTTTCATTTTTTAAAAGATAAGATAAAATTTATATTTTCATTTCATAAGATATAAATGAATTTGTATGTATGGAAGTTTTCTTTTGGTATCCATTTAATTTATTATGTATATAACATTTTGTTTGAATGATTGATTAGGCTTCCATGTTAATAAAATAAAATTAAAATAATCAATGTATATTTTATTTACGAGATTGTTATATTTATTTAATATTTTTTTGGCTGGATTTTTTTTGGCATATGATTTAAGAATGAAATTTTTATCTAATATACCAAACCCGTAGTAGCTCAAATGGTAAATTCAATTTGCAGAATTTCCGGGTTCGAATCCTGGCTGCGGTAATTGATTTTTTTTATTAATAGTATTTTATCCTTTCTTTTTTTTTGTGGTTACATTTCTTCCTTTCTTTTACTAACTACATTTTTGTTGATAAAGTCTAAACAAATTCACATATTTGTGTTGGAAGAATTTCAAATCTATATAGAAAATGTTAATGAAAAAATATATACCTAATGTGATTTTCATTTTTTAAAAGATAAGATAAAATTTATATTTTCATTCATAAGATAGAAATGAATTTGCGTGTATGGAAGTTTTCTTTTGGTATCCATTTAATTTATTCTGTATATAACATTTTGTTTGAATGATTGATTAGGATTCCATGTTAATAAAATAAAATTAAAATAATCAATGTATAATTTATTTACGAGATTTTTATATTTGCTTAATATTTTTTGGCTGGATTTTTTTTGGTATATGATTTAAGAATGAAAATTTTATCTAATATATCAAAACCGCAGTAGCTCAAATGTTAAATTCAATTTGTAGAATTTCCAAGTTCGAATCCTGGCTTCGATAATTGATTTTTTTTATTAATAATATTTTCTCCTTTCTTTTTTTTTTGTTGTGGTTACATTTCCTCCTTTCTTTTACTCACTGCATTTTTGTTGATAAAGTATAAACCAATTCACATATTTGTGTTGGAAGAATTTCAAATCTATATAGAAAATGTTAATGAAAAAATATATATCTAATATGATTTTCATTTTTTAAAAGATAAGATAAAATTTATATTTTCATTTCATAAGATAGAAATGAATTTGTATGTATGGAAGTTTGATTTTGGTATCCATTTAATTTATTCTTTATATAACATTTTGTTTGAATGATTGATTAGGATTCCATGTTAATAAAAAAAAAAATTAATCAATGTATATTTTATTTACGAGATTGTTATATTTACTTAATATTTTTTTGGCTGGATTTGTTTTGGTATATGATTTAAGAATGAAAATTTTATCTAATATATCAAAACCGCAGTAGCTCAAATGTTAAATTCAATTTGTAAAATTTCCATGTTCGAATCCTGAGTGCAGTAATTGATTTTTTTTATTAATAATATTTTCTCCTTTCCTTTTTTTTTTGTGGTTACATTTCCTCCTTTCTTTTACTCACTACGTTTTTGTTGATAAAGTCTAAACAAATTCACATATTTGTGTTGGAAGAATTTCAAATCTATATAGAAAATGTTAATGAAAAAATATATATCTAATGTGATTTTCTTTTTTTAAAAGATAAGATAAAATTTATATTTTCATTTCATAAGATAGAAATGAATTTGTATGTATGGAAGTTTGATTTTGGTATCCAGTTAATTTATTCTGTATATAACATTATGTTTGAATGATTGATTATGATTCCATGTTAATAAAATAAAATAAAACTAATCAATGTATATTTTATTTACGAGATTGTTATATTTACTTAATATTTTTTTGGCTAGATTTTTTTTGGTATATGATTTAAGAATGAAAATTTTATCTAATAAATCAAAACCGCAGTAGCTCAAATGTTAAATTCAATTTGTAGAATTTCCAAGTTCGAATCCTGGCTACAGTAATTGATTTTTTTTATTAATAATATTTTCTCCTTTATTTATCTTTTGTGGTTACATTTCCTTCTTTCTTTTACTCACTACGTTTTTGTTAATAAAGTCTAAACAAATTCACCTATTTGTGTTGCAAGAATTTAAAATCTATATAGGAAATGTTAATGAAAAAATATATATCTAATGTGATTTTCTTTTTTTAAAAGATAAGATAAAATTTATATTTTCATTTCATAAGATATAAATGAATTTGTGTGTATGGAAGTTTTCTTTTGGTATCCATTTAATTTATTCTGTATATAACATTTTGTTTGAATGATTGATTAGGATTCCATGTTAATAAAAAAAAACTTAATCAATGTATATTTTATTTACGAGATTGTTATATTTACTTAATATTTTTTTGGCTGGATTTTTTTTGGTATATGATTTAAGAATGAAATTTTTATCTAATAATTCAAAACCGCAGTAGCTCAAATGGTAAATTCAATTTGCAGAATTTTCGGGTTCGAGTCCTGGCTTCGATAATTGATTTTTTTTATTAATAATATTTTCTCCTTTCTTTTTCTTTTGTGGTTACATTTCCTTCTTTCTTTTACTCACTACGTTTTTGTTAATAAAGTCTGAACAAATTCACATATTTGTGTTGCAAGAATTTAAAATCTATATAGCAAATGTTAATGAAAAAATATATATCTAATCTGATTTTCATTTTTTAAAAGATAAGATAAAATTTATATTTTCATTTCATAAGATAGAAATGAATTTGTATGTATGGAAGTTTGCTTTTGGTATCCATTTAATTTATTCTGTATATAACATTTTGTTTGAATGATTGATTAGGATTCCATGTTAATAAAAAAAAACTTAATCAATGTATATTTTATTTACGAGATTGTTATATTTACTTAATATTTTTTTGGCTTGATTTTTTTTGGTATATGATTTAAGAATGAAAATTTTATCTAATATATCAAAACCGCAGTAGCTCAAATGTTAAATTCAATTTGTAAAATTTCCAAGTTCGAATCCTGGCTGCAGTAATTGATTTTTTTTATTAATAATATTTTCTCCTTTCCTTTTTTTTTGTGGTTACATTTCCTCCTTTCTTTTACTCACTACGTTTTTGTTGATAAAGTCTAAACAAATTCACATATTTGTGTTGGAAGAATTTCAAATCTATATAGAAAATGTTAATGAAAAAATATATATCTAATATGATTTTCATTTTTTAAAAGATAAGATAAAATTTATATTTTCATTTCATAAGATAGAAATGAATTTGTATGTATGGAAGTTTGATTTTGGATTCCATTTAATTTATTCTTTATATAACATTTTGTTTGAATGATTGATTAGGATTCCATGTTAATAAAATAAAATTAAAATAATCAATGTATATTTTATTTACGAGATTGTTATATTTACTTAATATTTTTTTGGCTAGATTTTTTTTGGTATATGATTTAAGAATGAAAATTTTATCTAATAAATCAAAACCGCAGTAGCTCAAATGTTAAATTCAATTTGTAGAATTTCCAAGTTCGAATCCTGGCTGCAGTAATTGATTTTTTTTATTAATAATATTTTCTCCTTTATTTATCTTTTGTGGTTACATTTCCTTCTTTCTTTTACTCACTACGTTTTTGTTAATAAAGTCTAAACAAATTCACCTATTTGTGTTGCAAGAATTTAAAATCTATATAGGAAATGTTAATGAAAAAATATATATCTAATGTGATTTTCTTTTTTTAAAAGATAAGATAAAATTTATATTTTCATTTCATAAGATATAAATGAATTTGTGTGTATGGAAGTTTTCTTTTGGTATCCATTTAATTTATTCTGTATATAACATTTTGTTTGAATGATTGATTAGGATTCCATGTTAATAAAAAAAAACTTAATCAATGTATATTTTATTTACGAGATTGTTATATTTACTTAATATTTTTTTGGCTGGATTTTTTTTGGTATATGATTTAAGAATGAAATTTTTATCTAATAATTCAAAACCGCAGTAGCTCAAATGGTAAATTCAATTTGCAGAATTTTCGGGTTCGAGTCCTGGCTTCGATAATTGATTTTTTTTATTAATAATATTTTCTCCTTTCTTTTTTTTTTGTTGTGGTTACATTTCCTCCTTTCTTTTACTCACTGCATTTTTGTTGATAAAGTATAAACCAATTCACATATTTGTGTTGGAAGAATTTCAAATCTATATAGAAAATGTTAATGAAAAAATATATATCTAATATGATTTTCATCTTTTAAAAGATAAGATAAAATTTATATTTTCATTTCATAAGATATAAATGAATTTGTATGTATGGAAGTTTGATTTTGGTATCCATTTAATTTATTCTTTATATAACATTTTGTTTGAATGATTGATTAGGATTCCATGTTAATAAAATAAAATTAAAATAATCAATGTATATTTTATTTACGAGATTGTTATATTTACTTAATATTTTTTTGTCTAGATTTTTTTTGGTATATGATTTAAGAATGAAAATTTTATCTAATATATCAAAACTGCAGTAGCTCAAATGTTAAATTCAATTTGTAGAATTTCCAAGTTCGAATCCTGGCTACAGTAATTGATTTTTTTTATTAATAATATTTTCTCCTTTCTTTATCTTTTGTGGTTACATTTACTTCTTTCTTTTACTCACTACGTTTTTGTTAATAAAGTCTAAACAAATTCACATATTTGTGTTGGAAGAATTTAAAATCTATATAGGAAATGTTAATGAAAAAATATATATCTAATCTGATTTTCATTTTTTAAAAGATAAGATAAAATTTATATTTTCATTTCATAAGATAGAAATGAGTTTGTATGTATGGAAGTTTGCTTTTGGTATCCATTTAATTTATTCTGTATATAACATTTTGTTTGAATGATTGATTAGGATTCCATGTTAATAAAATAAAATTAAAATAATCAATGTATATTTTATTTACGAGATTTTTATATTTGCTTAATATTTTTTGGCTGGATTTTTTTTGGTATATGATTTAAGAATGAAAATTTTATCTAATATATCAAAACCGCAGTAGCTCAAATGTTAAATTCAATTTGTAGAATTTCCAAGTTCGAATCCTGGCTTCGATAATTGATTTTTTTTATTAATAATATTTTCTCCTTTCTTTTTTTTTGTTGTGGTTACATTTCCTCCTTTCTTTTACTCACTGCATTTTTGTTGATAAAGTATAAACCAATTCACATATTTGTGTTGGAAGAATTTCAAATCTATATAGAAAATGTTAATGAAAAAATATATATCTAATATGATTTTCATTTTTTAAAAGATAAGATAAAATTTATATTTTCATTTCATAAGATAGAAATGAATTTGTATGTATGGAAGTTTGATTTTGGTATCCATTTAATTTATTCTTTATATAACATTTTGTTTGAATGATTGATTAGGATTCCATGTTAATAAAAAAAAAATATTAATCAATGTATATTTTATTTACGAGATTGTTATATTTACCTAATATTTTTTTGGCTGGATTTTTTTTGGTATATGATTTAAGAATGAAAATTTTATCTAATATATCAAAACCGCAGTAGCTCAAATGGTAAATTCAATTTGCAGAATTTTCGGGTTCGAGTCCTGGCTTCGATAATTGATTTTTTTTATTAATAATATTTTCTCCTTTCTTTTTTTTTTTGTTGTGGTTACATTTCCTCCTTTCTTTTACTCACTGCATTTTTGTTGATAAAGTATAAACCAATTCACATATTTGTGTTGGAAGAATTTCAAATCTATATAGAAAATGTTAATGAAAAAATATATATCTAATATGATTTTCATCTTTTAAAAGATAAGATAAAATTTATATTTTCATTTCATAAGATAGAAATGAATTTGTATGTATGGAAGTTTGATTTTGGTATCCATTTAATTTATTCTTTATATAACATTTTGTTTGAATGATTGATTAGGATTCCATGTTAATAAAATAAAATTAAAATAATCAATGTATATTTTATTTACGAGATTGTTATATTTACTTAATATTTTTTTGGCTAGATTTTTTTTGGTATATGATTTAAGAATGAAAATTTTATCTAATATATCAAAACCGCAGTAGCTCAAATGTTAAATTCAATTTGTAGAATTTCCAAGTTCGAATCCTGGCTACAGTAATTGATTTTTTTTATTAATAATATTTTCTCCTTTCTTTATCTTTTGTGGTTACATTTACTTCTTTCTTTTACTCACTACGTTTTTGTTAATAAAGTCTAAACAAATTCACATATTTGTGTTGGAAGAATTTAAAATCTATATAGGAAATGTTAATGAAAAAATATATATCTAATCTGATTTTCATTTTTTAAAAGATAAGATAAAATTTATATTTTCATTTCATAAGATAGAAATGAATTTGTATGTATGGAAGTTTGCTTTTGGTATCCATTTAATTTATTCTGTATATAACATTTTGTTTGAATGATTGATTAGGATTCCATGTTAATAAAATAAAATTAAAATAATCAATGTATATTTTATTTACGAGATTTTTATATTTGCTTAATATTTTTTGGCTGGATTTTTTTTTGGTATATGATTTAAGAATGAAAATTTTATCTAATATATCAAAACCGCAGTAGCTCAAATGTTAAATTCAATTTGTAGAATTTCCAAGTTCGAATCCTGGCTTCGATAATTGATTTTTTTTATTAATAATATTTTCTCCTTTCTTTTTTTTTGTTGTGGTTACATTTCCTCCTTTCTTTTACTCACTGCATTTTTGTTGATAAAGTATAAACCAATTCACATATTTGTGTTGGAAGAATTTCAAATCTATATAGAAAATGTTAATGAAAAAATATATATCTAATATGATTTTCATCTTTTAAAAGATAAGATAAAATTTATATTTTCATTTCATAAGATAGAAATGAATTTGTATGTATGGAAGTTTGATTTTGGTATCCATTTAATTTATTCTTTATATAACATTTTGTTTGAATGATTGATTAGGATTCCATGTTAATAAAATAAAATTAAAATAATCAATGTATATTTTATTTACGAGATTGTTATATTTACTTAATATTTTTTTGGCTAGATTTTTTTTGGTATATGATTTAAGAATGAAAATTTTATCTAATATATCAAAACCGCAGTAGCTCAAATGTTAAATTCAATTTGTAGAATTTCCAAGTTCGAATCCTGGCTACAGTAATTGATTTTTTTTATTAATAATATTTTCTACTTTCTTTATCTTTTGTGGTTACATTTACTTCTTTCTTTTACTCACTACGTTTTTGTTAATAAAGTCTAAACAAATTCACATATTTGTGTTGGAAGAATTTAAAATCTATATAGGAAATGTTAATGAAAAAATATATATCTAATCTGATTTTCATTTTTTAAAAGATAAGATAAAATTTATATTTTCATTTCATAAGATAGAAATGAATTTGTATGTATGGAAGTTTGCTTTTGGTATCCATTTAATTTATTCTGTATATAACATTTTGTTTGAATGATTGATTAGGATTCCATGTTAATAAAATAAAATTAAAATAATCAATGTATATTTTATTTACGAGATTTTTATATTTGCTTAATATTTTTTGGCTGGATTTTTTTTTGGTAATGATTTAAGAATGAAAATTTTATCTAATATATCAAAACCGCAGTAGCTCAAATGTTAAATTCAATTTGTAGAATTTCCAAGTTCGAATCCTGGCTTCGATAATTGATTTTTTTTATTAATAATATTTTCTCCTTTCTTTTTTTTTGTTGTGGTTACATTTCCTCCTTTCTTTTACTCACTGCATTTTTGTTGATAAAGTATAAACCAATTCACATATTTGTGTTGGAAGAATTTCAAATCTATATAGAAAATGTTAATGAAAAAATATATATCTAATATGATTTTCATTTTTTAAAAGATAAGATAAAATTTATATTTTCATTTCATAAGATAGAAATGAATTTGTATGTATGTAAGTTTGATTTTGGTATCCATTTAATTTATTCTTTATATAACATTTTGTTTGAATGATTGATTAGGATTCCATGTTAATAAAAAAAAAAAAATTAATCAATGTATATTTTATTTACGAGATTGTTATATTTACCTAATATTTTTTTGGCTGGATTTTTTTTGGTATATGATTTAAGAATGAAAATTTTATCTAATATATCAAAACCGCAGTAGCTCAAATGTTAAATTCAATTTGTAAAATTTCCAAGTTCGAATCCTGGCTGCAGTAATTGATTTTTTTTATTAATAATATTTTCTCCTTTCCTTTTTTTTTGTGGTTACATTTCCTCCTTTCTTTTACTCACTACGTTTTTGTTGATAAAGTCTAAACAAATTCACATATTTGTGTTGGAAGAATTTCAAATCTATATAGAAAATGTTAATGAAAAAATATATATCTAATATGATTTTCATCTTTTAAAAGATAAGATAAAATTTATATTTTCATTTCATAAGATAGAAATGAATTTGTATGTATGGAAGTTTGATTTTGGTATCCATTTAATTTATTCTTTATATAACATTTTGTTTGAATGATTGATTAGGATTCCATGTTAATAAAATAAAATAAAAATAATCAATGTATATTTTATTTACGAGATTGTTATATTTACTTAATATTTTTTTGGCTAGATTTTTTTTGGTATATGATTTAAGAATGAAAATTTTATCTAATATATCAAAACCGCAGTAGCTCAAATGTTAAATTCAATTTGTAAAATTTCCATGTTCGAATCCTGGCTGCAGTAATTGATTTTTTTTATTAATAATATTTTCTCCTTTCCTTTTTTTTTTTGTGGTTACATTTCCTCCTTTCTTTTACTCACTACGTTTTTGTTGATAAAGTCTAAACAAATTCACATATTTGTGTTGGAAGAATTTCAAATCTATATAGAAAATGTTAATGAAAAAATATATATCTAATGTGATTTTCATTTTTTAAAAGATAAGATAAAATTTATATTTTCATTTCATAAGATAGAAATGAATTTGTATGTATGGAAGTTTGATTTTGGTATCCATTTAATTTATTCTGTATATAACATTTTGTTTGAATGATTGATTAGGATTCCATGTTAATAAAATAAAATAAAAATAATCAATGTATATTTTATTTACGAGATTGTTATATTTACTTAATATTTTTTTGGCTAGATTTTTTTTGGTATATGATTTAAGAAGGAAAATTTTATCTAATAAATCAAAACCGCAGTAGCTCAAATGTTAAATTCAATTTGTAGAATTTCCAAGTTCGAATCCTGGCTGCAGTAATTGATTTTTTTTATTAATAATATTTTCTCCTTTATTTATCTTTTGTGGTTACATTTACTTCTTTCTTTTACTCACTACGTTTTTGTTAATAAAGTCTAAACAAATTCACATATTTGTGTTGCAAGAGTTTAAAATCTATATAGGAAATGTTAATGAAAAAATATATATCTAATCTGATTTTCATTTTTTAAAAGATAAGATAAAATTTATATTTTCATTTCATAAGATAGAAATGAATTTGTATGTATGGAAGTTTGCTTTTGGTATCCATTTAATTTATTCTGTATATAACATTTTGTTTGAATGATTGATTAGGATTCCATGTTAATAAAATAAAATTAAAATAATCAATGTATATTTTATTTACGAGATTTTTATATTTGCTTAATATTTTTTGGCTGGATTTTTTTTGGTATATGATTTAAGAATGAAAATTTTATCTAATATATCAAAACCGCAGTAGCTCAAATGTTAAATTCAATTTGTAGAATTTCCAAGTTCGAATCCTGGCTTCGATAATTGATTTTTTTTATTAATAATATTTTCTCCTTTCTTTTTTTTTGTTGTGGTTACATTTCCTCCTTTCTTTTACTCACTGCATTTTTGTTGATAAAGTATAAACCAATTCACATATTTGTGTTGGAAGAATTTCAAATCTATATAGAAAATGTTAATGAAAAAATATATATCTAATATGATTTTCATTTTTTAAAAGATAAGATAAAATTTATATTTTCATTTCATAAGATAGAAATGAATTTGTATGTATGGAAGTTTGATTTTGGTATCCATTTAATTTATTCTTTATATAACATTTTGTTTGAATGATTGATTAGGATTCCATGTTAATAAAAAAAAAAAAATTAATCAATGTATATTTTATTTACGAGATTGTTATATTTACCTAATATTTTTTTGGCTGGATTTTTTTTGGTATATGATTTAAGAATGAAAATTTTATCTAATATATCAAAACCGCAGTAGCTCAAATGTTAAATTCAATTTGTAAAATTTCCAAGTTCGAATCCTGGCTGCAGTAATTGATTTTTTTTATTAATAATATTTTCTCCTTTCCTTTTTTTTTGTGGTTACATTTCCTCCTTTCTTTTACTCACTACGTTTTTGTTGATAAAGTCTAAACAAATTCACATATTTGTGTTGGAAGAATTTCAAATCTATATAGAAAATGTTAATGAAAAAATATATATCTAATATGATTTTCATCTTTTAAAAGATAAGATAAAATTTATATTTTCATTTCATAAGATAGAAATGAATTTGTATGTATGGAAGTTTGATTTTGGTATCCATTTAATTTATTCTTTATATAACATTTTGTTTGAATGATTGATTAGGATTCCATGTTAATAAAATAAAATTAAAATAATCAATGTATATTTTATTTACGAGATTGTTATATTTACTTAATATTTTTTTGGCTAGATTTTTTTTGGTATATGATTTAAGAATGAAAATTTTATCTAATATATCAAAACCGCAGTAGCTCAAATGTTAAATTCAATTTGTAAAATTTCCATGTTCGAATCCTGGCTGCAGTAATTGATTTTTTTTATTAATAATATTTTCTCCTTTCCTTTTTTTTTTGTGGTTACATTTCCTCCTTTCTTTTACTCACTACGTTTTTGTTGATAAAGTCTAAACAAATTCACATATTTGTGTTGGAAGAATTTCAAATCTATATAGAAAATGTTAATGAAAAAATATATATCTAATGTGATTTTCATTTTTTAAAAGATAAGATAAAATTTATATTTTCATTTCATAAGATAGAAATGAATTTGTATGTATGGAAGTTTGATTTTGGTATCCATTTAATTTATTCTGTATATAACATTTTGTTTGAATGATTGATTAGGATTCCATGTTAATAAAATAAAATAAAAATAATCAATGTATATTTTATTTACGAGATTGTTATATTTACTTAATATTTTTTTGGCTAGATTTTTTTTGGTATATGATTTAAGAAGGAAAATTTTATCTAATAAATCAAAACCGCAGTAGCTCAAATGTTAAATTCAATTTGTAGAATTTCCAAGTTCGAATCCTGGCTGCAGTAATTGATTTTTTTTATTAATAATATTTTCTCCTTTATTTATCTTTTGTGGTTACATTTACTTCTTTCTTTTACTCACTACGTTTTTGTTAATAAAGTCTAAACAAATTCACATATTTGTGTTGCAAGAGTTTAAAATCTATATAGGAAATGTTAATGAAAAAATATATATCTAATCTGATTTTCATTTTTTAAAAGATAAGATAAAATTTATATTTTCATTTCATAAGATAGAAATGAATTTGTATGTATGGAAGTTTGCTTTTGGTATCCATTTAATTTATTCTGTATATAACATTTTGTTTGAATGATTGATTAGGATTCCATGTTAATAAAATAAAATTAAAATAATCAATGTATATTTTATTTACGAGATTTTTATATTTGCTTAATATTTTTTGGCTGGATTTTTTTTGGTATATGATTTAAGAATGAAAATTTTATCTAATATATCAAAACCGCAGTAGCTCAAATGTTAAATTCAATTTGTAGAATTTCCAAGTTCGAATCCTGGCTTCGATAATTGATTTTTTTTATTAATAATATTTTCTCCTTTCTTTTTTTTTGTTGTGGTTACATTTCCTCCTTTCTTTTACTCACTGCATTTTTGTTGATAAAGTATAAACCAATTCACATATTTGTGTTGGAAGAATTTCAAATCTATATAGAAAATGTTAATGAAAAAATATATATCTAATATGATTTTCATTTTTTAAAAGATAAGATAAAATTTATATTTTCATTTCATAAGATAGAAATGAATTTGTATGTATGGAAGTTTGATTTTGGTATCCATTTAATTTATTCTTTATATAACATTTTGTTTGAATGATTGATTAGGATTCCATGTTAATAAAAATAAAAAAATTAATCAATGTATATTTTATTTACGAGATTGTTATATTTACCTAATATTTTTTTGGCTGGATTTTTTTTGGTATATGATTTAAGAATGAAAATTTTATCTAATATATCAAAACCGCAGTAGCTCAAATGTTAAATTCAATTTGTAAAATTTCCAAGTTCGAATCCAGGCTGCAGTAATTGATTTTTTTTATTAATAATATTTTCTCCTTTCCTTTGTTTTTTTGTGGTTACATTTCCTCCTTTCTTTTACTCACTACGTTTTTGTTGATAAAGTCTAAACAAATTCACATATTTGTGTTGGAAGAATTTCAAATCTATATAGAAAATGTTAATGAAAAAATATATATCTAATATGATTTTCATCTTTTAAAAGATAAGATAAAATTTATATTTTCATTTCATAAGATAGAAATGAATTTGTATGTATGGAAGTTTGATTTTGGTATCCATTTAATTTATTCTTTATATAACATTTTGTTTGAATGATTGATTAGGATTCCATGTTAATAAAATAAAATTAAAATAATCAATGTATATTTTATTTACGAGATTGTTATATTTACTTAATATTTTTTTGGCTAGATTTTTTTGGTATATGATTTAAGAATGAAAATTTTATCTAATATATCAAAACCGCAGTAGCTCAAATGTTAAATTCAATTTGTAAAATTTCCATGTTCGAATCCTGGCTGCAGTAATTGATTTTTTTTATTAATAATATTTTCTCCTTTCCTTTTTTTTTTGTGGTTACATTTCCTCCTTTCTTTTACTCACTACGTTTTTGTTGATAAAGTCTAAACAAATTCACATATTTGTGTTGGAAGAATTTCAAATCTATATAGAAAATGTTAATGAAAAAATATATATCTAATATGATTTTCATCTTTTAAAAGATAAGATAAAATTTATATTTTCATTTCATAAGATAGAAATGAATTTGTATGTATGGAAGTTTGATTTTGGTATCCATTTAATTTATTCTTTATATAACATTTTGTTTGAATGATTGATTAGGATTCCATGTTAATAAAATAAAATTAAAATAATCAATGTATATTTTATTTACGAGATTGTTATATTTACTTAATATTTTTTTGGCTAGATTTTTTTGGTATATGATTTAAGAATGAAAATTTTATCTAATATATCAAAACCGCAGTAGCTCAAATGTTAAATTCAATTTGTAAAATTTCCATGTTCGAATCCTGGCTGCAGTAATTGATTTTTTTTATTAATAATATTTTCTCCTTTCCTTTTTTTTTTGTGGTTACATTTCCTCCTTTCTTTTACTCACTACGTTTTTGTTGATAAAGTCTAAACAAATTCACATATTTGTGTTGGAAGAATTTCAAATCTATATAGAAAATGTTAATGAAAAAATATATATCTAATGTGATTTTCATTTTTTAAAAGATAAGATAAAATTTATATTTTCATTTCATAAGATAGAAATGAATTTGTATGTATGGAAGTTTGATTTTGGTATCCATTTAATTTATTCTGTATATAACATTTTGTTTGAATGATTGATTAGGATTCCATGTTAATAAAATAAAATAAAAATAATCAATGTATATTTTATTTACGAGATTGTTATATTTACTTAATATTTTTTTGGCTAGATTTCTTTTGGTATATGATTTAAGAATGAAAATTTTATCTAATAAATCAAAACCGCAGTAGCTCAAATGTTAAATTCAATTTGTAGAATTTCCAAGTTCGAATCCTGGCTGCAGTAATTGATTTTTTTTATTAATAATATTTTCTCCTTTATTTATCTTTTGTGGTTACATTTCCTTCTTTCTTTTACTCACTACGTTTTTGTTAATAAAGTCTAAACAAATTCACCTATTTGTGTTGCAAGAATTTAAAATCTATATAGGAAATGTTAATGAAAAAATATATATCTAATGTGATTTTCTTTTTTTAAAAGATAAGATAAAATTTATATTTTCATTTCATAAGATATAAATGAATTTGTGTGTATGGAAGTTTTCTTTTGGTATCCATTTAATTTATTCTGTATATAACATTTTGTTTGAATGATTGATTAGGATTCCATGTTAATAAAAAAAAACTTAATCAATGTATATTTTATTTACGAGATTGTTATATTTACTTAATATTTTTTTGGCTGGATTTTTTTTGGTATATGATTTAAGAATGAAATTTTTATCTAATAATTCAAAACCGCAGTAGCTCAAATGGTAAATTCAATTTGCAGAATTTTCGGGTTCGAGTCCTGGCTTCGATAATTGATTTTTTTTATTAATAATATTTTCTCCTTTCTTTTTTTTTGTTGTGGTTACATTTCCTCCTTTCTTTTACTCACTGCATTTTTGTTGATAAAGTATAAACCAATTCACATATTTGTGTTGGAAGAATTTCAAATCTATATAGAAAATGTTAATGAAAAAATATATATCTAATATGATTTTCATCTTTTAAAAGATAAGATAAAATTTATATTTTCATTTCATAAGATAGAAATGAATTTGTATGTATGGAAGTTTGATTTTGGTATCCATTTAATTTATTCTTTATATAACATTTTGTTTGAATGATTGATTAGGATTCCATGTTAATAAAATAAAATTAAAATAATCAATGTATATTTTATTTACGAGATTGTTATATTTACTTAATATTTTTTTGGCTAGATTTTTTTTGGTATATGATTTAAGAATGAAAATTTTATCTAATATATCAAAACCGCAGTAGCTCAAATGTTAAATTCAATTTGTAGAATTTCCAAGTTCGAATCCTGGCTACAGTAATTGATTTTTTTTATTAATAATATTTTCTCCTTTCTTTATCTTTTGTGGTTACATTTACTTCTTTCTTTTACTCACTACGTTTTTGTTAATAAAGTCTAAACAAATTCACATATTTGTGTTGAAAGAATTTAAAATCTATATAGGAAATGTTAATGAAAAAATATATATCTAATCTGATTTTCATTTTTTAAAAGATAAGATAAAATTTATATTTTCATTTCATAAGATAGAAATGAATTTGTAGGTATGGAAGTTTGCTTTTGGTATCCATTTAATTTATTCTGTATATAACATTTTGTTTGAATGATTGATTAGGATTCCATGTTAATAAAATAAAATTAAAATAATCAATGTATATTTTATTTACGAGATTTTTATATTTGCTTAATATTTTTTGGCTGGATTTTTTTTGGTATATGATTTAAGAATGAAAATTTTATCTAATATATCAAAACCGCAGTAGCTCAAATGTTAAATTCAATTTGTAGAATTTCCAAGTTCGAATCCTGGCTTCGATAATTGATTTTTTTTATTAATAAAATTTTCTCCTTTCTTTATCTTTTGTGGTTACATTTACTTCTTTCTTTTACTCACTACGTTTTTGTTAATAAAGTCTAAACAAATTCACATATTTGTGTTGGAAGAATTTAAAATCTATATAGGAAATGTTAATGAAAAAATATATATCTAATCTGATTTTCATTTTTTAAAAGAAAGATAAAATTTATATTTTCATTTCATAAGATAGAAATGAATTTGTATGTATGGAAGTTTGCTTTTGGTATCCATTTAATTTATTCTGTATATAACATTTTGTTTGAATGATTGATTAGGATTCCATGTTAATAAAAAAAAACTTAATCAATGTATATTTTATTTACGAGATTGTTATATTTACTTAATATTTTTTTGGCTGGATTTTTTTTGGTATATGATTTAAGAATGAAATTTTTATCTAATAATTCAAAACCGCAGTAGCTCAAATGGTAAATTCAATTTGCAGAATTTTCGGGTTCGAGTCCTGGCTTCGATAATTGATTTTTTTTATTAATAATATTTTCTCCTTTCTTTTTTTTTTGTGGTTACATTTCCTCCTTTCTTTTACTCACTGCATTTTTGTTGATAAAGTATAAACCAATTCACATATTTGTGTTGGAAGAATTTCAAATCTATATAGAAAATGTTAATGAAAAAATATATATCTAATATGATTTTCATCTTTTAAAAGATAAGATAAAATTTATATTTTCATTTTATAAGATAGAAATGAATTTGTATGTATGGAAGTTTGATTTTGGTATCCATTTAATTTATTCTTTATATAACATTTTGTTTGAATGATTGATTAGGATTCCATGTTAATAAAATAAAATTAAAATAATCAATGTATATTTTATTTACGAGATTGTTATATTTACTTAATATTTTTTTGGCTAGATTTTTTTTGGTATATGATTTAAGAATGAAAATTTTATCTAATATATCAAAACCGCAGTAGCTCAAATGTTAAATTCAATTTGTAGAATTTCCAAGTTCGAATCCTGGCTACAGTAATTGATTTTTTTTATTAATAATATTTTCTCCTTTCTTTATCTTTTGTGGTTACATTTACTTCTTTCTTTTACTCACTACGTTTTTGTTAATAAAGTCTAAACAAATTCACATATTTGTGTTGAAAGAATTTAAAATCTATATAGGAAATGTTAATGAAAAAATATATATCTAATCTGATTTTCATTTTTTAAAAGATAAGATAAAATTTATATTTTCATTTCATAAGATAGAAATGAATTTGTAGGTATGGAAGTTTGCTTTTGGTATCCATTTAATTTATTCTGTATATAACATTTTGTTTGAATGATTGATTAGGATTCCATGTTAATAAAATAAAATTAAAATAATCAATGTATATTTTATTTACGAGATTTTTATATTTGCTTAATATTTTTTGGCTGGATTTTTTTTGGTATATGATTTAAGAATGAAAATTTTATCTAATATATCAAAACCGCAGTAGCTCAAATGTTAAATTCAATTTGTAGAATTTCCAAGTTCGAATCCTGGCTTCGATAATTGATTTTTTTTATTAATAAAATTTTCTCCTTTCTTTATCTTTTGTGGTTACATTTACTTCTTTCTTTTACTCACTACGTTTTTGTTAATAAAGTCTAAACAAATTCACATATTTGTGTTGGAAGAATTTAAAATCTATACAGGAAATATTAATGAAAAAATATATATCTAATCTGATTTTCATTTTTTAAAAGATAAGATAAAATTTATATTTTCATTTCATAAGATAGAAATGAATTTGTATGTATGGAAGTTTGCTTTTGGTATCCATTTAATTTATTCTGTATATAACATTTTGTTTGAATGATTGATTAGGATTCCATGTTAATAAAAAAAAACTTAATCAATGTATATTTTATTTACGAGATTGTTATATTTACTTAATATTTTTTTGGCTGGATTTTTTTTGGTTTATGATTTAAGAATGAAAATTTTATCTAATATATCAAAACCGCAGTAGCTCAAATGTTAAATTCAATTTGTAAAATTTCCAAGTTCGAATCCTGGCTGCAGTAATTGATTTTTTTTATTAATAATATTTTCTCCTTTCCTTTTTTTTTGTGGTTACATTTCCTCCTTTCTTTTACTCACTACGTTTTTGTTGATAAAGTCTAAACAAATTCACATATTTGTGTTGGAAGAATTTCAAATCTATATAGAAAATGTTAATGAAAAAATATATATCTAATATGATTTTCATTTTTTAAAAGATAAGATAAAATTTATATTTTCATTTCATAAGATAGAAATGAATTTGTATGTATGGAAGTTTGATTTTGGAATCCATTTAATTTATTCTTTATATAACATTTTGTTTGAATGATTGATTAGGATTCCATGTTAATAAAATAAAATTAAAATAATCAATGTATATTTTATTTACGAGATTGTTATATTTACTTAATATTTTTTTGGCTAGATTTTTTTTGGTATATGATTTAAGAATGAAAATTTTGTCTAATATATCAAAACCGCAGTAGCTCAAATGTTAAATTCAATTTGTAGAATTCCCAAGTTCGAATCCTGGCTTCGATAATTGATTTTTTTTATTAATAATATTTTCTCCTTTCTTTTTTTTTTGTTGTGGTTACATTTCCTTCTTTCTTTTACTCACTGCATTTTTGTTGATAAAGTATAAACCAATTCACATATTTGTGTTGGAAGAATTTCAAATCTATATAGAAAATGTTAATGAAAAAATATATATCTAATATGATTTTCATTTTTTAAAAGATAAGATAAAATTTATATTTTCATTTCATAAGATAGAAATGAATTTGTATGTATGGAAGTTTGATTTTGGTATCCATTTAATTTATTCTTTATATAACATTTTGTTTGAATGATTGATTAGGATTCCATGTTAATAAAATAAAATTAAAATAATCAATGTATATTTTATTTACGAGATTGTTATATTTACTTAATATTTTTTTGGCTAGATTTTTTTTGGTATATGATTTAAGAATGAAAATTTTATCTAATATATCAAAACCGCAGTAGCTCAAATGTTAAATTCAATTTGTAGAATTTCCAAGTTCGAATCCTGGCTACAGTAATTGATTTTTTTTATTAAAAATATTTTCTCCTTTCTTTATCTTTTGTGGTTACATTTACTTCTTTCTTTTACTCACTACGTTTTTGTTAATAAAGTCTAAACAAATTCACATATTTGTGTTGGAAGAATTAAAAATCTATATAGGAAATGTTAATGAAAAAATATATATCTAATCTGATTTTCATTTTTTAAAAGATAAGATAAAATTTATATTTTCATTTCATAAGATAGAAATGAATTTGTATGTATGGAAGTTTGCTTTTGGTATCCATTTAATTTATTCTGTATATAACATTTTGTTTGAATGATTGATTAGGATTCCATGTTAATAAAAAAAAACTTAATCAATGTATATTTTATTTACGAGATTGTTATATTTACTTAATATTTTTTTGGCTGGATTTTTTTTGGTATATGATTTAAGAATGAAAATTTTATCTAATATATCAAAACCGCAGTAGCTCAAATGTTAAATTCAATTTGTAAAATTTCCAAGTTCGAATCCTGGCTGCAGTAATTGATTTTTTTTATTAATAATATTTTCTCCTTTCCTTTTTTTTTGTGGTTACATTTCCTCCTTTCTTTTACTCACTACGTTTTTGTTGATAAAGTCTAAACAAATTCACATATTTGTGTTGGAAGAATTTCAAATCTATATAGAAAATGTTAATGAAAAAATATATATCTAATATGATTTTCATTTTTTAAAAGATAAGATAAAATTTATATTTTCATTTCATAAGATAGAAATGAATTTGTATGTATGGAAGTTTGATTTTGGAATCCATTTAATTTATTCTTTATATAACATTTTGTTTGAATGATTGATTAGGATTCCATGTTAATAAAATAAAATTAAAATAATCAATGTATATTTTATTTACGAGATTGTTATATTTACTTAATATTTTTTTGGCTAGATTTTTTTTGGTATATGATTTAAGAATGAAAATTTTATCTAATATATCAAAACCGCAGTAGCTCAAATGTTAAATTCAATTTGTAGAATTCCCAAGTTCGAATCCTGGCTTCGATAATTGATTTTTTTTATTAATAATATTTTCTCCTTTCTTTTTTTTTGTTGTGGTTACATTTCCTTCTTTCTTTTACTCACTGCATTTTTGTTGATAAAGTATAAACCAATTCACATATTTGTGTTGGAAGAATTTCAAATCTATATAGAAAATGTTAATGAAAAAATATATATCTAATATGATTTTCATTTTTTAAAAGATAAGATAAAATTTATATTTTCATTTCATAAGATAGAAATGAATTTGTATGTATGGAAGTTTGATTTTGGTATCCATTTAATTTATTCTTTATATAACATTTTGTTTGAATGATTGATTAGGATTCCATGTTAATAAAATAAAATTAAAATAATCAATGTATATTTTATTTACGAGATTGTTATATTTACTTAATATTTTTTTGGCTAGATTTTTTTTGGTATATGATTTAAGAATGAAAATTTTATCTAATATATCAAAACCGCAGTAGCTCAAATGTTAAATTCAATTTGTAGAATTTCCAAGTTCGAATCCTGGCTACAGTAATTGATTTTTTTTATTAAAAATATTTTCTCCTTTCTTTATCTTTTGTGGTTACATTTACTTCTTTCTTTTACTCACTACGTTTTTGTTAATAAAGTCTAAACAAATTCACATATTTGTGTTGGAAGAATTTAAAATCTATATAGGAAATGTTAATGAAAAAATATATATCTAATCTGATTTTCATTTTTTAAAAGATAAGATAAAATTTATATTTTCATTTCATAAGATAGAAATGAATTTGTATGTATGGAAGTTTGCTTTTGGTATCCATTTAATTTATTCTGTATATAACATTTTGTTTGAATGATTGATTAGGATTCCATGTTAATAAAAAAAAACTTAATTAATGTATATTTTATTTACGAGATTGTTATATTTACTTAATATTTTTTTGGCTGGATTTTTTTTGGTATATGATTTAAGAATGAAAATTTTATCTAATATATCAAAACCGCAGTAGCTCAAATGTTAAATTCAATTTGTAAAATTTCCAAGTTCGAATCCTGGCTGCAGTAATTGATTTTTTTTATTAATAATATTTTCTCCTTTCCTTTTTTTTTGTGGTTACATTTCCTCCTTTCTTTTACTCACTACGTTTTTGTTGATAAAGTCTAAACAAATTCACATATTTGTGTTGGAAGAATTTCAAATCTATATAGAAAATGTTAATGAAAAAATATATATCTAATCTGATTTTCATTTTTTAAAAGATAAGATAAAATTTATATTTTCATTTCATAAGATAGAAATGAATTTGTATGTAAGGAAGTTTGCTTTTGGTATCCATTTAATTTATTCTGTATATAACATTTTGTTTGAATGATTGATTAGGATTCCATGTTAATAAAAAAAAACTTAATCAATGTATATTTTATTTACGAGATTGTTATATTTACTTAATATTTTTTTGGCTGGATTTTTTTTGGTATATGATTTAAGAATGAAAATTTTATCTAATATATCAAAACCGCAGTAGCTCAAATGTTAAATTCAATTTGTAAAATTTCCAAGTTCGAATCCTGGCTGCAGTAATTGATTTTTTTTATTAATAATATTTTCTCCTTTCCTTTTTTTTTGTGGTTACATTTCCTCCTTTCTTTTACTCACTACGTTTTTGTTGATAAAGTCTAAACAAATTCACATATTTGTGTTGGAAGAATTTCAAATCTATATAGAAAATGTTAATGAAAAAATATATATCTAATGTGATTTTCATTTTTTAAAAGATAAGATAAAATTTATATTTTCATTTCATAAGATATAAATGAATTTGTATGTATGGAAGTTTGCTTTTGGTATCCATTTAATTTATTATGTATATAACATTTTGTTTGAATGATTGATTAGGCTTCCATGTTAATAAAAAAAAATTAAAATAATCAATGTATATTTTATTTACGAGATTATTATATTTATTTAATATTTTTTTGGCTGGATTTTTTTTGGCATATGATTTAAGAATAAAAGTTTTATCTAATATACCAAACCCGTAGTAGCTCAAATGGTAAATTCAATTTGCAGAATTTCCGGGTTCGAATCCTGGCTGCGGTAATTGATTTTTTTTATCAATAGTATTTTATCCTTTTTTTTTTGTGGTTACATTTCTTCCTTTCTTTTACTAACTACGTTTTTGTTGATAAAGTCTAAACAAATTCACATATTTGTGTTGGAAGAATTTCAAATCTATATAGAAAATGTTAATGAAAAAATATATACCTAATGTGATTTTCATTTTTTAAAAGATAAGATAAAATTTATATTTTCATTCATAAGATAGAAATGAATTTGCGTGTATGGAAGTTTTCTTTTGGTATCCATTTAATTTATTCTGTATATAACATTTTGTTTGAATGATTGATTAGGATTCCATGTTAATAAAAAAATATATATAATCAATGTATATTTTATTTACGAGATTGTTATATTTACTTAATATTTTTTTGGCTGGAATTTTTTTGGTATATGATTTAAGAATGAAAGTTTTATCTAATAATTCAAAACCGCAGTAGCTCAAATGGTAAATTCAATTTTCAGAATTTTGGGGTCGAATCCTGGCTTCGATAATTGATTTTTTTTATTAATAATATTTTCTCCTTTCCTTTTTTTGTTGTGGTTACATTTCCTCCTTTCTTTTACTCACTACGTTTTTGTTGATAAAGTCCAAACAAATTCACATATTTGTGTTAGAAGAATTTCAAATCTATATAGAAAATATTAATGAAAAAATATATATCTAATGTGATTTTCATTTTTTAAAAGATAAGATCAAATTTATAGTTTTATTTCATAAGATAGAAATGAATTTGTATGTACGGAAGTTTGCTTTTGGTATCCGTTTAAATTATTATGTATATAACGTTTTGTTTGAATGATTGATTAGGATTCCATGTTAATAAAATAAAATTAAAACAATCAATATATATTTTATTTACGAGATTGTTATATTTACTTAATATTTTTTTGGCTGGATTTTTTTTGGTATATGATTTAAGAATGAAATTTTTATCTAATAATTCAAAACCGCAGTAGCTCAAATGGTAAATTCAATTTGCAGAATTTTCGGGTTCGAATCCTGGCTTCGATAATTGATTTTTTTTATTAATAATATTTTCTCCTTTTTTTTTTTTGTGGTTACATTTCCTCCTTTCTTTTACTCACTGCATTTTTGTTGATAAAGTATAAACCAATTCACATATTTGTGTTGGAAGAATTTCAAATCTATATAGAAAATGTTAATGAAAAAATATATATCTAATATGATTTTAATTTTTTAAAAGATAAGATAAAATTTATATTTTCATTTCATAAGATAGAAATGAATTTGTATGTATGGAAGTTTGATTTTGGAATCCATTTAATTTATTCTTTATATAACATTTTGTTTGAATGATTGATTAGGATTCCATGTTAATAAAATAAAATTAAAATAATCAATGTATATTTTATTTACGAGATTGTTATATTTACTTAATATTTTTTTGGCTAGATTTTTTTTGGTATATGATTTAAGAATGAAAATTTTATCTAATATATCAAAACCGCAGTAGCTCAAATGTTAAATTCAATTTGTAGAATTCCCAAGTTCGAATCCTGGCTTCGATAATTGATTTTTTTTATTAATAATATTTTCTCCTTTCTTTTTTTTTTGTTGTGGTTACATTTCCTTCTTTCTTTTACTCACTGCATTTTTGTTGATAAAGTATAAACCAATTCACATATTTGTGTTGGAAGAATTTCAAATCTATATAGAAAATGTTAATGAAAAAATATATATCTAATATGATTTTCATTTTTTAAAAGATAAGATAAAATTTATATTTTCATTTCATAAGATAGAAATGAATTTGTATGTATGGAAGTTTGATTTTGGTATCCATTTAATTTATTCTTTATATAACATTTTGTTTGAATGATTGATTAGGATTCCATGTTAATAAAATAAAATTAAAATAATCAATGTATATTTTATTTACGAGATTGTTATATTTACTTAATATTTTTTTGGCTAGATTTTTTTTGGTATATGATTTAAGAATGAAAATTTTATCTAATATATCAAAACCGCAGTAGCTCAAATGTTAAATTCAATTTGTAGAATTTCCAAGTTCGAATCCTGGCTACAGTAATTGATTTTTTTTATTAAAAATATTTTCTCCTTTCTTTATCTTTTGTGGTTACATTTACTTCTTTCTTTTACTCACTACGTTTTTGTTAATAAAGTCTAAACAAATTCACATATTTGTGTTGGAATAATTTAAAATCTATATAGGAAATGTTAATGAAAAAATATATATCTAATCTGATTTTCATTTTTTAAAAGATAAGATAAAATTTATATTTTCATTTCATAAGATAGAAATGAATTTGTATGTATGGAAGTTTGCTTTTGGTATCCATTTAATTTATTCTGTATATAACATTTTGTTTGAATGATTGATTAGGATTCCATGTTAATAAAATAAAATTAAAATAATCAATGTATATTTTATTTACGACATTTTTATATTTGCTTAATATTTTTTGGCTGGATTTTTTTTGGTATATGATTTAAGAATGAAAATTTTATCTAATATATCAAAACCGCAGTAGCTCAAATGGTAAATTCAATTTGCAGAATTTCCAGGTTCGAATCCTGGATGCGGTAATTGATTTTTTTTATTAATAATATTTTCTCCTTTCTTTATCTTTTGTGGTTACATTTCCTTCTTTCTTTTACTCACTACGTTTTTGTTAATAAAGTCTGAACAAATTCAGATATTTGTGTTGCAAGAATTTAAAATCTATATAGGAAATGTTAATGAAAAAATATATATCTAATGTGATTTTCATTTTTTAAAAGATAAGATAAAATTTGTATTTTCATTTCATAAGATAGAAATGAATTTGTGTGTATGGAAGTTTTCTTTTGGTATCCATTTAATTTATTCTGTATATAACATTTTGTTTGAATGATTGATTAGGATTCCATGTTAATAAAAAAAAAATTAATCAATGTATATTTTATTTACGAGATTGTTATATTTACTTAATATTTTTTTGGCTGGATTTTTTTTGGTATATCATTTAAGAATGAAAATTTTATCTAATATATCAAAACCGCAGTAGCTCAAATGTTAAATTCAATTTGTAAAATTTCCAAGTTCGAATCCTGGCTGCAGTAATTGATTTTTTTATTAATAATATTTTCTCCTTTCCTTTTTTTTTTGTGGTTACATTTCCTCCTTTCTTTTACTCACTACGTTTTTGTTGATAAAGTCTAAACAAATTCACATATTTGTGTTTGAAGAATTTCAAATCTATATAGAAAATGTTAATGAAAAAATATATATCTAATGTGATTTTCATTTTTTAAAAGATAAGATAAAATTTATATTTTCATTTCATAAGATAGAAATGAATTTGTATGTATGGAAGTTTGATTTTGGTATCCATTTAATTTATTCTGTATATAACATTTTGTTTGAATGATTGATTAGGATTCCATGTTAATAAAATAAAATAAAAATAATCAATGTATATTTTATTTACGAGATTGTTATATTTACTTAATATTTTTTTGGCTAGATTTTTTTTGGTATATGATTTAAGAATGAAAATTTTATCTAATAAATCAAAACCGCAGTAGCTCAAATGTTAAATTCAATTTGTAGAATTTCCAAGTTCGAATCCTGGCTGCAGGAATTGATTTTTTTTATTAATAATATTTTCTCCTTTCTTTATCTTTTGTGGTTACATTTCCTTCTTTCTTTTACTCACTACGTTTTTGTTAATAAAGTCTAAACAAATTCACATATTTGTGTTGGAAGAATTTCAAATCTATATAGAAAATGTTAATGAAAAAATATATATCTAATGTGATTTTCATTTTTTAAAAGATAAGATAAAATTTATATTTTCATTTCATAAGATATAAATGAATTTGTATGTATGGAAGTTTGCTTTTGGTATCCATTTAATTTATTATGTATATAACATTTTGTTTGAATGATTGATTAGGCTTCCATGTTAATAAAATAAAATTAAAATAATCAATGTATATTTTATTTACGAGATTGTTATATTTATTTAATATTTTTTTGGCTGGATTTTTTTTGGCATATGATTTAAGAATGAAAGTTTTATCTAATATACCAAACCCGTAGTAGCTCAAATGGTAAATTCAATTTGCAGAATTTCCGGGTTCGAATCCTGGCTGCGGTAATTGATTTTTTTTATTAATAGTATTTTATCCTTTCTTTTTTTTTTTGTGGTTACATTTCTTCCTTTCTTTTACTAACTACGTTTTTGTTGATAAAGTCTAAACAAATTCACATATTTGTGTTGGAAGAATTTCAAATCTATATAGAAAATGTTAATGAAAAAATATATACCTAATGTGATTTTCATTTTTTAAAAGATAAGATAAAATTTATATTTTCATTCATAAGATAGAAATGAATTTGCGTGTATGGAAGTTTTCTTTTGGTATCCATTTAATTTATTCTGTATATAACATTTTGTTTGAATGATTGATTAGGATTCCGTGTTAATAAAAAAATATATATAATCAATGTATATTTTATTTACGAGATTGTTATATTTACTTAATATTTTTTTGGTTGGAATTTTTTTGGTATATGATTTAAGAATGAAAGTTTTATCTAATAATTCAAAACCGCAGTAGCTCAAATGGTAAATTCAATTTTCAGATTTTCGGGTTCGAATCCTGGCTCCGATGATTGATTTTTTTATTAATAATATTTTCTCCTTTCCTTTTTTTGTTGTGGTTAAATTTCCTCCTTTCTTTTACTCACTACGTTTTTGTTGATAAAGTCCAAACAAATTAACATATTTGCGTTGGAAGAATTTCAAATCTATATAGAAAATATTAATGAAAAAATATATATCTAATGTGATTTTTATTTTTTAAAAGATAAGATCAAATGTATAGTTTTATTTCATAAGATAGAAATGAATTTGTATGTACGGAAGTTTGCTTTTGGTATCCGTTTAAATTATTATGTATATAACGTTTTGTTTGAATGATTGATTAGGATTCCATGTTAATAAAATAAAATAAAAATAATCAATGTATATTTTATTTACGAGATTGTTATATTTACTTAATATTTTTTTGGCTGGATTTGTTTTGGTATATGATTTAAGAATGAAATTTTTATCTAATAATTCAAAACCGCAGTAGCTCAAATGGTAAATTCAATTTGCAGAATTTTCGGGTTCGAATCCTGGCTTCGATAATTGATTTTTTTTATTAATAATATTTTCTCCTTTTTTTTTTTGTGGTTACATTTCCTCCTTTCTTTTACTCACTGCATTTTTGTTGATAAAGTATAAACCAATTCACATATTTGTGTTGGAAGAATTTCAAATCTATATAGAAAATGTTAATGAAAAAATATATATCTAATATGATTTTTATTTTTTAAAAGATAAGATAAAATTTATATTTTCATTTCATAAGATAGAAATGAATTTGTATGTATGGAAGTTTGATTTTGGTATCCATTTAATTTATTCTTTATATAACATTTTGTTTGAATGATTGATTAGGATTCCATGTTAATAAAATAAAATTAAAATAATCAATGTATATTTTATTTACGAGATTGTTATATTTACTTAATATTTTTTTGGCTAGATTTTTTTTGGTATATGATTTAAGAATGAAAATTTTATCTAATATATCAAAACCGCAGTAGCTCAAATGTTAAATTCAATTTGTAGAATTTCCAAGTTCGAATCCTGGCTGCAGTAATTGATTTTTTTTATTAATAATATTTTCTCCTTTCCTTTTTTTTTGTGTGGTTACATTTCCTCCTTTCTTTTACTCACTACGTTTTTGTTGATAAAGTCTAAACAAATTCACATATTTGTGTTGGAAGAATTTCAAATCTATATAGAAAATGTTAATGAAAAAATATATATCTAATGTGATTTTCATTTTTTAAAAGATAAGATAAAATTTATATTTTCATTTCATAAGATATAAATGAATTTGTATGTATGGAAGTTTGCTTTTGGTATCCATTTAATTTATTATGTATATAACATTTTGTTTGAATGATTGATTAGGCTTCCATGTTAATAAAATAAAATTAAAATAATCAATGTATATTTTATTTACGAGATTGTTATATTTATTTAATATTTTTTTGGCTGGATTTTTTTTGGCATATGATTTAAGAATGAAAGTTTTATCTAATATACCAAACCCGTAGTAGCTCAAATGGTAAATTCAATTTGCAGAATTTCCGGGTTCGAATCCTGGCTGCGGTAATTGATTTTTTTTATTAATAGTATTTTATCCTTTCTTTTTTTTTTTGTGGTTACATTTCTTCCTTTCTTTTACTAACTACGTTTTTGTTGATAAAGTCTAAACAAATTCACATATTTGTGTTGGAAGAATTTCAAATCTATATAGAAAATGTTAATGAAAAAATATATACCTAATGTGATTTTCATTTTTTAAAAGATAAGATAAAATTTATATTTTCATTCATAAGATAGAAATGAATTTGCGTGTATGGAAGTTTTCTTTTGGTATCCATTTAATTTATTCTGTATATAACATTTTGTTTGAATGATTGATTAGGATTCCGTGTTAATAAAAAAATATATATAATCAATGTATATTTTATTTACGAGATTGTTATATTTACTTAATATTTTTTTGGTTGGAATTTTTTTGGTATATGATTTAAGAATGAAAGTTTTATCTAATAATTCAAAACCGCAGTAGCTCAAATGGTAAATTCAATTTTCAGATTTTCGGGTTCGAATCCTGGCTCCGATGATTGATTTTTTTATTAATAATATTTTCTCCTTTCCTTTTTTTGTTGTGGTTAAATTTCCTCCTTTCTTTTACTCACTACGTTTTTGTTGATAAAGTCCAAACAAATTAACATATTTGCGTTGGAAGAATTTCAAATCTATATAGAAAATATTAATGAAAAAATATATATCTAATGTGATTTTTATTTTTTAAAAGATAAGATCAAATGTATAGTTTTATTTCATAAGATAGAAATGAATTTGTATGTACGGAAGTTTGCTTTTGGTATCCGTTTAAATTATTATGTATATAACGTTTTGTTTGAATGATTGATTAGGATTCCATGTTAATAAAATAAAATAAAAATAATCAATGTATATTTTATTTACGAGATTGTTATATTTACTTAATATTTTTTTGGCTGGATTTGTTTTGGTATATGATTTAAGAATGAAATTTTTATCTAATAATTCAAAACCGCAGTAGCTCAAATGGTAAATTCAATTTGCAGAATTTTCGGGTTCGAATCCTGGCTTCGATAATTGATTTTTTTTATTAATAATATTTTCTCCTTTTTTTTTTTGTGGTTACATTTCCTCCTTTCTTTTACTCACTGCATTTTTGTTGATAAAGTATAAACCAATTCACATATTTGTGTTGGAAGAATTTCAAATCTATATAGAAAATGTTAATGAAAAAATATATATCTAATATGATTTTTATTTTTTAAAAGATAAGATAAAATTTATATTTTCATTTCATAAGATAGAAATGAATTTGTATGTATGGAAGTTTGATTTTGGTATCCATTTAATTTATTCTTTATATAACATTTTGTTTGAATGATTGATTAGGATTCCATGTTAATAAAATAAAATTAAAATAATCAATGTATATTTTATTTACGAGATTGTTATATTTACTTAATATTTTTTTGGCTAGATTTTTTTTGGTATATGATTTAAGAATGAAAATTTTATCTAATATATCAAAACCGCAGTAGCTCAAATGTTAAATTCAATTTGTAGAATTTCCAAGTTCGAATCCTGGCTGCAGTAATTGATTTTTTTTATTAATAATATTTTCTCCTTTCCTTTTTTTTTTGTGTGGTTACATTTCCTCCTTTCTTTTACTCACTACGTTTTTGTTGATAAAGTCTAAACAAATTCACATATTTGTGTTGGAAGAATTTCAAATCTATATAGAAAATGTTAATGAAAAAATATATATCTAATGTGATTTTCATTTTTTAAAAGATAAGATAAAATTTATATTTTCATTTCATAAGATATAAATGAATTTGTATGTATGGAAGTTTGCTTTTGGTATCCATTTAATTTATTATGTATATAACATTTTGTTTGAATGATTGATTAGGCTTCCATGTTAATAAAATAAAATTAAAATAATCAATGTATATTTTATTTACGAGATTGTTATATTTATTTAATATTTTTTTGGCTGGATTTTTTTTGGCATATGATTTAAGAATGAAAGTTTTATCTAATATACCAAACCCGTAGTAGCTCAAATGGTAAATTCAATTTGCAGAATTTCCGGGTTCGAATCCTGGCTGCGGTAATTGATTTTTTTTATTAATAGTATTTTATCCTTTCTTTTTTTTTTTGTGGTTACATTTCTTCCTTTCTTTTACTAACTACGTTTTTGTTGATAAAGTCTAAACAAATTCACATATTTGTGTTGGAAGAATTTCAAATCTATATAGAAAATGTTAATGAAAAAATATATACCTAATGTGATTTTCATTTTTTAAAAGATAAGATAAAATTTATATTTTCATTCATAAGATAGAAATGAATTTGCGTGTATGGAAGTTTTCTTTTGGTATCCATTTAATTTATTCTGTATATAACATTTTGTTTGAATGATTGATTAGGATTCCGTGTTAATAAAAAAATATATATAATCAATGTATATTTTATTTACGAGATTGTTATATTTACTTAATATTTTTTTGGTTGGAATTTTTTTGGTATATGATTTAAGAATGAAAGTTTTATCTAATAATTCAAAACCGCAGTAGCTCAAATGGTAAATTCAATTTTCAGATTTTCGGGTTCGAATCCTGGCTCCGATGATTGATTTTTTTATTAATAATATTTTCTCCTTTCCTTTTTTTGTTGTGGTTAAATTTCCTCCTTTCTTTTACTCACTACGTTTTTGTTGATAAAGTCCAAACAAATTAACATATTTGCGTTGGAAGAATTTCAAATCTATATAGAAAATATTAATGAAAAAATATATATCTAATGTGATTTTTATTTTTTAAAAGATAAGATCAAATGTATAGTTTTATTTCATAAGATAGAAATGAATTTGTATGTACGGAAGTTTGCTTTTGGTATCCGTTTAAATTATTATGTATATAACGTTTTGTTTGAATGATTGATTAGGATTCCATGTTAATAAAATAAAATAAAAATAATCAATGTATATTTTATTTACGAGATTGTTATATTTACTTAATATTTTTTTGGCTGGATTTGTTTTGGTATATGATTTAAGAATGAAATTTTTATCTAATAATTCAAAACCGCAGTAGCTCAAATGGTAAATTCAATTTGCAGAATTTTCGGGTTCGAATCCTGGCTTCGATAATTGATTTTTTTTATTAATAATATTTTCTCCTTTTTTTTTTTGTGGTTACATTTCCTCCTTTCTTTTACTCACTGCATTTTTGTTGATAAAGTATAAACCAATTCACATATTTGTGTTGGAAGAATTTCAAATCTATATAGAAAATGTTAATGAAAAAATATATATCTAATATGATTTTTATTTTTTAAAAGATAAGATAAAATTTATATTTTCATTTCATAAGATAGAAATGAATTTGTATGTATGGAAGTTTGATTTTGGTATCCATTTAATTTATTCTTTATATAACATTTTGTTTGAATGATTGATTAGGATTCCATGTTAATAAAATAAAATTAAAATAATCAATGTATATTTTATTTACGAGATTGTTATATTTACTTAATATTTTTTTGGCTAGATTTTTTTTGGTATATGATTTAAGAATGAAAATTTTATCTAATATATCAAAACCGCAGTAGCTCAAATGTTAAATTCAATTTGTAGAATTTCCAAGTTCGAATCCTGGCTGCAGTAATTGATTTTTTTTATTAATAATATTTTCTCCTTTCCTTTTTTTTTTGTGTGGTTACATTTCCTCCTTTCTTTTACTCACTACGTTTTTGTTGATAAAGTCTAAACAAATTCACATATTTGTGTTGGAAGAATTTCAAATCTATATAGAAAATGTTAATGAAAAAATATATATCTAATGTGATTTTCATTTTTTAAAAGATAAGATAAAATTTATATTTTCATTTCATAAGATATAAATGAATTTGTATGTATGGAAGTTTGCTTTTGGTATCCATTTAATTTATTATGTATATAACATTTTGTTTGAATGATTGATTAGGCTTCCATGTTAATAAAATAAAATTAAAATAATCAATGTATATTTTATTTACGAGATTGTTATATTTATTTAATATTTTTTTGGCTGGATTTTTTTTGGCATATGATTTAAGAATGAAATTTTATCTAATATACCAATCCCGTAGTAGCTCAAATGGTAAATTCAATTTGTAGAATTTCCGGATTCGAATCCTGGCTGCGGTAATTGATTTTTTTTATTAATAGTATTTTATCCTTTCTTTTTTTTGTGGTTACATTTCTTCCTATCATTTACTAACTACGTTTTTGTTGATAAAGTCTAAACAAATTCACATATTTGTGTTGGAAGAATTTTAAATCTATATAGAAAATGTTAATGAAAAAATATATACCTAATGTTATTTTCATTTTTTAAAAGATAAGATAAAATTTATATTTTCATTCATAAGATAGAAATGAATTTGTGTGTATGGAAGTTTTCTTTTGGTATCCATTTAATTTATTCTGTATATAACATTTTGTTTGAATGATTGATTAGGATTCCATGTTAATAAAAAAAAATATAATCAATGTATATTTTATTTACGAGATTGTTATATTTACTTAATATTTTTTTTGCTGGATTTTTTTTGGTAAATGATTTAAGAATGAAAGTTTTATCTAATAATTCAAATGGTAAATTCAATTTGCAGAATTTTCGGGTTCGAATCCTGGCTTCGATAATTGATTTTTTTTATTAATAATATTTTCTCCTTTCCTTTTTTTGTTGTGGTTACATTTCTTCCTTTCTTTTACTAACTACGTTTTTGTTGATAAAGTCTAAACAAATTCACATATTTGTGTTGGAAGAATTTCAAATCTATATAGAAAATGTTAATGAAAAAATATATACCTAATGTGATTTTCATTTTTTAAAAGATAAGATAAAATTTATATTTTCATTCATAAGATAGAAATGAATTTGCGTGTATGGAAGTTTTCTTTTGGTATCCATTTAATTTATTCTGTATATAACATTTTGTTTGAATGATTGATTAGGATTCCATGTTAATAAAAAAATATATATAATCAATGTATATTTTATTTACGAGATTGTTATATTTACTTAATATTTTTTTGGCTGGATTTTTTTGGGTATATGATTTAAGAATGAAAGTTTTATCTAATAATTCAAAACCGCAGTAGCTCAAATGGTAAATTCAATTTTCAGAATTTTCGGGTTCGAATCCTGGCTTCGAGAATTGATTTTTTTTATTAATAATATTTTCTCCTTTCCTTTTTTTGTTGTGGTTACATTTCCTCCTTTCTTTTACTCACTAAGTTTTTTTTGATAAAGTCCAATTAAATTCACATATTTGTGTTGGAAGAATTTCAAATCTATATAGAAAATATTAATGAAAAAATATATATCTAATGTGATTTTCATTTTTTAAAAGATAAGATCAAATTTATAGTTTTATTTCATAAGATAGAAATGAATTTGTATGTACGGAAGTTTGCTTTTGGTATCCGTTTAAATTATTATGTATATAACGTTTTGTTTGAATGATTGATTAGGATTCCATGTTAATAAAATAAAATTAAAATAATCAATGTATATTTTATTTACGAGATTGTTATATTTACTTAATATTTTTTTGGCTGGATTTTTTTTGGTATATGATTTAAGAATGAAAGTTTTATCTAATAATTCAAATGGTAAATTCAATTTGCAGAATTTTCGGGTTCGAATCCTGGCTTCTATAATTGATTTTTTTTTATTAATAATATTTTCTCCTTTCCTTTTTTTGTTGTGGTTACATTTCCTCCTTTCTTTTACTCACTACGTTTTTGTTGATAAAGTCCAAACAAATTCACATATTTGTGTTGGAAGAATTTCAAATCTATATAGAAAATGTTAATGAAAAAATATATATCTAATATGATTTTCATTTTTTAAAAGATAAGATAAAATTTATATTTTCATTTCATAAGATAGAAATGAATTTGTATGTACGGAAGTTTGCTATTGGTATCCATTTAATTTATTCTGTATATAACATTTTGTTTGAATGATTGATTAGGATTCCATGTTAATAAAATAAAATAAAAATAATCAATGTATATTTTATTTATGAGATTTTTATATTTACTTAATATTTTTTTGGCTGGATTTTGTTTGGTATATTATTTAAGAATGAGAATTTTATCTAATATACCAAAACCGTAGTAGCTCAAATGGTAAATTCAATTTGCAGAATTTTCGGGTTCGAAGCCTGGCTGCGGTAATTGATTTTGTTTATTAATAATATTTTCTCCTTTCTTTTTTTTGTTGTGGTTACATTTCCTCCTTTCTTTTACTCACTGCATTTTTGTTGATAAAGTCTAAACAAATTCACATATTTGTGTTGGAAGAATTTCAAATCTATATAGAAAATATTAATGAAAACATATATACCTAATGTGATTTTCATTTTTTAAAAGATAAGATAAAATTTATATTTTCATTCATAAGATAGAAATAAATTTGTATGTACGGAAGTTTGCTTTTGGTATCCGTTTAAATTATTATGTATATAATGTTTTGTTAGAATCATTGATTAGGATTCCATGTTAATAAAATAAAATAAAAATAATCAATGTATATTTTATTTACGAGATTGTTATATTTATTTAATATTTTTTTGGCTGGATTTTTTTTGGCATATGATTTAAGAATGAAAGTTTTATCTAATATACCAAACCCGCAGTAGCTCAAATGGTAAATTCAATTTGCAGAATTTCCGGGTTCGAATCCTGGCTGCGGTACTTGATTTTTTTTATTAATAATATTTTATCCTTTTTTTTTGTGGTTACATTTCTTCCTTTCTTTTACTAACTACGTTTTTGTTAATAAAGTCTAAGCAAATTCACATATTTGTGTTGAAAGAATTTCAAATCTATATAGAAAATGTTAATGAAAAAATATATATCTAATGTGATTTTCATTTTTTAAAAGATAAGATAAAATTTATATTTTCATTTCATAAGATAGAAATGAATTTGTATGTATGGAAGTTTGATTTTTGTATCCATTTAATTTATTATGTATATAACATTTTGTTTGAATGATTGATTAGGATTCCATGTTAATAAAATAAAATAAAAATAATCAATGTATATTTTATTTACAAGATTGTTATATTTACTTAATATTTTTGGCTGGATTTTTTTTGGTATATGATTTAAGAATGAAAGTTTTATCTAATAATTCAAAACCGGAGTAGCTCAAATGGTAAATTCAATTTGCAGAATTTTCGGGTTCGAATCCTGGCTTCGATAATTGATTTTTTTTATTAATAATATTTTCTCCTTTCCTTTTTTTGTTGTGGTTACATTTCCTCCTTTCTTTTACTCACTACGTTTTTGTTGATAAAGTCCTAACAAATTCACATATTTGTGTTGGAAGAATTTCAAATCTATATAGAAAATGTTAATGAAAAAATATATATCTAATGTGATTTTCATTTTTTAAAAGATAAGATAAAATTTATAGTTTTATTTCATAAGATAGAAATGAATTTGTATGTACGAAAGTTTGCTTTTGGTATCCGTTTAAATTATTATGTATATAACGTTTTGTTTGAATGATTGATTAGGATTCCATGTTAATAAAATAAAATAAAAATAATCAATGTATATTTTATTTACGAGATTGTTATATGTACTTAATATTTTTTTGGCTGGATTTTTTTTGGTATATTATTTAAGAATGAGAATTTTATCTAATATACCAAAACCGTAGTAGCTCAAATGGTAAATTCAATTTGCAGAATTTTTGGGTTCAAAGCCTGGCTGCGGTAATTGATTTTGTTTATTAATAATATTTTCTCCTTTTTTTTTGTGGTTACATTTCCTCCTTTCTTTTACTCACTGCATTTTTGTTGATAAAGTCTAAAAAAATTCACATATTTGTGTTGGAAGAATTTCAAATCTATATAGAAAATGTTAATGAAAAAATATATATCTAATATGATTTTCATTTTTTAAAAGATAAGATAAAATTTATATTTTCATTTCATAAGATAGAAATGAATTTGTATGTATGGAAGTTTGATTTTGGTATCCATTTAATTAATTCTGTATATAACATTTTGTTTGAATGATTGATTAGGATTCCATGTAAATAAAATAAAACTAAAATAATCAATGTATATTTTATCTACGAGATTTTTATATTTACTAAATTTTTTTTTGGCTGGATTTTTTTTGGTATATGATTTAAGAATGAAAGTTTTATCTAATAATTCAAAACTGCATTAGCTCAAATGGTAAATTCAATTTGCACAATTTTCGGGTTCGAATCCTGGCTTCGATATATGATTTTTTTTATTAATAATATTTTCTCCTTTCCTTTTTTTGTTGTGGTTACATTTCCTCCTTTCTTTTACTCACTACGTTTTTGTTGATAAAGTCTAAACAAATTCACATATTTGTGTTGGAAAAATTTCAAATCTATTTAGAAAATGTTAATGAAAAATTATATATCTAATGTGATTTTCATTTTTTAAAAGATAAGATAAAATTTATATTTTTATTTCATAAGATAGAAATGAATTTGTATGTACGGAAGTTTGCTTTTGGTATCCGTTTAAATTATTATGTATATAACGTTTTGTTTAATGATTGATTAGGATTCCATGTTAATAAAAATAATCAATGTATATTTTATTTACGAGATTTTTATATTTACTTAATATTTTTTTGGCTGGATTTTGTTTGGTATATTATTTAAGAATGAGAATTTTATCTAATATACCAAAACCGTAGTAGCTCAAATGGTAAATTCAATTTGCAGAATTTTCGAGTTCGAATCATGGCTTCGATAATTGATTTTTTTTATTAATAATATTTTCTCCTTTCCTTTTTTTGTTGTGGTTACATTTCCTCCTTTCTTTTACTCACTATATTTTTGTTGATAAAGTCTAAACAAATTCACATATTTGTGTTGGAAGAATTTCAAATCTATATAGAAAATGTTAATGAAAAAATATATATCTAATGTGATTTTCATTTTTTAAAAGATAAGATAAAATTTATAGTTTTATTTCATAAGATAGAAATGAATTTGTATGTACGGAAGTTTGCTTTTGGTATCCGTTTAAATTATTATGAATATAACGTTTTGTTTGAATGATTGATTAGGATTCCATGTTAATAAAATAAAATAAAAATAATCAATGTATATTTTATTTACGATATTGTTATATTTACTTAATATTTTTTTGGCTGGATTTTGTTTGGTATATTATTTAAGAATGAGAATTTTATCTAATATACAAAAACCATAGTAGCTGAAATGGTAAATTCAATTTGCAGAATTTTCGGGTTCGAAGCCTGGCTGCGGTAATTGATTTTGGTTATTAATAATATTTTCTCTTTTTTTTTTTTTTTTGTGGTTACATTTCCTCCTTTCTATTACTCACTGCATTTTTGTTGATAATGTCTAAACAAATTCACATATTTGTGTTGGAAGAATTCCAAATCTATATAGAAAATGTTAATGAAAAAATATATATCTAATATGATTTTCATTTTTTAAAATATAAGATAAAATTTATATTTTCATTTCATAAGATAGAAATGAATTTGTATGTATGGAAGTTTGATTTTGGCATCCATTTAATTTATTCTGTATATAACATTTTGTTTGAATGATTGATTAGGATTCCATGTTAATAAAATAAAATTAAAATAATCAATGTATATTTTATTTACGAGATTGTTATATTTACTTAATATTTTTTTGGCTGGATTTTTTTTGGTATATGATTTAAGAATGAAAGTTTTATCTAATAATTCAAAACCGCAGTAGCTCAAATGGTAAATTCAATTTGCAGAGTTTTCGGGTTCGAATCCTGGCTTCGATAATTGATTTTTTTTATTAATAATATTTTCTCCTTTCCTTTTTTTGTTGTGGTTACATTTCCTCCTTTCTTTTACTCACTATGTTTTTGTTGATAAAGTCTAAACAAATTCACATATTTGTGTTGGAAGAATTTCAAATCTATATAGAAAATGTTAATGAAAAAATATATATCTCATGTGATTTTCATTTTTTAAAAGATAAGATAAAATTTATATTTTCATTACATAAGATAGAAATGAATTTGTGTGTATGGAAGTTTTCTTTTGATATCCATTTAATTTATTCTGTATATAACATTTTGTTTGAATGATTGATTAGGATTCCATGTTAATAAAATAAAATAAAAATAATCAATGTATATTTTATTTACGAGATTGTTATATTTACTTAATATTTTTTTGGCTGGATTTTTTTTGGTATATGATTTAAGAATGAAAGTTTTATCTAATAATTCAAAACTGCATTAGCTCAAATGGTAAATTCAATTTGCACAATTTTCGGGTTCGAATCCTGGCTTCGATATATGATTTTTTTTATTAATAATATTTTCTCCTTTCCTTTTTTTGTTGTGGTTACATTTCCTCCTTTCTTTTACTCACTACGTTTTTGTTGATAAAGTCTAAACAAATTCACATATTTGTGTTGGAAAAATTTCAAATCTATTTAGAAAATGTTAATGAAAAAATATATATCTGATGTGATTTTCATTTTTTAAAAGATAAGATAAAATTTATATTTTTATTTCATAAGATAGAAATGAATTTGTATGTACGGAAGTTTGCTTTTGGTATCCGTTTAAATTATTATGTATATAACATTTTGTTTAATGATTGATTAGGATTCCATGTTAATAAAAATAATCAATGTATATTTTATTTACGAGATTGTTATATTTACTTAATATTTTTTTGGCTGGATTTTGTTTGGTATATTATTTAAGAATGAGAATTTTATCTAATATACCAAAACCGTAGTAGCTCAAATGGTAAATTCAATTTGCAGAATTTTCGAGTTCGAATCCTGGCTTCGATAATTGATTTTTTTTATTAATAATATTTTCTCCTTTCCTTTTTTTGTTGTGGTTACATTTCCTCCTTTCTTTTACTCACTATGTTTTTGTTGATAAAGTCTAAACAAATTCACATATTTGTGTTGGAAGAATTTCAAATCTATATAGAAAATGTTAATGAAAAAATATATATCTAATGTGATTTTCATTTTTTAAAAGATAAGATAAAATTTATAGTTTTATTTCATAAGATAGAAATGAATTTGTATGTACGGAAGTTTGCTTTGTGTATCCGTTTAAATTATTATGAATATAACGTTTTGTTTGAATGATTGATTAGGATTCCATGTTAATAAAATAAAATAAATATAATCAATGTATATTTTATTTACGATATTGTTATATTTACTTAATATTTTTTTGGCTGGATTTTGTTTGGTATATTATTTAAGAATGAGAATTTTATCTAATATACCAAAACCGTAGTAGCTGAAATGGTAAATTCAATTTGCAGAATTTTCGGGTTCGAAGCCTGGCTGCGGTAATTGATTTTGGTTATTAATAATATTTTCTCTTTTATTTTTTTTTTGTTGTGGTTACATTTCCTCCTTTCTATTACTCACTGCATTTTTGTTGATAAAGTCTAAACAAATTCACATATTTGTGTTGGAAGAATTCCAAATCTATATAGAAAATGTTAATGAAAAAATATATATCTAATATGATTTTCATTTTTTAAAATATAAGATAAAATTTATATTTTCATTTCATAAGATAGAAATGAATTTGTATGTATGGAAGTTTGATTTTGGCATCCATTTAATTTATTCTGTATATAACATTTTGTTTGAATGATTGATTAGGATTCCATGTTAATAAAATAAAATAAAAATAATCAATGTATATTTTATTTACGAGATTGTTATATTTACTTAATATTTTTTTGGCTGGATTTTGTGTGGTATATTATTTAAGAATGAGAATTTTATCTAATATACCAAAACCGTAGTAGCTCAAATGGTAAATTCAATTTGCAGAATTTTCGGGTTCGAATCTTGGCTTCGATAATTGATTTTTTTTATTAATAATATTTTCTCCTTTCCTTTTTTTGTTGTGGTTACATTTCCTCCTTTCTTTTACTCACTACGTTTTTTTTGATAAAGTCTAAACAAATTTACATATTTGTGTTGGAAGAATTTCAAATCTATATAGAAAATGTTAATGAAAAAATATATATCTAATGTGATTTTCATTTTTTAAAAGATAAGATAAAATTTATATTTTTATTTCATAAGATAGAAATGAATTTGTATGTACGGTAGTTTGCTTTTGGTATCCGTTTAAATTATTATGTATATAACGTTTTGTTTGAATGATTGATTAGGATTCCATGTTAATAAAATAAAATAAAAATAATCAATGTATATTTTATTTACGAGATTGTTATATTTACTTAATATTTTGTTGGCTGGATTTTGTTTGGTATATTATTTAAGAATGAGAATTTTATCTAATATACAAAAACCGTAGTAGCTCAAATGGTAAATTCAATTTGCAGAATTTTCGGGTTCGAATCCTGGCTGCGGTAATTGATTTTGTTTATTAATAATATTTTCTCCTTTCTTTTTTTTTTTGTGGTTACATTTCCTCCTTTCTTTTACTCACTGCATTTTTGTTGATAAAGTCTAAACAAATTCACATATTTGTGTTGGAAGAATTTCAAATCTATATAGAAAATGTTAATGAAAAAATATATACCTAATGTGATTTTCATTTTTTAAAAGATAAGATAAAATTTATATTTTCATTTCATAAGATAGAAATGAATTTGTATGTATGGAAGTTTGATTTTGGTATCCATTTAATTTATTCTGTATATAACATTTTGTTTGAATGATTGATTAGGATTCCATGTTAATAAAATAAAATAAAAATAATCAATGTATATTTTATTTACGAGATTTTTATATTTACTTAATATTTTTTTGGCTGGATTTTTTTTGGTATATGATTTAAGAATGAAAGTTTTATCTAATAATTCAAAACCGCAGTAGCTCAAATGGTAAATTCAATTTGCAGAATTTTCGGGTTCGAATCCTGGCTTCGATCATTGATTTTTTTTATTAATAATATTTTCTCCTTTCCTTTTTTTGTTGTGGTTACATTTCCTCCTTTCTTTTACTCACTACGTTTTTGTTGATAAAGTCTAAACAAATTCACATATTTGTGTTGGAAGAATTTCAAATCTATATAGAAAATGTTAATGAAAAAATATATATCTAATGTGATTTTCATTTTTTAAAAGATAAGATAAAATTTATATTTTTATTTCATAAGATAGAAATGAATTTGTATGTACGGTAGTTTGCTTTTGGCATCCGTTTAAATTATTATGTATATAACGTTTTGTTTGAATGATTGATTAGGATTCCATGTTAATAAAATAAAATAAAAATAATCAATGTATATTTTATTTACGAGATTGTTATATTTACTTAATATTTTGTTGGCTGGATTTTGTTTGGTATATTATTTAAGAATGAGAATTTTATCTAATATACAAAAACCGTAGTAGCTCAAATGGTAAATTCAATTTGCAGAATTTTCGGGTTCGAAGCTTGGCTGCGGTAATTGATTTTGTTTATTAATAATATTTTCTCCTTTCTTTTTTTTGTTGTGGTTACATTTCCTCCTTTCTTTTACTCACTGCATTTTTGTTGATAAAGTCTAAACAAATTCACATATTTGTGTTGGAAGAATTTAAAATCTATATAGAAAATGTTAATGAAAAAATATATATCTAATGTGATTTTCATTTTTTAAAAGATAAGATAAAATTTATATTTTCATTTCATAAGTTAGAAATTAATTTGTATGTATGGAAGTTTGCTTTTGGTATCCGTTTAAATTATTATGTATATAACGTTTTGTTTGAATGATTGATTAGGATTCCATGTTAATAAAATAAAATTAAAATAATCAATGTATATTTTATTTACGAGATTGTTATATTTATTAAATATTTTTTTGGCTGGATTTTTTTTGGCATATGATTTAAGAATGAAATTTTTATCTAATATACCAAAACCGCAGTAGCTCAAATGGTAAATTCAATTTGCAGAATTTTCGGGTTCGAATCCTGGCTTCGATCATTGATTTTTTTTATTAATAATATTTTCTCCTTTCCTTTTTTTGTTGTGGTTACATTTCCTCCTTTCTTTTACTCACTACGTTTTTGTTGATAAAGTCTAAACAAATTCACATATTTGTGTTGGAAGAATTTCAAATCTATATAGAAAATGTTAATGAAAAAATATATATCTAATGTGATTTTCATTTTTTAAAAGATAAGATAAAATTTATATTTTTATTTCATAAGATAGAAATGAATTTGTATGTACGGTAGTTTGCTTTTGGCATCCGTTTAAATTATTATGTATATAACGTTTTGTTTGAATGATTGATTAGGATTCCATGTTAATAAAATAAAATAAAAATAATCAATGTATATTTTATTTACGAGATTGTTATATTTACTTAATATTTTGTTGGCTGGATTTTGTTTGGTATATTATTTAAGAATGAGAATTTTATCTAATATACAAAAACCGTAGTAGCTCAAATGGTAAATTCAATTTGTAGAATTTTCGGGTTCGAAGCTTGGCTGCGGTAATTGATTTTGTTTATTAATAATATTTTCTCCTTTCTTTTTTTTGTTGTGGTTACATTTCCTCCTTTCTTTTACTCACTGCATTTTTGTTGATAAAGTCTAAACAAATTCACATATTTGTGTTGGAAGAATTTAAAATCTATATAGAAAATGTTAATGAAAAAATATATATCTAATGTGATTTTCATTTTTTAAAATATAAGATAAAATTTATATTTTCATTTCATAAGTTAGAAATTAATTTGTATGTATGGAAGTTTGCTTTTGGTATCCGTTTAAATTATTATGTATATAACGTTTTGTTTGAATGATTGATTAGGATTCCATGTTAATAAAATAAAATTAAAATAATCAATGTATATTTTATTTACGAGATTGTTATATTTATTAAATATTTTTTTGGCTGGATTTTTTTTGGCATATGATTTAAGAATGAAATTTTTATCTAATATACCAAAACCGCAGTAGCTCAAATGGTAAATTCAATTTGCAGAATTTTCGGGTTCGAATCCTGGCTTCGATCATTGATTTTTTTTATTAATAATATTTTCTCCTTTCCTTTTTTTGTTGTGGTTACATTTCCTCCTTTCTTTTACTCACTACGTTTTTGTTGATAAAGTCTAAACAAATTCACATATTTGTGTTGGAAGAATTTCAAATCTATATAGAAAATGTTAATGAAAAAATATATATCTAATGTGATTTTCATTTTTTAAAAGATAAGATAAAATTTATATTTTTATTTCATAAGATAGAAATGAATTTGTATGTACGGTAGTTTGCTTTTGGCATCCGTTTAAATTATTATGTATATAACGTTTTGTTTGAATGATTGATTAGGATTCCATGTTAATAAAATAAAATAAAAATAATCAATGTATATTTTATTTACGAGATTGTTATATTTACTTAATATTTTGTTGGCTGGATTTTGTTTGGTATATTATTTAAGAATGAGAATTTTATCTAATATACAAAAACCGTAGTAGCTCAAATGGTAAATTCAATTTGTAGAATTTTCGGGTTCGAAGCTTGGCTGCGGTAATTGATTTTGTTTATTAATAATATTTTCTCCTTTCTTTTTTTTGTTGTGGTTACATTTCCTCCTTTCTTTTACTCACTGCATTTTTGTTGATAAAGTCTAAACAAATTCACATATTTGTGTTGGAAGAATTTAAAATCTATATAGAAAATGTTAATGAAAAAATATATATCTAATGTGATTTTCATTTTTTAAAATATAAGATAAAATTTATATTTTCATTTCATAAGTTAGAAATTAATTTGTATGTATGGAAGTTTGCTTTTGGTATCCGTTTAAATTATTATGTATATAACGTTTTGTTTGAATGATTGATTAGGATTCCATGTTAATAAAATAAAATTAAAATAATCAATGTATATTTTATTTACGAGATTGTTATATTTATTAAATATTTTTTTGGCTGGATTTTTTTTGGCATATGATTTAAGAATGAAATTTTTATCTAATATACCAAAACCGCAGTAGCTCAAATGGTAAATTCAATTTGCAGAATTTCCGGGTTCGAATCCTGGCTGCGGTAATTGATTTTTTTTATTAATAATATTTTATCCTTTCTTTTTTTTGTGGTTACATTTCTTCCTTTCTTTTACTAACTACGTTTTTGTTGATAAAGTCTAAACAAATTCACATATTTGTGTTGAAAGAATTTCAAATCTATATAGAAAATGTTAATGAAAAAATATATATCTAATGTGATTTTCATTTTTTAAAAGATAAGATAAAATTTATATTTTCATTTCATAAGATAGAAATGAATTTGTATGTATGGAAGTTTGATTTTGGTATCCATTTAATTTATTCTGTATATAACATTTTGTTTGAATGATTGATTAGGATTCCATGTTAATAAAATAAAATAAAAATAATCAATGTATATTTTATTTACGAGATTCTTATATTTACTTAATATTTTTTTGGCAGGATTTTTTTTGATATATGATTTAAGAATGAAAGTTTTATCTAATAATTCAAAACCGCAGTAGCTCAAATGGTAAATTCAATTTGCAGAATTTTCAGTTTCGAATCCTGGTTTCGATAATTGATTTTTTTTATTAATAATATTTTCTCCTTTACTTTTTTTGTTGTGGTTACATTTCCTCCTTTCTTTTAATCACTACGTTATTGTTGATAAAGTCTAAACAAATTCACATATTTGTGTTGGAAGAATTTCAAATCTATATAGAAAATGTTAATGAAAAATATATATCTAATGTGATTTTCATTTTTTAAAAGATAAGATAAAATTTATAGTTTTATTTCATAAGATAGAAATGAATTTGTATGTACGGAAGTTTGCTTTTGGTATCCGTTTAAATTATTATGTATATAACATTTTGTTTGAATGATTGATTAGGATTCCATGTTAACAAAATAAAATAAAAATAATCAATGTATATTTTATTTACGAGATTGTTATATTTACTTAATATTTTTTTGGCTGGATTTTGTTTGGTATATTATTTAAGAATGAGAATTTTATCTAATATACCAAAACCGTAGTAGCTCAAATGGTGAATTCAATTTGCAGAATTTTCGGGTTCGAATCCTGGCTTCGATAATTGATTTTTTTTATTAATAATATTTTCTCCTTTCCTTTTTTTGTTGTGGTTACATTTCCTCCTTTCTTTTACTCACTATGTTTTTGTTGATAAAGTCTAAACAAATTCACATATTTGTGTTGGAAGACTTTTAAATCTATATAGAAAATGTTAATGAAAAAATATATATCTCATGTGATTTTCATTTTTTAAAAGATAAGATAAAATTTATATTTTCATTTCATAAGATAGAAATGAATTTGTATGTATGGAAGTTTGATTTTGGTATCCATTTAATTTATTCTGTATATAACATTTTGTTTGAATGATTGATTAGGATTCCATGTTAATAAAATAAAATTAAAATAATCAATGTATATTTTATTTACGAGATTGTTATATTTACTTAATATTTTTTTGGCTGGATTTTTTTTGGTATATGATTTAAGAATGAAAGTTTTATCTAATAATTCAAAACCGCAGTAGCTCAAATGGTAAATTCAATTTGCAGAATTTTCGGGTTCGAATCCTGGCTTCGATCATTGATTTTTTTTATTAATAATATTTTCTCCTTTCCTTTTTTTGTTGTGGTTACATTTCCTCCTTTCTTTTACTCACTACGTTTTTGTTGATAAAGTCTAAACAAATTCACATATTTGTGTTGGAAGAATTTAAAATCTATATAGAAAATGTTAATGAAAAAATATATATCTAATGTGATTTTAATTTTTTAAAAGATAAGATAAAATTTATATTTTCATTTCATAAGTTAGAAATTAATTTGTATGTATGGAAGTTTGCTTTTGGTATCCGTTTAAATTATTATGTATATAACGTTTTGTTTGAATGATTGATTAGGATTCCATGTTAATAAAATAAAATTAAAATAATCAATGTATATTTTATTTACGAGATTGTTATATTTATTAAATATTTTTTTGGCTGGATTTTTTTTGGCATATGATTTAAGAATGAAATTTTTATCTAATATACCAAAACCGCAGTAGCTCAAATGGTAAATTCAATTTGCAGAATTTCCGGGTTCGAATCCTGGCTGCGATAATTGATTTTTTTTATTAATAATATTTTATCCTTTCTTTTTTTTGTGGTTACATTTCTTCCTTTCTTTTACTAACTACGTTTTTGTTGATAAAGTCTAAACAAATTCACATATTTGTGTTGAAAGAATTTCAAATCTATATAGAAAATGTTAATGAAAAAATATATATCTAATGTGATTTTCATTTTTTAAAAGATAAGATAAAATTTATATTTTCATTTCATAAGATAGAAATGAATTTGTATGTATGGAAGTTTGATTTTGGTATCCATTTAATTTATTCTGTATATAACATTTTGTTTGAATGATTGATTAGGATTCCATGTTAATAAAATAAAATAAAAATAATCAATGTATATTTTATTTACGAGATTCTTATATTTACTTAATATTTTTTTGGCAGGATTTTTTTTGATATATGATTTAAGAATGAAAGTTTTATCTAATAATTCAAAACCGCAGTAGCTCAAATGGTAAATTCAATTTGCAGAATTTTCAGTTTCGAATCCTGGTTTCGATAATTGATTTTTTTTATTAATAATATTTTCTCCTTTACTTTTTTTGTTGTGGTTACATTTCCTCCTTTCTTTTAATCACTACGTTATTGTTGATAAAGTCTAAACAAATTCACATATTTGTGTTGGAAGAATTTCAAATCTATATAGAAAATGTTAATGAAAAATATATATCTAATGTGATTTTCATTTTTTAAAAGATAAGATAAAATTTATAGTTTTATTTCATAAGATAGAAATGAATTTGTATGTACGGAAGTTTGCTTTTGGTATCCGTTTAAATTATTATGTATATAACATTTTGTTTGAATGATTGATTAGGATTCCATGTTAATAAAATAAAATAAAAATAATCAATGTATATTTTATTTACGAGATTGTTATATTTACTTAATATTTTTTTGGCTGGATTTTGTTTGGTATATTATTTAAGAATGAGAATTTTATCTAATATACCAAAACCGTAGTAGCTCAAATGGTGAATTCAATTTGCAGAATTTTCGGGTTCGAATCCTGGCTTCGATAATTGATTTTTTTTATTAATAATATTTTCTCCTTTCCTTTTTTTGTTGTGGTTACATTTCCTCCTTTCTTTTACTCACTACGTTTTTGTTGATAAAGTCTAAACAAATTCACATATTTGTGTTGGAAGAATTTCAAATCTATATAGAAAATGTTAATGAAAAAATATATATCTAATGTGATTTTCATTTTTTAAAAGATAAGATAAAATTTATATTTTCATTTCATAAGATAGAAATGAATTTGTATGTATGGAAGTTTGATTTTGGTATCCATTTAATTTATTCTGTATATAACATTTTGTTTGAATGATTGATTAGGATTCCATGTTAATAAAATAAAATAAAAATAATCAATGTATATTTTATTTACGAGATTCTTATATTTACTTAATATTTTTTTGGCAGGATTTTTTTTTATATATGATTTAAGAATGAAAGTTTTATCTAATAATTCAAAACCGCAGTAGCTCAAATGGTAAATTCAATTTGCAGAATTTTCAGTTTCGAATCCTGGTTTCGATAATTGATTTTTTTTATTAATAATATTTTCTCCTTTACTTTTTTTGTTGTGGTTACATTTCCTCCTTTCTTTTAATCACTACGTTATTGTTGATAAAGTCTAAACAAATTCACATATTTGTGTTGGAAGAATTTCAAATCTATATAGAAAATGTTAATGAAAAATATATATCTAATGTGATTTTCATTTTTTAAAAGATAAGATAAAATTTATAGTTTTATTTCATAAGATAGAAATGAGTTTGTATGTACGGTAGTTTGCTTTTGGTATCCGTTTAAATTATTATGTATATAACGTTTTGTTTGAATGATTGATTAGGATTCCATGTTAATAAAATAAAATAAAAATAATCAATGTATATTTTATTTACGAGATTGTTATATTTACTTAATATTTTGTTGGCTGGATTTTGTTTGGTATATTATTTAAGAATGAGAATTTTATCTAATATACAAAAACCGTAGTAGCTCAAATGGTAAATTCAATTTGCAGAATTTTCGGGTTCGAAGCCTGGCTGCGGTAATTGATTTTGTTTATTAATAATATTTTCTCCATTCTTTTTTTTTTGTTGTGGTTACATTTCCTCCTTTCTTTTACTCACTACATTTTTGTTAATAAAGTCTAAACAAATTCACATATTTGTGTTGGAAGAATTTCAAATCTATATAGAAAATGTTAATGAAAAAATATATATCTCATGTGATTTTCATTTTTTAAAAGATAAGATAAAATTTATATTTTCATTTCATAAGATAGAAATGAATTTGTATGTATGGAAGTTTGATTTTGGTATCCATTTAATTTATTCTGTATATAACATTTTGTTTGAATGATTGATTAGGATTCCATGTTAATAAAATAAAATTAAAATAATCAATGTATATTTTATTTACGAGATTGTTATATTTACTTAATATTTTTTTGGCTGGATTTTTTTTTGGTATATGATTTAAGAATGAAAGTTTTATCTAATAATTCAAAACCGCAGTAGCTCAAATGGTAAATTCAATTTGCAGAATTTTCGGGTTCGAATCCTGGCTTCGATCATTGATTTTTTTTATTAATAATATTTTCTCCTTTCCTTTTTTTGTTGTGGTTACATTTCCTCCTTTCTTTTACTCACTACGTTTTTGTTGATAAAGTCTAAACAAATTCACATATTTGTGTTGGAAGAATTTCAAATCTATATAGAAAATGTTAATGAAAAAATATATATCTAATGTGATTTTCATTTTTTAAAAGATAAGATAAAATTTATATTTTTATTTCATAAGATAGAAATGAATTTGTATGTACGGTAGTTTGCTTTTGGTATCCGTTTAAATTATTATGTATATAACGTTTTGTTTGAATGATTGATTAGGATTCCATGTTAATAAAATAAAATAAAAATAATCAATGTATATTTTATTTACGAGATTGTTATATTTACTTAATATTTTGTTGGCTGGATTTTGTTTGGTATATTATTTAAGAATGAGAATTTTATCTAATATACAAAAACCGTAGTAGCTCAAATGGTAAATTCAATTTGCAGAATTTTCGGGTTCGAAGCCTGGCTGCGGTAATTGATTTTGTTTATTAATAATATTTTCTCCATTCTTTTTTTTTTGTTGTGGTTACATTTCCTCCTTTCTTTTACTCACTACATTTTTGTTAATAAAGTCTAAACAAATTCACATATTTGTGTTGGAAGAATTTCAAATCTATATAGAAAATGTTAATGAAAAAATATATATCTAATATGATTTTCATTTTTTAAAAGATAAGATAAAATTTATATTTTCATTTCATAAAATAGAAATGAATTTGTATGTATGGAATTTGATTTTGGTATCCATTTAATTTATTATGTATATAACATTTTGTTTGAATGATTGATTAGGATTCCATGTTAATAAAATAAAATTAAAATAATCAATGTATATTTTATTTACGAGATTGTTATATTTACTTAATATTTTTTTGGCTGGATTTTTTTTTGGTATATGATTTAAGAATGAAAGTTTTATCTAATAATTCAAAACGCAGTAGCTCAAATGGTAAATTCAATTTGCAGAATTTTCGGGTTTGAATCCTGACTTCGATAATTGATTTTTTTATTAATAATATTTTCTCCTTTCCTTTTTTTGTTGTGGTTACATTTCCTCCTTTCTTTTACTCACTACGTTTTTGTTGATAAAGTCTAAACAAATTCACATATTTGTGTTGGAAGAATTTCAAATCTATATAGAAAATGTTAATGAAAAAATATATATCTAATGTGATTTTCATTTTTTAAAAGATAAGATAAAATTTATATTTTTATTTCATAAGATAGAAATGAATTTGTATGTACGGTAGTTTGCTTTTGGTATCCGTTTAAATTATTATGTATATAACGTTTTGTTTGAATGATTGATTAGGATTCCATGTTAATAAAATAAAATAAAAATAATCAATGTATATTTTATTTACGAGATTGTTATATTTACTTAATATTTTGTTGGCTGGATTTTGTTTGGTATATTATTTAAGAATGAGAATTTTATCTAATATACTAAAACCATAGTAGCTCAAATGGTAAATTCAATTTGCAGAATTTTCGGGTTCGAAGCCTGGCTGCGGTAATTGATTTTGTTTATTAATAATATTTTCTCCTTTCTTTTTTTTGTTGTGGTTACATTTCCTCCTTTCTTTTACTCACTGCATTTTTGTTGATAAAGTCTAAACAAATTCACATATTTGTGTTGGAAGAATTTCAAATCTATATAGAAAATGTTAATGAAAAAATATATACCTAATGTGATTTTCATTTTTTAAAAGATAAGATAAAATTTATATTTTCATTCATAAGATAGAAATGAATTTGTATGTACGGAAGTTTGCATTTGGTATCCGTTTAAATTATTATGTATATAATGTTTTGTTAGAATGATTGATTAGGATTCCATGTTAATAAAATAAAATTAAAATAATCAATGTATATTTTATTTACGAGATTGTTATATTTATTTAATATTTTTTTGGCTAGATTTTTTTTGGCATATGATTTAACAATGAAAGTTTTATCTAATATACCAAACCCGCAGTAGCTCAAATGGTAAATTCCATTTGCAGAATTTCCGGGTTCGAATCCTGGCTGCGGTAATTGATTTTTTTTATTAATAATATTTTATCCTTTCTTTTTTTTGTGGTTACATTTCTTCCTTACTTTTACTAACTACGTTTTTTTTGATAAAGTCTAAACAAATTCACATATTTGTATTGAAAGAATTTCAAATCTATATAGAAAATGTTAATGAAAAAATATATATCTAATGTAATTTTCATTTTTTAAAAGATAAGATAAAATTTATATTTTCATTTCATAAGATAGAAATGAATTTGTATGTATGGAAATTTGATTTTGGTATCCATTTAATTTATTCTGTATATAACATTTTGTTTGAATGATTGATTAGGATTCCATGTTAATAAAATAAAATAAAAATAATCAATGTATATTTTATTTACGAGATTGTTATATTTACTTAATATTTTGTTGGCTGGATTTTTATTGGTATATGATTTAAGAATGAAAGTTTTAGCTAATAATTCAAAACCATAGTAGCTCAAATGGTAAATTCAATTTGCAGAATTTTCGGGTTCGAAGCCTGGCTGCGGTAATTGATTTTGTTTAATAATAATATTTTCTCCTTTCCTTTTTTTGTTGTGGTTACATTTCCTCCTTTCTTTTACTCACTACGTTTTTGTTGATAAAGTCTAAACAAATTCACATATTTGTGTTGGAAGAATTTCAAATCTATATAGAAAATGTTAATGAAAAAATATATATCTAATGTGATTTTCATTTTTTAAAAGATAAGATAAAATTTATATTTTTATTTCATAAGATAGAAATGAATTTGTATGTACGGTAGTTTGCTTTTGGTATCCGTTTAAATTATTATGTATATAACGTTTTGTTTGAATGATTGATTAGGATTCCATGTTAATAAAATAAAATAAAAATAATCAATGTATATTTTATTTACGAGATTGTTATATTTACTTAATATTTTGTTGGCTGGATTTTGTTTGGTATATTATTTAAGAATGAGAATTTTATCTAATATACAAAAACCGTAGTAGCTCAAATGGTAAATTCAATTTGCAGAATTTTCGGGTTCGAAGCCTGGCTGCGGTAATTGATTTTGTTTATTAATAATATTTTCTCCATTCTTTTTTTTTTGTTGTGGTTACATTTCCTCCTTTCTTTTACTCACTACATTTTTGTTAATAAAGTCTAAACAAATTCACATATTTGTGTTGGAAGAATTTCAAATCTATATAGAAAATGTTAATGAAAAAATATATATCTAATATGATTTTCATTTTTTAAAAGATAAGATAAAATTTATATTTTCATTTCATAAAATAGAAATGAATTTGTATGTATGGAATTTGATTTTGGTATCCATTTAATTTATTATGTATATAACATTTTGTTTGAATGATTGATTAGGATTCCATGTTAATAAAATAAAATTAAAATAATCAATGTATATTTTATTTACGAGATTGTTATATTTACTTAATATTTTTTTGGCTGGATTTTTTTTTGGTATATGATTTAAGAATGAAAGTTTTATCTAATAATTCAAAACGCAGTAGCTCAAATGGTAAATTCAATTTGCAGAATTTTCGGGTTTGAATCCTGACTTCGATAATTGATTTTTTTATTAATAATATTTTCTCCTTTCCTTTTTTTGTTGTGGTTACATTTCCTCCTTTCTTTTACTCACTACGTTTTTGTTGATAAAGTCTAAACAAATTCACATATTTGTGTTGGAAGAATTTCAAATCTATATAGAAAATGTTAATGAAAAAATATATATCTAATGTGATTTTCATTTTTTAAAAGATAAGATAAAATTTATATTTTTATTTCATAAGATAGAAATGAATTTGTATGTACGGTAGTTTGCTTTTGGTATCCGTTTAAATTATTATGTATATAACGTTTTGTTTGAATGATTGATTAGGATTCCATGTTAATAAAATAAAATAAAAATAATCAATGTATATTTTATTTACGAGATTGTTATATTTACTTAATATTTTGTTGGCTGGATTTTGTTTGGTATATTATTTAAGAATGAGAATTTTATCTAATATACTAAAACCATAGTAGCTCAAATGGTAAATTCAATTTGCAGAATTTTCGGGTTCGAAGCCTGGCTGCGGTAATTGATTTTGTTTATTAATAATATTTTCTCCTTTCTTTTTTTTGTTGTGGTTACATTTCCTCCTTTCTTTTACTCACTGCATTTTTGTTGATAAAGTCTAAACAAATTCACATATTTGTGTTGGAAGAATTTCAAATCTATATAGAAAATGTTAATGAAAAAATATATACCTAATGTGATTTTCATTTTTTAAAAGATAAGATAAAATTTATATTTTCATTCATAAGATAGAAATGAATTTGTATGTACGGAAGTTTGCATTTGGTATCCGTTTAAATTATTATGTATATAATGTTTTGTTAGAATGATTGATTAGGATTCCATGTTAATAAAATAAAATTAAAATAATCAATGTATATTTTATTTACGAGATTGTTATATTTATTTAATATTTTTTTGGCTAGATTTTTTTTGGCATATGATTTAACAATGAAAGTTTTATCTAATATACCAAACCCGCAGTAGCTCAAATGGTAAATTCCATTTGCAGAATTTCCGGGTTCGAATCCTGGCTGCGGTAATTGATTTTTTTTATTAATAATATTTTATCCTTTCTTTTTTTTGTGGTTACATTTCTTCCTTACTTTTACTAACTACGTTTTTTTTGATAAAGTCTAAACAAATTCACATATTTGTATTGAAAGAATTTCAAATCTATATAGAAAATGTTAATGAAAAAATATATATCTAATGTAATTTTCATTTTTTAAAAGATAAGATAAAATTTATATTTTCATTTCATAAGATAGAAATGAATTTGTATGTATGGAAATTTGATTTTGGTATCCATTTAATTTATTCTGTATATAACATTTTGTTTGAATGATTGATTAGGATTCCATGTTAATAAAATAAAATAAAAATAATCAATGTATATTTTATTTACGAGATTGTTATATTTACTTAATATTTTGTTGGCTGGATTTTTATTGGTATATGATTTAAGAATGAAAGTTTTAGCTAATAATTCAAAACCATAGTAGCTCAAATGGTAAATTCAATTTGCAGAATTTTCGGGTTCGAAGCCTGGCTGCGGTAATTGATTTTGTTTAATAATAATATTTTCTCCTTTCCTTTTTTTGTTGTGGTTACATTTCCTCCTTTCTTTTACTCACTACGTTTTTGTTGATAAAGTCTAAACAAATTCACATATTTGTGTTGGAAGAATTTCAAATCTATATAGAAAATGTTAATGAAAAAATATATACCTAATGTGATTTTCATTTTTTAAAAGATAAGATAAAATTTATATTTGCATTCATAAGATAGAAATGAATTTGTATGTACGGAAGTTTGCTTTTGGTATCCGTTTAAATTATTATGTATATAATGTTTTGTTAGAATGATTGATTAGGATTCCATGTTAATAAAATAAAATTAAAATAATCAATGTATATTTTATTTACGAGATTGTTATATTTATTTAATATTTTTTTGGCTGGATTTTTTTTGGCATATGATTTAAAAATGAAAGTTTTATCTAATATACCAAACCCGCAGTAGCTCAAATGGTAAATTCAATTTGCAGAATTTCCGGGTTCGAATCCTGGCTGCGGTAATTGATTTTTTTTATTAATAATATTTTATCCTTTCTTTTTTTTGTGGTTACATTTCTTCCTTTCTTTTACTAACTACGTTTTTGTTGATAAAGTCTAAACAAATTCACATATTTGTGTTGAAAGAATTTCAAATCTATATAGAAAATGTTAATGAAAAAATATATAGCTAATGTGATTTTCATTTTTTAAAAGATAAGATAAAAATTTATATTTTCATTTCATAAGATAGAAATGAATTTGTATGTATGGAAGTTTGATTGTGGTATCCATTTAATTTATTCTGTATATAACATTTTGTTTGAATGATTGATTAGGATTCCATGTTAATAAAATAAAATAAAAATAATCAATGTATATTTTATTTACGAGATTGTTATATTTACTTAATATTTTTTTGGCTGGATTTTTTTTGGTATATGATTTAAGAATGAAAGTTTTATCTAATAATTCAAAACCGCAGTAGCTCAAATGGTAAATTCAATTTGCAGAATTTTCGGTTTCGAATCCTGGTTTCGATAATTGATTTTTTTTATTAATAATATTTTCTCCTTTACTTTTTTTGTTGTGGTTACATTTCCTCCTTTCTTTTACTCACTACGTTTTTGTTGATAAAGTCTAAACAAATTCACATATTTGTGTTGGAAGAATTTCAAATCTATATAGAAAATGTTAATGAAAAAATATATATCTAATGTGATTTTCATTTTTTAAAAGATAAGATAAAATTTATAGTTTTATTTCATAAGATAGAAATGAATTTGTATGTACGGAAGTTTGCTTTTGGTATCCGTTTAAATTATTATGAATATAACGTTTTGTTTGAATGATTGATTAGGATTCCATGTTAATAAAATAAAATAAAAATAATCAATGTATATATTATTTACGAGATTGTTATATTTACTTAATATTTTTTTGGCTGGATTTTGTTTGGTATATTATTTAAGAATGAGAATTTTATCTAATATACCAAAACCGTAGTAGCTCAAATGGTAAATTCAATTTGCAGAATTTTCGGGTTCGAAGCCTGGCTGCGGTAATTGATTTTGTTTATTAATAATATTTTCTCCTTTCTTTTTTTTGTTGTGGTTACATTTCCTCCTTTCTTTTACTCACTGCATTTTTGTTGATAAAGTCTAAACAAATTCACATATTTGTGTTGGAAGAATTTCAAATCTATATAGAAAATGTTAATGAAAAAATATATATCTAATATGATTTTCATTTTTTAAAAGATAAGATAAAATTTATATTTTCATTTCATAAGATAGAAATGAATTTGTATGTATGGAAGTTTGATTTTGGTATCCATTTAATTTATTCTGTATATAACATTTTGTGTGAATGATTGATTAGGATTCCATGTTAATAAAATAAAATTAAAATAATCAATGTATATTTTATTTACGAGATTGTTATATTTACTTAATATTTTTTTGGCTGGATTTTTATTGGTATATGATTTAAGAATGAAAGTTTTAGCTAATAATTCAAAACCGCAGTAGCTCAAATGGTAAATTCAATTTGCAGAATTTTCGGGTTCGAATCCTGGCTTCGATAATTGATTTTTTTTTTTAATAATATTTTCTCCTTTCCTTTTTTTGTTGTGGTTACATTTCCTCCTTTCTTTTACTCACTACGTTTTTGTTGATAAAGTCTAAACAAATTCACATATTTGTGTTGGAAGAATTTCAAATCTATATAGAAAATGTTAATGAAAAAATATATATCTAATGTCATTTTCATTTTTTAAAAGATAAGATAAAATTTATATTTTTATTTCATAAGAAAGAAATGAATTTGTATGTACGGAAGTTTGCTTTTGGTATCCGTTTAAATTATCATGTATATAACGTTTTGTTTGAATGATTGATTAGGATTCCATGTTAATAAAATAAAATAAAAATAATCAATGTATATTTTATTTACGAAATTGTTATATTTACTTAATATTTTGTTGGCTGGATTTTGTTTGGTATATTATTTAAGAATGAGAATTTTATCTAATATACCAAAACCGTAGTAGCTCAAATGGTAAATTCAATTTGCAGAATTTTCGGGTTCGAAGCCTGGCTGCGGTAATTGATTTTGTTTATTAATAATATTTTCTCCTTTCTTTTTTTTGTTGTGGTTACATTTCCTCCTTTCTTTTACTCACTGCATTTTTGTTGATAATGTCTAAACAAATTCACATATTTGTGTTGGAAGAATTTCAAATTTATATAGAAAATGTTAATGAAAAAATATATAGCTAATGTGATTTTCATTTTTTAAAAGATAAGATAAAATTTATATTTTCATTTCATAAGATAGAAATGAATTTGTATGTATGGAAGTTTGATTGTGGTATCCATTTAATTTATTCTGTATATAACATTTTGTTTGAATGATTGATTAGGATTCCATGTTAATAAAATAAAATAAAAATAATCAATGTATATTTTATTTACGAGATTGTTATATTTACTTAATATTTTTTTGGCTGGATTTTTTTTGGTATATGATTTAAGAATGAAAGTTTTATCTAATAATTCAAAACCGCAGTAGCTCAAATGGTAAATTCAATTTGCAGAATTTTCGGTTTCGAATCCTGGTTTCGATAATTGATTTTTTTTATTAATAATATTTTCTCCTTTACTTTTTTTGTTGTGGTTACATTTCCTCCTTTCTTTTACTCACTACGTTTTTGTTGATAAAGTCTAAACAAATTCACATATTTGTGTTGGAAGAATTTCGAATCTATATAGAAAATGTTAATGAAAAAATATATATCTAATGTCATTTTCATTTTTTAAAAGATAAGATAAAATTTATAGTTTTATTTCATAAGATAGAAATGAATTTGTATGTACGGAAGTTTGCTTTTGGTATCCGTTTAAATTATTATGAATATAACGTTTTGTTTGAATGATTGATTAGGATTCCATGTTAATAAAATAAAATAAAAATAATCAATGTATATATTATTTACGAGATTGTTATATTTACTTAATATTTTTTTGGCTGGATTTTGTTTGGTATATTATTTAAGAATGAGAATTTTATCTAATATACCAAAACCGTAGTAGCTCAAATGGTAAATTCAATTTGCAGAATTTTCGGGTTCGAAGCCTGGCTGCGGTAATTGATTTTGTTTATTAATAATATTTTCTCCTTTCTTTTTTTTGTTGTGGTTACATTTCCTCCTTTCTTTTACTCACTGCATTTTTGTTGATAAAGTCTAAACAAATTCACATATTTGTGTTGGAAGAATTTCAAATCTATATAGAAAATGTTAATGAAAAAATATATATCTAATATGATTTTCATTTTTTAAAAGATAAGATAAAATTTATATTTTCATTTCATAAGATAGAAATGAATTTGTATGTATGGAAGTTTGATTTTTGTATCCATTTAATTTATTCTGTATATAACATTTTGTTTGAATGATTGATTAGGATTCCATGTTAATAAAATAAAATTAAAATAATCAATGTATATTTTATTTACGAGATTGTTATATTTACTTAATATTTTTTTGGCTGGATTTTTATTGGTATATGATTTAAGAATGAAAGTTTTAGCTAATAATTCAAAACCGCAGTAGCTCAAATGGTAAATTCAATTTGCAGAATTTTCGGGTTCGAATCCTGGCTTCGATAATTGATTTTTTTTTTTTAATAATATTTTCTCCTTTCCTTTTTTTGTTGTGGTTACATTTCCTCCTTTCTTTTACTCACTACGTTTTTGTTGATAAAGTCTAAACAAATTCACATATTTGTGTTGGAAGAATTTCAAATCTATATAGAAAATGTTAATGAAAAAATATATATCTAATGTCATTTTCATTTTTTAAAAGATAAGATAAAATTTATATTTTTATTTCATAAGAAAGAAATGAATTTGTATGTACGGAAGTTTGCTTTTGGTATCCGTTTAAATTATCATGTATATAACGTTTTGTTTGAATGATTGATTAGGATTCCATGTTAATAAAATAAAATAAAAATAATCAATGTATATTTTATTTACGAAATTGTTATATTTACTTAATATTTTTTTGGCTGGATTTTGTTTGGTATATTATTTAAGAATGAGAATTTTATCTAATATACCAAAACCGTAGTAGCTCAAATGGTAAATTCAATTTGCAGAATTTTCGGGTTCGAAGCCTGGCTGGGTAATTGATTTTGTTTATTAATAATATTTTCTCCTTTCTTTTTTTTGTTGTGGTTACATTTCCTCCTTTCTTTTACTCACTGCATTTTTGTTGATAATGTCTAAACAAATTCACATATTTGTGTTGGAAGAATTTCAAATCTATATAGAAAATGTTAATGAAAAAATATATACCTAATGTGATTTTCATTTTTTAAATGATAAGATAAAATTTATATTTTCATTCATAAGATAGAAATGAATTTGTATGTACGGAATTTTGCTTTTGGTATCCGTTGTAATTATTATGTATATAATGTTTTGTTAGAATGATTGATTAGGATTCCATGTTAATAAAATAAAATTAAAATAATCAATGTATATTTTATTTACGAGATTGTTATATTACTTAATATTTTTTTGACTGGATTTTTTTTGTTATATGATTTAAGAATGAAAATTTTATGTAATATGTCAAAACCGTAGTAGCTCAAATGGTAAATTCAATTTGCAGAATTTCCGGGTTCGATTCCTTGCTGCGGTTATTGATTTTTTTTATTAATAATATTTTCTCCTTTCTTTTTTTTTGTGGTTACATTTCCTCCTTTCTTTTACTCACTTCGTTTTTGTTAATAAAGTCTAAACAAATTCACATATTTGTGTTGGAAGAATTTAAAATATATATAGGAAATGTTAATGAAAAAATATATATCTAATGTGATTTTCATTTTTTAAAAGATAAGATAAAATTTATATTTTCATTTCATAAGATAGAAATGAATTTGTATGTATGGAAGTTTGCTTTTGGTATCCATTTAATTTATTCTATATATAACATTTTGTTTGAATGATTGATTAGGATTCCATGTTAATAAAATTAAATTAAAATAATCAATGTATATTTTATTTACGAGATTGTTATATTTGCTTAATATTTTTTGGCTGGATTTTTTTTTGTATATGATTTAAGAATGAAAATTTTATCTAATATATCAAAACCGCAGTAGCTTAAATGGTAAATTCAATTTGCAGAATTTCCAGGTTCGAATCCTGGCTGCGGTAATTGATTTTTTTTATTAATAATATTTTCTCCTTTATTTATCTTTTGTGGTTACATTTCCTTCTTTCTTTTACTCACTACATTTTTGTTAATAAAGTCTAAACAAATTCACATATTTGTGTTGGAAGAATTTCAAATCTATATAGAAAATGTTAATGAAAAAATATATATCTAATGTCAGTTTCATTTTTTAAAAGATAAGATAAAATTTATATTTTTATTTCATAAGATAGAAATGAATTTGTATGTACGGAAGTTTGCTTTTGGTATCCGTTTAAATTATTATGTATATAACGTTTTGTTTGAATGATTGATTAGGATTCCATGTTAATAAAATAAAATTAAAATAATCAGAGTATATTTTATTTACGAAATTGTTATATTTACTTAATATTTTTTTGGCTGGATTTTGTTTGGTATATTATTTAAGAATGAGAATTTTATCTAATATACCAAAACCGTAGTAGCTCAAATGGTAAATTCAATTTGCAGAATTTTCGGGTTCGAAGCCTGGCTGCGGTAATTGATTTTGTTTATTAATACTATTTTCTCCTTTCTTTTTTTTGTTGTGGTTACATTTCCTCCTTTCTTTTACTCACTACATTTTTGTTGATAATGTCTAAACAAATTCACATATTTGTGTTGCAAGAATTTAAAATCTATATAGGAAATGTTAATGAAAAAATATATATCTAATGTAATTTTCATTTTTTAAAAGATAAGATAAAATTTATATTTTCATTTCATAAGATAGAAATGAATTTGTGTGTACGGAAGTTTTCTTTTGATATCCATTTAATTTATTCGGTATATAACATTTTGTTAGAATGATTGATTAGGATTCCATGTTAATAAAATAAAATAAAAATAATCAATGTATATTTTATTTACGAGATTGTTATATTACTTAATATTTTTTTGACTGGATTTTTTTTGTTATATGATTTAAGAATGAAAATTTTATCTAATATTTCAAAACCGTAGTAGCTCAAATGGTAAATTCAATTTGCAGAATTTCCGGGTTCGATTCCTTGCTGCGGTTATTGATTTTTTTTATTAATAATATTTTCTCCTTTATTTTTTTTTGTGGTTACATTTCCATCTTTCTTTTACTCACTACGTTTTTTTTGATAAAGTCTAAACAAATTCACATATTTGTGTTGGAAGACTTTTAAATCTATATAGAAAATGTTAATGAAAAAATATATATCTCATGTGATTTTCATTTTTTAAAAGATAAGATAAAATTTATATTTTCATTTCATAAGATAGAAATGAATTTGTATGTATGGAAGTTTGATTTTGGTATCCATTTAATTTATTCTGTATATAACATTTTGTTTGAATGATTGATTAGGATTCCATGTTAATAAAATAAAATTAAAATAATCAATGTATATTTTATTTACGAGATTGTTATATTTGCTTAATATTTTTTGGCTGGATTTTTTTTGGTATATGATTTAAGAATGAAAATTTTATCTAATATATCAAAACCGCAGTAGCTCAAATGGTAAATTCAATTTGCAGAATTTCCAGGTTCGAATCCTGGCTGCGGTAATTGATTTTTTTTATTAATAATATTTTCTCCTTTATTTATCTTTTGTGGTTACATTTCCTTCTTTCTTTTACTCACTACGTTTTTGTTAATAAAGTCTAAACAAATTCACATATTTGTGTTGCAAAAATTTAAAATCTATATAGGAAATGTTAATGAAAAAATATATATCTAATGTGATTTTCATTTTTTAAAAGATAAGATAAAATTTATATTTTCATTACATAAGATAGAAATGAATTTGTGTGTATGGAAGTTTTCTTTTGATATCCATTTAATTTATTCGGTATATAACATTTTGTTAGAATGATTGATTAGGATTCCATGTTAATAAAATAAAATTAAAATAATCAATGTATATTTTATTTACGAGATTGTTATATTACTTAATATTTTTTTGGCTGGATTTTTTTTGTTAGATGATTTAAGAATGAAAATTTTATCTAATATGTCAAAACCGCAGTAGCTCAAATGGTAAATTCAATTTGTTGAATTTCCGGGTTCAAATCCTGGTTGCAGTAATTGATTCTTTTATTAATAATATTTTCTCCTTTCTTTTTTTTGTGGTTACATTTCCATCTTTCTTTTACTCACTACGTTTTTGTTGATAAAGTCTAAACAAATTCACAAATTTGTGTTGTAAGAATTTTAAATCTATATAGAAAATGTTAATAAAAAAATATATATCTAATGTGATTTTCATTTTTTAAAAGATAAGATAAAATTTATATTTTCATTTCATAAGATAGAAATGAATTTGTATGTATCGAAGTTTGCTTTTGGTATCCATTTAATTTATTCTGTATATAACATTTTGTTTGAATGATTGATTAGGATTCCATGTTAATAAAATAAAATTTAAATAATCAATGTATATTTTATTTACGAGATTGTTATATTTGCTTAATATTTTTTGGCTGGATTTTTTTTAGTATATGATTTAAGAATGAAAATTTTATCTAATATATCAAAACTGCACTAGCTCAAATGGTAAATTCAATTTGCAGAATTTCCAGCTTCAAATCCTGGCTGCGGTAATTGATTTTTTTTATTAATAATATTTTCTCCTTTCTTTATCTTTTGTGGTTACATTTCCTTCTTTCTTTTACTCACTACGTTTTTGTTAATAAAGTCTAAACAAATTCACATATTTGTGTTGCAAGAATTAAAAATCTATATAGGAAATGTTAATGAAAAAATATATATCTAATGTGATTTTCATTTTTTAAAAGATAAGATAAAATTTATATTTTCATTTCATAAGATAGAAATGAATTTGTGTGTATGGAAGTTTTCTTTTGATATCCATTTAATTTATTCGGTATATAACATTTTGTTAGAATGATTGATTAGGATTCCATGTTAATAAAATAAAATTAAAATAATCAATGTATATTTTATTTACGAGATTGTTATATTACTTAATATTTTTTTGGCTGGATTTTTTTTGTTAGATGATTTAAGAATGAAAATTTTATCTAATATGTCAAAACCGCAGTAGCTCAAATGGTAAATTCAATTTGTTGAATTTCCGGGTTCAAATCCTGGTTGTAGTAATTGATTCTTTTATTAATAATATTTTCTCCTTTCTTTTTTTTGTGGTTACATTTCCATCTTTCTTTTACTCACTACGTTTTTGTTGATAAAGTCTAAACAAATTCACATATTTGTGTTGGAAGAATTTTAAATCTATATAGAAAATGTTAATAAAAAAATATATATCTAATGTGATTTTCATTTTTTAAAAGATAAGATAAAATTTATATTTTCATTTCATAAGATAGAAATGAATTTGTATGTATCGAAGTTTGCTTTTGGTATCCATTTAATTTATTCTGTATAAAACATTTTGTTTGAATGATTGATTAGGATTCCATGTTAATAAAATAAAATTTAAATAATCAATGTATATTTTATTTACGAGATTGTTATATTTGCTAAATATTTTTTGGCTGGATTTTTTTTAGTATATGATTTAAGAATGAAAATTTTATCTAATATATCAAAACCGCAGTAGCTCAAATGGTAAATTCAATTTGTAGAATTTCCAGGTTTGAATCCTGGCTTCGGTAATTGATTTTTTTTATTAATAATATTTTCTCCTTTATTTATCTTTTGTGGTTACATTTCCTTCTTTCTTTTACTCACTACGTTTTTGTTAATAAAGTCTAAACAAATTCACATATTTGTGTTGCAAGAATTTAAAATCTATATAGGAAATGTTAATGAAAAAATATATATCTAATGTGATTTTCATTTTTTAAAAGATAAGATAAAATTTATATTTTCATTTCATAAGATTGAAATGAATTTGTGTGTATGGAAGTTTTCTTTTGATATCCATTTAATTTATTCGGTATATAACATTTTGTTAGAATGATTGATTAGGATTCCATGTTAATAAAATAAAATTAAAATAATCAATGTATATTTTATTTACGAGATTGTTATATTACTTAATATTTTTTTGGCTGGATTTTTTTTGTTAGATGATTTAAGAATGAAAATTTTATCTAATATGTCAAAACCGCAGTAGCTCAAATGGTAAATTCAATTTGCAGAATTTCTAGGTTCGAATCCTGGCTGCAGTAATTGATTTTTTTATTAATAATATTTTCTCCTTTCTTTTTTTTTTTGTGGTTACATTTCCATCTTTCTTTTACTCACTACGTTTTTATTGATAAAGTCTAAACAAATTCACATATTTGTGTTGGAAGAATTTTAAATCTATATAGAAAATGTTAATAAAAAAATATATATGTAATATGATTTTCATTTTCTAAAAGATAAGATAAAATTTATATTTTCATTTCATAAGATAGAAATGAATTTGTATGTATCAAAGTTTTCTTTTGGTATCCATTTAATTTATTCTGTATATAACATTTTGTTTGAATGATTGATTAGGAATCCATGTTAAAAAAATAAAATTTAAATAATCAATGTATATTTTATTTACGAGATTGTTATATTTGCTTAATATTTTTTGGCTGGATTTTTTTTAGTATATGATATAAGAATGAAAATTTTATCTAATATATCAAAACTGCAGTAGCTCAAATGGTAAATTCAATTTGCAGAATTTCCAGGTTCAAATCCTGGCTGCGGTAATTGATTTTTTTTATTAATAATATTTTCTCCTTTCTTTATCTTTTGTGGTTACATTTCCTTCTTTCTTTTACTCACTACGTTTTTGTTAATAAAGTCTAAACAAATTCACATATTTGTGTTGCAAGAATTAAAAATCTATATAGGAAATGTTAATGAAAAAATATATATCTAATGTGATTTTCATTTTTTAAAAGATAAGATAAAATTTATATTTTCATTTCATAAGATAGAAATGAATTTGTGTGTATGGAAGTTTTCTTTTGATATCCATTTAATTTATTCGGTATATAACATTTTGTTAGAATGATTGATTAGGATTCCATGTTAATAAAATAAAATTAAAATAATCAATGTATATTTTATTTACGAGATTGTTATATTACTTAATATTTTTTTGGCTGGATTTTTTTTGTTAGATGATTTAAGAATGAAAATTTTATCTAATATGTCAAAACCGCAGTAGCTCAAATGGTAAATTCAATTTGTTGAATTTCCGGGTTCAAATCCTGGTTGCAGTAATTGATTCTTTTATTAATAATATTTTCTCCTTTCTTTTTTTTGTGGTTACATTTCCATCTTTCTTTTACTCACTACGTTTTTGTTGATAAAGTCTAAACAAATTCACATATTTGTGTTGGAAGAATTTTAAATCTATATAGAAAATGTTAATAAAAAAATATATATCTAATGTGATTTTCATTTTTTAAAAGATAAGATAAAATTTATATTTTCATTTCATAAGATAGAAATGAATTTGTATGTATCGAAGTTTGCTTTTGGTATCCATTTAATTTATTCTGTATATAACATTTTGTTTGAATGATTGATTAGGATTCCATGTTAATAAAATAAAATTTAAATAATCAATGTATATTTTATTTACGAGATTGTTATATTTGCTTAATATTTTTTGGCTGGATTTTTTTTAGTATATGATTTAAGAATGAAAATTTTATCTAATATATCAAAACCGCAGTAGCTCAAATGGTAAATTCAATTTGCAGAATTTCCAGGTTCGAATCCTGGCTGCGGTAATTGATTTTTTTTATTAATAATATTTTCTCCTTTATTTATCTTTTGTGGTTACATTTCCTTCTTTCTTTTACTCACTACGTTTTTGTTAATAAAGTCTAAACAAATTCACATATTTGTGTTGCAAGAATTTAAAATCTATATAGGAAATGTTAATGAAAAAACATATATCTAATGTGATTTTCATTTTTTAAAAGATAAGATAAAATTTATATTTTCATTTCATAAGATAGAAATGAATTTGTGTGTATGGAAGTTTTCTTTTGATATCCATTTAATTTATTCGGTATATAACATTTTGTTAGAATGATTGATTAGGATTCCATGTTAATAAAATAAAATTAAAATAATCAATGTATATTTTATTTACGAGATTGTTATATTACTTAATATTTTTTTGGCTGGATTTTTTTTGTTAGATGATTTAAGAATGAAAATTTTATCTAATATGTCAAACCCGCAGTAGCTCAAATGGTAAATTCAATTTGCAGAATTTCTAGGTTCGAATCCTGGCTGCAGTAATTGATTTTTTTATTAATAATATTTTCTCCTTTCTTTTTTTTTTTGTGGTTACATTTCCATCTTTCTTTTACTCACTACGTTTTTATTGATAAAGTCTAAACAAATTCACATATTTGTGTTGGAAGAATTTTAAATCTATATAGAAAATGTTAATAAAAAAATATATATGTAATATGATTTTCATTTTCTAAAAGATAAGATAAAATTTATATTTTCATTTCATAAGATAGAAATGAATTTGTATGTATCAAAGTTTTCTTTTGGTATCCATTTAATTTATTCTGTATATAACATTTTGTTTGAATGATTGATTAGGAATCCATGTTAATAAAATAAAATTTAAATAATCAATGTATATTTTATTTACGAGATTGTTATATTTGCTTAATATTTTTTGGCTGGATTTTTTTTAGTATATGATATAAGAATGAAAATTTTATCTAATATATCAAAACTGCAGTAGCTCAAATGGTAAATTCAATTTGCAGAATTTCCAGGTTCAAATCCTGGCTGCGGTAATTGATTTTTTTTATTAATAATATTTTCTCCTTTCTTTATCTTTTGTGGTTACATTTCCTTCTTTCTTTTACTCACTACGTTTTTGTTAATAAAGTCTAAACAAATTCACATATTTGTGTTGCAAGAATTAAAAATCTATATAGGAAATGTTAATGAAAAAATATATATCTAATGTGATTTTCATTTTTTAAAAGATAAGATAAAATTTATATTTTCATTTCATAAGATAGAAATGAATTTGTGTGTATGGAAGTTTTCTTTTGATATCCATTTAATTTATTCGGTATATAACATTTTGTTAGAATGATTGATTAGGATTCCATGTTAATAAAATAAAATTAAAATAATCAATGTATATTTTATTTACGAGATTGTTATATTACTTAATATTTTTTTGGCTGGATTTTTTTTGTTAGATGATTTAAGAATGAAAATTTTATCTAATATGTCAAAACCGCAGTAGCTCAAATGGTAAATTCAATTTGTTGAATTTCCGGGTTCAAATCCTGGTTGCAGTAATTGATTCTTTTATTAATAATATTTTCTCCTTTCTTTTTTTTGTGGTTACATTTCCATCTTTCTTTTACTCACTACGTTTTTGTTGATAAAGTCTAAACAAATTCACATATTTGTGTTGGAAGAATTTTAAATCTATATAGAAAATGTTAATAAAAAAATATATATCTAATGTGATTTTCATTTTTTAAAAGATAAGATAAAATTTATATTTTCATTTCATAAGATAGAAATGAATTTGTATGTATCGAAGTTTGCTTTTGGTATCCATTTAATTTATTCTGTATATAACATTTTGTTTGAATGATTGATTAGGATTCCATGTTAATAAAATAAAATTTAAATAATCAATGTATATTTTATTTACGAGATTGTTATATTTGCTTAATATTTTTTGGCTGGATTTTTTTTAGTATATGATTTAAGAATGAAAATTTTATCTAATATATCAAAACCGCAGTAGCTCAAATGGTAAATTCAATTTGCAGAATTTCCAGGTTCGAATCCTGGCTGCGGTAATTGATTTTTTTTATTAATAATATTTTCTCCTTTATTTATCTTTTGTGGTTACATTTCCTTCTTTCTTTTACTCACTACGTTTTTGTTAATAAAGTCTAAACAAATTCACATATTTGTGTTGCAAGAATTTAAAATCTATATAGGAAATGTTAATGAAAAAACATATATCTAATGTGATTTTCATTTTTTAAAAGATAAGATAAAATTTATATTTTCATTTCATAAGATAGAAATGAATTTGTGTGTATGGAAGTTTTCTTTTGATATCCATTTAATTTATTCGGTATATAACATTTTGTTAGAATGATTGATTAGGATTCCATGTTAATAAAATAAAATTAAAATAATCAATGTATATTTTATTTACGAGATTGTTATATTACTTAATATTTTTTTGGCTGGATTTTTTTTGTTAGATGATTTAAGAATGAAAATTTTATCTAATATGTCAAACCCGCAGTAGCTCAAATGGTAAATTCAATTTGCAGAATTTCTAGGTTTGAATCCTTGCTGCAGTAATTGATTTTTTTATTAATAATATTTTCTCCTTTCTTTTTTTTTTTGTGGTTACATTTCCATCTTTCTTTTACTCACTACGTTTTTATTGATAAAGTCTAAACTAACTCACATATTTGTGTTGGAAGAATTTTAAATCTGTATAGAAAATGTTAATAAAAAAATATATATGTAATGTGATTTTCATTTTTTAAAAGATAAGATAAAATTTATATTTTCATTTCATAAGATAGAAATGAATTTGTATGTATCGAAGTTTGCTTTTGGTATCCATTTAATTTATTCTGTATATAACATTTTGTTTGAATGATTGATTAGGATTCCATGTTAATAAAATAAAATTTAAATAATCAATGTATATTTTATTTACGAGATTGTTATATTTGCTTAATATTTTTTGGCTGGATTTTTTTTAGTATATGATTTAAGAATGAAAATTTTATCTAATATATCAAAACCGCAGTAGCTCAAATGGTAAATTCAATTTGCAGAATTTCCAGGTTCGAATCCTGGCTGCGGTAATTGATTTTTTTTATTAATAATATTTTCTCCTTTATTTATCTTTTGTGGTTACATTTCCTTCTTTCTTTTACTCACTACGTTTTTGTTAATAAAGTCTAAACAAATTCACATATTTGTGTTGCAAGAATTTAAAATCTATATAGGAAATGTTAATGAAAAAATATATATCTAATGTGATTTTCATTTTTTAAAAGATAAGATAAAATTTATATTTTCATTTCATAAGATAGAAATGAATTTGTGTGTATGGAAGTTTTCTTTTGATATCCATTTAATTTATTCGGTATATAACATTTTGTTAGAATGATTGATTAGGATTCCATGTTAATAAAATAAAATTAAAATAATCAATGTATATTTTATTTACGAGATTGTTATATTACTTAATATTTTTTTGGCTGGATTTTTTTTGTAAGATGATTTAAGAATGAAAATTTTATCTAATATGTCAAAACCGCTGTAGCTCAAATGGTAAATTCAATTTGCAGAATTTCTAGGTTCGAATCCTGGCTGCAGTAATTGATTTTTTTATTAATAATATTTTCTCCTTTATTTTTTTTTGTGGTTACATTTCCATCTTTCTTTTACTCACTACGTTTTTATTTATAAAGTCTAAACAAATTCACATATTTGTGTTGGAAGAATTTTAAATCTATATAGAAAATGTTAATAAAAAAATATATATCTAATGTGATTTTCATTTTTTAAAAGATAAGATAAAATTTATATTTTCATTTCATAAGATAGAAATGAATTTGTATGTATCGAAGTTTGCTTTTGGTATCCATTTAATTTATTCTGTATATAACATTTTGTTTGAATGATTGATTAGGATTCCATGTTAATAAAATAAAATTAAAATAATCAATGTATATTTTATTTACGAGATTGTTATATTTGCTTAATAATTTTTGGATGGATTTTTTTTGGTATATGATTTAAGAATGACAATTTTATCTAATATATCAAAACCGCAGTAGCTCAAATGGTAAATTCAATTTGCAGAATTTCCAGGTTCGAATCCTGGCTGCGGTAATTGATTTTTTTTATTAATAATATTTTCTCCTTTATTTATCTTTTGTGGTTACATTTCCTTCTTTCTTTTATTCACTACGTTTTTGTTAATAAAGTCTAAACAAATTCACATATTTGTGTTGCAAGAATTTAAAATCTATATAGGAAATGTTAATGAAAAAATATATATCTAATGTGATTTTCATTTTTTAAAAGATAAGATAAAATTTATATTTTCATTTCATAAGATAGAAATGAATTTGTGTGTATGGAAGTTTTCTTTTGATATCCATTTAATTTATTCGGTATATAACATTTTGTTAGAATGATTGATTAGGATTCCATGTTAATAAAATAAAATTAAAATAATCAATGTATATTTTATTTACGAGATTGTTATATTACTTAATATTTTTTTGGCTGGATTTTTTTTGTTAGATGATTTAAGAATGAAAATTTTATCTAATATGTCAAAACCGCAGTAGCTCAAATGGTAAATTCAATTTGTTGAATTTCCGGGTTCAAATCCTGGTTGCAGTAATTGATTCTTTTATTAATAATATTTTCTCCTTTCTTTTTTTTGTGGTTACATTTCCATCTTTCTTTTACTCACTACGTTTTTGTTGATAAAGTCTAAACAAATTCACTTATTTGTGTTGTAAGAATTTTAAATCTATATAGAAAATGTTAATAAAAAAATATATATCTAATGTGATTTTCATTTTTTAAAAGATAAGATAAAATTTATATTTTCATTTCATAAGATAGAAATGAATTTGTATGTATCGAAGTTTTCTTTTGGTATCCATTTAATTTATTCTGTATATAACATTTTGTTTGAATGATTGATTAGGATTCCATGTTAATAAAATAAAATTTAAATAATCAATCTATATTTTATTTACGAGATTGTTATATTTGCTTAATATTTTTTGGCTGGATTTTTTTTAGTATATGATTTAAGAATGAAAATTTTATCTAATATATCAAAACCGCAGTAGCTCAAATGGTAAATTCAATTTGCAGAATTTCCAGGTTCGAATCCTGGCTGCGGTAATTGATTTTTTTTATTAATAATATTTTCTCCTTTATTTATCTTTTGTGGTTACATTTCCTTCTTTCTTTTACTCACTACGTTTTTGTTAATAAAGTCTAAACAAATTCACATATTTGTGTTGCAAGAATTTAAAATCTATATAGGAAATGTTAATGAAAAAATATATATCTAATGTGATTTTCATTTTTTAAAAGATAAGATAAAATTTATATTTTCATTTCATAAGATAGAAATGAATTTGTGTGTATGGAAGTTTTCTTTTGATATCCATTTAATTTATTCGGTATATAACATTTTGTTAGAATGATTGATTAGGATTCCATGTTAATAAAATAAAATTAAAATAATCAATGTATATTTTATTTACGAGATTGTTATATTACTTAATATTTTTTTGGCTGGATTTTTTTTGTAAGATGATTTAAGAATGAAAATTTTATCTAATATGTCAAAACCGCAGTAGCTCAAATGGTAAATTCAATTTGCAGAATTTCTAGGTTCGAATCCTGGCTGCAGTAATTGATTTTTTTTATTAATAATATTTTCTCCTTTCTTTATCTTTTGTGGTTACATTTCCTTCTTTCTTTTACTCACTACGTTTTTGTTAATAAAGTCTAAACAAATTCACATATTTGTGTTGCAAGAATTTAAAATCTATATAGGAAATGTTAATGAAAAAATATATATCTAATGTGATTTTCATTTTTTAAAAGATAAGATAAAATTTATATTTTCATTTCATAAGATAGAAATGAATTTCTGTGTATGGAAGTTTTCTTTTGATATCCATTTAATTTATTCGGTATATAACATTTTGTTAGAATGATTGATTAGGATTCCATGTTAATAAAATAAAATTAAAATAATCAATGTATATTTTATTTACGAGATTGTTATATTACTTAATATTTTTTTGGCTGGATTTTTTTTGTTAGATGATTTAAGAATGAAAATTTTATCTAATATGTCAAAACCGCAGTAGCTCAAATGGTAAATTCAATTTGTTGAATTTCCGGGTTCAAATCCTGGTTGCAGTAATTGATTCTTTTATTAATAATATTTTCTCCTTTCTTTTTTTTGTGGTTACATTTCCATCTTTCTTTTACTCACTACGTTTTTGTTGATAAAGTCTAAACAAATTCACATATTTGTGTTGTAAGAATTTTAAATCTATATAGAAAATGTTAATAAAAAAATATATATCTAATGTGATTTTCATTTTTTAAAAGATAAGATAAAATTTATATTTTCATTTCATAAGATAGAAATGAATTTGTATGTATCGAAGTTTGCTTTTGGTATCCATTTAATTTATTCTGTATATAACATTTTGTTTGAATGATTGATTAGGATTCCATGTTAATAAAATAAAATTAAAATAATCAATGTATATTTTATTTACGAGATTGTTATATTTGCTTAATAATTTTTGGATGGATTTTTTTTGGTATATGATTTAAGAATGACAATTTTATCTAATATATCAAAACCGCAGTAGCTCAAATGGTAAATTCAATTTGCAGAATTTCCAGGTTCGAATCCTGGCTGCGGTAATTGATTTTTTTTATTAATAATATTTTCTCCTTTATTTATCTTTTGTGGTTACATTTCCTTCTTTCTTTTACTCACTACGTTTTTGTTAATAAAGTCTAAACAAATTCACATATTTGTGTTGCAAGAATTTAAAATCTATATAGGAAATGTTAATGAAAAAATATATATCTAATGTGATTTTCATTTTTTAAAAGATAAGATAAAATTTATATTTTCATTTCATAAGATAGAAATGAATTTGTGTGTATGGAAGTTTTCTTTTGATATCCATTTAATTTATTCGGTATATAACATTTTGTTAGAATGATTGATTAGGATTCCATGTTAATAAAATAAAATTAAAATAATCAATGTATATTTTATTTACGAGATTGTTATATTACTTAATATTTTTTTGGCTGGATTTTTTTTGTTAGATGATTTAAGAATGAAAATTTTATCTAATATGTCAAAACCGCAGTAGCTCAAATGGTAAATTCAATTTGTTGAATTTCCGGGTTCAAATCCTGGTTGCAGTAATTGATTCTTTTATTAATAATATTTTCTCCTTTCTTTTTTTTGTGGTTACATTTCCATCTTTCTTTTACTCACTACGTTTTTGTTGATAAAGTCTAAACAAATTCACTTATTTGTGTTGTAAGAATTTTAAATCTATATAGAAAATGTTAATAAAAAAATATATATCTAATGTGATTTTCATTTTTTAAAAGATAAGATAAAATTTATATTTTCATTTCATAAGATAGAAATGAATTTGTATGTATCGAAGTTTTCTTTTGGTATCCATTTAATTTATTCTGTATATAACATTTTGTTTGAATGATTGATTAGGATTCCATGTTAATAAAATAAAATTTAAATAATCAATCTATATTTTATTTACGAGATTGTTATATTTGCTTAATATTTTTTGGCTGGATTTTTTTTAGTATATGATTTAAGAATGAAAATTTTATCTAATATATCAAAACCGCAGTAGCTCAAATGGTAAATTCAATTTGCAGAATTTCCAGGTTCGAATCCTGGCTGCGGTAATTGATTTTTTTTATTAATAATATTTTCTCCTTTATTTATCTTTTGTGGTTACATTTCCTTCTTTCTTTTACTCACTACGTTTTTGTTAATAAAGTCTAAACAAATTCACATATTTGTGTTGCAAGAATTTAAAATCTATATAGGAAATGTTAATGAAAAAATATATATCTAATGTGATTTTCATTTTTTAAAAGATAAGATAAAATTTATATTTTCATTTCATAAGATAGAAATGAATTTGTGTGTATGGAAGTTTTCTTTTGATATCCATTTAATTTATTCGGTATATAACATTTTGTTAGAATGATTGATTAGGATTCCATGTTAATAAAATAAAATAAAAATAATCAATGTATATTTTATTTACGAGATTGTTATATTACTTAATATTTTTTTGGCTGGATTTTTTTTGTAAGATGATTTAAGAATGAAAATTTTATCTAATATGTCAAAACCGCAGTAGCTCAAATGGTAAATTCAATTTGCAGAATTTCTAGGTTCGAATCCTGGCTGCAGTAATTGATTTTTTTATTAATAATATTTTCTCCTTTATTTTTTTTTGTGGTTACATTTCCATCTTTCTTTTACTCACTACGTTTTTATTTATAAAGTCTAAACAAATTCACATATTTGTGTTGGAAGAATTTTAAATCTATATAGAAAATGTTAATAAAAAAATATATATGTAATGTGATTTTCATTTTTTAAAAGATAAGATAAAATTTATATTTTCATTTCATAAGATAGAAATGAATTTGTATGTATCGAAGTTTGCTTTTGGTATCCATTTAATTTATTCTGTATATAACATTTTGTTTGAATGATTGATTAGGATTCCATGTTAATAAAATAAAATTTAAATAATCAATGTATATTTTATTTACGAGATTGTTATATTTGCTTAATATTTTTTGGCTGGATTTTTTTTAGTATATGATTTTAGAATGAAACTTTTATCTAATATATCAAAACTGCAGTAGCTCAAATGGTAAATTCAATTTGCAGAATTTCCAGGTTCGAATCCTGGCTGCGGTAATTGATTTTTTTTATTAATAATATTTTCTCCTTTCTTTATCTTTTGTGGTTACATTTCCTTCTTTCTTTTACTCACTACGTTTTTGTTAATAAAGTCTAAACAAATTCACATATTTGTGTTGCAAGAATTTAAAATCTATATAGGAAATGTTAATGAAAAAATATATATCTAATGTGATTTTCATTTTTTAAAAGATAAGATAAAATTTATATTTTCATTTCATAAGATAGAAATGAATTTGTGTGTATGGAAGTTTTCTTTTGATATCCATTTAATTTATTCGGTATATAACATTTTGTTAGAATGATTGATTAGGATTCCATGTTAATAAAATAAAATTAAAATAATCAATGTATATTTTATTTACAAGATTGTTATATTACTTAATATTTTTTTGGCTGGATTTTTTTTGTTAGATGATTTAAGAATGAAAATTTTATCTAATATGTCAAAACCGCAGTAGCTCAAATGGTAAATTCAATTTGTTGAATTTCCGGGTTCAAATCCTGGTTGCAGTAATTGATTCTTTTATTAATAATATTTTCTCCTTTCTTTTTTTTGTGGTTACATTTCCATCTTTCTTTTACTCACTACGTTTTTGTTGATAAAGTCTAAACAAATTCACTTATTTGTGTTGTAAGAATTTTAAATCTATATAGAAAATGTTAATAAAAAAATATATATCTAATGTGATTTTCATTTTTTAAAAGATAAGATAAAATTTATATTTTCATTTCATAAGATAGAAATGAATTTGTATGTATCGAAGTTTGCTTTTGGTATCCATTTAATTTATTCTGTATATAACATTTTGTTTGAATGATTGATTAGGATTCCATGTTAATAAAATAAAATTTAAATAATCAATGTATATTTTATTTACGAGATTGTTATATTTGCTTAATATTTTTTGGCTGGATTTTTTTTAGTATATGATTTAAGAATGAAAATTTTATCTAATATATCAAAACCGCAGTAGCTCAAATGGTAAATTCAATTTGCAGAATTTCCAGGTTCGAATCCTGGCTGCGGTAATTGATTTTTTTTATTAATAATATTTTCTCCTTTATTTATCTTTTGTGGTTACATTTCCTTCTTTCTTTTACTCACTACGTTTTTGTTAATAAAGTCTAAACAAATTCACATATTTGTGTTGCAAGAATTTAAAATCTATATAGGAAATGTTAATGAAAAAATATATATCTAATGTGATTTTCATTTTTTAAAAGATAAGATAAAATTTATATTTTCATTTCATAAGATAGAAATGAATTTGTGTGTATGGAAGTTTTCTTTTGATATCCATTTAATTTATTCGGTATATAACATTTTGTTAGAATGATTGATTAGGATTCCATGTTAATAAAATAAAATTAAAATAATCAATGTATATTTTATTTACGAGATTGTTATATTACTTAATATTTTTTTGGCTGGATTTTTTTTGTAAGATGATTTAAGAATGAAAATTTTATCTAATATGTCAAAACCGCAGTAGCTCAAATGGTAAATTCAATTTGCAGAATTTCTAGGTTCGAATCCTGGCTGCAGTAATTGATTTTTTTTATTAATAATATTTTCTCCTTTCTTTATCTTTTGTGGTTACATTTCCTTCTTTCTTTTACTCACTACGTTTTTGTTAATAAAGTCTAAACAAATTCACATATTTGTGTTGCAAGAATTTAAAATCTATATAGGAAATGTTAATGAAAAAATATATATCTAATGTGATTTTCATTTTTTAAAAGATAAGATAAAATTTATATTTTCATTTCATAAGATAGAAATGAATTTGTGTGTATGGAAGTTTTCTTTTGATATCCATTTAATTTATTCGGTATATAACATTTTGTTAGAATGATTGATTAGGATTCCATGTTAATAAAATAAAATTAAAATAATCAATGTATATTTTATTTACGAGATTGTTATATTACTTAATATTTTTTTGGCTGGATTTTTTTTGTTAGATGATTTAAGAATGAAAATTTTATCTAATATGTCAAAACCGCAGTAGCTCAAATGGTAAATTCAATTTGTTGAATTTCCGGGTTCAAATCCTGGTTGCAGTAATTGATTCTTTTATTAATAATATTTTCTCCTTTATTTTTTTTTGTGGTTACATTTCCATCTTTCTTTTACTCACTACATTTTTGTTGATAAAGTCTAAACAAATTCACATATTTGTGTTGGAAGAATTTTAAATCTATATAGAAAATGTTAATAAAAAAATATATATGTAATGTGATTTTCATTTTTTAAAAGATAAGATAAAATTTATATTTTCATTTCATAAGATAGAAATGAATTTGTATGTATCGAAGTTTGCTTTTGGTATCCATTTAATTTATTCTGTATATAACATTTTGTTTGAATGATTGATTAGGATTCCATGTTAATGAAATAAAATTTAAATAATCAATGTATATTTTATTTACGAGATTGTTATATTTGCTTAATATTTTTTGGCTGGATTTTTTTTAGTATATGATTTAAGAATGAAAATTTTATCTAATATATCAAAACTGCACTAGCTCAAATGGTAAATTCAATTTGCAGAATTTCCAGGTTCAAATCCTGGCTGCGGTAATTGATTTTTTTTATTAATAATATTTTCTCCTTTCTTTATCTTTTGTGGTTACATTTCCTTCTTTCTTTTACTCACTACGTTTTTGTTAATAAAGTCTAAACAAATTCACATATTTGTGTTGCAAGAATTAAAAATCTATATAGGAAATGTTAATGAAAAAATATATATCTAATGTGATTTTCATTTTTTAAAAGATAAGATAAAATTTATATTTTCATTTCATAAGATAGAAATGAATTTGTGTGTATGGAAGTTTTCTTTTGATATCCATTTAATTTATTCGGTATATAACATTTTGTTAGAATGATTGATTAGGATTCCATGTTAATAAAATAAAATTAAAATAATCAATGTATATTTTATTTACGAGATTGTTATATTACTTAATATTTTTTTGGCTGGATTTTTTTTGTTAGATGATTTAAGAATGAAAATTTTATCTAATATGTCAAAACCGCAGTAGCTCAAATGGTAAATTCAATTTGCAGAATTTCTAGGTTCGAATCCTGGCTGCAGTAATTGATTTTTTTATTAATAATATTTTCTCCTTTCTTTTTTTTTTGTGGTTACATTTCCATCTTTCTTTTACTCACTACGTTTTTATTGATAAAGTCTAAACAAATTCACATATTTGTGTTGGAAGAATTTTAAATCTATATAGAAAATGTTAATAAAAATATATATATGTAATATGATTTTCATTTTCTAAAAGATAAGATAAAATTTATATTTTCATTTCATAAGATAGAAATGAATTTGTATGTATCGAAGTTTGCTTTTGGTATCCATTTAATTTATTCTGTATATAACATTTTGTTTGAATGATTGATTAGGAATCCATGTTAATAAAATAAAATTTAAATAATCAATGTATATTTTATTTACGAGATTGTTATATTTGCTTAATATTTTTTGGCTGGATTTTTTTTAGTATATGATTTAAGAATGAAAATTTTATCTAATATATCAAAACTGCAGTAGCTCAAATGGTAAATTCAATTTGCAGAATTTCCAGGTTCAAATCCTGGCTGCGGTAATTGATTTTTTTTATTAATAATATTTTCTCCTTTCTTTATCTTTTGTGGTTACATTTCCTTCTTTCTTTTACTCACTACGTTTTTGTTAATAAAGTCTAAACAAATTCACATATTTGTGTTGCAAGAATTAAAAATCTATATAGGAAATGTTAATGAAAAAATATATATCTAATGTGATTTTCATTTTTTAAAAGATAAGATAAAATTTATATTTTCATTTCATAAGATAGAAATGAATTTGTGTGTATGGAAGTTTTCTTTTGATATCCATTTAATTTATTCGGTATATAACATTTTGTTAGAATGATTGATTAGGATTCCATGTTAATAAAATAAAATTAAAATAATCAATGTATATTTTATTTACGAGATTGTTATATTACTTAATATTTTTTTGGCTGGATTTTTTTTGTTAGATGATTTAAGAATGAAAATTTTATCTAATATGTCAAAACCGCAGTAGCTCAAATGGTAAATTCAATTTGTTGAATTTCCGGGTTCAAATCCTGGTTGCAGTAATTGATTCTTTTATTAATAATATTTTCTCCTTTCTTTTTTTTGTGGTTACATTTCCATCTTTCTTTTACTCACTACGTTTTTGTTGATAAAGTCTAAACAAATTCACATATTTGTGTTGGAAGAATTTTAAATCTATATAGAAAATGTTAATAAAAAAATATATATCTAATGTGATTTTCATTTTTTAAAAGATAAGATAAAATTTATATTTTCGTTTCATAAGATAGAAATGAATTTGTATGTATCGAAGTTTGCTTTTGGTATCCATTTAATTTATTCTGTATATAACATTTTGTTTGAATGATTGATTAGGATTCCATGTTAATAAAATAAAATTTAAATAATCAATGTATATTTTATTTACGAGATTGTTATATTTGCTTAATATTTTTTGGCTGGATTTTTTTTAGTATATGATTTAAGTATGAAAATTTTATCTAATATATCAAAACCGCAGTAGCTCAAATGGTAAATTCAATTTGCAGAATTTCCAGGTTCGAATCCTGGCTGCGGTAATTGATTTTTTTTATTAATAATATTTTCTCCTTTATTTATCTTTTGTGGTTACATTTCCTTCTTTCTTTTACTCACTACGTTTTTGTTAATAAAGTCTAAACAAATTCACATATTTGTGTTGCAAGAATTTAAAATCTATATAGGAAATGTTAATGAAAAAACATATATCTAATGTGATTTTCATTTTTTAAAAGATAAGATAAAATTTATATTTTCATTTCATAAGATAGAAATGAATTTGTGTGTATGGAAGTTTTCTTTTGATATCCATTTAATTTATTCGGTATATAACATTTTGTTAGAATGATTGATTAGGATTCCATGTTAATAAAATAAAATTAAAATAATCAATGTATATTTTATTTACGAGATTGTTATATTACTTAATATTTTTTTGGCTGGATTTTTTTTGTTAGATGATTTAAGAATGAAAATTTTATCTAATATGTCAAACCCGCAGTAGCTCAAATGGTAAATTCAATTTGCAGAATTTATAGGTTCGAATCCTTGCTGCAGTAATTGATTTTTTTATTAATAATATTTTCTCCTTTCTTTTTTTTTTGTGGTTACATTTCCATCTTTCTTTTACTCACTACGTTTTTATTGATAAAGTCTAAACTAACTCACATATTTGTGTTGGAAGAATTTTAAATCTATATAGAAAATGTTAATAAAAAAATATATATGTAATGTGATTTTCATTTTTTAAAAGATAAGATAAAATTTATATTTTCATTTCATAAGATAGAAATGAATTTGTATGTATCGAAGTTTGCTTTTGGTATCCATTTAATTTATTCTGTATATAACATTTTGTTTGAATGATTGATTAGGATTCCATGTTAATAAAATAAAATTTAAATAATCAATGTATATTTTATTTACGAGATTGTTATATTTGCTTAATATTTTTTGGCTGGATTTTTTTTAGTATATGATTTAAGAATGAAAATTTTATCTAATATATCAAAACCGCAGTAGCTCAAATGGTAAATTCAATTTGTAGAATTTCCAGGTTCGAATCCTGGCTGCGGTAATTGATTTTTTTTATTAATAATATTTTCTCCTTTATTTATCTTTTGTGGTTACATTTCCTTCTTTCTTTTACTCACTACGTTTTTGTTAATAAAGTCTAAACAAATTCACATATTTCTGTTGCAAGAATTTAAAATCTATATAGGAAATGTTAATGAAAAAATATATATCTAATGTGATTTTCATTTTTTAAAAGATAAGATAAAATTTATATTTTCATTTCATAAGATAGAAATGAATTTGTGTGTATGGAAGTTTTCTTTTGATATCCATTTAATTTATTCGGTATATAACATTTTGTTAGAATGATTGATTAGGATTCCATGTTAATAAAATAAAATTAAAATAATCAATGTATATTTTATTTACGAGATTGTTATATTACTTAATATTTTTTTGGCTGGATTTTTTTTGTAAGATGATTTAAGAATGAAAATTTTATCTAATATGTCAAAACCGCAGTAGCTCAAATGGTAAATTCAATTTGCAGAATTTCTAGGTTCGAATCCTGGCTGCAGTAATTGATTTTTTTATTAATAATATTTTCTCCTTTATTTTTTTTTTGTGGTTACATTTCCATCTTTCTTTTACTCACTACGTTTTTATTTATAAAGTCTAAACAAATTCACATATTTGTGTTGGAAGAATTTTAAATCTATATAGAAAATGTTAATAAAAAAATATATATGTAATGTGATTTTCATTTTCTAAAAGATAAGATAAAATTTATATTTTCATTTCATAAGATAGAAATGAATTTGTATGTATCGAAGTTTGCTTTTGGTATCCATTTAATTTATTCTGTATATAACATTTTGTTTGAATGATTGATTAGGAATCCATGTTAATAAAATAAAATTTAAATAATCAATGTATATTTTATTTACGAGATTGTTATATTTGCTTAATATTTTTTGGCTGGATTTTTTTTAGTATATGATTTAAGAATGAAAATTTTATCTAATATATCAAAACTGCAGTAGCTCAAATGGTAAATTCAATTTGCAGAATTTCCAGGTTCAAATCCTGGCTGCGGTAATTGATTTTTTTTATTAATAATATTTTCTCCTTTCTTTATCTTTTGTGGTTACATTTCCTTCTTTCTTTTACTCACTACGTTTTTGTTAATAAAGTCTAAACAAATTCACATATTTGTGTTGCAAGAATTAAAAATCTATATAGGAAATGTTAATGAAAAAATATATATCTAATGTGATTTTCATTTTTTAAAAGATAAGATAAAATTTATATTTTCATTTCATAAGATAGAAATGAATTTGTGTGTATGGAAGTTTTCTTTTGATATCCATTTAATTTATTCGGTATATAACATTTTGTTAGAATGATTGATTAGGATTCCATGTTAATAAAATAAAATTAAAATAATCAATGTATATTTTATTTACGAGATTGTTATATTACTTAATATTTTTTTGGCTGGATTTTTTTTTGTTAGATGATTTAAGAATGAAAATTTTATCTAATATGTCAAAACCGCAGTAGCTCAAATGGTAAATTCAATTTGTTGAATTTCCGGGTTCAAATCCTGGTTGCAGTAATTGATTATTTTATTAATAATATTTTTCTCCTTTCTTTTTTTTGTGGTTACATTTCCATCTTTCTTTTACTCACTACGTTTTTGTTGATAAAGTCTAAACAAATTCACATATTTGTGTTGGAAGAATTTTAAATCTATATAGAAAATGTTAATAAAAAAATATATATCTAATGTGATTTTCATTTTTTAAAAGATAAGATAAAATTTATATTTTCGTTTCATAAGATAGAAATGAATTTGTATGTATCGAAGTTTGCTTTTGGTATCCATTTAATTTATTTTGTATATAACATTTTGTTTGAATGATTGATTAGGATTCCATGTTAATAAAATAAAATTTAAATAATCAATGTATATTTTATTTACGAGATTGTTATATTTGCTTAATATTTTTTGGCTGGATTTTTTTTAGTATATGATTTAAGAATGAAAATTTTATCTAATATATCAAAACCGCAGTAGCTCAAATGGTAAATTCAATTTGCAGAATTTCCAGGTTCGAATCCTGGCTGCGGTAATTGATTTTTTTTATTAATAATATTTTCTCCTTTATTTATCTTTTGTGGTTACATTTCCTTCTTTCTTTTACTCACTACGTTTTTGTTAATAAAGTCTAAACAAATTCACATATTTGTGTTGCAAGAATTTAAAATCTATATAGGAAATGTTAATGAAAAAACATATATCTAATGTGATTTTCATTTTTTAAAAGATAAGATAAAATTTATATTTTCATTTCATAAGATAGAAATGAATTTGTGTGTATGGAAGTTTTCTTTTGATATCCATTTAATTTATTCGGTATATAACATTTTGTTAGAATGATTGATTAGGATTCCATGTTAATAAAATAAAATTAAAATAATCAATGTATATTTTATTTACGAGATTGTTATATTACTTAATATTTTTTTGGCTGGATTTTTTTTGTTAGATGATTTAAGAATGAAAATTTTATCTAATATGTCAAACCCGCAGTAGCTCAAATGGTAAATTCAATTTGCAGAATTTCTAGGTTCGAATCCTTGCTGCAGTAATTGATTTTTTTATTAATAATATTTTCTCCTTTTTTTTTTTTTTGTGGTTACATTTCCATCTTTCTTTTACTCACTACGTTTTTATTGATAAAGTCAAAACTAACTCACATATTTGTGTTGGAAGAATTTTAAATCTATATAGAAAATGTTAATAAAAAAATATATATGTAATGTGATTTTCATTTTTTAAAAGATAAGATAAAATTTATATTTTCATTTCATAAGATAGAAATGAATTTGTATGTATCGAAGTTTGCTTTTGGTATCCATTTAATTTATTCTGTATATAACATTTTGTTTGAATGATTGATTAGGATTCCATGTTAATAAAATAAAATTTAAATAATCAATGTATATTTTATTTACGAGATTGTTATATTTGCTTAATATTTTTTGGCTGGATTTTTTTTAGTATATGATTTAAGAATGAAAATTTTATCTAATATATCAAAACCGCAGTAGCTCAAATGGTAAATTCAATTTGCAGAATTTCCAGGTTCGAATCCTGGCTGCGGTAATTGATTTTTTTTATTAATAATATTTTCTCCTTTATTTATCTTTTGTGGTTACATTTCCTTCTTTCTTTTACTCACTACGTTTTTGTTAATAAAGTCTAAACAAATTCACATATTTATGTTGCAAGAATTTAAAATCTATATAGGAAATGTTAATGAAAAAATATATATCTAATGTGATTTTCATTTTTTAAAAGATAAGATAAAATTTATATTTTCATTTCATAAGATAGAAATGAATTTGTGTGTATGGAAGTTTTCTTTTGATATCCATTTAATTTATTCGGTATATAACATTTTGTTAGAATGATTGATTAGGATTCCATGTTAATAAAATAAAATTAAAATAATCAATGTATATTTTATTTACGAGATTGTTATATTACTTAATATTTTTTTGGCTGGATTTTTTTTGTAAGATGATTTAAGAATGAAAATTTTATCTAATATGTCAAAACCGCAGTAGCTCAAATGGTAAATTCAATTTGCAGAATTTCTAGGTTCGAATCCTGGCTGCAGTAATTGATTTTTTTATTAATAATATTTTCTCCTTTATTTTTTTTTGTGGTTACATTTCCATCTTTCTTTTACTCACTACGTTTTTATTTATAAAGTCTAAACAAATTCACATATTTGTGTTGGAAGAATTTTAAATCTATATAGAAAATGTTAATAAAAAAATATATATGTAATGTGATTTTCATTTTCTAAAAGATAAGATAAAATTTATATTTTCATTTCATAAGATAGAAATGAATTTGTATGTATCGAAGTTTGCTTTTGGTATCCATTTAATTTATTCTGTATATAACATTTTGTTTGAATGATTGATTAGGAATCCATGTTAATAAAATAAAATTTAAATAATCAATGTATATTTTATTTACGAGATTGTTATATTTGCTTAATATTTTTTGGCTGGATTTTTTTTAGTATATGATTTAAGAATGAAAATTTTATCTAATATATCAAAACTGCAGTAGCTCAAATGGTAAATTCAATTTGCAGAATTTCCAGGTTCAAATCCTGGCTGCGGTAATTGATTTTTTTTATTAATAATATTTTCTCCTTTCTTTATCTTTTGTGGTTACATTTCCTTCTTTCTTTTACTCACTACGTTTTTGTTAATAAAGTCTAAACAAATTCACATATTTGTGTTGCAAGAATTAAAAATCTATATAGGAAATGTTAATGAAAAAATATATATCTAATGTGATTTTCATTTTTTAAAAGATAAGATAAAATTTATATTTTCATTTCATAAGATAGAAATGAATTTGTGTGTATGGAAGTTTTCTTTTGATATCCATTTAATTTATTCGGTATATAACATTTTGTTAGAATGATTGATTAGGATTCCATGTTAATAAAATAAAATTAAAATAATCAATGTATATTTTATTTACGAGATTGTTATATTACTTAATATTTTTTTGGCTGGATTTTTTTTGTTAGATGATTTAAGAATGAAAATTTTATCTAATATGTCAAAACCGCAGTAGCTCAAATGGTAAATTCAATTTGTTGAATTTCCGGGTTCAAATCCTGGTTGCAGTAATTGATTATTTTATTAATAATATTTTCTCCTTTCTTTTTTTTGTGGTTACATTTCCATCTTTCTTTTACTCACTACGTTTTTGTTGATAAAGTCTAAACAAATTCACATATTTGTGTTGGAAGAATTTTAAATCTATATAGAAAATGTTAATGAAAAAATATATATCTAATGTGATTTTCATTTTTTAAAAGATAAGATAAAATTTATATTTTCATTACATAAGATAGAAATGAATTTGTGTGTATGGAAGTTTTCTTTTGATATCCATTTAATTTATTCGGTATATAACATTTTGTGAGAATGATTGATTAGGATTCCATGTTAATAAAATAAAATTAAAATAATCAATGTATATTTTATTTACGAGATTGTTATATTACTTAATATTTTTTTGGCTGGATTTTTTTTGTTAGATGATTTAAGAATGAAAATTTTATCTAATATGTCAAACCCGCAGTAGCTCAAATGGTAAATTCAATTTGCAGAATTTCTAGGTTCGAATCCTTGCTGCAGTAATTGATTTTTTTATTAATAATATTTTCTCCTTTTTTTTTTTTTGAGGTTACATTTCCATCTTTCTTTTACTCACTACGTTTTTATTGATAAAGTCTAAACTAACTCACATATTTGTGTTGGAAGAATTTTAAATCTATATAGAAAATGTTAATAAAAAAATATATATGTAATGTGATTTTCATTTTTTAAAAGATAATCAATGTATATTTTATTTACGAGATTGTTATATTTGCTTAATATTTTTTGGCTGGATTTTTTTTAGTATATGATTTAAGAATGAAAATTTTATCTAATATATCAAAACCGCAGTAGCTCAAATGGTAAATTCAATTTGCAGAATTTCCAGGTTCGAATCCTGGCTGCGGTAATTGATTTTTTTTATTAATAATATTTTCTCCTTTATTTATCTTTTGTGGTTACATTTCCTTCTTTCTTTTACTCACTACGTTTTTGTTAATAAAGTCTAAACAAATTCACATATTTGTGTTGCAAGAATTTAAAATCTATATAGGAAATGTTAATGAAAAAACATATATCTAATGTGATTTTCATTTTTTAAAAGATAAGATAAAATTTATATTTTCATTTCATAAGATAGAAATGAATTTGTGTGTATGGAAGTTTTCTTTTGATATCCATTTAATTTATTCGGTATATAACATTTTGTTAGAATGATTGATTAGGATTCCATGTTAATAAAATAAAATTAAAATAATCAATGTATATTTTATTTACGAGATTGTTATATTACTTAATATTTTTTTGGCTGGATTTTTTTTGTTAGATGATTTAAGAATGAAAATTTTATCTAATATGTCAAACCCGCAGTAGCTCAAATGGTAAATTCAATTTGCAGAATTTCTAGGTTCGAATCCTTGCTGCAGTAATTGATTTTTTTATTAATAATATTTTCTCCTTTTTTTTTTTTGTGGTTACATTTCCATCTTTCTTTTACTCACTACGTTTTTATTGATAAAGTCTAAACTAACTCACATATTTGTGTTGGAAGAATTTTAAATCTATATAGAAAATGTTAATAAAAAAATATATATCTAATGTGATTTTCATTTTTTAAAAGATAAGATAAAATTTATATTTTCATTTCATAAGATAGAAATGAATTTGTATGTATCGAAGTTTGCTTTTGGTATCCATTTAATTTATTCTGTATATAACATTTTGTTTGAATGATTGATTAGGATTCCATGTTAATAAAATAAAATTTAAATAATCAATGTATATTTTATTTACGAGATTGTTATATTTGCTTAATATTTTTTGGCTGGATTTTTTTTAGTATATGATTTAAGAATGAAAATTTTATCTAATATATCAAAACTGCACTAGCTCAAATGGTAAATTCAATTTGCAGAATTTCCAGGTTCGAATCCTGGCTGCGGTAATTGATTTTTTTTATTAATAATATTTTCTCCTTTATTTATCTTTTGTGGTTACATTTCCTTCTTTCTTTTACTCACTACGTTTTTGTTAATAAAGTCTAAACAAATTCACATATTTGTGTTGCAAGAATTAAAAATCTATATAGGAAATGTTAATGAAAAAATATATATCTAATGTGATTTTCATTTTTTAAAAGATAAGATAAAATTTATATTTTCATTTCATAAGATAGAAATGAATTTGTGTGTATGGAAGTTTTCTTTTGATATCCATTTAATTTATTCGGTATATAACATTTTGTTAGAATGATTGATTAGGATTCCATGTTAATAAAATAAAATTAAAATAATCAATGTATATTTTATTTACGAGATTGTTATATTACTTAATATTTTTTTGGCTGGATTTTTTTTGTTAGATGATTTAAGAATGAAAATTTTATCTAATATGTCAAAACCGCAGTAGCTCAAATGGTAAATTCAATTTGTTGAATTTCCGGGTTCAAATCCTGGTTGCAGTAATTGATTATTTTATTAATAATATTTTCTCCTTTCTTTTTTTTGTGGTTACATTTCCATCTTTCTTTTACTCACTACGTTTTTGTTGATAAAGTCTAAACAAATTCACATATTTGTGTTGGAAGAATTTTAAATCTATATAGAAAATGTTAATGAAAAAATATATATCTAATGTGATTTTCATTTTTTAAAAGATAAGATAAAATTTATATTTTCATTACATAAGATAGAAATGAATTTGTGTGTATGGAAGTTTTCTTTTGATATCCATTTAATTTATTCGGTATATAACATTTTGTGAGAATGATTGATTAGGATTCCATGTTAATAAAATAAAATTAAAATAATCAATGTATATTTTATTTACGAGATTGTTATATTACTTAATATTTTTTTGGCTGGATTTTTTTTGTTAGATGATTTAAGAATGAAAATTTTATCTAATATGTCAAACCCGCAGTAGCTCAAATGGTAAATTCAATTTGCAGAATTTCTAGGTTCGAATCCTTGCTGCAGTAATTGATTTTTTTATTAATAATATTTTCTCCTTTTTTTTTTTTTGAGGTTACATTTCCATCTTTCTTTTACTCACTACGTTTTTATTGATAAAGTCTAAACTAACTCACATATTTGTGTTGGAAGAATTTTAAATCTATATAGAAAATGTTAATAAAAAAATATATATGTAATGTGATTTTCATTTTTTAAAAGATAATCAATGTATATTTTATTTACGAGATTGTTATATTTGCTTAATAATTTTTGGCTGGATTTTTTTTGGTATATGATTTAAGAATGACAATTTTATCTAATATATCAAAACCGCAGTAGCTCAAATGGTAAATTCAATTTGCAGAATTTCCAGGTTCGAATCCTGGCTGCGGTAATTGATTTTTTTTATTAATAATATTTTCTCCTTTATTTATCTTTTGTGGTTACATTTCCTTCTTTCTTTTACTCACTACGTTTTTGTTAATAAAGTCTAAACAAATTCACATATTTGTGTTGCAAGAATTTAAAATCTATATAGGAAATGTTAATGAAAAAATATATATCTAATGTGATTTTCATTTTTTAAAAGATAAGATAAAATTTATATTTTCATTTCATAAGATAGAAATGAATTTGTGTGTATGGAAGTTTTCTTTTGATATCCATTTAATTTATTCGGTATATAACATTTTGTTAGAATGATTGATTAGGATTCCATGTTAATAAAATAAAATTAAAATAATCAATGTATATTTTATTTACGAGATTGTTATATTACTTAATATTTTTTGGGCTGGATTTTTTTTGTTAGATGATTTAAGAATGAAAATTTTATCTAATATGTCAAAACCACAGTAGCTCAAATGGTAAATTCAATTTGTTGAATTTCCGGGTTCAAATCCTGGTTGCAGTAATTGATTCTTTTATTAATAATATTTTCTCCTTTCTTTTTTTTGTGGTTACATTTCCATCTTTCTTTTACTCACTACGTTTTTGTTGATAAAGTCTAAACAAATTCACATATTTGTGTTGTAAGAATTTTAAATCTATATAGAAAATGTTAATAAAAAAATATATATCTAATGTGATTTTCATTTTTTAAAAGATAAGATAAAATTTATATTTTCATTTCATAAGATAGAAATGAATTTGTATGTATCGAAGTTTGCTTTTGGTATCCATTTAATTTATTCTGTATATAACATTTTGTTTGAATGATTGATTAGGATTCCATGTTAATAAAATAAAATTAAAATAATCAATGTATATTTTATTTACGAGATTGTTATATTTGCTTAATAATTTTTGGCTGGATTTTTTTTGGTATATGATTTAAGAATGACAATTTTATCTAATATATCAAAACCGCAGTAGCTCAAATGGTAAATTCAATTTGCAGAATTTCCAGGTTCGAATCCTGGCTGCGGTAATTGATTTTTTTTATTAATAATATTTTCTCCTTTATTTATCTTTTGTGGTTACATTTCCTTCTTTCTTTTACTCACTACGTTTTTGTTAATAAAGTCTAAACAAATTCACATATTTGTGTTGCAAAAATTTAAAATCTATATAGGAAATGTTAATGAAAAAATATATATCTAATGTGATTTTCATTTTTTAAAAGATAAGATAAAATTTATATTTTCATTACATAAGATAGAAATGAATTTGTGTGTATGGAAGTTTTCTTTTGATATCCATTTAATTTATTCGGTATATAACATTTTGTTAGAATGATTGATTAGGATTCCATGTTAATAAAATAAAATTAAAATAATCAATGTATATTTTATTTACGAGATTGTTATATTACTTAATATTTTTTTGGCTGGATTTTTTTTGTAAGATGATTTAAGAATGAAAATTTTATCTAATATGTCAAAACCGCAGTAGCTCAAATGGTAAATTCAATTTGCAGAATTTCTAGGTTCGAATCCTGGCTGCAGTAATTGATTTTTTTATTAATAATATTTTCTCCTTTATTTTTTTTTGTGGTTACATTTCCATCTTTCTTTTACTCACTACGTTTTTATTTATAAAGTCTAAACAAATTCACATATTTGTGTTGGAAGAATTTTAAATCTATATAGAAAATGTTAATAAAAATATATATATGTAATGTGATTTTCATTTTTTAAAAGATAAGATAAAATTTATATTTTCATTTCATAAGATAGAAATGAATTTGTATGTATCGAAGTTTGCTTTTGGTATCCATTTAATTTATTCTGTATATAACATTTTGTTTGAATGATTGATTAGGATTCCATGTTGATAAAATAAAATTTAAATAATCAATGTATATTTTATTTACGAGATTGTTATATTTGCTTAATATTTTTTGGCTGGATTTTTTTTAGTATATGATTTAAGAATGAAACTTTTATCTAATATATCAAAACTGCAGTAGCTCAAATGGTAAATTCAATTTGCAGAATTTCCAGGTTCGAATCCTGGCTGCGGTAATTGATTTTTTTTATTAATAATATTTTCTCCTTTCTTTATCTTTTGTGGTTACATTTCCTTCTTTCTTTTACTCACTACGTTTTTGTTAATAAAGTCTAAACAAATTCACATATTTGTGTTGCAAGAATTAAAAATCTATATAGGAAATGTTAATGAAAAAATATATATCTAATGTGATTTTCATTTTTTAAAAGATAAGATAAAATTTATATTTTCATTTCATAAGATAGAAATGAATTTGTGTGTATGGAAGTTTTCTTTTGATATCCATTTAATTTATTCGGTATATAACATTTTGTTAGAATGATTGATTAGGATTCCATGTTAATAAAATAAAATTAAAATAATCAATGTATATTTTATTTACGAGATTGTTATATTACTTAATATTTTTTTGGCTGGATTTTTTTTGTTAGATGATTTAAGAATGAAAATTTTATCTAATATGTCAAAACCGCAGTAGCTCAAATGGTAAATTCAATTTGTTGAATTTCCGGGTTCAAATCCTGGTTGCAGTAATTGATTCTTTTATTAATAATATTTTCTCCTTTCTTTTTTTTGTGGTTACATTTCCATCTTTCTTTTACTCACTACGTTTTTGTTGATAAAGTCTAAACAAATTCACATATTTGTGTTGTAAGAATTTTAAATCTATATAGAAAATGTTAATAAAAAAATATATATCTAATGTGATTTTCATTTTTTAAAAGATAAGATAAAATTTATATTTTCATTTCATAAGATAGAAATGAATTTGTATGTATCGAAGTTTGCTTTTGGTATCCATTTAATTTATTCTGTATATAACATTTTGTTTGAATGATTGATTAGGATTCCATGTTAATAAAATAAAATTAAAATAATCAATGTATATTTTATTTACGAGATTGTTATATTTGCTTAATAATTTTTGGCTGGATTTTTTTTGGTATATGATTTAAGAATGACAATTTTATCTAATATATCAAAACCGCAGTAGCTCAAATGGTAAATTCAATTTGCAGAATTTCCAGGTTCGAATCCTGGCTGCGGTAATTGATTTTTTTTATTAATAATATTTTCTCCTTTATTTATCTTTTGTGGTTACATTTCCTTCTTTCTTTTACTCACTACGTTTTTGTTAATAAAGTCTAAACAAATTCACATATTTGTGTTGCAAAAATTTAAAATCTATATAGGAAATGTTAATGAAAAAATATATATCTAATGTGATTTTCATTTTTTAAAAGATAAGATAAAATTTATATTTTCATTACATAAGATAGAAATGAATTTGTGTGTATGGAAGTTTTCTTTTGATATCCATTTAATTTATTCGGTATATAACATTTTGTTAGAATGATTGATTAGGATTCCATGTTAATAAAATAAAATTAAATAATCAATGTATATTTTATTTACGAGATTGTTATATTACTTAATATTTTTTTGGCTGGATTTTTTTTGTTAGATGATTTAAGAATGAAAATTTTATCTAATATGTCAAAACCGCAGTAGCTCAAATGGTAAATTCAATTTGTTGAATTTCCGGGTTCAAATCCTGGTTGCAGTAATTGATTCTTTTATTAATAATATTTTCTTCTTTCTTTTTTTTGTGGTTACATTTCCATCTTTCTTTTACTCACTACGTTTTTGTTGATAAAGTCTAAACAAATTCACATATTTGTGTTGTAAGAATTTTAAATCTATATAGAAAATGTTAATAAAAAAATATATATCTAATGTGATTTTCATTTTTTAAAAGATAAGATAAAATTTATATTTTCATTTCATAAGATAGAAATGAATTTGTATGTATCGAAGTTTGCTTTTGGTATCCATTTAATTTATTCTGTATATAACATTTTGTTTGAATGATTGATTAGGATTCCATGTTAATAAAATAAAATTTAAATAATCAATGTATATTTTATTTATGAGATTGTTATATTTGCTTAATATTTTTTGGCTGGATTTTTTTTAGTATATGATTTAAGAATGAAAATTTTATCTAATATATCAAAACTGCACTAGCTCAAATGGTAAATTCAATTTGCAGAATTTCCAGGTTCAAATCCTGGCTGCGGTAATTGATTTTTTTTATTAATAATATTTTCTCCTTTCTTTATCTTTTGTGGTTACATTTCCTTCTTTCTTTTACTCACTACGTTTTTGTTAATAAAGTCTAAACAAATTCACATATTTGTGTTGCAAGAATTAAAAATCTATATAGGAAATGTTAATGAAAAAATATATATCTAATGTGATTTTCATTTTTTAAAAGATAAGATAAAATTTATATTTTCATTTCATAAGATAGAAATGAATTTGTGTGTATGGAAGTTTTCTTTTGATATCCATTTAATTTATTCGGTATATAACATTTTGTTAGAATGATTGATTAGGATTCCATGTTAATAAAATAAAATTAAAATAATCAATGTATATTTTATTTACGAGATTGTTATATTACTTAATATTTTTTTGGCTGGATTTTTTTTGTTAGATGATTTAAGAATGAAAATTTTATCTAATATGTCAAAACCGCAGTAGCTCAAATGGTAAATTCAATTTGTTGAATTTCCGGGTTCAAATCCTGGTTGTAGTAATTGATTCTTTTATTAATAATATTTTCTCCTTTCTTTTTTTTGTGGTTACATTTCCATCTTTCTTTTACTCACTACGTTTTTGTTGATAAAGTCTAAACAAATTCACATATTTGTGTTGGAAGAATTTTAAATCTATATAGAAAATGTTAATAAAAAAATATATATCTAATGTGATTTTCATTTTTTAAAAGATAAGATAAAATTTATATTTTCATTTCATAAGATAGAAATGAATTTGTATGTATCGAAGTTTGCTTTTGGTATCCATTTAATTTATTCTGTATAAAACATTTTGTTTGAATGATTGATTAGGATTCCATGTTAATAAAATAAAATTTAAATAATCAATGTATATTTTATTTACGAGATTGTTATATTTGCTAAATATTTTTTGGCTGGATTTTTTTTAGTATATGATTTAAGAATGAAAATTTTATCTAATATATCAAAACCGCAGTAGCTCAAATGGTAAATTCAATTTGTAGAATTTCCAGGTTTGAATCCTGGCTGCGGTAATTGATTTTTTTTATTAATAATATTTTCTCCTTTATTTATCTTTTGTGGTTACATTTCCTTCTTTCTTTTACTCACTACGTTTTTGTTAATAAAGTCTAAACAAATTCACATATTTGTGTTGCAAGAATTTAAAATCTATATAGGAAATGTTAATGAAAAAATATATATCTAATGTGATTTTCATTTTTTAAAAGATAAGATAAAATTTATATTTTCATTTCATAAGATAGAAATGAATTTGTGTGTATGGAAGTTTTCTTTTGATATCCATTTAATTTATTCGGTATATAACATTTTGTTAGAATGATTGATTAGGATTCCATGTTAATAAAATAAAATGAAAATAATCAATGTATATTTTATTTACGAGATTGTTATATTACTTAATATTTTTTTGGCTGGATTTTTTTTGTTAGATGATTTAAGAATGAAAATTTTATCTAATATGTCAAAACCGCAGTAGCTCAAATGGTAAATTCAATTTGCAGAATTTCTAGGTTCGAATCCTGGCTGCAGTAATTGATTTTTTTATTAATAATATTTTCTCCTTTCTTTTTTTTTGTGGTTACATTTCCATCTTTCTTTTACTCACTACGTTTTTATTGATAAAGTCTAAACAAATTCACATATTTGTGTTGGAAGAATTTTAAATCTATATAGAAAATGTTAATAAAAAAATATATATGTAATGTGATTTTCATTTTCTAAAAGATAAGATAAAATTTATATTTTCATTTCATAAGATAGAAATGAATTTGTATGTATCGAAGTTTGCTTTTGGTATCCATTTAATTTATTCTGTATATAACATTTTGTTTGAATGATTGATTAGGATTCCATGTTAATAAAATAAAATTTAAATAATCAATGTATATTTTATTTACGAGATTGTTATATTTGCTTAATATTTTTTGGCTGGATTTTTTTTAGTATATGATTTAAGAATGAAAATTTTATCTAATATATCAAAACTGCAGTAGCTCAAATGGTAAATTCAATTTGCAGAATTTCCAGGTTCAAATCCTGGCTGCGGTAATTGATTTTTTTTATTAATAATATTTTCTCCTTTCTTTATCTTTTGTGGTTACATTTCCTTCTTTCTTTTACTCACTACGTTTTTGTTAATAAAGTCTAAACAAATTCACATATTTGTGTTGCAAGAATTAAAAATCTATATAGGAAATGTTAATGAAAAAATATATATCTAATGTGATTTTCATTTTTTAAAAGATAAGATAAAATTTATATTTTCATTTCATAAGATAGAAATGAATTTGTGTGTATGGAAGTTTTCTTTTGATATCCATTTAATTTATTCGGTATATAACATTTTGTTAGAATGATTGATTAGGATTCCATGTTAATAAAATAAAATTAAAATAATCAATGTATATTTTATTTACGAGATTGTTATATTACTTAATATTTTTTTGGCTGGATTTTTTTTGTTAGATGATTTAAGAATGAAAATTTTATCTAATATGTCAAAACCGCAGTAGCTCAAATGGTAAATTCAATTTGTTGAATTTCCGGGTTCAAATCCTGGTTGCAGTAATTGATTCTTTTATTAATAATATTTTCTCCTTTCTTTTTTTTGTGGTTACATTTCCATCTTTCTTTTACTCACTACGTTTTTGTTAATAAAGTCTAAACAAATTCACATATTTGTGTTGCAAAAATTTAAAATCTATATAGGAAATGTTAATGAAAAAATATATATCTAATGTGATTTTCATTTTTTAAAAGATAAGATAAAATTTATATTTTCATTACATAAGATAGAAATGAATTTGTGTGTATGGAAGTTTTCTTTTGATATCCATTTAATTTATTCGGTATATAATATTTTGTTAGAATGATTGATTAGGATTCCATGTTAATAAAATAAAATTAAAATAATCAATGTATATTTTATTTTCGAGATTGTTATATTAATTAATATTTTTTTGGCTGGATTTTTTTTGTTAGATGATTTAAGAATGAAAATTTTATCTAATATGTCAAAACCGCAGTAGCTCAAATGGTAAATTCAATTTGTTGAATTTCCGGGTTCAAATCCTGGTTGCAGTAATTGATTCTTTTATTAATAATATTTTCTCCTTTCTTTTTTTTGTGGTTACATTTCCATCTTTCTTTTACTCACTACGTTTTTGTTAATAAAGTCTAAACAAATTCACATATTTGTGTTGCAAAAATTTAAAATCTATATAGGAAATGTTAATGAAAAAATATATATCTAATGTGATTTTCATTTTTTAAAAGATAAGATAAAATTTATATTTTCATTACATAAGATAGAAATGAATTTGTGTGTATGGAAGTTTTCTTTTGATATCCATTTAATTTATTCGGTATATAATATTTTGTTAGAATGATTGATTAGGATTCCATGTTAATAAAATAAAATTAAAATAATCAATGTATATTTTATTTTCGAGATTGTTATATTAATTAATATTTTTTTGGCTGGATTTTTTTTGTTAGATGATTTAAGAATGAAAATTTTATCTAATATGTCAAAACCGCAGTAGCTCAAATGGTAAATTCAATTTGTTGAATTTCCGGGTTCAAATCCTGGTTGCAGTAATTGATTCTTTTATTAATAATATTTTCTCCTTTCTTTTTTTTGTGGTTACATTTCCATCTTTCTTTTACTCACTACGTTTTTGTTGATAAAGTCTAAACAAATTCACATATTTGTGTTGTAAGAATTTTAAATCTATATAGAAAATGTTAATAAAAAAATATATATCTAATGTGATTTTCATTTTTTAAAAGATAAGATAAAATTTATATTTTCATTTCATAAGATAGAAATGAATTTGTATGTATCGAAGTTTGCTTTTGGTATCCATTTAATTTATTCTGTATATAACATTTTGTTTGAATGATTGATTAGGATTCCATGTTAATAAAATAAAATTAAAATAATCAATGTATATTTTATTTACGAGATTGTTATATTTGCTTAATAATTTTTGGCTGGATTTTTTTTGGTATATGATTTAAGAATGACAATTTTATCTAATATATCAAAACTGCAGTAGCTCAAATGGTAAATTCAATTTGCAGAATTTCCAGGTTCGAATCCTGGCTGCGGTAATTGATTTTTTTTATTAATAATATTTTCTCCTTTCTTTATCTTTTGTGGTTACATTTCCTTCTTTCTTTTACTCACTACGTTTTTGTTAATAAAGTCTAAACAAATTCACATATTTGTGTTGCAAGAATTTAAAATCTATAAAGGAAATGTTAATGAAAAAATATATATCTAATGTGATTTTCATTTTTTAAAAGATAAGATAAAATTTATATTTTCATTTCATAAGATAGAAATGAATTTGTGTGTATGGAAGTTTTCTTTTGATATCCATTTAATTTATTCGGTATATAACATTTTGTTAGAATGATTGATTAGGATTCCATGTTAATAAAATAAAATTAAAATAATCAATGTATATTTTATTTACGAGATTGTTATATTACTTAATATTTTTTTGGCTGGATTTTTTTTGTTAGATGATTTAAGAATGAAAATTTTATCTAATATGTCAAAACCGCAGTAGCTCAAATGGTAAATTCAATTTGTTGAATTTCCGGGTTCAAATCCTGGTTGCAGTAATTGATTCTTTTATTAATAATATTTTCTCCTTTCTTTTTTTTGTGGTTACATTTCCATCTTTCTTTTACTCACTACGTTTTTGTTAATAAAGTCTAAACAAATTCACATATTTGTGTTGCAAAAATTTAAAATCTATATAGGAAATGTTAATGAAAAAATATATATCTAATGTGATTTTCATTTTTTAAAAGATAAGATAAAATTTATATTTTCATTTCATAAGATAGAAATGAATTTGTATGTATCGAAGTTTGCTTTTGATATCCATTTAATTTATTCGGTATATAACATTTTGTTAGAATGATTGATTAGGATTCCATGTTAATAAAATAAAATTAAAATAATCAATGTATATTTTATTTACGAGATTGTTATATTTGCTTAATAATTTTTGGCTGGATTTTTTTTAGTAGATGATTTAAGAATGAAAATTTTATCTAATATGTCAAAACCGCAGTAGCTCAAATGGTAAATTCAATTTGTTGAATTTCCGGGTTCAAATCCTGGTTGCAGTAATTGATTCTTTTATTAATAATATTTTCTCCTTTCTTTTTTTTGTGGTTACATTTCCATCTTTCTTTTACTCACTACGTTTTTGTTAATAAAGTCTAAACAAATTCACATATTTGTGTTGCAAAAATTTTAAATCTATATAGGAAATGTTAATGAAAAAATATATATCTAATGTGATTTTCATTTTTTAAAAGATAAGATAAAATTTATATTTTCATTTCATAAGATAGAAATGAATTTGTATGTATCGAAGTTTGCTTTTGGTATCCATTTAATTTATTCTGTATATAACATTTTGTTTGAATGATTGATTAGGATTCCATGTTAATAAAATAAAATTAAAATAATCAATGTATATTTTATTTACGAGATTGTTATATTTGCTTAATAATTTTTGGCTGGATTTTTTTTGTTAGATGATTTAAGAATGAAAATTTTATCTAATATGTCAAAACCGCAGTAGCTCAAATGGTAAATTCAATTTGTTGAATTTCCGGGTTCGAATCCTGGTTGCGGTAATTGATTTTTTTTATTAATAATATTTTCTCCTTTCTTTATCTTTTGTGGTTACATTTCCTTCTTTCTTTTACTCACTACGTTTTTGTTAATAAAGTCTAAACAAATTCACATATTTGTGTTGCAAGAATTTAAAATCTATAAAGGAAATGTTAATGAAAAAATATATATCTAATGTGATTTTCATTTTTTAAAAGATAAGATAAAATTTATATTTTCATTTCATAAGATAGAAATGAATTTGTGTGTATGGAAGTTTTCTTTTGATATCCATTTAATTTATTCGGTATATAACATTTTGTTAGAATGATTGATTAGGATTCCATGTTAATAAAATAAAATTAAAATAATCAATGTATATTTTATTTACGAGATTGTTATATTACTTAATATTTTTTTGGCTGGATTTTTTTTGTTAGATGATTTAAGAATGAAAATTTTATCTAATATGTCAAAACCGCAGTAGCTCAAATGGTAAATTCAATTTGTTGAATTTCCGGGTTCAAATCCTGGTTGCAGTAATTGATTCTTTTATTAATAATATTTTCTCCTTTCTTTATCTTTTGTGGTTACATTTCCATCTTTCTTTTACTCACTACGTTTTTGTTGATAAAGTCTAAACAAATTCACATATTTGTGTTGTAAGAATTTTAAATCTATATAGAAAATGTTAATAAAAAAATATATATCTAATGTGATTTTCATTTTTTAAAAGATAAGATAAAATTTATATTTTCATTTCATAAGATAGAAATGAATTTGTATGTATCGAAGTTTGCTTTTGATATCCATTTAATTTATTCGGTATATATCATTTTGTTAGAATGATTGATTAGGATTCCATGTTAATAAAATAAAATTAAAATAATCAATGTATATTTTATTTACGAGATTGTTATATTTGCTTAATAATTTTTGGCTGGATTTTTTTTAGTAGATGATTTAAGAATGAAAATTTTATCTAATATGTCAAAACCGCAGTAGCTCAAATGGTAAATTCAATTTGTTGAATTTCCGGGTTCAAATCCTGGTTGCAGTAATTGATTCTTTTATTAATAATATTTTCTCCTTTCTTTTTTTTGTGGTTACATTTCCATCTTTCTTTTACTCACTACGTTTTTGTTAATAAAGTCTAAACAAATTCACATATTTGTGTTGCAAAAATTTTAAATCTATATAGGAAATGTTAATGAAAAAATATATATCTAATGTGATTTTCATTTTTTAAAAGATAAGATAAAATTTATATTTTCATTTCATAAGATAGAAATGAATTTGTATGTATCGAAGTTTGCTTTTGGTATCCATTTAATTTATTCTGTATATAACATTTTGTTTGAATGATTGATTAGGATTCCATGTTAATAAAATAAAATTAAAATAATCAATGTATATTTTATTTACGAGATTGTTATATTTGCTTAATAATTTTTGGCTGGATTTTTTTTGTTAGATGATTTAAGAATGAAAATTTTATCTAATATGTCAAAACCGCAGTAGCTCAAATGGTAAATTCAATTTGTTGAATTTCCGGGTTCGAATCCTGGTTGCGGTAATTGATTTTTTTTATTAATAATATTTTCTCCTTTCTTTATCTTTTGTGGTTACATTTCCTTCTTTCTTTTACTCACTACGTTTTTGTTAATAAAGTCTAAACAAATTCACATATTTGTGTTGCAAGAATTTAAAATCTATAAAGGAAATGTTAATGAAAAAATATATATCTAATGTGATTTTCATTTTTTAAAAGATAAGATAAAATTTATATTTTCATTTCATAAGATAGAAATGAATTTGTGTGTATGGAAGTTTTCTTTTGATATCCATTTAATTTATTCGGTATATAACATTTTGTTAGAATGATTGATTAGGATTCCATGTTAATAAAATAAAATTAAAATAATCAATGTATATTTTATTTACGAGATTTTTATATTACTTAATATTTTTTTGGCTGGATTTTTTTTGTTAGATGATTTAAGAATGAAAATTTTATCTAATATGTCAAAACCGCAGTAGCTCAAATGGTAAATTCAATTTGTTGAATTTCCGGGTTCAAATCCTGGTTGCAGTAATTGATTCTTTTATTAATAATATTTTCTCCTTTCTTTATCTTTTGTGGTTACATTTCCATCTTTCTTTTACTCACTACGTTTTTGTTGATAAAGTCTAAACAAATTCACATATTTGTGTTGTAAGAATTTTAAATCTATATAGAAAATGTTAATAAAAAAATATATATCTAATGTGATTTTCATTTTTTAAAAGATAAGATAAAATTTATATTTTCATTACATAAGATAGAAATGAATTTGTGTGTATGGAAGTTTTCTTTTGATATCCATTTAATTTATTCGGTATATAATATTTTGTTAGAATGATTGATTAGGATTCCATGTTAATAAAATAAAATTTAAATAATCAATGTATATTTTATTTACGAGATTGTTATATTTGCTTAATATTTTTTGGCTGGATTTTTTTAGTATATGATTTAAGAATGAAAATTTTATCTAATATATCAAAACTGCACTAGCTCAAATGGTAAATTCAATTTGCAGAATTTCCAGGTTCGAATCCTGGCTGCGGTAATTGATTTTTTTTATTAATAATATTTTCTCCTTTCTTTATCTTTTGTGGTTACATTTCCTTCTTTCTTTTACTCACTACGTTTTTGTTAATAAAGTCTAAACAAATTCACATATTTGTGTTGCAAGAATTAAAAATCTATATAGGAAATGTTAATGAAAAAATATATATCTAATGTGATTTTCATTTTTTAAAAGATAAGATAAAATTTATATTTTCATTTCATAAGATAGAAATGAATTTGTGTGTATGGAAGTTTTCTTTTGATATCCATTTAATTTATTCGGTATATAACATTTTGTTAGAATGATTGATTAGGATTCCATGTTAATAAAATAAAATTAAAATAATCAATGTATATTTTATTTACGAGATTGTTATATTACTTAATATTTTTTTGGCTGGATTTTTTTTATTAGATGATTTAAGAATGAAAATTTTATCTAATATGTCAAAACCGCAGTAGCTCAAATGGTAAATTCAATTTGTTGAATTTCCGGGTTCAAATCCTGGTTGCAGTAATTGATTCTTTTATTAATAATATTTTCTCCTTTCTTTTTTTTGTGGTTACATTTCCATCTTTCTTTTACTCACTACGTTTTTGTTAATAAAGTCTAAACAAATTCACATATTTGTGTTGCAAAAATTTAAAATCTATATAGGAAATGTTAATGAAAAAATATATATCTAATGTGATTTTCATTTTTTAAAAGATAAGATAAAATTTATATTTTCATTTCATAAGATAGAAATGAATTTGTATGTATGGAAGTTTGCTTTTGGTATCCATTTAATTTATTCTGTATATAACATTTTGTTTGAATGATTGATTAGGATTCCATGTTAATAAAATAAAATTAAAATAATCAATGTATATTTTATTTACGAGATTGTTATATTTGCTTAATAATTTTTGGCTGGATTTTTTTTAGTATATGATTTAAGAATGAAAATTTTATCTAATATATCAAAACTGCAGTAGCTCAAATGGTAAATTCAATTTGCAGAATTTCCAGGTTCGAATCCTGGTTGCGGTAATTGATTTTTTTTATTAATAATATTTTCTCCTTTCTTTATCTTTTGTGGTTACATTTCCTTCTTTCTTTTACTCACTACGTTTTTGTTGATAAAGTCTAAACAAATTCACATATTTGTGTTGTAAGAATTTTAAATCTATATAGAAAATGTTAATAAAAAAATATATATCTAATGTGATTTTCATTTTTTAAAAGATAAGATAAAATTTATATTTTCATTTCATAAGATAGAAATGAATTTGTATGTATCGAAGTTTGCTTTTGGTATCCATTTAATTTATTCTGTATATAACATTTTGTTTGAATGATTGATTAGGATTCCATGTTAATAAAATAAAATTAAAATAATCAATGTATATTTTATTTACGAGATTGTTATATTTGCTTAATAATTTTTGGCTGGATTTTTTTTGGTATATGATTTAAGAATGACAATTTTATCTAATATATCAAAACTGCAGTAGCTCAAATGGTAAATTCAATTTGCAGAATTTCCAGGTTCGAATCCTGGCTGCGGTAATTGATTTTTTTTATTAATAATATTTTCTCCTTTCTTTATCTTTTGTGGTTACATTTCCTTCTTTCTTTTACTCACTACGTTTTTGTTAATAAAGTCTAAACAAATTCACATATTTGTGTTGCAAGAATTTAAAATCTATAAAGGAAATGTTAATGAAAAAATATATATCTAATGTGATTTTCATTTTTTAAAAGATAAGATAAAATTTATATTTTCATTTCATAAGATAGAAATGAATTTGTGTGTATGGAAGTTTTCTTTTGATATCCATTTAATTTATTCGGTATATAACATTTTGTTAGAATGATTGATTAGGATTCCATGTTAATAAAATAAAATTAAAATAATCGATGTATATTTTATTTACGAGATTGTTATATTACTTAATATTTTTTTGGCTGGATTTTTTTTGTTAGATGATTTAAGAATGAAAATTTTATCTAATATGTCAAAACCGCAGTAGCTCAAATGGTAAATTCAATTTGTTGAATTTCCGGGTTCAAATCCTGGTTGTAGTAATTGATTCTTTTATTAATAATATTTTCTCCTTTCTTTTTTTTGTGGTTACATTTCCATCTTTCTTTTACTCACTACGTTTTTATTGATAAAGTCTAAACAAATTCACATATTTGTGTTGGAAGAATTTTAAATCTATATAGAAAATGTTAATAAAAAAATATATATCTAATGTGATTTTCATTTTTTAAAAGATAAGATAAAATTTATATTTTCATTTCATAAGATAGAAATGAATTTGTATGTATCGAAGTTTGCTTTTGGTATCCATTTAATTTATTCTGTATAAAACATTTTGTTTGAATGATTGATTAGGATTCCATGTTAATAAAATAAAATTTAAATAATCAATGTATATTTTATTTACGAGATTGTTATATTTGCTAAATATTTTTTGGCTGGATTTTTTTTAGTATATGATTTAAGAATGAAAATTTTATCTAATATATCAAAACCGCAGTAGCTCAAATGGTAAATTCAATTTGTAGAATTTCCAGGTTTGAATCCTGGCTGCGGTAATTGATTTTTTTTATTAATAATATTTTCTCCTTTATTTATCTTTTGTGGTTACATTTCCTTCTTTCTTTTACTCACTACGTTTTTGTTAATAAAGTCTAAACAAATTCACATATTTGTGTTGCAAGAATTTAAAATCTATATAGGAAATGTTAATGAAAAAATATATATCTAATGTGATTTTCATTTTTTAAAAGATAAGATAAAATTTATATTTTCATTTCATAAGATAGAAATGAATTTGTGTGTATGAAAGTTTTCTTTTGATATCCATTTAATTTATTCGGTATATAACATTTTGTTAGAATGATTAATTAGGATTCCATGTTAATAAAATAAAATGAAAATAATCAATGTATATTTTATTTACGAGATTGTTATATTACTTAATATTTTTTTGGCTGGATTTTTTTTGTTAGATGATTTAAGAATGAAAATTTTATCTAATATGTCAAAACCGCAGTAGCTCAAATGGTAAATTCAATTTGCAGAATTTCTAGGTTCGAATCCTGGCTGCAGTAATTGATTTTTTTATTAATAATATTTTCTCCTTTCTTTTTTTTTGTGGTTACATTTCCATCTTTCTTTTACTCACTACGTTTTTATTGATAAAGTCTAAACAAATTCACATATTTGTGTTGGAAGAATTTTAAATCTATATAGAAAATGTTAATAAAAAAATATATATGTAATGTGATTTTCATTTTCTAAAAGATAAGATAAAATTTATATTTTCATTTCATAAGATAGAAATGAATTTGTATGTATCGAAGTTTGCTTTTGGTATCCATTTAATTTATTCTGTATATAACATTTTGTTTGAATGATTGATTAGGAATCCATGTTAATAAAATAAAATTTAAATAATCAATGTATATTTTATTTACGAGATTGTTATATTTGCTTAATATTTTTTGGCTGGATTTTTTTTAGTATATGATTTAAGAATGAAAATTTTATCTAATATATCAAAACTGCAGTAGCTCAAATGGTAAATTCAATTTGCAGAATTTCCAGGTTCAAATCCTGGCTGCGGTAATTGATTTTTTTTATTAATAATATTTTCTCCTTTCTTTATCTTTTGTGGTTACATTTCCTTCTTTCTTTTACTCACTACGTTTTTGTTAATAAAGTCTAAACAAATTCACATATTTGTGTTGCAAGAATTAAAAATCTATATAGGAAATGTTAATGAAAAAATATATATCTAATGTGATTTTCATTTTTTAAAAGATAAGATAAAATTTATATTTTCATTTCATAAGATAGAAATGAATTTGTGTGTATGGAAGTTTTCTTTTGATATCCATTTAATTTATTCGGTATATAACATTTTGTTAGAATGATTGATTAGGATTCCATGTTAATAAAATAAAATTAAAATAATCGATGTATATTTTATTTACGAGATTGTTATATTACTTAATATTTTTTTGGCTGGATTTTTTTTGTTAGATGATTTAAGAATGAAAATTTTATCTAATATGTCAAAACCGCAGTAGCTCAAATGGTAAATTCAATTTGTTGAATTTCTGGGTTCAAATCCTGGTTGTAGTAATTGATTCTTTTATTAATAATATTTTCTCCTTTCTTTTTTTTGTGGTTACATTTCCATCTTTCTTTTACTCACTACGTTTTTGTTGATAAAGTCTAAACAAATTCACATATTTGTGTTGGAAGAATTTTAAATCTATATAGAAAATGTTAATAAAAAAATATATATCTAATGTGATTTTCATTTTTTAAAAGATAAGATAAAATTTATATTTTCATTTCATAAGATAGAAATGAATTTGTATGTATCGAAGTTTGCTTTTGGTATCCATTTAATTTATTCTGTATAAAACATTTTGTTTGAATGATTGATTAGGATTCCATGTTAATAAAATAAAATTTAAATAATCAATGTATATTTTATTTACGAGATTGTTATATTTGCTAAATATTTTTTGGCTGGATTTTTTTTAGTATATGATTTAAGAATGAAAATTTTATCTAATATATCAAAACCGCAGTAGCTCAAATGGTAAATTCAATTTGTAGAATTTCCAGGTTTGAATCCTGGCTGCGGTAATTGATTTTTTTTATTAATAATATTTTCTCCTTTATTTATCTTTTGTGGTTACATTTCCTTCTTTCTTTTACTCACTACGTTTTTGTTAATAAAGTCTAAACAAATTCACATATTTGTGTTGCAAGAATTTAAAATCTATATAGGAAATGTTAATGAAAAAATATATATCTAATGTGATTTTCATTTTTTAAAAGATAAGATAAAATTTATATTTTCATTTCATAAGATAGAAATGAATTTGTGTGTATGGAAGTTTTCTTTTGATATCCATTTAATTTATTCGGTATATAACATTTTGTTAGAATGATTGATTAGGATTCCATGTTAATAAAATAAAATGAAAATAATCAATGTATATTTTATTTACGAGATTGTTATATTACTTAATATTTTTTTGGCTGGATTTTTTTTGTTAGATGATTTAAGAATGAAAATTTTATCTAATATGTCAAAACCGCAGTAGCTCAAATGGTAAATTCAATTTGCAGAATTTCTAGGTTCGAATCCTGGCTGCAGTAATTGATTTTTTTATTAATAATATTTTCTCCTTTCTTTTTTTTTGTGGTTACATTTCCATCTTTCTTTTACTCACTACGTTTTTATTGATAAAGTCTAAACAAATTCACATATTTGTGTTGGAAGAATTTTAAATCTATATAGAAAATGTTAATAAAAAAATATATATGTAATGTGATTTTCATTTTCTAAAAGATAAGATAAAATTTATATTTTCATTTCATAAGATAGAAATGAATTTGTATGTATCGAAGTTTGCTTTTGGTATCCATTTAATTTATTCTGTATATAACATTTTGTTTGAATGATTGATTAGGAATCCATGTTAATAAAATAAAATTTAAATAATCAATGTATATTTTATTTACGAGATTGTTATATTTGCTTAATATTTTTTGGCTGGATTTTTTTTAGTATATGATTTAAGAATGAAAATTTTATCTAATATATCAAAACTGCAGTAGCTCAAATGGTAAATTCAATTTGCAGAATTTCCAGGTTCAAATCCTGGCTGCGGTAATTGATTTTTTTTATTAATAATATTTTCTCCTTTCTTTATCTTTTGTGGTTACATTTCCTTCTTTCTTTTACTCACTACGTTTTTGTTAATAAAGTCTAAACAAATTCACATATTTGTGTTGCAAGAATTAAAAATCTATATAGGAAATGTTAATGAAAAAATATATATCTAATGTGATTTTCATTTTTTAAAAGATAAGATAAAATTTATATTTTCATTTCATAAGATAGAAATGAATTTGTGTGTATGGAAGTTTTCTTTTGATATCCATTTAATTTATTCGGTATATAACATTTTGTTAGAATGATTGATTAGGATTCCATGTTAATAAAATAAAATTAAAATAATCGATGTATATTTTATTTACGAGATTGTTATATTACTTAATATTTTTTTGGCTGGATTTTTTTTGTTAGATGATTTAAGAATGAAAATTTTATCTAATATGTCAAAACCGCAGTAGCTCAAATGGTAAATTCAATTTGTTGAATTTCTGGGTTCAAATCCTGGTTGTAGTAATTGATTGTTTTATTAATAATATTTTCTCCTTTCTTTTTTTTGTGGTTACATTTCCATCTTTCTTTTACTCACTACGTTTTTGTTGATAAAGTCTAAACAAATTCACATATTTGTGTTGGAAGAATTTTAAATCTATATAGAAAATGTTAATAAAAAAATATATATCTAATGTGATTTTCATTTTTTAAAAGATAAGATAAAATTTATATTTTCATTTCATAAGATAGAAATGAATTTGTATGTATCGAAGTTTGCTTTTGGTATCCATTTAATTTATTCTGTATAAAACATTTTGTTTGAATGATTGATTAGGATTCCATGTTAATAAAATAAAATTTAAATAATCAATGTATATTTTATTTACGAGATTGTTATATTTGCTAAATATTTTTTGGCTGGATTTTTTTTAGTATATGATTTAAGAATGAAAATTTTATCTAATATATCAAAACCGCAGTAGCTCAAATGGTAAATTCAATTTGTAGAATTTCCAGGTTTGAATCCTGGCTGCGGTAATTGATTTTTTTTATTAATAATATTTTCTCCTTTATTTATCTTTTGTGGTTACATTTCCTTCTTTCTTTTACTCACTACGTTTTTGTTAATAAAGTCTAAACAAATTCACATATTTGTGTTGCAAGAATTTAAAATCTATATAGGAAATGTTAATGAAAAAATATATATCTAATGTGATTTTCATTTTTTAAAAGATAAGATAAAATTTATATTTTCATTTCATAAGATAGAAATGAATTTGTGTGTATGGAAGTTTTCTTTTGATATCCATTTAATTTATTCGGTATATAACATTTTGTTAGAATGATTGATTAGGATTCCATGTTAATAAAATAAAATGAAAATAATCAATGTATATTTTATTTACGAGATTGTTATATTACTTAATATTTTTTTGGCTGGATTTTTTTTGTTAGATGATTTAAGAATGAAAATTTTATCTAATATGTCAAAACCGCAGTAGCTCAAATGGTAAATTCAATTTGCAGAATTTCTAGGTTCGAATCCTGGCTGCAGTAATTGATTTTTTTATTAATAATATTTTCTCCTTTCTTTTTTTTTGTGGTTACATTTCCATCTTTCTTTTACTCACTACGTTTTTATTGATAAAGTCTAAACAAATTCACATATTTGTGTTGGAAGAATTTTAAATCTATATAGAAAATGTTAATAAAAAAATATATATGTAATGTGATTTTCATTTTCTAAAAGATAAGATAAAATTTATATTTTCATTTCATAAGATAGAAATGAATTTGTATGTATCGAAGTTTGCTTTTGGTATCCATTTAATTTATTCTGTATATAACATTTTGTTTGAATGATTGATTAGGAATCCATGTTAATAAAATAAAATTTAAATAATCAATGTATATTTTATTTACGAGATTGTTATATTTGCTTAATATTTTTTGGCTGGATTTTTTTTAGTATATGATTTAAGAATGAAAATTTTATCTAATATATCAAAACTGCAGTAGCTCAAATGGTAAATTCAATTTGCAGAATTTCCAGGTTCAAATCCTGGCTGCGGTAATTGATTTTTTTTATTAATAATATTTTCTCCTTTCTTTATCTTTTGTGGTTACATTTCCTTCTTTCTTTTACTCACTACGTTTTTGTTAATAAAGTCTAAACAAATTCACATATTTGTGTTGCAAGAATTAAAAATCTATATAGGAAATGTTAATGAAAAAATATATATCTAATGTGATTTTCATTTTTTAAAAGATAAGATAAAATTTATATTTTCATTTCATAAGATAGAAATGAATTTGTGTGTATGGAAGTTTTCTTTTGATATCCATTTAATTTATTCGGTATATAACATTTTGTTAGAATGATTGATTAGGATTCCATGTTAATAAAATAAAATTAAAATAATCGATGTATATTTTATTTACGAGATTGTTATATTACTTAATATTTTTTTGGCTGGATTTTTTTTGTTAGATGATTTAAGAATGAAAATTTTATCTAATATGTCAAAACCGCAGTAGCTAAAATGGTAAATTCAATTTGTTGAATTTCTGGGTTCAAATCCTGGTTGTAGTAATTGATTCTTTTATTAATAATATTTTCTCCTTTCTTTTTTTTGTGGTTACATTTCCATCTTTCTTTTACTCACTACGTTTTTGTTGATAAAGTCTAAACAAATTCACATATTTGTGTTGGAAGAATTTTAAATCTATATAGAAAATGTTAATAAAAAAATATATATCTAATGTGATTTTCATTTTTTAAAAGATAAGATAAAATTTATATTTTCATTTCATAAGATAGAAATGAATTTGTATGTATCGAAGTTTGCTTTTGGTATCCATTTAATTTATTCTGTATAAAACATTTTGTTTGAATGATTGATTAGGATTCCATGTTAATAAAATAAAATTTAAATAATCAATGTATATTTTATTTACGAGATTGTTATATTTGCTACATATTTTTTGGCTGGAATTTTTTTAGTATATGATTTAAGAATGAAAATTTTATCTAATATCTCAAAACCGCAGTAGCTCAAATGGTAAATTCAATTTGTAGAATTTCCAGGTTTGAATCCTGGCTGCGGTAATTGATTTTTTTTATTAATAATATTTTCTCCTTTATTTATCTTTTGTGGTTACATTTCCTTCTTTCTTTTACTCACTACTTTTTTGTTAATAAAGTCTAAACAAATTCACATATTTGTGTTGCAAGAATTTAAAATCTATATAGGAAATGTTAATGAAAAAATATATATCTAATGTGATTTTCATTTTTTAAAAGATAAGATAAAATTTATATTTTCATTTCATAAGATAGAAATGAATTTGTGTGTATGGAAGTTTTCTTTTGATATCCATTTAATTTATTCGGTATATAACATTTTGTTAGAATGATTGATTAGGATTCCATGTTAATAAAATAAAATGAAAATAATCAATGTATATTTTATTTACGAGATTGTTATATTACTTAATATTTTTTTGGCTGGATTTTTTTTGTTAGATGATTTAAGAATGAAAATTTTATCTAATATGTCAAAACCGCAGTAGCTCAAATGGTAAATTCAATTTGCAGAATTTCTAGGTTCGAATCCTGGCTGCAGTAATTGATTTTTTTATTAATAATATTTTCTCCTTTCTTTTTTTTTGTGGTTACATTTCCATCTTTCTTTTACTCACTACGTTTTTATTGATAAAGTCTAAACAAATTCACATATTTGTGTTGGAAGAATTTTAAATCTATATAGAAAATGTTAATAAAAAAATATATATGTAATGTGATTTTCATTTTCTAAAAGATAAGATAAAATTTATATTTTCATTTCATAAGATAGAAATGAATTTGTATGTATCGAAGTTTGCTTTTGGTATCCATTTAATTTATTCTGTATATAACATTTTGTTTGAATGATTGATTAGGAATCCATGTTAATAAAATAAAATTTAAATAATCAATGTATATTTTATTTACGAGATTGTTATATTTGCTTAATATTTTTTGGCTGGATTTTTTTTAGTATATGATTTAAGAATGAAAATTTTATCTAATATATCAAAACTGCAGTAGCTCAAATGGTAAATTCAATTTGCAGAATTTCCAGGTTCAAATCCTGGCTGCGGTAATTGATTTTTTTTATTAATAATATTTTCTCCTTTCTTTATCTTTTGTGGTTACATTTCCTTCTTTCTTTTACTCACTACGTTTTTGTTAATAAAGTCTAAACAAATTCACATATTTGTGTTGCAAGAATTAAAAATCTATATAGGAAATGTTAATGAAAAAATATATATCTAATGTGATTTTCATTTTTTAAAAGATAAGATAAAATTTATATTTTCATTTCATAAGATAGAAATGAATTTGTGTGTATGGAAGTTTTCTTTTGATATCCATTTAATTTATTCGGTATATAACATTTTGTTAGAATGATTGATTAGGATTCCATGTTAATAAAATAAAATTAAAATAATCAATGTATATTTTATTTACGAGATTGTTATATTACTTAATATTTTTTTGGCTGGATTTTTTTTGTTAGATGATTTAAGAATGAAAATTTTATCTAATATGTCAAAACCGCAGTAGCTCAAATGGTAAATTCAATTTGTTGAATTTTCGGGTTCAAATCCTGGTTGCAGTAATTGATTCTTTTATTAATAATATTTTCTCCTTTCTTTTTTTTGTGGTTACATTTCCATCTTTCTTTTACTCACTACGTTTTTGTTGATAAAGTCTAAACAAATTCACATATTTGTGTTGGAAGAATTTTAAATCTATATAGAAAATGTTAATAAAAAAATATATATCTAATGTGATTTTCATTTTTTAAAAGATAAGATAAAATTTATATTTTCATTTCATAAGATAGAAATAAATTTGTATGTATCGAAGTTTGCTTTTGGTATCCATTTAATTTATTCTGTATATAACATTTTGTTTGAATGATTGATTAGGATTCCATGTTAATAAAATAAAATTTAAATAATCAATGTATATTTTATTTACGAGATTGTTATATTTGCTTAATATTTTTTGGCTGGATTTTTTTTAGTATATGATTTAAGAATGAAAATTTTATCTAATATATCAAAACCGCAGTAGCTCAAATGGTAAATTCAATTTGCAGAATTTCCAGGTTCGAATCCTGGCTGCGGTAATTGATTTTTTTTATTAATAATATTTTCTCCTTTATTTATCTTTTGTGGTTACATTTCCTTCTTTCTTTTACTCACTACGTTTTTGGTAATAAAGTCTAAACAAATTCACATATTTGTGTTGCAAGAATTTAAAATCTATATAGGAAATTTTAATGAAAAAACATATATCTAATGTGATTTTCATTTTTTAAAAGATAAGATAAAATTTATATTTTCATTTCATAAGATAGAAATGAATTTGTGTGTATGGAAGTTTTCTTTTGATATCCATTTAATTTATTCGGTATATAACATTTTGTTAGAATGATTGATTAGGATTCCATGTTAATAAAATAAAATTAAATAATCAATGTATATTTTATTTACGAGATTGTTATATTACTTAATATTTTTTTGGCTGGATTTTTTTTGTTAGATGATTTAAGAATGAAAATTTTATCTAATATGTCAAAACCGCAGTAGCTCAAATGGTAAATTCAATTTGTTGAATTTCCGGGTTCGAATCCTGGTTGCAGTAATTGATTCTTTTATTAATAATATTTTCTCCTTTCTTTTTTTTGTGGTTACATTTCCATCTTTCTTTTACTCACTACGTTTTTGTTGATAAAGTCTAAACAAATTCACATATTTGTGTTGTAAGAATTTTAAATCTATATAGAAAATGTTAATAAAAAAATATATATCTAATGTGATTTTCATTTTTTAAAAGATAAGATAAAATTTATATTTTCATTTCATAAGATAGAAATGAATTTGTATGTATCGAAGTTTGCTTTTGGTATCCATTTAATTTATTCTGTATATAACATTTTGTTTGAATGATTGATTAGGATTCCATGTTAATAAAATAAAATTTAAATAATCAATGTATATTTTATTTACGAGATTGTTATATTTGCTTAATATTTTTTGGCTGGATTTTTTTTAGTATATGATTTAAGAATGAAAATTTTATCTAATATATCAAAACCGCAGTAGCTCAAATGGTAAATTCAATTTGCAGAATTTCCAGGTTCGAATCCTGGCTGCGGTAATTGATTTTTTTTATTAATAATATTTTCTCCTTTATTTATCTTTTGTGGTTACATTTCCTTCTTTCTTTTACTCACTACGTTTTTGTTAATAAAGTCTAAACAAATTCACATATTTGTGTTGCAAGAATTTAAAATCTATATAGGAAATGTTAATGAAAAAATATATATCTAATGTGATTTTCATTTTTTAAAAGATAAGATAAAATTTATATTTTCATTTCATAAGATAGAAATGAATTTGTGTGTATGGAAGTTTTCTTTTGATATCCATTTAATTTATTCGGTATATAACATTTTGTTAGAATGATTGATTAGGATTCCATGTTAATAAAATAAAATTAAAATAATCAATGTATATTTTATTTACGAGATTGTTATATTACTTAATATTTTTTTGGCTGGATTTTTTTTGTTAGATGATTTAAGAATGAAAATTTTATCTAATATGTCAAAACCGCAGTAGCTCAAATGGTAAATTCAATTTGTTGAATTTCCGGGTTCAAATCCTGGTTGCAGTAATTGATTCTTTTATTAATAATATTTTCTCCTTTCTTTTTTTTGTGGTTACATTTCCATCTTTCTTTTACTCACTACGTTTTTGTTGATAAAGTCTAAACAAATTCACATATTTGTGTTGTAAGAATTTTAAATCTATATAGAAAATGTTAATAAAAAAATATATATCTAATGTGATTTTCATTTTTTAAAAGATAAGATAAAATTTATATTTTCATTTCATAAGATAGAAATGAATTTGTATGTATCGAAGTTTGCTTTTGGTATCCATTTAATTTATTCTGTATATAACATTTTGTTTGAATGATTGATTAGGATTCCATGTTAATAAAATAAAATTAAAATAATCAATGTATATTTTATTTACGAGATTGTGATATTTGCTTAATAATTTTTGGCTGGATTTTTTTTGGTATATGATTTAAGAATGACAATTTTATCTAATATATCAAAACTGCAGTAGCTCAAATGATAAATTCAATTTGCAGAATTTCCAGGTTCGAATCCTGGCTGCGGTAATTGATTTTTTTTATTAATAATATTTTCTCCTTTCTTTATCTTTTGTGGTTACATTTCCTTCTTTCTTTTACTCACTACGTTTTTGTTAATAAAGTCTAAACAAATTCACATATTTGTGTTGCAAGAATTTAAAATATATAAAGGAAATGTTAATGAAAAAATATATATCTAATGTGATTTTCATTTTTTAAAAGATAAGATAAAATTTATATTTTCATTTCATAAGATAGAAATGAATTTGTGTGTATGGAAGTTTTCTTTTGATATCCATTTAATTTATTCGGTATATAACATTTTGTTAGAATGATTGATTAGGATTCCATGTTAATAAAATAAAATTAAAATAATCAATGTATATTTTATTTACGAGATTGTTATATTACTTAATATTTTTTTGGCTGGATTTTTTTTGTTAGATGATTTAAGAATGAAAATTTTATCTAATATGTCAAAACCGCAGTAGCTCAAATGGTAAATTCAATTTGTTGAATTTCTGGGTTCAAATCCTGGTTGCAGTAATTGATTCTTTTATTAATAATATTTTCTCCTTTCTTTTTTTTGTGGTTACATTTCCATCTTTCTTTTACTCACTACGTTTTTGTTAATAAAGTCTAAACAAATTCACATATTTGTGTTGCAAAAATTTAAAATCTATATAGGAAATGTTAATGAAAAAATATATATCTAATGTGATTTTCATTTTTTAAAAGATAAGATAAAATTTATATTTTCATTACATAAGATAGAAATGAATTTGTGTGTATGGAAGTTTTCTTTTGATATCCATTTAATTTATTCGGTATATAATATTTTGTTAGAATGATTGATTAGGATTCCATGTTAATAAAATAAAATTAAAATAATCAATGTATATTTTATTTTCGAGATTGTTATATTACTTAATATTTTTTTGGCTGGATTTTTTTTGTTAGATGATTTAAGAATGAAAATTTTATCTAATATGTCAAAACCGCAGTAGCTCAAATGGTAAATTCAATTTGTTGAATTTCCGGGTTCAAATCCTGGTTGCAGTAATTGATTCTTTTATTAATAATATTTTCTCCTTTCTTTTTTTTGTGGTTACATTTCCATCTTTCTTTTACTCACTTCGTTTTTGTTGATAAAGTCTAAACAAATTCACATATTTGTGTTGTAAGAATTCTAAATCTATATAGAAAATGTTAATAAAAAAATATATATCTAATGTGATTTTCATTTTTTAAAAGATAAGATAAAATTTATATTTTCATTTCATAAGATAGAAATGAATTTGTATGTATCGAAGTTTGCTTTTGGTATCCATTTAATTTATTCTGTATATAACATTTTGTTTGAATGATTGATTAGGATTCCATGTTAATAAAATAAAATTAAAATAATCAATGTATATTTTATTTACGAGATTGTTATATTTGCTTAATAATTTTTGGCTGGATTTTTTTTGGTATATGATTTAAGAATGAAAATTTTATCTAATATATCAAAACCGCAGTAGCTCAAATGGTAAATTCAATTTGCAGAATTTCCAGGTTCGAATCCTGGCTGCGGTAATTGATTTTTTTTATTAATAATATTTTCTCCTTTATTTATCTTTTGTGGTTACATTTCCTTCTTTCTTTTACTCACTACGTTTTTGTTAATAAAGTCTAAACAAATTCACATATTTGTGTTGCAAAAATTTAAAATCTATATAGGAAATGTTAATGAAAAAATATATATCTAATGTGATTTTCATTTTTTAAAAGATAAGATAAAATTTATATTTTCATTACATAAGATAGAAATGAATTTGTGTGTATGGAAGTTTTCTTTTGATATCCATTTAATTTATTCGGTATATAACATTTTGTTAGAATGATTGATTAGGATTCCATGTTAATAAAATAAAATTAAAATAATCAATGTATATTTTATTTACGAGATTGTTATATTACTTAATATTTTTTTGGCTGGATTTTTTTTGTTAGATGATTTAAGAATGAAAATTTTATCTAATATGTCAAAACCGCAGTAGCTCAAATGGTAAATTCAATTTATTGAATTTCCGGGTTCAAATCCTGGTTGCAGCAATTGATTCTTTTACTAATAATATTTTCTCCTTTCTTTTTTTTGTGGTTACATTTCCATCTTTCTTTTACTCACTACGTTTTTGTTGATAAAGTCTAAACAAATTCACATATTTGTGTTGTAAGAATTTTAAATCTATATAGAAAATGTTAATAAAAAAATATATATATAATGTGATTTTCATTTTTTAAAAGATAAGATAAAATTTATATTTTCATTTCATAAGATAGAAATGAATTTGTATGTATCGAAGTTTGCTTTTGGTATCCATTTAATTTATTCTGTATATAACATTTTGTTTGAATGATTGATTAGGATTCCATGTTAATAAAATAAAATTTAAATAATCAATGTATATTTTATTTACGAGATTGTTATATTTGCTTAATATTTTTTGGCTGGATTTTTTTTAGTATATGATTTAAGAATGAAAATTTTATCTAATATATCAAAACTGCACTAGCTCAAATGGTAAATTCAATTTGCAGAATTTCCAGGTTCAAATCCTGGCTGCGGTAATTGATTTTTTTTATTAATAATATTTTCTCCTTTCTTTATCTTTTGTGGTTACATTTCCTTCTTTCTTTTACTCACTACGTTTTTGTTAATAAAGTCTAAACAAATTCACATATTTGTGTTGCAAGAATTTAAAATCTATATAGGAAATGTTAATGAAAAAATATATATCTAATGTGATTTTCATTTTTTAAAAGATAAGATAAAATTTATATTTTCATTTCATAAGATAGAAATGAATTTGTGTGTATGGAAGTTTTCTTTTGATATCCATTTAATTTATTCGGTATATAACATTTTGTTAGAATGATTGATTAGGATTCCATGTTAATAAAATAAAATTAAAATAATCAATGTATATTTTATTTACGAGATTGTTATATTACTTAATATTTTTTTGGCTGGATTTTTTTTGTTAGATGATTTAAGAATGAAAATTTTATCTAATATGTCAAAACCGCAGTAGCTCAAATGGTAAATTCAATTTGTTGAATTTCCGGGTTCAAATCCTGGTTGTAGTAATTGATTCTTTTATTAATAATATTTTCTCCTTTCTTTTTTTTGTGGTTACATTTCCATCTTTCTTTTACTCACTACGTTTTTGTTGATAAAGTCTAAACAAATTCACATATTTGTGTTGGAAGAATTTTAAATCTATATAGAAAATGTTAATAAAAAAATATATGTCTAATGTGATTTTCATTTTTTAAAAGATAAGATAAAATTTATATTTTCATTTCATAAGATAGAAATGAATTTGTATGTATCGAAGTTTGCTTTTGGTATCCATTTAATTTATTCTGTATATAACATTTTGTTTGAATGATTGATTAGGATTCCATGTTAATAAAATAAAATTTAAATAATCAATGTATATTTTATTTACGAGATTGTTATATTTGCTAAATATTTTTTGGCTGGATTTTTTTTAGTATATGATTTAAGAATGAAAATTTTATCTAATATATCAAAACCGCAGTAGCTCAAATGGTAAATTCAATTTGTAGAATTTCCAGGTTTGAATCCTGGCTGCGGTAATTGATTTTTTTTATTAATAATATTTTCTCCTTTCTTTATCTTTTGTGGTTACATTTCCTTCTTTCTTTTACTCACTACGTTTTTGTTAATAAAGTCTAAACAAATTCACATATTTGTGTTGCAAGAATTTAAAATCTATATAGGAAATGTTAATGAAAAAATATATATCTAATGTGATTTTCATTTTTTAAAAGATAAGATAAAATTTATATTTTCATTTCATAAGATAGAAATGAATTTGTGTGTATGGAAGTTTTCTTTTGATATCCATTTAATTTATTCGGTATATAACATTTTGTTAGAATGATTGATTAGGATTCCATGTTAATAAAATAAAATTAAAATAATCAATGTATATTTTATTTACGAGATTGTTATATTACTTAATATTTTTTTGGCTGGATTTTTTTTGTTAGATGATTTAAGAATGAAAATTTTATCTAATATGTCAAAACCGCAGTAGCTCAAATGGTAAATTCAATTTGTTGAATTTCCGGGTTCAAATCCTGGTTGTAGTAATTGATTCTTTTATTAATAATATTTTCTCCTTTCTTTTTTTTGTGGTTACATTTCCATCTTTCTTTTACTCACTACGTTTTTGTTGATAAAGTCTAAACAAATTCACATATTTGTGTTGGAAGAATTTTAAATCTATATAGAAAATGTTAATAAAAAAATATATGTCTAATGTGATTTTCATTTTTTAAAAGATAAGATAAAATTTATATTTTCATTTCATAAGATAGAAATGAATTTGTATGTATCGAAGTTTGCTTTTGGTATCCATTTAATTTATTCTGTATATAACATTTTGTTTGAATGATTGATTAGGATTCCATGTTAATAAAATAAAATTTAAATAATCAATGTATATTTTATTTACGAGATTGTTATATTTGCTAAATATTTTTTGGCTGGATTTTTTTTAGTATATGATTTAAGAATGAAAATTTTATCTAATATATCAAAACCGCAGTAGCTCAAATGGTAAATTCAATTTGTAGAATTTCCAGGTTTGAATCCTGGCTGCGGTAATTGATTTTTTTATTAATAATATTTTCTCCTTTATTTATCTTTTGTGGTTACATTTCCTTCTTTCTTTTACTCACTACGTTTTTGTTAATAAAGTCTAAACAAATTCACATATTTGTGTTGCAAGAATTTAAAATCTATATAGGAAATGTTAATGAAAAAATATATATCTAATGTGATTTTCATTTTTTAAAAGATAAGATAAAATTTATATTTTCATTTCATAAGATAGAAATGAATTTGTGTGTATGGAAGTTTTCTTTTGATATCCATTTAATTTATTCGGTATATAACATTTTGTTAGAATGATTGATTAGGATTCCATGTTAATAAAATAAAATTAAAATAATCAATGTATATTTTATTTACGAGATTGTTATATTACTTAATATTTTTTTGGCTGGATTTTTTTTGTTAGATGATTTAAGAATGAAAATTTTATCTAATATGTCAAAACCGCAGTAGCTCAAATGGTAAATTCAATTTGCAGAATTTCTAGGTTCGAATCCTGGCTGCAGTAATTGATTTTTTTATTAATAATATTTTCTCCTTTCTTTTTTTTTGTGGTTACATTTCCATCTTTCTTTTACTCACTACGTTTTTATTGATAAAGTCTAAACAAATTCACATATTTGTGTTGGAAGAATTTTAAATCTATATAGAAAATGTTAATAAAAAAATATATATGTAATGTGATTTTCATTTTCTAAAAGATAAGATAAAATTTATATTTTCATTTCATAAGATAGAAATGAATTTGTATGTATCGAAGTTTGCTTTTGGTATCCATTTAATTTATTCTGTATATAACATTTTGTTTGAATGATTGATTAGGAATCCATGTTAATAAAATAAAATTTAAATAATCAATGTATATTTTATTTACGAGATTGTTATATTTGCTTAATATTTTTTGGCTGGATTTTTTTTAGTATATGATTTAAGAATGAAAATTTTATCTAATATATCAAAACTGCAGTAGCTCAAATGGTAAATTCAATTTGCAGAATTTCCAGGTTCAAATCCTGGCTGCGGTAATTGATTTTTTTTATTAATAATATTTTCTCCTTTCTTTATCTTTTGTGGTTACATTTCCTTCTTTCTTTTACTCACTACGTTTTTGTTAATAAAGTCTAAACAAATTCACATATTTGTGTTGCAAGAATTTAAAATCTATATAGGAAATGTTAATGAAAAAATATATATCTAATGTGATTTTCATTTTTTAAAAGATAAGATAAAATTTATATTTTCATTTCATAAGATAGAAATGAATTTGTGTGTATGGAAGTTTTCTTTTGATATCCATTTAATTTATTCGGTATATAACATTTTGTTAGAATGATTGATTAGGATTCCATGTTAATAAAATAAAATTAAAATAATCAATGTATATTTTATTTACGAGATTGTTATATTACTTAATATTTTTTTGGCTGGATTTTTTTTGTTAGATGATTTAAGAATGAAAATTTTATCTAATATGTCAAAACCGCAGTAGCTCAAATGGTAAATTCAATTTGCAGAATTTCTAGGTTCGAATCCTGGCTGCAGTAATTGATTTTTTTATTAATAATATTTTCTCCTTTCTTTTTTTTTGTGGTTACATTTCCATCTTTCTTTTACTCACTACGTTTTTATTGATAAAGTCTAAACAAATTCACATATTTGTGTTGGAAGAATTTTAAATCTATATAGAAAATGTTAATAAAAAAATATATATGTAATGTGATTTTCATTTTCTAAAAGATAAGATAAAATTTATATTTTCATTTCATAAGATAGAAATGAATTTGTATGTATCGAAGTTTGCTTTTGGTATCCATTTAATTTATTCTGTATATAACATTTTGTTTGAATGATTGATTAGGATTCCATGTTAATAAAATAAAATTTAAATAATCAATGTATATTTTATTTACGAGATTGTTATATTTGCTTAATATTTTTTGGCTGGATTTTTTTTAGTATATGATTTAAGAATGAAAATTTTATCTAATATATCAAAACTGCAGTAGCTCAAATGGTAAATTCAATTTGCAGAATTTCCAGGTTCAAATCCTGGCTGCGGTAATTGATTTTTTTTATTAATAATATTTTCTCCTTTCTTTATCTTTTGTGGTTACATTTCCTTCTTTCTTTTACTCACTACGTTTTTGTTAATAAAGTCTAAACAAATTCACATATTTGTGTTGCAAGAATTTAAAATCTATATAGGAAATGTTAATGAAAAAATATATATCTAATGTGATTTTAATTTTTTAAAAGATTAGATAAAATTTATATTTTCATTTCATAAGATAGAAATGAATTTGTGTGTATGGAAGTTTTCTTTTGATATCCATTTAATTTATTCGGTATATAACATTTTGTTAGAATGATTGATTAGGATTCCATGTTAATAAAATAAAATTAAAATAATCAATGTATATTTTATTTACGAGATTGTTATATTACTTAATATTTTTTTGGCTGGATTTTTTTTGTTAGATGATTTAAGAATGAAAATTTTATCTAATATGTCAAAACCGCAGTAGCTCAAATGGTAAATTCAATTTGTTGAATTTCCGGGTTCAAATCCTGGTTGTAGTAATTAATTCTTTTATTAATAATATTTTCTCCTTTCTTTTTTTTGTGGTTACATTTCCATCTTTCTTTTACTCACTACGTTTTTGTTGATAAAGTCTAAACAAATTCACATATTTGTGTTGGAAGAATTTTAAATCTATATAGAAAATGTTAATAAAAAAATATATGTCTAATGTGATTTTCATTTTTTAAAAGATAAGATAAAATTTATATTTTCATTTCATAAGATAGAAATGAATTTGTATGTATCGAAGTTTGCTTTTGGTATCCATTTAATTTATTCTGTATATAACATTTTGTTTGAATGATTGATTAGGATTCCATGTTAATAAAATAAAATTTAAATAATCAATGTATATTTTATTTACGAGATTGTTATATTTGCTAAATATTTTTTGGCTGGATTTTTTTTTAGTATATTATTTAAGAATGAAAATTTTATCTAATATATCAAAACCGCAGTAGCTCAAATGGTAAATTCAATTTGTAGAATTTCCAGGTTTGAATCCTGGCTGCGGTAATTGATTTTTTTATTAATAATATTTTCTCCTTTATTTATCTTTTGTGGTTACATTTCCTTCTTTCTTTTACTCACTACGTTTTTGTTAATAAAGTCTAAACAAATTCACATATTTGTGTTGCAAGAATTTAAAATCTATATAGGAAATGTTAATGAAAAAATATATATCTAATGTGATTTTCATTTTTTAAAAGATAAGATAAAATTTATATTTTCATTTCATAAGATAGAAATGAATTTGTGTGTATGGAAGTTTTCTTTTGATATCCATTTAATTTATTCGGTATATAACATTTTGTTAGAATGATTGATTAGGATTCCATGTTAATAAAATAAAATTAAAATAATCAATGTATATTTTATTTACGAGATTGTTATATTACTTAATATTTTTTTGGCTGGATTTTTTTTGTTAGATGATTTAAGAATGAAAATTTTATCTAATATGTCAAAACCGCAGTAGCTCAAATGGTAAATTCAATTTGCAGAATTTCTAGGTTCGAATCCTGGCTGCAGTAATTGATTTTTTTATTAATAATATTTTCTCCTTTCTTTTTTTTTGTGGTTACATTTCCATCTTTCTTTTACTCACTACGTTTTTATTGATAAAGTCTAAACAAATTCACATATTTGTGTTGGAAGAATTTTAAATCTATATAGAAAATGTTAATAAAAAAATATATATGTAATGTAATTTTCATTTTCTAAAAGATAAGATAAAATTTATATTTTCATTTCATAAGATAGAAATGAATTTGTATGTATCGAAGTTTGCTTTTGGTATCCATTTAATTTATTCTGTATATAACATTTTGTTTGAATGATTGATTAGGAATCCATGTTAATAAAATAAAATTTAAATAATCAATGTATATTTTATTTACGAGATTGTTATATTTGCTTAATATTTTTTGGCTGGATTTTTTTTAGTATATGATTTAAGAATGAAAATTTTATCTAATATATCAAAACTGCAGTAGCTCAAATGGTAAATTCAATTTGCAGAATTTCCAGGTTCAAATCCTGGCTGCGGTAATTGATTTTTTTTATTAATAATATTTTCTCCTTTCTTTATCTTTTGTGGTTACATTTCCTTCTTTCTTTTACTCACTACGTTTTTGTTAATAAAGTCTAAACAAATTCACATATTTGTGTTGCAAGAATTTAAAATCTATATAGGAAATGTTAATGAAAAAATATATATCTAATGTGATTTTCATTTTTTAAAAGATAAGATAAAATTTATATTTTCATTTCATAAGATAGAAATGAATTTGTGTGTATGGAAGTTTTCTTTTGATATCCATTTAATTTATTCGGTATATAACATTTTGTTAGAATGATTGATTAGGATTCCATGTTAATAAAATAAAATTAAAATAATCAATGTATATTTTATTTACGAGATTGTTATATTACTTAATATTTTTTTTGGCTGGATTTTTTTTGTTAGATGATTTAAGAATGAAAATTTTATCTAATATGTCAAAACCGCAGTAGCTCAAATGGTAAATTCAATTTGCAGAATTTCTAGGTTCGAATCCTGGCTGCAGTAATTGATTTTTTTATTAATAATATTTTCTCCTTTCTTTTTTTTTGTGGTTACATTTCCATCTTTCTTTTACTCACTATGTTTTTATTGATAAAGTCTAAACAAATTCACATATTTGTGTTGGAAGAATTTTAAATCTATATAGAAAATGTTAATAAAAAAATATATATGTAATGTGATTTTCATTTTCTAAAAGATAAGATAAAATTTATATTTTCATTTCATAAGATAGAAATGAATTTGTATGTATCGAAGTTTGCTTTTGGTATCCATTTAATTTATTCTGTATATAACATTTTGTTTGAATGATTGATTAGGATTCCATGTTAATAAAATAAAATTTAAATAATCAATGTATATTTTATTTACGAGATTGTTATATTTGCTTAATATTTTTTGGCTGGATTTTTTTTAGTATATGATTTAAGAATGAAAATTTTATCTAATATATCAAAACTGCAGTAGCTCAAATGGTAAATTCAATTTGCAGAATTTCCTGGTTCAAATCCTGGCTGCGGTAATTGATTTTTTTTATTAATAATATTTTCTCCTTTCTTTATCTTTTGTGGTTACATTTCGTTCTTTCTTTTACTCACTACGTTTTTGTTAATAAAGTCTAAACAAATTCACATATTTGTGTTGCAAGAATTTAAAATCTATATAGGAAATGTTAATGAAAAAATATATATCTAATGTGATTTTAATTTTTTAAAAGATTAGATAAAATTTATATTTTCATTTCATAAGATAGAAATGAATTTGTGTGTATGGAAGTTTTCTTTTGATATCCATTTAATTTATTCGGTATATAACATTTTGTTAGAATGATTGATTAGGATTCCATGTTAATAAAATAAAATTAAAATAATCAATGTATATTTTATTTACGAGATTGTTATATTACTTAATATTTTTTTGGCTGGATTTTTTTTGTTAGATGATTTAAGAATGAAAATTTTATCTAATATGTCAAAACCGCAGTAGCTCAAATGGTAAATTCAATTTGTTGAATTTACGGGTTCAAATCCTGGTTGTAGTAATTGATTCTTTTATTAATAATATTTTCTCCTTTCTTTTTTTTGTGGTTACATTTCCATCTTTCTTTTACTCACTACGTTTTTGTTGATAAAGTCTAAACAAATTCACATATTTGTGTTGGAAGAATTTTAAATCTATATAGAAAATGATAATAAAAAAATATATGTCTAATGTGATTTTCATTTTTTAAAAGATAAGACAAAATTTATATTTTCATTTCATAAGATAGAAATGAATTTGTATGTATCGAAGTTTGCTTTTGGTATCCATTTAATTTATTCTGTATATAACATTTTGTTTGAATGATTGATTAGGATTCCATGTTAATAAAATAAAATTTAAATAATCAATGTATATTTTATTTACGAGATTGTTATATTTGCTAAATATTTTTTGGCTGGATTTTTTTTAGTATATGATTTAAGAATGAAAATTTTATCTAATATATCAAAACCGCAGTAGCTCAAATGGTAAATTCAATTTGTAGAATTTCCAGGTTTGAATCCTGGCTGCGGTAATTGATTTTTTTATTAATAATATTTTCTCCTTTATTTATCTTTTGTGGTTACATTTCCTTCTTTCTTTTACTCACTACGTTTTTGTTAATAAAGTCTAAACAAATTCACATATTTGTGTTGCAAGAATTTAAAATCTATATAGGAAATGTTAATGAAAAAATATATATCTAATGTGATTTTCATTTTTTAAAAGATAAGATAAAATTTATATTTTCATTTCATAAGATAGAAATGAATTTGTGTGTATGGAAGTTTTCTTTTGATATCCATTTAATTTATTCGGTATATAACATTTTGTTAGAATGATTGATTAGGATTCCATGTTAATAAAATAAAATTAAAATAATCAATGTATATTTTATTTACGAGATTGTTATATTACTTAATATTTTTTTGGCTGGATTTTTTTGTTAGATGATTTAAGAATGAAAATTTTATCTAATATGTCAAAACCGCAGTAGCTCAAATGGTAAATTCAATTTGCAGAATTTCTAGGTTCGAATCCTGGCTGCAGTAATTGATTTTTTTATTAATAATATTTTCTCCTTTCTTTTTTTTTGTGGTTACATTTCCATCTTTCTTTTACTCACTACGTTTTTATTGATAAAGTCTAAACAAATTCACATATTTGTGTTGGAAGAATTTTAAATCTATATAGAAAATGTTAATAAAAAAATATATATGTAATGTAATTTTCATTTTCTAAAAGATAAGATAAAATTTATATTTTCATTTCATAAGATAGAAATGAATTTGTATGTATCGAAGTTTGCTTTTGGTATCCATTTAATTTATTCTGTATAAAACATTTTGTTTGAATGATTGATTAGGAATCCATGTTAATAAAATAAAATTTAAATAATCAATGTATATTTTATTTACGAGATTGTTATATTTGCTTAATATTTTTTGGCTGGATTTTTTTTAGTATATGATTTAAGAATGAAAATTTTATCTAATATATCAAAACCGCAGTAGCTCAAATGGTATATTCAATTTGCAGAATTTCCAGGTTCAAATCCTGGCTGCGGTAATTGATTTTTTTTATTAATAATATTTTCTCCTTTCTTTATCTTTTGTGGTTACATTTCCTTCTTTCTTTTACTCACTACGTTTTTGTTAATAAAGTCTAAACAAATTCACATATTTGTGTTGCAAGAATTTAAAATCTATATAGGAAATGTTAATGAAAAAATATATATCTAATGTGATTTTAATTTTTTAAAAGATTAGATAAAATTTATATTTTCATTTCATAAGATAGAAATGAATTTGTGTGTATGGAAGTTTTCTTTTGATATCCATTTAATTTATTCGGTATATAACATTTTGTTAGAATGATTGATTAGGATTCCATGTTAATAAAATAAAATTAAAATAATCAATGTATATTTTATTTACGAGATTGTTATATTACTTAATATTTTTTTGGCTGGATTTTTTTTGTTAGATGATTTAAGAATGAAAATTTTATCTAATATGTCAAAACCGCAGTAGCTCAAATGGTAAATTCAATTTGCAGAATTTCTAGGTTCGAATCCTGGCTGCAGTAATTGATTTTTTTATTAATAATATTTTCTCCTTTCTTTTTTTTTTGTGGTTACATTTCCATCTTTCTTTTACTCACTACGTTTTTGTTGATAAAGTCTAAACAAATTCACATATTTGTGTTGGAAGAATTTTAAATCTATATAGAAAATGTTAATAAAAAAATATATATGTAATGTGATTTTCATTTTTTAAAAGATAAGATAAAATTTATATTTTCATTTCATAAGATAGAAATGAATTTGTATGTATCGAAGTTTGCTTTTGGTATCCATTTAATTTATTCTGTATATAATATTTTGTTTGAATGATTGATTAGGATTCCATGTTAATAAAATAAAATTTAAATAATCAATGTATATTTTATTTACGAGATTGTTATATTTGCTTAATATTTTTTGGCTGGATTTTTTTTAGTATATGATTTAAGAATGAAAATTTTATCTAATATATCAAAACTGCAGTAGCTCAAATGGTAAATTCAATTTGCAGAATTTCCTGGTTCAAATCCTGGCTGCGGTAATTGATTTTTTTTATTAATAATATTTTCTCCTTTCTTTATCTTTTTTGGTTACATTTCCTTCTTTCTTTTACTCACTACGTTTTTGTTAATAAAGTCTAAACAAATTCACATATTTGTGTTGCAAGAATTTAAAATCTATATAGGAAATGTTAATGAAAAAATATATATCTAATGTGATTTTCATTTTTTAAAAGATAAGATAAAATTTATATTTTCATTTCATAAGATAGAAATGAATTTGTGTGTATGGAAGTTTTCTTTTGATATCCATTTAATTTATTCTGTATATAACATTTTGTTAGAATGATTGATTAGGATTCCATGTTAATAAAATAAAATTAAAATAATCAATGTATATTTTATTTACGAGATTGTTATATTACTTAATATTTTTTGCCTGGATTTTTTTTGTTAGATGATTTAAGAATGAAAATTTTATCTAATATGTCAAAACCGCAGTAGCTCAAATGGTAAATTCAATTTGTTGAATTTCCGGGTTCAAATCCTGGTTGCAGTAATTGATTCTTTTATTAATAATATTTTCTCCTTTCTTTTTTTTGTGGTTACATTTCCATCTTTCTTTTACTCACTACGTTTTTGTTGATAAAGTCTAAACAAATTCACATATTTGTGTTGGAAGAATTTTAAATCTATATAGAAAATGTTAATAAAAAAATATATATCTAATGTGATTTTCATTTTTTAAAAGATAAGATAAAATTTATATTTTCATTTCATAAGATAGAAATGAATTTGTATGTATCGAAGTTTGCTTTTGGTATCCATTTAATTTATTCTGTATATAACATTTTGTTTGAATGATTGATTAGGATTCCATGTTAATAAAATAAAATTTAAATAATCAATGTATATTTTATTTACGAGATTGTTATATTTGCTTAATATTTTTTGGCTGGATTTTTTTTAGTATATGATTTAAGAATGAAAATTTTATCTAATATATCAAAACCGCAGTAGCTCAAATGGTATATTCAATTTGCAGAATTTCCAGGTTCGAATCCTGGCTGCGGTAATTGATTTTTTTTATTAATAATATTTTCTCCTTTCTTTATCTTTTGTGGTTACATTTCCTTCTTTCTTTTACTCTCTACGTTTTTGTTAATAAAGTCTAAACAAATTCACATATTTGTGTTGCAAGAATTTAAAATCTATATAGGAAATGTTAATGAAAAAATATATATCTAATGTGATTTTCATTTTTTAAAAGATAAGATAAAATTTATATTTTCATTTCATAATATAGAAATGAATTTGTGTGTATGGAAGTTTTCTTTTGATATCCATTTAATTTATTCGGTATATAACATTTTGTTAGAATGATTGATTAGGATTCCATGTTAATAAAATAAAATTAAAATAATCAATGTATATTTTATTTACGAGATTGTTATATTACTTAATATTTTTTTGGCTGGATTTTTTTTGTTAGATGATTTAAGAATGAAAATTTTATCTAATATGTCAAAACCGCAGTAGCTCAAATGGTAAATTCAATTTGCAGAATTTCTAGGTTCGAATCCTGGCTGCAGTAATTGATTTTTTTATTAATAATATTTTCTCCTTTCTTTTTTTTTTGTGGTTTCATTTCCATCTTTCTTTTACTCACTACGTTTTTGTTGATAAAGTCTAAACAAATTCACATATTTGTGTTGGAAGAATTTTAAATCTATATAGAAAATGTTAATAAAAAAATATATATGTAATGTGATTTTCATTTTTTAAAAGATAAGATAAAATTTATATTTTCATTTCATAAGATAGAAATGAATTTGTATGTATCGAAGTTTGCTTTTGGTATCCATTTAATTTATTCTGTATATAATATTTTGTTTGAATGATTGATTAGCATTCCATGTTAATAAAATAAAATTTAAATAATCAATGTATATTTTATTTACGAGATTGTTATATTTGCTTAATAATTTTTGGCTGGATTTTTTTTAGTATATGATTTAAGAATGAAAATTTTATCTAATATATCAAAACTGCAGTAGCTCAAATGGTAAATTCAATTTGCAGAATTTCCAGGTTCAAATCCTGGCTGCGGTAATTGATTTTTTTTATTAATAATATTTTCTCCTTTCTTTATCTTTTGTGGTTACATTTCCTTCTTTCTTTTACTCACTACGTTTTTGTTAATAAAGTCTAAACAAATTCACATATTTGTGTTGCAAGAATTTAAAATCTATATAGGAAATGTTAATGAAAAAATATATATCTAATGTGATTTTCATTTTTTAAAAGATAAGATAAAATTTATATTTTCATTTCATAAGATAGAAATGAATTTGTGTGTATGGAAGTTTTCTTTTGATATCCATTTAATTTATTCGGTATATAACATTTTGTTAGAATGATTGATTAGGATTCCATGTTAATAAAATAAAATTAAAATAATCAATGTATATTTTATTTACGAGATTGTTATATTACTTAATATTTTTTTGGCTGGATTTTTTTTGTTAGATGATTTAAGAATGAAAATTTTATCTAATATGTCAAAACCGCAGTAGCTCAAATGGTAAATTCAATTTGTTGAATTTCCGGGTTCAAATCCTGGTTGCAGTAATTGATTCTTTTATTAATAATATTTTCTCCTTTCTTTTTTTTTGTGGTTACATTTCCATCTTTCTTTTACTCACTACGTTTTTGTTGATAAAGTCTAAACAAATTCACATATTTGTGTTGGAAGAATTTTAAATCTATATAGAAAATGTTAATAAAAAAATATATATGTAATGTGATTTTCATTTTTTAAAAGATAAGATAAAATTTATATTTTCATTTCATAAGATAGAAATGAATTTGTATGTATCGAAGTTTGCTTTTGGTATCCATTTAATTTATTCTGTATATAACATTTTGTTTGAATGATTGATTAGGATTCCATGTTAATAAAATAAAATTTAAATAATCAATGTATATTTTATTTACGAGATTGTTATATTTGCTTAATATTTGTTGGCTGGTTTTTTTTAGTATATGATTTAAGAATGAAAATTTTATCTAATATATCAAAACTGCAGTAGCTCAAATGGTAAATTCAATTTGCAGAATTTCAAGGTTCGAATCCTGGCTGCGGTAATTGATTTTTTTTATTAATAATATTTTCTCCTTTCTTTATCTTTTGTGGTTACATTTCCTTCTTTCTTTTACTCACTACGTTTTTGTTAATAAAGTCTAAACAAATTCACATATTTGTGTTGCAAGAATTTAAAATCTATATAGGAAATGTTAATGAAAAAATATATATCTAATGTGATTTTCATTTTTTAAAAGATAAGATAAAATTTATATTTTCATTTCATAAGATAGAAATGAATTTGTGTGTATGGAAGTTTTCTTTTGATATCCATTTAATTTATTCGGTATATAACATTTTGTTAGAATGATTGATTAGGATTCCATGTTAATAAAATAAAATTAAAATAATCAATGTATATTTTATTTACGAGATTGTTATATTACTTAATATTTTTTTGGCTGGATTTTTTTTGTTAGATGATTTAAGAATGAAAATTTTATCTAATATGTCAAAACCGCAGTAGCTCAAATGGTAAATTCAATTTGTTGAATTTCCGGGTTCAAATCCTGGCTGCAGTAATTGATTCTTTTATTAATAATATTTTCTCCTTTCTTTTTTTTTGTGGTTACATTTCCATCTTTCTTTTACTCACTACGTTTTTGTTGATAAAGTCTAAACAAATTCACATATTTGTGTTGGAAGAATTTTAAATCTATATAGAAAATGTTAATAAAAAAATATATATCTAATGTGATTTTCATTTTTTAAAAGATAAGATAAAATTTATATTTTCATTTCATAAGATAGAAATGAATTTGTATGTATCGAAGTTTGCTTTTGGTATCCATTTAATTTATTCTGTATATAACATTTTGTTTGAATGATTGATTAGGATTCCATGTTAATAAAATAAAATTTAAATAATCAATGTATATTTTATTTACGAGATTGTTATATTTGCTTAATATTTGTTGGCTGGATTTTTTTTAGTATATGATTTAAGAATGAAAATTTTATCTAATATATCAAAACCGCAGTAGCTCAAATGGTATATTCAATTTGCAGAATTTCAAGGTTCGAATCATGGCTGCGGTAATTGATTTTTTTTATTAATAATATTTTCTCCTTTCTTTATCTTTTGTGGTTACATTTCCTTCTTTCTTTTACTCACTACGTTTTTGTTAATAAAGTCTAAACAAATTCACATATTTGTGTTGCAAGAATTTAAAATCTATATAGGAAATGTTAATGAAAAAATATATATCTAATGTGATTTTCATTTTTTAAAAGATAAGATAAAATTTATATTTTCATTTCATAAGATAGAAATGAATTTGTGTGTATGGAAGTTTTCTTTTGATATCCATTTAATTTATTCGGTATATAACATTTTGTTAGAATGATTGATTAGGATTCCATGTTAATAAAATAAAATTAAAAAATCAATGTATATTTTATTTACGAGATTGTTATATTACTTAATATTTTCTTGGCTGGATTTTTTTTGTTAGATGATTTAAGAATGAAAATTTTATCTAATATGTCAAAACCGCAGTAGCTCAAATGGTAAGTTCAATTTGCAGAATTTCTAGGTTCGAATCCTGGCTGCAGTAATTGATTTTTTTATTAATAATATTTTCTCCTTTCTTTTTTTTTGTGGTTACATTTCCATCTTTCTTTTACTCACTACGTTTTTATTGATAAAGTCTAAACAAATTCACATATTTGTGTTGGAAGAATTTTAAATCTATATAGAAAATGTTAATAAAAAAAATATATATGTAATGTGATTTTCATTTTTTAAAAGATAAGATAAAATTTATATTTTCATTTCATAAGATAGAAATGAATTTGTATTTATCGAAGTTTGCTTTTGGTATCCATTTAATTTATTCTGTATATAACATTTTGTTTGAATGATTGATTAGGATTCCATGTTAATAAAATAAAATTTAAATAATCAATGTATATTTTATTTACGAGATTGTTATATTTGCTTAATATTTTTTGGCTGGATTTTTTTTATTATATGATTTGAGAATGAAAATTTTATCTAATATATCAAAACTGCAGTAGCTCAAATGGTAAATTCAATTTGCAGAATTTCCAGGTTCAAATCCTGGCTGCGGTAATTGATTTTTTTTATTAATAATATTTTCTCCTTTCTTTATCTTTTGTGGTTACATTTCCTTCTTTCTTTTACTCACTACATTTTTGTTAATAAAGTCTAAACAAATTCACATATTTGTGTTGCAAGAATTTAAAATCTATATAGGAAATGTTAATGAAAAAATATATATCTAATGTGATTTTCATTTTTTAAAAGATAAGATAAAATTTATATTTTCATTTCATAAGATAGAAATGAATTTGTGTGTATGGAAGTTTTCTTTTGATATCCATTTAATTTATTCGGTATATAACATTTTGTTAGAATGATTGATTAGGATTCCATGTTAATAAAATAAAATTAAAAAATCAATGTATATTTTATTTACGAGATTGTTATATTACTTAATATTTTCTTGGCTGGATTTTTTTTGTTAGATGATTTAAGAATGAAAATTTTATCTAATATGTCAAAACCGCAGTAGCTCAAATGGTAAATTCAATTTGCAGAATTTCTAGGTTCGAATCCTGGCTGCAGTAATTGATTTTTTTATTAATAATATTTTTTCCTTTCTTTTTTTTTGTGGTTACATTTCCATCTTTCTTTTACTCACTACGTTTTTATTGATAAAGTCTAAACAAATTCACATATTTGTGTTGGAAGAATTTTAAATCTATATAGAAAATGTTAATAAAAAAATATATATGTAATGTGATTTTCATTTTTTAAAAGATAAGATAAAATTTACATTTTCATTTCATAAGATAGAAATGAATTTGTATTTATCGAAGTTTGCTTTTGGTATCCATTTAATTTATTCTGTATATAACATTTTGTTTGAATGATTGATTAGGATTCCATGTTAATAAAATAAAATTTAAATAATCAATGTATATTTTATTTACGAGATTGTTATATTTGCTTAATATTTTTTGGCTGGATTTTTTTTATTATATGATTTGAGAATGAAAATTTTATCTAATATATCAAAACTGCAGTAGCTCAAATGGTAAATTCAATTTGCAGAATTTCCAGGTTCAAATCCTGGCTGCGGTAATTGATTTTTTTTATTAATAATATTTTCTCCTTTCTTTATCTTTTGTGGTTACATTTCCTTCTTTCTTTTACTCACTACGTTTTTGTTAATAAAGTCTAAACAAATTCACATATTTGTGTTGCAAGAATTTAAAATCTATATAGGAAATGTTAATGAAAAAATATATATCTAATGTGATTTTCATTTTTTAAAAGATAAGATAAAATTTATATTTTCATTTCATAAGATAGAAATGAATTTGTGTGTATGGAAGTTTTCTTTTGATATCCATTTAATTTATTCGGTATATAACATTTTGTTAGAATGATTGATTAGGACTCCATGTTAATAAAATAAAATTAAAATAATCAATGTATATTTTATTTACGAGATTGTTATATTACTTAATATTTTTTTGGCTGGATTTTTTTTGTTAGATGATTTAAGAATGAAAATTTTATCTAATTTGTCAAAACCGCAGTAGCTCAAATGGTAAATTCAATTTGTTGAATTTCCGGGTTCAAATCCTGGTTGCAGTAATTGATTCTTTTATTAATAATATTTTCTCCTTTCTTTTTTTTGTGGTTACATTTCCATCTTTCTTTTACTCACTACGTTTTTGTTGATAAAGTCTAAACAAATTCACATATTTGTGTTGGAAGAATTTTAAATCTATATAGAAAATGTTAATAAAAAAATATATATCTAATGTGATTTTCATTTTTTAAAAGATAAGATAAAATTTATATTTTCATTTCATAAGATAGAAATGAATTTGTATGTATCGAATTTTGCTTTTGGTGTCCATTTAATTTATTCTGTATATAACATTTTGTTTGAATGATTGATTAGGATTCCATGTTAATAAAATAAAATTTAAATAATCAATGTATATTTTATTTACGAGATTGTTATATTTGCTTAATATTTTTTGGCTGGATTTTTTTTAGTCAATGATTTAAGAATGAAAATTTTATCTAATATATCAAAACCGCAGTAGCTCAAATGGTAAATTCAATTTGCAGAATTTCCAGGTTCGAATCCTGGCTGCGGTAATTGATTTTTTTTATTAATAATATTTTCTCCTTTATTTATCTTTTGTGGTTACATTTCCTTCTTTCTTTTACTCACTACGTTTTTGTTAATAAAGTCTAAACAAATTCACATATTTGTGTTGCAAGAATTTAAAATCTATATAGGAAATGTTAATAAAAAAATATATATCTAATGTGATTTTCATTTTTTAAAAGATAAGATAAAATTTATATTTTCATTTCATAAGATAGAAATGAATTTGTGTGTATGGAAGTTTTCTTTTGATATCCATTTAATTTATTCGGTATATAACATTTTGTTAGAATGATTGATTAGGATTCCATGTTAATAAAATAAAATTAAAATAATCAATGTATATTTTATTTACGAGATTGTTATATTACTTAATATTTTTTTGGCTGGATTTTTTTTGTTAGATGATTTAAGAATGAAAACTTTATCTAATATGTCAAAACCGCAGTAGCTCAAATGGTAAATTCAATTTGTTGAATTTCCGGGTTCAAATCCTGGCTGCAGTAATTGATTCTTTTATTAATAATATTTTCTCCTTTCTTTTTTTTTGTGGTTACATTTCCATCTTTCTTCTACTCACTACGTTTTTGTTGATAAAGTCTAAACAAATTCACATATTTGTGTTGGAAGAATTTTAAATCTATATAGAAAATGTAATAAAAAAATATATATCTAATGTGATTTTCATTTTTTAAAAGATAAGATAAAATTTATATTTTCATTTCATAAGATAGAAATGAATTTGTATGTATCGAATTTTGCTTTTGGTGTCCATTTAATTTATTCTGTATATAACATTTTGTTTGAATGATTGATTAGGATTCCATGTTAATAAAATAAAATTTAAATAATCAATGTATATATTATTTACGAGATTGTTATATTTGCTTAATATTTTTTGGCTGGATTTTTTTTAGTATATGATTTAAGAATGAAAATTTTATCTAATATATCAAAACCGCAGTAGCTCAAATGGTAAATTCAATTTGCAGAATTTCCAGGTTCGAATCCTGGCTGCGGTAATTGATTTTTTTTATTAATAATATTTTCTCCTTTATTTATCTTTTGTGGTTACATTTCCTTCTTTCTTTTACTCACTACGTTTTTGTTAATAAAGTCTAAACAAATTCACATATTTGTGTTGCAAGAATTTAAAATCTATATAGGAAATGTTAATGAAAAATATATATCTAATGTGATTTTCATTTTTTAAAAGATAAGATAAAATGATTATCTTCATTTCATAAGATAGAAATGAATTTGTGTGTATGGAAGTTTTCTTTTGATATCCATTTAATTTATTCGGTATATAACATTTTGTTAGAATGATTGATTAGGATTCCATGTTAATAAAATAAAATTAAAATAATCAATGTATATTTTATTTACGAGTTTGTTATATTACTTAATATTTTTTTGGCTGGATTTTTTTTGTTAGATGATTTAAGAATGAAAATTTTATCTAATATGTCAAAACCGCAGTAGCTTAAATGGTAAATTCAATTTGCAGAATTTCTAGGTTCGAATCCTGGCTGCAGTAATTGATTTTTTTATTAATAATATTTTCTCCTTTTTTTTTTTGTGGTTTCATTTCCATCTTTCTTTTACTCACTACGTTTTTATTGATAAAGTCTAAACAAATTCACATATTTGTGTTGGAAGAATTTTAAATCTATATAGAAAATGTTAATAAAAAAATATATATGTAATGTGATTTTCATTTTTTAAAAGATAAGATAAAATTTATATTTTCATTTCATAAGATAGAAATGAATTTGTATGTATCGAAGTTTGCTTTTGGTATCCATTTAATTTATTCTGTATATAATATTTTGTTTGAATGATTGATTAGGATTCCATGTTAATAAAATAAAATTTAAATAATCAATGTATATTTTATTTACGAGATTGTTATATTTGCTTAATATTTTTTGGCTGGATTTTTTTTAGTATATGATTTAAGAATGAAAATTTTATCTAATATATCAAAACTGCAGTAGCTCAAATGGTAAATTCAATTTGCAGAATTTCCAGGTTCAAATCCTGGCTGCGGTAATTGATTTTTTTTATTAATAATATTTTCTCCTTTCTTTATCTTTTGTGGTTACATTTCCTTCTTTCTTTTACTCACTACGTTTTTGTTAATAAAGTCTAAACAAATTCACATATTTGTGTTGCAAGAATTTAAAATCTATATAGGAAATGTTAATGAAAAAATATATATCTAATGTGATTTTCATTTTTTAAAAGATAAGATAAAATTTATATTTTCATTTCATAAGATAGAAATGAATTTGTGTGTATGGAAGTTTTCTTTTGATATCCATTTAATTTATTCGGTATATAACATTTTGTTAGAATGATTGATTAGGATTCCATGTTAATAAAATAAAATTAAAATAATCAATGTATATTTTATTTACGAGATTGTTATATTACTTAATATTTTTTTGGCTGGATTTTTTTTGTTAGATGATTTAAGAATGAAAATTTTATCTAATATGTCAAAACCGCAGTAGCTCAAATGGTAAATTCAATTTGTTGAATTTTCGGGTTCAAATCCTGGTTGCAGTAATTGATTCTTTTATTAATAATATTTTCTCCTTTCTTTTTTTTGTGGTTACATTTCCATCTTTCTTTTACTCACTACGTTTTTGTTGATAAAGTCTAAACAAATTCACATATTTGTGTTGGAAGAATTTTAAATCTATATAGAAAATGTTAATAAAAAAATATATATCTAATGTGATTTTCATTTTTTAAAAGATAAGATAAAATTTATATTTTCATTTCATAAGATAGAAATGAATTTGTATGTATCGAAGTTTGCTTTTGGTATCCATTTAATTTATTCTGTATATAACATTTTGTTTGAATGATTGATTAGGATTCCATGTTAATAAAATAAAATTTAAATAATCAATGTATATTTTATTTACGAGATTGTTATATTTGCTTAATATTTTTTGGCTGGATTTTTTTTAGTATATGATTTAAGAATGAAAATTTTATCTAATATATCAAAACCGCAGTAGCTCAAATGGTATATTCAATTTGCAGAATTTCCAGGTTCGAATCCTGGCTGCGGTAATTGATTTTTTTTATTAATAATATTTTCTCCTTTCTTTATCTTTTGTGGTTACATTTCCTTCTTTCTTTTACTCACTACGTTTTTGTTAATAAAGTCTACACAAATTCACATATTTGTGTTGCAAGAATTTAAAATCTATATAGGAAATGTTAATGAAAAAATATATATCTAATGTGATTTTCATTTTTTAAAAGATAAGATAAAATTTATATTTTCATTTCATAAGATAGAAATGAATTTGTATTTATCGAAGTTTGCTTTTGGTATCCATTTAATTTATTCTGTATATAACATTTTGTTTGAATGATTGATTAGGATTCCATGTTAATAAAATAAAATTTAAATAATCAATGTATATTTTATTTACGAGATTGTTATATTTGCTTAATATTTTTTGGCTGGATTTTTTTTAGTATATGATTTAAGAATGAAAATTTTATCTAATATATCAAAACGGCAGTAGCTCAAATGGTAAATTCAATTTGCAGAATTTCCAGGTTCAAATCCTGGCTGCGGTAATTGATTTTTTTTATTAATAATATTTTCTCCTTTCTTTATCTTTTGTGGTTACATTTCCTTCTTTCTTTTACTCACTACATTTTTGTTAATAAAGTCTAAACAAATTCACATATTTGTGTTGCAAGAATTTAAAATCTATATAGGAAATGTTAATGAAAAAATATATATCTAATGTGATTTTCATTTTTTAAAAGATAAGATAAAATATATATTTTCATTTCATAAGATAGAAATGAATTTGTGTGTATGGAAGTTTTCTTTTGATATCCATTTAATTTATTCGGTATATAACATTTTGTTAGAATGATTGATTAGGATTCCATGTTAATAAAATAAAATTAAAAAATCAATGTATATTTTATTTACGAGATTGTTATATTACTTAATATTTTCTTGGCTGGATTTTTTTTGTTAGATGATTTAAGAATGAAAATTTTATCTAATATGTCAAAACCGCAGTAGCTCAAATGGTAAATTCAATTTGCAGAATTTCTAGGTTCGAATCCTGGCTGCAGTAATTGATTTTTTTATTAATAATATTTTTTCCTTTCTTTTTTTTTGTGGTTACATTTCCATCTTTCTTTTACTCACTACGTTTTTATTGATAAAGTCTAAACAAATTCACATATTTGTGTTGGAAGAATTTTAAATCTATATAGAAAATGTTAATAAAAAAATATATATGTAATGTGATTTTCATTTTTTAAAAGATAAGATAAAATTTACATTTTCATTTCATAAGATAGAAATGAATTTGTATTTATCGAAGTTTGCTTTTGGTATCCATTTAATTTATTCTGTATATAACATTTTGTTTGAATGATTGATTAGGATTCCATGTTAATAAAATAAAATTTAAATAATCAATGTATATTTTATTTACGAGATTGTTATATTTGCTTAATATTTTTTGGCTGGATTTTTTTTATTATATGATTTGAGAATGAAAATTTTATCTAATATATCAAAACTGCAGTAGCTCAAATGGTAAATTCAATTTGCAGAATTTCCAGGTTCAAATCCTGGCTGCGGTAATTGATTTTTTTTATTAATAATATTTTCTCCTTTCTTTATCTTTTGTGGTTACATTTCCTTCTTTCTTTTACTCACTACGTTTTTGTTAATAAAGTCTAAACAAATTCACATATTTGTGTTGCAAGAATTTAAAATCTATATAGGAAATGTTAATGAAAAAATATATATCTAATGTGATTTTCATTTTTTAAAAGATAAGATAAAATTTATATTTTCATTTCATAAGATAGAAATGAATTTGTGTGTATGGAAGTTTTCTTTTGATATCCATTTAATTTATTCGGTATATAACATTTTGTTAGAATGATTGATTAGGACTCCATGTTAATAAAATAAAATTAAAATAATCAATGTATATTTTATTTACGAGATTGTTATATTACTTAATATTTTTTTGGCTGGATTTTTTTTGTTAGATGATTTAAGAATGAAAATTTTATCTAATTTGTCAAAACCGCAGTAGCTCAAATGGTAAATTCAATTTGTTGAATTTCCGGGTTCAAATCCTGGTTGCAGTAATTGATTCTTTTATTAATAATATTTTCTCCTTTCTTTTTTTTGTGGTTACATTTCCATCTTTCTTTTACTCACTACGTTTTTGTTGATAAAGTCTAAACAAATTCACATATTTGTGTTGGAAGAATTTTAAATCTATATAGAAAATGTTAATAAAAAAATATATATCTAATGTGATTTTCATTTTTTAAAAGATAAGATAAAATTTATATTTTCATTTCATAAGATAGAAATGAATTTGTATGTATCGAATTTTGCTTTTGGTGTCCATTTAATTTATTCTGTATATAACATTTTGTTTGAATGATTGATTAGGATTCCATGTTAATAAAATAAAATTTAAATAATCAATGTATATTTTATTTACGAGATTGTTATATTTGCTTAATATTTTTTGGCTGGATTTTTTTTAGTCAATGATTTAAGAATGAAAATTTTATCTAATATATCAAAACCGCAGTAGCTCAAATGGTAAATTCAATTTGCAGAATTTCCAGGTTCGAATCCTGGCTGCGGTAATTGATTTTTTTTATTAATAATATTTTCTCCTTTATTTATCTTTTGTGGTTACATTTCCTTCTTTCTTTTACTCACTACGTTTTTGTTAATAAAGTCTAAACAAATTCACATATTTGTGTTGCAAGAATTTAAAATCTATATAGGAAATGTTAATAAAAAAATATATATCTAATGTGATTTTCATTTTTTAAAAGATAAGATAAAATTTATATTTTCATTTCATAAGATAGAAATGAATTTGTGTGTATGGAAGTTTTCTTTTGATATCCATTTAATTTATTCGGTATATAACATTTTGTTAGAATGATTGATTAGGATTCCATGTTAATAAAATAAAATTAAAATAATCAATGTATATTTTATTTACGAGATTGTTATATTACTTAATATTTTTTTGGCTGGATTTTTTTTGTTAGATGATTTAAGAATGAAAACTTTATCTAATATGTCAAAACCGCAGTAGCTCAAATGGTAAATTCAATTTGTTGAATTTCCGGGTTCAAATCCTGGCTGCAGTAATTGATTCTTTTATTAATAATATTTTCTCCTTTCTTTTTTTTTGTGGTTACATTTCCATCTTTCTTCTACTCACTACGTTTTTGTTGATAAAGTCTAAACAAATTCACATATTTGTGTTGGAAGAATTTTAAATCTATATAGAAAATGTAATAAAAAAATATATATCTAATGTGATTTTCATTTTTTAAAAGATAAGATAAAATTTATATTTTCATTTCATAAGATAGAAATGAATTTGTATGTATCGAATTTTGCTTTTGGTGTCCATTTAATTTATTCTGTATATAACATTTTGTTTGAATGATTGATTAGGATTCCATGTTAATAAAATAAAATTTAAATAATCAATGTATATATTATTTACGAGATTGTTATATTTGCTTAATATTTTTTGGCTGGATTTTTTTTAGTATATGATTTAAGAATGAAAATTTTATCTAATATATCAAAACCGCAGTAGCTCAAATGGTAAATTCAATTTGCAGAATTTCCAGGTTCGAATCCTGGCTGCGGTAATTGATTTTTTTTATTAATAATATTTTCTCCTTTATTTATCTTTTGTGGTTACATTTCCTTCTTTCTTTTACTCACTACGTTTTTGTTAATAAAGTCTAAACAAATTCACATATTTGTGTTGCAAGAATTTAAAATCTATATAGGAAATGTTAATGAAAAATATATATCTAATGTGATTTTCATTTTTTAAAAGATAAGATAAAATGATTATCTTCATTTCATAAGATAGAAATGAATTTGTGTGTATGGAAGTTTTCTTTTGATATCCATTTAATTTATTCGGTATATAACATTTTGTTAGAATGATTGATTAGGATTCCATGTTAATAAAATAAAATTAAAATAATCAATGTATATTTTATTTACGAGTTTGTTATATTACTTAATATTTTTTTGGCTGGATTTTTTTTGTTAGATGATTTAAGAATGAAAATTTTATCTAATATGTCAAAACCGCAGTAGCTTAAATGGTAAATTCAATTTGCAGAATTTCTAGGTTCGAATCCTGGCTGCAGTAATTGATTTTTTTATTAATAATATTTTCTCCTTTTTTTTTTGTGGTTTCATTTCCATCTTTCTTTTACTCACTACGTTTTTATTGATAAAGTCTAAACAAATTCACATATTTGTGTTGGAAGAATTTTAAATCTATATAGAAAATGTTAATAAAAAAATATATATGTAATGTGATTTTCATTTTTTAAAAGATAAGATAAAATTTATATTTTCATTTCATAAGATAGAAATGAATTTGTATGTATCGAAGTTTGCTTTTGGTATCCATTTAATTTATTCTGTATATAATATTTTGTTTGAATGATTGATTAGGATTCCATGTTAATAAAATAAAATTTAAATAATCAATGTATATTTTATTTACGAGATTGTTATATTTGCTTAATATTTTTTGGCTGGATTTTTTTTAGTATATGATTTAAGAATGAAAATTTTATCTAATATATCAAAACTGCAGTAGCTCAAATGGTAAATTCAATTTGCAGAATTTCCAGGTTCAAATCCTGGCTGCGGTAATTGATTTTTTTTATTAATAATATTTTCTCCTTTCTTTATCTTTTGTGGTTACATTTCCTTCTTTCTTTTACTCACTACGTTTTTGTTAATAAAGTCTAAACAAATTCACATATTTGTGTTGCAAGAATTTAAAATCTATATAGGAAATGTTAATGAAAAAATATATATCTAATGTGATTTTCATTTTTTAAAAGATAAGATAAAATTTATATTTTCATTTCATAAGATAGAAATGAATTTGTGTGTATGGAAGTTTTCTTTTGATATCCATTTAATTTATTCGGTATATAACATTTTGTTAGAATGATTGATTAGGATTCCATGTTAATAAAATAAAATTAAAATAATCAATGTATATTTTATTTACGAGATTGTTATATTACTTAATATTTTTTTGGCTGGATTTTTTTTGTTAGATGATTTAAGAATGAAAATTTTATCTAATATGTCAAAACCGCAGTAGCTCAAATGGTAAATTCAATTTGTTGAATTTTCGGGTTCAAATCCTGGTTGCAGTAATTGATTCTTTTATTAATAATATTTTCTCCTTTCTTTTTTTTGTGGTTACATTTCCATCTTTCTTTTACTCACTACGTTTTTGTTGATAAAGTCTAAACAAATTCACATATTTGTGTTGGAAGAATTTTAAATCTATATAGAAAATGTTAATAAAAAAATATATATCTAATGTGATTTTCATTTTTTAAAAGATAAGATAAAATTTATATTTTCATTTCATAAGATAGAAATGAATTTGTATGTATCGAAGTTTGCTTTTGGTATCCATTTAATTTATTCTGTATATAACATTTTGTTTGAATGATTGATTAGGATTCCATGTTAATAAAATAAAATTTAAATAATCAATGTATATTTTATTTACGAGATTGTTATATTTGCTTAATATTTTTTGGCTGGATTTTTTTTAGTATATGATTTAAGAATGAAAATTTTATCTAATATATCAAAACCGCAGTAGCTCAAATGGTATATTCAATTTGCAGAATTTCCAGGTTCGAATCCTGGCTGCGGTAATTGATTTTTTTTATTAATAATATTTTCTCCTTTCTTTATCTTTTGTGGTTACATTTCCTTCTTTCTTTTACTCACTACGTTTTTGTTAATAAAGTCTACACAAATTCACATATTTGTGTTGCAAGAATTTAAAATCTATATAGGAAATGTTAATGAAAAAATATATATCTAATGTGATTTTCATTTTTTAAAAGATAAGATAAAATTTATATTTTCATTTCATAAGATAGAAATGAATTTGTATTTATCGAAGTTTGCTTTTGGTATCCATTTAATTTATTCTGTATATAACATTTTGTTTGAATGATTGATTAGGATTCCATGTTAATAAAATAAAATTTAAATAATCAATGTATATTTTATTTACGAGATTGTTATATTTGCTTAATATTTTTTGGCTGGATTTTTTTTAGTATATGATTTAAGAATGAAAATTTTATCTAATATATCAAAACGGCAGTAGCTCAAATGGTAAATTCAATTTGCAGAATTTCCAGGTTCAAATCCTGGCTGCGGTAATTGATTTTTTTTATTAATAATATTTTCTCCTTTCTTTATCTTTTGTGGTTACATTTCCTTCTTTCTTTTACTCACTACGTTTTTGTTAATAAAGTCTAAACAAATTCACATATTTGTGTTGCAAGAATTTAAAATCTATATAGGAAATGTTAATGAAAAAATATATATCTAATGTGATTTTCATTTTTTAAAAGATAAGATAAAATTTATATTTTCATTTCATAAGATAGAAATGAATTTGTGTGTATGGAAGTTTTCTTTTGATATCCATTTAATTTATTCGGTATATAACATTTTGTTAGAATGATTGATTAGGATTCCATGTTAATAAAATAAAATTAAAATAATCAATGTATATTTTATTTACGAGATTGTTATATTACTTAATATTTTTTTGGCTGGATTTTTTTTGTTAGATGATTTAAGAATGAAAATTTTATCTAATATGTCAAAACCGCAGTAGCTTAAATGGGAAATTCAATTTGCAGAATTTCTAGGTTCGAATCCTGGCTGCAGTAATTGATTTTTTTATTAATAATATTTTCTCCTTTTTTTTTTTTGTGGTTTCATTTCCATCTTTCTTTTACTCACTACGTTTTTATTGATAAAGTCTAAACAAATTCACATATTTGTGTTGGAAGAATTTTAAATCTATATAGAAAATGTTAATAAAAAAATATATATGTAATGTGATTTTCATTTTTTAAAAGATAAGATAAAATTTATATTTTCATTTCATAAGATAGAAATGAATTTGTATGTATCGAAGTTTGCATTTGGTATCCATTTAATTTATTCTGTATATAATATTTTGTTTGAATGATTGATTAGGATTCCATGTTAATAAAATAAAATTTAAATAATCAATGTATATTTTATTTACGAGATTGTTATATTTGCTTAATATTTTTTGGCTGGATTTTTTTTAGTATATGATTTAAGAATGAAAATTTTACCTAATATATCAAAACGGCAGTAGCTCAAATGGTAAATTCAATTTGCAGAATTTCCAGGTTCAAATCCTGGCTGCGGTAATTGATTTTTTTTATTAATAATATTTTCTCCTTTCTTTATCTTTTGTGGTTACATTTCCTTCTTTCTTTTACTCACTACGTTTTTGTTAATAAAGTCTAAACAAATTCACATATTTGTGTTGCAAGAATTTAAAATCTATATAGGAAATGTTAATGAAAAAATATATATCTAATGTGATTTTCATTTTTTAAAAGATAAGATAAAATTTATATTTTCATTTCATAAGATAGAAATGAATTTGTGTGTATGGAAGTTTTCTTTTGATATCCATTTAATTTATTCGGTATATAACATTTTGTTAGAATGATTGATTAGGATTCCATGTTAATAAAATAAAATTAAAATAATCAATGTATATTTTATTTACGAGATTGTTATATTACTTAATATTTTTTTGGCTGGATTTTTTTTGTTAGATGATTTAAGAATGAAAATTTTATCTAATATGTCAAAACCGCAGTAGCTCAAATGGTAAATTCAATTTGTTGAATTTTCGGGTTCAAATCCTGGTTGCAGTAATTGATTCTTTTATTAATAATATTTTCTCCTTTCTTTTTTTTGTGGTTACATTTCCATCTTTCTTTTACTCACTACGTTTTTGTTGATAAAGTCTAAACAAATTCACATATTTGTGTTGGAAGAATTTTAAATCTATATAGAAAATGTTAATAAAAAAATATATATCTAATGTGATTTTCATTTTTTAAAAGATAAGATAAAATTTATATTTTCATTTCATAAGATAGAAATGAATTTGTATGTATCGAAGTTTGCTTTTGGTATCCATTTAATTTATTCTGTATATAACATTTTGTTTGAATGATTGATTAGGATTCCATGTTAATAAAATAAAATTTAAATAATCAATGTATATTTTATTTACGAGATTGTTATATTTGCTTAATATTTTTTGGCTGGATTTTTTTTAGTATATGATTTAAGAATGAAAATTTTATCTAATATATCAAAACCGCAGTAGCTCAAATGGTATATTCAATTTGCAGAATTTCCAGGTTCGAATCCTGGCTGCGGTAATTGATTTTTTTTATTAATAATATTTTCTCCTTTCTTTATCTTTTGTGGTTACATTTCCTTCTTTCTTTTACTCACTACGTTTTTGTTAATAAAGTCTAAACAAATTCACATATTTGTGTTGCAAGAATTTAAAATCTATATAGGAAATGTTAATGAAAAAATATATATCTAATGTGATTTTCATTTTTTAAAAGATAAGATAAAATTTATATTTTCATTTCATAAGATAGAAATGAATTTGTATTTATCGAAGTTTGCTTTTGGTATCCATTTAATTTATTCTGTATATAACATTTTGTTTGAATGATTGATTAGGATTCCATGTTAATAAAATAAAATTTAAATAATCAATGTATATTTTATTTACGAGATTGTTATATTTGCTTAATATTTTTTGGCTGGATTTTTTTTAGTATATGATTTAAGAATGAAAATTTTATCTAATATATCAAAACTGCAGTAGCTCAAATGGTAAATTCAATTTGCAGAATTTCCAGGTTCAAATCCTGGCTGCGGTAATTGATTTTTTTTATTAATAATATTTTCTCCTTTCTTTATCTTTTGTGGTTACATTTCCTTCTTTCTTTTACTCACTACGTTTTTGTTAATAAAGTCTAAACAAATTCACATATTTGTGTTGCAAGAATTTAAAATCTATATAGGAAATGTTAATGAAAAATATATATCTAATGTGATTTTCATTTTTTAAAAGATAAGATAAAATGATTATCTTCATTTCATAAGATAGAAATGAATTTGTGTGTATGGAAGTTTTCTTTTGATATCCATTTAATTTATTCGGTATATAACATTTTGTTAGAATGATTGATTAGGATTCCATGTTAATAAAATAAAATTAAAATAATCAATGTATATTTTATTTACGAGTTTGTTATATTACTTAATATTTTTTTGGCTGGATTTTTTTTGTTAGATGATTTAAGAATGAAAATTTTATCTAATATGTCAAAACCGCAGTAGCTTAAATGGTAAATTCAATTTGCAGAATTTCTAGGTTCGAATCCTGGCTGCAGTAATTGATTTTTTTATTAATAATATTTTCTCCTTTTTTTTTTTTGTGGTTTCATTTCCATCTTTCTTTTACTCACTACGTTTTTATTGATAAAGTCTAAACAAATTCACATATTTGTGTTGGAAGAATTTTAAATCTATATAGAAAATGTTAATAAAAAAATATATATGTAATGTGATTTTCATTTTTTAAAAGATAAGATAAAATTTATATTTTCATTTCATAAGATAGAAATGAATTTGTATGTATCGAAGTTTGCTTTTGGTATCCATTTAATTTATTCTGTATATAATATTTTGTTTGAATGATTGATTAGGATTCCATGTTAATAAAATAAAATTTAAATAATCAATGTATATTTTATTTACGAGATTGTTATATTTGCTTAATATTTTTTGGCTGGATTTTTTTTAGTATATGATTTAAGAATGAAAATTTTATCTAATATATCAAAACTGCAGTAGCTCAAATGGTAAATTCAATTTGCAGAATTTCCAGGTTCAAATCCTGGCTGCGGTAATTGATTTTTTTTATTAATAATATTTTCTCCTTTCTTTATCTTTTCTGGTTACATTTCCTTCTTTCTTTTACTCACTACGTTTTTGTTAATAAAGTCTAAACAAATTCACATATTTGTGTTGCAAGAATTTAAAATCTATATAGGAAATGTTAATGAAAAAATATATATCTAATGTGATTTTCATTTTTTAAAAGATAAGATAAAATTTATATTTTCATTTCATAAGATAGAAATGAATTTGTGTGTATGGAAGTTTTCTTTTGATATCCATTTAATTTATTCGGTATATAACATTTTGTTAGAATGATTGATTAGGATTCCATGTTAATAAAATAAAATTAAAATAATCAATGTATATTTTATTTACGAGATTGTTATATTACTTAATATTTTTTTGGCTGGATTTTTTTTGTTAGATGATTTAAGAATGAAAATTTTATCTAATATGTCAAAACCGCAGTAGCTCAAATGGTAAATTCAATTTGTTGAATTTTCGGGTTCAAATCCTGGTTGCAGTAATTGATTCTTTTATTAATAATATTTTCTCCTTTCTTTTTTTTGTGGTTACATTTCCATCTTTCTTTTACTCACTACGTTTTTGTTGATAAAGTCTAAACAAATTCACATATTTGTGTTGGAAGAATTTTAAATCTATATAGAAAATGTTAATAAAAAAATATATATCTAATGTGATTTTCATTTTTTAAAAGATAAGATAAAATTTATATTTTCATTTCATAAGATAGAAATGAATTTGTATGTATCGAAGTTTGCTTTTGGTATCCATTTAATTTATTCTGTATATAACATTTTGTTTGAATGATTGATTAGGATTCCATGTTAATAAAATAAAATTTAAATAATCAATGTATATTTTATTTACGAGATTGTTATATTTGCTTAATATTTTTTGGCTGGATTTTTTTTAGTATATGATTTAAGAATGAAAATTTTATCTAATATATCAAAACCGCAGTAGCTCAAATGGTATATTCAATTTGCAGAATTTCCAGGTTCGAATCCTGGCTGCGGTAATTGATTTTTTTTATTAATAATATTTTCTCCTTTCTTTATCTTTTGTGGTTACATTTCCTTCTTTCTTTTACTCACTACGTTTTTGTTAATAAAGTCTAAACAAATTCACATATTTGTGTTGCAAGAATTTAAAATCTATATAGGAAATGTTAATGAAAAAATATATATCTAATGTGATTTTCATTTTTTAAAAGATAAGATAAAATTTATATTTTCATTTCATAAGATAGAAATGAATTTGTATTTATCGAAGTTTGCTTTTGGTATCCATTTAATTTATTCTGTATATAACATTTTGTTTGAATGATTGATTAGGATTCCATGTTAATAAAATAAAATTTAAATAATCAATGTATATTTTATTTACGAGATTGTTATATTTGCTTAATATTTTTTGGCTGGATTTTTTTTAGTATATGATTTAAGAATGAAAATTTTATCTAATATATCAAAACGGCAGTAGCTCAAATGGTAAATTCAATTTGCAGAATTTCCAGGTTCAAATCCTGGCTGCGGTAATTGATTTTTTTTATTAATAATATTTTCTCCTTTCTTTATCTTTTGTGGTTACATTTCCTTCTTTCTTTTACTCACTACGTTTTTGTTAATAAAGTCTAAACAAATTCACATATTTGTGTTGCAAGAATTTAAAATCTATATAGGAAATGTTAATGAAAAAATATATATCTAATGTGATTTTCATTTTTTAAAAGATAAGATAAAATTTATATTTTCATTTCATAAGATAGAAATGAATTTGTGTGTATGGAAGTTTTCTTTTGATATCCATTTAATTTATTCGGTATATAACATTTTGTTAGAATGATTGATTAGGATTCCATGTTAATAAAATAAAATTAAAATAATCAATGTATATTTTATTTACGAGATTGTTATATTACTTAATATTTTTTTGGCTGGATTTTTTTTGTTAGATGATTTAAGAATGAAAATTTTATCTAATATGTCAAAACCGCAGTAGCACAAATGGTAAATTCAATTTGCAGAATTTCCGTGTTCGAATCCTGGTTGCAGTAATTGATTCTTTTATTAATAATATTGTCTCCTTTCTTTTTTTTGTGGTTACATTTCCATCTTTCTTTTACTCACTACGTTTTTGTTGATAAAGTCTAAACAAATTCACATATTTGTGTTGGAAGAATTTTAAATCTATATAGAAAATGTTAATAAAAAAATATGTATCTAATGTGATTTTCATTTTTTAAAAGATAAGATAAAATTTATATTTTCATTTCATAAGATAGAAATGAATTTGTATGTATCGAAGTTTTCTTTTGGTATCCATTTAATTTATTCTGTATATAACATTTTGTTTGAATGATTGATTAGGATTCCATGTCAATAAAATAAAATTTAAATAATCAATGTATATTTTATTTACGAGATTGTTATATTTGCTTAATATTTTTTGGCTGTATTTTTTTTAGTATATGATTTAAGAATGAAAATTTTATCTAATATATCAAAACTGCAGTAGCTCAAATGGTAAATTCAATTTGCAGAATTTCCAGGTTCGAATCCTGGCTGCGGTAATTGATTTTTTTTATTAATAATATTTTCTCCTTTCTTTTTCTTTTGTGGTTACATTTCCTTCTTTCTTTTACTCACTACGTTTTTGTTAATAAAGTCTAAACAAATTCACATATTTGTGTTGCAAGAATTTAAAATCTATATAGGAAATGTTAATGAAAAAATATATATCTAATGTGATTTTCATTTTTTAAAAGATAAGATAAAATTTATATTTTCATTTCATAAGATAGAAATGAATTTGTGTGTATGGAAGTTTTCTTTTGATATCCATTTAATTTATTCGGTATATATAATTTTGTTAGAATGATTGATTAGGATTCCATGTTAGTAAAATAAAATTAAAATAATCAATGTATATTTTATTTACGAGATTGTTATATTACTTAATATTTTTTTGGCTGGATATTGTTTGTTAGATGATTTAAGAATGAAAATTTTATCTAATATGTCAAAACCGCAGTAGCTCAAATGGTATATTCAATTTGCAGAATTTCCAGGTTCAAATCCTGGCTGCGGTAATTGATTTTTTTTATTAATAATATTTTCTCCTTTCTTTATCTTTTGTGGTTACATTTCCTTCTTTCTTTTACTCACTACGTTTTTGTTCATAAAGTCTAAACAAATTCACATATTTGTGTTGCAAGAATTTAAAATCTATATAGGAAATGTTAATGAAAAAATATATATCTAATGTGATTTTCATTTTTTAAAAGATAAGATAAAATTTATATTTTCATTTCATAAGATAGAAATGAATTTGTATGTATCGAAGTTTTCTTTTGGTATCCATTTAATTTATTCTGTATATAACATTTTGTTTGAATGATTGATTAGGATTCCATGTCAATAAAATAAAATTTAAATAATCAATGTATATTTTATTTACGAGATTGTTATATTTGCTTAATATTTTTTGGCTGTATTTTTTTTAGTATATGATTTAAGAATGAAAATTTTATCTAATATATCAAAACTGCAGTAGCTCAAATGGTAAATTCAATTTGCAGAATTTCCAGGTTCGAATCCTGGCTGCGGTAATTGATTTTTTTTATTAATAATATTTTCTCCTTTCTTTTTCTTTTGTGGTTACATTTCCTTCTTTCTTTTACTCACTACGTTTTTGTTAATAAAGTCTAAACAAATTCACATATTTGTGTTGCAAGAATTTAAAATCTATATAGGAAATGTTAATGAAAAAATATATATCTAATGTGATTTTCATTTTTTAAAAGATAAGATAAAATTTATATTTTCATTTCATAAGATAGAAATGAATTTGTGTGTATGGAAGTTTTCTTTTGATATCCATTTAATTTATTCGGTATATATAATTTTGTTAGAATGATTGATTAGGATTCCATGTTAATAAAATAAAATTAAAATAATCAATGTATATTTTATTTACGAGATTGTTATATTACTTAATATTTTTTTGGCTGGATATTGTTTGTTAGATGATTTAAGAATGAAAATTTTATCTAATATGTCAAAACCGCAGTAGCTCAAATGGTAAATTCAATTTGTTGAATTTCCGGGTTCAAATCCTGGTTGCAGTAATTGATTCTTTTATTAATAATATTTTCTCCTTTCTTATTTTTTTTGTGGTTACATTTCCATCTTTCTTTTACTCACTACGTTTTTGTTGATAAAGTCTAAACAAATTCACATATTTGTGTTGGAAGAATTTTAAATCTATATAGAAAATGTTAATAAAAAAATATATATCTAATGTGATTTTCATTTTTTAAAGGATAAGATAAAATTTATATTTTCATTTCATAAGATAGAAATGAATTTGTATGTATCGAAGTTTGCTTTTGGTATCCATTTAATTTATTCTGTATATAACATTTTGTTTGAATGATTGATTAGGATTCCATGTTAATAAAATAAAATTTAAATAATCAATGTATATTTTATTTACGAGATTGTTATATTTGCTTAATATTTTTTGGCTGGATTTTTTTTAGTATATGATTTAAGAATGAAAATTTTATCTAATATATCAAAACCGCAGTAGCTCAAATGGTAAATTCAATTTGCAGAATTTCCAGGTTCGAATCCTGGCTGCGGTAATTGATTTTTTTATTTAATAATATTTTCTCCTTTCTTTATCTTTTGTGGTTACATTTCCTTCTTTCTTTTACTCACTACGTTTTTGTTAATAAAGTCTAAACAAATTCACATATTTGTGTTGCAAGAATTTAAAATCTATATAGGAAATGTTAATGAAAAAATATATATCTAATGTGATTTTCATTTTTTAAAAGATAAGATAAAATTTATATTTTCATTTCATAAGATAGAAATGAATTTGTGTGTATGGAAGTTTTCTTTTGATATCCATTTAATTTATTCGGTATATAACATTTTGTTAGAATGATTGATTAGGATTCCATGTTAATAAAATAAAATTAAAATAATCAATGTATATTTTATTTACGAGATTGTTATATTACTTAATATTTTTTTGGCTGGATTTTTTTTGTTAGATGATTTAAGAATGAAAATTTTATCTAATATGTCAAAACCGCAGTAGCTCAAATGGTAAATTCAATTTGCAGAATTTCTAGGTTCAGATCCTGGCTGCAGTAATTGATTTTTTTATTAATAATATTTTCTCCTTTCTTTTTTTTTTTGTGGTTACATTTCCATCTTTCTTTTACTCACTACGTTTTTGTTGATAAAGTCTAAACAAATTCACATATTTGTGTTGGAAGAATTTTAAATCTATATAGAAAATGTTAATGAAAAAATATATATCTAATGTGATTTTCATTTTTTAAAAGATAAGATAAAATTTATATTTTCATTTCATAAGATAGAAATGAATTTGTAAGTATGGAAGTTTGCTTTTGGTATCCATTTAATTTATTCTGTATATAACATTTTGTTTGAATGATTGATTAGGATTCCATGTTAATAAAATAAAATTAAAATAATCAATGTATATTTTATTTACGAGATTGTTATATTTGCTTAATATTTTTTGGCTGGATTTTTTTTAGTATATGATTTAAGAATGAAAATTTTATCTAATATATCAAAACTGCAGTAGCTCAAATGGTAAATTCAATTTGCAGAATTTCCAGGTTCGAATCCTGGCTGCGGTAATTGATTTTTTTATTAATAATATTTTCTCCTTTCTTTATCTTTTGTGGTTACATTTCCTTCTTTCTTTTACTCACTACGTTTTTGTTAATAAAGTCTAAACAAATTCACATATTTGTGTTGCAAGAATTTAAAATCTATATAGGAAATGTTAATGAAAAAATATATATCTAATGTGATTTTCATTTTTTAAAAGATAAGATAAAATTTATATTTTCATTTCATAAGATAGAAATGAATTTGTGTGTATGGAAGTTTTCTTTTGATATCCATTTAATTTATTCGGTATATAACATTTTGTTAGAATGATTGATTAGGATTCCATGTTAATAAAATAAAATTAAAATAATCAATGTATATTTTATTTACGAGATTGTTATATTACTTAATATTTTTTTGGCTGGATTTTTTTTGTTAGATGATTTAAGAATGAAAATTTTATCTAATATGTCAAAACCGCAGTAGCTCAAATGGTAAATTCAATTTGTAGAATTTTCGGGTTCAAATCCTTGCTGCAGTAATTGATTTTTTTATTAATAATATTTTCTACTTTTTTTTTGTGGTTACATTTCCATCTTTCTTTTACTCACTACGTTTTTGTTGGTAAAGTCTAAACAAATTCACATATTTGTGTTGGAAGAATTTTAAATCTATATAGAAAATGTTAATGAAAAAATATATATCTAATGTGATTTTCATTTTTTAAAAGATAAGATAAAATTTATATTTTCATTTCATAAGATAGAAATGAATTTGTATGTATGGAAGTTTGCTTTTGGTATCCATTTAATTTATTCTGTATATAACATTTTGTTTGAATGATTGATTAGGATTCCATGTTAATAAAATAAAATTAAAATAATCAATGTATATTTTATTTACGAGATTGTTATATTTGCTTAATATTTTTTGGCTGGATTTTTTTTAGTTTATGATTTAAGAATAATAATTTTATCTAATATATCAAAACTGCAGTAGCTCAAATGGTAAATTCAATTTGCAGAATTTCCAGGTTCGAATCCTGGCTGCGGTAATTGATTTTTTTTATTAATAATATTTTCTCCTTTCTTTATCTTTTGTGGTTACATTTCCTTCTTTCTTTTACTCACTACGTTTTTGTTAATTAAGTCTAAACAAATTCACATATTTGTGTTGCAATAATTTAAAATCTATATAGGAAATGTTAATGAAAAAATATATATCTAATGTGATTTTCATTTTTTAAAAGATAAGATAAAATTTATATTTTCATTTCATAAGATAGAAATGAATTTATGTGTATGGAAGTTTTCTTTTGATATCCATTTAATTTATTCGGTATATAACATTTTATTAGAATGATTGATTAGGATTCCATGTTAATAAAATAAAATTAAAATAATCAATGTATATTTTATTTACGAGATTGTTATATTACTTAATATTTTTTTGGCTGGATTTTTTTTGTTAGATGATTTAAGAATGAAAATTTTATCAAATATGTCAAAACCGCAGTAGCTCAAATGGTAAATTCAATTTGTTGAATTTCCGGGTTCGAATCCTGGTTGCAGTAATTGATTCTTTTATTAATAATATTGTCTCCTTTCTTTTTTTTGTGGTTACATTTCCATCTTTCTTTTACTCACTACGTTTTTGTTGATAAAGTCTAAACAAATTCACATATTTGTGTTGCAAGAATTTAAAATCTATATAGGAAATGTTAATGAAAAAATATATATCTAATGTGATTTTCATTTTTTAAAAGATAAGATAAAATTTATATTTTCATTTCATAAGATAGAAATGAATTTGTGTGTATGGAAGTTTTCTTTTGATATCCATTTAATTTATTCGGTATATAACATTTTGTTAGAATGATTGATTAGGATTCCATGTTAATAAAATAAAATTAAAATAATCAATGTATATTTTATTTACGAGATTGTTATATTACTTAATATTTTTTTGGCTAGATTTTTTTTGTTAGATAATTTAAGAATGAAAATTTTATCTAATATGTCAAAACCGCAGTAGCTCAAATGGTAAATTCAATTTGCAGAATTTCTAGGTTCAGATCCTGGCTGCAGTAATTGATTTTTTTATTAATAATATTTTCTCCTTTTTTTTTTTTTTGTGGTTACATTTCCATCTTTCTTTTACTCACTACGTTTTTGTTGATAAAGTCTAAACAAATTCACATATTTGTGTTGGAAGAATTTTAAATCTATATAGAAAATGTTAATGAAAAAATATATATCTAATGTGATTTTCATTTTTTAAAAGATAAGATAAAATTTATATTTTCATTTCATAAGATAGAAATGAATTTGTAAGTATGGAAGTTTGCTTTTGGTATCCATTTAATTTATTCTGTATATAACATTTTGTTTGAATGATTGATTAGGATTCCATGTTAATAAAATAAAATTAAAATAATCAATGTATATTTTATTTACGAGATTGTTATATTTGCTTAATATTTTTTGGCTGGATTTTTTTTAGTATATGATTTAAGAATGAAAATTTTATCTAATATATCAAAACTGCAGTAGCTCAAATGGTAAATTCAATTTGCAGAATTTCCAGGTTCGAATCCTGGCTGCGGTAATTGATTTTTTTTATTAATAATATTTTCTCCTTTCTTTATCTTTTGTGGTTACATTTCCTTCTTTCTTTTACTCACTACGTTTTTGTTAATAAAGTCTAAACAAATTCACATATTTGTGTTGCAAGAATTTAAAATCTATATAGGAAATGTTAATGAAAAAATATATATCTAATGTGATTTTCATTTTTTAAAAGATAAGATAAAATTTATATTTTCATTTCATAAGATAGAAATGAATTTGTGTGTATGGAAGTTTTCTTTTGATATCCATTTAATTTATTCGGTATATAACATTTTGTTAGAATGATTGATTAGGATTCCATGTTAATAAAATAAAATTAAAATAATCAATGTATATTTTATTTACGAGATTGTTATATTACTTAATATTTTTTTGGCTGGATTTTTTTTGTTAGATGATTTAAGAATGAAAATTTTATCTAATATGTCAAAACCACAGTAGCTCAAATGGTAAATTCAATTTGTAGAATTTCCGGGTTCAAATCCTTGCTGCAGTAATTGATTTTTTTATTAATAATATTTTCTACTTTTTTTTTGTGGTTACATTTCCATCTTTCTTTTACTCACTACGTTTTTGTTGGTAAAGTCTAAACAAATTCACATATTTGTGTTGGAAGAATTTTAAATCTATATAGAAAATGTTAATGAAAAAATATATATCTAATGTGATTTTCATTTTTTAAAAGATAAGATAAAATTTATATTTTCATTTCATAAGATAGAAATGAATTTGTAAGTATGGAAGTTTGCTTTTGGTATCCATTTAATTTATTCTGTATATAACATTTTGTTTGAATGATTGATTAGGATTCCATGTTAATAAAATAAAATTAAAATAATCAATGTATATTTTATTTACGAGATTGTTATATTTGCTTAATATTTTTTGGCTGGATTTTTTTTAGTATATGATTTAAGAATGAAAATTTTATCTAATATATCAAAACTGCAGTAGCTCAAATGGTAAATTCAATTTGCAGAATTTCCAGGTTCGAATCCTAGCTGCGGTAATTGATTTTTTTATTAATAATATTTTCTCCTTTCTTTATCTTTTGTGGTTACATTTCCTTCTTTCTTTTACTCACTACGTTTTTGTTAATAAAGTCTAAACAAATTCACATATTTGTGTTGCAAGAATTTAAAATCTATATAGGAAATGTTAATGAAAAAATATATATCTAATGTGATTTTCATTTTTTAAAAGATAAGATAAAATTTATATTTTCATTTCATAAGATAGAAATGAATTTGTGTGTATGGAAGTTTTCTTTTGATATCCATTTAATTTATTCGGTATATAACATTTTGTTAGAATGATTGATTAGGATTCCATGTTAATAAAATTAAATTAAAATAATCAATGTATATTTTATTTACGAGATTGTTATATTACTTAATATTTTTTTGGCTGGATTTTTTTTGGTAGATGATTTAAGAATGAAAATTTTATCTAATATGTCAAAACCGCAGTAGCTCAAATGGTAAATTCAATTTGTAGAATTTCCGGGTTCAAATCCTTGCTGCAGTAATTGATTTTTTTATTAATAATATTTTCTACTTTTTTTTTGTGGTTACATTTCCATCTTTCTTTTACTCACTACGTTTTTGTTGGTAAAGTCTAAACAAATTCACATATTTGTGTTGGAAGAATTTTAAATCCATATAGAAAATGTTAATGAAAAAATATATATCTAATGTGATTTTCATTTTTTAAAAGATAAGATAAAATTTATATTTTCATTTCATAAGATAGAAATGAATTTGTATGTATGGAAGTTTGCTTTTGGTATCCATTTAATTTATTCTGTATATAACATTTTGTTTGAATGATTGATTAGGATTCCATGTTAATAAAATAAAATTAAAATAATCAATGTATATTTTATTTACGAGATTGTTATATTTGCTTAATATTTTTTGGCTGGATTTTTTTTAGTTTATGATTTAAGAATGATAATTTTATCTAATATATCAAAACTGCAGTAGCTCAAATGGTAAATTCAATTTGCAGAATTTCCAGGTTCGAATCCTGGCTGCGATGATTGATTTTTTTTATTAATAATATTTTCTCCTTTCTTTATCTTTTGTGGTTACATTTCCTTCTTTCTTTTACTCACTACGTTTTTGTTAATTAAGTCTAAACAAATTCACATATTTGTGTTGCAATAATTTAAAATCTATATAGGAAATGTTAATGAAAAAATATATATCTAATGTGATTTTCATTTTTTAAAAGATAAGATAAAATTTATATTTTCATTTCATAAGATAGAAATGAATTTATGTGTATGGAAGTTTTCTTTTGATATCCATTTAATTTATTCGGTATATAACATTTTATTAGAATGATTGATTAGGATTCCATGTTAATAAAATAAAATTAAAATAATCAATGTATATTTTATTTACGAGATTGTTATATTACTTAATATTTTTTTGGCTGGATTTTTTTTGTTAGATGATTTAAGAATGAAAATTTTATCTAATATGTCAAAACGGCAGTAGCTCAAATGGTAAATTCAATTTGCAGAATTTCTAGGTTCTAATCTTGGCTGCAGTAATTGATTTTTTTATTAATAATATTTTCTCCTTTCTTTTTTTTTGTGGTTACATTTCCATCTTTCTTTTACTCACTACGTTTATATTGATAAAGTCTAAACAAATTCACATATTTGTGTTGGAAGAATTTTAAATCTATATAGAAAATGTTAATAAAAAAATATATATCTAATGTGATTTTCATTTTTTAAAAGATAAGATAAAATTTATATTTTCATTTCATAAGATAGAAATGAATTTGTATGTATCGAAGTTTGCTTTTGGTATCCATTTAATTTATTCTGTATATAACATTTTGTTTGAATGATTGATTAGGATTCCATGTTAATAAAATAAAATTAAAATAATCAATGTATATTTTATTTACGAGATTGTTATATTTGCTTAATATTCTTTGGCTGGATTTTTTTTAGTATATAATTTAAGAATGAAAATTTTATCTAATATATCAAAACTGCAGTAGCTCAAATGGTAAATTCAATTTGCAGAATTTCCAGGTTCGAATCCTGGCTGCGGTAATTGATTTTTTTTATTAATAATATTTTCTCCTTTCTTTATCTTTTGTGGTTACATTTCCTTCTTTCTTTTACTCACTACGTTTTTGTTAATAAAGTCTAAACAAATTCACATATTTGTGTTGGAAGAATTTAAAATCTATATATGAAATGTTAAATGAAAAAATATATATCTAATGTGATTTTCATTTTTTAAAAGATAAGATAAAATTTATATTTTCATAAGATAGAAATGAATTTGTGTGTATGGAAGTTTTCTTTTGATATCCATTTAATTTATTCGGTATATAACATTTTGTTAGAATGATTGATTAAGATTCCATGTTAATAAAATAAAATTAAAATAATCAATGTATATTTTATTTACGAGATTGTTATATTACTTAATATTTTTTTGGCTGGATTTTTTTGTTAGATGATTTAAGAATGAAAATTTTATCTAATATGTTAAAACCGCAGTAGCTCAAATGGTAAATTCAATTTGCCGAATTTTCGGGTTTTAATCCTGGCTGCGATATATGATTTTTTTTATTAATAATATTTTTCTCATTTCTTTTTTTTTGTGGTTACATTTCCTCCTTTCTTTTACTCACTACGTTTTTGTTAATAAAGTCTAAACAAATTCACATATTTGTGTTGGAAGAATTTAAAATCTATATAGAAAATGTTAATGAAAAAATATATATCTAATGTGATTTTCATTTTTTAAAAGATAAGATAAAATTTATATTTTCATTTCATAAGATAGAAATGAATTTGTGTGTATGGAAGTTTTCTTTTGATATCCATTTAATTTATTCGGTATATAACATTTTGTTAGAATGATTTATTAGGATTCCATGTTAATAAAATAAAATTAAAATAATAAATGTATATTTTATTTACGAGATTGTTATATTACTTAATATTTTTTTGGCTGGATTTTTTTTGTTATATGATTTAAGAATGAAAATTTTATCTAATATGTCAAAACCGCAGTAGCTCAAATGGTAAATTCAATTTGCAGAATTTCTAGGTTCGAATCCTGGCTGCAGTAATTGATTTTTTTATTAATAATATTTTCTCCTTTCTTTTTTTTTGTGGTTACATTTCCATCTTTCTTTTACTCACTACATTTTTGTTGATAAAGTCTAATCAAATTCACATAATTGTGTTGGAAGAATTTTAAATCTATATAGAAAATGTTAATGAAAAAATATATATCTAATGTGATTTTCATTTTTTAAAAGATAAGATAAAATTTATATTTTCATTTCATAAGATAGAAATGAATTTGTGTGTATGGAAGTTTTCTTTTGATATCCATTTAATTTATTCGGTATATAACATTTTGTTAGAATGATTTATTAGGATTCCATGTTAATAAAATAAAATTAAAATAATCAATGTATATTTTATTTACGAGATTGTTATATTACTTAATATTTTTTTGGCTGGATTTTTTTTGTTATATGATTTAAGAATGAAAATTTTATCTAATATGTCAAAACCGCAGTAGCTCAAATGGTAAATTCAATTTGCAGAATTTCTAGGTTCGAATCCTGGCTGCAGTAATTGATTTTTTTATTAATAATATTTTCTCCTTTCTTTTTTTTTGTGGTTACATTTCCATCTTTCTTTTACTCACTACATTTTTGTTGATAAAGTCTAATCAAATTCACATAATTGTGTTGGAAGAATTTTAAATCTATATAGAAAATGTTAATGAAAAAATATATATCTAATGTGATTTTCATTTTTTAAAAGATAAGATAAAATTTATATTTTCATTTCATAAGATAGAAATGAATTTGTATGTATGGAAGTTTGCTTTTGGTATCCATTTAATTTATTCTGTATATAACATTTTGTTTGAATGATTGATTAGGATTCCATGTTAATAAAATAAAATTAAAATAATCAATGTATATTTTATTTACGAGATTGTTATATTTGCTTAATATTTTTTGGCTGGATTTTTTTTAGTATATGATTTAAGAATGAAAATTTTATCTAATATATCAAAACTACAGTAGCTCAAATGATAAATTCAATTTTCAGAATTTCCAGGTTCGAATCCTGGCTGCGGTAATTGATTTTTTTTATTAATAATATTTTCTCCTTTCTTTATCTTTTGTGGTTACATTTCCTTCTTTCTTTTACTCACTACGTTTTTGTTAATAAAGTCTAAACAAATTCACATATTTGTGTTGCAAGAATTTAAAATCTATATAGGAAATGTTAATGAAAAAATATATATCTAATGTGATTTTCATTTTTTAAAAGATAAGATAAAATTTATATTTTCATTTCATAAGATAGAAATGAATTTGTGTCTATGGAAGTTTTCTTTTGATATCCATTTAATTTATTCGGTATATAACATTTTGTTAGAATGATTGATTGGGATTCCATGTTAATAAAATAAAATTAAAATAATCAATGTATATTTTATTTAAGAGATTGTTATATTACTTAATATTTTTTTGGCTGGATTTTTTTTGTTAGATGATTTAAGAATGAAAATTTTATCTAATATGTCAAAACCGCAGTAGCTCAAATGGTAAATTCAATTTGTAGAATTTTCGGGTTCAAATCCTGGCTGTAGTAATTGATTTTTTTATTAATAATATTTTCTACTTTTTTTTTGTGGTTACATTTCCATCTTTCTTTTACTCACTACGTTTTTGTTGGTAAAGTCTAAACAAATTCACATATTTGTGTTGGAAGAATTTTAAATCTATATAGAAAATGTTAATGAAAAAATATATATCTATTGTGATTTTCATTTTTTAAAAGATAAGATAAAATTTATATTTTCATTTCATAAGATAGAAATGAATTTGTATGTATGGAAGTTTGCTTTTGGTATCCATTTAATTTATTCGGTATATAACATTTTGTTAGAATGATTGATTAGGATTCCATGTTAATAAAATAAAATAAAAATAATCAATGTATATTTTATTTACGAGATTGTTATATTACTTAATATTTTTTTGGCTGGATTTTTTTTGTTAGATGATTTAAGAATGAAAATTTTATCTAATATGTCAAAACGGCAGTAGCTCAAATGGTAAATTCAATTTGCAGAATTTCTAGGTTCTAATCCTGGCTGCAGTAATTGATTTTTTTATTAATAATATTTTCTCCTTTCTTTTTTTTTGTGGTTACATTTCCATCTTTCTTTTACTCACTACGTTTATATTGATAAAGTCTAAACAAATTCACATATTTGTGTTGGAAGAATTTTAAATCTATATAGAAAATGTTAATAAAAAAATATATATCTAATGTGATTTTCATTTTTTAAAAGATAAGATAAAATTTATATTTTCATTTCATAAGATAGAAATGAATTTGTATGTATCGAAGTTTGCTTTTGGTATCCATTTAATTTATTCTGTATATAACATTTTGTTTGAATGATTGATTAGGATTCCATGTTAATAAAATAAAATTAAAATAATCAATGTATATTTTATTTACGAGATTGTTATATTTGCTTAATATTCTTTGGCTGGATTTTTTTTAGTATATAATTTAAGAATGAAAATTTTATCTAATATATCAAAACTGCAGTAGCTCAAATGGTAAATTCAATTTGCAGAATTTCCAGGTTCGAATCCTGGCTGCGGTAATTGATTTTTTTTATTAATAATATTTTCTCCTTTCTTTATCTTTTGTGGTTACATTTCCTTCTTTCTTTTACTCACTACGTTTTTGTTAATAAAGTCTAAACAAATTCACATAATTGTGTTGCAAGAATTTAAAATCTATATAGGAAATGTTAATGAAAAAATATATATCTAATGTGATTTTCATTTTTTAAAAGATAAGATAAAATTTATATTTTCATTTCATAAGATAGAAATGAATTTGTGTGTATGGAAGTTTTCTTTTGATATCCATTTAATTTATTCGGTATATAACATTTTGTTAGAATGATTGATTAGGATTCCATGTTAATAAAATAAAATTAAAATAATCAATGTATATTTTATTTACGAGATTGTTATATTACTTAATATTTTTTTGGCTGGATTTTTTTTGTTATATGATTTAAGAATGAAAATTTTATCTAATATGTCAAAACCGCAGTAGCTCAAATGGTAAATTCAATTTGTAGAATTTCCGGGTTCGAATCCTGGCTGCAGTAATTGATTTTTTTATTAATAATGTTTTCTCCTTTCTTTTTTTTTTGTGGTTACATTTCCATCTTTCTTTTACTCACTACATTTTTGTTGATAAAGTCTAAACAAATTCACATAATTGTGTTGGAAGAATTTTAAATCTATATAGAAAATGTTAATGAAAAAATATATATCTAATGTGATTTTCATTTTTGAAAAGAGAAGATAAAATTTATATTTTCATTTCATAAGATAGAAATGAATTTGTATGTATGGAAGTTTGCTTTTGGTATCCATTTAATTTATTCTGTATATAACATTTTGTTTGAATGATTGATTAGGATTCCATGTTAATAAAATAAAATTAAAATAATCAATGTATATTTTATTTACGAGATTGCTATATTTGCTTAATATTTTTTGGCTGGATTTTTTTTAGTATATGATTTAAGAATGAAAATTTTATCTAATATATCAAAACTGCAGTAGCTCAAATGGTAAATTCAATTTGCAGAATTTCAAGGTTCGAATCCTGGTTGCGGTAATTGATTTTTTTTATTAATAATATTTTCTCCTTTCTTTATCTTTTGTGGTTACATTTCCTTCTTTCTTTTACTCACTACGTTTTTGTTAATAAAGTCTAAACAAATTCACATATTTGTGTGGCAAGAATTTAAAATCTATATAGGAAATGTTAATGAAAAAATATATATCTAATGTGATTTTCATTTTTTAAAAGATAAGATAAAATTTATATTTTCATTTCATAAGATAGAAATGAATTTGTGTGTATGGAAGTTTTCTTTTGATATCCATTTAATTTATTCGGTATATAACATTTTGTTAGAATGATTGATTAGGATTCCATGTTAATAAAATAAAATTAAAATAATCAACGTATATTTTATTTACGAGATTGTTATATTACTTAATATTTTTTTGGCTGGATTTTTTTTGTTAGATGATTTAAGAATGAAAATTTTATCTAATATGTCAAAACCGCAGTAGCTCAAATGGTAAATTCAATTTGTAGAATTTCCGGGTTCAAATCCTGGCTGCAGTAATTGATTTTTTTATTAATAATATTTTCTACTTTTTTTTTGTGGTTACATTTCCATCTTTCTTTTACTCACTACGTTTTTGTTGATAAAGTCTAAACAAATTCACATATTTGTGTTGGAAGAATTTTAAATCTATATAGAAAATGTTAATGAAAAAATATATATCTATTGTGATTTTCATTTTTTAAAAGATAAGATAAAATTTATATTTTCATTTCATAAGATAGAAATGAATTTGTATGTATGGAAGTTTGCTTTTGGTATCCATTTAATTTATTCTGTATATAACATTTTGTTTGAATGATTGGTTAGGATTCCATGTTAATAAAATAAAATCAAAATAATAAATGTATATTTTATTTACGAGATTGTTATATTTGCTTAATATTTTTTGGCTGGATTTTTTTTAGTATATGATTTAAGAATGAAAATTTTATCTAATTTATCAAAACCGCAGTAGCTCAAGTGATAAATTCAATTTGCAGAATTTCCAGGTTCGAATCCTGGCTGCGGTAATTGATTTTTTTTATTAATAATATTTTCTCCTTTATTTATCTTTTGTGGTTACATTTCCTTCTTTCTTTTACTCACTACGTTTTTGTTAATAAAGTCTAAACAAATTCACATATTTGTGTTGCAAGAATTTAAAATCTATATAGGAAATGTTAATGAAAAAATATATATCTAATGTGATTTTCATTTTTTAAAGGATAAGATAAAATTTATATTTTCATTTCATAAGATAGAAATGAATTTGTATGTATGGAAGTTTGCTTTTGGTATCCATTTAATTTATTCTGTATATAACATTTTGTTTGAATGATTGATTAGGATTCCATGTTAATAAAATAAAATAAAAATAATCAATGTATATTTTATTTACGAGATTGTTATATTTGCTTAATATTTTTTGGCTGGATTTTTTTTAGTATATGATTTAAGAATGAAAATTTTATCTAATTTATCAAAACCGCAGTAGCTCAAATGGTAAATTCAATTTGCAGAATTTCCAGGTTCGAATCCTGGCTGCGGTAATTGATTTTTTTTATTAATAATATTTTCTCCTTTCTTTATCTTTTGTGGTTACATTTCCTTCTTTCTTTTACTCACTACGTTTTTTTGTTAGTAAAGTCTAAACAAATTCACATATTTGTGTTGCAAGAATTTAAAATCTATATAGGAAATGTTAATGAAAAAATATATATCTAATGTGATTTTCATTTTTTAAAAGATAAGATAAAATTTATATTTTCATTTCATAAGATAGAAATGAATTTGTGTCTATGGAAGTTTTCTTTTGATATCCATTTAATTTATTCGGTATATAACATTTTGTTAGAATGATTGATTAGGATTCCATGTTAATAAAATAAAATTATACTTAAATCAATGTATATTTTATTTACGAGATTGTTATATTACTTAATATTTTTTTGGCTGGATTTTTTTTGTTAGATGATTTAAGAATGAAAATTTTATCTAATATGTCAAAACCGCAGTAGCTTAAATGGTAAATTCAATTTGTAGAATTTCCGGGTTGAAATCCTGGCTGCAGTAATTGGTTTTTTTATTAATAATATTTTCTACTTTTTTTATCTTTTGTGGTTACATTTCCTTCTTTCTTTTACTCACTACGTTTTTGTTAATAAAGTCTAAACAAATTCACATATTTGTGTTGCAAGAATTTAAAATCTATATAGGAAATGTTAATGAAAAAATATATATCTAATGTGACTTTCATTTTTTAAAAGATAAGATAAAATTTATATTTTCATTTCATAAGATAGAAATGAATTTGTGTGTATGGAAGTTTTCTTTTGATATCCATTTAATTTATTCGGTATATAACATTTTGTTAGAATGATTGATTAGGATTCCATGTTAATAAAATAAAATTATACTTAAATCAATGTATATTTTATTTACGAGATTGTTATATTACTTAATATTTTTTTGGCTGGATTTTTTTTGTTAGATGATTTAAGAATGAAAATTTTATCTAATATGTCAAAACCGCAGTAGCTCAAATGGTAAATTCAATTTGTAGAATTTCCGGGTTCAAATCCTGGCTGCAGTAATTGATTTTTTTATTAATAATATTTTCTACTTTTTTTTTGTGGTTACATTTCCATCTTTCTTTTACTCACTACGTTTTTGTTGATAAAGTCTAAACAAATTCACATATTTGTGTTGGAAGAATTTTAAATCTATATAGAAAATGTTAATGAAAAAATATATATCTATTGTGATTTTCATTTTTTAAAAGATAAGATAAAATTTATATTTTCATTTCATAAGATAGAAATGAATTTGTATGTATGGAAGTTTGCTTTTGGTATCCATTTAATTTATTCTGTATATAACATTTTGTTTGAATGATTGATTAGGATTCCATGTTAATAAAATAAAATCAAAATAATCAATGTATATTTTATTTACGAGATTGTTATATTTGCTTAATATTTTTTGGCTGGATTTTTTTTAGTATATGATTTAAGAATGAAAATTTTATCTAATTTATCAAAACCGCAGTAGCTCAAATGATAAATTCAATTTGCAGAATTTCCAGGTTCGAATCCTGGCTGCGGTAATTGATTTTTTTTATTAATAATATTTTCTCCTTTCTTTATCTTTTGTGGTTACATTTCCTTCTTTCTTTTACTCACTATGTTTTTGTTAATGAAGTCTAAACAAATTCACATATTTGTGTTGGAAGAATTTAAAATCTATATAGGAAATGTTAATGAAAAAATATATATGTAATGTGATTTTCATTTTTTAAAAGATAAGATAAAATTTATATTTTCATTTCATAAGATAGAAATGAATTTGTATGTATGGAAGTGTGCTTTTGGTATCCATTTAATTTATTCGTATATAACATTTGTTGGAAATCCACCAATACTTTATGATGAATTTAGACCACCACTGATGATTAGTTATGACAAATAAATAAAAAGAACAATGGAGATATTTCTGTAGAATTTCTATTCTGCCCACAAACTGTGGAATCTTTATTAATTCACTTTGCAACTGCAAAATACTGTGAATGACTTGATTACAAAATAGGGGTTACTCCCTCTATTTATAGATTTAGGTTAGCTTGCTCCCTAAGCTAAACCCAAGCCCATAATATCTCTTTACTAAATCAAATCTAATCTAGATTTAAATTCAAATCTATTTAAATCTAAAACTAAATCAAATCTAATTTTGACACATATGAATTACAATTTAACACACCACCTAATTCATTGTGTCTAAACTGTCTATGTTCATCATGGCCCTTAGCTTTCTGAATACTTCGACTTGCACTCCCTTCGTCATGATGTTTGCAATCTGATTCTCATTTCTGCAGTGTTCCAAATTCATCTTCCCTTCTGCTACCTGCTCTCGAAGATAATGAAATATCATTTCAATGTGCTTACTTCGACCATGTGCTTGGATTCTTCGCCAGATTGATAGCTGACATGCTGTCTATCTTCATGGTAATTGCTCCATGATTTTTCCCTGTTATCTCTTCGACCAAGTTCACCATCCAGGTTGCTTGACATGCACAAAGAGAAGCAGCTATGTATTCTGCTTCGCATGATGATGATGCCACTACTGGTTCTTTTCTCAAATTCTAAGCAATTATTGCACCACCTAGCATAAACACATATCCTGCTGTTGACTTTCGATCTTCAGCATCACTACACCAACTCGAATCAGTGTATCCCACTAACTTTCATTCTTTTCCTTTATCAACTGCAGGAAACAAAATGCCATAATCGAAAGTTCCTTTGAGATACCTTAGTATCCTCTTCACAGTTTCTAGATGTGATACCTTTGGCTTCTGCATGAATCTACTTACCATACCTACACTGTATGCTAAGTCAGGCCTTGTATGACAAAGGTATCTCAATGATCCAATAAGTCTTCTGTATTGGGTTGGATCAACATCATTTTCATCTGCATCTTTCGACAGTTGCAGTCTTGGTTCTGCAGGTGTCGAAGTTGTGTTGCATTCTTCCATCTCAAACCTCTTGAGAATTTCTCCTGCATATCTTCTTTGATGCATCATCAAACCTCTACTGCTCTTGTAGAATTCGATACCAAGGAAATATGAAATCTCACCCAAATCAGACATTTCGAATTCCTTGCTAAGATCAACTTTGAAGTCTTCGATCTCACTCTTGGAGCTACCTGTTATCAACAAATCATCTACATAGAGACATAGTATAAGCAATTTACTCTTGCTTCTTCTTACATATACTCCATGTTCAGTTATGCACTTCTCAAATTCCTTCTCCCTTAGAAAACTATCAATTTTCTTATTCCAAGCCCTTGGAGCTTGTTTCAAACCATACAGGGCTTTATGTAGCCTGTACACCTTTCTTTCTTCGTCATGTTTCACAAACCCAACTGGTTGTTTAACATAGACTTCTTCATCTAAGGGTCCATTTAGGAATGCACACTTCTTGTCCATCTGACATATGTGCCAACTGTTGATTTCTACTAGACCAACAACTAGCCTGATTGTTTCGATCCTAGCAACAGGTGCAAAAACTTCGTCGAAATCTATTCCTTCTTTCTGTAGAAATCCTTTCGCCACAAGTCTTGCTTTGTGTCGAGTTACTTCACCTTACGAATTTGTCTTCACTTTGTATACCCACTTGACATCAATTGCCTTCTTGCCTTGAGGCAATTCGACAAGTGACCAAGTGTTGTTGTCTTCGATAGACTTTACTTCTTCGTTCATTGCTTTCACCCACTTTGAATCCTTTAATGCTTCAGCTGCATTAACAGGTTCGACATCTGCATAGAAAGCATAATGTACCAGCTCACCTTCATCATCTATCACATCATCTGATGTAATCACACAATCTTGCAATCTTTCAGGCATGCGTCTTGTTCTTTGAGGTCTGCTTGTACTGGGTATATCTGCTGGCTCCTCTTATCAAACTTCTCTTTTGACTTGAGTTTCTGGCTCTTCGAATAAGATTCCCACTTAATCTTTCTTGACATTTGCAGTCCAATCCCATTTTTTGAACTCATCTATGATCACGTCCCTGCTGATCACAATCTTCTTGTTCTCTGGATCGAACAACTTGTAGCCTCCTGTCGAATGATATCCAACTAGGATCATTTGACTTGATTTGTTATCAAGTTTCTTTCTCAACTGATCTGGCACATGTCTATGTGCAATAGATCCAAATATTTTCAGATGACTTAAGCTAGGCTTCACACCAGACCAACATTCTTCTGGAGTAATTCCTTCTAGCTTCTTTGTATGACATCTGTTCAAAATATAAGTTGCAGTCGAAACAGCTTCACCCCAGAACTCTTTAGGTAAATTCTTGCCTTACAACATACTTCTCACCATATTCATGATGGTTCAATTTTTCCTTTCTGCAATTCCATTTTGCTGTGGAGTATAGGGTGGCACCACCTCATGCACAATCCCTTCTTTTTCACATAATCTGTCGAAGTATTTCGACACATATTCTCCTCCACCATCAGTTCTCAAAACTTTGAGTTTTCGTCCACTTTGTCTTTCGACCATAGACTTAAACCTGGTGAATACGTCAAACACTTCACTTTTCTTCTTGATCAGGTAAGTCCATAGCTTTCGACTGAAATCATATATGAATGTAACAAAGTATTTGTTACCTCCCATTGAATCCACCTGAATTGGTCCACATACATCAGAGTATATGATTTCGAGACTAGCCTTCGATCTGCTTCCTGCATCCTTGCTGAAGCTATTCTTGTGTTGCTTCGCCTGCACACATTCTTCACATACTTCGTTTGGAATATCAATTTCAGGCAATCCTGAAACCATATTTCTTCTCTTCAAATCTCTGATGTCTCTAAAGTTGAGATGACCAAGTCTATAATGCCATATCCATTCATCTCTGCTAGCTGCAGTCGCAAGGCACTTGTGCTCCATCACATTTAGTTCAATCTTGAAGGTTCGATTCTGAGACATAGGAGCCTTCAAGATTACTTTCCCATTTGTATCAACGACTCTCATCAACTTGTCTTCGATTGATACTTTATAATTCTTTTCGACCAACTGCCCTATACTGAGCAAATTGCTCTTCATGCCTGGTATGTACAATACATTCGAAATTACTGACTTCTTGCCAGCTTTCCTCATGATCATAACATCACCAATACCTTCAGCTGCTAGTGTGTTGTCATTTGCAAATTTTACCATATTCTTCGTTGAGGGTTTTATATTGACGAACTAGTCTTTCCTTCCAGACATATGTGATGAACATCCTGAATCCAAGTACCATTGGTCCTTGAATCTGTCTTCATCTCTTGTTGTGACCATCAGCATCATCTCTTATTCTTCTTCATGTTTTGCAAGCTTTGCATCAGTTTCTTAATTCTTTCGTTTTTCTGGACAATCACTTGAATAGTGACCATACTTCTGACAATTGTAACATTGAATGTGACTCTTATCAGGTTTTCGACCACCACCTCTTCCTCTGATTGCAGCACCACCTCTTTGGTTGCCGTGGTGTGGTCTTCTTTGATTCGACACGTCTCCTTCGATTTGGTTTCCTCTACCATTCGATTTGTTGTAGCCACCTATGCTTCTGTCGAAATACATTCCTTTGCCTTTGGTCTCTTTTGCTGAATGTGCTTGCAAGGCCACATCACTCTTCGATTTTCCTGCAGCTCTTTCATTCATTCTTTGTTTATGAGATTCGAGCGTCCCTTGAAGCTCTTCCTTTGTCAATTTCGACAAGTCTTTCCCCTCTTCGATCGCCACCACTATGTGGTCGAACTTAGGAGCTAAGGATCTCAGGATCTTCGAAACAACAACTCTTGTTGTTAATGTTTCTCCACATGTCTTGATTTGATTCACTAGTTTTGTAACTCTAGTGAAGAAATCAGATATGTTTTCACTGTCTTCCATCTGAAGCAGTTCATAGGTCCTTTTGTGAGTTTGTAACCTCACTACTTTCACCTTCTCAGCGCCTCCAAAAGATTTCTCCAGGATCTCCCAAGCTTCTTTTGCAGATTCTGAATCACTAATCTTTTCAAAGTTGTCTGGGCTGACACATTGATGAATTATAAACAATGCTTTATAACTCTGTTTCTCAGATTCTGTGTATTTCTTCTTTTCTTCTTCTGAAGCGTTTTCGCCAAGCGCTTCGACTCCATCTTTTACAAGGTCCCAAAGGCCTTGACACCTTAATAGGACTTTCATCTTCTTGCACCAATTCTCATAGTTGTCAACTTTCAAAATTGGCAGCGTTGCTGGATAGTTTGCATTCCCATAACTTGTCATCGTGAATTCTTCAATCGTTCTTGATTGATACTTCCCTTGAATCGTAACACAAGCTCTTGATACCAGATGTTGGAAATCCACCAATACTTTATGATGAATTTCGACCACCACTGATGATTAGTTATGACAAACAAATAAAAAGAACAATGGAGATATTTCTGCAGAATTTCTATTCTGCCCACAAACTGTGGAATCTTTATTAATTCACTTTGCAACTGCAAAATACTATGAATGACTTAATTACAAAATATGGGTTACTCCCTCTATTTATAGATTTAGGTTAGCTTGCTCCCTAAGATAAACCCAAGCCCATAATATCTCTTTACTAAATCAAATCTAATCTAGATTTAAATTCAAATCTATTTAAATCTAAAACTAAATCAAATCTAATTTTGACACATATGAATTACAATTTAACATCATTTTGTTAGAATGATCGATTAGGATTCCATGTTAATAAAATAAAATTAAAATAATCAATGTATATTTTATTTACGAGATTGTTATATTTACTTAATATTTTTTTGGATGGATTTTTTTTGGTATATGATTTAAGAATGAAAATTAAATATAATATATCAAAATTGCAGTAGCTCAAATGGTAAATTCAATTTATAGAATTTCTGTGTTCGAATCCTGGCTGTGGTAATTGATTTTTTTTATTAATAATATTTTCTCCTTTTTTTGTGGTTACATTTCCTCCTTTCTTTTACTCACTACGTTTTTGTTAATAAAGTCTAAACAAATTCACATATTTGTGTTGGAAGAATGTAAAATCTATATAGGAAATGTTAATGAAAAAATATATATGTAATGTGATTTTCGTTTTTTAAAAGATAAGATAAAATTTATATTTTCATTTCAAAAGATAGAAATGAATTTGTATGTATGGAAGTTTGCTTTTGGTATCCATTTAATTTATTCGTATATAACATTTTGTTAGAATGATTGATTAGGATTCCATGTTAATAAAATAAAATTAAAATAATCAATGTATATTTTATTTACGAGATTGTTATATTTACATAATATTTTTTTGGCTGGATTTTTTTTGGTATATGATTTAAGAATGAAAATTATATATAATATATCAAAACCGCAGTAGCTCAAATGGTAAATTCAATTTATAGAATTTTCGGGTTCGAATCCTGGCTGTGGTAATTGATTTTTTTCTGCAGTAGCTCAAATGTTAATGAAAAAATATATATCTAATGTGATTTTTGTTTTTTAAAAGATAAGATAAAATTTATATTTTCATTTCATAAGATAGAAATGAATTTGTATGTATGTAAATTTGCTTTTGGTATCCATTAAATTTATTCGTATATAACATTTTGTTAGAATAATTGATTAGGATTCCATGTTAAAATCTATATAGAAAATGTTAATGAAAAAATATATATCTAATGTGATTTTCATTTTTTAAAAGATAAGATAAAATTTATATTTTCATTTCATAAGATAGAAATGAATTTGTATGTATGGAAGTTTACTTTTGGTATCCATTTAATTTATTCGTATATAACATTTTGTTAGAATGATTGATTAGGATTCCATGTTAATAAAATAAAATTAAAATAATCAATGTATATTTTATTTACGAGATTGTTATATTTACTTAATATTTTTTTGGATGGATTTTTTTTGGTATATGATTTAAGAATGAAAATTATATATAATATATCAAAACCGTAGTAGCTCAAATGGTAAATTCAATTTATAGAATTTCCGGGTTCGAATCCTGGCTGTGGTAATTAGTTTTTTTTATTAATAATATTTTCTCCTTTTTTTTTATGGTTACATTTCCTCCTTTCTTTTACTCACTACGTTTTTATTAATAAAGTCTAAACAAATTCACATATTTGTGTTGGAAGAATTTAAAATCTATATAGAAAATGTTAATGAAAAAATATATATCTAATGTGATTTTCATTTTTTAAAAGATAAGATAAAATTTATATTTTCATTTCATAAGATAGAAATGAATTTGTGTGTATGGAAGTTTTCTTTTGATATCCATTTAATTTATTCGGTATATAACATTTTGTTAGAATGATTGATTAGGATTCCATGTTAATAAAATAAAATTAAAATAATCAATGTATATTTTATTTACGAGATTGTTATATTACTTAATATTTTTTTGGCTGGAATTTTTTTTTGTTAGATGATTTAAGAATGAAAATTTTATCTAATATGTCAAAACCGCAGTAGCTCAAATTGTAAATTCAATTTGCAGAATTTTCGGGTTCGAATCCTGACTTCGATATATGATTTTTTTTATTAATAATATTTTCCTCCTTTCTTTTTTTTTCTGGTTACATTTCCTCCTTTCTTTTACTCACTACGTTTTTGTTAATAAAGTATAAACAAATTCACATATTTGTGTTGGAAGAATTTAAAATCTATATAGAAAATGTTAATGAAAAAATATATATCTAATGTGATTTTCATTTTTTAAAAGATAAGATAAAATTTATATTTTCATTTCATAAGATAGAAATGAATTTGTATGTATGGAAGTTTGCTTTTGGTATCCATTTAATTTATTCGTATATAACATTTTGTTAGAATGATTGATTAGGATTCCATGTTAATAAAATAAAATTAAAATAATCAATGTATATTTTATTTACGAGATTGTTATATTTACATAATATTTTTTTGGCTGGATTTTTTTTGGTATATGATTTAAGAATGAAAATTATATATAATATATCAAAACCGCAGTAGCTCAAATGGTAAATTCAATTTATAGAATTTTCGGGTTCGAATCCTGGCTGTGGTAATTGATTTTTTTCCGCAGTAGCTCAAATGTTAATGAAAGAATATATATCTAATGTGATTTTTGTTTTTTAAAAGTTAAGATAAAATTTATATTTTCATTTCATAAGATAGAAATGAATTTGTATGTATGGAAGTTTGCTTTTGGTATCCATTTAATTTATTCGTATAACATTTTGTTAGAATGATTGATTAGGATTCCATGTTAATAATATTTTCTCCTTTTTTTTTGTGGTTACATTTCCTCCTTTCTTTTACTCACTATGTTTTTGTTAATAAAGTCTAAACAAATTCACATATTTGTGTTGGAAGAATTTAAAATCTATATAGAAAATGTTAATGAAAAAATATATATCTCATGTGATTTTCATTTTTTAAAAGATAAGATAAAATTTATATTTTCATTTCATAAGATAGAAATGAATTTGTATGTATGGAAGTTTGCTTTTGGTATCCATTTAATTTATTCGTATATAACATTTTGTTAGAATGATTGATTAGGATTCCATGTTAATAAAATAAAATTAAAATAATCAATGTATATTTTATTTACGAGATTGTTATATTTACTTAATATTTTTTTGGATGGATTTTTTTTGGTATTTGATTTAAGAATGAAAATTATATATAATATATTAAAACCGCAGTAGCTCAAATGGTAAATTCAATTTATAGAATTTCCGGGTTCGAATCCTGGCTGTGGTAATTGATTTTTTTTATTAATAATATTTTCTCTTTTTTTTTGTAGTTACATTTCCTCCTTTCTTTTACTCACTACGTTTTTGTTAATAAAGTCTAAACAAATTCACATATTTGTGTTGGAAGAATTTCAAATCTATATAGGAAATGTTAAATGAAAAAATATATATCTAATGTGATTTTCATTTTTTTAAAGATAAGATAAAATTTATATTTTCATTTCATAAGATAGAAATGAATTTGTGTGTATGGAAGTTTTCTTTTGATATCCATTTAATTTATTCGGTATATAACATTTTGTTAGAATGATTGATTAGGATTCCATGTTAATAAAATAAAATTAAAATAATCAATGTATATTTTATTTACGAGATTTTTATATTACTTAATATTTTTTTGGCTTGAATTTTTTTTTGTTAGATGATTTAAGAATGAAAATTTTATCTAATATGTCAAAACCGCAGTAGCTCAAATGGTAAATTCAATTTGCAGAATTTTCGGGTTCGAATCCTGACTTCGATATATGATTTTTTATATTAATAATATTTTCCTCCTTTCTTTTTTTTTCTGGTTACATTTCCTCCTTTCTTTTACTCACTACGTTTTTGTTAATAAAGTATAAACAAATTCACATATTTGTGTTGGAAGAATTTAAAATCTATATAGAAAATGTTAATGAAAAAATATATATCTAATGTGATTTTCATTTTTTAAAAGATAAGATAAAATTTATATTTTCAATTCATAAGATAGAAATGAATTTGTATGTATGGAAGTTTGCTTTTGGTATCCATTTAATTTATTCGTATATAACATTTTGTTAGAATGATTGATTAGGATTCCATGTTAATAAAATAAAATTAAAATAATCAATGTATATTTTATTTACGAGATTGTTATATTTACTTAATATTTTTTTGGATGGATTTTTTTTGGTATATGATTTAACAATGAATATTATATATAATATATCAAAACTGCAGTAGCTCAAATGGTAAATTCAATTTATAGAATTTCTGGGTTCGAATCCTGGCTGTGGTAATTGATTTTTTTTATTAATAATATTTTCTCCTTTTTTTTTGTGGTTACATTTCCTCCTTTCTTTTACTCACTACGTTTTTGTTAATAAAGTCTAAACAAATTCACATATTTGCGTTGGAAGAATTTAAAATCTATATAGGAAATGTTAATGAAAAAATATATATGTAATGTGATTTTCGTTTTTTAAAAGATAAGATAAAATTTATATTTTCATTTCATAAGATAGAAATGAATTTGTATGTATGGAAGTTTACTTTTGGTATCCATTTAATTTATTCGTATATAACATTTTGTTAGAATGATTGATTAGGATTCCATGTTAATAAAATAAAATTAAAATAATCAATGTATATTTTATTTACGAGATTGTTATATTTACATAATATTTTTTTGGCTGGATTTTTTTTGGTATATGATTTAAGAATGAAAATTATATATAATATATCAAAACCGCATTAGCTCAAATGGTAAATTCAATTTATAGAATTTCCGGGTTCGAATCCTGGCTATGGTAATTGATTTTTTTCCGCAGTAGCTCAAATGTTAATGAAAAAATATATATCTAATGTGATTTTTGTTTTTTAAAAGATAAGATAAAATTTATATTTTCATTTCATAAGATAGAAATGAATTTGTATGTATGGAAATTTGCTTTTGGTATCCATTTAATTTATTCGTATATAACATTTTGTTAGAAAAATTGATTAGGATTCCATTTTAATAATATTTTCTCCTTTTTTTTATTTGTGGTTACATTTCCTCCTTTCTTTTACTCACTACGTTTTTGTTAATAAAGTCTAAACAAATTCACATATTTGTGTTGGAAGAATTTAAAATCTATATAGAAAATGTTAATGAAAAAATATATATCTAATGTGATTTTCATTTTTTAAAAGATAAGATAAAATTTATATTTTCATTTCATAAGATAGAAATGAATTTGTATGTATGGAAGTTTGCTTTTGGTATCCATTTAATTTATTCGTATATAACATTTTGTTAGAATGATTGATTAGGATTCCATGTTAATAAAATAAAATTAAAATAATCAATGTATATTTTATTTACGAGATTGTTATATTTACTTAATATTTTTTTGGATGGATTTTTTTTGGTATATGATTTAAGAATGAATATTATATATAATATATCAAAACCGCAGTAGCTCAAATGGTAAATTCAATTTATAGAATTTCTAGGTTCGAATCCTGGCTGTGGTAATTGATTTTTTTTATTAATAATATTTTCTCCTTTTTTTTTTTGGTTACATTTCCTCCTTTCTTTTACTCACTACGTTTTTGTTAATAAAGTCTAAACAAATTCACATATTTGTGTTGGAAGAATTTAAAATCTATATAGGAAATGTTAATGAAAAAATATATATGTAATGTGATTTTCGTTTTTTAAAAGATAAGATAAAATTTATATTTTCATTTCATAAGATAGAAATGAATTTGTATGTATGGAAGTTTGCTTTTGGTATCCATTTAATTTATTCATATATAACATTTTGTTAGAATGATTGATTAGGATTCCATGTTAATAAAATAAAATTAAAATAATCAATGTATATTTTATTTACGAGATTGTTATATTTACATAATATTTTTTTAGCTGGATTTTTTTTTGGTATATGATTTAAGAATGAAAATTATATATAATATATCAAAACCGCAGTAGCTCAAATGGTAAATTCAATTTATAGAATTTCCGGGTTCGAATCCTGGCTGTGGTAATTGATTTTTTTCCGCAGTAGCTCAAATGTTAATGAAAAAATATATATCTAATGTGATTTTTGTTTTTTAAAAGATAAGATAAAATTTATATTTTCATTTCATAAGATAGAAATGAATTTGTATGTATGGAAATTTGCTTTTGGTATCCATTTAATTTATTCGTATATAACATTTTGTTAGAATGATTGATTAGGATTCCATTTTAATAATATTTTCTCCTTTTTTTTATTTGTGGTTACATTTCCTCCTTTCTTTTACTCACTACGTTTTTGTTAATAAAGTCTAAACAAATTCACATATTTGTGTTGGAAGAATTTAAAATCTATATAGAAAATGTTAATGAAAAAATATATATCTAATGTGATTTTCATTTTTTAAGAGATAAGATAAAATTTATATTTTCATTTCATAAGATAGAAATGAATTTGTATGTATGGAAGTTTGCTTTTGGTATCCATTTAAATTATTCGTATATAACATTTTGTTAGAATGATTGATAAGGATTCCATGTTAATAAAATAAAATTAAAATAATCAATGTATATTTTATTTACGAGATTGTTATATTTACTTAATATTTTTTTGGATGGATTTTTTTTGGTATATGATTTAAGAATGCAAATTATATATAATATATCAAAACTGCAGTAGCTCAAATGTTAAATTCAATTTATAGAATTTCCGAGTTCGAATCCTGGCTGTGGTAATTGATTTTTTTTATTAATAATATTTTCTCCTTTTTTTTTTGTGGTTACATTTCCTCCTTTCTTTTACTCACTACGTTTTTGTTAATAAAGTCTAAACAAATTCACATATTTGTGTTGGAAGAATTTCAAATCTATATAGGAAATGTTAAATGAAAAAATATATATCTAATTTGATTTTCATTTTTTAAAAGATAAGATAAAATTTATATTTTCATTTCATAAGATAGAAATGAATTTGTGTGTATGGAAGTTTTCTTTTGATATCCATTTAATTTATTCGGTATATAACATTTTGTTAGAATGATTGATTAGAATTCCATGTTAATAAAATAAAATTAAAATAATCAATGTATATTTTATTTACGAGATTGTTATATTACTAAATATTTTTTTGGCTGGATTTTTTTTTGTTAGATGATTTAAGAATGAAAATTTTATCTAATATGTCAAAACCGCAGTAGCTCAAATGGTAAATTCAATTTGCAGAATTTTCTGGTTCGAATCCTGACTGCGATATATGATTTTTTTTATTAATAATATTTTTCTCCTTTTTTTTTTGTGGTTACATTTCCTCCTTTCTTTTACTCACTACGTTTTTGTTAATAAAGTCTAAACAAATTCACATATTTGTGTTGGAAGAATTTAAATCTATATAGAAAATGTTAATGAAAAAATATATATCTAATGTGATTTTCATTTTATAAAAGATAAGATAAAATTTATATTTTCATTTCATAAGATAGAAATGAATTTGTATGTATGGAAGTTTGCTTTTGGTATCCATTTAATTTATTCGTATATAACATTTTGTTAGAATGATTGATTAGGATTCCATGTTAATAAAATAAAATAAAAATAATCAATGTATATTTTATTTACGAGATTGTTATATTTACTTAATATTTTTTTGGATGGATTTTTTTTGGTATATGATTTAAGAATGAAAAGTATATATAATATATCAAAACCACAGTAGCTCAAATGGTAAATTCAACTTATAGAATTTCCGGGTTCGAATCCTGGCTGTGGTAATTGATTTTTTTTATTAATAATATTTTCTCCTTTTTTTTTGTGGTTACATTTCCTCCTTTCTTTTACTCACTACGTTTTTGTTAATAAAGTCTAACCAAATTCACATATTTGTGTTGGAAGAATTTAAAATCAATATAGGAAATGTTAATGAAAAAATATATATGTAATGTGATTTTCGTTTTTTAAAAGATAAGATAAAATTTATATTTTCATTTCATAAGATAGAAATGAATTTGTGTGTATGGAAGTTTTCTTTTGATATCCATTTAATTTATTCGGTATATAACATTTTGTTAGAATGATTGATTAGGATTCCATGTTAATAAAATAAAATTAAAATAATCAATGTATATTTTATTTACGAGATTGTTATATTACTTAATATTTTTTTGGCTGGATTTTTTTTTTGTTAGATGATTTAAGAATGAAAATTTTATCTAATATGTCAAAACCGCAGTAGCTCAAATGGTAAATTCAATTTGCAGAATTTTCGGGTTCGAATCCTGACTGCGATATATGATTTTTTTTATTAATAATATTTTTCTCCTTTCTTTTTTTTTGTGGTTACATTTCCTCCTTTCTTTTACTCACTACGTTTTTGTTAATAAAGTCTAAACAAATTGACATATTTGTGTTGGAAGAATTTAAAATCTATATAGAAAATGTTAATGAAAAAATATATATGTAATGTGATTTTCATTTTATAAAAGATAAGATAAAATTTATATTTTCATTTCATAAGATAGAAATGAATTTGTATGTATGGAAGTTTGCTTTTGGTATCCATTTAATTTATTCGTATATAACATTTTGTTAGAATGATTGATTAGGATTCCATGCTAATAAAATAAAATTAAAATAATCAATGTATATTTTATTTACAAGATTGTTATATTTACTTAATATTTTTTTGGATGGATTTTTTTTGGTATATGATTTAAGAATGAAAATTATATATAATATATCAAAACCGCAGTAGCTCAAATGGTAAATTCAACTTATAGAATTTCTGGGTTCGAATCCTGGCTGTGGTAATTGATTTTTTTTATTAATAATATTTTCTCCTTTTTTTTTTGTGGTTACATTTCCTCATTTCTTTTACTCACTACGTTTTTGTTAATAAAGTCTAAACAAATTCACATATTTGTGTTGGAAGAATTTAAAATCTATATAGGAAATGTTAATGAAAAAATATATATGTAATGTGATTTTCGTATTTTAAAAGATAAGATAAAATTTATATTTTCATTTCATAAGATAGAAATGAATTTGTATGTATGGAAGTTTGCTTTTGGTATCCATTTAATTTATTCGTATATAACATTTTGTTAGAATGATTGATTAGGATTCCATGTTAATAAAATAAAATAAAAATAATCAATGTATATTTTATTTACGAGATTGTTATATTTACATAATATTTTTTTGGATGGAGTTTTTTTGGTATATGATTTAAGAATGAAAATTATATATAATATATCAAAACCACAGTAGCTCAAATGGTAAATTCAACTTATAGAATTTCCGGGTTCGAATCCTGGCTGTGGTAATTGATTTTTTTTATTAATAATATTTTCTCCTTTTTTTTTTGTGGTTACATTTCCTCCTTTCTTTTACTCACTACGTTTTTGTTAATAAAGTCTAAACAAATTCACATATTTGTGTTGGAAGAATTTCAAATCTATATAGGAAATGTTAAATGAAAAAATATATATCTAATTTGATTTTCATTTTTTAAAAGATAAGATAAAATTTATATTTTCATTTCATAAGATAGAAATGAATTTGTGTGTATGGAAGTTTTCTTTTGATATCCATTTAATTTATTCGGTATATAACATTTTGTTAGAATGATTGATTAGAATTCCATGTTAATAAAATAAAATTAAAATAATCAATGTATATTTTATTTACGAGATTGTTATATTACTAAATATTTTTTTGGCTGGATTTTTTTTTGTTAGATGATTTAAGAATGAAAATTTTATCTAATATGTCAAAACCGCAGTAGCTCAAATGGTAAATTCAATTTGCAGAATTTTCTGGTTCGAATCCTGACTGCGATATATGATTTTTTTTATTAATAATATTTTTCTCCTTTTTTTTTTGTGGTTACATTTCCTCCTTTCTTTTACTCACTACGTTTTTGTTAATAAAGTCTAAACAAATTCACATATTTGTGTTGGAAGAATTTAAATCTATATAGAAAATGTTAATGAAAAAATATATATCTAATGTGATTTTCATTTTATAAAAGATAAGATAAAATTTATATTTTCATTTCATAAGATAGAAATGAATTTGTATGTATGGAAGTTTGCTTTTGGTATCCATTTAATTTATTCGTATATAACATTTTGTTAGAATGATTGATTAGGATTCCATGTTAATAAAATAAAATAAAAATAATCAATGTATATTTTATTTACGAGATTGTTATATTTACTTAATATTTTTTTGGATGGATTTTTTTTGGTATATGATTTAAGAATGAAAAGTATATATAATATATCAAAACCACAGTAGCTCAAATGGTAAATTCAACTTATAGAATTTCCGGGTTCGAATCCTGGCTGTGGTAATTGATTTTTTTTATTAATAATATTTTCTCCTTTTTTTTTGTGGTTACATTTCCTCCTTTCTTTTACTCACTACGTTTTTGTTAATAAAGTCTAACCAAATTCACATATTTGTGTTGGAAGAATTTAAAATCAATATAGGAAATGTTAATGAAAAAATATATATGTAATGTGATTTTCGTTTTTTAAAAGATAAGATAAAATTTATATTTTCATTTCATAAGATAGAAATGAATTTGTGTGTATGGAAGTTTTCTTTTGATATCCATTTAATTTATTCGGTATATAACATTTTGTTAGAATGATTGATTAGGATTCCATGTTAATAAAATAAAATTAAAATAATCAATGTATATTTTATTTACGAGATTGTTATATTACTTAATATTTTTTTGGCTGGATTTTTTTTTTGTTAGATGATTTAAGAATGAAAATTTTATCTAATATGTCAAAACCGCAGTAGCTCAAATGGTAAATTCAATTTGCAGAATTTTCGGGTTCGAATCCTGACTGCGATATATGATTTTTTTTATTAATAATATTTTTCTCCTTTCTTTTTTTTTGTGGTTACATTTCCTCCTTTCTTTTACTCACTACGTTTTTGTTAATAAAGTCTAAACAAATTGACATATTTGTGTTGGAAGAATTTAAAATCTATATAGAAAATGTTAATGAAAAAATATATATGTAATGTGATTTTCATTTTATAAAAGATAAGATAAAATTTATATTTTCATTTCATAAGATAGAAATGAATTTGTATGTATGGAAGTTTGCTTTTGGTATCCATTTAATTTATTCGTATATAACATTTTGTTAGAATGATTGATTAGGATTCCATGTTAATAAAATAAAATTAAAATAATCAATGTATATTTTATTTACAAGATTGTTATATTTACTTAATATTTTTTTGGATGGATTTTTTTTGGTATATGATTTAAGAATGAAAATTATATATAATATATCAAAACCGCAGTAGCTCAAATGGTAAATTCAACTTATAGAATTTCTGGGTTCGAATCCTGGCTGTGGTAATTGATTTTTTTTATTAATAATATTTTCTCCTTTTTTTTTTGTGGTTACATTTCCTCATTTCTTTTACTCACTACGTTTTTGTTAATAAAGTCTAAACAAATTCACATATTTGTGTTGGAAGAATTTAAAATCTATATAGGAAATGTTAATGAAAAAATATATATGTAATGTGATTTTCGTATTTTAAAAGATAAGATAAAATTTATATTTTCATTTCATAAGATAGAAATGAATTTGTATGTATGGAAGTTTGCTTTTGGTATCCATTTAATTTATTCGTATATAACATTTTGTTAGAATGATTGATTAGGATTCCATGTTAATAAAATAAAATAAAAATAATCAATGTATATTTTATTTACGAGATTGTTATATTTACATAATATTTTTTTGGATGGAGTTTTTTTGGTATATGATTTAAGAATGAAAATTATATATAATATATCAAAACCACAGTAGCTCAAATGGTAAATTCAACTTATAGAATTTCCGGGTTCGAATCCTGGCTGTGGTAATTGATTTTTTTTATTAATAATATTTTCTCCTTTTTTTTTTGTGGTTACATTTCCTCCTTTCTTTTACTCACTACGTTTTTGTTAATAAAGTCTAAACTAATTCACATATTTGTGTTGGAAGAATTTAAAATCAATATAGGAAATGTTAATGAAAAAATATATATGTAATGTGATTTTCGTTTTTTAAAAGATAAGATAAAATTTATATTTTCATTTCATAAGATAGAAATGAATTTGTGTGTATGGAAGTTTTCTTTTGATATCCATTTAATTTATTCGGTATATAACATTTTGTTAGAATGATTGATTAGGATTCCATGTTAATAAAATAAAATTAAAATAATCATTGTATATTTTATTTTCGAGATTGTTATATTACTTAATATTTTTTTGGCTGGATTTTTTTTTTGTTAGATGATTTAAGAATGAAAATTTTATCTAATATGTCAAAACCGCAGTAGCTCAAATGGTAAATTCAACTTATAGAATTTCCGGGTTCGAATCCTGACTGCGATATATGATTTTTTTTAATAATAATATTTTTCTCCTTTTTTTTTTTTTGTGGTTACATTTCCTCCTTTCTTTTACTCACTACGTTTTTGTTAATAAAGTCTAAACAAATTCACATATTTGTGTTGGAAGAATTTAAAATCTATATAGAAAATGTTAATGAAAAAATATATATCTAATGTGATTTTCATTTTATAAAAGATAAGATAAAATTTATATTTTCATTTCATAAGATAGAAATGAATTTGTATGTATGGAAGTTTGCTTTTGGTATCCATTTAATTTATTCGTATATAACATTTTGTTAGAATGATTGATTAGGATTCCATGTTAATAAAATAAAATAAAAATAATCAATGTATATTTTATTTACGAGATTGTTATATTTACTTAATATTTTTTTGGATGGATTTTTTTTGGTATATGATTTAAGAATGAAAATTAAATATAATATATCAAAACCACAGTAGCTCAATTGGTAAATTCAACTTATAGAATTTCCGGGTTCGAATCCTGGCTGTGGTAATTGATTTTTTTTATTAATAATATTTTCTCCTCTTTTTTTTGTGGTTACATTTCCTCCTTTCTTTTACTCACTACGTTTTTGTTAATAAAGTCTAAACAAATTCACATATTTGTGTTGGAAGAATTTAAAATCTATATAGAAAATGTTAATGAAAAAATATATATGTAATGTGATTTTCGTTTTTTAAAAGATAAGATAAAATTTATATTTTCATTTCATAAGATAGAAATGAATTTGTGTGTATGGAAGTTTTCTTTTGATATCCATTTAATTTATTCGGTATATAACATTTTGTTAGAATGATTGATTAGGATTCCATGTTAATAAAATAAAATTAAAATAATCAATGTATATTTTATTTACGAGATTGTTATATTACTTAATATTTTTTTGGCTGGATTTTTTTTTGTTAGATGATTTAAGAATGAAAATTTTATCTAATATGTCAAAACCGCAGTAGCTCAAATGGTAAATTCAATTTGCAGAATTTTCGGGTTCGAATCCTGACTGCGATATATGATTTTTTTTATTAATAATATTTTTCTCCTTTCTTTTTTTTTGTGGTTACATTTCCTCCTTTCTTTTACTCACTACGTTTTTGTTAATAAAGTCTAAACAAATTGACATATTTGTGTTGGAAGAATTTAAAATCTATATAGAAAATGTTAATGAAAAAATATATATGTAATGTGATTTTCATTTTATAAAAGATAAGATAAAATTTATATTTTCATTTCATAAGATAAAAATGAATTTGTATGTATGGAAGTTTGCTTTTGGTATCCATTTAATTTATTCGTATATAACATTTTGTTAGAATGATTGATTAGGATTCCATGTTAATAAAATAAAATTAAAATAATCAATGTATATTTTATTTACAAGATTGTTATATTTACTTAATATTTTTTTGGATGGATTTTTTTTGGTATATGATTTAAGAATGAAAATTATATATAATATATCAAAACCGCAGTAGCTCAAATGGTAAATTCAACTTATAGAATTTCTGGGTTCGAATCCTGGCTGTGGTAATTGATTTTTTTTATTAATAATATTTTCTCCTTTTTTTTTTGTGGTTACATTTCCTCATTTCTTTTACTCACTACGTTTTTGTTAATAAAGTCTAAACAAATTCACATATTTGTGTTGGAAGAATTTAAAATCTATATAGGAAATGTTAATGAAAAAATATATATGTAATGTGATTTTCGTATTTTAAAAGATAAGATAAAATTTATATTTTCATTTCATAAGATAGAAATGAATTTGTATGTATGGAAGTTTGCTTTTGGTATCCATTTAATTTATTCGTATATAACATTTTGTTAGAATGATTGATTAGGATTCCATGTTAATAAAATAAAATAAAAATAATCAATGTATATTTTATTTACGAGATTGTTATATTTACATAATATTTTTTTGGATGGAGTTTTTTTGGTATATGATTTAAGAATGAAAATTATATATAATATATCAAAACCACAGTAGCTCAAATGGTAAATTCAACTTATAGAATTTCCGGGTTCGAATCCTGGCTGTGGTAATTGATTTTTTTTATTAATAATATTTTCTCCTCTTTTTTTTGTGGTTACATTTCCTCCTTTCTTTTACTCACTACGTTTTTGTTAATAAAGTCTAAACAAATTCACATATTTGTGTTGGAAGAATTTAAAATCTATATAGAAAATGTTAATGAAAAAATATATATGTAATGTGATTTTCGTTTTTTAAAAGATAAGATAAAATTTATATTTTCATTTCATAAGATAGAAATGAATTTGTGTGTATGGAAGTTTTCTTTTGATATCCATTTAATTTATTCGGTATATAACATTTTGTTAGAATGATTGATTAGGATTCCATGTTAATAAAATAAAATTAAAATAATCAATGTATATTTTATTTACGAGATTGTTATATTACTTAATATTTTTTTGGCTGGATTTTTTTTTGTTAGATGATTTAAGAATGAAAATTTTATCTAATATGTCAAAACCGCAGTAGCTCAAATGGTAAATTCAATTTGCAGAATTTTCGGGTTCGAATCCTGACTGCGATATATGATTTTTTTTATTAATAATATTTTTCTCCTTTCTTTTTTTTTGTGGTTACATTTCCTCCTTTCTTTTACTCACTACGTTTTTGTTAATAAAGTCTAAACAAATTGACATATTTGTGTTGGAAGAATTTAAAATCTATATAGAAAATGTTAATGAAAAAATATATATGTAATGTGATTTTCATTTTATAAAAGATAAGATAAAATTTATATTTTCATTTCATAAGATAAAAATGAATTTGTATGTATGGAAGTTTGCTTTTGGTATCCATTTAATTTATTCGTATATAACATTTTGTTAGAATGATTGATTAGGATTCCATGTTAATAAAATAAAATTAAAATAATCAATGTATATTTTATTTACAAGATTGTTATATTTACTTAATATTTTTTTGGATGGATTTTTTTTGGTATATGATTTAAGAATGAAAATTATATATAATATATCAAAACCGCAGTAGCTCAAATGGTAAATTCAACTTATAGAATTTCTGGGTTCGAATCCTGGCTGTGGTAATTGATTTTTTTTATTAATAATATTTTCTCCTTTTTTTTTTGTGGTTACATTTCCTCATTTCTTTTACTCACTACGTTTTTGTTAATAAAGTCTAAACAAATTCACATATTTGTGTTGGAAGAATTTAAAATCTATATAGGAAATGTTAATGAAAAAATATATATGTAATGTGATTTTCGTATTTTAAAAGATAAGATAAAATTTATATTTTCATTTCATAAGATAGAAATGAATTTGTATGTATGGAAGTTTGCTTTTGGTATCCATTTAATTTATTCGTATATAACATTTTGTTAGAATGATTGATTAGGATTCCATGTTAATAAAATAAAATAAAAATAATCAATGTATATTTTATTTACGAGATTGTTATATTTACATAATATTTTTTTGGATGGAGTTTTTTTGGTATATGATTTAAGAATGAAAATTATATATAATATATCAAAACCACAGTAGCTCAAATGGTAAATTCAACTTATAGAATTTCCGGGTTCGAATCCTGGCTGTGGTAATTGATTTTTTTTATTAATAATATTTTCTCCTCTTTTTTTTGTGGTTACATTTCCTCCTTTCTTTTACTCACTACGTTTTTGTTAATAAAGTCTAAACAAATTCACATATTTGTGTTGGAAGAATTTAAAATCTATATAGAAAATGTTAATGAAAAAATATATATGTAATGTGATTTTCGTTTTTTAAAAGATAAGATAAAATTTATATTTTCATTTCATAAGATAGAAATGAATTTGTGTGTATGGAAGTTTTCTTTTGATATCCATTTAATTTATTCGGTATATAACATTTTGTTAGAATGATTGATTAGGATTCCATGTTAATAAAATAAAATTAAAATAATCAATGTATATTTTATTTACGAGATTGTTATATTACTTAATATTTTTTTGGCTGGATTTTTTTTTGTTAGATGATTTAAGAATGAAAATTTTATCTAATATGTCAAAACCGCAGTAGCTCAAATGGTAAATTCAATTTGCAGAATTTTCGGGTTCGAATCCTGACTGCGATATATGATTTTTTTTATTAATAATATTTTTCTCCTTTCTTTTTTTTTGTGGTTACATTTCCTCCTTTCTTTTACTCACTACGTTTTTGTTAATAAAGTCTAAACAAATTGACATATTTGTGTTGGAAGAATTTAAAATCTATATAGAAAATGTTAATGAAAAAATATATATGTAATGTGATTTTCATTTTATAAAAGATAAGATAAAATTTATATTTTCATTTCATAAGATAAAAATGAATTTGTATGTATGGAAGTTTGCTTTTGGTATCCATTTAATTTATTCGTATATAACATTTTGTTAGAATGATTGATTAGGATTCCATGTTAATAAAATAAAATTAAAATAATCAATGTATATTTTATTTACAAGATTGTTATATTTACTTAATATTTTTTTGGATGGATTTTTTTTGGTATATGATTTAAGAATGAAAATTATATATAATATATCAAAACCGCAGTAGCTCAAATGGTAAATTCAACTTATAGAATTTCTGGGTTCGAATCCTGGCTGTGGTAATTGATTTTTTTTATTAATAATATTTTCTCCTTTTTTTTTTGTGGTTACATTTCCTCATTTCTTTTACTCACTACGTTTTTGTTAATAAAGTCTAAACAAATTCACATATTTGTGTTGGAAGAATTTAAAATCTATATAGGAAATGTTAATGAAAAAATATATATGTAATGTGATTTTCGTATTTTAAAAGATAAGATAAAATTTATATTTTCATTTCATAAGATAGAAATGAATTTGTATGTATGGAAGTTTGCTTTTGGTATCCATTTAATTTATTCGTATATAACATTTTGTTAGAATGATTGATTAGGATTCCATGTTAATAAAATAAAATAAAAATAATCAATGTATATTTTATTTACGAGATTGTTATATTTACATAATATTTTTTTGGATGGAGTTTTTTTGGTATATGATTTAAGAATGAAAATTATATATAATATATCAAAACCACAGTAGCTCAAATGGTAAATTCAACTTATAGAATTTCCGGGTTCGAATCCTGGCTGTGGTAATTGATTTTTTTTATTAATAATATTTTCTCCTCTTTTTTTTGTGGTTACATTTCCTCCTTTCTTTTACTCACTACGTTTTTGTTAATAAAGTCTAAACAAATTCACATATTTGTGTTGGAAGAATTTAAAATCTATATAGAAAATGTTAATGAAAAAATATATATGTAATGTGATTTTCGTTTTTTAAAAGATAAGATAAAATTTATATTTTCATTTCATAAGATAGAAATGAATTTGTGTGTATGGAAGTTTTCTTTTGATATCCATTTAATTTATTCGGTATATAACATTTTGTTAGAATGATTGATTAGGATTCCATGTTAATAAAATAAAATTAAAATAATCAATGTATATTTTATTTACGAGATTGTTATATTACTTAATATTTTTTTGGCTGGATTTTTTTTTGTTAGATGATTTAAGAATGAAAATTTTATCTAATATGTCAAAACCGCAGTAGCTCAAATGGTAAATTCAATTTGCAGAATTTTCGGGTTCGAATCCTGACTGCGATATATGATTTTTTTTATTAATAATATTTTTCTCCTTTCTTTTTTTTTGTGGTTACATTTCCTCCTTTCTTTTACTCACTACGTTTTTGTTAATAAAGTCTAAACAAATTGACATATTTGTGTTGGAAGAATTTAAAATCTATATAGAAAATGTTAATGAAAAAATATATATGTAATGTGATTTTCATTTTATAAAAGATAAGATAAAATTTATATTTTCATTTCATAAGATAAAAATGAATTTGTATGTATGGAAGTTTGCTTTTGGTATCCATTTAATTTATTCGTATATAACATTTTGTTAGAATGATTGATTAGGATTCCATGTTAATAAAATAAAATTAAAATAATCAATGTATATTTTATTTACAAGATTGTTATATTTACTTAATATTTTTTTGGATGGATTTTTTTTGGTATATGATTTAAGAATGAAAATTATATATAATATATCAAAACCGCAGTAGCTCAAATGGTAAATTCAACTTATAGAATTTCTGGGTTCGAATCCTGGCTGTGGTAATTGATTTTTTTTATTAATAATATTTTCTCCTTTTTTTTTTGTGGTTACATTTCCTCATTTCTTTTACTCACTACGTTTTTGTTAATAAAGTCTAAACAAATTCACATATTTGTGTTGGAAGAATTTAAAATCTATATAGGAAATGTTAATGAAAAAATATATATGTAATGTGATTTTCGTATTTTAAAAGATAAGATAAAATTTATATTTTCATTTCATAAGATAGAAATGAATTTGTATGTATGGAAGTTTGCTTTTGGTATCCATTTAATTTATTCGTATATAACATTTTGTTAGAATGATTGATTAGGATTCCATGTTAATAAAATAAAATAAAAATAATCAATGTATATTTTATTTACGAGATTGTTATATTTACATAATATTTTTTTGGATGGAGTTTTTTTGGTATATGATTTAAGAATGAAAATTATATATAATATATCAAAACCACAGTAGCTCAAATGGTAAATTCAACTTATAGAATTTCCGGGTTCGAATCCTGGCTGTGGTAATTGATTTTTTTTATTAATAATATTTTCTCCTCTTTTTTTTGTGGTTACATTTCCTCCTTTCTTTTACTCACTACGTTTTTGTTAATAAAGTCTAAACAAATTCACATATTTGTGTTGGAAGAATTTAAAATCTATATAGAAAATGTTAATGAAAAAATATATATGTAATGTGATTTTCGTTTTTTAAAAGATAAGATAAAATTTATATTTTCATTTCATAAGATAGAAATGAATTTGTGTGTATGGAAGTTTTCTTTTGATATCCATTTAATTTATTCGGTATATAACATTTTGTTAGAATGATTGATTAGGATTCCATGTTAATAAAATAAAATTAAAATAATCAATGTATATTTTATTTACGAGATTGTTATATTACTTAATATTTTTTTGGCTGGATTTTTTTTTTGTTAGATGATTTAAGAATGAAAATTTTATCTAATATGTCAAAACCGCAGTAGCTCAAATGGTAAATTCAATTTGCAGAATTTTCGGGTTCGAATCCTGACTGCGATATATGATTTTTTTTATTAATAATATTTTTCTCCTTTCTTTTTTTTTGTGGTTACATTTCCTCCTTTCTTTTACTCACTACGTTTTTGTTAATAAAGTCTAAACAAATTGACATATTTGTGTTGGAAGAATTTAAAATCTATATAGAAAATGTTAATGAAAAAATATATATGTAATGTGATTTTCATTTTATAAAAGATAAGATAAAATTTATATTTTCATTTCATAAGATAGAAATGAATTTGTATGTATGGAAGTTTGCTTTTGGTATCCATTTAATTTATTCGTATATAACATTTTGTTAGAATGATTGATTAGGATTCCATGTTAATAAAATAAAATTAAAATAATCAATGTATATTTTATTTACAAGATTGTTATATTTACTTAATATTTTTTTGGATGGATTTTTTTTGGTATATGATTTAAGAATGAAAATTATATATAATATATCAAAACCGCAGTAGCTCAAATGGTAAATTCAACTTATAGAATTTCTGGGTTCGAATCCTGGCTGTGGTAATTGATTTTTTTTATTAAAAATATTTTCTCCTTTTTTTTTTGTGGTTACATTTCCTCATTTCTTTTACTCACTACGTTTTTGTTAATAAAGTCTAAACAAATTCACATATTTGTGTTGGAAGAATTTAAAATCAATATAGGAAATGTTAATGAAAAAATATATATGTAATGTGATTTTCGTTTTTTAAAAGATAAGATAAAATTTATATTTTCATTTCATAAGATAGAAATGAATTTGTATGTATGGAAGTTTGCTTTTGGTATCCATTTAATTTATTCGTATATAACATTTTGTTAGAATGATTGATTAGGATTCCATGTTAATAAAATAAAATAAAAATAATCAATGTATATTTTATTTACGAGATTGTTATATTTACATAATATTTTTTTGGATGGAGTTTTTTTGGTATATGATTTAAGAATGAAAATTATATATAATATATCAAAACCACAGTAGCTCAAATGGTAAATTCAACTTATAGAATTTCCGGGTTCGAATCCTGGCTGTGGTAATTGATTTTTTTTATTAATAATATTTTCTCCTCTTTTTTTTGTGGTTACATTTCCTCCTTTCTTTTACTCACTACGTTTTTGTTAATAAAGTCTAACCAAATTCACATATTTGTGTTGGAAGAATTTAAAATCTATATAGAAAATGTTAATGAAAAAATATATATGTAATGTGATTTTCGTTTTTTAAAAGATAAGATAAAATTTATATTTTCATTTCATAAGATAGAAATGAATTTGTGTGTATGGAAGTTTTCTTTTGATATCCATTTAATTTATTCGGTATATAACATTTTGTTAGAATGATTGATTAGGATTCCATGTTAATAAAATAAAATTAAAATAATCAATGTATATTTTATTTACGAGATTGTTATATTACTTAATATTTTTTTGGCTGGATTTTTTTTTTGTTAGATGATTTAAGAATGAAAATTTTATCTAATATGTCAAAACCGCAGTAGCTCAAATGGTAAATTCAATTTGCAGAATTTTCGGGTTCGAATCCTGACTGCGATATATGATTTTTTTTATTAATAATATTTTTCTCCTTTCTTTTTTTTTGTGGTTACATTTCCTCCTTTCTTTTACTCACTACGTTTTTGTTAATAAAGTCTAAACAAATTGACATATTTGTGTTGGAAGAATTTAAAATCTATATAGAAAATGTTAATGAAAAAATATATATGTAATGTGATTTTCATTTTATAAAAGATAAGATAAAATTTATATTTTCATTTCATAAGATAGAAATGAATTTGTATGTATGGAAGTTTGCTTTTGGTATCCATTTAATTTATTCGTATATAACATTTTGTTAGAATGATTGATTAGGATTCCATGTTAATAAAATAAAATTAAAATAATCAATGTATATTTTATTTACAAGATTGTTATATTTACTTAATATTTTTTTGGATGGATTTTTTTTGGTATATGATTTAAGAATGAAAATTATATATAATATATCAAAACCGCAGTAGCTCAAATGGTAAATTCAACTTATAGAATTTCTGGGTTCGAATCCTGGCTGTGGTAATTGATTTTTTTTATTAATAATATTTTCTCCTTTTTTTTTTGTGGTTACATTTTCTCATTTCTTTTACTCACTACGTTTTTGTTAATAAAGTCTAACCAAATTCACATATTTGTGTTGGAAGAATTTAAAATCAATATAGGAAATGTTAATGAAAAAATATATATGTAATGTGATTTTCGTTTTTTAAAAGATAAGATAAAATTTATATTTTCATTTCATAAGATAGAAATGAATTTGTGTGTATGGAAGTTTTCTTTTGATATCCATTTAATTTATTCGGTATATAACATTTTGTTAGAATGATTGATTAGGATTCCATGTTAATAAAATAAAATTAAAATAATCAATGTATATTTTATTTACGAGATTGTTATATTACTTAATATTTTTTTGGCTGGATTTTTTTTTGTTAGATGATTTAAGAATGAAAATTTTATCTAATATGTCAAAACCGCAGTAGCTCAAATGGTAAATTCAATTTGCAGAATTTTCGGGTTCGAATCCTGACTGCGATATATGATTTTTTTTATTAATAATATTTTTCTCCTTTCTTTTTTTTTGTGGTTACATTTCCGCCTTTCTTTTACTCACTACGTTTTTGTTAATAAAGTCTAAACAAATTGACATATTTGTGTTGGAAGAATTTAAAATCTATATAGAAAATGTTAATGAAAAAATATATATGTAATGTGATTTTCATTTTATAAAAGATAAGATAAAATTTATATTTTCATTTCATAAGATAGAAATGAATTTGTATGTATGGAAGTTTGCTTTTGGTATCCATTTAATTTATTCGTATATAACATTTTGTTAGAATGATTGATTAGGATTCCATGTTAATAAAATAAAATTAAAATAATCAATGTATATTTTATTTACAAGATTGTTATATTTACTTAATATTTTTTTGGATGGATTTTTTTTGGTATATGATTTAAGAATGAAAATTATATATAATATATCAAAACCGCAGTAGCTCAAATGGTAAATTCAACTTATAGAATTTCTGGGTTCGAATCCTGGCTGTGGTAATTGATTTTTTTTATTAATAATATTTTCTCCTTTTTTTTTTGTGGTTACATTTCCTCATTTCTTTTACTCACTACGTTTTTGTTAATAAAGTCTAAACAAATTCACATATTTGTGTTGGAAGAATTTAAAATCTATATAGGAAATGTTAATGAAAAAATATATATGTAATGTGATTTTCGTATTTTAAAAGATAAGATAAAATTTATATTTTCATTTCATAAGATAGAAATGAATTTGTATGTATGGAAGTTTGCTTTTGGTATCCATTTAATTTATTCGTATATAACATTTTGTTAGAATGATTGATTAGGATTCCATGTTAATAAAATAAAATAAAAATAATCAATGTATATTTTATTTACGAGATTGTTATATTTACATAATATTTTTTTGGATGGATTTTTTTTGGTATATGATTTAAGAATGAAAAGTATATATAATATATCAAAACCACAGTAGCTCAAATGGTAAATTCAACTTATAGAATTTCCGGGTTCGAATCCTGGCTGTGGTAATTGATTTTTTTTATTAATAATATTTTCTCCTTTTTTTTTTGTGGTTACATTTCCTCCTTTCTTTTACTCACTACGTTTTTGTTAATAAAGTCTAACCAAATTCACATATTTGTGTTGGAAGAATTTTAAATCAATATAGGAAATGTTAATGAAAAAATATATATGTAATGTGATTTTCGTTTTTTAAAAGATAAGATAAAATTTATATTTTCATTTCATAAGATAGAAATGAATTTGTGTGTATGGAAGTTTTCTTTTGATATCCATTTAATTTATTCGGTATATAACATTTTGTTAGAATGATTGATTAGGATTCCATGTTAATAAAATAAAATTAAAATAATCATTGTATATTTTATTTACGAGATTGTTATATTACTTAATATTTTTTTGGCTGGATTTTTTTTTTGTTAGATGATTTAAGAATGAAAAGTATATATAATATATCAAAACCACAGTAGCTCAAATGGTAAATTCAACTTATAGAATTTCCGGGTTCGAATCCTGACTGCGATATATGATTTTTTTTATTAATAATATTTTTCTCCTTTTTTTTTTGTGGTTACATTTCCTCCTTTCTTTTACTCACTACGTTTTTGTTAATAAAGTCTAAACAAATTCACATATTTGTGTTGGAAGAATTTAAAATCTATATAGGAAATGTTAATGAAAAAATATATATCTAATGTGATTTTCATTTTATAAAAGATAAGATAAAATTTATATTTTCATTTCATAAGATAGAAATGAATTTTTATGTATGGAAGTTTTCTTTTGGTATCCATTTAATTTATTCGTATATAACATTTTGTTAGAATGATTGATTAGGATTCCATGTTAATAAAATAAAATTAAAATAATCAATGTATATTTTATTTACAAGATTGTTATATTTACTTAATATTTTTTTGGATGGATTTTTTTTTGGTATATGATTTAAGAATGAAAATTATATATAATATATCAAAACCGCAGTAGCTCAAATGGTAAATTCAACTTATAGAATTTCTGGGTTCGAATCCTGGCTGTGGTAATTGATTTTTTTTATTAATAATATTTTCTCCTTTTTTTTTTGTGGTTACATTTCCTCATTTCTTTTACTCACTACGTTTTTGTTAATAAAGTCTAAACAAATTCACATATTTGTGTTGGAAGAATTTAAAATCTATATAGAAAATGTTAATGAAAAAATATATATCTAATGTGATTTTCATTTTTTAAAAGATAAGATAAAATTTATATTTTCATTTCATAAGATAGAAATGAATTTGTATGTATGGAAGTTTGCTTTTGGTATCCATTTAATTTATTCATATATAACATTTTGTTAGAATAATTGATTAGGATTCCATGTTAATAAAATAAAATTAAAATAATCAATGTATATTTTATTTACGAGATTGTCATATTTACATAATATTTTTTTGGCTGGATTTTTTTTGGTATATGATTTAAGAATGAATATTATATATAATATATCAAAACCGTAGTAGCACAAATGGTAAATTCAATTTATAGAATTTCCGGGTTCGAATCCTGGCTGTGGTAATTGATTTTTTTTATTAATAATATTTTCTCCTTTTTTTTTTGTTGTTACATTTCCTCCTTTCTTTTACTCACTACGTTTTTGTTAATAAAGTCTAAACAAATTCACATATTTGTGTTGGAAGAATTTAAAATCTATATAGAAAATGTTAATGAAAAAATATATATCTAATGTGATTTTCATTTTTTAAAAGATAAGATAAAATTTATATTTTCATTTCATAAGATAGAAATGAATTTGTATGTATGGAAGTTTGCTTTTGGTATCCATTTAATTTATTCATATATAACATTTTGTTAGAATGATTGATTAGGATTCCATGTTAATAAAATAAAATTAAAATAATCAATGTATATTTTATTTACGAGATTGTTATATTACTTAATATTTTTTTGGCTGGATTTTTTTTTCTTAGATGATTTAAGAATGAAAATTTTATCTAATATGTCAAAACCGCAGTAGCTCAAATGGTAAAATCAATTTGTAGAATTTTCGGGTTCGAATCCTGGTTGCGATATATGATTTTTTTTATTAATAATATTTTTCTCATTTCTTTTTTTTTGTGGTTACATTTCCTTCTTTCTTTTACTCACTACGTTTTTGTTAATAAAGTCTAAACAAATTCACATATTTGTGTTGGAAGAATTTAAAATCTATATAGAAAATGTTAATGAAAAAATATATATCTAATGTGATTTTCATTTTTTAAAAGATAAGATAAAATTTATATTTTCATTTCATAAGATAGAAATGAATTTGTATGTATGGAAGTTTGCTTTTGGTATCCATTTAATTTATTCGTATATAACATTTTGTTAGAATGATTGATTAGGATTCCATGTTAATAAAATAAAATTAAAATAATCAATGTATATTTTATTTACGAGATTGTCATATTTACATAATATTTTTTTTGCTGGATTTTTTTTGGTATATGATTTAAGAATGAATATTATATATAATATATCAAAACCGCAGTAGCACAAATGGTAAATTCAATTTATAGAATTTTCGGGTTCGAATCCTGGCTGTGGTAATTGATTTTTTTTATTAATAATATTTTCTCCTTTTTTTTTGTGGTTACATTTCCTCCTTTCTTTTACTCACTACGTTTTTGTTAATAAAGTCTAAACAAATTCACATATTTGTGTTGGAAGAATTTCAAATCTATATAGGAAATGTTAAATAAAAAAATATATATCTAATGTGATTTTCATTTTTTAAAAGATAAGATAAAATTTATATTTTCATTTCATAAGATAGAAATGAATTTGTGTGTATGGAAGTTTTCTTTTTATATCCATTTAATTTATTCGGTATATAACATTTTGTTAGAATGATTGATTAGGATTCCATGTTAATAAAATAAAATTAAAATAATCAATGTATATTTTATTTACGAGATTGTTATATAACTTAATATTTTTTTGGCTGGATTTTTTTTTGTTAGATGATTTAAGAATGAAAATTTTATCTAATATGTCAAAACCGCAGTAGCTCAAATGGTAAATTCAATTTGCAGAATTTTCGGGTTCGAATCCTGGCTGCGATATATGATTTTTTTTATTAATAATATTTTTCTCCTTTCTTTTTTTTTGTCGTTACATTTCCTCCTTTCTTTTACTCACTACGTTTTTGTTAATAAAGTCTAAACAAATTCACATATTTGTGTTGGAAGAATTTCAAATCTATATAGGAAATGTTAAATGAAAAAATATATATCTAATGTGATTTTCATTTTTTAAAAGATAAGATAAAATTTATATTTTCATTTCATAAGATAGAAATGAATTTGTGTGTATGGAAGTTTTCTTTTGATATCCATTTAATTTATTCAGTATATAACATTTTGTTAGAATGATTGATTAGGATTCCATGATAATAAAATAAAATAAAAATAATCAATGTATATTTTATTTACGAGATTGTTATATTACTTAATATTTTTTTGGCTGGATTTTTTTTGTTAGATGATTTAAGAATGAAAATTTTATCTAATATGTTAAAACCGCAGTTGCTCAAATGGTAAATTCAATTTGCCGAATTTTCGGGTTTGAATCCTGGCTGCGATATATGATTTTTTATATTAATAATATTTTTCTCATTTCTTTTTTTTTTGTGGTTACATTTCCTCCTTTCTTTTACTCACTACGTTTTTGTTAATAAAGTCTAAACAAATTCACATATTTGTGTTGGAAGAATTTAAAATCTATATAGGAAATGTTAAATAAAAAATATATATCTAATGTGATTTTCATTTTTTAAAAGATAAGATAAAATTTATATTTTCATTTCATAAGATAGAAATGAATTTGTATGTATGGAAGTTTGCTTTTGGTATCCATTTAATTTATTCGTATATAACATTTTGTTAGAATGATTGATTAGGATTCCATGTTAATAAAATAAAATTAAAATAATCAATGTATATTTTATTTACGAGATTGTTATATAACTTAATATTTTTTTGGCTGGATTTTTTTTTGGTAGATGATTTAAGAATGAAAATTTTATCTAATATGTCAAAACCGCAGTAGCTCAAATGGTAAATTCAATTTGCAGAATTTTCGGGTTCGAATCCTGGCTGCGATATATGATTTTTTTTATTAATAATATTTTTCTCCTTTCTTTTTTTTTGTCGTTACATTTCCTCCTTTCTTTTACTCACTACGTTTTTGTTAATAAAGTCTAAACAAATTCACATATTTGTGTTGGAAGAATTTCAAATCTATATAGGAAATGTTAAATGAAAAAATATATATCTAATGTGATTTTCATTTTTTAAAAGATAAGATAAAATTTATATTTTCATTTCATAAGATAGAAATGAATTTCTGTGTATGGAAGTTTTCTTTTGATATCCATTTAATTTATTCAGTATATAACATTTTGTTAGAATGATTGATTAGGATTCCATGATAATAAAATAAAATTAAAATAATCAATGTATATTTTATTTACGAGATTGTTATATTACTTAATATTTTTTTGGCTGGATTTTTTTTGTTAGATGATTTAAGAATGAAAATTTTATCTAATATGTTAAAACCGCAGTTGCTCAAATGGTAAATTCAATTTGCCGAATTTTCGGGTTTGAATCCTGGCTGCGATATATGATTTTTTATATTAATAATATTTTTCTCATTTCTTTTTTTTTGTGGTTACATTTCCTCCTTTCTTTTACTCACTACGTTTTTGTTAATAATGTCTAAACAAATTCACATATTTGTGTTGGAAGAATTTAAAATCTATATAGAAAATGTTAATGAAAAAATATATATCTAATGTGATTTTCATTTTTTAAAAGATAAGATAAAATTTATATTTTCATTTCATAAGATAGAAATGAATTTGTATGTATGGAAGTTTGCTTTTGGTATCCATTTAATTTATTCGTATATAACATTTTGTTAGAATGATTGATTAGGATTCCATGTTAATAAAATAAAATTAAAATAATCAATGTATATTTTATTTACGAGATTGTCATATTTACATAATATTTTTTTTGCTGGATTTTTTTTGGTATATGATTTAAGAATGAATATTATATATAATATATCAAAACCGCAGTAGCACAAATGGTAAATTCAATTTATAGAATTTTCGGGTTCGAATCCTGGCTGTGGTAATTGATTTTTTTTATTAATAATATTTTCTCCTTTTTTTTGTGGTTACATTTCCTCCTTTCTTTTACTCACTACGTTTTTGTTAATAAAGTCTAAACAAATTCACATATTTGTGTTGGAAGAATTTCAAATCTATATAGGAAATGTTAAATAAAAAAATATATATCTAATGTGATTTTCATTTTTTAAAAGATAAGATAAAATTTATATTTTCATTTCATAAGATAGAAATGAATTTGTGTGTATGGAAGTTTTCTTTTTATATCCATTTAATTTATTCGGTATATAACATTTTGTTAGAATGATTGATTAGGATTCCATGTTAATAAAATAAAATTAAAATAATCAATGTATATTTTATTTACGAGATTGTTATATAACTTAATATTTTTTTGGCTGGATTTTTTTTTGGTAGATGATTTAAGAATGAAAATTTTATCTAATATGTCAAAACCGCAGTAGCTCAAATGGTAAATTCAATTTGCAGAATTTTCGGGTTCGAATCCTGGCTGCGATATATGATTTTTTTTATTAATAATATTTTTCTCCTTTCTTTTTTTTTGTCGTTACATTTCCTCCTTTCTTTTACTCACTACGTTTTTGTTAATAAAGTCTAAACAAATTCACATATTTGTGTTGGAAGAATTTCAAATCTATATAGGAAATGTTAAATGAAAAAATATATATCTAATGTGATTTTCATTTTTTAAAAGATAAGATAAAATTTATATTTTCATTTCATAAGATAGAAATGAATTTGTGTGTATGGAAGTTTTCTTTTGATATCCATTTAATTTATTCAGTATATAACATTTTGTTAGAATGATTGATTAGGATTCCATGTTAATAAAATAAAATTAACATAATCAATGTATATTTTATTTATGAGATTGTTATATTACTTAATATTTTTTTGGCTGGATTTTTTTTGTTAGATGATTTAAGAATGAAAATTTTATCTAATATGTTAAAACCGCAGTTGCTCAAATGGTAAATTCAATTTGCCGAATTTTCGGGTTTGAATCCTGGCTGCGATATATGATTTTTTATATTAATAATATTTTTCTCATTTCTTTTTTTTTTGTGGTTACATTTCCCCCTTTCTTTTACCCACTACGTTTTTGTTAATAAAGTCTAAACAAATTCACATATTTGTGTTGGAAGAATTTAAAATCTATATAGAAAATGTTAATGAAAAAATATATATCTAATGTGATTTTCATTTTTTAAAAGATAAGATAAAATTTATATTTTCATTTCATAAGATAGAAATGAATTTGTATGTATGGAAGTTTTCTTTTGATATCCATTTAATTTATTCAGTATATAACATTTTGTTAGAATGATTGATTAGGATTCCATGATAATAAAATAAAATTAAAATAATCAATGTATATTTTATTTACGAGATTGTTATATTACTTAATATTTTTTTGGCTGGATTTTTTTTGTTAGATGATTTAAGAATGAAAATTTTATCTAATATGTTAAAACCGCAGTTGCTCAAATGGTAAATTCAATTTGCCGAATTTTCGGGTTTGAATCCTGGCTGCGATATATGATTTTTTATATTAATAATATTTTTCTCATTTCTTTTTTTTTGTGGTTACATTTCCTCCTTTCTTTTACTCACTACGTTTTTGTTAATAATGTCTAAACAAATTCACATATTTGTGTTGGAAGAATTTAAAATCTATATAGAAAATGTTAATGAAAAAATATATATCTAATGTGATTTTCATTTTTTAAAAGATAAGATAAAATTTATATTTTCATTTCATAAGATAGAAATGAATTTGTATGTATGGAAGTTTGCTTTTGGTATCCATTTAATTTATTCGTATATAACATTTTGTTAGAATGATTGATTAGGATTCCATGTTAATAAAATAAAATTAAAATAATCAATGTATATTTTATTTACGAGATTGTCATATTTACATAATATTTTTTTTGCTGGATTTTTTTTGGTATATGATTTAAGAATGAATATTATATATAATATATCAAAACCGCAGTAGCACAAATGGTAAATTCAATTTATAGAATTTTCGGGTTCGAATCCTGGCTGTGGTAATTGATTTTTTTTATTAATAATATTTTCTCCTTTTTTTTTGTGGTTACATTTCCTCCTTTCTTTTACTCACTACGTTTTTGTTAATAAAGTCTAAACAAATTCACATATTTGTGTTGGAAGAATTTCAAATCTATATAGGAAATGTTAAATAAAAAAATATATATCTAATGTGATTTTCATTTTTTAAAAGATAAGATAAAATTTATATTTTCATTTCATAAGATAGAAATGAATTTGTGTGTATGGAAGTTTTCTTTTTATATCCATTTAATTTATTCGGTATATAACATTTTGTTAGAATGATTGATTAGGATTCCATGTTAATAAAATAAAATTAAAATAATCAATGTATATTTTATTTACGAGATTGTTATATAACTTAATATTTTTTTGGCTGGATTTTTTTTTGGTAGATGATTTAAGAATGAAAATTTTATCTAATATGTCAAAACCGCAGTAGCTCAAATGGTAAATTCAATTTGCAGAATTTTCGGGTTCGAATCCTGGCTGCGATATATGATTTTTTTTATTAATAATATTTTTCTCCTTTCTTTTTTTTTGTCGTTACATTTCCTCCTTTCTTTTACTCACTACGTTTTTGTTAATAAAGTCTAAACAAATTCACATATTTGTGTTGGAAGAATTTCAAATCTATATAGGAAATGTTAAATGAAAAAATATATATCTAATGTGATTTTCATTTTTTAAAAGATAAGATAAAATTTATATTTTCATTTCATAAGATAGAAATGAATTTGTGTGTATGGAAGTTTTCTTTTGATATCCATTTAATTTATTCAGTATATAACATTTTGTTAGAATGATTGATTAGGATTCCATGTTAATAAAATAAAATTAACATAATCAATGTATATTTTATTTATGAGATTGTTATATTACTTAATATTTTTTTGGCTGGATTTTTTTTGTTAGATGATTTAAGAATGAAAATTTTATCTAATATGTTAAAACCGCAGTTGCTCAAATGGTAAATTCAATTTGCCGAATTTTCGGGTTTGAATCCTGGCTGCGATATATGATTTTTTATATTAATAATATTTTTCTCATTTCTTTTTTTTTTGTGGTTACATTTCCCCCTTTCTTTTACCCACTACGTTTTTGTTAATAAAGTCTAAACAAATTCACATATTTGTGTTGGAAGAATTTAAAATCTATATAGAAAATGTTAATGAAAAAATATATATCTAATGTGATTTTCATTTTTTAAAAGATAAGATAAAATTTATATTTTCATTTCATAAGATAGAAATGAATTTGTATGTATGGAAGTTTTCTTTTGATATCCATTTAATTTATTCAGTATATAACATTTTGTTAGAATGATTGATTAGGATTCCATGATAATAAAATAAAATTAAAATAATCAATGTATATTTTATTTACGAGATTGTTATATTACTTAATATTTTTTTGGCTGGATTTTTTTTGTTAGATGATTTAAGAATGAAAATTTTATCTAATATGTTAAAACCGCAGTTGCTCAAATGGTAAATTCAATTTGCCGAATTTTCGGGTTTGAATCCTGGCTGCGATATATGATTTTTTATATTAATAATATTTTTCTCATTTCTTTTTTTTTGTGGTTACATTTCCTCCTTTCTTTTACTCACTACGTTTTTGTTAATAATGTCTAAACAAATTCACATATTTGTGTTGGAAGAATTTAAAATCTATATAGAAAATGTTAATGAAAAAATATATATCTAATGTGATTTTCATTTTTTAAAAGATAAGATAAAATTTATATTTTCATTTCATAAGATAGAAATGAATTTGTATGTATGGAAGTTTGCTTTTGGTATCCATTTAATTTATTCGTATATAACATTTTGTTAGAATGATTGATTAGGATTCCATGTTAATAAAATAAAATTAAAATAATCAATGTATATTTTATTTACGAGATTGTCATATTTACATAATATTTTTTTTGCTGGATTTTTTTTGGTATATGATTTAAGAATGAATATTATATATAATATATCAAAACCGCAGTAGCACAAATGGTAAATTCAATTTATAGAATTTTCGGGTTCGAATCCTGGCTGTGGTAATTGATTTTTTTTATTAATAATATTTTCTCCTTTTTTTTTTGTGGTTACATTTCCTCCTTTCTTTTACTCACTACGTTTTTGTTAATAAAGTCTAAACAAATTCACATATTTGTGTTGGAAGAATTTCAAATCTATATAGGAAATGTTAAATAAAAAAATATATATCTAATGTGATTTTCATTTTTTAAAAGATAAGATAAAATTTATATTTTCATTTCATAAGATAGAAATGAATTTGTGTGTATGGAAGTTTTCTTTTTATATCCATTTAATTTATTCGGTATATAACATTTTGTTAGAATGATTGATTAGGATTCCATGTTAATAAAATAAAATTAAAATAATCAATGTATATTTTATTTACGAGATTGTTATATAACTTAATATTTTTTTGGCTGGATTTTTTTTTGGTAGATGATTTAAGAATGAAAATTTTATCTAATATGTCAAAACCGCAGTAGCTCAAATGGTAAATTCAATTTGCAGAATTTTCGGGTTCGAATCCTGGCTGCGATATATGATTTTTTTTATTAATAATATTTTTCTCCTTTCTTTTTTTTTGTCGTTACATTTCCTCCTTTCTTTTACTCACTACGTTTTTGTTAATAAAGTCTAAACAAATTCACATATTTGTGTTGGAAGAATTTCAAATCTATATAGGAAATGTTAAATGAAAAAATATATATCTAATGTGATTTTCATTTTTTAAAAGATAAGATAAAATTTATATTTTCATTTCATAAGATAGAAATGAATTTGTGTGTATGGAAGTTTTCTTTTGATATCCATTTAATTTATTCAGTATATAACATTTTGTTAGAATGATTGATTAGGATTCCATGTTAATAAAATAAAATTAACATAATCAATGTATATTTTATTTATGAGATTGTTATATTACTTAATATTTTTTTGGCTGGATTTTTTTTGTTAGATGATTTAAGAATGAAAATTTTATCTAATATGTTAAAACCGCAGTTGCTCAAATGGTAAATTCAATTTGCCGAATTTTCGGGTTTGAATCCTGGCTGCGATATATGATTTTTTATATTAATAATATTTTTCTCATTTCTTTTTTTTTTGTGGTTACATTTCCCCCTTTCTTTTACCCACTACGTTTTTGTTAATAAAGTCTAAACAAATTCACATATTTGTGTTGGAAGAATTTAAAATCTATATAGAAAATGTTAATGAAAAAATATATATCTAATGTGATTTTCATTTTTTAAAAGATAAGATAAAATTTATATTTTCATTTCATAAGATAGAAATGAATTTGTATGTATGGAAGTTTTCTTTTGATATCCATTTAATTTATTCAGTATATAACATTTTGTTAGAATGATTGATTAGGATTCCATGATAATAAAATAAAATTAAAATAATCAATGTATATTTTATTTACGAGATTGTTATATTACTTAATATTTTTTTGGCTGGATTTTTTTTGTTAGATGATTTAAGAATGAAAATTTTATCTAATATGTTAAAACCGCAGCTGCTCAAATGGTAAATTCAATTTGCCGAATTTTCGGGTTTGAATCCTGGCTGCGATATATGATTTTTTATATTAATAATATTTTTCTCATTTCTTTTTTTTTGTGGTTACATTTCCTCCTTTCTTTTACTCACTACGTTTTTGTTAATAATGTCTAAACAAATTCACATATTTGTGTTGGAAGAATTTAAAATCTATATAGAAAATGTTAATGAAAAAATATATATCTAATGTGATTTTCATTTTTTAAAAGATAAGATAAAATTTATATTTTCATTTCATAAGATAGAAATGAATTTGTATGTATGGAAGTTTGCTTTTGGTATCCATTTAATTTATTCGTATATAACATTTTGTTAGAATGATTGATTAGGATTCCATGTTAATAAAATAAAATTAAAATAATCAATGTATATTTTATTTACGAGATTGTCATATTTACATAATATTTTTTTTGCTGGATTTTTTTTGGTATATGATTTAAGAATGAATATTATATATAATATATCAAAACCGCAGTAGCACAAATGATAAATTCAATTTATAGAATTTTCGGGTTCGAATCCTGGCTGTGGTAATTGATTTTTTTTATTAATAATATTTTCTCCTTTTTTTTTGTGGTTACATTTCCTCCTTTCTTTTACTCACTACGTTTTTGTTAATAAAGTCTAAACAAATTCACATATTTGTGTTGGAAGAATTTCAAATCTATATAGGAAATGTTAAATAAAAAAATATATATCTAATGTGATTTTCATTTTTTAAAAGATAAGATAAAATTTATATTTTCATTTCATAAGATAGAAATGAATTTGTGTGTATGGAAGTTTTCTTTTTATATCCATTTAATTTATTCGGTATATAACATTTTGTTAGAATGATTGATTAGGATTCCATGTTAATAAAATAAAATTAAAATAATCAATGTATATTTTATTTACGAGATTGTTATATAACTTAATATTTTTTTGGCTGGATTTTTTTTTGGTAGATGATTTAAGAATGAAAATTTTATCTAATATGTCAAAACCGCAGTAGCTCAAATGGTAAATTCAATTTGCAGAATTTTCGGGTTCGAATCCTGGCTGCGATATATGATTTTTTTTTTTATTAATAATTTTCTCCTTTCTTTTTTTTTGTAGTTACATTTCCTCCTTTCTTTTACTCACTACGTTTTTGTTAATAAAGTCTAAACAAATTCACATATTTGTGTTGGAAGAATTTCAAATCTATATAGGAAATGTTAAATGAAAAAATATATATCTAATGTGATTTTCATTTTTTAAAAGATAAGATAAAATTTATATTTCCATTTCATAAGATAGAAATGAATTTGTGTGTATGGAAGTTTTCTTTTTATATCCATTTAATTTATTCGGTATATAACATTTTGTTAGAATGATTGATTAGGATTCCATGTTAATAAAATAAGATTAAAATAATCAATGTATATTTTATTTACGAGATTGTTATATAAATTAATATTTTTTTGGCTGGATTTTTTTTTGTTATATGATTTAAGAATGAAAATTTTATCTAATATGTCAAAACCGCAGTAGCTCAAATGGTAAATTCAATTTGCAGAATTTTCGGGTTCGAATCCTTGCTGCGATATATGATTTTTTTTATTAATAATATTTTTCTCCTTTTTTTTTGTGGTTACATTTCCTCCTTTCTTTTACTCACTACGTTTTTGTTAATAAAGTCTAAACAAATTCACATATTTGTGTTGGAAGAATTTCAAATCTATATTGGAAATGTTAAATGAAAAAATATATATCTAATGTGATTTTCATTTTTTAAAAGATAAGATAAAATTTATATTTTCATTTCATAAGATAGAAATGAATTTGTGTGTATGGAAGTTTTCTTTTGATATCCATTTAATTTATTCAGTATATAACATTTTGTTAGAATGATTGATTAGGATTCCATGTTAATAAAATAAAATTAACATAATCAATGTATATTTTATTTATGAGATTGTTATATTACTTAATATTTTTTTGGCTGGATTTTTTTTGTTAGATGATTTAAGAATGAAAATTTTATCTAATATGTTAAAACCGCAGTTGCTCAAATGGTAAATTCAATTTGCCGAATTTTCGGGTTTGAATCCTGGCTGCGATATATGATTTTTTATATTAATAATATTTTTCTCATTTCTTTTTTTTTTGTGGTTACATTTCCCCCTTTCTTTTACCCACTACGTTTTTGTTAATAAAGTCTAAACAAATTCACATATTTGTGTTGGAAGAATTTAAAATCTATATAGAAAATGTTAATGAAAAAATATATATCTAATGTGATTTTCATTTTTTAAAAGATAAGATAAAATTTATATTTTCATTTCATAAGATAGAAATGAATTTGTATGTATGGAAGTTTTCTTTTGATATCCATTTAATTTATTCAGTATATAACATTTTGTTAGAATGATTGATTAGGATTCCATGATAATAAAATAAAATTAAAATAATCAATGTATATTTTATTTACGAGATTGTTATATTACTTAATATTTTTTTGGCTGGATTTTTTTTGTTAGATGATTTAAGAATTAAAATTTTATCTAATATGTTAAAACCACAGTTGCTCAAATGGTAAATTCAATTTGCCGAATTTTCGGGTTTGAATCCGGGCTGCGATATATGATTTTTTATATTAAAAATATTTTTCTCATTTCTTTTTTTTTTGTGGTTACATTTCCTCCTTTCTTTTACTCACTACGTTTTTGTTAATAATGTCTAAACAAATTCACATATTTGTGTTGGAAGAATTTAAAATCTATATAGAAAATGTTAATGAAAAAATATATATCTAATGTGATTTTCATTTTTTAAAAGATAAGATAAAATTTATATTTTCATTTCATAAGATAGAAATGAATTTGTATGTATGGAAGTTTGCTTTTGGTATCCATTTAATTTATTCGTATATAACATTTTGTTAGAATGATTGATTAGGATTCCATGTTAATAAAATAAAATTAAAATAATCAATGTATATTTTATTTACGAGATTGTCATATTTACATAATATTTTTTTTGCTGGATTTTTTTTGGTATATGATTTAAGAATGAATATTATATATAATATATCAAAACCGCAGTAGCACAAATGGTAAATTCAATTTATAGAATTTTCGGGTTCGAATCCTGGCTGTGGTAATTGATTTTTTTTATTAATAATATTTTCTCCTTTTTTTTTGTGGTTACATTTCCTCCTTTCTTTTACTCACTACGTTTTTGTTAATAAAGTCTAAACAAATTCACATATTTGTGTTGGAAGAATTTCAAATCTATATAGGAAATGTTAAATAAAAAAATATATATCTAATGTGATTTTCATTTTTTAAAAGATAAGATAAAATTTATATTTTAATTTCATAAGATAGAAATGAATTTGTGTGTATGGAAGTTTTCTTTTTATATCCATTTAATTTATTCGGTATATAACATTTTGTTAGAATGATTGATTAGGATTCCATGTTAATAAAATAAAATTAAAATAATCAATGTATATTTTATTTACGAGATTGTTATATAACTTAATATTTTTTTGGCTGGATTTTTTTTTGGTAGATGATTTAAGAATGAAAATTTTATCTAATATGTCAAAACCGCAGTAGCTCAAATGGTAAATTCAATTTGCAGAATTTTCGGGTTCGAATCCTGGCTGCGATATATGATTTTTTTTATTAATAATATTTTTCTCCTTTCTTTTTTTTTGTCGTTACATTTCCTCCTTTCTTTTACTCACTACGTTTTTGTTAATAAAGTCTAAACAAATTCACATATTTGTGTTGGAAGAATTTCAAATCTATATAGGAAATGTTAAATGAAAAAATATATATCTAATGTGATTTTCATTTTTTAAAAGATAAGATAAAATTTATATTTTCATTTCATAAGATAGAAATGAATTTGTGTGTATGGAAGTTTTCTTTTGATATCCATTTAATTTATTTCAGTATATAACATTTTGTTAGAATGATTGATTAGGATTCCATGATAATAAAATAAAATAAAAATAATCAATGTATATTTTATTTACGAGATTGTTATATTACTTAATATTTTTTTGGCTGGATTTTTTTTGTTAGATGATTTAAGAATGAAAATTTTATCTAATATGTTAAAACCGCAGTTGCTCAAATGGTAAATTCAATTTGCCGAATTTTCGGGTTTGAATCCTGGCTGCGATATATGATTTTTTATATTAATAATATTTTTCTCATTTCTTTTTTTTTGTGGTTACATTTCCTCCTTTCTTTTACTCACTACGTTTTTGTTAATAAAGTCTAAACAAATTCACATATTTGTGTTGGAAGAATTTAAAATCTATATAGAAAATGTTAATGAAAAAATATATATCTAATGTGATTTTCATTTTTTAAAAGATAAGATAAAATTTATATTTTCATTTCATAAGATAGAAATGAATTTGTATGTATGGAAGTTTTCTTTTGATATCCATTTAATTTATTCAGTATATAACATTTTGTTATAATGATTGATTAGGATTCCATGATAATAAAATAAAATTAAAATAATCAATGTATATTTTATTTACGAGATTGTTATATTACTTAATATTTTTTTGGCTGGATTTTTTTTGTTAGATGATTTAAGAATGAAAATTTTATCTAATATGTTAAAACCGCAGTTGCTCAAATGGTAAATTCAATTTGCCAAATTTTCGGGTTTGAATCCTGGCTGCGATATATGATTTTTTATATTAATAATATTTTTCTCATTTCTTTTTTTTTGTGGTTACATTTCCTCCTTTCTTTTACTCACTACGTTTTTGTTAATAATGTCTAAACAAATTCACATATTTGTGTTGGAAGAATTTAAAATCTATATAGAAAATGTTAATGAAAAAATATATATCTAATGTGATTTTCATTTTTTAAAAGATAAGATAAAATTTATATTTTCATTTCATAAGATAGAAATGAATTTGTATGTATGGAAGTTTGCTTTTGGTATCCATTTAATTTATTCGTATATAACATTTTGTTAGAATGATTGATTAGGATTCCATGTTAATAAAATAAAATTAAAATAATCAATGTATATTTTATTTACGAGATTGTCATATTTACATAATATTTTTTTTGCTGGATTTTTTTTGGTATATGATTTAAGAATGAATATTATATATAATATATCAAAACCGCAGTAGCACAAATGGTAAATTCAATTTATAGAATTTTCGGGTTCGAATCCTGGCTGTGGTAATTGATTTTTTTTATTAATAATATTTTCTCCTTTTTTTTTGTGGTTACATTTCCTCCTTTCTTTTACTCACTACGTTTTTGTTAATAAAGTCTAAACAAATTCACATATTTGTGTTGGAAGAATTTCAAATCTATATAGGAAATGTTAAATAAAAAAATATATATCTAATGTGATTTTCATTTTTTAAAAGATAAGATAAAATTTATATTTTCATTTCATAAGATAGAAATGAATTTGTGTGTATGGAAGTTTTCTTTTTATATCCATTTAATTTATTCGGTATATAACATTTTGTTAGAATGATTGATTAGGATTCCATGTTAATAAAATAAAATTAAAATAATCAATGTATATTTTATTTACGAGATTGTTATATAACTTAATATTTTTTTGGCTGGATTTTTTTTTGGTAGATGATTTAAGAATGAAAATTTTATCTAATATGTCAAAACCGCAGTAGCTCAAATGGTAAATTCAATTTGCAGAATTTTCGGGTTCGAATCCTGGCTGCGATATATGATTTTTTTTATTAATAATATTTTTCTCCTTTCTTTTTTTTTGTCGTTACATTTCCTCCTTTCTTTTACTCACTACGTTTTTGTTAATAAAGTCTAAACAAATTCACATATTTGTGTTGGAAGAATTTCAAATCTATATAGGAAATGTTAAATGAAAAAATATATATCTAATGTGATTTTCATTTTTTAAAAGATAAGATAAAATTTATATTTCCATTTCATAAGATAGAAATGAATTTGTGTGTATGGAAGTTTTCTTTTGATATCCATTTAATTTATTCAGTATATAACATTTTGTTAGAATGATTGATTAGGATTCCATGATAATAAAATAAAATTAAAATAATCAATGTATATTTTATTTACGAGATTGTTATATTACTTAATATTTTTTTGGCTGGATTTTTTTTGTTAGATGATTTAAGAATGAAAATTGTATCTAATATGTTAAAACCGCAGTTGCTCAAATGGTAAATTCAATTTGCCGAATTTTCGGGTTTGAATCCTGGCTGCGATATATGATTTTTTATATTAATAATATTTTTCTCATTTCTTTTTTTTTGTGGTTACATTTCCTCCTTTCTTTTACTCACTACGTTTTTGTTAATAAAGTCTAAACAAATTCACATATTTGTGTTGGAAGAATTTAAAATCTATATAGAAAATGTTAATGAAAAAATATATATCTAATGTGATTTTCATTTTTTAAAAGATAAGATAAAATTTATATTTTCATTTCATAAGATAGAAATGAATTTGTATGTATGGAAGTTTTCTTTTGATATCCATTTAATTTATTCAGTATATAACATTTTGTTAGAATGATTGATTAGGATTCCATGATAATAAAATAAAATTAAAATAATCAATGTATATTTTATTTACGAGATTGTTATATTACTTAATATTTTTTTGGCTGGATTTTTTTTGTTAGATGATTTAAGAATTAAAATTTTATCTAATATGTTAAAACCGCAGTTGCTCAAATGGTAAATTCAATTTGCCGAATTTTCGGGTTTGAATCCTGGCTGCGATATATGATTTTTTATATTAAAAATATTTTTCTCATTTCTTTTTTTTTTTTGTGGTTACATTTCCTCCTTTCTTTTACTCACTACGTTTTTGTTAATAATGTCTAAACAAATTCACATATTTGTGTTGGAAGAATTTAAAATCTATATAGAAAATGTTAATGAAAAAATATATATCTAATGTGATTTTCATTTTTTAAAAGATAAGATAAAATTTATATTTTCATTTCATAAGATAGAAATGAATTTGTATGTATGGAAGTTTGCTTTTGGTATCCATTTAATTTATTCGTATATAACATTTTGTTAGAATGATTGATTAGGATTCCATGTTAATAAAATAAAATTAAAATAATCAATGTATATTTTATTTACGAGATTGTCATATTTACATAATATTTTTTTTGCTGGATTTTTTTTGGTATATGATTTAAGAATGAATATTATATATAATATATCAAAACCGCAGTAGCACAAATGGTAAATTCAATTTATAGAATTTTCGGGTTCGAATCCTGGCTGTGGTAATTGATTTTTTTTATTAATAATATTTTCTCCTTTTTTTTTGTGGTTACATTTCCTCCTTTCTTTTACTCACTACGTTTTTGTTAATAAAGTCTAAACAAATTCACATATTTGTGTTGGAAGAATTTCAAATCTATATAGGAAATGTTAAATAAAAAAATATATATCTAATGTGATTTTCATTTTTTAAAAGATAAGATAAAATTTATATTTTAATTTCATAAGATAGAAATGAATTTGTGTGTATGGAAGTTTTCTTTTTATATCCATTTAATTTATTCGGTATATAACATTTTGTTAGAATGATTGATTAGGATTCCATGTTAATAAAATAAGATTAAAATAATCAATGTATATTTTATTTACGAGATTGTTATATAACTTAATTTTTTTTGGCTGGATTTTTTTTTGTTAGATGATTTAAGAATGAAAATTTTATCTAATATGTCAAAACCGCAGTAGCTCAAATGGTAAATTCAATTTGCAGAATTTTCGGGTTCGAATCCTTGCTGCGATATATGATTTTTTTTATTAATAATATTTTTCTCCTTTTTTTTTTGTGGTTACATTTCCTCCTTTCTTTTACTCACTACGTTTTTGTTAATAAAGTCTAAACAAATTCACATATTTGTGTTGGAAGAATTTCAAATCTATATAGGAAATGTTAAATGAAAAAATATATATCTAATGTGATTTTCATTTTTTAAAAGATAAGATAAAATTTATATTTTCATTTCATAAGATAGAAATGAATTTGTGTGTATGGAAGTTTTCTTTTGATATCCATTTAATTTATTCAGTATATAACATTTTGTTAGAATGATTGATTAGGATTCCATGTTAATAAAATAAAATTAACATAATCAATGTATATTTTATTTACGAGATTGTTATATTACTTAATATTTTTTTGGCTGGATTTTTTTTGTTAGATGATTTAAGAATGAAAATTGTATCTAATATGTTAAAACCGCAGTTGCTCAAATGGTAAATTCAATTTGCCGAATTTTCGGGTTTGAATCCTGGCTGCGATATATGATTTTTTATATTAATAATATTTTTCTCATTTCTTTTTTTTTGTGGTTACATTTCCTCCTTTCTTTTACTCACTACGTTTTTGTTAATAAAGTCTAAACAAATTCACATATTTGTGTTGGAAGAATTTAAAATCTATATAGAAAATGTTAATGAAAAAATATATATCTAATGTGATTTTCATTTTTTAAAAGATAAGATAAAATTTATATTTTCATTTCATAAGATAGAAATGAATTTGTATGTATGGAAGTTTTCTTTTGATATCCATTTAATTTATTCAGTATATAACATTTTGTTAGAATGATTGATTAGGATTCCATGATAATAAAATAAAATTAAAATAATCAATGTATATTTTATTTACGAGATTGTTATATTACTTAATATTTTTTTGGCTGGATTTTTTTTGTTAGATGATTTAAGAATTAAAATTTTATCTAATATGTTAAAACCGCAGTTGCTCAAATGGTAAATTCAATTTGCCGAATTTTCGGGTTTGAATCCTGGCTGCGATATATGATTTTTTATATTAAAAATATTTTTCTCATTTCTTTTTTTTTTGTGGTTACATTTCCTCCTTTCTTTTACTCACTACGTTTTTGTTAATAATGTCTAAACAAATTCACATATTTGTGTTGGAAGAATTTAAAATCTATATAGAAAATGTTAATGAAAAAATATATATCTAATGTGATTTTCATTTTTTAAAAGATAAGATAAAATTTATATTTTCATTTCATAAGATAGAAATGAATTTGTATGTATGGAAGTTTGCTTTTGGTATCCATTTAATTTATTCGTATATAACATTTTGTTAGAATGATTGATTAGGATTCCATGTTAATAAAATAAAATTAAAATAATCAATGTATATTTTATTTACGAGATTGTCATATTTACATAATATTTTTTTGCTGGATTTTTTTTGGTATATGATTTAAGAATGAATATTATATATAATATATCAAAACCGCAGTAGCACAAATGGTAAATTCAATTTATAGAATTTTCGGGTTCGAATCCTGGCTGTGGTAATTGATTTTTTTTATTAATAATATTTTCTCCTTTTTTTTTGTGGTTACATTTCCTCCTTTCTTTTACTCACTACGTTTTTGTTAATAAAGTCTAAACAAATTCACATATTTGTGTTGGAAGAATTTCAAATCTATATAGGAAATGTTAAATAAAAAAATATATATCTAATGTGATTTTCATTTTTTAAAAGATAAGATAAAATTTATATTTTAATTTCATAAGATAGAAATGAATTTGTGTGTATGGAAGTTTTCTTTTTATATCCATTTAATTTATTCGGTATATAACATTTTGTTAGAATGATTGATTAGGATTCCATGTTAATAAAATAAGATTAAAATAATCAATGTATATTTTATTTACGAGATTGTTATATAACTTAATATTTTTTTGGCTGGATTTTTTTTTGTTAGATGATTTAAGAATGAAAATTTTATCTAATATGTCAAAACCGCAGTAGCTCAAATGGTAAATTCAATTTGCAGAATTTTCGGGTTCGAATCCTTGTTGCGATATATGATTTTTTTTATTAATAATATTTTTCTCCTTTTTTTTTTGTGGTTACATTTCCTCCTTTCTTTTACTCACTACGTTTTTGTTAATAAAGTCTAAACAAATTCACATATTTGTGTTGGAAGAATTTCAAATCTATATAGGAAATGTTAAATGAAAAAATATATATCTAATGTGATTTTCATTTTTTAAAAGATAAGATAAAATTTATATTTTCATTTCATAAGATAGAAATGAATTTGTGTGTATGGAAGTTTTCTTTTGATATCCATTTAATTTATTCAGTATATAACATTTTGTTAGAATGATTGATTAGGATTCCATGATAATAAAATAAAATTAAAATAATCAATGTATATTTTATTTACGAGATTGTTATATTACTTAATATTTTTTTGGCTGGATTTTTTTTGTTAGATGATTTAAGAATGAAAATTTTATCTAATATGTTAAAACCGCAGTTGCTGAAATGGTAAATTCAATTTGCCGAATTTTCGGGTTTGAATCCTGGCTGCGATATATGATTTTTTATATTAATAAAATTTTTCTCATTTCTTTTTTTTTGTGGTTACATTTCCTCCTTTCTTTTACTCACTACGTTTTTGTTAATAAAGTCTAAACAAATTCACATATTTGTGTTGGAAGAATTTAAAATCTATATAGAAAATGTTAATGAAAAAATATATATCTAATGTGATTTTCATTTTTTAAAAGATAAGATAAAATTTATATTTTCATTTCATAAGATAGAAATGAATTTGTATGTATGGAAGTTTTCTTTTGATATCCATTTAATTTATTCAGTATATAACATTTTGTTATAATGATTGATTAGGATTCCATGATAATAAAATAAAATTAAAATAATCAATGTATATTTTATTTACGAGATTGTTATATTACTTAATATTTTTTTGGCTGGATTTTTTTTGTTAGATGATTTAAGAATGAAAATTTTATCTAATATGTTAAAACCGCAGTTGCTCAAATGGTAAATTCAATTTGCCGAATTTTCGGGTTTGAATCCTGGCTGCGATATATGATTTTTTATATTAATAATATTTTTCTCATTTCTTTTTTTTTGTGGTTACATTTCCTCCTTTCTTTTACTCACTACGTTTTTGTTAATAATGTCTAAACAAATTCACATATTTGTGTTGGAAGAATTTAAAATCTATATAGAAAATGTTAATGAAAAAATATATATCTAATGTGATTTTCATTTTTTAAAAGATAAGATAAAATTTATATTTTCATTTCATAAGATAGAAATGAATTTGTATGTATGGAAGTTTGCTTTTGGTATCCATTTAATTTATTCGTATATAACATTTTGTTAGAATGATTGATTAGGATTCCATGTTAATAAAATAAAATTAAAATAATCAATGTATATTTTATTTACGAGATTGTCATATTTACATAATATTTTTTTTGCTGGATTTTTTTTGGTATATGATTTAAGAATGAATATTATATATAATATATCAAAACCGCAGTAGCACAAATGGTAAATTCAATTTATAGAATTTTCGGGTTCGAATCCTGGCTGTGGTAATTGATTTTTTTTATTAATAATATTTTCTCCTTTTTTTTTGTGGTTACATTTCCTCCTTTCTTTTACTCACTACGTTTTTGTTAATAAAGTCTAAACAAATTCACATATTTGTGTTGGAAGAATTTCAAATCTATATAGGAAATGTTAAATAAAAAAATATATATCTAATGTGATTTTCATTTTTTAAAAGATAAGATAAAATTTATATTTTAATTTCATAAGATAGAAATGAATTTGTGTGTATGGAAGTTTTCTTTTTATATCCATTTAATTTATTCGGTATATAACATTTTGTTAGAATGATTGATTAGGATTCCATGTTAATAAAATAAGATTAAAATAATCAATGTATATTTTATTTACGAGATTGTTATATAACTTAATATTTTTTTGGCTGGATTTTTTTTTGTTAGATGATTTAAGAATGAAAATTTTATCTAATATGTCAAAACCGCAGTAGCTCAAATGGTAAATTCAATTTGCAGAATTTTCGGGTTCGAATCCTTGTTGCGATATATGATTTTTTTTATTAATAATATTTTTCTCCTTTTTTTTTTGTGGTTACATTTCCTCCTTTCTTTTACTCACTACGTTTTTGTTAATAAAGTCTAAACAAATTCACATATTTGTGTTGGAAGAATTTAAAATCTATATAGGAAATGTTAAATGAAAAAATATATATCTAATGTGATTTTCATTTTTTAAAAGATAAGATAAAATTTATATTTTCATTTCATAAGATAGAAATGAATTTGTGTGTATGGAAGTTTTCTTTTGATATCCATTTAATTTATTCAGTATATAACATTTTGTTAGAATGATTGATTAGGATTCCATGATAATAAAATAAAATTAAAATAATCAATGTATATTTTATTTACGAGATTGTTATATTACTTAATATTTTTTTGGCTGGATTTTTTTTGTTAGATGATTTAAGAATGAAAGTTTTATCTAATATGTTAAAACCGCAGTTGCTCAAATGGTAAATTCAATTTGCCGAATTTTCAGGTTTGAATCCTGGCTGCGATATATGATTTTTTATATTAATAAAATTTTTCTCATTTCTTTTTTTTTGTGGTTACATTTCCTCCTTTCTTTTACTCACTACGTTTTTGTTAATAAAGTCTAAACAAATTCACATATTTGTGTTGGAAGAATTTAAAATCTATATAGAAAATGTTAATGAAAAAATATATATCTAATGTGATTTTCATTTTTTAAAAGATAAGATAAAATTTATATTTTCATTTCATAAGATAGAAATGAATTTGTATGTATGGAAGTTTTCTTTTGATATCCATTTAATTTATTCAGTATATAACATTTTGTTAGAATGATTGATTAGGATTCCATGATAATAAAATAAAATTAAAATAATCAATGTATATTTTATTTACGAGATTGTTATATTACTTAATATTTTTTTGGCTGGATTTTTTTTGTTAGATGATTTAAGAATGAAAATTTTATCTAATATGTTAAAACCGCAGTTGCTCAAATGGTAAATTCAATTTGCCGAATTTTCGGGTTTGAATCCTGGCTGCGATATATGATTTTTTATATTAATAATATTTTTCTCATTTCTTTTTTTTTGTGGTTACATTTCCTCCTTTCTTTTACTCACTACGTTTTTGTTAATAATGTCTAAACAAATTCACATATTTGTGTTGGAAGAATTTAAAATCTATATAGAAAATGTTAATGAAAAAATATATATCTAATGTGATTTTCATTTTTTAAAAGATAAGATAAAATTTATATTTTCATTTCATAAGATAGAAATGAATTTGTATGTATGGAAGTTTGCTTTTGGTATCCATTTAATTTATTCGTATATAACATTTTGTTAGAATGATTGATTAGGATTCCATGTTAATAAAATAAAATTAAAATAATCAATGTATATTTTATTTACGAGATTGTCATATTTACATAATATTTTTTTTGCTGGATTTTTTTTGGTATATGATTTAAGAATGAATATTATATATAATATATCAAAACCGCAGTAGCACAAATGGTAAATTCAATTTATAGAATTTTCGGGTTCGAATCCTGGCTGTGGTAATTGATTTTTTTTATTAATAATATTTTCTCCTTTTTTTTTGTGGTTACATTTCCTCCTTTCTTTTACTCACTACGTTTTTGTTAATAAAGTCTAAACAAATTCACATATTTGTGTTGGAAGAATTTCAAATCTATATAGGAAATGTTAAATAAAAAAATATATATCTAATGTGATTTTCATTTTTTAAAAGATAAGATAAAATTTATATTTTCATTTCATAAGATAGAAATGAATTTGTGTGTATGGAAGTTTTCTTTTTATATCCATTTAATTTATTCGGTATATAACATTTTGTTAGAATGATTGATTAGGATTCCATGTTAATAAAATAAAATTAAAATAATCAATGTATATTTTATTTACGAGATTGTTATATAACTTAATATTTTTTTGGCTGGATTTTTTTTTGGTAGATGATTTAAGAATGAAAATTTTATCTAATATGTCAAAACCGCAGTAGCTCAAATGGTAAATTCAATTTGCAGAATTTTCGGGTTCGAATCCTGGCTGCGATATATGATTTTTTTTATTAATAATATTTTTCTCCTTTCTTTTTTTTTGTCGTTACATTTCCTCCTTTCTTTTACTCACTACGTTTTTGTTAATAAAGTCTAAACAAATTCACATATTTGTGTTGGAAGAATTTCAAATCTATATAGGAAATGTTAAATGAAAAAATATATATCTAATGTGATTTTCATTTTTTAAAAGATAAGATAAAATTTATATTTCCATTTCATAAGATAGAAATGAATTTGTGTGTATGGAAGTTTTCTTTTGATATCCATTTAATTTATTCAGTATATAACATTTTGTTAGAATGATTGATTAGGATTCCATGATAATAAAATAAAATTAAAATAATCAATGTATATTTTATTTACGAGATTGTTATATTACTTAATATTTTTTTGGCTGGATTTTTTTTGTTAGATGATTTAAGAATGAAAATTTTATCTAATATGTTAAAACCGCAGTTGCTCAAATGGTAAATTCAATTTGCCGAATTTTCGGGTTTGAATCCTGGCTGCGATATATGATTTTTTATATTAATAATATTTTTCTCATTTCTTTTTTTTTGTGGTTACATTTCCTCCTTTCTTTTACTCACTACGTTTTTGTTAACAAAGTCTAAACAAATTCACATATTTGTGTTGGAAGAATTTAAAATCTATATAGAAAATGTTAATGAAAAAATATATATCTAATGTGATTTTCATTTTTTAAAAGATAAGATAAAATTTATATTTTCATTTCATAAGATAGAAATGAATTTGTATGTATGGAAGTTTTCTTTTGATATCCATTTAATTTATTCAGTATATAACATTTTGTTAGAATGATTGATTAGGATTCCATGATAATAAAATAAAATTAAAATAATCAATGTATATTTTATTTACGAGATTGTTATATTACTTAATATTTTTTTGGCTGGATTTTTTTTGTTAGATGATTTAAGAATGAAAATTTTATCTAATATGTTAAAACCGCAGTTGCTCAAATGGTAAATTCAATTTGCCGAATTTTCGGGTTTGAATCCTGGCTGCGATATATGATTTTTTATATTAATAATATTTTTCTCATTTCTTTTTTTTTGTGGTTACATTTCCTCCTTTCTTTTACTCACTACGTTTTTGTTAATAATGTCTAAACAAATTCACATATTTGTGTTGGAAGAATTTAAAATCTATATAGAAAATGTTAATGAAAAAATATATATCTAATGTGATTTTCATTTTTTAAAAGATAAGATAAAATTTATATTTTCATTTCATAAGATAGAAATGAATTTGTGTGTATGGAAGTTTTCTTTTGATATCCATTTAATTTATTCAGTATATAACATTTTGTTAGAATGATTGATTAGGATTCCATGATAATAAAATAAAATTAAAATAATCAATGTATATTTTATTTACGAGATTGTTATATTACTTAATATTTTTTTGGCTGGATTTTTTTTGTTAGATGATTTAAGAATGAAAATTTTATCTAATATGTTAAAACCGCAGTTGCTCAAATGGTAAATTCAATTTGCCGAATTTTCGGGTTTGAATCCTGGCTGCGATATATGATTTTTTATATTAATAATATTTTTCTCATTTCTTTTTTTTTGTGGTTACATTTCCTCCTTTCTTTTACTCACTACGTTTTTGTTAATAATGTCTAAACAAATTCACATATTTGTGTTGGAAGAATTTAAAATCTATATAGAAAATGTTAATGAAAAAATATATATCTAATGTGATTTTCATTTTTTAAAAGATAAGATAAAATTTATATTTTCATTTCATAAGATAGAAATGAATTTGTATGTATGGAAGTTTGCTTTTGGTATCCATTTAATTTATTCGTATATAACATTTTGTTAGAATGATTGATTAGGATTCCATGTTAATAAAATAAAATTAAAATAATCAATGTATATTTTATTTACGAGATTGTCATATTTACATAATATTTTTTTTGCTGGATTTTTTTTGGTATATGATTTAAGAATGAATATTATATATAATATATCAAAACCGCAGTAGCACAAATGGTAAATTCAATTTATAGAATTTTCGGGTTCGAATCCTGGCTGTGGTAATTGATTTTTTTTATTAATAATATTTTCTCCTTTTTTTTTGTGGTTACATTTCCTCCTTTCTTTTACTCACTACGTTTTTGTTAATAAAGTCTAAACAAATTCACATATTTGTGTTGGAAGAATTTCAAATCTATATAGGAAATGTTAAATAAAAAAATATATATCTAATGTGATTTTCATTTTTTAAAAGATAAGATAAAATTTATATTTTCATTTCATAAGATAGAAATGAATTTGTGTGTATGGAAGTTTTCTTTTTATATCCATTTAATTTATTCGGTATATAACATTTTGTTAGAATGATTGATTAGGATTCCATGTTAATAAAATAAAATTAAAATAATCAATGTATACTTTATTTACGAGATTGTTATATAACTTAATATTTTTTTGGCTGGATTTTTTTTTGGTAGATGATTTAAGAATGAAAATTTTATCTAATATGTCAAAACCGCAGTAGCTCAAATGGTAAATTCAATTTGCAGAATTTTCGGGTTCGAATCCTGGCTGCGATATATGATTTTTTTTATTAATAATATTTTTCTCCTTTCTTTTTTTTTGTCGTTACATTTCCTCCTTTCTTTTACTCACTACGTTTTTGTTAATAAAGTCTAAACAAATTCACATATTTGTGTTGGAAGAATTTCAAATCTATATAGGAAATGTTAAATGAAAAAATATATATCTAATGTGATTTTCATTTTTTAAAATATAAGATAAAATTTATATTTCCATTTCATAAGATAGAAATGAATTTGTGTGTATGGAAGTTTTCTTTTGATATCCATTTAATTTATTCAGTATATAACATTTTGTTAGAATGATTGATTAGGATTCCATGATAATAAAATAAAATTAAAATAATCAATGTATATTTTATTTACGAGATTGTTATATTACTTAATATTTTTTTGGCTGGATTTTTTTTGTTAGATGATTTAAGAATGAAAATTTTATCTAATATGTTAAAACCGCAGTTGCTCAAATGGTAAATTCAATTTGCCGAATTTTCGGGTTTGAATCCTGGCTGCGATATATGATTTTTTATATTAATAATATTTTTCTCATTTCTTTTTTTTTGTGGTTACATTTCCTCCTTTCTTTTACTCACTACGTTTTTGTTAATAAAGTCTAAACAAATTCACATATTTGTGTTGGAAGAATTTAAAATCTATATAGAAAATGTTAATGAAAAAATATATATCTAATGTGATTTTCATTTTTTAAAAGATAAGATAAAATTTATATTTTCATTTCATAAGATAGAAATGAATTTGTATGTATGGAAGTTTTCTTTTGATATCCATTTAATTTATTCAGTATATAACATTTTGTTAGAATGATTGATTAGGATTCCATGATAATAAAATAAAATTAAAATAATCAATGTATATTTTATTTACGAGATTGTTATATTACTTAATATTTTTTTGGCTGGATTTTTTTTGTTAGATGATTTAAGAATGAAAATTTTATCTAATATGTTAAAACCGCAGTTGCTCAAATGGTAAATTCAATTTGCCGAATTTTCGGGTTTGAATCCTGGCTGCGATATATGATTTTTTATATTAATAATATTTTTCTCATTTCTTTTTTTTTGTGGTTACATTTCCTCCTTTCTTTTACTCACTACGTTTTTGTTAATAATGTCTAAACAAATTCACATATTTGTGTTGGAAGAATTTAAAATCTATATAGAAAATGTTAATGAAAAAATATATATCTAATGTGATTTTCATTTTTTAAAAGATAAGATAAAATTTATATTTTCATTTCATAAGATAGAAATGAATTTGTGTGTATGGAAGTTTTCTTTTGATATCCATTTAATTTATTCAGTATATAACATTTTGTTAGAATGATTGATTAGGATTCCATGATAATAAAATAAAATTAAAATAATCAATGTATATTTTATTTACGAGATTGTTATATTACTTAATATTTTTTTGGCTGGATTTTTTTTGTTAGATGATTTAAGAATGAAAATTTTATCTAATATGTTAAAACCGCAGTTGCTCAAATGGTAAATTCAATTTGCCGAATTTTCGGGTTTGAATCCTGGCTGCGATATATGATTTTTTATATTAATAATATTTTTCTCATTTCTTTTTTTTTGTGGTTACATTTCCTCCTTTCTTTTACTCACTACGTTTTTGTTAATAAAGTCTAAACAAATTCACATATTTGTGTTGGAAGAATTTAAAATCTATATAGAAAATGTTAATGAAAAAATATATATCTAATGTGATTTTCATTTTTTAAAAGATAAGATAAAATTTATATTTTCATTTCATAAGATAGAAATGAATTTGTATGTATGGAAGTTTTCTTTTGATATCCATTTAATTTATTCAGTATATAACATTTTGTTAGAATGATTGATTAGGATTCCATGATAATAAAATAAAATTAAAATAATCAATGTATATTTTATTTACGAGATTGTTATATTACTTAATATTTTTTTGGCTGGATTTTTTTTGTTAGATGATTTAAGAATGAAAATTTTATCTAATATGTTAAAACCGCAGTTGCTCAAATGGTAAATTCAATTTGCCGAATTTTCGGGTTTGAATCCTGGCTGCGATATATGATTTTTTATATTAATAATATTTTTCTCATTTCTTTTTTTTTGTGGTTACATTTCCTCCTTTCTTTTACTCACTACGTTTTTGTTAATAATGTCTAAACAAATTCACATATTTGTGTTGGAAGAATTTAAAATCTATATAGAAAATGTTAATGAAAAAATATATATCTAATGTGATTTTCATTTTTTAAAAGATAAGATAAAATTTATATTTTCATTTCATAAGATAGAAATGAATTTGTATGTATGGAAGTTTGCTTTTGGTATCCATTTAATTTATTCGTATATAACATTTTGTTAGAATGATTGATTAGGATTCCATGTTAATAAAATAAAATTAAAATAATCAATGTATATTTTATTTACGAGATTGTCATATTTACATAATATTTTTTTTGCTGGATTTTTTTTGGTATATGATTTAAGAATGAATATTATATATAATATATCAAAACCGCAGTAGCACAAATGGTAAATTCAATTTATAGAATTTTCGGGTTCGAATCCTGGCTGTGGTAATTGATTTTTTTTATTAATAATATTTTCTCCTTTTTTTTTGTGGTTACATTTCCTCCTTTCTTTTACTCACTACGTTTTTGTTAATAAAGTCTAAACAAATTCACATATTTGTGTTGGAAGAATTTCAAATCTATATAGGAAATGTTAAATAAAAAAATATATATCTAATGTGATTTTCATTTTTTAAAAGATAAGATAAAATTTATATTTTCATTTCATAAGATAGAAATGAATTTGTGTGTATGGAAGTTTTCTTTTTATATCCATTTAATTTATTCGGTATATAACATTTTGTTAGAATGATTGATTAGGATTCCATGTTAATAAAATAAAATTAAAATAATCAATGTATACTTTATTTACGAGATTGTTATATAACTTAATATTTTTTTGGCTGGATTTTTTTTTGGTAGATGATTTAAGAATGAAAATTTTATCTAATATGTCAAAACCGCAGTAGCTCAAATGGTAAATTCAATTTGCAGAATTTTCGGGTTCGAATCCTGGCTGCGATATATGATTTTTTTTATTAATAATATTTTTCTCCTTTCTTTTTTTTTGTCGTTACATTTCCTCCTTTCTTTTACTCACTACGTTTTTGTTAATAAAGTCTAAACAAATTCACATATTTGTGTTGGAAGAATTTCAAATCTATATAGGAAATGTTAAATGAAAAAATATATATCTAATGTGATTTTCATTTTTTAAAATATAAGATAAAATTTATATTTCCATTTCATAAGATAGAAATGAATTTGTGTGTATGGAAGTTTTCTTTTGATATCCATTTAATTTATTCAGTATATAACATTTTGTTAGAATGATTGATTAGGATTCCATGATAATAAAATAAAATTAAAATAATCAATGTATATTTTATTTACGAGATTGTTATATTACTTAATATTTTTTTGGCTGGATTTTTTTTGTTAGATGATTTAAGAATGAAAATTTTATCTAATATGTTAAAACCGCAGTTGCTCAAATGGTAAATTCAATTTGCCGAATTTTCGGGTTTGAATCCTGGCTGCGATATATGATTTTTTATATTAATAATATTTTTCTCATTTCTTTTTTTTTGTGGTTACATTTCCTCCTTTCTTTTACTCACTACGTTTTTGTTAATAAAGTCTAAACAAATTCACATATTTGTGTTGGAAGAATTTAAAATCTATATAGAAAATGTTAATGAAAAAATATATATCTAATGTGATTTTCATTTTTTAAAAGATAAGATAAAATTTATATTTTCATTTCATAAGATAGAAATGAATTTGTATGTATGGAAGTTTTCTTTTGATATCCATTTAATTTATTCAGTATATAACATTTTGTTAGAATGATTGATTAGGATTCCATGATAATAAAATAAAATTAAAATAATCAATGTATATTTTATTTACGAGATTGTTATATTACTTAATATTTTTTTGGCTGGATTTTTTTTGTTAGATGATTTAAGAATGAAAATTTTATCTAATATGTTAAAACCGCAGTTGCTCAAATGGTAAATTCAATTTGCCGAATTTTCGGGTTTGAATCCTGGCTGCGATATATGATTTTTTATATTAATAATATTTTTCTCATTTCTTTTTTTTTGTGGTTACATTTCCTCCTTTCTTTTACTCACTACGTTTTTGTTAATAATGTCTAAACAAATTCACATATTTGTGTTGGAAGAATTTAAAATCTATATAGAAAATGTTAATGAAAAAATATATATCTAATGTGATTTTCATTTTTTAAAAGATAAGATAAAATTTATATTTTCATTTCATAAGATAGAAATGAATTTGTGTGTATGGAAGTTTTCTTTTGATATCCATTTAATTTATTCAGTATATAACATTTTGTTAGAATGATTGATTAGGATTCCATGATAATAAAATAAAATTAAAATAATCAATGTATATTTTATTTACGAGATTGTTATATTACTTAATATTTTTTTGGCTGGATTTTTTTTGTTAGATGATTTAAGAATGAAAATTTTATCTAATATGTTAAAACCGCAGTTGCTCAAATGGTAAATTCAATTTGCCGAATTTTCGGGTTTGAATCCTGGCTGCGATATATGATTTTTTATATTAATAATATTTTTCTCATTTCTTTTTTTTTGTGGTTACATTTCCTCCTTTCTTTTACTCACTACGTTTTTGTTAATAAAGTCTAAACAAATTCACATATTTGTGTTGGAAGAATTTAAAATCTATATAGAAAATGTTAATGAAAAAATATATATCTAATGTGATTTTCATTTTTTAAAAGATAAGATAAAATTTATATTTTCATTTCATAAGATAGAAATGAATTTGTATGTATGGAAGTTTTCTTTTGATATCCATTTAATTTATTCAGTATATAACATTTTGTTAGAATGATTGATTAGGATTCCATGATAATAAAATAAAATTAAAATAATCAATGTATATTTTATTTACGAGATTGTTATATTACTTAATATTTTTTTGGCTGGATTTTTTTTGTTAGATGATTTAAGAATGAAAATTTTATCTAATATGTTAAAACCGCAGTTGCTCAAATGGTAAATTCAATTTGCCGAATTTTCGGGTTTGAATCCTGGCTGCGATATATGATTTTTTATATTAATAATATTTTTCTCATTTCTTTTTTTTTGTGGTTACATTTCCTCCTTTCTTTTACTCACTACGTTTTTGTTAATAATGTCTAAACAAATTCACATATTTGTGTTGGAAGAATTTAAAATCTATATAGAAAATGTTAATGAAAAAATATATATCTAATGTGATTTTCATTTTTTAAAAGATAAGATAAAATTTATATTTTCATTTCATAAGATAGAAATGAATTTGTATGTATGGAAGTTTGCTTTTGGTATCCATTTAATTTATTCGTATATAACATTTTGTTAGAATGATTGATTAGGATTCCATGTTAATAAAATAAAATTAAAATAATCAATGTATATTTTATTTACGAGATTGTCATATTTACATAATATTTTTTTGCTGGATTTTTTTTGGTATATGATTTAAGAATGAATATTATATATAATATATCAAAACCGCAGTAGCACAAATGGTAAATTCAATTTATAGAATTTTCGGGTTCGAATCCTGGCTGTGGTAATTGATTTTTTTTATTAATAATATTTTCTCCTTTTTTTTTGTGGTTACATTTCCTCCTTTCTTTTACTCACTACGTATTTGTTAATAAAATCTAAACAAATTCACATATTTGTGTTGGAAGAATTTGAAATCTATATAGGAAATGTTAAATAAAAAAATATATATCTAATGTGATTTTCATTTTTTAAAAGATAAGATAAAATTTATATTTTCATTTCATAAGATAGAAATGAATTTGTGTGTATGGAAGTTTTCTTTTTATATCCATTTAATTTATTCGGTATATAACATTTTGTTAGAATGATTGATTAGGATTCCATGTTAATAAAATAAAATTAAAATAATCAATGTATATTTTATTTACGAGATTGTTATATAACTTAATATTTTTTTGGCTGGATTTTTTTTTGGTAGATGATTTAAGAATGAAAATTTTATCTAATATGTCAAAACTGCAGTAGCTCAAATGGTAAATTCAATTTGAAGAATTTTCGGGTTCGAATCCTGGCTGCGATATATGATTTTTTTTATTAATAATATTTTTCTCCTTTCTTTTTTTTTTGTCGTTACATTTCCTCCTTTCTTTTACTCACTACGTTTTTGTTAATAAAGTCTAAACAAATTCACATATTTGTGTTGGAAGAATTTCAAATCTATATAGGAAATGTTAAATGAAAAAATATATATCTAATGTGATTTTCATTTTTTAAAAGATAAGATAAAATTTATATTTTCATTTCATAAGATAGAATTGAATTTGTGTGTATGGAAGTTTTCTTTTGATATCCATTTAATTTATTCAGTATATAACATTTTGTTAGAATGATTGATTAGGATTCCATGATAATAAAATAAAATTAAAATAATCAATGTATATTTTATTTACGAGATTGTTATATTACTTAATATTTTTTTGGCTGGATTTTTTTTGTTAGATGATTTAAGAATGAAAATTTTATCTAATATGTTAAAACCGCAGTTGCTCAAATGGTAAATTCAATTTGCCGAATTTTCGGGTTTGAATCCTGGCTGCGATATATGATTTTTTATATTAATAATATTTTTCTCATTTCTTTTTTTTTGTGGTTACATTTCCTCCTTTCTTTTACTCACTACGTTTTTGTTAATAAAGTCTAAACAAATTCACATATTTGTGTTGGAAGAATTTAAAATCTATATAGAAAATGTTAATGAAAAAATATATATCTAATGTGATTTTCATTTTTTAAAAGATAAGATAAAATTTATATTTTCATTTCATAAGATAGAAATGAATTTGTATGTATGGAAGTTTGCTTTTGGTATCCATTTAATTTATTCGTATATAACATTTTGTTAGAATGATTGATTAGGATTCCATGTTAATAAAATAAAATTAAAATAATCAATGTATATTTTATTTACGAGATTGTCATATTTACATAATATTTTTTTGGCTGGATTTTTTTTGGTATATGATTTAAGAATGAATATTATATATAATATATCAAAACCGCAGTAGCACAAATGGTAAATTCAATTTATAGAATTTCCGGGTTCGAATCCTGGCTGTGGTAATTGATTTTTTTTATTAATAATATTTTCTCCTTTTTTTTTTGTGGTTACATTTCCTCCTTTATTTTACTCACTACGTTTTTGTTAATAAAGTCTAAACAAATTGACATATTTGTGTTGGAAGAATTTCAAATCTATATAGGAAATGTTAAATAAAAAAATATATATCTAATGTGATTTTCATTTTTTAAAAGATAAGATAAAATTTATATTTTCATTTCATAAGATAGAAATGAATTTGTGTGTATGGAAGTTTTCTTTTTATATCCATTTAATTTATTTGGTATATAACATTTTGTTAGAATGATTGATTAGGATTCCATGTTAATAAAATAAAATTAAAATAATCAATGTATATTTTATTTACGAGATTGTTATATAACTTAATATTTTTTTGGCTGGATTTTTTTTTGTTAGATGATTTAAGAATGAAAATTTTATCTAATATGTCAAAACCGCAGTAGCTCAAATGGTAAATTCAATTTGCAGAATTTTCGGGTTCGAATCCTGGCTGCGATATATGATTTTTTTTATTGATAATATTTTTCTCCTTTTTTTTTTTTGTGGTTACATTTCCTCCTTTCTTTTACTCACTACGTTTTTGTTAATAAAGTCTAAACAAATTCACATATTTGTGTTGGAAGAATTTCAAATCTATATAGGAAATGTTAAATGAAAAAATATATATCTAATGTGATTTTCATTTTTTAAAAGATAAGATAAAATTTATATTTTCATTTCATAAGATAGAAATGAATTTGTGTGTATGGAAGTTTTCTTTTGATATCCATTTAATTTATTCAGTATATAACATTTTGTTAGAATGATTGATTAGGATTCCATGTTAATAAAATAAAATTAACATAATCAATGTATATTTTATTTACGAGATTGTTATATTACTTAATATTTTTTTGGCTGGATTTTTTTTGTTAGATGATTTAAGAATGAAAATTTTATCTAATATGTTAAAACCGCAGTTGCTCAAATGGTAAATTCAATTTGCCGAATTTTCGGGTTTGAATCCTGGCTGCGATATATGATATTTTATATTAATAATATTTTTCTCATTTCTTTTTTTTTTTGTGGTTACATTTCCTCCTTTCTTTTACCCACTACGTTTTTGTTAATAAAGTCTAAACAAATTCACATATTTGTGTTGGAAGAATTTAAAATCTATATAGAAAATGTTAATGAAAAAATATATATCTAATGTGATTTTCATTTTTTAAAAGATAAGACAAAATTTATATTTTCATTTCATAAGATAGAAATGAATTTGTATGTATGGAAGTTTTCTTTTGATATCCATTTAATTTATTCAGTATATAACATTTTGTTAGAATGATTGATTAGGATTCCATGATAATAAAATAAAATTAAAATAATCAATGTATATTTTATTTACGAGATTGTTATATTACTTAATATTTTTTTGGCTGGATTTTTTTTGTTAGATGATTTAAGAATGAAAATTTTATCTAATATGTTAAAACCGCAGTTGCTCAAATGGTAAATTCAATTTGCCGAATTTTCGGGTTTGAATCCTGGCTGCGATATATGATTTTTTATATTAATAATATTTTTCTCATTTCTTTTTTTTTGTGGTTACATTTCCTCCTTTCTTTTACTCACTACGTTTTTGTTAATAAAGTCTAAACAAATTCACATATTTGTGTTGGAAGAATTTAAAATCTATATAGAAAATGTTAATGAAAAAATATATATCTAATGTGATTTTCATTTTTTAAAAGATAAGATAAAATTTATATTTTCATTTCATAAGATAGAAATGAATTTGTATGTATGGAAGTTTTCTTTTGATATCCATTTAATTTATTCAGTATATAACATTTTGTTAGAATGATTGATTAGGATTCCATGATAATAAAATAAAATTAAAATAATCAATGTATATTTTATTTACGAGATTGTTATATTACTTAATATTTTTTTGGCTGGATTTTTTTTGTTAGATGATTTAAGAATGAAAATTTTATCTAATATGTTAAAACCGCAGTTGCTCAAATGGTAAATTCAATTTGCCGAATTTTCGGGTTTGAATCCTGGCTGCGATATATGATTTTTTATATTTATAATATTTTTCTCATTTCTTTTTTTTTGTGGTTACATTTCCTCCTTCTTTTACTCACTACGTTTTTGTTAATAAAGTCTAAACAAATTCACATATTTGTGTTGGAAGAATTTAAAATCTATATAGAAAATGTTAATGAAAAAATATATATCTAATGTGATTTTCATTTTTTAAAAGATAAGATAAAATTTATATTTTCATTTCATAAGATAGAAATGAATTTGTATGTATGGAAGTTTGCTTTTGGTATCCATTTAATTTATTCGTATATAACATTTTGTTAGAATGATTGATTAGGATTCCATGTTAATAAAATAAAATTAAAATAATCAATGTATATTTTATTTACGAGATTGTCATATTTACATAATATTTTTTTGGCTGGATTTTTTTTGGTATATGATTTAAGAATGAATATTATATATAATATATCAAAACCGCAGTAGCACAAATGGTAAATTCAATTTATAGAATTTCCGGGTTCGAATCCTGGCTGTGGTAATTGATTTTTTTTATTAATAATATTTTCTCCTTTTTTTTTGTGGTTACATTTCCTCCTTTCTTTTACTCACTACGTTTTTGTTATTAAAGTCTAAACAAATTCACATATTTGTGTTGGAAGAATTTCAAATCTATATAGGAAATGTTAAATAAAAATATATATATCTAATGTGATTTTCATTTTTTAAAAGATAAGATAAAATTTATATTTTCATTTCATAAGATAGAAATGAATTTGTGTGTATGGAAGTTTTCTTTTTATATCCATTTAATTTATTTGGTATATAACATTTTGTTTGAATGATTGATTAGGATTCCATGTTAATAAAATAAAATTAAAATAATCAATGTATATTTTATTTACGAGATTGTTATATTACTTAATATTTTTTTGGCTGGATTTTTTTTGTTAGATGATTTAAGAATGAAAATTTTATCTAATATGTTAAAACCGTAGTTGCTCAAATGGTAAATTCAATTTGCCGAATTTTCGGGTTTGAATCCTGGCTGCGATATATGATTTTTATATTTATAATATTTTTCTCATTTCTTTTTTTTTTGTGGTTACATTTCCTCCTTTCTTTTACTCACTACGTTTTTGTTAATAAAGTCTAAACAAATTCACATATTTGTGTTGGAAGAATTTAAATCTATATAGAAAATGTTAATGAAAAAATATATATCTAATGTGATTTTCATTTTTTAAAAGATAAGATAAAATTTATATTTTCATTTCATAAGATAGAAATGAATTTGTATGTATGGAAGTTTGCTTTTGGTATCCATTTAATTTATTCGTATATAACATTTTGTTAGAATGATTGATTAGGATTCCATGTTAATAAAATAAAATTAAAATAATCAATGTATATTTTATTTACGAGATTGTCATATTTACATAATATTTTTTTGGCTGGATTTTTTTTGGTATATGATTTAAGAATGAATATTATATATAATATATCAAAACCGCAGTAGCACAAATGGTAAATTCAATTTATAGAATTTCCGGGTTCGAATCCTGGCTGTGGTAATTGATTTTTTTTATTAATAATATTTTCTCCTTTTTTTTTGTGGTTACATTTCCTCCTTTCTTTTACTCACTACGTTTTTGTTAATAAAGTCTAAACAAATTCACATATTTGTGTTGGAAGAATTTCAAATCTATATAGGAAATGTTAAATAAAAATATATATATCTAATGTGATTTTCATTTTTTAAAAGATAAGATAAAATTTATATTTTCATTTCATAAGATAGAAATGAATTTGTGTGTATGGAAGTTTTCTTTTTATATCCATTTAATTTATTTGGTATATAACATTTTGTTAGAATGATTGATTAGGATTCCATGTTAATAAAATAAAATTAAAATAATCAATGTATATTTTATTTACGAGATTGTTATATAACTTAATATTTTTTTGGCTGGATTTTTTTTTGTTAGATGATTTAAGAATGAAAATTTTATCTAATATGTCAAAACCGCAGTAGCTCAAATGGTAAATTCAATTTGCAGAATTTTCGGGTTCGAATCCTGGCTGCGATATATGATTTTTTTTATTAATAATATTTTTCTCCTTTTTTTTTTGTGGTTACATTTCCTCCTTTCTTTTACTCACTACGTTTTTGTTAATAAAGTCTAAACAAATTCACATATTTGTGTTTGAAGAATTTCAAATCTATATAGGAAATGTTAAATGAAAAAATATATATCTAATGTGATTTTCATTTTTTAAAAGATAAGATAAAATTTATATTTTCATTTCATAAGATAGAAATGAATTTGTGTGTATGGAAGTTTTCTTTTGATATCCATTTAATTTATTCAGTATATAACATTTTGTTAGAATGATTGATTAGGATTCCATGTTAATAAAATAAAATTAACATAATCAATGTATATTTTATTTACAAGATTGTTATATTACTTAATATTTTTTTGGCTGGATTTTTTTTGTTAGATGATTTAAGAATGAAAATTTTATCTAATATGTTAAAACCGCAGTTGCTCAAATGGTAAATTCAATTTGCCGAATTTTCGGGTTTGAATCCTGGCTGCGATATATGATTTTTTATATTAATAATATTTTTCTCATTTCTTTTTTTTTTGTGGTTACATTTCCTCCTTTCTTTTACCCACTACGTTTTTGTTAATAAAGTCTAAACAAATTCACATATTTGTGTTGGAAGAATTTAAAATCTATATAGAAAATGTTAATGAAAAAATATATATCTAATGTGATTTTCATTTTTTAAAAGATAAGATAAAATTTATATTTTCATTTCATAAGATAGAAATGAATTTGTATGTATGGAAGTTTGCTTTTGGTATCCATTTAATTTATTCGTATATAACATTTTGTTAGAATGATTGATTAGGATTCCATGTTAATAAAATAAAATTAAAATAATCATTGTATATTTTATTTACGAGATTGTTATATTACTTAATATTTTTTTGGCTGGATTTTTTTTGTTAGATGATTTAAAATTGAAAATTTTATCTAATATGTTAAAACCGCAGTTGCTCAAATGGTAAATTCAATTTGCCGAATTTTCGGGTTTGAATCCTGGCTGCGATATATGATTTTTTATATTTATAATATTTTTCTCATTTCTTTTTTTTTTTGTGGTTACATTTCCTCCTTTCTTTTACTCACTACGTTTTTGTTAATAAAGTCTAAACAAATTCACATATTTGTGTTGGAAGAATTTAAAATCTATATAGAAAATGTTAATGAAAAAATATATATCTAATGTGATTTTCATTTTTTAAAAGATAAGATAAAATTTATATTTTCATTTCATAAGATAGAAATTAATTTGTATGTATGGAAGTTTGCTTTTGGTATCCATTTAATTTATTCGTATATAACATTTTGTTAGAATGATTGATTAGGATTCCATGTTAATAAAATAAAATTAAAATAATCAATGTATATTTTATTTACGAGATTGTCATATTTACATAATATTTTTTTGGCTGGATTTTTTTTGGTATATGATTTAAGAATGAATATTATATATAATATATCAAAACCGCAGTAGCACAAATGGTAAATTCAATTTATAGAATTTCCGGGTTCGAATCCTGGCTGTGGTAATTGATTTTTTTTATTAATAATATTTTCTCCTTTTTTTTTGTGGTTACATTTCCTCCTTTCTTTTACTCACTACGTTTTTGTTAATAAAGTCTAAACAAATTCACATATTTGTGTTGGAAGAATTTCAAATCTATATAGGAAATGTTAAATAAAAATATATATATATCTAATGTGATTTTCATTTTTTAAAAGATAAGATAAAATTTATATTTTCATTTCATAAGATAGAAATGAATTTGTGTGTATGGAAGTTTTCTTTTTATATCCATTTAATTTATTTGGTATATAACATTTTGTTAGAATGATTGGTTAGGATTCCATGTTAATAAAATAAAATTAAAATAATCAATGTATATTTTATTTACGAGATTGTTATATAACTTAATATTTTTTTGGCTGGATTTTTTTTTGTTAGATGATTTAAGAATGAAAATTTTATCTAATATGTCAAAACCGCAGTAGCTCAAATGGTAAATTCAATTTGCAGAATTTTCGGGTTCAAATCCTGGCTGCGATATATGATTTTTTTTATTAATAATATTTTTCTCCTTTTTTTTTTGTGGTTACATTTCCTCCTTTCTTTTACTCACTACGTTTTTGTTAATAAAGTCTAAACAAATTCACATATTTGTGTTGGAAGAATTTCAAATCTATATAGGAAATGTTAAATGAAAAAATATATATCTAATGTGATTTTCATTTTTTAAAAGATAAGATAAAATTTATATTTTCATTTCATAAGATAGAAATGAATTTGTGTGTATGGAAGTTTTCTTTTGATATCCATTTAATTTATTCAGTATATAACATTTTGTTAGAATGATTGATTAGGATTCCATGTTAATAAAATAAAATTAACATAATCAATGTATATTTTATTTACAAGATTGTTATATTACTTAATATTTTTTTGGCTGGATTTTTTTTGTTAGATGATTTAAGAATGAAAATTTTATCTAATATGTTAAAACCGCAGTTGCTCAAATGGTAAATTCAATTTGCCGAATTTTCGGGTTTGAATCCTGGCTGCGATATATGATTTTTTATATTAATAATATTTTTCTCATTTCTTTTTTTTTTGTGGTTACATTTCCTCCTTTCTTTTACCCACTACATTTTTGTTAATAAAGTCTAAACAAATTCACATATTTGTGTTGGAAGAATTTAAAATCTATATAGAAAATGTTAATGAAAAAATATATATCTAATGTGATTTTCATTTTTTAAAAGATAAGATAAAATTTATATTTTCATTTCATAAGATAGAAATGAATTTGTATGTATGGAAGTTTGCTTTTGGTATCCATTTAATTTATTCGTATATAACATTTTGTTAGAATGATTGATTAGGATTCCATGTTAATAAAATAAAATTAAAATAATCATTGTATATTTTATTTACGAGATTGTTATATTACTTAATATTTTTTTGGCTGGATTTTTTTTGTTAGATGATTTAAAATTGAAAATTTTATCTAATATGTTAAAACCGCAGTTGCTCAAATGGTAAATTCAATTTGCCGAATTTTCGGGTTTGAATCCTGGCTGCGATATATGATTTTTTATATTTATAATATTTTTCTCATTTCTTTTTTTTTTTGTGGTTACATTTCCTCCTTTCTTTTACTCACTACGTTTTTGTTAATAAAGTCTAAACAAATTCACATATTTGTGTTGGAAGAATTTAAAATCTATATAGAAAATGTTAATGAAAAAATATATATCTAATGTGATTTTCATTTTTTAAAAGATAAGATAAAATTTATATTTTCATTTCATAAGATAGAAATTAATTTGTATGTATGGAAGTTTGCTTTTGGTATCCATTTAATTTATTCGTATATAACATTTTGTTAGAATGATTGATTAGGATTCCATGTTAATAAAATAAAATTAAAATAATCAATGTATATTTTATTTACGAGATTGTCATATTTACATAATATTTTTTTGGCTGGATTTTTTTTGGTATATGATTTAAGAATGAATATTATATATAATATATCAAAACCGCAGTAGCACAAATGGTAAATTCAATTTATAGAATTTCCGGGTTCGAATCCTGGCTGTGGTAATTGATTTTTTTTATTAATAATATTTTCTCCTTTTTTTTTGTGGTTACATTTCCTCCTTTCTTTTACTCACTACGTTTTTGTTAATAAAGTCTAAACAAATTCACATATTTGTGTTGGAAGAATTTCAAATCTATATAGGAAATGTTAAATAAAAATATATATATATCTAATGTGATTTTCATTTTTTAAAAGATAAGATAAAATTTATATTTTCATTTCATAAGATAGAAATGAATTTGTGTGTATGGAAGTTTTCTTTTTATATCCATTTAATTTATTTGGTATATAACATTTTGTTAGAATGATTGGTTAGGATTCCATGTTAATAAAATAAAATTAAAATAATCAATGTATATTTTATTTACGAGATTGTTATATAACTTAATATTTTTTTGGCTGGATTTTTTTTTGTTAGATGATTTAAGAATGAAAATTTTATCTAATATGTCAAAACCGCAGTAGCTCAAATGGTAAATTCAATTTGCAGAATTTTCGGGTTCAAATCCTGGCTGCGATATATGATTTTTTTTATTAATAATATTTTTCTCCTTTTTTTTTTGTGGTTACATTTCCTCCTTTCTTTTACTCACTACGTTTTTGTTAATAAAGTCTAAACAAATTCACATATTTGTGTTGGAAGAATTTCAAATCTATATAGGAAATGTTAAATGAAAAAATATATATCTAATGTGATTTTCATTTTTTAAAAGATAAGATAAAATTTATATTTTCATTTCATAAGATAGAAATGAATTTGTGTGTATGGAAGTTTTCTTTTGATATCCATTTAATTTATTCAGTATATAACATTTTGTTAGAATGATTGATTAGGATTCCATGTTAATAAAATAAAATTAACATAATCAATGTATATTTTATTTACAAGATTGTTATATTACTTAATATTTTTTTGGCTGGATTTTTTTTGTTAGATGATTTAAGAATGAAAATTTTATCTAATATGTTAAAACCGCAGTTGCTCAAATGGTAAATTCAATTTGCCGAATTTTCGGGTTTGAATCCTGGCTGCGATATATGATTTTTTATATTAATAATATTTTTCTCATTTCTTTTTTTTTTGTGGTTACATTTCCTCCTTTCTTTTACCCACTACATTTTTGTTAATAAAGTCTAAACAAATTCACATATTTGTGTTGGAAGAATTTAAAATCTATATAGAAAATGTTAATGAAAAAATATATATCTAATGTGATTTTCATTTTTTAAAAGATAAGATAAAATTTATATTTTCATTTCATAAGATAGAAATGAATTTGTATGTATGGAAGTTTGCTTTTGGTATCCATTTAATTTATTCGTATATAACATTTTGTTAGAATGATTGATTAGGATTCCATGTTAATAAAATAAAATTAAAATAATCATTGTATATTTTATTTACGAGATTGTTATATTACTTAATATTTTTTTGGCTGGATTTTTTTTGTTAGATGATTTAAAATTGAAAATTTTATCTAATATGTTAAAACCGCAGTTGCTCAAATGGTAAATTCAATTTGCCGAATTTTCGGGTTTGAATCCTGGCTGCGATATATGATTTTTTATATTTATAATATTTTTCTCATTTCTTTTTTTTTTTGTGGTTACATTTCCTCCTTTCTTTTACTCACTACGTTTTTGTTAATAAAGTCTAAACAAATTCACATATTTGTGTTGGAAGAATTTAAAATCTATATAGAAAATGTTAATGAAAAAATATATATCTAATGTGATTTTCATTTTTTAAAAGATAAGATAAAATTTATATTTTCATTTCATAAGATAGAAATTAATTTGTATGTATGGAAGTTTGCTTTTGGTATCCATTTAATTTATTCGTATATAACATTTTGTTAGAATGATTGATTAGGATTCCATGTTAATAAAATAAAATTAAAATAATCAATGTATATTTTATTTACGAGATTGTCATATTTACATAATATTTTTTTGGCTGGATTTTTTTTGGTATATGATTTAAGAATGAATATTATATATAATATATCAAAACCGCAGTAGCACAAATGGTAAATTCAATTTATAGAATTTCCGGGTTCGAATCCTGGCTGTGGTAATTGATTTTTTTTATTAATAATATTTTCTCCTTTTTTTTTGTGGTTACATTTCCTCCTTTCTTTTACTCACTACGTTTTTGTTAATAAAGTCTAAACAAATTCACATATTTGTGTTGGAAGAATTTCAAATCTATATAGGAAATGTTAAATAAAAATATATATATATCTAATGTGATTTTCATTTTTTAAAAGATAAGATAAAATTTATATTTTCATTTCATAAGATAGAAATGAATTTGTGTGTATGGAAGTTTTCTTTTTATATCCATTTAATTTATTTGGTATATAACATTTTGTTAGAATGATTGGTTAGGATTCCATGTTAATAAAATAAAATTAAAATAATCAATGTATATTTTATTTACGAGATTGTTATATAACTTAATATTTTTTTGGCTGGATTTTTTTTTGTTAGATGATTTAAGAATGAAAATTTTATCTAATATGTCAAAACCGCAGTAGCTCAAATGGTAAATTCAATTTGCAGAATTTTCGGGTTCAAATCCTGGCTGCGATATATGATTTTTTTTATTAATAATATTTTTCTCCTTTTTTTTTTGTGGTTACATTTCCTCCTTTCTTTTACTCACTACGTTTTTGTTAATAAAGTCTAAACAAATTCACATATTTGTGTTGGAAGAATTTCAAATCTATATAGGAAATGTTAAATGAAAAAATATATATCTAATGTGATTTTCATTTTTTAAAAGATAAGATAAAATTTATATTTTCATTTCATAAGATAGAAATGAATTTGTGTGTATGGAAGTTTTCTTTTGATATCCATTTAATTTATTCAGTATATAACATTTTGTTAGAATGATTGATTAGGATTCCATGTTAATAAAATAAAATTAACATAATCAATGTATATTTTATTTACAAGATTGTTATATTACTTAATATTTTTTTGGCTGGATTTTTTTTGTTAGATGATTTAAGAATGAAAATTTTATCTAATATGTTAAAACCGCAGTTGCTCAAATGGTAAATTCAATTTGCCGAATTTTCGGGTTTGAATCCTGGCTGCGATATATGATTTTTTATATTAATAATATTTTTCTCATTTCTTTTTTTTTTGTGGTTACATTTCCTCCTTTCTTTTACCCACTACGTTTTTGTTAATAAAGTCTAAACAAATTCACATATTTGTGTTGGAAGAATTTAAAATCTATATAGAAAATGTTAATGAAAAAATATATATCTAATGTGATTTTCATTTTTTAAAAGATAAGATAAAATTTATATTTTCATTTCATAAGATAGAAATGAATTTGTATGTATGGAAGTTTGCTTTTGGTATCCATTTAATTTATTCGTATATAACATTTTGTTAGAATGATTTATTAGGATTCCATGTTAATAAAATAAAATTAAAATAATCATTGTATATTTTATTTACGAGATTGTTATATTACTTAATATTTTTTTGGCTGGATTTTTTTGTTAGATGATTTAAAATTGAAAATTTTATCTAATATGTTAAAACCGCAGTTGCTCAAATGGTAAATTCAATTTGCCGAATTTTCGGGTTTGAATCCTGGCTGCGATATATGATTTTTTATATTAATAATATTTTTCTCATTTCTTTTTTTTTTGTGGTTACATTTCCTCCTTTCTTTTACCCACTACGTTTTTGTTAATAAAGTCTAAACAAATTCACATATTTGTGTTGGAAGAATTTAAAATCTATATAGAAAATGTTAATGAAAAAATATATATCTAATGTGATTTTCATTTTTTAAAAGATAAGATAAAATTTATATTTTCATTTCATAAGATAGAAATGAATTTGTATGTATGGAAGTTTGCTTTTGGTATCCATTTAATTTATTCGTATATAACATTTTGTTAGAATGATTGATTAGGATTCCATGTTAATAAAATAAAATTAAAATAATCAATGTATATTTTATTTACGAGATTGTCATATTTACATAATATTTTTTTGGCTGGATTTTTTTTGGTATATGATTTAAGAATGAATATTATATATAATATATCAAAACCGCAGTAGCACAAATGGTAAATTCAATTTATAGAATTTCCGGGTTCGAATCCTGGCTGTGGTAATTGATTTTTTTTATTAATAATATTTTCTCCTTTTTTTTTTGTGATTACATTTCCTCCTTTCTTTTACTCACTACGTTTTTGTTAATAAAGTCTAAACAAATTCACATATTTGTGTTGGAAGAATTTCAAATCTATATAGGAAATGTTAAATGAAAAAATATATATCTAATGTGATTTTGATTTTTTAATAGATAAGATAAAATTTATATTTTCATTTCATAAGATAGAAATGAATTTGTGTGTATGGAAGTTTTCTTTTGATATCCATTTAATTTATTCGGTATATAACATTTTGTTAGAATGATTGATTAGGATTCCATGTTAATAAAATAAAATTAAAATAATCAATGTATATTTTATTTACGAGATTGTTATATTACTTAATATTTTTTTGGCTAGATTTTTTTTTTAGATGATTTAAGAATGAAAATTTTATCTAATATGTCAAAACCGCAGTAGCTCAAATGGTAAATTCAATTTGCAGAATTTTCGGGTTCGAATCCTGGCTGCGATATATGATTTTTTTTATTAATAATATTTTTATCCTTTCTTTTTTTTTTTGTGGTTACATTTCCTCCTTACTTTTACTCACTATGTTTTTGTTAATAAAGTCTAAACAAATTCACATATTTGTGTTGTAAGAATTTAAAATCTATATAGAAAATGTTAATGAAAAAATATATATCTAATGTGATTTTCATTTTTTAAAAGATAAGATAAAATTTATATTTTCATTTCATAAGATAGAAATGAATTTGTATGTATGGAAGTTTGCTATTGGTATCCATTTAATTTATTCGTATATAACATTGTGTTAGAATGATTGATTAGGATTCCATGTTAATAAAATAAAATTTAAATAATCAATGTATATTTTATTTACGAGATTGTTATATTTAGTTAATATTTTTTTGGCTGGATTTTTTTTGTTAGATGATTTAAGAATGAAAATTTTATCTAATATGTTAAAACCGCAGTTGCTCAAATGGTAAATTCAATTTGCCGAATTTTCGGGTTTGAATCCTGGCTGCGATATATGATTTTTTATATTAATAATATTTTTCTCATTTCTTTTTTTTTTGTGGTTACATTTCCTCCTTTCTTTTACCCACTACGTTTTTGTTAATAAAGTCTAAACAAATTCACATATTTGTGTTGGAAGAATTTAAAATCTATATAGAAAATGTTAATGAAAAAATATATATCTAATGTGATTTTCATTTTTTAAAAGATAAGATAAAATTTATATTTTCATTTCATAAGATAGAAATGAATTTGTATGTATGGAAGTTTGCTTTTGGTATCCATTTAATTTATTCGTATATAACATTTTGTTAGAATGATTTATTAGGATTCCATGTTAATAAAATAAAATTAAAATAATCATTGTATATTTTATTTACGAGATTGTTATATTACTTAATATTTTTTTGGCTGGATTTTTTTTGTTAGATGATTTAAAATTGAAAATTTTATCTAATATGTTAAAACCGCAGTTGCTCAAATGGTAAATTCAATTTGCCGAATTTTCGGGTTTGAATCCTGGCTGCGATATATGATTTTTTATATTAATAATATTTTTCTCATTTCTTTTTTTTTTGTGGTTACATTTCCTCCTTTCTTTTACCCACTACGTTTTTGTTAATAAAGTCTAAACAAATTCACATATTTGTGTTGGAAGAATTTAAAATCTATATAGAAAATGTTAATGAAAAAATATATATCTAATGTGATTTTCATTTTTTAAAAGATAAGATAAAATTTATATTTTCATTTCATAAGATAGAAATGAATTTGTATGTATGGAAGTTTGCTTTTGGTATCCATTTAATTTATTCGTATATAACATTTTGTTAGAATGATTGATTAGGATTCCATGTTAATAAAATAAAATTAAAATAATCAATGTATATTTTATTTACGAGATTGTCATATTTACATAATATTTTTTTGGCTGGATTTTTTTTGGTATATGATTTAAGAATGAATATTATATATAATATATCAAAACCGCAGTAGCACAAATGGTAAATTCAATTTATAGAATTTCCGGGTTCGAATCCTGGCTGTGGTAATTGATTTTTTTTATTAATAATATTTTCTCCTTTTTTTTTTGTGATTACATTTCCTCCTTTCTTTTACTCACTACGTTTTTGTTAATAAAGTCTAAACAAATTCACATATTTGTGTTGGAAGAATTTCAAATCTATATAGGAAATGTTAAATGAAAAAATATATATCTAATGTGATTTTGATTTTTTAATAGATAAGATAAAATTTATATTTTCATTTCATAAGATAGAAATGAATTTGTGTGTATGGAAGTTTTCTTTTGATATCCATTTAATTTATTCGGTATATAACATTTTGTTAGAATGATTGATTAGGATTCCATGTTAATAAAATAAAATTAAAATAATCAATGTATATTTTATTTACGAGATTGTTATATTACTTAATATTTTTTTGGCTAGATTTTTTTTTTAAATGATTTAAGAATGAAAATTTTATCTAATATGTCAAAACCGCAGTAGCTCAAATGGTAAATTCAATTTGCAGAATTTTCGGGTTCGAATCCTGGCTGCGATATATGATTTTTTTTATTAATAATATTTTTATCCTTTCTTTTTTTTTTTGTGGTTACATTTCCTCCTTACTTTTACTCACTATGTTTTTGTTAATAAAGTCTAAACAAATTCACATATTTGTGTTGTAAGAATTTAAAATCTATATAGAAAATGTTAATGAAAAAATATATATCTAATGTGATTTTCATTTTTTAAAAGATAAGATAAAATTTATATTTTCATTTCATAAGATAGAAATGAATTTGTATGTATGGAAGTTTGCTATTGGTATCCATTTAATTTATTCGTATATAACATTGTGTTAGAATGATTGATTAGGATTCCATGTTAATAAAATAAAATTTAAATAATCAATGTATATTTTATTTACGAGATTGTTATATTTAGTTAATATTTTTTTGGCTGGATTTTTTTTGTTAGATGATTTAAGAATGAAAATTTTATCTAATATGTTAAAACCGCAGTTGCTCAAATGGTAAATTCAATTTGCCGAATTTTCGGGTTTGAATCCTGGCTGCGATATATGATTTTTTATATTAATAATATTTTTCTCATTTCTTTTTTTTTTGTGGTTACATTTCCTCCTTTCTTTTACCCACTACGTTTTTGTTAATAAAGTCTAAACAAATTCACATATTTGTGTTGGAAGAATTTAAAATCTATATAGAAAATGTTAATGAAAAAATATATATCTAATGTGATTTTCATTTTTTAAAAGATAAGATAAAATTTATATTTTCATTTCATAAGATAGAAATGAATTTGTATGTATGGAAGTTTGCTTTTGGTATCCATTTAATTTATTCGTATATAACATTTTGTTAGAATGATTGATTAGGATTCCATGTTAATAAAATAAAATTAAAATAATCATTGTATATTTTATTTACGAGATTGTTATATTACTTAATATTTTTTTGGCTGGATTTTTTTTGTTAGATGATTTAAAATTGAAAATTTTATCTAATATGTTAAAACTGCAGTTGCTCAAATGGTAAATTCAATTTGCCGAATTTTCGGGTTTGAATCCTGGCTGCGATATATGATTTTTTATATTAATAATATTTTTCTCATTTCTTTTTTTTTTGTGGTTACATTTCCTCCTTTCTTTTACCCACTACGTTTTTGTTAATAAAGTCTAAACAAATTCACATATTTGTGTTGGAAGAATTTAAAATCTATATAGAAAATGTTAATGAAAAAATATATATCTAATGTGATTTTCATTTTTTAAAAGATAAGATAAAATTTATATTTTCATTTCATAAGATAGAAATGAATTTGTATGTATGGAAGTTTGCTTTTGGTATCCATTTAATTTATTCGTATATAACATTTTGTTAGAATGATTGATTAGGATTCCATGTTAATAAAATAAAATTAAAATAATCAATGTGTATTTTATTTACGAGATTGTCATATTTACATAATATTTTTTTGGCTGGATTTTTTTTGGTATATGATTTAAGAATGAATATTATATATAATATATCAAAACCGCAGTAGCACAAATGGTAAATTCAATTTATAGAATTTTCGGGTTCGAATCCTGGCTGTGGTAATTGATTTTTTTTATTAATAATATTTTCTCCTTTTTTTTTTGTGATTACATTTCCTCCTTTCTTTTACTCACTACGTTTTTGTTAATAAAGTCTAAACAAATTCACATATTTGTGTTGGAAGAATTTCAAATCTATATAGGAAATGTTAAATGAAAAAATATATATCTAATGTGATTTTGATTTTTTAATAGATAAGATAAAATTTATATTTTCATTTCATAAGATAGAAATGAATTTGTGTGTATGGAAGTTTTCTTTTGATATCCATTTAATTTATTCGGTATATAACATTTTGTTAGAATGATTGATTAGGATTCCATGTTAATAAAATAAAATTAAAATAATCAATGTATATTTTATTTACGAGATTGTTATATTACTTAATATTTTTTTGGCTAGATTTTTTTTTTAGATGATTTAAGAATGAAAATTTTATCTAATATGTCAAAACCGCAGTAGCTCAAATGGTAAATTCAATTTGCAGAATTTTCGGGTTCGAATCCTGGCTGGGATATATGATTTTTTTTATTAATAATATTTTTATCCTTTCTTTTTTTTTTGTGGTTACATTTCCTCCTTACTTTTACTCACTATGTTTTTGTTAATAAAGTCTAAACAAATTCACATATTTGTGTTGTAAGAATTTAAAATCTATATAGAAAATGTTAATGAAAAAATATATATCTAATGTGATTTTCATTTTTTAAAAGATAAGATAAAATTTATATTTTCATTTCATAAGATAGAAATGAATTTGTATGTATGGAAGTTTGCTATTGGTATCCATTTAATTTATTCGTATATAACATTGTGTTAGAATGATTGATTAGGATTCCATGTTAATAAAATAAAATTTAAATAATCAATGTATATTTTATTTACGAGATTGTTATATTTAGTTAATATTTTTTTGGCTGGATTTTTTTTTGTTAGATGATTTAAGAATGAATATTTTATCTAATATGTCAAAACCGCAGTAGCTCAAATGGTAAATTCAATTTGCAGAATTTTCGGGTTCGAATCCTGGCTGCGATATATGATTTTTTTTATTAATAATATTTTTCTCCTTTTTTTTTTGTGGTTACATTTCCTCCTTTCTTTTACTCACTACGTTTTTGTTAATAAAGTCTAAACAAATTCACATATTTGTATTGGAAGAATTTCAAATCTATATAGGAAATGTTAAATGAAAAAATATATATCTAAAGTGATTTTCATTTTTTAAAAGATAAGATAAAATTTATATTTTCATTTCATAAGATAGAAATGAATTTGTGTGTATGGAAGTTTTCTTTTGATATCCATTTAATTTATTCAATATATAACATTTTGTTAGAATGATTGATTAGGATTCCATGTTAATAAAATAAGATTAAAATAATCAATGTATATTTTATTTACGAGATTGTTATATTACTTAATATTTTTTTGGCTGGATTTTTTTTGTTAGATGATTTAAGAAAGAAAATTTTATCTAACATGTTAAAACCGCAGTAGCTCAAATGGTAAATTCAATTTTCCGAATTTTCGGGTTTGAATCCTGGCTGCGATATATGATTTTTTTTATTAATAATATTTTTCTCATTTCTTTTTTTTTTGTGGTTACATTTCCTCCTTTCTTTTACTCACTACGTTTTTGTTAATAAAGTCTAAACAAATTCACATATTTGTGTTGGAAGAATTTAAAATCTATATAGAAAATGTTAATGAAAAAATATATATCTAATGTGATTTTCATTTTTTAAAAGATAAGATAAAAGTTATATTTTCATTTCATAAGATAGAAATGAATTTGTGTGTATGGAAGTTTTCTTTTGATATCCATTTAATTTATTCATATATAACATTTTGTTAGAATGATTGATTAGGATTCCATGTTAATAAAATAAAATTAAAATAATCAATCTATATTTTATTTACGAGATTGTTATATTTACTTAATATTTTTTTGGATGGATTTTTTTTGGTATATGATTTAAGAATGAAAATTATATATAATATATCAAAACCGCAGTAGCTCAAATGGTAAATTCAATTTATAGAATTTCTGGGTTCGAATCCTGGCTGTGGTAATTGAATTTTTTTATTAATAATATTTTCTCCTTTTTTTTTTGAGGTTACATTTCCTCCTTTCTTTTACTCACTACGTTTTTGTTAATAAAGTCTAAACAAATTCACATATTTGTGTTGGAAGAATTTAAAATCTATATAGGAAATGTTAATGAAAAGATATATATGTAATGTGATTTTTGTTTTTTAAAAGATAAGATAAAATTTATATTTTCATTTCATAAGATAGAAATGAATTTGTATGTATGGAAGTTTGCTTTTGGTATCCATTTAATTTATTCGTATATAACATTTTGTTTGAATGATTGATTAGGATTCCATGTTAATAAAATAAAATTAAAATAATCAATGTATATTTTATTTACGAGATTGTCATATTTACATAATATTTTTTTGGCTGGATTTTTTTGGGTATATGATTTAAGAATGAAAATTATATATAATATATCAAAACCGCAGTAGCTCAAATGGTAAATTCAATTTATAGAATTTTCGGGTTCGAATCCTGGCTGTGGTAACTGATTTTTTTTACTAATAGTATTTTCTCCTTTTTTTTTGTGGTTACATTTCCTCTTTCTTTTACTCACTACGTTTTTGTTAATAAAGTCTAAACAAATTCACATATTTGTGTTGGAAGAATTTCAAATCTATATAGGAAATGTTAAATGAAAAAATATATATCTAATGTGATTTTCATTTTTTAAAAGATAAGATAAAATTTATATTTTCATTTCATAAGATAGAAATGAATTTGTGTGTATGGAAGTTTTCTTTTGATATCCATTTAATTTATTCGGTATATAACATTTTGTTAGAATGATTGATTAGGATTCCATGTTAATAAAATAAAATTAAAATAATCAATGTATATTTTATTTACGAGATTGTTATATTACTTAATATTCTTTTGCTGGATTTTTTTTGTTAGATGATTTAAGAATGAAAATTTTATCTAATATGTTAAAACCGCAGTAGCTCAAATGGTAAATTCAATTTGCCGAATTTTCGGGTTTGAATCCTGGCTGCGATATATGATTTTTTTTATTAATAATATTTTTCTCATTTCTTTTTTTTTGTGGTTACATTTCCTCCTTTCTTTTACTCACTACGTTTTTGTTAATAAAGTCTAAACAAATTCACATATTTGTGTTGGAAGAATTTAAAATCTATATAGAAAATGTTAATGAAAAAATATATATCTAATGTGATTTTCATTTTTTAAAAGATAAGATAAAATTTATATTTTCATTTCATAAGATAGAAATGAATTTGTATGTATGGAAGTTTGCTTTTGGTATCCATTTAATTTATTCGTATATAACATTTTGTTAGAATGATTGATTAGGATTCCATGTTAATAAAATAAAATTAAAATAATCAATGTATATTTTATTTACGAGGTTGTCATATTTACATAATATTTTTTTTGCTGGATTTTTTTTGGTATATGATTTAAGAATGAATATTATATATAATATATCAAAACCGCAGTACCACAAATGGTAAATTCAATTTATAGAATTTCCGGGTTCGAATCCTGGCTGTGGTAATTGATTTTTTTTATTAATAATATTTTCTCCTTTTTTTTTTGTGGTTACATTTCCTCCTTTCTTTTTCTCACTATGTTTTTGTTAATAAAGTCTAAACAAATTCACATATTTGTGTTGGAAGAATTCAAATCTATATAGGAAATGTTAAATGAAAAAATATATATCTAATGTGATTTTCATTTTTTAAAAGATAAGATAAAATTTATATTTTCATTTCATAAGATAGAAATGAATTTGTGTGTATGGAAGTTTTCTTTTGATATCCATTTAATTTATTCGGTATATAAAATTTTGTTAGAATGATTGATTAGGGTTCCATGTTAATGAAATAAAATTAAAATAATCAATGTATATTTTATTTACGAGATTGTTATATTACTTAATATTTTTTTGGATGGATTTTTTTTTGTTAGATGATTTAAGAATGAAAATTTTATCTAATATGTCAAAACCGCTGTAGCTCAAATGGTAAATTCAATTTGCAGAATTTTCGGGTTCGAATCCTGGCTGCGATATATGATTTTTTTTATTAATAATATTTTTCTCCTTTCTTTTTTTTCGTGGTTACATTTCCTCCTTTCTTTTACTCACTACGTTTTTGTTAATAAAGTCTAAACAAATTCACATATTTGTGTTGGAAGAATTTCAAATCTATATAGGAAATGTTAAATGAAAAAATATATATCTAATGTGATTTTCATTTTTTAAAAGATAAGATAAAATTTATATTTTCATTTCATAAGATAGAAATGAATTTGTGTGTATGGAAGTTTTCTTTTGATATCCATTTAATTTATTCGGTATATAAAATTTTGTTAGAATGATTGATTAGGATTCCATGTTAATGAAATAAAATTTAAATAATCAATGTATATTTTATTTACGAGATTGTTATATTTACTTAATATTTTTTTGGATGGATTTTTTTTGGTATATGATTTAAGAATGAAAATTATATATAATATATCAAAACCGCAGTAGCTCAAATGGTAAATTCAATTTATAGAATTTCTGGGTTCGAATCCTGGCTGTGGTAATTGAATTTTTTTATTAATAATATTTTCTCCTTTTTTTTTTGAGGTTACATTTCCTCCTTTCTTTTACTCACTACGTTTTTGTTAATAAAGTCTAAACAAATTCACATATTTGTGTTGGAAGAATTTAAAATCTATATAGGAAATGTTAATGAAAAGATATATATGTAATGTGATTTTTGTTTTTTAAAAGATAAGATAAAATTTATATTTTCATTTCATAAGATAGAAATGAATTTGTATGTATGGAAGTTTGCTTTTGGTATCCATTTAATTTATTCGTATATAACATTTTGTTTGAATGATTGATTAGGATTCCATGTTAATAAAATAAAATTAAAATAATCAATGTATATTTTATTTACGAGATTGTCATATTTACATAATATTTTTTTGGCTGGATTTTTTTGGGTATATGATTTAAGAATGAAAATTATATATAATATATCAAAACCGCAGTAGCTCAAATGGTAAATTCAATTTATAGAATTTTCGGGTTCGAATCCTGGCTGTGGTAACTGATTTTTTTTACTAATAGTATTTTCTCCTTTTTTTTTGTGGTTACATTTCCTCTTTCTTTTACTCACTACGTTTTTGTTAATAAAGTCTAAACAAATTCACATATTTGTGTTGGAAGAATTTCAAATCTATATAGGAAATGTTAAATGAAAAAATATATATCTAATGTGATTTTCATTTTTTAAAAGATAAGATAAAATTTATATTTTCATTTCATAAGATAGAAATGAATTTGTGTGTATGGAAGTTTTCTTTTGATATCCATTTAATTTATTCGGTATATAACATTTTGTTAGAATGATTGATTAGGATTCCATGTTAATAAAATAAAATTAAAATAATCAATGTATATTTTATTTACGAGATTGTTATATTACTTAATATTCTTTTGCTGGATTTTTTTTGTTAGATGATTTAAGAATGAAAATTTTATCTAATATGTTAAAACCGCAGTAGCTCAAATGGTAAATTCAATTTGCCGAATTTTCGGGTTTGAATCCTGGCTGCGATATATGATTTTTTTTATTAATAATATTTTTCTCATTTCTTTTTTTTTGTGGTTACATTTCCTCCTTTCTTTTACTCACTACGTTTTTGTTAATAAAGTCTAAACAAATTCACATATTTGTGTTGGAAGAATTTAAAATCTATATAGAAAATGTTAATGAAAAAATATATATCTAATGTGATTTTCATTTTTTAAAAGATAAGATAAAATTTATATTTTCATTTCATAAGATAGAAATGAATTTGTATGTATGGAAGTTTGCTTTTGGTATCCATTTAATTTATTCGTATATAACATTTTGTTAGAATGATTGATTAGGATTCCATGTTAATAAAATAAAATTAAAATAATCAATGTATATTTTATTTACGAGGTTGTCATATTTACATAATATTTTTTTTGCTGGATTTTTTTTGGTATATGATTTAAGAATGAATATTATATATAATATATCAAAACCGCAGTACCACAAATGGTAAATTCAATTTATAGAATTTCCGGGTTCGAATCCTGGCTGTGGTAATTGATTTTTTTTATTAATAATATTTTCTCCTTTTTTTTTTGTGGTTACATTTCCTCCTTTCTTTTTCTCACTATGTTTTTGTTAATAAAGTCTAAACAAATTCACATATTTGTGTTGGAAGAATTCAAATCTATATAGGAAATGTTAAATGAAAAAATATATATCTAATGTGATTTTCATTTTTTAAAAGATAAGATAAAATTTATATTTTCATTTCATAAGATAGAAATGAATTTGTGTGTATGGAAGTTTTCTTTTGATATCCATTTAATTTATTCGGTATATAAAATTTTGTTAGAATGATTGATTAGGGTTCCATGTTAATGAAATAAAATTAAAATAATCAATGTATATTTTATTTACGAGATTGTTATATTACTTAATATTTTTTTGGATGGATTTTTTTTTGTTAGATGATTTAAGAATGAAAATTTTATCTAATATGTCAAAACCGCTGTAGCTCAAATGGTAAATTCAATTTGCAGAATTTTCGGGTTCGAATCCTGGCTGCGATATATGATTTTTTTTATTAATAATATTTTTCTCCTTTCTTTTTTTTCGTGGTTACATTTCCTCCTTTCTTTTACTCACTACGTTTTTGTTAATAAAGTCTAAACAAATTCACATATTTGTGTTGGAAGAATTTCAAATCTATATAGGAAATGTTAAATGAAAAAATATATATCTAATGTGATTTTCATTTTTTAAAAGATAAGATAAAATTTATATTTTCATTTCATAAGATAGAAATGAATTTGTGTGTATGGAAGTTTTCTTTTGATATCCATTTAATTTATTCGGTATATAAAATTTTGTTAGAATGATTGATTAGGATTCCATGTTAATGAAATAAAATTTAAATAATCAATGTATATTTTATTTACGAGATTGTTATATTTACTTAATATTTTTTTGGATGGATTTTTTTCGGTATATGATTTAAGAATGAAAATTATATATAATATATCAAAACCGCAGTAGCTCAAATGGTAAATTCAATTTATAGAATTTCTGGGTTCGAATCCTGGCTGTGGTAATTGATTTTTTTTATTAATAATATTTTTCTCATTTCTTTTTTTTTTGTGGTTACATTTCCTCCTTTCTTTTACTCACTATGTTTTTGTTAATAAAGTCTAAACAAATTCACATATTTGTGTTGGAAGAATTTAAAATATATATAGGAAATGTTAATGAAAAGATATATATGTAATGTGATTTTCGTTTTTTAAAAGATAAGATAAAATTTATATTTTCATTTCATAAGATAGAAATGAATTTTTATGTATGGAAGTTTGCTTTTGGTATCCATTTAATTTATTCGTATATAACATTTTGTTTGAATGATTGATTAGGATTCCATGTTAATAAAATAAAATTAAAATAATCAATGTATATTTTATTTACGAGATTGTCATATTTACATAATATTTTTTTGGCTGGATTTTTTTTGGTATATGATTTAAGAATGAAAATTATATATAATATATCAAAACCGCAGTAGCTCAAATGGTAAATTCAATTTATAGAATTTCCGGGTTCGAATCCTGGCTGTGGTAATTGATTTTTTTTATTAATAATATTTTCTCCTTTTTTTTTTGTGGTTACATTTCCTCCTTTCTTTTACTCACTACGTTTTTGTTAATAAAGTCTAAACAAATTCACATATTTGTGTTGGAAGAATTTAAAATCTATATAGGAAATGTTAATGAAAAAATATATATGTAATGTGATTTTCGTTTTTTAAAAGATAAGATAAAATTTATATTTTCATTTCATAAGATAGAAATGAATTTGTATGTATGGAAGTTTGCTTTTGGTATCCATTTAATTTATTCGTATATAACGTTTTGTTTGAATGATTGATTAGGATTCCATGTTAATAAAATAAAATAAAAATAATCAATGTATATTTTATTTACGAGATTGTCATATTTACTTAATATTTTTTTGGCTGGATTTTTTTTTGTATATTATTTAAGAATGATAATTTTATCTAATATACCAAAACCGCAGTAGCTCAAATGGTAAATTCAATTTGCAGAATTTTCGTGTTTGAATCCTGACTGCGGTAATTGATTTTTTTTATTAATAATATTTTCTCCTTTCTTTTTTTTGTTGTGGTTACATTTCCTCCTTTCTTTTACTCACTACGTTTTTGTTGATAAAGTCTAAACAAATTCACATATTTGTGTTGAAAGAATTTCAAATCTATATAGAAAATGTTAATGAAAAAATATATATCTAATGTGATTTTCGTTTTTTAAAAGATAAGATAAAATTTATATTTTCATTTCATAAGATAGAAATGAATTTTCATGTATGGAAGTTTGCTTTTGGTATCCATTTAATTTATTCTGTATATAACATTTTGTTTGAATGGTTGATTAGGATTCCATGTTAATAAAATAAAATTAAAATAATCAATGTATATTTTATTTACGAGATTGTTATATTTGGTTAATATTTTTTGGCTGAATTTTTTTTGGTATATGATTTAAGAATGAAATTTTTATCTGATATGTCAAAACCGCAGTAGCTCAAATGGTATATTCAATTTGCAGAATTCTCGGGTTCGAATCCTGGCTGCGTTATATGATTTTTTTTATTAATAATATTTTTCTCCTTTCTTTTTTTTTGTGGTTACATTTCCTCCTTTCTTTTACTCACTGCGTTTTTGTTAATAAAGTCTAAACAAATTCACATATTTGTGTTGGAAGAATTTAAAATCTATATAGAAAATGTTAAGGAAAAAATATATATCTAATGTGATTTTAATTTTTTAAAAGATAAGATAAAATTTATATTTTCATTTCATAAGATAGAAATGAATTTATATGTATGGAAGTTTGCTTTTGGTATCCATTTAATTTATTCGTATATAACATTTTGTTAGAATGATTGATTAGGATTCCATGTTAATAAAATAAAATTAAAATAATCAATGTATATTTTATTTACGAGATTGTTATATTTACATAATATTTTTTTGGTTGGATTTTTTTTTGTATATGATTTAAGAACGAAAGTTATATATAATATATCAAAACCGCAGTAGCTCAAATGGTAAATTCAATTTATAGAATTTCCGGGTTCAAATCCTGGCTGCGGTAATTGATTTTTTTTTATTAATAATATTTTCTCCTTTCTTTATCTTTTGTGGTTACATTTCCTTCTTTCTTATACTCACTACGTTTTTGTTAATAAAGTCCAAACAAATTCACATATTTGTGTTGGAAGAATTTAAAATCTATATAGGAAATGTTAATTAAAAAATATACATCTAATGTGATTTTCATTTTTTAAAAGATAAGATAAAATTTATATTTTCATTTCATAAGATAGAAATGAATTTGTGTGTATGGAAGTTTTCTTTTGATATCCATTTAATTTATTCGGTATATAACATTTTGTTAGAATGATTGATTAGGATTCCATGTTAATAAAATAAAACTAAAATAATCAATGTATATTTTATTTACGAGATTGTTATATTACTTAATATTTTTTTGGCTGGATTTTTTTTTGTTAGATGATTTAAGAATGAAAATTTTATCTAATATGTCAAAACTGCAGTAGCTCAAATGGTAAATTCAATTTGCAGAATTCTCGGGTTCGAATCCTGGCTGCGATATATGATTTTTTTTATTAATAATATTTTTCTCCTTTTTTTTTGTGGTTACATTTCCTCCTTTCTTTTACTCACTACGTTTTTGTTAATAAAGTCTAAACAAATTCACATATTTGTGTTGGAAAAATTTAAAATCTATATAGAAAATGTTAATGAAAAAATATATATCTAATGTGATTTTCATTTTTTAAAAGATAAGATAAAATTTATATTTTCATTTCATAAGTTAGAAACGAATTTGTATGTATGGAAGTTTGCTTTTGGTATCCGTTTAATTTATTCGTATATAACATTTTGTTAGAATGATTGATTAGGATTCCATGTTAATAAAATAAAATTAAAATAATCAATGTATATTTTATTTACGAGATTGTTATATTTACATAATATTTTTTGGCTGGATTTTTTTTGGTATATGATTTAAGAACGAAAGTTATATATAATATATCAAAACCGCAGTAGCTCAAATGGTAAATTCAATTTATAGAATTTCCGGGTTCAAATCCTGGCTGCCGTAATTGATTTTTTTTTTATTAATAATATTTTCTCCTTTCTTTATCTTTTGTGGTTACATTTCCTTCTTTCTTTTACTCACTACGTTTTTGTTAATAAAGTCCAAACAAATTCACATATTTGTGTTGGAAGAATTTAAAATCTATATAGGAAATGTTAATTAAAAAATATACATCTAATGTGATTTTCATTTTTTAAAAGATAAGATAAAATTTATATTTTCATTTCATAAGATAGAAATGAATTTGTGTGTATGGAAGTTTTCTTTTGATATCCATTTAATTTATTCGGTATATAACATTTTGTTACAATGATTGATTAGGATTCCATGTTAATAAAATAAAACTAAAATAATCAATGTATATTTTATTTACGAGATTGTTATATTACTTAATATTTTTTTGGCTGGATTTTTTTTGTTAGATGATTTAAGAATGAAAATTTTATCTAATATGTCAAAACTGCAGTAGCTCAAATGGGAAATTCAATTTGTAGAATTCTCGGGTTCGAATCCTGGCTGCGATATATGATTTTTTTTATTAATAATATTTTTCTCCTTTCTTTTTTTTTGTGGTTACATTTCCTCCTTTCTTTTACTCACTACGTTTTTGTTAATAAAGTCTAAACAAATTCACATATTTGTGTTGGAAAAATTTAAAATCTATATAGAAAATGTTAATGAAAAAATATATATCTAATGTGATTTTCATTTTTTAAAAGATAAGATAAAATTTATATTTTCATTTCATAAGTTAGAAATGAATTTGTATGTATGGAAGTTTGCTTTTGGTATCCGTTTAAATTATTATGTATATAACGTTTTGTTTGAATGATTGATTAGGATTCCATGTTAATAAAATAAAATAAAAATAATCAATGTATATTTTATTTACGAGATTGTCATATTTACTTAATATTTTTTTGGCTGGATTTTTTTTGGTATATTATTTAAGAATGAGAATTTTATCTAATATACCAAAACCGCAGTAGTTCAAATGGTAAATTAATTTGCAGAATATCTGGGTTCGAATCTTGGTTGCAGTAATTGGTTTTTTTTATTAATAATATTTTCTCCTTTATTTTTTTTTTGTGGTTACATTTCCTCCTTTCTTTTACTCACTACGTTTTTGTTAATAAAGTCTAAACAAATTCACATATTTGTGTTGGAAGAATTTAAAATCTATATAGGAAATGTTAATGAAAAAATATATATCTAATGTAATTTTTGTTTTTTAAAAGATAAAATAAAATTTATATTTTCATTTCATAAGATAGAAATGAATTTGCATGTATGGAAGTTTGCTTTTGATATCTATTTAATTTATTCTGTATTTAACATTTTATTTGAATGGTTGATTAGGATTCCATGTTAATAAAATAAAATTAAAATAATCAATGTATATTTTATTTACGAGATTGTTATATTTACATAATATTTTTTTGGCTGGATTTTTTTTGGTATATGATTTAAGAACGAAAGTTATATATAATATATCAAAACCGCAGTAGCTCAAATGGTAAATTCAATTTATAGAATTTCCGGGTTCAAATCCTGGCTGCGGTAATTGATTTTTTTTTATTAATAATATTTTCTCCTTTCTTTATCTTTTGTGGTTACATTTCCTTCTTTCTTTTACTCACTACGTTTTTGTTAATAAAGTCCAAACAAATTCACATATTTGTGTTGGAAGAATTTAAAATCTATATAGGAAATGTTAATTAAAAAATATACATCTAATGTGATTTTCATTTTTTAAAAGATAAGATAAAATTTATTTTTTCATTTCATAAGATAGAAATGAATTTGTGTGTATGGAAGTTTTCTTTTGATATCCATTTAATTTATTCGGTATATAACATTTTGTTACAATGATTGATTAGGATTCCATGTTAATAAAATAAAACTAAAATAATCAATGTATATTTTATTTATGAGATTGTTATATTACTTAATATTTTTTTGGCTGGATTTTTTTTGTTAGATGATTTAAGAATGAAATTTTTATCTAATATGTCAAAACTGCAGTAGCTCAAATGGTAAATTCAATTTGCAGAATTCTCGGGTTCGAATCCTGGCTGCGATATATGATTTTTTTTATTAATAATATTTTTCTCCTTTCTTTTTTTTTGTGGTTACATTTCCTCCTTTCTTTTACTCACTACGTTTTTGTTAATAAAGTCTAAACAAATTCACATATTTGTGTTGGAAAAATTTAAAATCTATATAGAAAATGTTAATGAACAAATATATATCTAATGTGATTTTCATTTTTTAAAAGATAAGATAAAATTTATATTTTCATTTCATAAGTTAGAAATGAATTTGTATGTATGGAAGTTTGCTTTTGGTATCCGTTTAAATTATTATGTATATAACGTTTTGTTTGAATGATTGATTAGGATTCCATGTTAATAAAATAAAATAAAAATAATCAATGTATATTTTATTTACGAGATTGTCATATTTACTTAATATTTTTTTGGCTGGATTTTTTTTGGTATATTATTTAAGAATGAGAATTTTATCTAATATACCAAAACCGCAGTAGTTCAAATGGTAAATTAATTTGCAGAATATCTGGGTTCGAATCTTGGTTGTGGTAATTGGTTTTTTTTATTAATAATATTTTCTCCTTTTTTTTTTTGTGGTTACATTTCCTCCTTTCTTTTACTCACTACGTTTTTGTTAATAAAGTCTAAACAAATTCACATATTTGTGTTGGAAGAATTTAAAATCTATATAGGAAATGTTAATGAAAAAATATATATATAATGTAATTTTTGTTTTTTAAAAGATAAAATAAAATTTATATTTTCATTTCATAAGATAGAAATGAATTTGCATGTATGGAAGTTTGCTTTTGATATCTATTTAATTTATTCTGTATATAACATTTTATTTGAATGGTTGATTAGGATTCCATGTTAATAAAATAAAATTAAAATAATCAATGTATAATTTATTTACGAGATTGTTATATTTACATAATATTTTTTTGGCTGGATTTTTTTTGGTATATGATTTAAGAATGAAAATTATATATAATATATCAAAACCGCAGTAGCTCAAATGGTAAATTCAATTTATAGAATTTCCGGGTTCGAATCCTGGCTGCGGTAATTGATTTTTTTTTATTAATAATATTTTCTCCTTTCTTTATCTTTTGTGGTTACATTTCCTACTTTCTTTTACTCACTACGTTTTTGTTAATAAAGTCCAAACAAATTCACATATTTGTGTTGGAAGAATTTAAAATCTATATAGGAAATGTTAATTAAAAAATATACATCTAATGTGATTTTCATTTTTTAAAAGATAAGATAAAATTTATATTTTCATTTCATAAGATAGAAATGAATTTGTGTGTATGGAAGTTTTCTTTTGATATCCATTTAATTTATTCGGTATATAACATTTTGTTAGAATGATTGATTATGATTCCATGTTAATAAAATAAAAGTAAAATAATCAATGTATATTTTATTTACGAGATTGTTATATTACTTAATATTTTTTTGGCTGGATTTTTTTTGTTAGATGATTTAAGAATGAAAATTTTATCTAATATGTCAAAACTGCAGTAGCTCAAATAGTAAATTCAATTTGCAGAATTCTCGGGTTCGAATCCTGGCTGCGATATATGATTTTTTTTATTAATAATATTTTTCTCCTTTCTTTTTTTTTGTGGTTACATTTCCTCCTTTCTTTTACTCACTACGTTTTTGTTAATAAAGTCTAAACAAATTCACATATTTGTGTTGGAAAAATTTAAAATCTATATAGAAAATGTTAATGAAAAAATATATATCTAATGTGATTTTCATTTTTTAAAAGATAAGATAAAATTTATATTTTCATTTCATAAGTTAGAAATGAATTTGTATGTATGGAAGTTTGCTTTTGGTATCCGTTTAAATTATTATGTATATAACGTTTTGTTTGAATGATTGATTAGGATTCCATGTTAATAAAATAAAATAAAAATAATCAATGTATATTTTATTTACGAGATTGTCATATTTACTTAATATTTTTTTGGCTGGATTTTTTTTGGTATATTATTTAAGAATGAGAATTTTATCTAATATACCAAAACCGCAGTAGTTCAAATGGTAAATTAATTTGCAGAATATCTGGGTTCGAATCTTGGTTGCGGTAATTGATTTTTTTCATTAATAATATTTTCTCCTTTATTATTTTTTTTTGTGGTTACATTTCCTCCTTTCTTTTACTTACTACGTTTTTGTTAATAAAGTCTAAACAAATTCACATATTTGTGTTGGAAGAATTTAAAATCTATATAGGAAATGTTAATGAAAAAATATATATCTAATGTGATTTTCATTTTTTAAAAGATAAGATAAAATTTATATTTTCATTTCATAAGTTAGAAATGAATTTGTATGTATGGAAGTTTGCTTTTGGTATCCGTTTAAATTATTATGTATATAACGTTTTGTTTGAATGATTGATTAGGATTCCATGTTAATAAAATAAAATAAAAATAATCAATGTATATTTTATTTACGAGATTGTCATATTTACTTAATATTTTTTTGGCTGGATTTTTTTTGGTATATTATTTAAGAATGAGAATTTTATCTAATATACCAAAACCGCAGTAGTTCAAATGGTAAATTAATTTGCAGAATATCTGGGTTCGAATATTGGTTGCGGTAATTGATTTTTTTTATTAATAATATTTTCTCCTTTATTATTTTTTTTTGTGGTTACATTTCCTCCTTTCTTTTACTTACTACGTTTTTGTTAATAAAGTCTAAACAAATTCACATATTTGTGTTGGAAGAATTTAAAATCTATATAGGAAATGTTAATGAAAAAATATATATCTAATGTGATTTTTGTTTTTTAAAAGATAAGATAAAATTTATATTTTCATTTCATAAGATAGAAATGAATTTGCATGTATGGAAGTTTGCTTTTGATATCTATTTAATTTATTCTGTATATAACATTTTGTTTGAATGGTTGATTAGGATTCCATGTTAATAAAATAAAATTAAAATAATCAATGTATATTTTATTTACGAGATTGTTATATTTACATAATATTTTTTTGGCTGGATTTTTTTTGGTATATGATTTAAGAATGAAAATTATATATAATATATCAAAACCGCAGTAGCTCAAATGGTAAATTCAATTTATAGAATTTCCGGGTTCGAATACTGGCTGCGGTAATTGATTTTTTTTTATTAATAATATTTTCTCCTTTCTTTATCTTTTGTGGTTACATTTCCTTCTTTCTTTTACTCACTACGTTTTTGTTAATAAAGTCCAAACAAATTCACATATTTGTGTTGGAAGAATTTAAAATCTATATAGGAAATGTTAATTAAAAAATATACATCTAATGTGATTTTCATTTTTTAAAAGATAAGATAAAATTTATATTTTCATTTCATAAGATAGAAATGAATTTGTGTGTATGGAAGTTTTCTTTTGATATCCATTTAATTTATTCGGTATATAACATTTTGTTAGAATGATTGATTATGATTCCATGTTAATAAAATAAAACTAAAATAATCAATGTATATTTTATTTACGAGATTGTTATATTACTTAATATTTTTTTGGCTGGATTTTTTTTGTTAGATGATTTAAGAATGAAAATTTTATCTAATATGTCAAAACTGCAGTAGCTCAAATGGTAAATTCAATTTGCAGAATTCTCGGGTTTGAATCCTGGCTGCGATATATGATTTTTTTTATTAATAATATTTTTCTCCTTTCTTTTTTTTTGTGGTTACATTTCCTCCTTTCTTTTACTCACTACGTTTTTGTTAATAAAGTCTAAACAAATTCACATATTAGTGTTGGAAAAATTTAAAATCTATATAGAAAATGTTAATGAAAAAATATATATCTAATGTGATTTTCATTTTTTAAAAGATAAGATAAAATTTATATTTTCATTTCATAAGTTAGAAATGAATTTGTATGTATGGAAGTTTGCTTTTGGTATCCGTTTAAATTATTATGTATATAACGTTTTGTTTGAATGATTGATTAGGATTCCATGTTAATAAAATAAAATAAAAATAATCAATGTATATTTTATTTACGAGATTGTTATATTTACTTAATATTTTTTTGGCTGGATTTTTTTTGGTATATTATTTAAGAATGAGAATTTTATCTAATATACCAAAACCGCAGTAGTTCAAATGGTAAATTAATTTGCAGAATATCTGGGTTCGAATCTTGGTTGCGGTAATTGATTTTTTTTATTAATAATATTTTCTCCTTTATTATTTTTTTTTGTGGTTACATTTCCTCCTTTCTTTTACTTACTACGTTTTTGTTAATAAAGTCTAAACAAATTCACATATTTGTGTTGGAAGAATTTAAAATCTATATAGGAAATGTTAATGAAAAAATATATATCTAATGTGATTTTTGTTTTTTAAAAGATAAGATAAAATTTATATTTTCATTTCATAAGATAGAAATGAATTTGCATGTATGGAAGTTTGCTTTTGATATCTATTTAATGTATTCTGTATATAACATTTTGTTTGAATGGTTGATTAGGATTCCATGTTAATAAAATAAAATTAAAATAATCAATGTATATTTTATTTACGAGATTGTTATATTTACATAATATTTTTTTGGCTGGATTTTTTTTGGTATATGATTTAAGAATGAAAATTATATATAATATATCAAAACGGCAGTAGCTCAAATGGTAAATTCAATTTATAGAATTTCCGGGTTCGAATCCTGGCTGCGGTAATTGATATTTTTTTATTAATAATATTTTCTCCTTTCTTTATCTTTTGTGGTTACATTTCCTTCTTTCTTTTACTCACTACGTTTTTGTTAATAAAGTCCAAACAAATTCACATATTTGTGTTGGAAGAATTTAAAATCTATATAGGAAATGTTAATTAAAAAATATACATCTAATGTGATTTTCATTTTTTAAAAGATAAGATAAAATTTATATTTTCATTTCATAAGATAGAAATGAATTTGTGTGTATGGAAGTTTTCTTTTGATATCCATTTAATTTATTCGGTATATAACATTTTGTTAGAATGATTGATTAGGATTCCATGTTAATAAAATAAAACTAAAATAATCAATGTATATTTTATTTACGAGATTGTTATATTACTTAATATTTTTTTGGCTGGATTTTTTTTGTTAGATGATTTAAGAATGAAAATTTTATCTAATATGTCAAAACTGCAGTAGCTCAAATGGTAAATTCAATTTGCAGAATTCTCGGGTTCGAATCCTGGCTGCGATATATGATTTTTTTTATTAATAATATTTTTCTCCTTTCTTTTTTTTTGTGGTTACATTTCCTCCTTTCTTTTACTCACTACGTTTTTGTTAATAAAGTCTAAACAAATTCACATATTTGTGTTGGAAAAATTTAAAATCTATATAGAAAATGTTAATGAAAAAATATATATCTAATGTGATTTTCATTTTTTAAAAGATAAGATAAAATTTATATTTTCATTTCATAAGTTAGAAATGAATTTGTATGTATGGAAGTTTGCTTTTGGTATCCGTTTAAATTATTATGTATATAACGTTTTGTTTGAATGATTGATTAGGATTCCATGTTAATAAAATAAAATTAAAATAATCAATGTATATTTTATTTACGAGATTGTTATATTTATTAAATATTTTTTTGGCATATGATTTAAGAATGAAATTTTTATCTAATATACCAAAATCGCAGTAGCTCAAATGGTAAATTCAATTTGCAGAATTTCCGGGTTCGAATCCTGGCTGTGGTAATTGATTTTTTTTATTAATAATATTTTATCCTTTCTTTTTTTTGTGGTTACATTTCTTCCTTTCTTTTACTAACTACGTTTTTGTTGATAAAGTCTAAACAAATTCACATATTTGTGTTGAAAGAATTTCAAATCTATATAGAAAATGTTAATGAAAAAATATATATCTAATGTGATTTTCATTTTTTAAAAGATAAGATAATATTTATATTTTCATTTCATAAGATAGAAATGAATTTGTATGTATGGAAGTTTGATTTTGGTATCCATATAATTTATTATGTATAACATTTTGTTTGAATGATTGATTAGGATTCCATGTTAATAAAATAAAATAAAAATAATCAATGTATATTTTATTTACGAGATTGTTATATTTACTTAATATTTTTTTGGCAGGATTTTTTTTATATATGATTTAAGAATGAAAGTTTTATCTAATAATTCAAAACCGCAGTAGCTCAAATGGTAAATTCAATTTGCAGAAATTTTCAGTTTCGAATCCTGGTTACGATAATTGATTTTTTTTATTAATAATATTTTCTCCTTTACTTTTTTTGTTGTGGTTACATTTCCTCCTTTCTTTTAATCACTACGTTTTTGTTGATAAAGTCTAAACAAATTCACATATTTGTGTTGGAAGAATTTCAAATCTATATAGAAAATGTTAATGAAAAAATATATATCTAATGTGATTTTCATTTTTTAAAAGATAAGATAAAATTTATAGTTTTATTTCATAAGATAGAAATGAATTTGTATGTACGGAAGTTTGCTTTTGGTATCCGTTTAAATTATTATGTATATAATGTTTTGTTAGAATGATTGATTAGGATTCCATGTTAATAAAATAAAATTAAAATAATCAATGTATATTTTATTTACGAGATTGTTATATTTATTTAATATTTTTTTGGCTGGATTTTTTTTGGCATATGATTTAAAAATGAAAGTTTTATCTAATATACCAACCCGCAGTAGCTCAAATGGTAAATTCAATTTGCAGAATTTCCGGGTTCGAATCCTGGCTGCGGTAATTGATTTTTTTTATTAATAATATTTTATCCTTTCTTTTTTTTGTGGTTACATTTCTTCCTTTCTTTTACTAACTACGTTTTTGTTGATAAAGTCTAAACAAATTCACATATTTGTGTTGAAAGAATTTCAAATCTATATAGAAAATGTTAATGAAAAAATATATAGCTAATGTGATTTTCATTTTTTAAAAGATAAGATAAAATTTATATTTTCATTTCATAAGATAGAAATGAATTTGTATGTATGGAAGTTTGATTGTGGTATCCATTTAATTTATTCTGTATATAACATTTTGTTTGAATGATTGATTAGGATTCCATGTTAATAAAATAAAATAAAAATAATCAATGTATATTTTATTTACGAGATTGTTATATTTACTTAATATTTTTTTGGCTGGATTTTTTTTGGTATATGATTTAAGAATGAAAGTTTTATCTAATAATTCAAAACCGCAGTAGCTCAAATGGTAAATTCAATTTGCAGAATTTTCGGTTTTGAATCCTGGTTTCGATAATTGATTTTTTTTATTAATAATATTTTCTCCTTTACTTTTTTTGTTGTGGTTACATTTCCTCCTTTCTTTTACTCACTACGTTTTTGTTGATAAAGTCTAAACAAATTCACATATTTGTGTTGGAAGAATTTCAAATCTATATAGAAAATGTTAATGAAAAAATATATATCTAATGTGATTTTCATTTTTTAAAAGATAAGATAAAATTTATAGTTTTATTTCATAAGATAGAAATGAATTTGTATGTATGGAAGTTTGCTTTTGGTATCCGTTTAAATTATTATGTATATAATGTTTTGTTAGAATGATTGATTAGGATTCCATGTTAATAAAATAAAATTAAAATAATCAATGTATATTTTATTTACGAGATTGTTATATTTATTTAATATTTTTTTGGCTGGATTTTTTTTGGCATATGATTTAAAAATGAAAGTTTTATCTAATATACCAACCCGCAGTAGCTCAAATGGTAAATTCAATTTGCAGAATTTCCGGGTTCGAATCCTGGCTGCGGTAATTGATTTTTTTTATTAATAATATTTTATCCTTTCTTTTTTTTGTGGTTACATTTCTTCCTTTCTTTTACTAACTACGTTTTTGTTGATAAAGTCTAAACAAATTCACATATTTGTGTTGAAAGAATTTCAAATCTATATAGAAAATGTTAATGAAAAAATATATAGCTAATGTGATTTTCATTTTTTAAAAGATAAGATAAAATTTATATTTTCATTTCATAAGATAGAAATGAATTTGTATGTATGGAAGTTTGATTGTGGTATCCATTTAATTTATTCTGTATATAACATTTTGTTTGAATGATTGATTAGGATTCCATGTTAATAAAATAAAATAAAAATAATCAATGTATATTTTATTTACGAGATTGTTATATTTACTTAATATTTTTTTGGCTGGATTTTTTTTGGTATATGATTTAAGAATGAAAGTTTTATCTAATAATTCAAAACCGCAGTAGCTCAAATGGTAAATTCAATTTGCAGAATTTTCGGTTTCGAATCCTGGTTTCGATAATTGATTTTTTTTATTAATAATATTTTCTCCTTTACTTTTTTTGTTGTGGTTACATTTCCTCCTTTCTTTTACTCACTACGTTTTTGTTGATAAAGTCTAAACAAATTCACATATTTGTGTTGGAAGAATTTCAAATCTATATAGAAAATGTTAATGAAAAAATATATATCTAATGTGATTTTCATTTTTTAAAAGATAAGATAAAATTTATAGTTTTATTTCATAAGATAGAAATGAATTTGTATGTACGGAAGTTTGCTTTTGGTATCCGTTTAAATTATTATGTATATAATGTTTTGTTAGAATGATTGATTAGGATTCCATGTTAATAAAATAAAATTAAAATAATCAATGTATATTTTATTTACGAGATTGTTATATTTATTTAATATTTTTTTGGCTGGATTTTTTTTGGCATATGATTTAAAAATGAAAGTTTTATCTAATATACCAACCCGCAGTAGCTCAAATGGTAAATTCAATTTGCAGAATTTCCGGGTTCGAATCCTGGCTGCGGTAATTGATTTTTTTTATTAATAATATTTTATCCTTTCTTTTTTTTGTGGTTACATTTCTTCCTTTCTTTTACTAACTACGTTTTTGTTGATAAAGTCTAAACAAATTCACATATTTGTGTTGAAAGAATTTCAAATCTATATAGAAAATGTTAATGAAAAAATATATAGCTAATGTGATTTTCATTTTTTAAAAGATAAGATAAAATTTATATTTTCATTTCATAAGATAGAAATGAATTTGTATGTATGGAAGTTTGATTGTGGTATCCATTTAATTTATTCTGTATATAACATTTTGTTTGAATGATTGATTAGGATTCCATGTTAATAAAATAAAATAAAAATAATCAATGTATATTTTATTTACGAGATTGTTATATTTACTTAATATTTTTTTGGCTGGATTTTTTTTGGTATATGATTTAAGAATGAAAGTTTTATCTAATAATTCAAAACCGCAGTAGCTCAAATGGTAAATTCAATTTGCAGAATTTTCGGTTTCGAATCCTGGTTTCGATAATTGATTTTTTTTATTAATAATATTTTCTCCTTTACTTTTTTTGTTGTGGTTACATTTCCTCCTTTCTTTTACTCACTACGTTTTTGTTGATAAAGTCTAAACAAATTCACATATTTGTGTTGGAAGAATTTCAAATCTATATAGAAAATGTTAATGAAAAAATATATATCTAATGTGATTTTCATTTTTTAAAAGATAAGATAAAATTTATAGTTTTATTTCATAAGATAGAAATGAATTTGTATGTACGGAAGTTTGCTTTTGGTATCCGTTTAAATTATTATGAATATAACGTTTTGTTTGAATGATTGATTAGGATTCCATGTTAATAAAATAAAATAAAAATAATCAATGTATATATTATTTACGAGATTGTTATATTTACTTAATATTTTTTTGGCTGGATTTTGTTTGGTATATTATTTAAGAATGAGAATTTTATCTAATATACCAAAACCGTAGTAGCTCAAATGGTAAATTCAATTTGCAGAATTTTCGGGTTCGAAGCCTGGCTGCGGTAATTGATTTTGTTTATTAATAATATTTTCTCCTTTCTTTTTTTTGTTGTGGTTACATTTCCTCCTTTCTTTTACTCACTGCATTTTTGTTGATAAAGTCTAAACAAATTCACATATTTGTGTTGGAAGAATTTCAAATCTATATAGAAAATGTTAATGAAAAAATATATATCTAATATGATTTTCATTTTTTAAAAGATAAGATAAAATTTTTATTTTCATTTCATAAGATAGAAATGAATTTGTATGTATGGAAGTTTGATTTTGGTATCCATTTAATTTATTCTGTATATAACATTTTGTTTGAATGATTGATTAGGATTCCATGTTAATAAAATAAAATTAAAATAATCAATGTATATTTTATTTACGAGATTGTTATATTTACTTAATATTTTTTTGGCTGGATTTTTATTGGTATATGATTTAAGAATGAAAGTTTTAGCTAATAATTCAAAACCGCAGTAGCTCAAATGGTAAATTCAATTTGCAGAATTTTCGGGTTCGAATCCTGGCTTCGATAATTGATTTTTTTTTTTAATAATATTTTCTCCTTTCCTTTTTTTGTTGTGGTTACATTTCCTCCTTTCTTTTACTCACTACGTTTTTGTTGATAAAGTCTAAACAAATTCACATATTTGTGTTGGAAGAATTTCAAATCTATATAGAAAATGTTAATGAAAAAATATATATCTAATGTCATTTTCATTTTTTAAAAGATAAGATAAAATTTATATTTTTATTTCATAAGAAAGAAATGAATTTGTATGTACGGAAGTTTGCTTTTGGTATCCGTTTAAATTATTATGTATATAACGTTTTGTTTGAATGATTGATTAGGATTCCATGTTAATAAAATAAAATAAAAATAATCAGAGTATATTTTATTTACGAAATTGTTATATTACTTAAAATTTTTTTGGCTGGATTTTTTTTGTTAGATGATTTAAGAATGAAAATTTTATCTAATATGTCAAAACCGTAGTAGCTCAAATGGTAAATTCAATTTGTTGAATTTCCGGGTTCAAATCCTGGTTGCAGTAATTGATTCTTTTATTAATAATATTTTCTCCTTTCTTTTTTTTGTGGTTACATTTCCATTTTTCTTTTACTCACTACGTATTTGTTGATAAAGTCTAAACAAATTCACATATTTGTGTAGGAAGAATTTTAAATCTATATAGAAAATGTTAATGAAAAAATATATATCTAATGTGATTTTCATTTTTTAAAAGATAAGATAAAATTTATATTTTCATTTCAAAAGATAGAAATGAATTTGTATGTATGGAAGTTTGCTTTTGGTATCCATTTAATTTATTCTGTATATAACATTTTGTTTGAATGATTGATTAGGATTCCATGTTAATAAAATAAAATTAAAATAATCAATGTATATTTTATTTACGAGATTGTTATATTTGCTTAATAATTCTTGGCTGGATTTTTTTTGGTATATGATTTAAGAATGAAAATTTTATCTAATATATCAAAACCGCAGTAGCTCAAATGGTAAATTCAATTTGCAGAATTTCATGGTTCGAATCCTGGCTGCGGTAATTGATTTTTTTTATTAATAATATTTTCTCCTTTATTTATCTTTTGTGGTTACATTTCCTTCTTTCTTTTACTCACTACGTTTTTGTTAATAAAGTCTAAACAAATTCACATATTTGTGTTGCAAAAATATAAAATCTATATAGGAAATGTTAATGAAAAAATATATATCTAATGTGATTTTCATTTTTTAAAAGATAAGATAAAATTTATATTTTCATTACATAAGATAGAAATGAATTTGTGTGTATGGAAGTTTTCTTTTGATATCCATTTAATTTATTCGGTATATAACATTTTGTTAGAATGATTGATTAGGATTCCATGTTAATAAAATAAAATTAAAATAATCAATGTATATTTTATTTACGAGATTGTTATATTACTTAATATTTTTTTGGCTGGATTTTTTTTGTTAGATGATTTAAGAATGAAAATTTTATCTAATATGTCAAAACCGCAGTAGCTCAAATGGTAAATTCAATTTGTTGAATTTCCGGGTTCAAATCCTGGTTGCAGTAATTGATTCTTTTATTAATAATATTTTCTCCTTTCTTTTTTTTTGTGGTTACATTTCCATCTTTCTTTTACTCACTACGTTTTTGTTGATAAAGTCTAAACAAATTCACATATTTGTGTTGTAAGAATTTTAAATCTATATAGAAAATGTTAATAAAAAAATATATATCTAATGTGATTTTCATTTTCTAAAAGATAAGATAAAATTTATATTTTCATTTCATAAGATAGAAATGAATTTGTATGTATCGAAGTTTGCTTTTGGTATCCATTTAATTTATTCTGTATATAACATTTTGTTTGAATGATTGATTAGGAATCCATGTTAATAAAATAAAATTTAAATAATCAATGTATATTTTATTTACGAGATTGTTATATTTGCTTAATATTTTTTGGCTGGATTTTTTTTAGTATATGATTTAAGAATGAAAATTTTATCTAATATATCAAAACTGCAGTAGCTCAAATGGTAAATTCAATTAGCAGAATTTCCAGGTTCAAATCCTGGCTGCGGTAATTGATTTTTTTTATTAATAATATTTTCTCCTTTCTTTATCTTTTGTGGTTACATTTCCTTCTTTCTTTTACTCACTACGTTTTTGTTAATAAAGTCTAAACAAATTCACATATTTGTGTTGCAAGAATTAAAAATCTATATAGGAAATGTTAATGAAAAAATATATATCTAATGTGATTTTCATTTTTTAAAAGATAAGATAAAATTTATATTTTCATTTCATAAGATAGAAATGAATTTGTGTGTAGGGAAGTTTTCTTTTGATATCCATTTAATTTATTCGGTATATAACATTTTGTTAGAATGATTGATTAGGATTCCATGTTAATAAAATAAAATTAAAATAATCAATGTATATTTTATTTACGAGATTGTTATATTACTTAATATTTTTTTGGCTGGATTTTTTTGTTAGATGATTTAAGAATGAAAATTTTATCTAATATGTCAAAACCGCAGTAGCTCAAATGGTAAATTCAATTTGTTGAATTTCCGGGTTCAAATCCTGGTTGCAGTAATTGATTCTTTTATTAATAATATTTTCTCCTTTCTTTTTTTTGTGGTTACATTTCCATCTTTCTTTTACTCACTACGTTTTTGTTGATAAAGTCTAAACAAATTCACATATTTTTGTTGGAAGAATTTTAAATCTATATAGAAAATGTTAATAAAAAAATATATATCTAATGTGATTTTCATTTTTTAAAAGATAAGATAAAATTTATATTTTCATTTCATAAGATAGAAATGAATTTGTATGTATCGAAGTTTGCTTTTGGTATCCATTTAATTTATTCTGTATATAACATTTTGTTTGAATGATTGATTAGGATTCCATGTTAATAAAATAAAATTTAAATAATCAATGTATATTTTATTTACGAGATTGTTATATTTGCTTAATATTTTTTGGCTGGATTTTTTTTAGTATATGATTTAAGAATGAAAATTTTATCTAATATATCAAAACCGCAGTAGCTCAAATGGTAAATTCAATTTGCATAATTTCCAGGTTCGAATCCTGGCTGCGGTAATTGATTTTTTTTATTAATAATATTTTCTCCTTTATTTATCTTTTGTGGTTACATTTCCTTCTTTCTTTTACTCACTACGTTTTTGTTAATAAAGTCTAAACAAATTCACATATTTGTGTTGCAAGAATTTAAAATCTATATAGGAAATGTTAATGAAAAAATATATATCTAATGTGATTTTCATTTTTTAAAAGATAAGATAAAATTTATATTTTCATTTCATAAGATAGAAATGAATTTGTGTGTATGGAAGTTTTCTTTTGATATCCATTTAATTTATTCGGTATATAACATTTTGTTAGAATGATTGATTAGGATTCCATGTTAATAAAATAAAATTAAAATAGTCAATGTATATTTTATTTACGAGATTGTTATATTACTTAATTTTTTTTTGGCTGGATTTTTTTTGTTAGATGATTTAAGAATGAAAATTTTATCTAATATGTCAAAACCGCAGTAGCTCAAATGGTAAATTCAATTTGCAGAATTTCTAGGTTCGAATCCTGGCTGCAGTAATTGATTTTTTTATTAATAATATTTTCTCCTTTATTTTTTTTTGTGGTTACATTTCCATCTTTCTTTTACTCACTACGTTTTTATTTATAAAGTCTAAACAAATTCACATATTTGTGTTGGAAGAATTTTAAATCTATATAGAAAATGTTAATAAAAAAATATATATGTAATGTGATTTTCATTTTTTAAAAGATAAGATAAAATTTATATTTTCATTTCATAAGATAGAAATGAATTTGTATGTATCGAAGTTTGCTTTTGGTATCCATTTAATTTATTCTGTATATAACATTTTGTTTGAATGATTGATTAGGATTCCATGTTAATAAAATAAAATTTAAATAGTCAATGTATATTTTATTTACGAGATTGTTATATTACTTAATATTTTTTTGGCTGGATTTTTTTTGTTAGATGATTTAAGAATGAAAATTTTATCTAATATGTCAAAACCGCAGTAGCTCAAATGGTAAATTCAATTTGCAGAATTTCTAGGTTCGAATCCTGGCTGCAGTAATTGATTTTTTTATTAATAATATTTTCTCCTTTATTTTTTTTTGTGGTTACATTTCCATCTTTCTTTTACTCACTACGTTTTTATTTATAAAGTCTAAACAAATTCACATATTTGTGTTGGAAGAATTTTAAATCTATATAGAAAATGTTAATAAAAAAATATATATGTAATGTGATTTTCATTTTTTAAAAGATAAGATAAAATTTATATTTTCATTTCATAAGATAGAAATGAATTTGTATGTACCGAAGTTTGCTTTTGGTATCCATTTAATTTATTCTGTATATAACATTTTGTTTGAATGATTGATTAGGATTCCATGTTAATAAAATAAAATTTAAATAATCAATGTATATTTTATTTACGAGATTGTTATATTTGCTTAATATTTTTTGGCTGGATTTTTTTTAGTATATGATTTAAGAATGAAACTTTTATCTAATATATCAAAACTGCAGTAGCTCAAATGGTAAATTCAATTTGCAGAATTTCCAGGTTCGAATCCTGGCTGCGGTAATTGATTTTTTTTATTAATAATATTTTCTCCTTTCTTTATCTTTTGTGGTTACATTTCCTTCTTTCTTTTACTCACTACGTTTTTCTTAATAAAGTCTAACCAAATTCACATATTTGTGTTGCAAGAATTTAAAATCTATATAGGAAATGTTAATGAAAAAATATATATCTAATGTGATTTTCATTTTTTAAAAGATAAGATAAAATTTATATTTTCATTTCATAAGATAGAAATGAATTTGTGTGTATGGAAGTTTTCTTTTGATATCCATTTAATTTATTCGGTATATAACATTTTGTTCGAATGATTGATTAGGATTCCATGTTAATAAAATAAAATTAAAATAATCAATGTATATTTTATTTACGAGATTGTTATATTACTTAATATTTTTTTGGATGGATTTTTTTTGTTAGATGATTTAAGAATGAAAATTTTATCTAATATGTCAAAACCGCAGTAGCTCAAATGGTAAATTCAATTTGTTGAATTTCCGGGTTCAAATCCTGGTTGCAGTAATTGATTCTTTTATTAATAATATTTTCTCCTTTCTTTTTTTTGTGGTTACATTTCCATCTTTCTTTTACTCACTACGTTTTTGTTAATAAAGTCTAAACAAATTCACATATTTGTGTTGCAAAAATTTAAAATCTATATAGGAAATGTTAATGAAAAAATATATATCTAATGTGATTTTCATTTTTTAAAAGATAAGATAAAATTTATATTTTCATTACATAAGATAGAAATGAATTTGTGTGTATGGAAGTTTTCTTTTGATATCCATTTAATTTATTCGGTATATAACATTTTGTTAGAATGATTGATTAGGATTCCATGTTAATAAAATAAAATTAAAATAATCAATGTATATTTTATTTACGAGATTGTTATATTACTTAATATTTTTTTGGCTGGATTTTTTTTGTTAGATGATTTAAGAATGAAAATTTTATCTAATATGTCAAAACCGCAGTAGCTCAAATGGTAAATTCAATTTGTTGAATTTCCGGGTTCAAATCCTGGTTGCAGTAATTGATTCTTTTATTAATAATATTTTCTCCTTTCTTTTTTTTGTGGTTACATTTCCATCTTTCTTTTACTCACTACGTTTTTGTTGATAAAGTCTAAACAAATTCACATATTTGTGTTGTAAGAATTTTAAATCTATATAGAAAATGTTAATAAAAAAATATATATCTAATGTGATTTTCATTTTTTAAAAGATAAGATAAAATTTATATTTTCATTTCATAAGATAGAAATGAATTTGTATGTATCGAAGTTTGCTTTTGGTATCCATTTAATTTATTCTGTATATAACATTTTGTTTGAATGATTGATTAGGATTCCATGTTAATAAAATAAAATTTAAATAATCAATGTATATTTTATTTACGAGATTGTTATATTTGCTTAATATTTTTTGGCTGGATTTTTTTTAGTATATGATTTAAGAATGAAAATTTTATCTAATATATCAAAACTGCAGTAGCTCAAATGGTAAATTCAATTTGCAGAATTTCCAGGTTCGAATCCTGGCTGCGGTAATTGATTTTTTTTATTAATAATATTTTCTCCTTTCTTTATCTTTTGTGGTTACATTTCCTTCTTTCTTTTACTCACTACGTTTTTGTTAATAAAGTCTAAACAAATTCACATATTTGTGTTGCAAGAATTTAAAATCTATATAGGAAATGTTAATGAAAAAATATATATCTAATGTGATTTTCATTTTTTAAAAGATAAGATAAAATTTATATTTTCATTTCATAAGATAGAAATGAATTTGTGTGTATGGAAGTTTTCTTTTGATATCCATTTAATTTATTCGGTATATAACATTTTGTTAGAATGATTGATTAGGATTCCATGTTAATAAAATAAAATTAAAATAATCAATGTATATTTTATTTACGAGATTGTTATATTACTTAATATTTTTTTGGCTGGATTTTTTTTGTTAGATGATTTAAGAATGAAAATTTTATCTAATATGTCAAAACCGCAGTAGCTCAAATGGTAAATTCAATTTGTTGAATTTCCGGGTTCAAATCCTGGTTGCAGTAATTGATTCTTTTATTAATAATATTTTCTCCTTTCTTTTTTTTGTGGTTACATTTCCATCTTTCTTTTACTCACTACGTTTTTGTTAATAAAGTCTAAACAAATTCACATATTTGTGTTGCAAAAATTTACAATCTATATAGGAAATGTTAATGAAAAAATATATATCTATTGTGATTTTCATTTTTTAAAAGATAAGATAAAATTTATATTTTCATTACATAAGATAGAAATGAATTTGTGTGTATGGAAGTTTTCTTTTGATATCCATTTAATTTATTCGGTATATAACATTTTGTTAGAATGATTGATTAGGATTCCATGTTAATAAAATAAAATTAAAATAATCAATGTATATTTTATTTACGAGATTGTTATATTACTTAATATTTTTTTGGCTGGATTTTTTTTTGTTTGATGATTTAAGAATGAAAATTTTATCTAATATGTCAAAACCGCAGTAGCTCAAATGGTAAATTCAATTTGTTGAATTTCCGGGTTCAAATCCTGGTTGCAGTAATTGATTCTTTTATTAATAATATTTTCTCCTTTCTTTTTTTTGTGGTTACATTTCCATCTTTCTTTTACTCACTACGTTTTTGTTGATAAAGTCTAAACAAATTCACATATTTGTGTTGTAAGAATTTTAAATCTATATAGAAAATGTTAATAAAAAAATATATATCTAATGTGATTTTCATTTTTTAAAAGATAAGATAAAATTTATATTTTCATTTCATAAGATAGAAATGAATTTGTATGTATCGAAGTTTGCTTTTGGTATCCATTTAATTTATTCTGTATATAACATTTTGTTTGAATGATTGATTAGGATTCCATGTTAATAAAATAAAATTAAAATAATCAATGTATATTTTATTTACGAGATTGTTATATTTGCTTAATAATTTTTGGCTGGATTTTTTTTGGTATATGATTTAAGAATGACAATTTTATCTAATATATCAAAACTGCAGTAGCTCAAATGGTAAATTCAATTTGCAGAATTTCCAGGTTCGAATCCTGGCTGCGGTAATTGATTTTTTTTATTAATAATATTTTCTCCTTTCTTTATCTTTTGTGGTTACATTTCCTTCTTTCTTTTACTCACTACGTTTTTGTTAATAAAGTCTAAACAAATTCACATATTTGTGTTGCAAGAATTTAAAATCTATATAGGAAATGTTAATGAAAAAATATATATCTAATGTGATTTTCATTTTTTAAAAGATAAGATAAAATTTATATTTTCATTTCATAAGATAGAAATGAATTTGTGTGTATGGAAGTTTTCTTTTGATATCCATTTAATTTATTCGGTATATAACATTTTGTTAGAATGATTGATTAGGATTCCATGTTAATAAAATAAAATTAAAATAATCAATGTATATTTTATTTACGAGATTGTTATATTACTTAATATTTTTTTGGATGGATTTTTTTTGTTAGATGATTTAAGAATGAAAATTTTATCTAATATGTCAAAACCGCAGTAGCTCAAATGGTAAATTCAATTTGTTGAATTTCCGGGTTCAAATCCTGGTTGCAGTAATTGATTCTTTTATTAATAATATTTTCTCCTTTCTTTTTTTTGTGGTTACATTTCCATCTTTCTTTTACTCACTACGTTTTTGTTAATAAAGTCTAAACAAATTCACATATTTGTGTTGCAAAAATTTAAAATCTATATAGGAAATGTTAATGAAAAAATATATATCTAATGTGATTTTCATTTTTTAAAAGATAAGATAAAATTTATATTTTCATTACATAAGATAGAAATGAATTTGTGTGTATGGAAGTTTTCTTTTGATATCCATTTAATTTATTCGGTATATAACATTTTGTTAGAATGATTGATTAGGATTCCATGTTAATAAAATAAAATTAAAATAATCAATGTATATTTTATTTACGAGATTGTTATATTACTTAATATTTTTTTGGCTGGATTTTTTTTGTTAGATGATTTAAGAATGAAAATTTTATCTAATATGTCAAAACCGCAGTAGCTCAAATGGTAAATTCAATTTGTTGAATTTCCGGGTTCAAATCCTGGTTGCAGTAATTGATTCTTTTATTAATAATATTTTCTCCTTTCTTTTTTTTGTGGTTACATTTCCATCTTTCTTTTACTCACTACGTTTTTGTTGATAAAGTCTAAACAAATTCACATATTTGTGTTGTAAGAATTTTAAATCTATATAGAAAATGTTAATAAAAAAATATATATCTAATGTGATTTTCATTTTTTAAAAGATAAGATAAAATTTATATTTTCATTTCATAAGATAGAAATGAATTTGTATGTATCGAAGTTTGCTTTTGGTATCCATTTAATTTATTCTGTATATAACATTTTGTTTGAATGATTGATTAGGATTCCATGTTAATAAAATAAAATTTAAATAATCAATGTATATTTTATTTACGAGATTGTTATATTTGCTTAATATTTTTTGGCTGGATTTTTTTTAGTATATGATTTAAGAATGAAAATTTTATCTAATATATCAAAACTGCAGTAGCTCAAATGGTAAATTCAATTTGCAGAATTTCCAGGTTCGAATCCTGGCTGCGGTAATTGATTTTTTTTATTAATAATATTTTCTCCTTTCTTTATCTTTTGTGGTTACATTTCCTTCTTTCTTTTACTCACTACGTTTTTGTTAATAAAGTCTAAACAAATTCACATATTTGTGTTGCAAGAATTTAAAATCTATATAGGAAATGTTAATGAAAAAATATATATCTAATGTGATTTTCATTTTTTAAAAGATAAGATAAAATTTATATTTTCATTTCATAAGATAGAAATGAATTTGTGTGTATGGAAGTTTTCTTTTGATATCCATTTAATTTATTCGGTATATAACATTTTGTTAGAATGATTGATTAGGATTCCATGTTAATAAAATAAAATTAAAATAATCAATGTATATTTTATTTACGAGATTGTTATATTACTTAATATTTTTTTGGCTGGATTTTTTTTGTTAGATGATTTAAGAATGAAAATTTTATCTAATATGTCAAAACCGCAGTAGCTCAAATGGTAAATTCAATTTGTTGAATTTCCGGGTTCAAATCCTGGTTGCAGTAATTGATTCTTTTATTAATAATATTTTCTCCTTTCTTTTTTTTGTGGTTACATTTCCATCTTTCTTTTACTCACTACGTTTTTGTTAATAAAGTCTAAACAAATTCACATATTTGTGTTGCAAAAATTTACAATCTATATAGGAAATGTTAATGAAAAAATATATATCTAATGTGATTTTCATTTTTTAAAAGATAAGATAAAATTTATATTTTCATTACATAAGATAGAAATGAATTTGTGTGTATGGAAGTTTTCTTTTGATATCCATTTAATTTATTCGGTATATAACATTTTGTTAGAATGATTGATTAGGATTCCATGTTAATAAAATAAAATTAAAATAATCAATGTATATTTTATTTACGAGATTGTTATATTACTTAATATTTTTTTGGCTGGATTTTTTTTTGTTTGATGATTTAAGAATGAAAATTTTATCTAATATGTCAAAACCGCAGTAGCTCAAATGGTAAATTCAATTTGTTGAATTTCCGGGTTCAAATCCTGGTTGCAGTAATTGATTCTTTTATTAATAATATTTTCTCCTTTCTTTTTTTTGTGGTTACATTTCCATCTTTCTTTTACTCACTACGTTTTTGTTGATAAAGTCTAAACAAATTCACATATTTGTGTTGTAAGAATTTTAAATCTATATAGAAAATGTTAATAAAAAAATATATATCTAATGTGATTTTCATTTTTTAAAAGATAAGATAAAATTTATATTTTCATTTCATAAGATAGAAATGAATTTGTATGTATCGAAGTTTGCTTTTGGTATCCATTTAATTTATTCTGTATATAACATTTTGTTTGAATGATTGATTAGGATTCCATGTTAATAAAATAAAATTAAAATAATCAATGTATATTTTATTTACGAGATTGTTATATTTGCTTAATAATTTTTGGCTGGATTTTTTTTGGTATATGATTTAAGAATGACAATTTTATCTAATATATCAAAACTGCAGTAGCTCAAATGGTAAATTCAATTTGCAGAATTTCCAGGTTCGAATCCTGGCTGCGGTAATTGATTTTTTTTATTAATAATATTTTCTCCTTTCTTTATCTTTTGTGGTTACATTTCCTTCTTTCTTTTACTCACTACGTTTTTGTTAATAAAGTCTAAACAAATTCACATATTTGTGTTGCAAGAATTTAAAATCTATATAGGAAATGTTAATGAAAAAATATATATCTAATGTGATTTTCATTTTTTAAAAGATAAGATAAAATTTATATTTTCATTTCATAAGATAGAAATGAATTTGTGTGTATGGAAGTTTTCTTTTGATATCCATTTAATTTATTCGGTATATAACATTTTGTTAGAATGATTGATTAGGATTCCATGTTAATAAAATAAAATTAAATAATCAATGTATATTTTATTTACGAGATTGTTATATTACTTAATAATTTTTTGGCTGGATTTTTTTTGTTAGATGATTTAAGAATGAAAATTTTATCTAATATGTTAAAACCGCAGTAGCTCAAATGGTAAATTCAATTTGTTGAATTTCCGGGTTCAAATCCTGGTTGCAGTAATTGATTCTTTTATTAATAATATTTTCTCCTTTCTTTTTTTTGTGGTTACATTTCCATCTTTCTTTTACTCACTACGTTTTTGTTAATAAAGTCTAAACAAATTCACATATTTGTGTTGCAAAAATTTAAAATCTATATAGGAAATGTTAATGAAAAAATATATATCTAATGTGATTTTCATTTTTTAAAAGATTAGATAAAATTTATATTTTCATTACATAAGATAGAAATGAATTTGTGTGTATGGAAGTTTTCTTTTGATATCCATTTAATTTATTCGGTATATAACATTTTGTTAGAATGATTGATTAGGATTCCATGTTAATAAAATAAAATTAAAATAATCAATGTATATTTTATTTTCGAGATTGTTATATTACTTAATATTTTTTTGGCTGGATTTTTTTTGTTAGATGATTTAAGAATGAAAATTTTAACTAATATGTCAAAACCGCAGTAGCTCAAATGGTAAATTCAATTTGTTGAATTTCCGGGTTCAAATCCTGGTTGCAGTAATTGATTCTTTTATTAATAATATTTTCTCCTTTCTTTTTTTTGTGGTTACATTTCCATCTTTCTTTTACTCACTACGTTTTTGTTGATAAAGTCTAAACAAATTCACATATTTGTGTTGTAAGAATTTTAAATCTATATAGAAAATGTTAATAAAAAAATATATATCTAATGTGATTTTCATTTTTTAAAAGATAAGATAAAATTTATATTTTCATTTCATAAGATAGAAATGAATTTGTATGTATCGAAGTTTGCTTTTGGTATCCATTTAATTTATTCTGTATATAACATTTTGTTTGAATGATTGATTAGGATTCCATGTTAATAAAATAAAATTAAAATAATCAATGTATATTTTATTTACGAGATTGTTATATTTGCTTAATAATTTTTGGCTGGATTTTTTTTGGTATATGATTTAAGAATGAAAATTTTATCTAATATATCAAAACCGCAGTAGCTCAAATGGTAAATTCAATTTGCAGAATTTCCAGGTTCGAATCCTGGCTGGGGTAATTGATTTTTTTTATTAATAATATTTTCTCCTTTATTTATCTTTTGTGGTTACATTTCCTTCTTTCTTTTACTCACTACGTTTTTGTTAATAAAGTCTAAACAAATTCACATATTTGTGTTGCAAGAATTTAAAATCTATATAGGAAATGTTAATGAAAAAATATATATCTAATGTGATTTTCATTTTTTAAAAGATAAGATAAAATTTATATTTTCATTTCATAAGATAGAAATGAATTTGTGTGTATGGAAGTTTTCTTTTGATATCCATTTAATTTATTCGGTATATAACATTTTGTTAGAATGATTGATTAGGATTCCATGTTAATAAAATAAAATTAAATAATCAATGTATATTTTATTTACGAGATTGTTATATTACTTAATAATTTTTTGGCTGGATTTTTTTTGTTAGATGATTTAAGAATGAAAATTTTATCTAATATGTTAAAACCGCAGTAGCTCAAATGGTAAATTCAATTTGTTGAATTTCCGGGTTCAAATCCTGGTTGCAGTAATTGATTCTTTTATTAATAATATTTTCTCCTTTCTTTTTTTTGTGGTTACATTTCCATCTTTCTTTTACTCACTACGTTTTTGTTAATAAAGTCTAAACAAATTCACATATTTGTGTTGCAAAAATTTAAAATCTATATAGGAAATGTTAATGAAAAAATATATATCTAATGTGATTTTCATTTTTTAAAAGATTAGATAAAATTTATATTTTCATTACATAAGATAGAAATGAATTTGTGTGTATGGAAGTTTTCTTTTGATATCCATTTAATTTATTCGGTATATAACATTTTGTTAGAATGATTGATTAGGATTCCATGTTAATAAAATAAAATTAAAATAATCAATGTATATTTTATTTTCGAGATTGTTATATTACTTAATATTTTTTTGGCTGGATTTTTTTTGTTAGATGATTTAAGAATGAAAATTTTAACTAATATGTCAAAACCGCAGTAGCTCAAATGGTAAATTCAATTTGTTGAATTTCCGGGTTCAAATCCTGGTTGCAGTAATTGATTCTTTTATTAATAATATTTTCTCCTTTCTTTTTTTTGTGGTTACATTTCCATCTTTCTTTTACTCACTACGTTTTTGTTGATAAAGTCTAAACAAATTCACATATTTGTGTTGTAAGAATTTTAAATCTATATAGAAAATGTTAATAAAAAAATATATATCTAATGTGATTTTCATTTTTTAAAAGATAAGATAAAATTTATATTTTCATTTCATAAGATAGAAATGAATTTGTATGTATCGAAGTTTGCTTTTGGTATCCATTTAATTTATTCTGTATATAACATTTTGTTTGAATGATTGATTAGGATTCCATGTTAATAAAATAAAATTAAAATAATCAATGTATATTTTATTCACGAGATTGTTATATTTGCTTAATAATTTTTGGCTGGATTTTTTTTGGTATATGATTTAAGAATGAAAATTTTATCTAATATATCAAAACCGCAGTAGCTCAAATGGTAAATTCAATTTGCAGAATTTCCAGGTTCGAATCCTGGCTGCGGTAATTGATTTTTTTTATTAATAATATTTTCTCCTTTATTTATCTTTTGTGGTTACATTTCCTTCTTTCTTTTACTCACTACGTTTTTGTTAATAAAGTCTAAACAAATTCACATATTTGTGTTGCAAAAATTTAAAATCTATATAGGAAATGTTAATGAAAAAATATATATCTAATGTGATTTTCATTTTTTAAAAGATAAGATAAAATTTACATTTTCATTACATAAGATAGAAATGAATTTGTGTGAATGGAAGTTTTCTTTTGATATCCATTTAATTTATTCGGTATATAACATTTGTTAGAATGATTGATTAGGATTCCATGTTAATAAAATAAAATTAAATAATCAATGTATATTTTATTTACGAGATTGTTATATTACTTAATAATTTTTTGGCTGGATTTTTTTTGTTAGATGATTTAAGAATGAAAATTTTATCTAATATGTTAAAACCGCAGTAGCTCAAATGGTAAATTCAATTTGTTGAATTTCCGGGTTCAAATCCTGGTTGCAGTAATTGATTCTTTTATTAATAATATTTTCTCCTTTCTTTTTTTTGTGGTTACATTTCCATCTTTCTTTTACTCACTACGTTTTTGTTGATAAAGTCTAAACAAATTCACATATTTGTGTTGGAAGAATTTTAAATCTATATAGAAAATGTTAATAAAAAAATATATATCTAATGTGATTTTCATTTTTTAAAAGATAAGATAAAATTTATATTTTCATTTCATAAGATAGAAATGAATTTGTGTGTATGGAAGTTTGCTTTTGGTATCCATTTAATTTATTCGGTATATAACATTTTGTTAGAATGATTGATTAGGATTCCATGTTAATAAAATAAAATTAAATAATCAATGTATATTTTATTTACGAGATTGTTATATTACTTAATAATTTTTTGGCTGGATTTTTTTTGTTAGATGATTTAAGAATGAAAATTTTATCTAATATGTTAAAACCGCAGTAGCTCAAATGGTAAATTCAATTTGTTGAATTTCCGGGTTCAAATCCTGGTTGCAGTAATTGATTCTTTTATTAATAATATTTTCTCCTTTCTTTTTTTTGTGGTTACATTTCCATCTTTCTTTTACTCACTACGTTTTTGTTAATAAAGTCTAAACAAATTCACATATTTGTGTTGCAAAAATTTAAAATCTATATAGGAAATGTTAATGAAAAAATATATATCTAATGTGATTTTCATTTTTTAAAAGATAAGATAAAATTTATATTTTCATTACATAAGATAGAAATGAATTTGTGTGTATGGAAGTTTTCTTTTGATATCCATTTAATTTATTCGGTATATAACATTTTGTTAGAATGATTGATTAGGATTCCATGTTAATAAAATAAAATTAAAATAATCAATGTATATTTTATTTACGAGATTGTTATATTACTTAATATTTTTTTGGCTGGATTTTTTTTTGTTTGATGATTTAAGAATGAAAATTTTATCTAATATGTCAAAACCGCAGTAGCTCAAATGGTAAATTCAATTTGTTGAATTTCCGGGTTCAAATCCTGGTTGCAGTAATTGATTCTTTTATTAATAATATTTTCTCCTTTCTTTTTTTTGTGGTTACATTTCCATCTTTCTTTTACTCACTACGTTTTTGTTGATAAAGTCTAAACAAATTCACATATTTGTGTTGTAAGAATTTTAAATCTATATAGAAAATGTTAATAAAAAAATATATATCTAATGTGATTTTCATTTTTTAAAAGATAAGATAAAATTTATATTTTCATTTCATAAGATAGAAATGAATTTGTATGTATCGAAGTTTGCTTTTGGTATCCATTTAATTTATTCTGTATATAACATTTTGTTTGAATGATTGATTAGGATTCCATGTTAATAAAATAAAATTAAAATAATCAATGTATATTTTATTTACGAGATTGTTATATTTGCTTAATAATTTTTGGCTGGATTTTTTTTTTGTATATGATTTAAGAATGACAATTTTATCTAATATATCAAAACTGCAGTAGCTCAAATGGTAAATTCAATTTGCAGAATTTCCAGGTTCGAATCCTGGCTGCGGTAATTGATTTTTTTTATTAATAATATTTTCTCCTTTCTTTATCTTTTGTGGTTACATTTCCTTCTTTCTTTTACTCACTACGTTTTTGTTAATAAAGTCTAAACAAATTCACATATTTGTGTTGCAAGAATTTAAAATCTATATAGGAAATGTTAATGAAAAAATATATATCTAATGTGATTTTCATTTTTTAAAAGATAAGATAAAATTTATATTTTCATTTCATAAGATAGAAATGAATTTGTGTGTATGGAAGTTTTCTTTTGATATCCATTTAATTTATTCGGTATATAACATTTTGTTAGAATGATTGATTAGGATTCCATGTTAATAAAATAAAATTAAATAATCAATGTATATTTTATTTACGAGATTGTTATATTACTTAATAATTTTTTGGCTGGATTTTTTTTGTTAGATGATTTAAGAATGAAAATTTTATCTAATATGTTAAAACCGCAGTAGCTCAAATGGTAAATTCAATTTGTTGAATTTCCGGGTTCAAATCCTGGTTGCAGTAATTGATTCTTTTATTAATAATATTTTCTCCTTTCTTTTTTTTGTGGTTAGATTTCCATCTTTCTTTTACTCACTACGTTTTTGTTAATAAAGTCTAAACAAATTCACATATTTGTGTTGCAAAAATTTAAAATCTATATAGGAAATGTTAATGAAAAAATATATATCTAATGTGATTTTCATTTTTTAAAAGATTAGATAAAATTTATATTTTCATTACATAAGATAGAAATGAATTTGTGTGTATGGATGTTTTCTTTTGATATCCATTTAATTTATTCGGTATATAACATTTTGTTAGAATGATTGATTAGGATTCCATGTTAATAAAATAAAATTAAAATAATCAATGTATATTTTATTTTCGAGATTGTTATATTACTTAATATTTTTTTGGCTGGATTTTTTTTGTTAGATGATTTAAGAATGAAAATTTTAACTAATATGTCAAAACCGCAGTAGCTCAAATGGTAAATTCAATTTGTTGAATTTCCGGGTTCAAATCCTGGTTGCAGTAATTGATTCTTTTATTAATAATATTTTCTCCTTTCTTTTTTTTGTGGTTACATTTCCATCTTTCTTTTACTCACTACGTTTTTGTTGATAAAGTCTAAACAAATTCACATATTTGTGTTGTAAGAATTTTAAATCTATATAGAAAATGTTAATAAAAAAATATATATCTAATGTGATTTTCATTTTTTAAAAGATAAGATAAAATTTATATTTTCATTTCATAAGATAGAAATGAATTTGTATGTATCGAAGTTTGCTTTTGGTATCCATTTAATTTATTCTGTATAAAACATTTTGTTTGAATGATTGATTAGGATTCCATGTTAATAAAATAAAATTAAAATAATCAATGTATATTTTATTTACGAGATTGTTATATTTGCTTAATAATTTTTGGCTGGATTTTTTTTGGTATATGATTTAAGAATGAAAATTTTATCTAATATATCAAAATCGCAGTAGCTCAAATGGTAAATTCAATTTGCAGAATTTCCAGGTTCGAATCCTGGCTGCGGTAATTGATTTTTTTTATTAATAATATTTTCTCCTTTATTTATCTTTTGTGGTTACATTTCCTTCTTTCTTTTACTCACTACGTTTTTGTTAATAAAGTCTAAACAAATTCACATATTTGTGTTGCAAGAATTTAAAATCTATATAGGAAATGTTAATGAAAAAATATATATCTAATGTGATTTTCATTTTTTAAAAGATAAGATAAAATTTATATTTTCATTTCATAAGATAGAAATGAATTTGTGTGTATGGAAGTTTTCTTTTGATATCCATTTAATTTATTCGGTATATAACATTTTGTTAGAATGATTGATTAGGATTCCATGTTAATAAAATAAAATTAAATAATCAATGTATATTTTATTTACGAGATTGTTATATTACTTAATAATTTTTTGGCTGGATTTTTTTTGTTAGATGATTTAAGAATGAAAATTTTATCTAATATGTTAAAACCGCAGTAGCTCAAATGGTAAATTCAATTTGTTGAATTTCCGGGTTCAAATCCTGGTTGCAGTAATTGATTCTTTTATAAATAATATTTTCTCCTTTCTTTTTTTTGTGGTTACATTTCCATCTTTCTTTTACTCACTACGTTTTTGTTAATAAAGTCTAAACAAATTCACATATTTGTGTTGCAAAAATTTAAAATCTATATAGGAAATGTTAATGAAAAAATATATATCTAATGTGATTTTCATTTTTTAAAAGATTAGATAAAATTTATATTTTCATTACATAAGATAGAAATGAATTTGTGTGTATGGAAGTTTTCTTTTGATATCCATTTAATTTATTCGGTATATAACATTTTGTTAGAATGATTGATTAGGATTCCATGTTAATAAAATAAAATTAAAATAATCAATGTATATTTTATTTTCGAGATTGTTATATTACTTAATATTTTTTTGGCTGGATTTTTTTTGTTAGATGATTTAAGAATGAAAATTTTAACTAATATGTCAAAACCGCAGTAGCTCAAATGGTAAATTCAATTTGTTGAATTTCCGGGTTCAAATCCTGGTTGCAGTAATTGATTCTTTTATTAATAATATTTTCTCCTTTCTTTTTTTTGTGGTTACATTTCCATCTTTCTTTTACTCACTACGTTTTTGTTGATAAAGTCTAAACAAATTCACATATTTGTGTTGTAAGAATTTTAAATCTATATAGAAAATGTTAATAAAAAAATATATATCTAATGTGATTTTCATTTTTTAAAAGATAAGATAAAATTTATATTTTCATTTCATAAGATAGAAATGAATTTGTATGTATCGAAGTTTGCTTTTGGTATCCATTTAATTTATTCTGTATATAACATTTTGTTTGAATGATTGATTAGGATTCCATGTTAATAAAATAAAATTAAAATAATCAATGTATATTTTATTCACGAGATTGTTATATTTGCTTAATAATTTTTGGCTGGATTTTTTTTGGTATATGATTTAAGAATGAAAATTTTATCTAATATATCAAAACCGCAGTAGCTCAAATGGTAAATTCAATTTGCAGAATTTCCAGGTTCGAATCCTGGCTGCGGTAATTGATTTTTTTTATTAATAATATTTTCTCCTTTATTTATCTTTTGTGGTTACATTTCCTTCTTTCTTTTACTCACTACGTTTTTGTTAATAAAGTCTAAACAAATTCACATATTTGTGTTGCAAAAATTTAAAATCTATATAGGAAATGTTAATGAAAAAATATATATCTAATGTGATTTTCATTTTTTAAAAGATAAGATAAAATTTACATTTTCATTACATAAGATAGAAATGAATTTGTGTGAATGGAAGTTTTCTTTTGATATCCATTTAATTTATTCGGTATATAACATTTGTTAGAATGATTGATTAGGATTCCATGTTAATAAAATAAAATTAAATAATCAATGTATATTTTATTTACGAGATTGTTATATTACTTAATAATTTTTTGGCTGGATTTTTTTTGTTAGATGATTTAAGAATGAAAATTTTATCTAATATGTTAAAACCGCAGTAGCTCAAATGGTAAATTCAATTTGTTGAATTTCCGGGTTCAAATCCTGGTTGCAGTAATTGATTCTTTTATTAATAATATTTTCTCCTTTCTTTTTTTTGTGGTTACATTTCCATCTTTCTTTTACTCACTACGTTTTTGTTGATAAAGTCTAAACAAATTCACATATTTGTGTTGGAAGAATTTTAAATCTATATAGAAAATGTTAATAAAAAAATATATATCTAATGTGATTTTCATTTTTTAAAAGATAAGATAAAATTTATATTTTCATTTCATAAGATAGAAATGAATTTGTATGTATCGAAGTTTGCTTTTGGTATCCATTTAATTTATTATGTATATAATATTTTGTTTGAATGATTGATTAGGATTCCATGTTAATAAAATAAAATTTAAATAATCAATGTATATTTTATTTACGAGATTGTTATATTTGCTTAATATTTTTTGGCTGGATTTTTTTTAGTATATGATTTAAGAATGAAAATTTTATCTAATATATCAAAACTGCAGTAGCTCAAATGGTAAATTCAATTTGCAGAATTTCCAGGTTCAAATCCTGGCTGCGGTAATTGATTTTTTTTATTAATAATATTTTCTCCTTTCTTTATCTTTTGTGGTTACATTTCCTTCTTTCTTTTACTCACTACGTTTTTGTTAATAAAGTCTAAACAAATTCACATATTTGTGTTGCAAGAATTTAAAATCTATATAGGAAATGTTAATGAAAAAATATATATCTAATGTGATTTTCATTTTTTAAAAGATAAGATAAAATTTATATTTTCATTTCATAAGATAGAAATGAATTTGTGTGTATGGAAGTTTTCTTTTGATATCCATTTAATTTATTCGGTATATAACATTTTGTTAGAATGATTGATTAGGATTCCATGTTAATAAAATAAAATTAAAATAATCAATGTATATTTTATTTACGAGATTGTTATATTACTTAATATTTTTTTGGCTGGATTTTTTTTGTTAGATGATTTAAGAATGAAAATTTTATCTAATATGTCAAAACCGCAGTAGTTCAAATGGTAAATTCAATTTGCAGAATTTCTAGGTTCGAATCCTGGCTGCAGTAATTGATTTTTTTATTAATAATATTTTCTCCTTTCTTTTTTTTTGTGGTTACATTTCCATCTTTCTTTTACTCACTACGTTTTTATTGATAAAGTCTAAACAAATTCACATATTTGTGTTGGAAGAATTTTAAATCTATATAGAAAATGTTAATAAAAAAATATATATGTAATGTGATTTTCATTTTTTAAAAGATAAGATAAAATTTATATTTTCATTTCATAAGATAGAAATGAATTTGTATTTATCGAAGTTTGCTTTTGGTATCCATTTAATTTATTCTGTATATAACATTTTGTTTGAATGATTGATTAGGATTCCATGTTAATAAAATAAAATTTAAATAATCAATGTATATTTTATTTACGAGATTGTTATATTTGCTTAATATTTTTTGGCTGGATTTTTTTTAGTATATGATTTAAGAATGAAAATTTTATCTAATATATCAAAACCGCAGTAGCTCAAATGGTAAATTCAATTTGCAGAATTTCCAGGTTCGAATCCTGGCTGCGGTAATTGATTTTTTTTATTAATAATATTTTCTCCTTTATTTATCTTTTGTGGTTACATTTCCTTCTTTCTTTTACTCACTACGTTTTTGTTAATAAAGTCTAAACAAATTCACATATTTGTGTTGCAAGAATTTAAAATCTATATAGGAAATGTTAATGAAAAAATATATATCTAATGTGATTTTCATTTTTTAAAAGATAAGATAAAATTTATATTTTCATTTCATAAGATAGAAATGAATTTGTGTGTATGGAAGTTTTCTTTTGATATCCATTTAATTTATTCGGTATATAACATTTTGTTAGAATGATTGATTAGGATTCCATGTTAATAAAATAAAATTAAAATAATCAATGTATATTTTATTTACGAGATTGTTATATTACTTAATATTTTTTTGGCTGGATTTTTTTTGTTAGATGATTTAAGAATGAAAACTTTATCTAATATGTCAAAACCGCAGTAGCTCAAATGGTAAATTCAATTTGTTGAATTTCCGGGTTCAAATCCTGGTTGCAGTAATTGATTCTTTTATTAATAATATTTTCTCCTTTCTTTTTTTTGTGGTTACATTTCCATCTTTCTTTTACTCACTACGTTTTTGTTGATAAAGTCTAAACAAATTCACATATTTGTGTTGTAAGAATTTTAAATCTATATAGAAAATGTTAATAAAAAAATATATATCTAATGTGATTTTCATTTTTTAAAAGATAAGATAAAATTTATATTTTCATTTCATAAGATAGAAATGAATTTGTATGTATCGAAGTTTGCTTTTGGTATCCATTTAATTTATTCTGTATATAACATTTTGTTTGAATGATTGATTAGGATTCCATGTTAATAAAATAAAATTAAAATAATCAATGTATATTTTATTCACGAGATTGTTATATTTGCTTAATAATTTTTGGCTGGATTTTTTTTTGTATATGATTTAAGAATGAAAATTTTATCTAATATATCAAAACCGCAGTAGCTCAAATGGTAAATTCAATTTGCAGAATTTCCAGGTTCGAATCCTGGCTGCGGTAATTGATTTTTTTTATTAATAATATTTTCTCCTTTATTTATCTTTTGTGGTTACATTTCCTTCTTTCTTTTACTCACTACGTTTTTGTTAATAAAGTCTAAACAAATTCACATATTTGTGTTGCAAAAATTTAAAATCTATATAGGAAATGTTAATGAAAAAATATATATCTAATGTGATTTTCATTTTTTAAAAGATAAGATAAAATTTATATTTTCATTACATAAGATAGAAATGAATTTGTGTGTATGGAAGTTTTCTTTTGATATCCATTTAATTTATTCGGTATATAACATTTTGTTAGAATGATTGATTAGGATTCCATGTTAATAAAATAAAATTAAAATAATCAATGTATATTTTATTTTCGAGATTGTTATATTACTTAATATTTTTTTGGCTGGATTTTTTTTGTTAGATGATTTAAGAATGAAAATTTTAACTAATATGTCAAAACCGCAGTAGCTCAAATGGTAAATTCAATTTGTTGAATTTCCGGGTTCAAATCCTGGTTGCAGTAATTGATTCTTTTATTAATAATATTTTCTCCTTTCTTTTTTTTGTGGTTACATTTCCATCTTTCTTTTACTCACTACGTTTTTGTTGATAAAGTCTAAACAAATTCACATATTTGTGTTGTAAGAATTTTAAATCTATATAGAAAATGTTAATAAAAAAATATATATCTAATGTGATTTTCATTTTTTAAAAGATAAGATAAAATTTATATTTTCATTTCATAAGATAGAAATGAATTTGTATGTATCGAAGTTTGCTTTTGGTATCCATTTAATTTATTCTGTATATAACATTTTGTTTGAATGATTGATTAGGATTCCATGTTAATAAAATAAAATTAAAATAATCAATGTATATTTTATTCACGAGATTGTTATATTTGCTTAATAATTTTTGGCTGGATTTTTTTTGGTATATGATTTAAGAATGAAAATTTTATCTAATATATCAAAACCGCAGTAGCTCAAATGGTAAATTCAATTTGCAGAATTTCCAGGTTCGAATCCTGGCTGCGGTAATTGATTTTTTTTATTAATAATATTTTCTCCTTTATTTATCTTTTGTGGTTACATTTCCTTCTTTCTTTTACTCACTACGTTTTTGTTAATAAAGTCTAAACAAATTCACATATTTGTGTTGCAAAAATTTAAAATCTATATAGGAAATGTTAATGAAAAAATATATATCTAATGTGATTTTCATTTTTTAAAAGATAAGATAAAATTTACATTTTCATTACATAAGATAGAAATGAATTTGTGTGTATGGAAGTTTTCTTTTGATATCCATTTAATTTATTCGGTATATAACATTTGTTAGAATGATTGATTAGGATTCCATGTTAATAAAATAAAATTAAATAATCAATGTATATTTTATTTACGAGATTGTTATATTACTTAATAATTTTTTGGCTGGATTTTTTTTGTTAGATGATTTAAGAATGAAAATTTTATCTAATATGTTAAAACCGCAGTAGCTCAAATGGTAAATTCAATTTGTTGAATTTCCGGGTTCAAATCCTGGTTGCAGTAATTGATTCTTTTATTAATAATATTTTCTCCTTTCTTTTTTTTGTGGTTACATTTCCATCTTTCTTTTACTCACTACGTTTTTGTTGATAAAGTCTAAACAAATTCACATATTTGTGTTGGAAGAATTTTAAATCTATATAGAAAATGTTAATAAAAAAATATATATCTAATGTGATTTTCATTTTTTAAAAGATAAGATAAAATTTATATTTTCATTTCATAAGATAGAAATGAATTTGTATGTATCGAAGTTTGCTTTTGGTATCCATTTAATTTATTATGTATATAATATTTTGTTTGAATGATTGATTAGGATTCCATGTTAATAAAATAAAATTTAAATAATCAATGTATATTTTATTTACGAGATTGTTATATTTGCTTAATATTTTTTGGCTGGATTTTTTTTAGTATATGATTTAAGAATGAAAATTTTATCTAATATATCAAAACTGCAGTAGCTCAAATGGTAAATTCAATTTGCAGAATTTCCAGGTTCAAATCCTGGCTGCGGTAATTGATTTTTTTTATTAATAATATTTTCTCCTTTCTTTATCTTTTGTGGTTACATTTCCTTCTTTCTTTTACTCACTACGTTTTTGTTAATAAAGTCTAAACAAATTCACATATTTGTGTTGCAAGAATTTAAAATCTATATAGGAAATGTTAATGAAAAAATATATATCTAATGTGATTTTCATTTTTTAAAAGATAAGATAAAATTTATATTTTCATTTCATAAGATAGAAATGAATTTGTGTGTATGGAAGTTTTCTTTTGATATCCATTTAATTTATTCGGTATATAACATTTTGTTAGAATGATTGATTAGGATTCCATGTTAATAAAATAAAATTAAAATAATCAATGTATATTTTATTTACGAGATTGTTATATTACTTAATATTTTTTTGGCTGGATTTTTTTTGTTAGATGATTTAAGAATGAAAACTTTATCTAATATGTCAAAACCGCAGTAGCTCAAATGGTAAATTCAATTTGTTGAATTTCCGGGTTCAAATCCTGGTTGCAGTAATTGATTCTTTTATTAATAATATTTTCTCCTTTCTTTTTTTTGTGGTTACATTTCCATCTTTCTTTTACTCACTACGTTTTTGTTGATAAAGTCTAAACAAATTCACATATTTGTGTTGGAAGAATTTTAAATCTATATAGAAAATGTTAATAAAAAAATATATATCTAATGTGATTTTCATTTTTTAAAAGATAAGATAAAATTTATATTTTCATTTCATAAGATAGAAATGAATTTGTATGTATCGAAGTTTGCTTTTGGTATCCATTTAATTTATTATGTATATAATATTTTGTTTGAATGATTGATTAGGATTCCATGTTAATAAAATAAAATTTAAATAATCAATGTATATTTTATTTACGAGATTGTTATATTTGCTTAATATTTTTTGGCTGGATTTTTTTTAGTATATGATTTAAGAATGAAAATTTTATCTAATATATCAAAACCGCAGTAGCTCAAATGGTAAATTCAATTTGCAGAATTTCCAGGTTCGAATCCTGGCTGCGGTAATTGATTTTTTTTATTAATAATATTTTCTCCTTTATTTATCTTTTGTGGTTACATTTCCTTCTTTCTTTTACTCACTACGTTTTTGTTAATAAAGTCTAAACAAATTCACATATTTGTGTTGCAAGAATTTAAAATCTATATAGGAAATGTTGATGAAAAAATATATATCTAATGTGATTTTCATTTTTTAAAAGATAAGATAAAATGATTATCTTCATTTCATAAGATAGAAATGAATTTGTGTGTATGGAAGTTTTCTTTTGATATCCATTTAATTTATTCGGTATATAACATTTTGTTAGAATGATTGATTAGGATTCCATGTTAATAAAATAAAATTAAAATAATCAATGTATATTTTATTTACGAGTTTGTTATATTACTTAATATTTTTTTGGCTGGATTTTTTTTGTTAGATGGTTTAAGAATGAAAATTTTATCTAATATGTCAAAACCGCAGTAGCTTAAATGGTAAATTCAATTTGCAGAATTTCTAGGTTCGAATCCTGGCTGCAGTAATTGATTTTTTTATTAATAATATTTTCTCCTTTCTTTTTTTTTTTGTGGTTTCATTTCCATCTTTCTTTTACTCACTACGTTTTTATTGATAAAGTCTAAACAAATTCACATATTTGTGTTGGAAGAATTTTAAATCTATATAGAAAATGTTAATAAAAAAATATATATGTAATGTGATTTTCATTTTTTAAAAGATAAGATAAAATTTATATTTTCATTTCATAAGATAGAAATGAATTTGTATGTATCGAAGTTTGCTTTTGGTATCCATTTAATTTATTCTGTATATAATATTTTGTTTGAATGATTGATTAGTATTCCATGTTAATAAAATAAAATTTAAATAATCAATGTATATTTTATTTACGAGATTGTTATATTTGCTTAATATTTTTTGGCTGGATTTTTTTTAGTATATGATTTAAGAATGAAAATTTTATCTAATATATCAAAACTGCAGTAGCTCAAATGGTAAATTCAATTTGCAGAATTTCCAGGTTCAAATCCTGGCTGCGGTAATTGATTTTTTTTATTAATAATATTTTCTCCTTTCTTTATCTTTTGTGGTTACATTTCCTTCTTTCTTTTACTCACTACGTTTTTGTTAATAAAGTCTAAACAAATTCACATATTTGTGTTGCAAGAATTTAAAATCTATATAGGAAATGTTAATGAAAAAATATATATCTAATGTGATTTTCATTTTTTAAAAGATAAGATAAAATTTATATTTTCATTTCATAAGATAGAAATGAATTTGTGTGTATGGAAGTTTTCTTTTGATATCCATTTAATTTATTCGGTATATAACATTTTGTTAGAATGATTGATTAGGATTCCATGTTAATAAAATAAAATTAAAATAATCAATGTATATTTTATTTACGAGATTGTTATATTACTTAATATTTTTTTGGCTGGATTTTTTTTGTTAGATGATTTAAGAATGAAAATTTTATCTAATATGTCAAAACCGCAGTAGTTCAAATGGTAAATTCAATTTGCAGAATTTCTAGGTTCGAATCCTGGCTGCAGTAATTGATTTTTTTATTAATAATATTTTCTCCTTTCTTTTTTTTTGTGGTTACATTTCCATCTTTCTTTTACTCACTACGTTTTTATTGATAAAGTCTAAACAAATTCACATATTTGTGTTGGAAGAATTTTAAATCTATATAGAAAATGTTAATAAAAAAATATATATGTAATGTGATTTTCATTTTTTAAAAGATAAGATAAAATTTATATTTTCATTTCATAAGATAGAAATGAATTTGTATTTATCGAAGTTTGCTTTTGGTATCCATTTAATTTATTCTGTATATAACATTTTGTTTGAATGATTGATTAGGATTCCATGTTAATAAAATAAAATTTAAATAATCAATGTATATTTTATTTACGAGATTGTTATATTTGCTTAATATTTTTTGGCTGGATTTTTTTTAGTATATGATTTAAGAATGAAAATTTTATCTAATATATCAAAACCGCAGTAGCTCAAATGGTAAATTCAATTTGCAGAATTTCCAGGTTCGAATCCTGGCTGCGGTAATTGATTTTTTTTATTAATAATATTTTCTCCTTTATTTATCTTTTGTGGTTACATTTCCTTCTTTCTTTTACTCACTACGTTTTTGTTAATAAAGTCTAAACAAATTCACATATTTGTGTTGCAAGAATTTAAAATCTATATAGGAAATGTTAATGAAAAAATATATATCTAATGTGATTTTCATTTTTTAAAAGATAAGATAAAATTTATATTTTCATTTCATAAGATAGAAATGAATTTGTGTGTATGGAAGTTTTCTTTTGATATCAATTTAATTTATTCGGTATATAACATTTTGTTAGAATGATTGATTAGGATTCCATGTTAATAAAATAAAATTAAAATAATCAATGTATATTTTTTTTACGAGATTGTTATATTACTTAATATTTTTTTGGCTAGATTTTTTTTGTTAGATGATTTAAAAATGAAAATTTTATCTAATATGTCAAAACCACAGTAGCTCAAATGGTAAATTCAACTTGCAGAATTTCCGTGTTCGAATCCTGGTTGCAGTAATTGATTCTTTTATTAATAATATTGTCTCCTTTCTTTTTTTTGTGGTTACATTTCCATCTTTCTTTTACTCACTACGTTTTTGTTGATAAAGTCTAAACAAATTCACATATTTGTGTTGAAAGAATTTTAAATCTATATAGAAAATGTTAATAAAAAAATATGTATCTAATGTGATTTTCATTTTTTAAAAGATAAGATAAAATTTATATTTTCATTTCATAAGATAGAAATGAATTTGTATGTATCGAAGTTTGCTTTTGGTATCCATTTAATTTATTCTGTATATAACATTTTGTTTGAATGATTGATTAGGATTCCATGTTAATAAAATAAAATTTAAATAATCAATGTATATTTTATTTACGAGATTGTTATATTTGCTTAATATTTTTTGGCTGGATTTTTTTAGTATATGATTTAAGAATGAAAATTTTATCTAATATATCAAAACTGGAGTAGCTCAAATGGTAAATTCAATTTGCAGAATTTCCAGGTTCGAATCCTGGCTGCGGTAATTGATTTTTTTTATTAATAATATTTTCTCCTTTCTTTATCTTTTGTGGTTACATTTCCTTCTTTCTTTTACTCACTACGTTTTTGTTAATAAAGTCTAAACAAATTCACATATTTGTGTTGCAAGAATTTAAAATCTATATAGGAAATGTTAATGAAAAAATATATATCTAATGTGATTTTCATTTTTTAAAAGATAAGATAAAATTTATATTTTCATTTCATAAGATAGAAATGAATTTGTGTGTATGGAAGTTTTCTTTTGATATCCATTTAATTTATTCGGTATATAACATTTTGTTAGAATGATTGATTAGGATTCCATGTTAATAAAATAAAATTAAAATAATCAATGTATATTTTATTTACGAGATTGTTATATTACTTAATATTTTTTTGGCTGGATTTTTTTTGTTAGATGATTTAAGAATGAAAATTTTATCTAATATGTCAAAACCGCAGTAGCTCAAATGGTAAATTCAATTTGCAGAATTTCCGTGTTCGAATCCTGGTTGCAGTAATTGATTCTTTTATTAATAATATTGTCTCCTTTCTTTTTTTTGTGGTTACATTTCCATCTTTCTTTTACTCACTACGTTTTTGTTGATAAAGTCTAAACAAATTCACATATTTGTGTTGGAAGAATTTTAAATCTATATAGAAAATGTTAATAAAAAAATATGTATCTAATGTGATTTTCATTTTTTAAAATATAAGATAAAATTTATATTTTCATTTCATAAGATAGAAATGAATTTGTATGTATCGAAGTTTTCTTTTGGTATCCATTTAATTTATTCTGTATATAACATTTTGTTTGAATGATTGATTAGGATTCCATGTCAATAAAATAAAATTAAAATAATCAATGTATATTTTATTTACGAGATTGTTATATTTGCTTAATATTTTTTGGCTGGATTTTTTTTAGTATATGATTTAAGAATGAAAATTTTATCTAATATATCAAAACTGCAGTAGCTCAAATGGTAAATTCAATTTGCAGAATTTCCAGGTTTGAATCCTGGCTGCGGTAATTGATTTTTTTTATTAATAATATTTTCTCCTTTCTTTATCTTTTGTGGTTACATTTCCTTCTTTCTTTTACTCACTACGTTTTTGTTAATAAAGTCTAAACAAATTCACATATTTGTGTTGCAAGAATTTAAAATCTATATAGGAAATGTTAAAGAAAAAATATATATCTAATGTGATTTTCATTTTTTAAAAGATAAGATAAAATTTATATTTTCATTTCATAAGGTAGAAATGAATTTGTGTTTATGGAAGTTTTCTTTTGATATCCATTTAATTTATTCGGTATATATCATTTTGTTAGAATGATTGATTAGGATTCCATGTTAATAAAATAAAATTAAAATAATCAATGTATATTTTATTTACGAGATTGTTATATTACTTAATATTTTTTTGGCTGGATATTGTTTGTTAGATGATTTAAGAATGAAAATTTTATCTAATATGTCAAAACCGCAGTAGCTCAAATTGTAAATTCAATTTGTTGAATTTCCGGGTTCAAATCCTTGCTGCAGTAATTGATTTTTTTATTAATAATATTTTCTACTTTTTTTTTGTGGTTACATTTCCATCTTTCTTTTACTCACTACGTTTTTGTTGGTAAAGTCTAAACAAATTCACATATTTGTGTTGGAAGAATTTTAAATCTATATAGAAAATGTTAATGAAAAAATATATATCTAATGTGATTTTCATTTTTTAAAAGATAAGATAAAATTTATATTTTCATTTCATAAGATAGAAATGAATTTGTATGTATGGAAGTTTGCTTTTGGTATCCATTTAATTTATTCTGTATATAACATTTTGTTTGAATGATTGATTAGGATTCCATGTTAATAAAATAAAATTAAAATAATCAATGTATATTTTATTTACGAGATTGTTATATTTGCTTAATATTTTTTGGCTGGATTTTTTTTAGTTTATGATTTAAGAATGATAATTTTATCTAATATATCAAAACTGCAGTAGCTCAAATGGTAAATTCAATTTGCAGAATTTCCAGGTTCGAATCCTGGCTGCGGTAAATGATTTTTTTTATTAATAATATTTTCTCCTTTCTTTATCTTTTGTGGTTACATTTCCTTCTTTATTTTACTCACTACGTTTTTGTTAATTAAGTCTAAACAAATTCACATATTTGTGTTGCAATAATTTAAAATCTATATAGGAAATGTTAATGAAAAAATATATATCTAATGTGATTTTCATTTTTTAAAAGATAAGATAAAATTTATATTTTCATTTCATAAGATAGAAATGAATTTATGTGTATGGAAGTTTTCTTTTGATATCCATTTAATTTATTCGGTATATAACATTTTGTTAGAATGATTGATTAGGATTCTATGTTAATAAAATAAAATTAAAATAATCAATGTATATTTGATTTACGAGATTGTTATATTACTTAATATTTTTTTGGCTGGATTTTTTTTGTTAGATGATTTAAGAATGAAAATTTTATCTAATATGTCAAAACCGCAGTAGCTCAAATGGTAAATTCAATTTGTAGAATTTCCGGGTTCAAATCCTTGCTGCAGTAATTGATTTTTTTATTAATAATATTTTCTACTTTTTTTGTGTGGTTACATTTCCACTTTCTTTTACTCACTACGTTTTTGTTGGTAAAGTCTTAACAAATTCACATATTTGTGTTGGAAGAATTTTAAATCTATATAGAAAATGTTAATGAAAAAATATATATCTAATGTGATTTTCATTTTTTAAAAGATAAGATAAAATTTATATTTTCATTTCATAAGATAGAGATGAATTTGTATGTATGGAAGTTTGCTTTTGGTATCCATTTAATTTATTCTGTATATAACATTTTGTTTGAATGATTGATTAGGATTCCATGTTAATAAAATAAAATTAAAATAATCAATGTATATTTTATTTACGAGATTGTTATATTTGCTTAATATTTTTTGGCTGGATTTTTTTTAGTTTATGATTTAAGAATGATAATTTTATCTAATATATCAAAACTGCAGTAGCTCAAATGGTAAATTCAATTTGCAGAATTTCCAGGTTCGAATCCTGGCTGCGGTAATTGATTTTTTTTATTAATAATATTTTCTCCTTTCTTTTACTCACTACGTTTTTGTTAATTAAGTCTAAACAAATTCACATATTTGTGTTGCAAGAATTTAAAATCTATATAGGAAATGTTAATGAAAAAATATATATCTAATGTGATTTTCATTTTTTAAAAGATAAGATAAAATTTATATTTTCATTTCATAAGATAGAAATGAATTTATGTGTATGGAAGTTTTCTTTTGATATCCATTTAATTTATTCGGTATATAACATCTTGTTAGAATGATTGATTAGGATTCCATGTTAATAAAATAAAATTAAAATAATCAATGTATATTTTATTTACGAGATTGTTATATTACTTAATATTTTTTTGGCTGGATTTTTTTTGTTAGATGATTTAAGAATGAAAATTTTATCTAATATGTCAAAACCGCAGTAGCTCAAATGGTAAATTCAATTTGTTGAATTTCCGGGTTCGAATCCTGGTTGCAGTAATTGATTCTTTTATTAATAATATTGTCTCCTTTCTTTTTTTTGTGGTTACATTTCCATCATTCTTTTACTCACTACGTTTTTGTTGATAAAGTCTAAACAAATTCACATATTTGTGTTGGAAGAATTTTAAATCTATATAGAAAATGTTAATAAAAAAATATATATCTAATGTGATTTTCATTTTTTAAAAGATAATATAAAATTTATATTTTCATTTCATAAGATAGAAATGAATTTGTATGTATCGAAGTTTGCTTTTGGTATCCATTTAATTTATTCTGTATATAACATTTTGTTTGAATGATTGATTAGGATTCCATGTTAATAAAATAAAATAAAAATAATCAATGTATATTTTATTTACGAGATTGTTATATTTGCTTAATATTTTTTGGCTGGATTTTTTTTAGTATATGATTTAAGAATGAAAATTTTATCTAATATATCAAAACCGCAGTAGCTCAAATGGTAAATTAAATTTTCAGAATTTCCAGGTTCGAATCCTGGCTGCGGTAATTGATTTTTTTTATTAATAATATTTTCTCCTTTCTTTATCTTTTGTGGTTACATTTCCTTCTTTCTTTTACTCACTACGTTTTTGTTAATAAAGTCTAACAAATTCACATATTTGTGTTGCAAGAATTTAAAATCTATATAGGAAATGTTAATGAAAAAATATATATCTAATGTGATTTTCATTTTTTAAAAGATAAGATAAAATTTATATTTTCATTTCATAAGATAGAAATGAATTTGTGTCTATGGAAGTTTTCTTTTGATATCCATTTAATTTATTCGGTATATAACATTTTGTTAGAATGATTGATTAGGATTCCATGTTAATAAAATAAAATTAAAATAATCAATGTATATTTTATTTACGAGATTGTTATATTACTTAATATTTTTTTGGCTGGATTTTTTTGTTAGATGATTTAAGAATGAAAATTTTATCTAATATGTCAAAACGGCAGTAGCTCAAATGGTAAATTCAATTTGCAGAATTTCTAGGTTCTAATCCTGGCTGCAGTAATTGTTTTATTTATTAATAATATTTTCTCCTTTCTTTTTTTTTTGTGGTTACATTTCCATCTTTCTTTTACTCACTACGTTTATATTGATAAAGTCTAAACAAATTCACATATTTGTGTTGGAAGAATTTTAAATCTATATAGAAAATGTTAATAAAAAAATATATATCTAATGTGATTTTCATTTTTTAAAAGATAAGATAAAATTTATATTTTCATTTCATAAGATAGAAATGAATTTGTATGTATCGAAGTTTGCTTTTGGTATCCATTTAATTTATTCTGTATATAACATTTTGTTTGAATGATTGATTAGGATTCCATGTTAATAAAATAAAATTAAAATAATCAATGTATATTTTATTTACGAGATTGTTATATTTGCTTAATATTTTTTGGCTGGATTTTTTTTAGTATATGATTTAAGAATGAAAATTTTATCTAATATATCAAAACTGCAGTAGCTCAAATGGTAAATTCAATTTGCAGAATTTCCAGCTTCGAATCCTGGCTGCGGTAATTGATTTTTTTTATTAATAATATTTTCTCCTTTCTTTATCTTTTGTGGTTACATTTCCTTCTTTCTTTTACTCACTACGTTTTTGTTAATAAAGTCTAAACAAATTCACATATTTGTGTTGCAAGAATTTAAAATCTATATAGGAAATGTTAATGAAAAAATATATATCTAATGTGATTTTCATTTTTTAAAAGATAAGATAAAATTTATATTTTCATTTCATAAGATAGAAATGAATTTGTGTGTATGGAAGTTTTCTTTTGATATCCATTTAATTTATTCGGTATATAACATTTTGTTAGAATGATTGATTAGGATTCCATGTTAATAAAATAAAATTAAAATAATCAATGTATATTTTATTTACGAGATTGTTATATTACTTAATATTTTTTTGGCTGGATTTTTTTTGTTAGATGATTTAAGAATGAAAATTTTATCTAATATGTCAAAACCGCAGTAGCTCAAATGGTAAATTCAACTTGCAGAATTTCCGTGTTCGAATCCTGGTTGCAGTAATTGATTCTTTTATTAATAATATTGTCTCCTTTCTTTTTTTTGTGGTTACATTTCCATCTTTCTTTTACTCACTACGTTTTTGTTGATAAAGTCTAAACAAATTCACATATTTGTGTTGAAAGAATTTTAAATCTATATAGAAAATGTTAATAAAAAAATATGTATCTAATGTGATTTTCATTTTTTAAAAGATAAGATAAAATTTATATTTTCATTTCATAAGATAGAAATGAATTTGTATGTATCGAAGTTTGCTTTTGGTATCCATTTAATTTATTCTGTATATAACATTTTGTTTGAATGATTGATTAGGATTCCATGTTAATAAAATAAAATTAAAATAATCAATGTATATTTTATTTACGAGATTGTTATATTTGCTTAATATTTTTTGGCTGGATTTTTTTTAGTATATGATTTAAGAATGAAAATTTTATCTAATATATCAAAACTGCAGTAGCTCAAATGGTAAATTCAATTTTCAGAATTTCCAGGTTCGAATCCTGGCTGCGGTAATTGATTTTTTTTATTAATAATATTTTCTCCTTTCTTTATCTTTTGTGGTTACATTTCCTTCTTTCTTTTACTCACTACGTTTTTGTTAATAAAGTCTAAACAAATTCACATATTTGTGTTGCAAGAATTTAAAATCTATATAGGAAATGTTAATGAAAAAATATATATCTAATGTGATTTTCATTTTTTAAAAGATAAGATAAAATTTATATTTTCATTTCATAAGATAAAAATGAATTTGTGTCTATGGAAGTTTTCTTTTGATATCCATTTAATTTATTCGGTATATAACATTTTGTTAGAATGATTGATTGGGATTCCATGTTAATAAAATAAAATTAAAATAATCAATGTATATTTTATTTAAGAGATTGTTATATTACTTAATATTTTTTTTGGCTGGATTTTTTTTGTTATATGATTTAAGAATGAAAATTTTATCTAATATGTCAAAACCGCAGTAGCTCAAATGGTAAATTCAATTTGTAGAATTTCCGGGTTCAAATCCTGGCTGTAGTAATTGATTTTTTTATTAATAATATTTTCTACTTTTTTTTTTGGTTACATTTCCATCTTTCTTTTACTCACTACATTTTTGTTGGTAAAGTCTAAACAAATTCACATATTTGTGTTGGAAGAATTTTAAATCTATATAGAAAATGTTAATGAAAAAATATATATCTATTGTGATTTTCATTTTTTAAAAGATAAGATAAAATTTATATTTTCATTTCATAAGATAGAAATGAATTTGTATGTATGGAAGTTTGCTTTTGGTATCCATTTAATTTATTCGGTATATAACATTTTGTTAGAATGATTGATTAGGATTCCATGTTAATAAAATAAAATAAAAATAATCAATGTATATTTTATTTACGAGATTGTTATATTACTTAATATTTTTTTGGCTGGATTTTTTTTGTTAGATGATTTAAGAATGAAAATTTTATCTAATATGTCAAAACGGCAGTAGCTCAAATGGTAAATTCAATTTGCAGAATTTCTAGGTTCTAATCCTGGCTGCAGTAGTTGATTTTTTTATTAATAATATTTTCTCCTTTCTTTTTTTTTGTGGTTACATTTCCATCTTTCTTTTACTCACTACGTTTATATTGATAAAGTCTAAACAAATTCACATATTTGTGTTGGAAGAATTTTAAATCTATATAGAAAATGTTAATAAAAAAATATATATCTAATGTGATTTTCATTTTTTAAAAGATAAGATAAAATTTATATTTTCATTTCATAAGATAGAAATGAATTTGTATGTATCGAAGTTTGCTTTTGGTATCCATTTAATTTATTCTGTATATAACATTTTGTTTGAATGATTGATTAGGATTCCATGTTAATAAAATAAAATTAAAATAATCAATGTATATTTTATTTACGAGATTGTTATATTTGCTTAATATTCTTTGGCTGGATTTTTTTTAGTATATAATTTAAGAATGAAAATTTTATCTAATATATCAAAACTGCAGTAGCTCAAATGGTAAATTCAATTTGCAGAATTTCCAGGTTCGAATCCTGGCTGCGGTAATTGATTTTTTTTATTAATAATATTTTCTCCTTTCTTTATCTTTTGTGGTTACATTTCCTTCTTTCTTTTACTCACTACGTTTTTGTTAATAAAGTCTAAACAAATTCACATAATTGTGTTGCAAGAATTTAAAATCTATATAGGAAATGTTAATGAAAAAATATATATCTAATGTGATTTTCATTTTTTAAAAGATAAGATAAAATTTATATTTTCATTTCATAAGATAGAAATGAATTTGTGTGTATGGAAGTTTTCTTTTGATATCCATTTAATTTATTCGGTATATAACATTTTGTTAGAATGATTGATTAGGATTCCATGTTAATAAAATAAAATTAAAATAATCAATGTATATTTTATTTACGAGATTGTTATATTACTTTATATTTTTTTGGCTGGATTTTTTTTATTAGATGATTTAAGAATGAAAATTTTATCTAATATGTCAAAACTGCAGTAGCTCAAATGGTAAATTCAATTTGCAGAATTTCTAGGTTCGAATCCTGGCTGCAGTAATTGATTTTTTTATTAATAATATTTTCTCCTTTCTTTTTTTTTGTGGTTACATTTCCATCTTTCTTTTACTCACTACGTTTTTGTTGATAAAGTCTAAACAAATTCACATAATTGTGTTGGAAGAATTTTAAATCTATATAGAAAATGTTAATGAAAAAATATATATCTAATGTGATTTTCATTTTTTAAAAGATAAGATAAAATTTATATTTTCATTTCATAAGATAGAAATGAATTTGTATGTATCGAAGTTTGCTTTTGGTATCCATTTAATTTATTCTGTATATAACATTTTGTTTGAATGATTGATTAGGATTCCATGTTAATAAAATAAAATTAAAATAATCAATGTATATTTTATTTACGAGATTGTATATTTGCTTAATATTTTTTGGCTGGATTTTTTTTAGTATATGATTTAAGAATGAAAATTTTATCTAATATATCAAAACTGCAGTAGCTCAAATGGTAAATTCAATTTGCAGAATTTCCAGGTTCGAATCCTGGCTGCGGTAATTGATTTTTATTATTAATAATATTTTCTCCTTTCTTTATCTTTTGTGGTTACATTTCCTTCTTTCTTTTACTCACTACGTTTTTGTTAATAAAGTCTAAACAAACTCACATATTTGTGTTGCAAGAATTTAAAATCTATATAGGAAATGTTAATGAAAAAATATATATCTAATGTGATTTTCATTTTTTAAAAGATAAGATAAAATTTATATTTTCATTTCATAAGATAGAAATGAATTTGTGTGTATGGAAGTTTTCTTTTGATATCCATTTAATTTATTCGGTATATAACATTTTGTTAGAATGATTGATTAGGATTCCATGTTAATAAAATAAAATTATACTTAAATCAATGTATATTTTATTTACAAGATTGTTATATTACTTAATATTTTTTTGGCTGGATTTTTTTTGTTAGATGATTTAAGAATGAAAATTTTATCTAATATGTCAAAACCGCAGTAGCTTAAATGGTAAATTCAATTTGTAGAATTTCCGGGTTCAAATCCTGGTTGCAGTAATTGATTTTTTTATTAATAATATTTTCTACTTTTTTTTTGTGGTTACATTTCCATCTTTCTTTTACTCACTACGTTTTTGTTGATAAAGTCTAAACAAATTCACATATTTGTGTTGGAAGAATTTTAAATCTATATAGAAAATGTTAATGAAAAAATATATATCTATTGTGATTTTCATTTTTTAAAAGATAAGATAAAATTTATATTTTCATTTCATAAGATAGAAATGAATTTGTATGTATGGAAGTTTGCTTTTGGTATCCATTTAATTTATTCTGTATATAACATTTTGTTTGAATGATTGATTAGGATTCCATGTTAATAAAATAAAATCAAAATAATCAATGTATATTTTATTTACGAGATTGTTATATTTGCTTAATATTTTTTGGCTGGATTTTTTTTAGTATATGATTTAAGAATGAAAATTTTATCTAATTTATCAAAACCGCAGTAGCTCAAGTGATAAATTCAATTTGCAGAATTTCCAGGTTCGAATCCTGGCTGCGGTTATTGATTTTTTTTTATTAATAATATTTTCTCCTTTATTTATCTTTTGTGGTTACATTTCCTTCTTTCTTTTACTCACTACGTTTTTGTTAATAAAGTCTAAACAAATTCACATATTTGTGTTGCAAGAATTTAAAATCTATATAGGAAATGTTAATGAAAAAATATATATCTAATGTGATTTTCATTTTTTAAAAGATAAGATAAAATTTATATTTTCATTTCATAAGTAAGAAATGAATTTGTATGTATGGAAGTTTGCTTTTGGTATCCATTTAATTTATTCTGTATATAACATTTTGTTTGAATGATTGATTAGGATTCCATGTTAATAAAATAAAATAAAAATAATCAATGTATATTTTATTTACGAGATTGTTATATTTGCTTAATATTTTTTGGCTGGATTTTTTTTAGTATATGATTTAAGAATGAAAATTTTATCTAATTTATCAAAACCGCAGTAGCTCAAATGGTAAATTCAATTTGCAGAATTTCCAGGTTCGAATCCTGGCTGCGGTAATTGATTTTTTTTATTAATAATATTTTCTCCTTTCTTTATCTTTTGTGGTTACATTTCCTTCTTTCTTTTACTCACTACGTTTTTGTTAATAAAGTCTAAACAAATTCACATATTTGTGTTGCAAGAATTTAAAATCTATATAAGAAACGTTAATGAAAAAATATATATCTAATGTGATTTTCATTTTTTAAAAGATAAGATAAAATTTATATTTTCATTTCATAAGATAGAAATGAATTTGTGTGTATGGAAGTTTTCTTTTGATATCCATTTAATTTATTCGGTATATAACATTTTGTTAGAATGATTGATTAGGATTCCATGTTAATAAAATAAAATTAAAATAATCAATGTATATTTTATTTACGAGATTGTTATATTACTTTATATTTTTTTGGCTGGATTTTTTTTATTAGATGATTTAAGAATGAAAATTTTATCTAATATGTCAAAACTGCAGTAGCTCAAATGGTAAATTCAATTTGCAGAATTTCTAGGTTCGAATCCTGGCTGCAGTAATTGATTTTTTTATTAATAATATTTTCTCCTTTCTTTTTTTTTTGTGGTTACATTTCCATCTTTCTTTTACTCACTACGTTTTTGTTGATAAAGTCTAAACAAATTCACATAATTGTGTTGGAAGAATTTTAAATCTATATAGAAAATGTTAATGAAAAAATATATATCTAATGTGATTTTCATTTTTTAAAAGATAAGATAAAATTTATATTTTCATTTCATAAGATAGAAATGAATTTGTATGTATCGAAGTTTGCTTTTGGTATCCATTTAATTTATTCTGTATATAACATTTTGTTTGAATGATTGATTAGGATTCCATGTTAATAAAATAAAATTAAAATAATCAATGTATATTTTATTTACGAGATTGTTATATTTGCTTAATATTTTTTGGCTGAATTTTTTTTAGTATATGATTTAAGAATGAAAATTTTATCTAATATATCAAAACTGCAATAGCTCAAATGGTAAATTCAATTTGCAAAATTTCCAGGTTCGAATCCTGGCTGCGGTAATTGATTTTTTTTATTAATAATATTTTCTCCTTTCTTTATCTTTTGTGGTTACATTTCCTTCTTTCTTTTACTCACTACGTTTTTGTTAATAAAGTCTAAACAAATTCACATATTTGTGTTGCAAGAATTTAAAATCTATATATGAAATGTTAATGAAAAAATATATATCTAATGTGATTTTCATTTTTTAAAAGATAAGATAAAATTTATATTTTCATTTCATAAGATAGAAATGAATTTGTGTGTATGGAAGTTTTCTTTTGATATCCATTTAATTTATTCGGTATATAACATTTTGTTAGAATGATTGATTAGGATTCCATGTTAATAAAATAAAATTATACTTAAATCAATGTATATTTTATTTACGAGATTGTTATATTACTTAATATTTTTTTGGCTGGATTTTTTTTGTAAGATGATTTAAGAATGAAAATTTTATCTAATATGTCAAAACCGCAGTAGCTCAAATGGTAAATTCAATTTGTAGAATTTCCGGGTTCAAATCCTGGCTGCAGTAATTGATTTTTTTATTAATAATATTTTCTACTTTTTTTTTGTGGTTACATTTCCATCTTTCTTTTACTCACTACGTTTTTGTTGGTAAAGTCTAAACAAATTCACATATTTGTGTTGGAAGAATTTTAAATCTATATAGAAAATGTTTATAAAAAAATATATATCTATTGTGATTTTCATTTTTTAAAAGATAAGATAAAATTTATATTTTCATTTCATAAGATAGAAATGAATTTGTATGTATGGAAGTTTGCTTTTGGTATCCATTTAATTTATTCTGTATATAACATTTTGTTTGAATGATTGATTAGGATTCCATGTTAATAAAATAAAATAAAAATAATCAATGTATATTTTATTTACGAGATTGTTATATTTGCTTAATATTTTTTGGCTGGATTTTTTTTAGTATATGATTTAAGAATGAAAATTTTATCTAATATATCAAAACTGCAGTAGCTCAAATGGTAAATTCAATTTGCAGAATTTCCAGGTTCGAATCCTGGCTGCGGTAATTGATTTTTTTTATTAATAATATTTTCTCCTTTCTTTATCTTTTGTGGTTACATTTCCTTCTTTCTTTTACTCACTACGTTTTTGTTAATAAAGTCTAAACAAATTCGCATATTTGTGTTGCAAGAATTTAAAATCTATATAGGAAATGTTAATGAAAAAATATATATCTAATGTGATTTTCATTTTTTAAAAGATAAGATAAAATTTATATTTTCATTTCATAAGATAGAAATGAATTTGTGTGTATGGAAGTTTTCTTTTGATATCCATTTAATTTATCTGGTATATAACATTTTGTTAGAATGATTGATTAGGATTCCATGTTAATAAAATAAAATTAAAATAATCAATGTATATTTTATTTACGAGATTGTTATATTACTTTATATTTTTTTGGCTGGATTTTTTTTTTTAGATGATTTAAGAATGAAAATTTTATCTAATATGTCAAAACCGCAGTAGCTCAAATGGTAAATTCAATTTGCAGAATTTCTAGGTTCGAATCCTGGCTGCAGTAATTGATTTTTTTATTAATAATATTTTCTCCTTTCTTTTTTTTTGTGGTTACATTTCCATCTTTCTTTTACTCACTACGTTTTTGTTGATAAAGTCTAAACAAATTCACATATTTGTGTTGGAAGAATTTTAAATCTATATAGAAAATGTTAATGAAAAAATATATATCTATTATGATTTTCATTTTTTAAAAGATAAGATAAAATTTATATTTTCATTTCATAAGATAGAAATGAATTTGTATGTATGGAAGTTTGCTTTTGGTATCCATTTAATTTATTCTGTATATAACATTTTGTTTGAATGATTGATTAGGATTCCATGTTAATAAAATAAAATCAAAATAATCAATGTATATTTTATTTACGAGATTGTTATATTTGCTTAATATTTTTTGGCTAGATTTTTTTTAGTATATGATTTAAGAATGAAAATTTTATCTAATATATCAAAACTGCAGTAGCTCAAATGGTAAATTCAATTTGCAGAATTTCCAGGTTCAAATCCTGGCTGGGGTAATTGATTTTTTTTATTAATAATATATTCTCCTTTCTTTATCTTTTGTGGTTACATTTCCTTCTTTCTTTTACTCACTACGTTTTTGTTAATAAAGTCTAAACAAATTCACATATTTGTGTTGCAAGAATTTAAAATCTATATAGGAAATGTTAATGAAAAAATATATATCTAATGTGATTTTCATTTTTTAAAAGATAAGATAAAATTTATATTTTCATTTCATAAGATAGAAATGAATTTGTGTGTATGGAAGTTTTCTTTTGATATCCATTTAATTTATCTGGTATATAACATTTTGTTAGAATGATTGATTAGGATTCCATGTTAATAAAATAAAATTAAAATAATCAATGTATATTTTATTTACGAGATTGTTATATTACTTTATATTTTTTTGGCTGGATTTTTTTTTTAGATGATTTAAGAATGAAAATTTTATCTAATATGTCAAAACCGCAGTAGCTCAAATGGTAAATTCAATTTGCAGAATTTCTAGGTTCGAATCCTGGCTGCAGTAATTGATTTTTTTATTAATAATATTTTCTCCTTTCTTTTTTTTTGTGGTTACATTTCCATCTTTCTTTTACTCACTACGTTTTTGTTGATAAAGTCTAAACAAATTCACATATTTGTGTTAGAAGAATTTTAAATCTATATAGAAAATGTTAATGAAAAAATATATATCTATTATGATTTTCATTTTTTAAAAGATAAGATAAAATTTATATTTTCATTTCATAAGATAGAAATGAATTTGTATGTATGGAAGTTTGCTTTTGGTATCCATTTAATTTATTCTGTATATAACATTTTGTTTGAATGATTGATTAGGATTCCATGTTAATAAAATAAAATCAAAATAATCAATGTATATTTTATTTACGAGATTGTTATATTTGCTTAATATTTTTTGGCTAGATTTTTTTTAGTATATGATTTAAGAATGAAAATTTTATCTAATATATCAAAACTGCAGTAGCTCAAATGGTAAATTCAATTTGCAGAATTTCCAGGTTCAAATCCTGGCTGGGGTAATTGATTTTTTTTATTAATAATATATTCTCCTTTCTTTATCTTTTGTGGTTACATTTCCTTCTTTCTTTTACTCACTACGTTTTTGTTAATAAAGTCTAAACAAATTCACATATTTGTGTTGCAAGAATTTAAAATCTATATAGGAAATGTTAATGAAAAAATATATATCTAATGTGATTTTCATTTTTTAAAAGATAAGATAAAATTTATATTTTCATTTCATAAGATAGAAATGAATTTGTGTGTATGGAAGTTTTCTTTTGATATCCATTTAATTTATCTGGTATATAACATTTTGTTAGAATGATTGATTAGGATTCCATGTTAATAAAATAAAATTAAAATAATCAATGTATATTTTATTTACGAGATTGTTATATTACTTTATATTTTTTTGGCTGGATTTTTTTTTTAGATGATTTAAGAATGAAAATTTTATCTAATATGTCAAAACCGCAGTAGCTCAAATGGTAAATTCAATTTGCAGAATTTCTAGGTTCGAATCCTGGCTGCAGTAATTGATTTTTTTATTAATAATATTTTCTCCTTTCTTTTTTTTTGTGGTTACATTTCCATCTTTCTTTTACTCACTACGTTTTTGTTGATAAAGTCTAAACAAATTCACATATTTGTGTTAGAAGAATTTTAAATCTATATAGAAAATGTTAATGAAAAAATATATATCTATTATGATTTTCATTTTTTAAAAGATAAGATAAAATTTATATTTTCATTTCATAAGATAGAAATGAATTTGTATGTATGGAAGTTTGCTTTTGGTATCCATTTAATTTATTCTGTATATAACATTTTGTTTGAATGATTGATTAGGATTCCATGTTAATAAAATAAAATCAAAATAATCAATGTATATTTTATTTACGAGATTGTTATATTTGCTTAATATTTTTTGGCTAGATTTTTTTTAGTATATGATTTAAGAATGAAAATTTTATCTAATATATCAAAACTGCAGTAGCTCAAATGGTAAATTCAATTTGCAGAATTTCCAGGTTCAAATCCTGGCTGGGGTAATTGATTTTTTTTATTAATAATATATTCTCCTTTCTTTATCTTTTGTGGTTACATTTCCTTCTTTCTTTTACTCACTACGTTTTTGTTAATAAAGTCTAAACAAATTCACATATTTGTGTTGCAAGAATTTAAAATCTATATAGGAAATGTTAATGAAAAAATATATATCTAATGTGATTTTCATTTTTTAAAAGATAAGATAAAATTTATATTTTCATTTCATAAGATAGAAATGAATTTGTGTGTATGGAAGTTTTCTTTTGATATCCATTTAATTTATCTGGTATATAACATTTTGTTAGAATGATTGATTAGGATTCCATGTTAATAAAATAAAATTAAAATAATCAATGTATATTTTATTTACGAGATTGTTATATTACTTTATATTTTTTTGGCTGGATTTTTTTTTTTAGATGATTTAAGAATGAAAATTTTATCTAATATGTCAAAACCGCAGTAGCTCAAATGGTAAATTCAATTTGCAGAATTTCTAGGTTCGAATCCTGGCTGCAGTAATTGATTTTTTTATTAATAATATTTTCTCCTTTCTTTTTTTTTGTGGTTACATTTCCATCTTTCTTTTACTCACTACGTTTTTGTTGATAAAGTCTAAACAAATTCACATATTTGTGTTGGAAGAATTTTAAATCTATATAGAAAATGTTAATGAAAAAATATATATCTATTATGATTTTCATTTTTTAAAAGATAAGATAAAATTTATATTTTCATTTCATAAGATAGAAATGAATTTGTATGTATGGAAGTTTGCTTTTGGTATCCATTTAATTTATTCTGTATATAACATTTTGTTTGAATGATTGATTAGGATTCCATGTTAATAAAATAAAATCAAAATAATCAATGTATATTTTATTTACGAGATTGTTATATTTGCTTAATATTTTTTGGCTAGATTTTTTTTAGTATATGATTTAAGAATGAAAATTTTATCTAATATATCAAAACTGCAGTAGCTCAAATGGTAAATTCAATTTGCAGAATTTCCAGGTTCAAATCCTGGCTGGGGTAATTGATTTTTTTTATTAATAATATATTCTCCTTTCTTTATCTTTTGTGGTTACATTTCCTTCTTTCTTTTACTCACTACGTTTTTGTTAATAAAGTCTAAACAAATTCACATATTTGTGTTGCAAGAATTTAAAATCTATATAGGAAATGTTAATGAAAAAATATATATCTAATGTGATTTTCATTTTTTAAAAGATAAGATAAAATTTATATTTTCATTTCATAAGATAGAAATGAATTTGTGTGTATGGAAGTTTTCTTTTGATATCCATTTAATTTATCTGGTATATAACATTTTGTTAGAATGATTGATTAGGATTCCATGTTAATAAAATAAAATTAAAATAATCAATGTATATTTTATTTACGAGATTGTTATATTACTTTATATTTTTTTGGCTGGATTTTTTTTTTTAGATGATTTAAGAATGAAAATTTTATCTAATATGTCAAAACCGCAGTAGCTCAAATGGTAAATTCAATTTGCAGAATTTCTAGGTTCGAATCCTGGCTGCAGTAATTGATTTTTTTATTAATAATATTTTCTCCTTTCTTTTTTTTTGTGGTTACATTTCCATCTTTCTTTTACTCACTACGTTTTTGTTGATAAAGTCTAAAAAAATTCACATATTTGTGTTAGAAGAATTTTAAATCTATATAGAAAATGTTAATGAAAAAATATATATCTATTATGATTTTCATTTTTTAAAAGATAAGATAAAATTTATATTTTCATTTCATAAGATAGAAATGAATTTGTATGTATGGAAGTTTGCTTTTGGTATCCATTTAATTTATTCTGTATATAACATTTTGTTTGAATGATTGATTAGGATTCCATGTTAATAAAATAAAATCAAAATAATCAATGTATATTTTATTTACGAGATTGTTATATTTGCTTAATATTTTTTGGCTAGATTTTTTTTAGTATATGATTTAAGAATGAAAATTTTATCTAATATATCAAAACTGCAGTAGCTCAAATGGTAAATTCAATTTGCAGAATTTCCAGGTTCAAATCCTGGCTGGGGTAATTGATTTTTTTTATTAATAATATATTCTCCTTTCTTTATCTTTTGTGGTTACATTTCCTTCTTTCTTTTACTCACTACGTTTTTGTTAATAAAGTCTAAACAAATTCACATATTTGTGTTGCAAGAATTTAAAATCTATATAGGAAATGTTAATGAAAAAATATATATCTAATGTGATTTTCATTTTTTAAAAGATAAGATAAAATTTATATTTTCATTTCATAAGATAGAAATGAATTTGTGTGTATGGAAGTTTTCTTTTGATATCCATTTAATTTATCCGGTATATAACATTTTGTTAGAATGATTGATTAGGATTCCATGTTAATAAAATAAAATTAAAATAATCAATGTATATTTTATTTACCAGATTGTTATATTACTTTATATTTTTTTGGCTGGATTTTTTTTGTTAGATGATTTAAGAATGAAAATTTTATCTAATATGTCAAAACCGCAGTAGCTCAAATGGTAAATTCAATTTGCAGAATTTCTAGGTTCGAATCCTGGCTGCAGTAATTGATTTTTTTATTAATAATATTTTCTCCTTTCTTTTTTTTTTTGTGGTTACATTTCCATCTTTCTTTTACTCACTACGTTTTTGTTGATAAAGTCTAAACAAATTCACATATTTGTGTTGGAAGAATTTTAAATCTATATAGAAAATGTTAATGAAAAAATATATATCTAATGTGATTTTCATTTTTTAAAAGATAAGATAAAATTTATATTTTCATTTCATAAGATAGAAATGAATTTGTGTGTATGGAAGTTTTCTTTTGATATCCATTTAATTTATTCGGTATATAACATTTTGTTAGAATGATTGATTAGGATTCCATGTTAATAAAATAAAATTATACTTAAATCAATGTATATTTTATTTACGAGATTGTTATATTACTTAATATTTTTTTGGCTGGATTTTTTTTGTTAGATGATTTAAGAATGAAAATTTTATCTAATATGTCAAAACCGCAGTAGCTCAAATGGTAAATTCAATTTGTAGAATTTCCGGGTTCAAATCCTGGCTGCAGTAATTGATTTTTTTATTAATAATATTTTCTACTTTTTTTATCTTTTGTGGTTACATTTCCTTCTTTCTTTTACTCACTACGTTTTTGTTAATAAAGTCTAAACAAATTCACATATATGTGTTGCAAGAATTTAAAATCTATATAGGAAATGTTAATGAAAAAATATATATCTAATGTGATTTTCATTTTTTAAAAGATAAGATAAAATTTATATTTTCATTTCATAAGATAGAAATGAATTTGTGTGTATGGAAGTTTTCTTTTGATATCCATTTAATTTATTCGGTATATAACATTTTGTTAGAATGATTGATTAGGATTCCATGTTAATAAAATAAAATTATACTTAAATCAATGTATATTTTATTTACGAGATTGTTATATTACTTAATATTTTTTTGGCTGGATTTTTTTTGTAAGATGATTTAAGAATGAAAATTTTATCTAATATGTCAAAACCGCAGTAGCTCAAATGGTAAATTCAATTTGTAGAATTTCCGGGTTCAAATCCTGGCTGCAGTAATTGATTTTTTTATTAATATTATTTTCTACTTTTTTTTTGTGGTTACATTTCCATCTTTCTTTTACTCACTACGTTTTTGTTGGTAAAGTCTAAACAAATTCACATATTTGTGTTGGAAGAATTTTAAATCTATATAGAAAATGTTTATAAAAAAATATATATCTATTGTGATTTTCATTTTTTAAAAGATAAGATAAAATTTATATTTTCATTTCATAAGATAGAAATGAATTTGTATGTATGGAAGTTTGCTTTTGGTATCCATTTAATTTATTCTGTATATAACATTTTGTTTGAATGATTGATTAGGATTCCATGTTAATAAAATAAAATAAAAATAATCAATGTATATTTTATTTACGAGATTGTTATATTTGCTTAATATTTTTTGGCTGGATTTTTTTTAGTATATGATTTAAGAATGAAAATTTTATCTAATATATCAAAATTGCAGTAGCTCAAATGGTAAATTCAATTTGCAGAATTTCCAGGTTCGAATCCTGGCTGCGGTAATTGATTTTTTTTATTAATAATATTTTCTCCTTTCTTTATCTTTTGTGGTTACATTTCCTTCTTTCTTTTACTCACTACGTTTTTGTTAATAAAGTCTAAACAAATTCGCATATTTGTGTTGCAAGAATTTAAAATCTATATAGGAAATGTTAATGAAAAAATATATATCTAATGTGATTTTCATTTTTTAAAAGATAAGATAAAATTTATATTTTCATTTCATAAGATAGAAATGAATTTGTGTGTATGGAAGTTTTCTTTTGATATCCATTTAATTTATCTGGTATATAACATTTTGTTAGAATGATTGATTAGGATTCCATGTTAATAAAATAAAATTAAAATAATCAATGTATATTTTATTTACGAGATTGTTATATTACTTTATATTTTTTTGGCTGGATTTTTTTTTTTAGATGATTTAAGAATGAAAATTTTATCTAATATGTCAAAACCGCAGTAGCTCAAATGGTAAATTCAATTTGCAGAATTTCTAGGTTCGAATCCTGGCTGCAGTAATTGATTTTTTTATTAATAATATTTTCTCCTTTTTTTTTTTTGTGGTTACATTTCCATCTTTCTTTTACTCACTACGTTTTTGTTGATAAAGTCTAAACAAATTCACATATTTGTGTTGGAAGAATTTTAAATCTATATAGAAAATGTTAATGAAAAAATATATATCTAATGTGATTTTCATTTTTTAAAAGATAAGATAAAATTTATATTTTCATTTCATAAGATAGAAATGAATTTGTGTGTATGGAAGTTTTCTTTTGATATCCATTTAATTTATTCGGTATATAACATTTTGTTAGAATGATTGATTAGGATTCCATGTTAATAAAATAAAATTATACTTAAATCAATGTATATTTTATTTACGAGATTGTTATATTACTTAATATTTTTTTGGCTGGATTTTTTTTGTTAGATGATTTAAGAATGAAAATTTTATCTAATATGTCAAAACCGCAGTAGCTCAAATGGTAAATTCAATTTGTAGAATTTCCGGGTTCAAATCCTGGCTGCAGTAATTGATTTTTTTATTAATAATATTTTCTACTTTTTTTATCTTTTGTGGTTACATTTCCTTCTTTCTTTTACTCACTACGTTTTTGTTAATAAAGTCTAAACAAATTCACATATATGTGTTGCAAGAATTTAAAATCTATATAGGAAATGTTAATGAAAAAATATATATCTAATGTGATTTTCATTTTTTAAAAGATAAGATAAAATTTATATTTTCATTTCATAAGATAGAAATGAATTTGTGTGTATGGAAGTTTTCTTTTGATATCCATTTAATTTATTCGGTATATAACATTTTGTTAGAATGATTGATTAGGATTCCATGTTAATAAAATAAAATTATACTTAAATCAATGTATATTTTATTTACGAGATTGTTATATTACTTAAAATTTTTTTGGCTGGATTTTTTTTGTTAGATGATTTAAGAATGAAAATTTTATCTAATATGTCAAAACCGCAGTAGCTCAAATGGTAAATTCAATTTGTAGAATTTCCGGGTTCAAATCCTGGCTGCAATAATTGATTTTTTTATTAATAATATTTTCTACTTTTTTTTTGTGGTTACATTTCCATCTTTCTTTTACTCACTACGTTTTTGTTGATAAAGTCTAAACAAATTCACATATTTGTGTTGGAAGAATTTTAAATCTATATAGAAAATGTTAATGAAAAAATATATATCTATTGTGATTTTCATTTTTTAAAAGATAAGATAAAATTTATATTTTCATTTCATAAGATAGAAATGAATTTGTATGTATGGAAGTTTGCTTTTGGTATCCATTTAATTTATTCTGTATATAACATTTTGTTTGAATGATTGATTAGGATTCCATGTTAATAAAATAAAATCAAAATAATCAATGTATATTTTATTTACGAGATTGTTATATTTGCTTAATATTTTTTGGCTGGATTTTTTTTAGTATATGATTTAAGAATGAAAATTTTATCTAATTTATCAAAACCGCAGTAGCTCAAATGATAAATTCAATTTGCAGAATTTCCAGGTTCGAATCCTGGCTGCGGTAATTGATTTTTTTTATTAATAATATTTTCTCCTTTCTTTATCTTTTGTGGTTACATTTCCTTCTTTCTTTTACTCACTATGTTTTTGTTAATGAAGTCTAAACAAATTCACATATTTGTGTTGGAAGAATTTAAAATCTATATAGGAAATGTTAATGAAAAAATATATATGTAATGTGATTTTCATTTTTTAAAAGATAAGATAAAATTTATATTTTCATTTCATAAGATAGAAATGAATTTGTATGTATGGAAGTGTGCTTTTGGTATCCATTTAATTTATTCGTATATAACATTTGTTGGAAATCCACCAATACTTTATGATGAATTTAGACCACCACTGATGATTAGTTATGACAAATAAATAAAAAGAACAATGGAGATATTTCTGTAGAATTTCTATTCTGCCCACAAACTGTGGAATCTTTATTAATTCACTTTGCAACTGCAAAATACTGTGAATGACTTGATTACAAAATAGGGGTTACTCCCTCTATTTATAGATTTAGGTTAGCTTGCTCCCTAAGCTAACCCAAGCCCATAATATCTCTTTACTAAATCAAATCTAATCTAGATTTAAATTCAAATCTATTTAAATCTAAAACTAAATCAAATCTAATTTTGACACATATGAATTACAATTTAACACACCACCTAATTCATTGTGTCTAAACTGTCTATGTTCATCATGGCCCTTAGCTTTCTGAATACTTCGACTTGCACTCCCTTCGTCATGATGTCTGCAATCTGATTCTCATTTCTGCAGTGTTCCAAATTCATCTTCCCTTCTGCTACCTGCTCTCGAAGATAATGAAATATCATTTCAATGTGCTTACTTCGACCATGTGCTTGGATTCTTCGCCAGATTGATAGCTGACATGTTGTCTATCTTCATGGTAATTGCTCCATGATTTTTCCCTGTTATCTCTTCGACCAAGTTCACCATCCAGGTTGCTTGACATGCACAAAGAGAAGCAGCTATGTATTCTGCTTCGCATGATGATGATGCCACTACTGGTTCTTTTCTCAAATTCTAAGCAATTATTGCACCACCTAGCATAAACACATATCCTGCTGTTGACTTTCGATCTTCAGCATCACTACACCAACTCGAATCAGTGTATCCCACTAACTTTCATTCTTTTCCTTTATCAACTGCAGGAAACAAAATGCCATAATCGAAAGTTCCTTTGAGATACCTTAGTATCCTCTTCACAGTTTCTAGATGTGATACCTTTGGCTTCTGCATGAATCTACTTACCATACCTACACTGTATGCTAAGTCAGGCCTTGTATGACAAAGGTATCTCAATGATCCAATAAGTCTTCTGTATTGGGTTGGATCAACATCATTTTCATCTGCATCTTTCGACAGTTGCAGTCTTGGTTCTGCAGGTGTCGAAGTTGTGTTGCATTCTTCCATCTCAAACCTCTTGAGAATTTCTCCTGCATATCTTCTTTGATGCATCATCAAACCTCTACTGCTCTTGTAGAATTCGATACCAAGGAAATATGAAATCTCACCCAAATCAGACATTTCGAATTCCTTGCTAAGATCAACTTTGAAGTCTTCGATCTCACTCTTGCAGCTACCTGTTATCAACAAATCATCTACATAGAGACATAGTATAAGCAATTTACTCTTGCTTCTTCTTACAAATACTCCATGTTCAGTTATGCACTTCTCAAATTCCTTCTCCCTTAGAAAACTATCAATTTTCTTATTCCAAGCCCTTGGAGCTTGTTTCAAACCATACAGGGCTTTATGTAGCCTGTACACCTTTCTTTCTTTGTCATGTTTCACAAACCCAACTGGTTGTTTAACATAGACTTCTTCATCTAAGGGTCCATTTAGGAATGCACACTTCACGTCCATCTGACATATGTGCCAACTGTTGATTTCTACTAGACCAACAACTAGCCTGATTGTTTCGATCCTAGCAACAGGTGCAAAAACTTCGTCGAAATCTATTCCTTCTTTCTGTAGAAATCCTTTCGCCACAAGTCTTGCTTTGTGTCGAGTTACTTCACCTTACGAATTTGTCTTCACTTTGTATACCCACTTGACATCAATTGCCTTCTTGCCTTGAGGCAATTCGACAAGTGACCAAGTGTTGTTGTCTTCGATAGACTTTACTTCTTCGTTCATTGCTTTCACCCACTTTGAATCCTTTAATGCTTCAGCTGCATTAACAGGTTCGACATCTGCATAGAAAGCATAATGTACCAGCTCACCTTCATCATCTATCACATCATCTGATGTAATCACACAATCTTGCAATCTTTCAGGCATGCGTCTTGTTCTTTGAGGTATGCTTGTACTGGGTATATCTGCTGGCTCCTCTTATCAAACTTCTCTTTTGACTTGAGTTTCTGGCTCTTCGAATAAGATTCCCACTGAATCTTTCTTGACATTTGCAGTCCAATCCCATTTTTTGAACTCATTTATGATCACGTCCCTGCTGATCACAATCTTCTTGTTCTCTGGATCGAACAACTTGTAGCCTCCTGTCGAATGATATCCAACTAGGATCATTTGACTTGATTTGTTATCAAGTTTCTTTCTCAACTGATCTGGCACATGTCTATGTGCAATAGATCCAAATATTTTCAGATGACTTAAGCTAGGCTTCACACCAGACCAACATTCTTCTGGAGTAATTCCTTCTAGCTTCTTTGTATGACATCTGTTCAAAATATAAGTTGCAGTCGAAACAGCTTCACCCCAGAACTCTTTAGGTAAATTCTTGCCTTACAACATACTTCTCACCATATTCATGATGGTTCAATTTTTCCTTTCTGCAATTCCATTTTGCTGTGGAGTATAGGGTGGCACCACCTCATGCACAATCCCTTCTTTTTCACATAATCTGTCGAAGTATTTCGACACATATTCTCCTCCACCATCAGTTCTCAAAACTTTGAGTTTTCGTCCACTTTGTCTTTCGACCATAGACTTAAACCTGGTGAATACATCGAACACTTCACTTTTCTTCTTGATCAGGTAAGTCCATAGCTTTCGACTGAAATCATATATGAATGTAACAAAGTATTTGTTACCTCCCATTGAATCCACCTGAATTGGTCCACATACATCAGAGTATATGATTTCGAGACTAGCCTTCGATCTGCTTCCTGCATCCTTGCTGAAGCTATTCTTGTGTTGATTCGCCTGCACACATTCTTCACATACTTCGTTTGGAATATCAATTTCAGGCAATCCTGAAACCATATTTCTTCTCTTCAAATCTCTGATGTCTCTAAAGTTGAGATGACCAAGTCTATAATGCCATATCCATTCATCTCTGCTAGCTGCAGTCGCAAGGCACTTGTGCTCCATCACATTTAGTTCAATCTTGAAGGTTCGATTCTGAGACATAGGAGCCTTCAAGATTACTTTCCCATTTGTATCAACGACTCTCATAAACTTGTCTTCGATTGATACTTTATAATTCTTTTCGACCAACTGCCCTATACTGAGCAAATTGCTCTTCATGCCTGGTATGTACAATCCATTCGAAATTACTGACTTCTTGCCAGCTTTCCTCATGATCATAACATCACCAATACCTTCAGCTGCTAGTGTGTTGTCATTTGCAAATTTTACCATATTCTTCGTTGAGGGTTTTATATTGACGAACCAGTCTTTCCTTCCAGACATATGTGATGAACATCCTGAATCCAAGTACCATTGGTCCTTGAATCTGTCTTCATCTCTTGTTGTGACCATCAGCATCATCTCTTATTCTTCTTCATGTTTTGCAAGCTTTGCATCAGTTTCTTGATTCTTTCGTTTTTTTGGACAATCACTTGAATAGTGACCATACTTCTGACAATTGTAACATTGAATGTGACTCTTATCAGGTTTTCGACCACCACCTCTTCCTCTGATTGCAGCACCACCTCTTTGGTTGCCGTGGTGTGGTCTTCTTTGATTCGACACGTCTCCTTCGATTTGGTTTCCTCTACCATTCGATTTGTTGTAGCCACCTCTGCTTCTGTCGAAATACATTCCTTTGCCTTTGGTCTCTTTTGCTGAATGTGCTTGCAAGGCCACATCACTCTTCGATTTTCCTGCAGCTCTTTCATTCATTCTTTGTTCATGAGATTCGAGCGTCCCTTGAAGCTCTTCCTTTGTCAATTTCGACAAGTCTTTCCCCTCTTCGATCGCCACCACTATGTGGTCGAACTTAGGAGCTAAGGATCTTAGGATCTTCGAAACAACAGCTCTTGTTGTTAATGTTTCTCCACATGTCTTGATTTGATTCACTAGTTTTGTAACTCTAGTGAAGAAATCAGATATGTTTTCACTGTCTTCCATCTGAAGCAGTTCATAGGTCCTTTTGTGAGTTTGTAACCTCACTACTTTCACCTTCTCAGCGCCTCCAAAAGATTTCTCCAGGATCTCCCAAGCTTCTTTTGCAGATTCTGAATCACTAATCTTTTCAAAGTTGTCTGGGCTGACACATTGATGAATTATAAACAATGCTTTATAACTCTGTTTCTCAGATTCTGTGTATTTCTTCTTTTCTTCTTCTGAAGCGTTTTCGCCAAGCGCTTCGACTCCATCTTTTACAAGGTCCCAAAGGCCTTGACACCTTAATAGGACTTTCATCTTCTTGCACCAATTCTCATAGTTGTCAACTTTCAAAATTGGCAGCGTTGCTGGATAGTTTGCATTCCCATAACTTGTCATCGTGAATTCTTCAATCGTTCTTGATTGACACTTCCCTTGAATCGTAACACAAGCTCTTGATACCAGATGTTGGAAATCCACCAATACTTTATGATGAATTTCGACCACCACTGATGATTAGTTATGACAAACAAATAAAAAGAACAATGGAGATATTTCTGCAGAATTTCTATTCTGCCCACAAACTGTGGAATCTTTATTAATTCACTTTGCAACTGCAAAATACTATGAATGACTTAATTACAAAATATGGGTTACTCCCTCTATTTATAGATTTAGGTTAGCTTGCTCCCTAAGATAAACCCAAGCCCATAATATCTCTTTACTAAATCAAATCTAATCTAGATTTAAATTCAAATCTATTTAAATCTAAAACTAAATCAAATCTAATTTTGACACATATGAATTACAATTTAACATCATTTTGTTAGAATGATCGATTAGGATTCCATGTTAATAAAATAAAATTAAAATAATCAATGTATATTTTATTTACGAGATTGTTATATTTACTTAATATTTTTTTGGATGGATTTTTTTTGGTATATGATTTAAGAATGAAAATTAAATATAATATATCAAAATCGCAGTAGCTCAAATGGTAAATTCAATTTATAGAATTTCTGGGTTCGAATCCTGGCTGTGGTAATTGATTTTTTTTATTAATAATATTTTCTCCTTTTTTTGTGGTTACATTTCCTCCTTTCTTTTACTCACTACGTTTTTGTTAATAAAGTCTAAACAAATTCACATATTTGTGTTGGAAGAATTTAAAATCTATATAGGAAATGTTAATGAAAAAATATATATGTAATGTGATTTTCGTTTTTTAAAAGATAAGATAAAATTTATATTTTCATTTCATAAGATAGAAATGAATTTGTATGTATGGAAGTTTGCTTTTGGTATCCATTTAATTTATTCGTATATAACATTTTGTTAGAATGATTGATTAGGATTCCATGTTAATAAAATAAAATTAAAATAATCAATGTATATTTTATTTACGAGATTGTTATATTTACATAATATTTTTTTGGCTGGATTTTTTTTGGTATATGATTTAAGAATGAAAATTATACATAATATATCAAAACCGCAGTAGCTCAAATGGTAAATTCAATTTATAGAATTTCCGGGTTCGAATCCTGGCTGTGGTAATTGATTTTTTTCTGCAGTAGCTCAAATGTTAATGAAAAAATATATATCTAATGTGATTTTTGTTTTTTAAAAGATAAGATAAAATTTATATTTTCATTTCATAAGATAGAAATGAATTTGTATGTATGTAAATTTGCTTTTGGTATCCATTAAATTTATTCGTATATAACATTTTGTTAGAATAATTGATTAGGATTCCATGTTAAAATCTATATAGAAAATGTTAATGAAAAAATATATATCTAATGTGATTTTCATTTTTTAAAAGATAAGATAAAATTTATATTTTCATTTCATAAGATAGAAATGAATTTGTATGTATGGAAGTTTACTTTTGGTATCCATTTAATTTATTCGTATATAACATTTTGTTAGAATGATTGATTAGGATTCCATGTTAATAAAATAAAATTAAAATAATCAATGTATATTTTATTTACGAGATTGTTATATTTACTTAATATTTTTTTGGATGGATTTTTTTTGGCATATGATTTAAGAATGAAAATTATATATAATATATCAAAACCGTAGTAGCTCAAATGGTAAATTCAATTTATAGAATTTCCGGGTTCGAATCCTGGCTGTGGTAATTAGTTTTTTTTATTAATAATATTTTCTCCTTTTTTTTTATGGTTACATTTCCTCCTTTCTTTTACTCACTACGTTTTTATTAATAAAGTCTAAACAAATTCACATATTTGTGTTGGAAGAATTTAAAATCTATATAGAAAATGTTAATGAAAAAATATATATCTAATGTGATTTTCATTTTATAAAAGATAAGATAAAATTTATATTTTCATTTCATAAGATAGAAATGAATTTGTATGTATGGAAGTTTGCTTTTGGTATACATTTAATTTATTCGTATATAACATTTTGTTAGAATGATTGATTAGGATTCCATGTTAATAAAATAAAATTAAAATAATCAATGTATATTTTATTTACGAGATTGTTACATTTACTTAATATTTTTTTGGATAGATTTTTTTTGGTATATGATTTAACAATGAAAATTATATATAATATATCAAAACCGCAGTAACTCAAATGGTAAATTCAATTTATAGAATTTCTGGGTTCGAATCCTGGCTGTGGTAATTGATTTTTTTTATTAATAATATTTTCTCCTTTTTTTTGTGGTTACATTTCCTCCTTTCTTTTACTCACTACGTTTTTGTTAATAAAGTCTAAACAAATTCACATATTTGTGTTGGAAGAATTTAAAATCTATATAGAAAATGTTAATGAAAAAATATATATGTAATGTGATTTTCGTTTTTTAAAAGATAAGATAAAATTTATATTTTCATTTCATAAGATAGAAATGAATTTGTATGTATGGAAGTTTGCTTTTGGTATCCATTTAATTTATTCGTATATAACATTTTGTTAGAATGATTGATTAGGATTCCATGTTAATAAAATAAAATTAAAATAATCAATGTATATTTTATTTACGAGATTGTTATATTTACATAATATTTTTTTGGCTGGATTTTTTTTGGTATATGATTTAAGAATGAAAATTATATATAATATATCAAAACCGCAGTAGCTCAAATGGTAAATTCAATTTATAGAATTTCCGGGTTCGAATCCTGGCTGTGGTAATTGATTTTTTTCCGCAGTAGCTCAAATGTTAATGAAAGAATATATATCTAATGTGATTTATGTTTTTTAAAAGTTAAGATAAAATTTATATTTTCATTTCATAAGATAGAAATGAATTTGTATGTATGGAAGTTTGCTTTTGGTATCCATTTAATTTATTCGTATAACATTTTGTTAGAATGATTGATTAGGATTCCATGTTAATAATATTTTCTCCTTTTTTTTTGTGGTTACATTTCCTCCTTTCTTTTACTCACTATGTTTTTGTTAATAAAGTCTAAACAAATTCACATATTTGTGTTGGAAGAATTTAAAATCTATATAGAAAATGTTAATGAAAAAATATATATCTCATGTGATATTCATTTTTTAAAAGATAAGATAAAATTTATATTTTCATTTCATAAGATAGAAATGAATTTGTATGTATGGAAGTTTGCTTTTGGTATCCATTTAATTTATTCGTATATAACATTTTGTTAGAATGATTGATTAGGATTCCATGTTAATAAAATAAAATTAAAATAATCAATGTATATTTTATTTACGAGATTGTTATATTTACTTAATATTTTTTTGGATGGATTTTTTTTGGTATTTGATTTAAGAATGAAAATTATATATAATATATTAAAACCGCAGTAGCTCAAATGGTAAATTCAATTTATAGAATTTCCGGGTTCGAATCCTGGCTGTGGTAATTGATTTTTTTTATTAATAATATTTTCTCTTTTTTTTTTGTAGTTACATTTCCTCCTTTCTTTTACTCACTACGTTTTTGTTAATAAAGTCTAAACAAATTCACATATTTGTGTTGGAAGAATTTCAAATCTATATAGGAAATGTTAAATGAAAAAATATATATCTAATGTGATTTTCATTTTTTAAAAGATAAGATAAAATTTATATTTTCATTTCATAAGATAGAAATGAATTTGTGTCTATGGAAGTTTTCTTTTGATATCCATTTAATTTATTCGGTATATAACATTTTGTTAGAATGATTGATTAGGATTCCATGTTAATAAAATAAAATTAAAATAATCAATGTATATTTTATTTACGAGATTGTTATATTACTTAATATTTTTTTGGCTTGAATTTTTTTTGTTAGATGATTTAAGAATGAAAATTTTATCTAATATGTCAAAACCGCAGTAGCTCAAATGGTAAATTCAATTTGCAGAATTTTCGGGTTCGAATCCTGACTTCGATATATGATTTTTTATATTAATAATATTTTCCTCCTTTCTTTTTTTTTCTGGTTACATTTCCTCCTTTCTTTAACTCACTACGTTTTTGTTAATAAAGTATAAACAAATTCACATATTTGTGTTGGAAGAATTTAAAATCTATATAGAAAATGTTAATGAAAAAATATATATCTAATGTGATTTTCATTTTTTAAAAGATAAGATAAAATTTATATTTTCAATTCATAAGATAGAAATGAATTTGTATGTATGGAAGTTTGCTTTTGGTATCCATTTAATTTATTCGTATATAACATTTTGTTAGAATGATTGATTAGGATTCCATGTTAATAAAATAAAATTAAAATAATCAATGTATATTTTATTTACGAGATTGTTATATTTACTTAATATTTTTTGGATGGATTTTTTTTGGTATATGATTTAACAATGAATATTATATATAATATATCAAAACTGCAGTAGCTCAAATGGTAAATTCAATTTATAGAATTTCTGGGTTCGAATCCTGGCTGTGGTAATTGATTTTTTTTATTAATAATATTTTCTCCTTTTTTTTTGTGGTTACATTTCCTCCTTTCTTTTACTCACTACGTTTTTGTTAATAAAGTCTAAACAAATTCACATATTTGCGTTGGAAGAATTTAAAATCTATATAGGAAATGTTAATGAAAAAATATATATGTAATGTGATTTTCGTTTTTTAAAAGATAAGATAAAATTTATATTTTCATTTCATAAGATAGAAATGAATTTGTATGTATGGAAGTTTACTTTTGGTATCCATTTAATTTATTCGTATATAACATTTTGTTAGAATGATTGATTAGGATTCCATGTTAATAAAATAAAATTAAAATAATCAATGTATATTTTATTTACGAGATTGTTATATTTACATAATATTTTTTTGGCTGGATTTTTTTTGGTATATGATTTAAGAATGAAAATTATATATAATATATCAAAACCGCAGTAGCTCAAATGGTAAATTCAATTTATAGAATTTCCGGGTTCGAATCCTGGCTATGGTAATTGATTTTTTTCCGCAGTAGCTCAAATGTTAATGAAAAAATATATATATCTAATGTGATTTTTGTTTTTTAAAAGATAAGATAAAATTTATATTTTCATTTCATAAGATAGAAATGAATTTGTATGTATGTAAATTTGCTTTTGGTATCCATTAAATTTATTCGTATATAACATTTTGTTAGAATAATTGATTAGGATTCCATGTTAAAATCTATATAGAAAATGTTAATGAAAAAATATATATCTAATGTGATTTTCATTTTTTAAAAGATAAGATAAAATTTATATTTTCATTTCATAAGATAGAAATGAATTTGTATGTATGGAAGTTTACTTTTGGTATCCATTTAATTTATTCGTATATAACATTTTGTTAGAATGATTGATTAGGATTCCATGTTAATAAAATAAAATTAAAATAATCAATGTATATTTTATTTACGAGATTGTTATATTTACTTAATATTTTTTTGGATGGATTTTTTTTGGTATATGATTTAAGAATGAAAATTATATATAATATATCAAAACCGTAGTAGCTCAAATGGTAAATTCAATTTATAGAATTTCCGGGTTCGAATCCTGGCTGTGGTAATTAGTTTTTTTTATTAATAATATTTTCTCCTTTTTTTTTATGGTTACATTTCCTCCTTTCTTTTACTCACTACGTTTTTATTAATAAAGTCTAAACAAATTCACATATTTGTGTTGGAAGAATTTAAAATCTATATAGAAAATGTTAATGAAAAAATATATATCTAATATGATTTTCATTTTATAAAAGATAAGATAAAATTTATATTTTCATTTCATAAGATAGAAATGAATTTGTATGTATGGAAGTTTGCTTTTGGTATACATTTAATTTATTCGTATATAACATTTTGTTAGAATGATTGATTAGGATTCCATGTTAATAAAATAAAATAAAAATAATCAATGTATATTTTATTTACGAGATTGTTATATTTACTTAATATTTTTTTGGATAGATTTTTTTTGGTATATGATTTAACAATGAAAATTATATATAATATATCAAAACCGCAGTAACTCAAATGGTAAATTCAATTTATAGAATTTCTGGGTTCGAATCCTGGCTGTGGTAATTGATTTTTTTTATTAATAATATTTTCTCCTTTTTTTTTGTGGTTACATTTCCTCCTTTCTTTTACTCACTACGTTTTTGTTAATAAAGTCTAAACAAATTCACATATTTGTGTTGGAAGAATTTAAAATCTATATAGAAAATGTTAATGAAAAAATATATATGTAATGTGATTTTCGTTTTTTAAAAGATAAGATAAAATTTATATTTTCATTTCATAAGATAGAAATGAATTTGTATGTATGGAAGTTTGCTTTTGGTATCCATTTAATTTATTCGTATATAACATTTTGTTAGAATGATTGATTAGGATTCCATGTTAATAAAATAAAATTAAAATAATCAATGTATATTTTATTTACGAGATTGTTATATTTACATAATATTTTTTTGGCTGGATTTTTTTTGGTATATGATTTAAGAATGAAAATTATATATAATATATCAAAACCGCAGTAGCTCAAATGGTAAATTCAATTTATAGAATTTCCGGGTTCGAATCCTGGCTGTGGTAATTGATTTTTTTCCGCAGTAGCTCAAATGTTAATGAAAGAATATATATCTAATGTGATTTATGTTTTTTAAAAGTTAAGATAAAATTTATATTTTCATTTCATAAGATAGAAATGAATTTGTATGTATGGAAGTTTGCTTTTGGTATCCATTTAATTTATTCGTATAACATTTTGTTAGAATGATTGATTAGGATTCCATGTTAATAATATTTTCTCCTTTTTTTTTGTGGTTACATTTCCTCCTTTCTTTTACTCACTATGTTTTTGTTAATAAAGTCTAAACAAATTCACATATTTGTGTTGGAAGAATTTAAAATCTATATAGAAAATGTTAATGAAAAAATATATATCTCATGTGATATTCATTTTTTAAAAGATAAGATAAAATTTATATTTTCATTTCATAAGATAGAAATGAATTTGTATGTATGGAAGTTTGCTTTTGGTATCCATTTAATTTATTCGTATATAACATTTTGTTAGAATGATTGATTAGGATTCCATGTTAATAAAATAAAATTAAAATAATCAATGTATATTTTATTTACGAGATTGTTATATTTACTTAATATTTTTTTGGATGGATTTTTTTTGGTATTTGATTTAAGAATGAAAATTATATATAATATATTAAAACCGCAGTAGCTCAAATGGTAAATTCAATTTATAGAATTTCCGGGTTCGAATCCTGGCTGTGGTAATTGATTTTTTTTATTAATAATATTTTCTCTTTTTTTTTTGTAGTTACATTTCCTCCTTTCTTTTACTCACTACGTTTTTGTTAATAAAGTCTAAACAAATTCACATATTTGTGTTGGAAGAATTTCAAATCTATATAGGAAATGTTAAATGAAAAAATATATATCTAATGTGATTTTCATTTTTTAAAAGATAAGATAAAATTTATATTTTCATTTCATAAGATAGAAATGAATTTGTGTCTATGGAAGTTTTCTTTTGATATCCATTTAATTTATTCGGTATATAACATTTTGTTAGAATGATTGATTAGGATTCCATGTTAATAAAATAAAATTAAAATAATCAATGTATATTTTATTTACGAGATTGTTATATTACTTAATATTTTTTTGGCTTGAATTTTTTTTTGTTAGATGATTTAAGAATGAAAATTTTATCTAATATGTCAAAACCGCAGTAGCTCAAATGGTAAATTCAATTTGCAGAATTTTCGGGTTCGAATCCTGACTTCGATATATGATTTTTTATATTAATAATATTTTCCTCCTTTCTTTTTTTTTCTGGTTACATTTCCTCCTTTCTTTAACTCACTACGTTTTTGTTAATAAAGTATAAACAAATTCACATATTTGTGTTGGAAGAATTTAAAATCTATATAGAAAATGTTAATGAAAAAATATATATCTAATGTGATTTTCATTTTTTAAAAGATAAGATAAAATTTATATTTTCAATTCATAAGATAGAAATGAATTTGTATGTATGGAAGTTTGCTTTTGGTATCCATTTAATTTATTCGTATATAACATTTTGTTAGAATGATTGATTAGGATTCCATGTTAATAAAATAAAATTAAAATAATCAATGTATATTTTATTTACGAGATTGTTATATTTACTTAATATTTTTTGGATGGATTTTTTTTGGTATATGATTTAACAATGAATATTATATATAATATATCAAAACTGCAGTAGCTCAAATGGTAAATTCAATTTATAGAATTTCTGGGTTCGAATCCTGGCTGTGGTAATTGATTTTTTTTATTAATAATATTTTCTCCTTTTTTTTTGTGGTTACATTTCCTCCTTTCTTTTACTCACTACGTTTTTGTTAATAAAGTCTAAACAAATTCACATATTTGCGTTGGAAGAATTTAAAATCTATATAGGAAATGTTAATGAAAAAATATATATGTAATGTGATTTTCGTTTTTTAAAAGATAAGATAAAATTTATATTTTCATTTCATAAGATAGAAATGAATTTGTATGTATGGAAGTTTACTTTTGGTATCCATTTAATTTATTCGTATATAACATTTTGTTAGAATGATTGATTAGGATTCCATGTTAATAAAATAAAATTAAAATAATCAATGTATATTTTATTTACGAGATTGTTATATTTACATAATATTTTTTTGGCTGGATTTTTTTTGGTATATGATTTAAGAATGAAAATTATATATAATATATCAAAACCGCAGTAGCTCAAATGGTAAATTCAATTTATAGAATTTCCGGGTTCGAATCCTGGCTATGGTAATTGATTTTTTTCCGCAGTAGCTCAAATGTTAATGAAAAAATATATATATCTAATGTGATTTTTGTTTTTTAAAAGATAAGATAAAATTTATATTTTCATTTCATAAGATAGAAATGAATTTGTATGTATGGAAATTTGCTTTTGGTATCCATTTAATTTATTCGTATATAACATTTTGTTAGAATGATTGATTAGGATTCCATTTTAATAATATTTTCTCCTTTTTTTTATTTGTGGTTACATTTCCTCCTTTCTTTTACTCACTACGTTTTTGTTAATAAAGTCTAAACAAATTCACATATTTGTGTTGGAAGAATTTAAAATCTATATAGAAAATGTTAATGAAAAAATATATATCTAATGTGATTTTCATTTTTTAAAAGATAAGATAAAATTTATATTTTCATTTCATAAGATAGAAATGAATTTGTATGTATGGAAGTTTGCTTTTGGTATCCATTTAATTTATTCGTATATAACATTTTGTTAGAATGATTGATTAGGATTCCATGTTAATAAAATAAAATTAAAATAATCAATGTATATTTTATTTACGAGATTGTTATATTTACTTAATATTTTTTTGGATGGATTTTTTTTGGTATATGATTTAAGAATGAATATTATATATAATATATCAAAACCGCAGTAGCTCAAATGGTAAATTCAATTTATAGAATTTCTAGGTTTGAATCCTGGCTGTGGTAATTGATTTTTTTTATTAATAATATTTTCTCCTTTTTTTTTTGTGGTTACATTTCCTCCTTTCTTTTACTCACTACGTTTTTGTTAATAAAGTCTAAACAAATTCACATATTTGTGTTGGAAGAATTTAAAATCTATATAGGAAATGTTAATGAAAAAATATATATGTAATGTGATTTTCGTTTTTTAAAAGATAAGATAAAATTTATATTTTCATTTCATAAGATAGAAATGAATTTGTATGTATGGAAGTTTGCTTTTGGTATCCATTTAATTTATTCATATATAACATTTTGTTAGAATGATTGATTAGGATTCCATGTTAATAAAATAAAATTAAAATAATCAATGTATATTTTATTTACGAGATTGTTATATTTACATAATATTTTTTTGGCTGGATTTTTTTTGGTATATGATTTAAGAATGAAAATTATATATAATATATCAAAACCGCAGTAGCTCAAATGGTAAATTCAATTTATAGAATTTCCGGGTTCGAATCCTGGCTGTGGTAATTGATTTTTTTCCGCAGTAGCTCAAATGTTAATGAAAAAATATATATCTAATGTGATTTTTGTTTTTTAAAAGATAAGATAAAATTTATATTTTCATTTCATAAGATAGAAATGAATTTGTATGTATGGAAATTTGCTTTTGGTATCCATTTAATTTATTCGTATATAACATTTTGTTAGAATGATTGATTAGGATTCCATTTTAATAATATTTTCTTCTTTTTTTTATTTGTGGTTACATTTCCTCCTTTCTTTTACTCACTACGTTTTTGTTAATAAAGTCTAAACAAATTCACATATTTGTGTTGGAAGAATTTAAAATCTATATAGAAAATGTTAATGAAAAAATATATATCTAATGTGATTTTCATTTTTTAAGAGATAAGATAAAATTTATATTTTCATTTCATAAGATAGAAATGAATTTGTATGTATGGAAGTTTGCTTTTGGTATCCATTTAAATTATTCGTATATAACATTTTGTTAGAATGATTGATAAGGATTCCATGTTAATAAAATAAAATAAAAATAATCAATGTATATTTTATTTACTAGATTGTTATATTTACTTAATATTTTTTTGGATGGATTTTTTTTGGTATATGATTTAAGAATGCAAATTATATATATTATATCAAAACTGCAGTAGCTCAAATGTTAAATTCAATTTATAGAATTTCCGAGTTCGAATCCTGGCTGTGGTAATTGATTTTTTTTATTAATAATATTTTCTCCTTTTTTTTTGTGGTTACATTTCCTCCTTTCTTTTACTCACTACGTTTTTGTTAATAAAGTCTAAACAAATTCACATATTTGTGTTGGAAGAATTTCAAATCTATATAGGAAATGTTAAATGAAAAAATATATATCTAATGTGATTTTCATTTTTTAAAAGATAAGATAAAATTTATATTTTCATTTCATAAGATAGAAATGAATTTGTGTGTATGGAAGTTTTCTTTTGATATCCATTTAATTTATTCGGTATATAACATTTTGTTAGAATGATTGATTAGAATTCCATGTTAATAAAATAAAATTAAAATAATCAATGTATATTTTATTTACGAGATTGTTATATTACTTAATATTTTTTTGGCTGGATTTTTTTTTTGTTAGATGATTTAAGAATGAAAATTTTATCTAATATGTCAAAACCGCAGTAGCTCAAATGGTAAATTCAATTTGCAGAATTTTCTGGTTCGAATCCTGACTGCGATATATGATTTTTTTTATTAATAATATTTTTCTCCTTTTTTTTTTGTGGTTACATTTCCTCCTTTCTTTTACTCACTACGTTTTTGTTAATAAAGTCTAAACAAATTCACATATTTGTGTTGGAAGAATTAAAATCTATATAGAAAATGTTAATGAAAAAATATATATCTAATGTGATTTTCATTTTATAAAAGATAAGATAAAATTTATATTTTCATTTCATAAGATAGAAATGAATTTGTATGTATGGAAGTTTGCTTTTGGTATCCATTTAATTTATTCGTATATAACATTTTGTTAGAATGATTGATTAGGATTCCATGTTAATAAAATAAAATTAAAATAATCAATGTATATTTTATTTACGAGATTGTTATATTTACTTAATATTTTTTTGGATGGATTTTTTTTGGTATATGATTTAAGAATGAAAATTATATATAATATATCAAAACCACAGTAGCTCAAATGGTAAATTCATCTTATAGAATTTCCGGGTTCGAATCCTGGCTGTGGTAATTGATTTTTTTTATTAATAATATTTTCTCCTTTTTTTTTGTGGTTACATTTCCTCCTTTCTTTTACTCACTACGTTTTTGTTAATAAAGTCTAACCAAATTCACATATTTGTGTTGGAAGAATTTAAAATCAATATAGGAAATGTTAATGAAAAAATATATATGTAATGTGATTTTCGTTTTTTAAAATATAAGATAAAATTTATATTTTCATTTCATAAGATAGAAATGAATTTGTGTGTATGGAAGTTTTCTTTTGATATCCATTTAATTTATTCGGTATATAACATTTTGTTAGAATGATTGATTAGGATTCCATGTTAATAAAATAAAATTAAAATAATCAATGTATATTTTATTTACGAGATTGTTATATTACTTAATATTTTTTTGGCTGGATTTTTTTTTTGTTAGATGATTTAAGAATGAAAATTTTATCTAATATGTCAAAACCGCAGTAGCTCAAATGGTAAATTCAATTTGCAGAATTTTCGGGTTCGAATCCTGACTGCGATATATGATTTTTTTTATTAATAATATTTTTCTCCTTTTTTTTTTTGTGGTTACCTTTCCTCCTTTCTTTTACTCGCTACGTTTTTGTTAATAAAGTCTAAACAAATTGACATATTTGTGTTGGAAGAATTTAAAATCTATATAGAAAATGTTAATGAAAAAATATATATCTAATGTGATTTTCATTTTATAAAAGATAAGATAAAATTTATATTTTCATTTCATAAGATAGAAATGAATTTGTATGTATGGAAGTTTGCTTTTGGTATCCATTTAATTTATTCGTATATAACATTTTGTTAGAATGATTGATTAGGATTCCATGTTAATAAAATAAAATTAAAATAATCAATGTATATTTTATTTACGAGATTGTTATATTTACATAATATTTTTTTGGATGGAGTTTTTTTGGTATATGATTTAAGAATGAAAATTATATATAATATATCAAAACCACAGTAGCTCAAATGGTAAATTCAACTTATAGAATTTCCGTGTTCGAATCCTGGCTGTGGTAATTGATTTTTTTTATTAATAATATTTTCTCCTTTTTTTTTATTTGTGGTTACATTTCCTCCTTTCTTTTACTCACTACGTTTTTGTTAATAAAGTCTAAACAAATTGACATATTTGTGTTGGAAGAATTTAAAATCTATATAGAAAATGTTAATGAAAAAATATATATCTAATGTGATTTTCATTTTATAAAAGATAAGATTAAATTTATATTTTCATTTCATAAGATAGAAATGAATTTGTATGTATGGAAGTTTGCTTTTGGTATCCATTTAATTTATTCGTATATAACATTTTGTTAGAATGATTGATTAGGATTCCATGTTAATAAAATAAAATTAAAATAATCAATGTATATTTTATTTACAAGATTGTTATATTTACTTAATATTTTTTTGGATGGATTTTTTTTGGTATATGATTTAAGAATGAAAATTATATATAATATATCAAAACCGCAGTAGCTCAAATGGTAAATTCAACTTATAGAATTTCTGGGTTCGAATCCTGGCTGTGGTAATTGATTTTTTTTATTAATAATATTTTCTCCTTTTTTTTTGTGGTTACATTTCCTCATTTCTTTTACTCACTACGTTTTTGTTAATAAAGTCTAAACAAATTCACATATTTGCGTTGGAAGAATTTAAAATCTATATAGGAAATGTTAATGAAAAAATATATATGTAATGTGATTTTCGTATTTTAAAAGATAAGATAAAATTTATATTTTCATTTCATAAGATAGAAATGAATTTGTATGTATGGAAGTTTGCTTTTGGTATCCATTTAATTTATTCGTATATAACATTTTGTTAGAATGATTGATTAGGATTCCATGTTAATAAAATAAAATTAAAATAATCAATGTATATTTTATTTACGAGATTGTTATATTTACATAATATTTTTTTGGCTGGATTTTTTTTGGTATATGATTTAAGAATGAAAATTATATATAATATATCAAAACCGCAGTAGCTCAAATGGTAAATTCAATTTATAGAATTTCCGGGTTCGAATCCTGCCTGTGGTAATTGATTTTTTTCCGCAGTAGCTCAAATGTTAATGAAAAAATATATATCTAATGTGATTTTTGTTTTTTAAAAGATAAGATAAAATTTATATTTTCATTTCATAAGATAGAAATGAATTTGTATGTATGGAAATTTGCTTTTGGTATCCATTTAATTTATTCGTATATAACATTTTGTTAGAATGATTGATTAGGATTCCATTTTAATAATATTTTCTCCTTTTTTTTATTTGTGGTTACATTTCCTCCTTTCTTTTACTCACTACGTTTTTGTTAATAAAGTCTAAACAAATTCACATATTTGTGTTGGAAGAATTTAAAATCTATATAGAAAATGTTAATGAAAAAATATATATCTAATGTGATTTTCATTTTTTAAAAGATAAGATAAAATTTATATTTTCATTTCATAAGATAGAAATGAATTTGTATGTATGGAAGTTTGCTTTTGGTATCTATTTAATTTATTCGTATATAACATTTTGTTAGAATGATTGATTAGGATTCCATGTTAATAAAATAAAATTAAAATAATCAATGTATATTTTATTTACGAGATTGTTATATTTACTTAATATTTTTTTGGATATATTTTTTTTGGTATATGATTTAAGAATGAATATTATATATAATATATCAAAACCGCAGTAGCTCAAATGGTAAATTCAATTTATAGAATTTCTAGGTTCGAATCCTGGCTGTGGTAATTGATTTTTTTTATTAATAATATTTTCTCCTTTTTTTTTTGTGGTTACATTTCCTCCTTTCTTTTACTCACTACGTTTTTGTTAATAAAGTCTAAACAAATTCACATATTTGTGTTGGAAGAATTTAAAATCTATATAGGAAATGTTAATGAAAAAATATATATGTAATGTGATTTTCGTTTTTTAAAAGATAAGATAAAATTTATATTTTCATTTCATAAGATAGAAATGAATTTGTATGTATGGAAGTTTGCTTTTGGTATCCATTTAATTTATTCATATATAACATTTTGTTAGAATGATTGATTAGGATTCCATGTTAATAAAATAAAATTAAAATAATCAATGTATATTTTATTTACGAGATTGTTATATTTACATAATATTTTTTTGGCTGGATTTTTTTTGGTATATGATTTATATATAATATATCAAAACCGCAGTAGCTCAAATGGTAAATTCAATTTATAGAATTTCCGGGTTCGAATCCTGGCTGTGGTAATTGATTTTTTTCCGCAGTAGCTCAAATGTTAATGAAAAAATATATATCTAATGTGATTTTTGTTTTTTAAAAGATAAGATAAAATTTATATTTTCATTTCATAAGATAGAAATGAATTTGTATGTATGGAAATTTGCTTTTGGTATCCATTTAATTTATTCGTATATAACATTTTGTTAGAATGATTGATTAGGATTCCATTTTAATAATATTTTCTCCTTTTTTTTATTTGTGGTTACATTTCCTCCTTTCTTTTACTCACTACGTTTTTGTTAATAAAGTCTAAACAAATTCACATATTTGTGTTGGAAGAATTTAAAATCTATATAGAAAATGTTAATGAAAAAATATATATCTAATGTGATTTTCATTTTTTAAAAGATAAGATAAAATTTATATTTTCATTTCATAAGATAGAAATGAATTTGTATGTATGGAAGTTTGCTTTTGGTATCCATTTAATTTATTCGTATATAACATTTTGTTAGAATGATTGATTAGGATTCCATGTTAATAAAATAAAATTAAAATAATCAATGTATATTTTATTTACGAGATTGTTATATTTACTTAATATTTTTTTGGATGTATTTTTTTTGGTATATGATTTAAGAATGAATATTATATATAATATATCAAAACCGCAGTAGCTCAAATGGTAAATTCAATTTATAGAATTTCTAGGTTCGAATCCTGGCTGTGGTAATTGATTTTTTTTATTAATAATATTTTCTCCTTTTTTTTTTGTGGTTACATTTCCTCCTTTCTTTTACTCACTACGTTTTTGTTAATAAAGTCTAAACAAATTCACATATTTGTGTTGGAAGAATTTAAAATCTATATAGGAAATGTTAATGAAAAAATATATATGTAATGTGATTTTCGTTTTTTAAAAGATAAGATAAAATTTATATTTTCATTTCATAAGATAGAAATGAATTTGTATGTATGGAAGTTTGCTTTTGGTATCCATTTAATTTATTCATATATAACATTTTGTTAGAATGATTGATTAGGATTCCATGTTAATAAAATAAAATTAAAATAATCAATGTATATTTTATTTACGAGATTGTTATATTTACATAATATTTTTTTGGCTGGATTTTTTTTGGTATATGATTTATATATAATATATCAAAACCGCAGTAGCTCAAATGGTAAATTCAATTTATAGAATTTCCGGGTTCGAATCCTGGCTGTGGTAATTGATTTTTTTCCGCAGTAGCTCAAATGTTAATGAAAAAATATATATCTAATGTGATTTTTGTTTTTTAAAAGATAAGATAAAATTTATATTTTCATTTCATAAGATAGAAATGAATTTGTATGTATGGAAATTTGCTTTTGGTATCCATTTAATTTATTCGTATATAACATTTTGTTAGAATGATTGATTAGGATTCCATTTTAATAATATTTTCTCCTTTTTTTTATTTGTGGTTACATTTCCTCCTTTCTTTTACTCACTACGTTTTTGTTAATAAAGTCTAAACAAATTCACATATTTGTGTTGGAAGAATTTAAAATCTATATAGAAAATGTTAATGAAAAAATATATATCTAATGTGATTTTCATTTTTTAAAAGATAAGATAAAATTTATATTTTCATTTCATAAGATAGAAATGAATTTGTATGTATGGAAGTTTGCTTTTGGTATCCATTTAATTTATTCGTATATAACATTTTGTTAGAATGATTGATTAGGATTCCATGTTAATAAAATAAAATTAAAATAATCAATGTATATTTTATTTACGAGATTGTTATATTTACTTAATATTTTTTTGGATGTATTTTTTTTGGTATATGATTTAAGAATGAATATTATATATAATATATCAAAACCGCAGTAGCTCAAATGGTAAATTCAATTTATAGAATTTCTAGGTTCGAATCCTGGCTGTGGTAATTGATTTTTTTTATTAATAATATTTTCTCCTTTTTTTTTTGTGGTTACATTTCCTCCTTTCTTTTACTCACTACGTTTTTGTTAATAAAGTCTAAACAAATTCACATATTTGTGTTGGAAGAATTTAAAATCTATATAGGAAATGTTAATGAAAAAATATATATGTAATGTGATTTTCGTTTTTTAAAAGATAAGATAAAATTTATATTTTCATTTCATAAGATAGAAATGAATTTGTATGTATGGAAGTTTGCTTTTGGTATCCATTTAATTTATTCATATATAACATTTTGTTAGAATGATTGATTAGGATTCCATGTTAATAAAATAAAATTAAAATAATCAATGTATATTTTATTTACGAGATTGTTATATTTACATAATATTTTTTTGGCTGGATTTTTTTTGGTATATGATTTATATATAATATATCAAAACCGCAGTAGCTCAAATGGTAAATTCAATTTATAGAATTTCCGGGTTCGAATCCTGGCTGTGGTAATTGATTTTTTTCCGCAGTAGCTCAAATGTTAATGAAAAAATATATATCTAATGTGATTTTTGTTTTTTAAAAGATAAGATAAAATTTATATTTTCATTTCATAAGATAGAAATGAATTTGTATGTATGGAAATTTGCTTTTGGTATCCATTTAATTTATTCGTATATAACATTTTGTTAGAATGATTGATTAGGATTCCATTTTAATAATATTTTCTCCTTTTTTTTATTTGTGGTTACATTTCCTCCTTTCTTTTACTCACTACGTTTTTGTTAATAAAGTCTAAACAAATTCACATATTTGTGTTGGAAGAATTTAAAATCTATATAGAAAATGTTAATGAAAAAATATATATCTAATGTGATTTTCATTTTTTAAAAGATAAGATAAAATTTATATTTTCATTTCATAAGATAGAAATGAATTTGTATGTATGGAAGTTTGCTTTTGGTATCCATTTAATTTATTCGTATATAACATTTTGTTAGAATGATTGATTAGGATTCCATGTTAATAAAATAAAATTAAAATAATCAATGTATATTTTATTTACGAGATTGTTATATTTACTTAATATTTTTTTGGATGTATTTTTTTTGGTATATGATTTAAGAATGAATATTATATATAATATATCAAAACCGCAGTAGCTCAAATGGTAAATTCAATTTATAGAATTTCTAGGTTCGAATCCTGGCTGTGGTAATTGATTTTTTTTATTAATAATATTTTCTCCTTTTTTTTTTGTGGTTACATTTCCTCCTTTCTTTTACTCACTACGTTTTTGTTAATAAAGTCTAAACAAATTCACATATTTGTGTTGGAAGAATTTAAAATCTATATAGGAAATGTTAATGAAAAAATATATATGTAATGTGATTTTCGTTTTTTAAAAGATAAGATAAAATTTATATTTTCATTTCATAAGATAGAAATGAATTTGTATGTATGGAAGTTTGCTTTTGGTATCCATTTAATTTATTCATATATAACATTTTGTTAGAATGATTGATTAGGATTCCATGTTAATAAAATAAAATTAAAATAATCAATGTATATTTTATTTACGAGATTGTTATATTTACATAATATTTTTTTGGCTGGATTTTTTTTGGTATATGATTTATATATAATATATCAAAACCGCAGTAGCTCAAATGGTAAATTCAATTTATAGAATTTCCGGGTTCGAATCCTGGCTGTGGTAATTGATTTTTTTCCGCAGTAGCTCAAATGTTAATGAAAAAATATATATCTAATGTGATTTTTGTTTTTTAAAAGATAAGATAAAATTTATATTTTCATTTCATAAGATAGAAATGAATTTGTATGTATGGAAATTTGCTTTTGGTATCCATTTAATTTATTCGTATATAACATTTTGTTAGAATGATTGATTAGGATTCCATTTTAATAATATTTTCTCCTTTTTTTTATTTGTGGTTACATTTCCTCCTTTCTTTTACTCACTACGTTTTTGTTAATAAAGTCTAAACAAATTCACATATTTGTGTTGGAAGAATTTAAAATCTATATAGAAAATGTTAATGAAAAAATATATATCTAATGTGATTTTCATTTTTTAAGAGATAAGATAAAATTTATATTTTCATTTCATAAGATAGAAATGAATTTGTATGTATGGAAGTTTGCTTTTGGTATCCATTTAAATTATTCGTATATAACATTTTGTTAGAATGATTGATAAGGATTCCATGTTAATAAAATAAAATTAAAATAATCAATGTATATTTTATTTACGAGATTGTTATATTTACTTAATATTTTTTTGGATGGATTTTTTTTGGTATATGATTTAAGAATGCAAATTATATATAATATATCAAAACTGCAGTAGCTCAAATGTTAAATTCAATTTATAGAATTTCCGAGTTCGAATCCTGGCTGTGGTAATTGATTTTTTTTATTAATAATATTTTCTCCTTTTTTTTTGTGGTTACATTTCCTCCTTTCTTTTACTCACTACGTTTTTGTTAATAAAGTCTAACCAAATTCACATATTTGTGTTGGAAGAATTTAAAATCAATATAGGAAATGTTAATGAAAAAATATATATGTAATGTGATTTTCGTTTTTTAAAATATAAGATAAAATTTATATTTTCATTTCATAAGATAGAAATGAATTTGTGTGTATGGAAGTTTTCTTTTGATATCCATTTAATTTATTCGGTATATAACATTTTGTTAGAATGATTGATTAGGATTCCATGTTAATAAAATAAAATTAAAATAATCAATGTATATTTTATTTACGAGATTGTTATATTTACATAATATTTTTTTGGCTGGATTTTTTTTGGTATATGATTTAAGAATGAAAATTATATATAATATATCAAAACCGCAGTAGCTCAAATGGTAAATTCAATTTATAGAATTTCCGGGTTCGAATCCTGCCTGTGGTAATTGATTTTTTTCCGCAGTAGCTCAAATGTTAATGAAAAAATATATATCTAATGTGATTTTTGTTTTTTAAAAGATAAGATAAAATTTATATTTTCATTTCATAAGATAGAAATGAATTTGTATGTATGGAAATTTGCTTTTGGTATCCATTTAATTTATTCGTATATAACATTTTGTTAGAATGATTGATTAGGATTCCATTTTAATAATATTTTCTCCTTTTTTTTATTTGTGGTTACATTTCCTCCTTTCTTTTACTCACTACGTTTTTGTTAATAAAGTCTAAACAAATTCACATATTTGTGTTGGAAGAATTTAAAATCTATATAGAAAATGTTAATGAAAAAATATATATCTAATGTGATTTTCATTTTTTAAAAGATAAGATAAAATTTATATTTTCATTTCATAAGATAGAAATGAATTTGTATGTATCGAAGTTTGCTTTTGGTATCCATTTAATTTATTCGTATATAACATTTTGTTAGAATGATTGATTAGGATTCCATGTTAATAAAATAAAATTAAAATAATCAATGTATATTTTATTTACGAGATTGTTATATTTACTTAATATTTTTTTGGATGGATTTTTTTTGGTATATGATTTAAGAATGAATATTATATATAATATATCAAAACCGCAGTAGCTCAAATGGTAAATTCAATTTATAGAATTTCTAGGTTTGAATCCTGGCTGTGGTAATTGATTTTTTTTATTAATAATATTTTCTCCTTTTTTTATTTGTGGTTACATTTCCTCCTTTCTTTTACTCACTACGTTTTTGTTAATAAAGTCTAAACAAATTCACATATTTGTGTTGGAAGAATTTAAAATCTATATAGAAAATGTTAATGAAAAAATATATATCTAATGTGATTTTCATTTTTTAAAATATAAGATAAAATTTATATTTTCATTTCATAAGATAGAAATGAATTTGTGTGTATGGAAGTTTTCTTTTGATATCCATTTAATTTATTCGGTATATAACATTTTGTTAGAATGATTGATTAGGATTCCATGTTAATAAAATAAAATTAAAATAATCAATGTATATTTTATTTACGAGATTGTTATATTACTTAATATTTTTTTGGCTGGATTTTTTTTTTGTTAGATGATTTAAGAATGAAAATTTTATCTAATATGTCAAAACCGCAGTAGCTCAAATGGTAAATTCAATTTGCAGAATTTTCGGGTTCGAATCCTGACTGCGATATATGATTTTTTTTATTAATAATATTTTTCTCCTTTTTTTTTTTGTGGTTACCTTTCCTCCTTTCTTTTACTCACTACGTTTTTGTTAATAAAGTCTAAACAAATTGACATATTTGTGTTGGAAGAATTTAAAATCTATATAGAAAATGTTAATGAAAAAATATATATCTAATGTGATTTTCATTTTATAAAAGATAAGATAAAATTTATATTTTCATTTCATAAGATAGAAATGAATTTGTATGTATGGAAGTTTGCTTTTGGTATCCATTTAATTTATTCGTATATAACATTTTGTTAGAATGATTGATTAGGATTCCATGTTAATAAAATAAAATTAAAATAATCAATGTATATTTTATTTACAAGATTGTTATATTTACTTAATATTTTTTTGGATGGATTTTTTTTGGTATATGATTTAAGAATGAAAATTATATATAATATATCAAAACCGCAGTAGCTCAAATGGTAAATTCAACTTATAGAATTTCTGGGTTCGAATCCTGGCTGTGGTAATTGATTTTTTTTATTAATAATATTTTCTCCTTTTTTTTTTGTGGTTACATTTCCTCATTTCTTTTACTCACTACGTTTTTGTTAATAAAGTCTAAACAAATTCACATATTTGTGTTGGAAGAATTTAAAATCAATATAGGAAATGTTAATGAAAAAATATATATGTAATGTGATTTTCGTATTTTAAAAGATAAGATCAAATTTATATTTTCATTTCATAAGATAGAAATGAATTTGTGTGTATGGAAGTTTTCTTTTGATATCCATTTAATTTATTCGGTATATAACATTTTGTTAGAATGATTGATTAGGATTCCATGTTAATAAAATAAAATTAAAATAATCATTGTATATTTTATTTTCGAGATTGTTATATTGCTTAATATTTTTTTGGCTGGATTTTTTTTTTGTTAGATGATTTGAGAATGAAAATTTTATCTAATATGTCAAAACCGCAGTAGCTCAAATGGTAAATTCAACTTATAGAATTTCCGGGTTCGAATCCTGACTGCGATATATGATTTTTTTTATTAATAATATTTTTCTCCTTTCTTTTTTTTTGTGGTTACATTTCCTCCTTTCTTTTACTCACTACTTTTTTGTTAATAAAGTCTAAACAAATTCACATATTTGTGTTGGAAGAATTTAAAATCTATATAGAAAATGTTAATGAAAAAATATATATCTAATGTGATTTTCATTTTATAAAAGATAAGATAAAATTTATATTTTCATTTCATAAGATAGAAATGAATTTGTATGTATGGAAGTTTGCTTTTGGTATCCATTTAATTTATTCGTATATAACATTTTGTTAGAATGATTGATTAGGATTCCATGTTAATAAAATAAAATAAAAATAATCAATGTATATTTTATTTACGAGATTCTTATATTTACTTAATATTTTTTTGGATGGATTTTTTTTGGTATATGATTTAAGAATGAAAATTATATATAATATATCAAAACCACAGTAGCTCAAATGGTAAATTCAACTTATAGAATTTCCGGGTTCGAATCCTGGCTGTGGTAATTGATTTTTTTTATTAATAATATTTTCTCCTTTTTTTTTGTGGTTACATTTCCTCCTTTCTTTTACTCACTACGTTTTTGTTAATAAAGTCTAAACAAATGCACATATTTGTGTTGGAAAATTTAAAATCTATATAGAAAATGTTAATGAAAAAATATATATCTAATGTGATTTTCATTTTATAAAAGATAAGATAAAATTTATATTTTCATTTCATAAGATAGAAATGAATTTGTATGTATGGAAGTTTGCTTTTGGTATCCATTTAATTTATTCGTATATAACATTTTGTTAGAATGATTGATTAGGATTCCATGTTAATAAAATAAAATAAAAATAATCAATGTATATTTTATTTACGAGATTGTTATATTTACTTAATATTTTTTTGGATGGATTTTTTTTGGTATATGATTTAAGAATGAAAATTATATATAATATATCAAAACCACAGTAGCTCAAATGGTAAATTCAACTTATAGAATTTCCAGGTTCGAATCCTGGCTGTGGTAATTGATTTTTTTTATTAATAATATTTTCTCCTTTTTTTTTTGTGGTTACATTTCCTCCTTTCTTTTACTCACTACGTTTTTGTTAATAAAGTCTAAACAAATTCACATATTTGTGTTGGAAGAATTTAAAATCAATATAGGAAATGTTAATGAAAAAATATATATGTAATGTGATTTTCGTTTTTTAAAAGATAAGATAAAATTTATATTTTCATTTCATAAGATAGAAATGAATTTGTGTGTATGGAAGTTTTCTTTTGATATCCATTTAATTTATTCGGTATATAACATTTTGTTAGAATGATTGATTAGGATTCCATGTTAATAAAATAAAATTAAAATAATCAATGTATATTTTATTTACGAGATTGTTATATTACTTAATATTTTTTTGGCTGGATTTTTTTTTTGTTAGATGATTTAAGAATGAAAATTTTATCTAATATGTCAAAACCGCAGTAGCTCAAATGGTAAATTCAACTTATAGAATTTCCGGGTTCGAATCCTGACTGCGATATATGATTTTTTTTATTAATAATATTTTTCTCCTTTCTTTTTTTTGTGGTTACATTTCCTCCTTTCTTTTACTCACTACGTTTTTGTTAATAAAGTCTAAACAAATTCACATATTTGTGTTGGAAGAATTTAAAATCTATATAGAAAATGTTAATGAAAAAATATATATCTAATGTGATTTTCATTTTATAAAAGATAAGATAAAATTTATATTTTCATTTCATAAGATAGAAATGAATTTGTATGTATGGAAGTTTGCTTTTGGTATCCATTTAATTTATTCGTATATAACATTTTGTTAGAATGATTGATTAGGATTCCATGTTAATAAAATAAAATAAAAATAATCAATGTATATTTTATTTACGAGATTGTTATATTTACTTAATATTTTTTTGGATGGATTTTTTTTGGTATATGATTTAAGAATGAAAATTATATATAATATATCAAAACCACAGTAGCTCAAATGGTAAATTCAACTTATAGAATTTCCGGGTTCGAATCCTGGCTGTGGTAATTGATTTTTTTTATTAATAATATTTTCTCCTTTTTTTTTTGTGGTTACATTTCCTCCTTTCTTTTACTCACTACGTTTTTGTTAATAAAGTCTAAACAAATTCACATATTTGTGTTGGAAGAATTTAAAATCTATATAGAAAATGTTAATGAAAAAATATATATCTAATGTGATTTTCATTTTATAAAAGATAAGATAAAATTTATATTTTCATTTCATAAGATAGAAATGAATTTGTATGTATGGAAGTTTGCTTTTGGTATCCATTTAATTTATTCGTATATAACATTTTGTTAGAATGATTGATTAGGATTCCATGTTAATAAAATAAAATAAAAATAATCAATGTATATTTTATTTACGAGATTGTTATATTTACTTAATATTTTTTTGGATGGATTTTTTTTGGTATATGATTTAAGAATGAAAATTATATATAATATATCAAAACCACATTAGCTCAAATGGTAAATTCAACTTATAGAATTTCCGGGTTCGAATCCTGGCTGTGGTAATTGATTTTTTTTATTAATAATATTTTCTCCTTTTTTTTTGTGGTTACATTTCCTCCTTTCTTTTACTCACTACGTTTTTGTTAATAAAGTCTAAACAAATTCACATATTTGTGTTGGAAGAATTTAAAATCTATATAGAAAATGTTAATGAAAAAATATATATCTAATGTGATTTTCATTTTATAAAAGATAAGATAAAATTTATATTTTCATTTCATAAGATAGAAATGAATTTGTATGTATGGAAGTTTGCTTTTGGTATCCATTTAATTTATTCGTATATAACATTTTGTTAGAATGATTGATTAGGATTCCATGTTAATAAAATAAAATAAAAATAATCAATGTATATTTTATTTACGAGATTGTTATATTTACTTAATATTTTTTTGGATGGATTTTTTTTGGTATATGATTTAAGAATGAAAATTATATATAATATATCAAAACCACAGTAGCTCAAATGGTAAATTCAACTTATAGAATTTCCGGGTTCGAATCCTGGCTGTGGTAATTGATTTTTTTTATTAATAATATTTTCTCCTTTTTTTTTTGTGGTTACATTTCCTCCTTTCTTTTACTCACTACGTTTTTGTTAATAAAGTCTAAACAAATTCACATATTTGTGTTGGAAGAATTTAAAATCTATATAGAAAATGTTAATGAAAAAATATATATCTAATGTGATTTTCATTTTATAAAAGATAAGATAAAATTTATATTTTCATTTCATAAGATAGAAATGAATTTGTATGTATGGAAGTTTGCTTTTGGTATCCATTTAATTTATTCGTATATAACATTTTGTTAGAATGATTGATTAGGATTCCATGTTAATAAAATAAAATAAAAATAATCAATGTATATTTTATTTACGAGATTGTTATATTTACTTAATATTTTTTTGGATGGATTTTTTTTGGTATATGATTTAAGAATGAAAATTATATATAATATATCAAAACCACAGTAGCTCAAATGGTAAATTCAACTTATAGAATTTCCGGGTTCGAATCCTGGCTGTGGTAATTGATTTTTTTTATTAATAATATTTTCTCCTTTTTTTTTGTGGTTACATTTCCTCCTTTCTTTTACTCACTACGTTTTTGTTAATAAAGTCTAAACAAATTCACATATTTGTGTTGGAAGAATTTAAAATCTATATAGAAAATGTTAATGAAAAAATATATATCTAATGTGATTTTCATTTTATAAAAGATAAGATAAAATTTATATTTTCATTTCATAAGATAGAAATGAATTTGTATGTATGGAAGTTTGCTTTTGGTATCCATATAATTTATTCGTATATAACATTTTGTTAGAATGATTGATTAGGATTCCATGTTAATAAAATAAAATAAAAATAATCAATGTATATTTTATTTACGAGATTGTTATATTTACTTAATATTTTTTTGGATGGATTTTTTTTGGTATATGATTTAAGAATGAAAATTATATATAATATATCAAAACCACAGTAGCTCAAATGGTAAATTCAACTTATAGAATTTCCGTGTTCGAATCCTGGCTGTGGTAATTGATTTTTTTTATTAATAATATTTTCTCCTTTTTTTTTTGTGGTTACATTTCCTCCTTTCTTTTACTCACTACGTTTTTGTTAATAAAGTCTAAACAAATTCACATATTTGTGTTGGAAGAATTTAAAATCAATATAGGAAATGTTAATGAAAAAATATATATGTAATGTGATTTTCGTTTTTTAAAAGATAAGATAAAATTTATATTTTCATTTCATAAGATAGAAATGAATTTGTGTGTATGGAAGTTTTCTTTTGATATCCATTTAATTTATTCGGTATATAACATTTTGTTAGAATGATTGATTAGGATTCCATGTTAATAAAATAAAATTAAAATAATCAATGTATGTTTTATTTACGAGATTGTTATATTACTTAATATTTTTTTGGCTGGATTTTTTTTTCGTTAGATGATTTAAGAATGAAAATTTTATCTAATATGTCAAAACCGCAGTAGCTCAAATGGTAAATTCAACTTATAGAATTTTCGGGTTCGAATCCTGGCTGTGGTAATTGATTTTTTTTTATTAATAATATTTTCTCCTTTTTTTTTGTGGTTACATTTCCTCCTTTCTTTTACTCACTACGTTTTTGTTAATAAAGTCTAAACAAATTCACATATTTGTGTTGGAAGAATTTAAAATCAATATAGGAAATGTTAATGAAAAAATATATATGTAATGTGATTTTCGTTTTTTAAAAGATAAGATAAAATTTATATTTTCATTTCATAAGATAGAAATGAATTTGTGTGTATGGAAGTTTTCTTTTGATATCCATTTAATTTATTCGGTATATAACATTTTGTTAGAATGATTGATTAGGATTCCATGTTAATAAAATAAAATTAAAATAATCAATGTATGTTTTATTTACGAGATTGTTATATTACTTAATATTTTTTTGGCTGGATTTTTTTTTCGTTAGATGATTTAAGAATGAAAATTTTATCTAATATGTCAAAACCGCAGTAGCTCAAATGGTAAATTCAACTTATAGAATTTCCGGGTTCGAATCCTGACTGTGATATATGATATTTTTTATTAATAATATTTTTCTCCTTTCTTTTTTTTTTGTGGTTACATTTCCTCCTTTCTTTTACTCACTACGTTTTTGTTAATAAAGTCTAAACAAATTCACATATTTGTGTTGGAAGAATTTAAAATCTATATAGAAAATGTTAATGAAAAAATATATATCTAATGTGATTTTCATTTTATAAAAGATAAGATAAAATTTATATTTTCATTTCATAAGATAGAAATGAATTTGTATGTATGGAAGTTTGCTTTTGGTATCCATTTAATTTATTCGTATATAACATTTTGTTAGAATGATTGATTAGGATTCCATGTTAATAAAATAAAATAAAAATAATCAATGTATATTTTATTTACGAGATTGTTATATTTACTTAATATTTTTTTGGATGGATTTTTTTTGGTATATGATTTAAGAATGAAAATTATATATAATATATCAAAACCACAGTAGCTCAAATGGTAAATTCAACTTATAGAATTTCCGGGTTCGAATCCTGGCTGTGGTAATTGATTTTTTTTATTAATAATATTTTCTCCTTTTTTTTTGTGGTTACATTTCCTCCTTTCTTTTACTCACTACGTTTTTGTTAATAAAGTCTAAACAAATTCACATATTTGTGTTGGAAGAATTTAAAATCTATATAGAAAATGTTAATGAAAAAATATATATCTAATGTGATTTTCATTTTATAAAAGATAAGATAAAATTTATATTTTCATTTCATAAGATAGAAATGAATTTGTATGTATGGAAGTTTGCTTTTGGTATCCATATAATTTATTCGTATATAACATTTTGTTAGAATGATTGATTAGGATTCCATGTTAATAAAATAAAATAAAAATAATCAATGTATATTTTATTTACGAGATTGTTATATTTACTTAATATTTTTTTGGATGGATTTTTTTTGGTATATGATTTAAGAATGAAAATTATATATAATATATCAAAACCACAGTAGCTCAAATGGTAAATTCAACTTATAGAATTTCCGTGTTCGAATCTTGGCTGTGGTAATTGATTTTTTTTATTAATAATATTTTCTCCTTTTTTTTTTGTGGTTACATTTCCTCCTTTCTTTTACTCACTACGTTTTTGTTAATAAAGTCTAAACAAATTCACATATTTGTGTTGGAAGAATTTAAAATCTATATAGAAAATGTTAATGAAAAAATATATATGTAATGTGATTTTCGTTTTTTAAAAGATAAGATAAAATTTATATTTTCATTTCATAAGATAGAAATGAATTTGTGTGTATGGAAGTTTTCTTTTGATATCCATTTAATTTATTCGGTATATAATATTTTGTTAGAATGATTGATTAGGATTCCATGTTAATAAAATAAAATTAAAATAATCAATGTATGTTTTATTTACGAGATTGTTATATTACTTAATATTTTTTTGGCTGGATTTTTTTTTCGTTAGATGATTTAAGAATGAAAATTTTATCTAATATGTCAAAACCGCAGTAGCTCAAATGGTAAATTCAACTTATAGAATTTCCGGGTTCGAATCCTGACTGTGATATATGATATTTTTTATTAATAATATTTTTCTCCTTTCTTTTTTTTTTGTGGTTACATTTCCTCCTTTCTTTTACTCACTACGTTTTTGTTAATAAAGTCTAAACAAATTCACATATTTGTGTTGGAAGAATTTAAAATCTATATAGAAAATGTTAATGAAAAAATATATATCTAATGTGATTTTCATTTTATAAAAGATAAGATAAAATTTATATTTTCATTTCATAAGATAGAAATGAATTTGTATGTATGGAAGTTTGCTTTTGGTATCCATTTAATTTATTCGTATATAACATTTTGTTAGAATGATTGATTAGGATTCCATGTTAATAAAATAAAATAAAAATAATCAATGTATATTTTATTTACGAGATTGTTATATTTACTTAATATTTTTTTGGATGGATTTTTTTTGGTATATGATTTAAGAATGAAAATTATATATAATATATCAAAACCACAGTAGCTCAAATGGTAAATTCAACTTATAGAATTTCCGGGTTCGAATCCTGGCTGTGGTAATTGATTTTTTTTATTAATAATATTTTCTCCTTTTTTTTTGTGGTTACATTTCCTCCTTTCTTTTACTCACTACGTTTTTGTTAATAAAGTCTAAACAAATTCACATATTTGTGTTGGAAGAATTTAAAATCTATATAGAAAATGTTAATGAAAAAATATATATCTAATGTGATTTTCATTTTATAAAAGATAAGATAAAATTTATATTTTCATTTCATAAGATAGAAATGAATTTGTATGTATGGAAGTTTGCTTTTGGTATCCATATAATTTATTCGTATATAACATTTTGTTAGAATGATTGATTAGGATTCCATGTTAATAAAATAAAATAAAAATAATCAATGTATATTTTATTTACGAGATTGTTATATTTACTTAATATTTTTTTGGATGGATTTTTTTTGGTATATGATTTAAGAATGAAAATTATATATAATATATCAAAACCACAGTAGCTCAAATGGTAAATTCAACTTATAGAATTTCCGTGTTCGAATCCTGGCTGTGGTAATTGATTTTTTTTATTAATAATATTTTCTCCTTTTTTTTTTGTGGTTACATTTCCTCCTTTCTTTTACTCACTACGTTTTTGTTAATAAAGTCTAAACAAATTCACATATTTGTGTTGGAAGAATTTAAAATCAATATAGGAAATGTTAATGAAAAAATATATATGTAATGTGATTTTCGTTTTTTAAAAGATAAGATAAAATTTATATTTTCATTTCATAAGATAGAAATGAATTTGTGTGTATGGAAGTTTTCTTTTGATATCCATTTAATTTATTCGGTATATAACATTTTGTTAGAATGATTGATTAGGATTCCATGTTAATAAAATAAAATTAAAATAATCAATGTATGTTTTATTTACGAGATTGTTATATTACTTAATATTTTTTTGGCTGGATTTTTTTTTCGTTAGATGATTTAAGAATGAAAATTTTATCTAATATGTCAAAACCGCAGTAGCTCAAATGGTAAATTCAACTTATAGAATTTTCGGGTTCGAATCCTGGCTGTGGTAATTGATTTTTTTTATTAATAATATTTTCTCCTTTTTTTTTGTGGTTACATTTCCTCCTTTCTTTTACTCACTACGTTTTTGTTAATAAAGTCTAAACAAATTCACATATTTGTGTTGGAAGAATTTAAAATCAATATAGGAAATGTTAATGAAAAAATATATATGTAATGTGATTTTCGTTTTTTAAAAGATAAGATAAAATTTATATTTTCATTTCATAAGATAGAAATGAATTTGTGTGTATGGAAGTTTTCTTTTGATATCCATTTAATTTATTCGGTATATAACATTTTGTTAGAATGATTGATTAGGATTCCATGTTAATAAAATAAAATTAAAATAATCAATGTATGTTTTATTTACGAGATTGTTATATTACTTAATATTTTTTTGGCTGGATTTTTTTTTCGTTAGATGATTTAAGAATGAAAATTTTATCTAATATGTCAAAACCGCAGTAGCTCAAATGGTAAATTCAACTTATAGAATTTCCGGGTTCGAATCCTGACTGTGATATATGATATTTTTTATTAATAATATTTTTCTCCTTTCTTTTTTTTTTGTGGTTACATTTCCTCCTTTCTTTTACTCACTACGTTTTTGTTAATAAAGTCTAAACAAATTCACATATTTGTGTTGGAAGAATTTAAAATCTATATAGAAAATGTTAATGAAAAAATATATATCTAATGTGATTTTCATTTTATAAAAGATAAGATAAAATTTATATTTTCATTTCATAAGATAGAAATTAATTTGTATGTATGGAAGTTTGCTTTTGGTATCCATTTAATTTATTCGTATATAACATTTTGTTAGAATGATTGATTAGGATTCCATGTTAATAAAATAAAATAAAAATAATCAATGTATATTTTATTTACGAGATTGTTATATTTACTTAATATTTTTTTGGATGGATTTTTTTGGTATATGATTTAAGAATGAAAATTATATATAATATAAAAAAACCACAGTAGCTCAAATGGTAAATTCAACTTATAGAATTTCCGGGTTCGAATCCTGGCTGTGGTAATTGATTTTTTTTATTAATAATATTTTCTCCTTTTTTTTTTGTGGTTACATTTCCTCCTTTCTTTTACTCACTACGTTTTTGTTAATAAAGTCTAAACAAATTCACATATTTGTGTTGGAAGAATTTAAAATCTATATAGAAAATGTTAATGAAAAAATATATATCTAATTTGATTTTCATTTTATAAAAGATAAGATAAAATTTATATTTTCATTTCATAAGATAGAAATGAATTTGTGTGTATGGAAGTTTTCTTTTGATATCCATTTAATTTATTCGGTATATAACATTTTGTTAGAATGATTGATTAGGATTCCATGTTAATAAAATAAAATTAAAATAATCAATGTATATTTTATTTACGAGATTGTTATATTACTTAATATTTTTTTGGCTGGATTTTTTTTTTGTTAGATGATTTAAGAATGAAAATTTTATCTAATATGTCAAAACCGCAGTAGCTCAAATGGTAAATTCAACTTATAGAATTTCCGGGTTCGAATCCTGACTGCGATATATGATTTTTTTATTAATAATATTTTTCTCCTTTCTTTTTTTTTGTGGTTACATTTCCTCCTTTCTTTTACTCACTACGTTTTTGTTAATAAAGTCTAAACAAATTCACATATTTGTGTTGGAAGAATTTAAAATCTATATAGAAAATGTTAATGAAAAAATATATATCTAATGTGATTTTCATTTTATAAAAGATAAGATAATATTTATATTTTCATTTCATAAGATAGAAATGAATTTGTATGTATGGAAGTTTGCTTTTGGTATCCATTTAATTTATTCGTATATAACATTTTGTTAGAATGATTGATTAGGATTCCATGTTAATAAAATAAAATAAAAATAATCAATGTATATTTTATTTACGAGATTGTTATATTTACTTAATATTTTTTTGGATGGATTTTTTTTGGTATATGATTTAAGAATGAAAATTATATATAATATATCAAAACCACAGTAGCTCAAATGGTATATTCAACTTATAGAATTTCCGGGTTCGAATCCTGGCTGTGGTAATTGATTTTTTTTATTAATAATATTTTCTCCTTTTTTTTTTTGTGGTTACATTTCTTCCTTTCTTTTACTCACTACGTTTTTGTTAATAAAGTCTAAACAAATTCACATATTTGTGTTGGAAGAATTTAAAATCAATATAGGAAATGTTAATGAAAAAATATATATGTAATGTGATTTTCGTTTTTTAAAAGATAAGATAAAATTTATATTTTCATTTCATAAGATAGAAATGAATTTGTGTGTATGGAAGTTTTCTTTTGATATCCATTTAATTTATTCGGTATATAACATTTTGTTAGAATGATTGATTAGGATTCCATGTTAATAAAATAAAATAAAAATAATCAATGTATGTTTTATTTACGAGATTGTTATATTACTTAATATTTTTTTGGCTGGATTTTTTTTTCGTTAGATGATTTAAGAATGAAAATTTTATCTAATATGTCAAAACCGCAGTAGCTCAAATGGTAAATTCAACTTATAGAATTTCCGGGTTCGAATCCTGGCTGTGGTAATTGATTTTTTTTATTAATAATATTTTCTCCTTTTTTTTTGTGGTTACATTTCCTCCTTTCTTTTACTCACTACGTTTTTGTTAATAAAGTCTAAACAAATTCACATATTTGTGTTGGAAGAATTTAAATTCAATATAGGAAATGTTAATGAAAAAATATATATGTAATGTGATTTTCGTTTTTTAAAAGATAAGATAAAATTTATATTTTCATTTCATAAGATAGAAATGAATTTGTGTGTATGGAAGTTTTCTTTTGATATCCATTTAATTTATTCGGTATATAACATTTTGTTAGAATGATTGATTAGGATTCCATGTTAATAAAATAAAATTAAAATAATCAATGTATGTTTTATTTACGAGATTGTTATATTACTTAATATTTTTTTGGCTGGATTTTTTTTTCGTTAGATGATTTAAGAATGAAAATTTTATCTAATATGTCAAAACCGCAGTAGCTCAAATGGTAAATTCAACTTATAGAATTTCCGGGTTCGAATCCTGGTTGTGGTAATTGATTTTTTTTATTAATAATATTTTCTCCTTTTTTTTTGTGGTTACATTTCCTCCTTTCTTTTACTCACTACGTTTTTGTTAATAAAGTCTAAACAAATTCACATATTTGTGTTGGAAGAATTTAAAATCAATATAGGAAATGTTAATGAAAAAATATATATGTAATGTGATTTTCGTTTTTTAAAAGATAAGATAAAATTTATATTTTCATTTCATAAGATAGAAATGAATTTGTGTGTATGGAAGTTTTCTTTTGATATCCATTTAATTTATTCGGTATATAACATTTTGTTAGAATGATTGATTAGGATTCCATGTTAATAAAATAAAATTAAAATAATCAATGTATGTTTTATTTACGAGATTGTTATATTACTTAATATTTTTTTGGCTGGATTTTTTTTTCGTTAGATGATTTAAGAATGAAAATTTTATCTAATATGTCAAAACCGCAGTAGCTCAAATGGTAAATTCAACTTATAGAATTTCCGGGTTCGAATCCTGACTGTGATATATGATATTTTTTATTAATAATATTTTTCTCCTTTCTTTTTTTTTTGTGGTTACATTTCCTCCTTTCTTTTACTCACTACGTTTTTGTTAATAAAGTTTAAACAAATTCACATATTTGTGTTGGAAGAATTTAAATTCAATATAGGAAATGTTAATGAAAAAATATATATGTAATGTGATTTTCGTTTTTTAAAAGATAAGATAAAATTTATATTTTCATTTCATAAGATAGAAATGAATTTGTGTGTATGGAAGTTTTCTTTTGATATCCATTTAATTTATTCGGTATATAACATTTTGTTAGAATGATTGATTAGGATTCCATGTTAATAAAATAAAATTAAAATAATCAATGTATGTTTTATTTACGAGATTGTTATATTACTTAATATTTTTTTGGCTGGATTTTTTTTTCGTTAGATGATTTAAGAATGAAAATTTTATCTAATATGTCAAAACCGCAGTAGCTCAAATGGTAAATTCAACTTATAGAATTTCCGGGTTCGAATCCTGACTGTGATATATGATATTTTTTATTAATAATATTTTTCTCCTTTCTTTTTTTTTTGTGGTTACATTTCCTCCTTTCTTTTACTCACTACGTTTTTGTTAATAAAGTCTAAACAAATTCACATATTTGTGTTGGAAGAATTTAAATTCAATATAGGAAATGTTAATGAAAAAATATATATGTAATGTGATTTTCGTTTTTTAAAAGATAAGATAAAATTTATATTTTCATTTCATAAGATAGAAATGAATTTGTGTGTATGGAAGTTTTCTTTTGATATCCATTTAATTTATTCGGTATATAACATTTTGTTAGAATGATTGATTAGGATTCCATGTTAATAAAATAAAATTAAAATAATCAATGTATGTTTTATTTACGAGATTGTTATATTACTTAATATTTTTTTGGCTGGATTTTTTTTTCGTTAGATGATTTAAGAATGAAAATTTTATCTAATATGTCAAAACCGCAGTAGCTCAAATGGTAAATTCAACTTATAGAATTTCCGGGTTCGAATCCTGGTTGTGGTAATTGATTTTTTTTATTAATAATATTTTCTCCTTTTTTTTTGTGGTTACATTTCCTCCTTTCTTTTACTCACTACGTTTTTGTTAATAAAGTCTAAACAAATTCACATATTTGTGTTGGAAGAATTTAAAATCAATATAGGAAATGTTAATGAAAAAATATATATGTAATGTGATTTTCGTTTTTTAAAAGATAAGATAAAATTTATATTTTCATTTCATAAGATAGAAATGAATTTGTGTGTATGGAAGTTTTCTTTTGATATCCATTTAATTTATTCGGTATATAACATTTTGTTAGAATGATTGATTAGGATTCCATGTTAATAAAATAAAATTAAAATAATCAATGTATGTTTTATTTACGAGATTGTTATATTACTTAATATTTTTTTGGCTGGATTTTTTTTTCGTTAGATGATTTAAGAATGAAAATTTTATCTAATATGTCAAAACCGCAGTAGCTCAAATGGTAAATTCAACTTATAGAATTTCCGGGTTCGAATCCTGACTGTGATATATGATATTTTTTATTAATAATATTTTTCTCCTTTCTTTTTTTTTTGTGGTTACATTTCCTCCTTTCTTTTACTCACTACGTTTTTGTTAATAAAGTTTAAACAAATTCACATATTTGTGTTGGAAGAATTTAAATTCAATATAGGAAATGTTAATGAAAAAATATATATGTAATGTGATTTTCGTTTTTTAAAAGATAAGATAAAATTTATATTTTCATTTCATAAGATAGAAATGAATTTGTGTGTATGGAAGTTTTCTTTTGATATCCATTTAATTTATTCGGTATATAACATTTTGTTAGAATGATTGATTAGGATTCCATGTTAATAAAATAAAATTAAAATAATCAATGTATGTTTTATTTACGAGATTGTTATATTACTTAATATTTTTTTGGCTGGATTTTTTTTTCGTTAGATGATTTAAGAATGAAAATTTTATCTAATATGTCAAAACCGCAGTAGCTCAAATGGTAAATTCAACTTATAGAATTTCCGGGTTCGAATCCTGACTGTGATATATGATATTTTTTATTAATAATATTTTTCTCCTTTCTTTTTTTTTTTGTGGTTACATTTCCTCCTTTCTTTTACTCACTACGTTTTTGTTAATAAAGTCTAAACAAATTCACATATTTGTGTTGGAAGAATTTAAATTCAATATAGGAAATGTTAATGAAAAAATATATATGTAATGTGATTTTCGTTTTTTAAAAGATAAGATAAAATTTATATTTTCATTTCATAAGATAGAAATGAATTTGTGTGTATGGAAGTTTTCTTTTGATATCCATTTAATTTATTCGGTATATAACATTTTGTTAGAATGATTGATTAGGATTCCATGTTAATAAAATAAAATTAAAATAATCAATGTATGTTTTATTTACGAGATTGTTATATTACTTAATATTTTTTTGGCTGGATTTTTTTTTCGTTAGATGATTTAAGAATGAAAATTTTATCTAATATGTCAAAACCGTAGTAGCTCAAATGGTAAATTCAACTTATAGAATTTCCGGGTTCGAATCCTGGTTGTGGTAATTGATTTTTTTTATTAATAATATTTTCTCCTTTTTTTTTGTGGTTACATTTCCTCCTTTCTTTTACTCACTACGTTTTTGTTAATAAAGTCTAAACAAATTCACATATTTGTGTTGGAAGAATTTAAAATCAATATAGGAAATGTTAATGAAAAAATATATATGTAATGTGATTTTCGTTTTTTAAAAGATAAGATAAAATTTATATTTTCATTTCATAAGATAGAAATGAATTTGTGTGTATGGAAGTTTTCTTTTGATATCCATTTAATTTATTCAGTATATAACATTTTGTTAGAATGATTGATTAGGATTCCATGTTAATAAAATAAAATTAAAATAATCAATGTATGTTTTATTTACGAGATTGCTATATTACTTAATATTTTTTTGGCTGGATTTTTTTTTCGTTAGATGATTTAAGAATGAAAATTTTATCTAATATGTCAAAACCGCAGTAGCTCAAATGGTAAATTCAACTTATAGAATTTCCGGGTTCGAATCCTGACTGTGATATATGATATTTTTTATTAATAATATTTTTCTCCTTTCTTTTTTTTTTGTGGTTACATTTCCTCCTTTCTTTTACTCACTACGTTTTTGTTAATAAAGTCTAAACAAATTCACATATTTGTGTTGGAAGAATTTAAAATCTATATAGAAAATGTTAATGAAAAAATATATATCTAATGTGATTTTCATTTTATAAAAGATAAGATAAAATTTATATTTTCATTTCATAAGATAGAAATTAATTTGTATGTATGGAAGTTTGCTTTTGGTATCCATTTAATTTATTCGTATATAACATTTTGTTAGAATGATTGATTAGGATTCCATGTTAATAAAATAAAATAAAAATAATCAATGTATATTTTATTTACGAGATTCTTATATTTACTTAATATTTTTTTGGATGGATTTTTTTTGGTATATGATTTAAGAATGAAAATTATATATAATATATCAAAACCACAGTAGCTCAAATGGTAAATTCAACTTATAGAATTTCCGGGTTCGAATCCTGGCTGTGGTAATTGATTTTTTTTATTAATAATATTTTTCTCCTTTTTTTTTGTGGTTACATTTCCTCCTTTCTTTTACTCACTACGTTTTTGTTAATAAAGTCTAAACAAATTCACATATTTGTGTTGGAAGAATTTAAAATCTATATAGAAAATGTTAATGAAAAAATATATATCTAATGTGATTTTCATTTTATAAAAGATAAGATAAAATTTATATTTTCATTTCATAAGATAGAAATGAATTTGTGTGTATGGAAGTTTTCTTTTGATATCCATTTAATTTATTCGGTATATAACATTTTGTTAGAATGATTGATTAGGATTCCATGTTAATAAAATAAAATTAAAATAATCAATGTATATTTTATTTACGAGATTGTTATATTACTTAATATTTTTTTGGCTGGATTTTTTTTTTGTTAGATGATTTAAGAATGAAAATTTTATCTAATATGTCAAAACCGCAGTAGCTCAAATGGTAAATTCAACTTATAGAATTTCCGGGTTCGAATCCTGACTGCGATATATGATTTTTTTATTAATAATATTTTTCTCCTTTCTTTTTTTTTGTGGTTACATTTCCTCCTTTCTTTTACTCACTACGTTTTTGTTAATAAAGTCTAAACAAATTCACATATTTGTGTTGGAAGAATTTAAAATCTATATAGAAAATGTTAATGAAAAAATATATATCTAATGTGATTTTCATTTTATAAAAGATAAGATAAAATTTATATTTTCATTTCATAAGATAGAAATGAATTTGTATGTATGGAAGTTTGCTTTTGGTATCCATTTAATTTATTCGTATATAACATTTTGTTAGAATGATTGATTAGGATTCCATGTTAATAAAATAAAATAAAAATAATCAATGTATATTTTATTTACGAGATTGTTATATTTACTTAATATTTTTTTGGATGGATTTTTTTTGGTATATGATTTAAGAATGAAAATTATATATAATATATCAAAACCACAGTAGCTCAAATGGTAAATTCAACTTATAGAATTTCCGGGTTCGAATCCTGGCTGTGGTAATTGATTTTTTTTATTAATAATATTTTCTCCTTTTTTTTTTGTGGTTACATTTCTTCCTTTCTTTTACTCACTACGTTTTTGTTAATAAAGTCTAAACAAATTCACATATTTGTGTTGGAAGAATTTAAAATCAATATAGGAAATGTTAATGAAAAAATATATATGTAATGTGATTTTCGTTTTTTAAAAGATAAGATAAAATTTATATTTTCATTTCATAAGATAGAAATGAATTTGTGTGTATGGAAGTTTTCTTTTGATATCCATTTAATTTATTCGGTATATAACATTTTGTTAGAATGATTGATTAGGATTCCATGTTAATAAAATAAAATTAAAATAATCAATGTATGTTTTATTTACGAGATTGTTATATTACTTAATATTTTTTTGGCTGGATTTTTTTTTCGTTAGATGATTTAAGAATGAAAATTTTATCTAATATGTCAAAACCGCAGTAGCTCAAATGGTAAATTCAACTTATAGAATTTCCGGGTTCGAATCCTGGCTGTGGTAATTGATTTTTTTTATTAATAATATTTTCTCCTTTTTTTTTTGTGGTTACATTTCCTCCTTTCTTTTACTCACTACGTTTTTGTTAATAAAGTCTAAACAAATTCACATATTTGTGTTGGAAGAATTTAAATTCAATATAGGAAATGTTAATGAAAAAATATATATGTAATGTGATTTTCGTTTTTTAAAAGATAAGATAAAATTTATATTTTCATTTCATAAGATAGAAATGAATTTGTGTGTATGGAAGTTTTCTTTTGATATCCATTTAATTTATTCGGTATATAACATTTTGTTAGAATGATTGATTAGGATTCCATGTTAATAAAATAAAATTAAAATAATCAATGTATGTTTTATTTACGAGATTGTTATATTACTTAATATTTTTTTGGCTGGATTTTTTTTTCGTTAGATGATTTAAGAATGAAAATTTTATCTAATATGTCAAAACCGCAGTAGCTCAAATGGTAAATTCAACTTATAGAATTTCCGGGTTCGAATCCTGACTGTGATATATGATATTTTTTATTAATAATATTTTTCTCCTTTCTTTTTTTTTTGTGGTTACATTTCCTCCTTTCTTTTAATCACTACGTTTTTGTTAATAAAGTCTAAACAAATTCACATATTTGTGTTGGAAGAATTTAAAATCTATATAGAAAATGTTAATGAAAAAATATATATCTAATGTGATTTTCATTTTATAAAAGATAAGATAAAATTTATATTTTCATTTCATAAGATAGAAATGAATTTGTATGTATGGAAGTTTGCTTTTGGTATCCATTTAATTTATTCGTATATAACATTTTGTTAGAATGATTGATTAGGATTCCATGTTAATAAAATAAAATAAAAATAATCAATGTATATTTTATTTACGAGATTGTTATATTTACTTAATATTTTTTTGGATGGATTTTTTTTGGTATATGATTTAAGAATGAAAATTATATATAATATATCAAAACCACAGTAGCTCAAATGGTAAATTCAACTTATAGAATTTCCGGGTTCGAATCCTGGCTGTGGTAATTGATTTTTTTTATTAATAATATTTTCTCCTTTTTTTTTTGTGGTTACATTTCTTCCTTTCTTTTACTCACTACGTTTTTGTTAATAAAGTCTAAACAAATTCACATATTTGTGTTGGAAGAATTTAAAATCAATATAGGAAATGTTAATGAAAAAATATATATGTAATGTGATTTTCGTTTTTTAAAAGATAAGATAAAATTTATATTTTCATTTCATAAGATAGAAATGAATTTGTGTGTATGGAAGTTTTCTTTTGATATCCATTTAATTTATTCGGTATATAACATTTTGTTAGAATGATTGATTAGGATTCCATGTTAATAAAATAAAATTAAAATAATCAATGTATGTTTTATTTACGAGATTGTTATATTACTTAATATTTTTTTGGCTGGATTTTTTTTTCGTTAGATGATTTAAGAATGAAAATTTTATCTAATATGTCAAAACCGCAGTAGCTCAAATGGTAAATTCAACTTATAGAATTTCCGGGTTCGAATCCTGGCTGTGGTAATTGATTTTTTTTATTAATAATATTTTCTCCTTTTTTTTTTGTGGTTACATTTCCTCCTTTCTTTTACTCACTACGTTTTTGTTAATAAAGTCTAAACAAATTCACATATTTGTGTTGGAAGAATTTAAATTCAATATAGGAAATGTTAATGAAAAAATATATATGTAATGTGATTTTCGTTTTTTAAAAGATAAGATAAAATTTATATTTTCATTTCATAAGATAGAAATGAATTTGTGTGTATGGAAGTTTTCTTTTGATATCCATTTAATTTATTCGGTATATAACATTTTGTTAGAATGATTGATTAGGATTCCATGTTAATAAAATAAAATTAAAATAATCAATGTATGTTTTATTTACGAGATTGTTATATTACTTAATATTTTTTTGGCTGGATTTTTTTTTCGTTAGATGATTTAAGAATGAAAATTTTATCTAATATGTCAAAACCGCAGTAGCTCAAATGGTAAATTCAACTTATAGAATTTCCGGGTTCGAATCCTGACTGTGATATATGATATTTTTTATTAATAATATTTTTCTCCTTTCTTTTTTTTTTGTGGTTACATTTCCTCCTTTCTTTTAATCACTACGTTTTTGTTAATAAAGTCTAAACAAATTCACATATTTGTGTTGGAAGAATTTAAAATCTATATAGAAAATGTTAATGAAAAAATATATATCTAATGTGATTTTCATTTTATAAAAGATAAGATAAAATTTATATTTTCATTTCATAAGATAGAAATTAATTTGTATGTATGGAAGTTTGCTTTTGGTATCCATTTAATTTATTCGTATATAACATTTTGTTAGAATGATTGATTAGGATTCCATGTTAATAAAATAAAATAAAAATAATCAATGTATATTTTATTTACGAGATTGTTATATTTACTTAATATTTTTTTGGATGGATTTTTTTGGTATATGATTTAAGAATGAAAATTATATATAATATATAAAAACCACAGTAGCTCAAATGGTAAATTCAACTTATAGAATTTCCGGGTTCGAATCCTGGCTGTGGTAATTGATTTTTTTTATTAATAATATTTTATCCTTTTTTTGTGGTTACATTTCCTCCTTTCTTTTACTCACTACGTTTTTGTTAATAAAGTCTAAACAAATTCACATATTTGTGTTGGAAGAATTTAAAATCTATATAGAAAATGTTAATGAAAAAATATATATCTAATGTGATTTTCATTTTATAAAAGATAAGATAAAATTTATATTTTCATTTCATAAGATAGAAATGAATTTGTATGTATGGAAGTTTGCTTTTGGTATCCATTTAATTTATTCGTATATAACATTTTGTTAGAATGATTGATTAGGATTCCATGTTAATAAAATAAAATAAAAATAATCAATGTATATTTTATTTACGAGATTGTTATATTTACTTAATATTTTTTTGGATGGATTTTTTTTGGTATATGATTTAAGAATGAAAATTATATATAATATATCAAAACCACAGTAGCTCAAATGGTAAATTCAACTTATAGAATTTCCGGGTTCGAATCCTGGCTGTGGTAATTGATTTTTTTTATTAATAATATTTTCTCCTTTTTTTTTTGTGGTTACATTTCCTCCTTTCTTTTACTCACTACGTTTTTGTTAATAAAGTCTAAACAAATTCACATATTTGTGTTGGAAGAATTTAAAATCAATATAGGAAATGTTAATGAAAAAATATATATGTAATGTGATTTTCGTTTTTTAAAAGATAAGATAAAATTTATATTTTCATTTCATAAGATAGAAATGAATTTGTGTGTATGGAAGTTTTCTTTTGATATCCATTTAATTTATTCGGTATATAACATTTTGTTAGAATGATTGATTAGGATTCCATGTTAATAAAATAAAATTAAAATAATCAATGTATGTTTTATTTACGAGATTGTTATATTACTTAATATTTTTTTGGCTGGATTTTTTTTTCGTTAGATGATTTAAGAATGAAAATTTTATCTAATATGTCAAAACCGCAGTAGCTCAAATGGTAAATTCAACTTATAGAATTTTCGGGTTCGAATCCTGGCTGTGGTAATTGATTTTTTTTATTAATAATATTTTCTCCTTTTTTTTTTGTGGTTACATTTCCTCCTTTCTTTTACTCACTACGTTTTTGTTAATAAAGTCTAAACAAATTCACATATTTGTGTTGGAAGAATTTAAATTCAATATAGGAAATGTTAATGAAAAAATATATATGTAATGTGATTTTCGTTTTTTAAAAGATAAGATAAAATTTATATTTTCATTTCATAAGATAGAAATGAATTTGTGTGTATGGAAGTTTTCTTTTGATATCCATTTAATTTATTCGGTATATAACATTTTGTTAGAATGATTGATTAGGATTCCATGTTAATAAAATAAAATTAAAATAATCAATGTATGTTTTATTTACGAGATTGTTATATTACTTAATATTTTTTTGGCTGGATTTTTTTTTCGTTAGATGATTTAAGAATGAAAATTTTATCTAATATGTCAAAACCGCAGTAGCTCAAATGGTAAATTCAATTTATAGAATTTCCGGGTTCGAATCCTGACTGTGATATATGATAATTTTTATTAATAATATTTTTCTCCTTTCTTTTTTTTTTGTGGTTACATTTCCTCCTTTCTTTTACTCACTACGTTTTTGTTAATAAAGTCTAAACAAATTCACATATTTGTGTTGGAAGAATTTAAAATCTATATAGAAAATGTTAATGAAAAAATATATATCTAATGTGATTTTCATTTTATAAAAGATAAGATAAAATTTATATTTTCATTTCATAAGATAGAAATTAATTTGTATGTATGGAAGTTTGCTTTTGGTATCCATTTAATTTATTCGTATATAACATTTTGTTAGAATGATTGATTAGGATTCCATGTTAATAAAATAAAATAAAAATAATCAATCTATATTTTATTTACGAGATTGTTATATTTACTTAATATTTTTTTGGATGGATTTTTTTTGGTATATGATTTAAGAATGAAAATTATATATAATATATCAAAACCACAGTAGCTCAAATGGTAAATTCAACTTATAGAATTTCCGGGTTCGAATCCTGGCTGTGGTAATTGATTTTTTTTATTAATAATATTTTCTCCTTTTTTTTTTGTGGTTACATTTCCTCCTTTCTTTTACTCACTACGTTTTTGTTAATAAAGTCTAAACAAATTCACATATTTGTGTTGGAAGAATTTAAAATCTATATAGAAAATGTTAATGAAAAAATATATATCTAATGTGATTTTCATTTTATAAAAGATAAGATAAAATTTATATTTTCATTTCATAAGATAGAAATGAATTTGTATGTATGGAAGTTTGCTTTTGGTATCCATTTAATTTATTCGTATATAACATTTTGTTAGAATGATTGATTAGGATTCCATGTTAATAAAATAAAATAAAAATAATCAATGTATATTTTATTTACGAGATTGTTATATTTACTTAATATTTTTTTGGATGGATTTTTTTTGGTATATGATTTAAGAATGAAAATCATATATAATATATCAAAACCACAGTAGCTCAAATGGTAAATTCAACTTATAGAATTTCCGGGTTCGAATCCTGGCTGTGGTAATTGATTTTTTTTATTAATAATATTTTCTCCTTTTTTTTTGTGGTTACATTTCCTCCTTTCTTTTACTCACTACGTTTTTGTTAATAAAGTCTAAACAAATTCACATATTTGTGTTGGAAGAATTTAAAATCAATATAGGAAATGTTAATGAAAAAATATATATGTAATGTGATTTTCGTTTTTTAAAAGATAAGATAAAATTTATATTTTCATTTCATAAGATAGAAATGAATTTGTGTGTATGGAAGTTTTCTTTTGATATCCATTTAATTTATTCGGTATATAACATTTTGTTAGAATGATTGATTAGGATTCCATGTTAATAAAATAAAATTAAAATAATCAATGTATGTTTTATTTACGAGATTGTTATATTACTTAATATTTTTTTGGCTGGATTTTTTTTTCGTTAGATGATTTAAGAATGAAAATTTTATCTAATATGTCAAAACCGCAGTAGCTCAAATGGTAAATTCAACTTATAGAATTTCCGGGTTCGAATCCTGACTGTGATATATGATAATTTTTATTAATAATATTTTTCTCCTTTCTTTTTTTTTTGTGGTTACATTTCCTCCTTTCTTTTACTCACTACGTTTTTGTTAATAAAGTCTAAACAAATTCACATATTTGTGTTGGAAGAATTTAAAATCTATATAGAAAATGTTAATGAAAAAATATATATCTAATGTGATTTTCATTTTATAAAAGATAAGATAAAATTTATATTTTCATTTCATAAGATAGAAATTAATTTGTATGTATGGAAGTTTGCTTTTGGTATCCATTTAATTTATTCGTATATAACATTTTGTTAGAATGATTGATTAGGATTCCATGTTAATAAAATAAAATAAAAATAATCAATCTATATTTTATTTACGAGATTGTTATATTTACTTAATATTTTTTTGGATGGATTTTTTTTGGTATATGATTTAAGAATGAAAATTATATATAATATATCAAAACCACAGTAGCTCAAATGGTAAATTCAACTTATAGAATTTCCGGGTTCGAATCCTGGCTGTGGTAATTGATTTTTTTTATTAATAATATTTTCTCCTTTTTTTTTTGTGGTTACATTTCCTCCTTTCTTTTACTCACTACGTTTTTGTTAATAAAGTCTAAACAAATTCACATATTTGTGTTGGAAGAATTTAAAATCTATATAGAAAATGTTAATGAAAAAATATATATCTAATGTGATTTTCATTTTATAAAAGATAAGATAAAATTTATATTTTCATTTCATAAGATAGAAATGAATTTGTATGTATGGAAGTTTGCTTTTGGTATCCATTTAATTTATTCGTATATAACATTTTGTTAGAATGATTGATTAGGATTCCATGTTAATAAAATAAAATAAAAATAATCAATGTATATTTTATTTACGAGATTGTTATATTTACTTAATATTTTTTTGGATGGATTTTTTTTGGTATATGATTTAAGAATGAAAATCATATATAATATATCAAAACCACAGTAGCTCAAATGGTAAATTCAACTTATAGAATTTCCGGGTTCGAATCCTGGCTGTGGTAATTGATTTTTTTTATTAATAATATTTTCTCCTTTTTTTTTGTGGTTACATTTCCTCCTTTCTTTTACTCACTACGTTTTTGTTAATAAAGTCTAAACAAATTCACATATTTGTGTTGGAAGAATTTAAAATCAATATAGGAAATGTTAATGAAAAAATATATATGTAATGTGATTTTCGTTTTTTAAAAGATAAGATAAAATTTATATTTTCATTTCATAAGATAGAAATGAATTTGTGTGTATGGAAGTTTTCTTTTGATATCCATTTAATTTATTCGGTATATAACATTTTGTTAGAATGATTGATTAGGATTCCATGTTAATAAAATAAAATTAAAATAATCAATGTATATTTTATTTACGAGATTGTTATATTACTTAATATTTTTTTGGCTGGATTTTTTTTTTGTTAGATGATTTAAGAATGAAAATTTTATCTAATATGTCAAAACCGCAGTAGCCAAATGGTAAATTCAACTTATAGAATTTCCGGGTTCGAATCCTGATTGCGATATATGATTTTTTTTATTAATAATATTTTTCTCCTTTCTTTTTTTTTGTGGTTACATTTCCTCCTTTCTTTTACTCACTACGTTTTTGTTAATAAAGTCTAAACAAATTCACATATTTGTGTTGGAAGAATTTAAAATCTATATAGAAAATGTTAATGAAAAAATATATATCTAATGTGATTTTCATTTTATAAAAGATAAGATAAAATTTATATTTTCATTTCATAAGATAGAAATGAATTTGTATGTATGGAAGTTTGCTTTTGGTATCCATTTAATTTATTCGTATTTAACATTTTGTTAGAATGATTGATTAGGATTCCATGTTAATAAAATAAAATAAAAATAATCAATGTATATTTTATTTACGAGATTGTTATATTTACTTAATATTTTTTTGGATGGATTTTTTTTGGTATATGATTTAAGAATGAAAATTATATATAATATATCAAAACCACAGTAGCTCAAATGGTAAATTCAACTTATAGAATTTCCGGGTTTGAATCCTGGCTGTGGTAATTGATTTTTTTTATTAATAATATTTTCTCCTTTTTTTTTTGTGGTTACATTTCCTCCTTTCTTTTACTCACTACGTTTTTGTTAATAAAGTCTAAACAAATTCACATATTTGTGTTGGAAGAATTTAAAATCTATATAGAAAATGTTAATGAAAAAATATATATCTAATGTGATTTTCATTTTATAAAAGATAAGATAAAATTTATATTTTCATTTCATAAGATAGAAATGAATTTGTATGTATGGAAGTTTGCTTTTGGTATCCATTTAATTTATTCGTATATAACATTTTGTTAGAATGATTGATTAGGATTCCATGTTAATAAAATAAAATAAAAATAATCAATGTATATTTTATTTACGAGATTGTTATATTTACTTAATATTTTTTTGGATGGATTTTTTTTGGTATATGATTTAAGAATGAAAATTATATATAATTTATCAAAACCACAGTAGCTCAAATGGTAAATTCAACTTATAGAATTTCCGGGATCGAATCCTGGCTGTGGTAATTGATTTTTTTTATTAATAATATTTTCTCCTTTTTTTTTGTGGTTACATTTCCTCCTTTCTTTTACTCACTACGTTTTTGTTAATAAAGTCTAAACAAATTCACATATTTGTGTTGGAAGAATTTAAAATCAATATAGGAAATGTTAATGAAAAAATATATATGTAATGTGATTTTCGTTTTTTAAAAGATAAGATAAAATTTTTATTTTCATTTCATAAGATAGAAATGAATTTGTGTGTATGGAAGTTTTCTTTTGATATCCATTTAATTTATTCGGTATATAACATTTTGTTAGAATGATTGATTAGGATTCCATGTTAATAAAATAAAATTAAAATAATCAATGTATGTTTTATTTACGAGATTGTTATATTACTTAATATTTTTTTGGCTGGTTTTTTTTTTGTTAGATGATTTAAGAATGAAAATTTTATCTAATATGTCAAAACCGCAGTAGCTCAAATGGTAAATTCAATTTGCAGAATTTTCGGGTTCGAATCCTGACTGCGATATATGATTTTTTTTTATTAATAATATTTTTCTCCTTTTTTTTTTGTGGTTACATTTCCTCCTTTCTTTTACTCACTACGTTTTTGTTAATAAAGTCTAAACAAATTCACATATTTGTGTTGGAAGAATTTAAAATCTATATAGAAAATGTTAATGAAAAAATATATATCTAATGTGATTTTCATTTTATAAAAGATAAGATAAAATTTATATTTTCATTTCATAAGATAGAAATGAATTTGTATGTATGGAAGTTTGCTTTTGGTATCCATTTAATTTATTCGTATATAACATTTTGTTAGAATGATTGATTAGGATTCCATGTTAAGAAAATAAAATTAAAATAATCAATGTATATTTTATTTACGAGATTGTTATATTTACTTAATATTTTTTTGGCTGGATTTTTTTTGGTATATGATTTAAGAATGAATATTATATATAATATATCAAAACCGCAGTAGCTCAAATGGTAAATTCAATTTATAGAATTTCTGGGTTCAAATCCTGGTTGTGGTAATTGATTTTTTTTATTAATAATATTTCATCCTTTTTTTTGTGGTTACATTTCCTCCTTTCTTTTACTCACTACGTTTTTGTTAATAAAGTCTAAACAAATTCACATATTTGTGTTGGAAGAATTTAAAATCTATATAGGAAATGTTAATGAAAAAATATATATATATGTAATGTGATTTTCGTTTTTTAAAAGATAAGATAAAATTTATATTTTCATTTCATAAGATAGAAATGAATTTGTATGTATGGAAGTTTGCTTTTGGTATCCATTTAATTTATTCGTATATAACATTTTGTTAGAATGGTTGATTAGGATTCCATGTTAATAAAATAAAATAAAAATAATCAATGTATATTTTATTTACGAGATTGTTATATTTACATAATATTTTTTTGGCTGGATTTTTTTTTGGTATATGATTTAAGAATTAAAATTATATATAATATATCAAAACCGCAGTAGCTCAAATTGTAAATTAAATTTATAGAATTTCCGGGTTCGAATCTTGGTTGTGGTAATTGATTTTTTTTCGCAGTAGCTCAAATGTTAATGAAAAAATATATATCTAATGTGATTTTTGTTTTTTAAATGATAAGATAAAATTTATATTTTCATTTCATAAGATAGAAATGAATTTGTATGTATGGAAGTTTGCTTTTGGTATCCATTTAATTTATTCGTATATAACATTTTGTTAGAATGATTGATTAGGATTCCATGTTAATAAAATAAAATAAAAATAATCAATGTATATTTTATTTACGAGATTGTTATATTTACTTAATATTTTTTTGTATGGATTTTTTTTGGTATTTGATTTAAGAATGAAAATCATATATAATATATCAAAACCACAGTAGCTCAAATGGTAAATTCAACTTATAGAATTTCCGGGTTCGAATCCTGGCTGTGGTAATTGATTTTTTTTATTAATAATATTTTCTCCTTTTTTTTGTGTGGTTATATTTCCTCCTTTCTTTTACTCACTACGTTTTTGTTAATAAAGTCTAAACAAATGCACATATTTGTGTTGGAAGAATTTAAAATCTAAGTAGCTCAAATGTTAATGAAAAAATATATATCTAATGTGATTTTCATTTTATAAAAGATAAGATAAAATTTATATTTTCATTTCATAAGATAGAAATGAATTTGTATGTATGGAAGTTTGCTTTTGGTATCCATATAATTTATTCGTATATAACATTTTGTTAGAATGATTGATTAGGATTCCATGTTAATAAAATAAAATAAAAATAATCAATGTATATTTTATTTACGAGATTGTTATATTTACTTAATATTTTTTTGTATGGATTTTTTTTGGTATATGATTTAAGAATGAAAATCATATATAATATATCAAAACCACAGTAGCTCAAATGGTAAATTCAACTTATAGAATTTCCGGGTTCGAATCCTGGCTGTGGTAATTGATTTTTTTTATTAATAATATTTTCTCCTTTTTTTTTTGTGGTTACATTTCCTCCTTTCTTTTACTCACTACGTTTTTGTTAATAAAGTCTAAACAAATGCACATATTTGTGTTGGAAGAATTTAAAATCTATATAGAAAATTTTAATGAAAAAATATATATCTAATGTGATTTTCATTTTATAAAAGATAAGATAAAATTTATATTTTCATTTCATAAGATAGAAATGAATTTGTATGTATGGAAGTTTGCTTTTGGTATCCATTTAATTTATTCGTATATAACATTTTGTTAGAATGATTGATTAGGATTCCATGTTAATAAAATAAAATAAAAATAATCAATGTATATTTTATTTACGAGATTCTTATATTTACTTAATATTTTTTTGGATGGATTTTTTTTGGTATATGATTTAAGAATGAAAATTATATATAATATATCAAAACCACAGTAGCTCAAATGGTAAATTCAACTTATAGAATTTCCGGGTTCGAATCCTGGCTGTGGTAATTGATTTTTTTTATTAATAATATTTTCTCCTTTTTTTTTTTTGTGGTTACATTTTCTCCTTTCTTTTACTCACTACGTTTTTGTTAATAAAGTCTAAACAAATTCACATATTTGTGTTGGAAGAATTTAAAATCTATATAGAAAATTTTAATGAAAAAATATATATCTAATGTGATTTTCATTTTATAAAAGATAAGATAAAATTTATATTTTCATTTCATAATATAGAAATGAATTTGTATGTATGGAAGTTTGCTTTTGGTATCCATTTAATTTATTCGTATATAACATTTTGTTAGAATGATTGATTAGGATTCCATGTTAATAAAATAAAATAAAAATAATCAATGTATATTTTATTTACGAGATTGTTATAATTACTTAATATTTTTTTGGATGGATTTTTTTTGGTATATGATTTAAGAATGAAAATTATATATAATATATCAAAACCACAGTAGCTCAAATGGTAAATTCAACTTATAGAATTTCCGGGTTCGAATCCTGGCTGTGGTAATTGATTTTTTTTATTAATAATAGTTTCTCTTTTTTTTTTTGTGGTTACATTTCCTCCTTTCTTTTACTCACTACGTTTTTGTTAATAAAGTCTAAACAAATTCACATATTTGTGTTGGAAGAATTAAAATCTATATAGAAAATGTTAATGAAAAAATATATATCTAATGTGATTTTCATTTTATAAAAGATAAGATAAAATTTATATTTTCATTTCATAAGATAGAAATGAATTTGTATGTATGGAAGTTTGCTTTTGGTATCCATTTAATTTATTCGTATATAACATTTTGTTAGAATGATTGATTAGGATTCCATGTTAATAAAATAAAATAAAAATAATCAATGTATATTTTATTTACGAGATTGTTATATTTACTTAATATTTTTTTGGATGGATTTTTTTTGGTATATGATTTAAGAATGAAAATTATATATAATATATCAAAACCACAGTAGCTCAAATGGTAAATTCAACTTATAGAATTTCCGGGTTTGAATCCTGGCTGTGGTAATTGATTTTTTTTATTAATAATATTTTCTCCTTTTTTTTTGTGGTTACATTTCCTCCTTTCTTTTACTCACTACGTTTTTGTTAATAAAGTCTAAACAAATTCAAATATTTGTGTTGGAAGAATTTAAAATCAATATAGGAAATGTTAATGAAAAAATATATATGTAATGTGATTTTCGTTTTTTAAAAGATAAGATAAAATTTATATTTTCATTTCATAAGATAGAAATGAATTTGTGTGTATGGAAGTTTTCTTTTGATATCCATTTAATTTATTCAGTATATAACATTTTGTTAGAATGATTGATTAGGATTCCATGTTAATAAAATAAAATTAAAATAATCAATGTATGTTTTATTTACGAGATTGTTATATTACTTAATATTTTTTTGGCTGGATTTTTTTTTGTTAGATGATTTAAGAATGAAAATTTTATCTAATATGTCAAAACCGCAGTAGCTCAAATGGTAAATTCAATTTGCAGAATTTTCGGGTTCGAATCCTGACTGCGATATATGATTTTTTTTATTAATAATATTTTTCTCCTTTCTTTTTTTTTGTGGTTACATTTCCTCCTTTCTTTTACTCACTACGTTTTTGTTAATAAAGTCTAAACAAATTCACATATTTGTGTTGGAAGAATTTAAAATCTATATAGAAAATGTTAATGAAAAAATATATATCTAATGTGATTTTCATTTTATAAAAGATAAGATAAAATTTATATTTTCATTTCATAAGATAGAAATGAATTTGTATGTATGGAAGTTTGCTTTTGGTATCCATATAATTTATTCGTATATAACATTTTGTTAGAATGATTGATTAGGATTCCATGTTAATAAAATAAAATAAAAATAATCAATGTATATTTTATTTACGAGATTGTTATATTTACTTAATATTTTTTTGTATGGATTTTTTTTGGTATATGATTTAAGAATGAAAATCATATATAATATATCAAAACCACAGTAGCTCAAATGGTAAATTCAACTTATAGAATTTCCGGGTTCGAATCCTGGCTGTGGTAATTGATTTTTTTTATTAATAATATTTTCTCCTTTTTTTTTTGTGGTTACATTTCCTCCTTTCTTTTACTCACTACGTTTTTGTTAATAAAGTCTAAACAAATGCACATATTTGTGTTGGAAGAATTTAAAATCTATATAGAAAATTTTAATGAAAAAATATATATCTAATGTGATTTTCATTTTATAAAAGATAAGATAAAATTTATATTTTCATTTCATAAGATAGAAATGAATTTGTATGTATGGAAATTTGCTTTTGGTATCCATTTAATTTATTCGTATATAACATTTTGTTAGAATGATTGACTAGGATTCCATGTTAATAAAATAAAATAAAAATAATCAATGTATATTTTATTTACGAGATTCTTATATTTACTTAATATTTTTTTGGATGGATTTTTTTTGGTATATGATTTAAGAATGAAAATTATATATAATATATCAAAACCACAGTAGCTCAAATGGTAAATTCAACTTATAGAATTTCCGGGTTCGAATCCTGGCTGTGGTAATTGATTTTTTTTATTAATAATATTTTCTCCTTTTTTTTTTGTGGTTACATTTTCTCCTTTCTTTTACTCACTACGTTTTTGTTAATAAAGTCTAAACAAATTCACATATTTGTGTTGGAAGAATTTAAAATCAATATAGGAAATGTTAATGAAAAAATATATATGTAATATGATTTTCGTTTTTTAAAAGATAAGATAAAATTTATATTTTCATTTCATAAGATAGAAATGAATTTGTGTGTATGGAAGTTTTCTTTTGATATCCATTTAATTTATTCGGTATATAACATTTTGTTAGAATGATTGATTAGGATTCCATGTTAATAAAATAAAATTAAAATAATCAATGTATATTTTATTTACGATATTGTTATATTACTTAATATTTTTCTGGCTGGATTTTTTTTTTGTTAGATGATTTAAGAATGAAAATTTTATCTAATATGTCAAAACCGCAGTAGCTCAAATGGTAAATTCAACTTATAGAATTTCTGGGTTCGAATCCTGACTGCGATATATGATTTTTTTTAATAATAATATTTTTCTCATTTCTTTTTTTTTGTGGTTACATTTCCTCCTTTCTTTTACTCACTACGTTTTTGTTAATAAAGTCTAAACAAATTCACATATTTGTGTTGGAAGAATTTAAAATCTATATAGAAAATGTTAATGAAAAAATATATATCTAATGTGATTTTCATTTTATAAAAGATAAGATAAAATTTATATTTTCATTTCATAATATAGAAATGAATTTGTATGTATGGAAGTTTGCTTTTGGTATCCATTTAATTTATTCGTATATAACATTTTGTTAGAATGATTGATTAGGATTCCATGTTAATAAAATAAAATAAAAATAATCAATGTATATTTTATTTACGAGATTGTTATAATTACTTAATATTTTTTTGGATGGATTTTTTTTGGTATATGATTTAAGAATGAAAATTATATATAATATATCAAAACCACAGTAGCTCAAATGGTAAATTCAACTTATAGAATTTCCGGGTTCGAATCCTGGCTGTGGTAATTGATTTTTTTTATTAATAATATTTTCTCTTTTTTTTTGTGGTTACATTTCCTCCTTTCTTTTACTCACTACGTTTTTGTTAATAAAGTCTAAACAAATTCACATATTTGTGTTGGAAGAATTTAAAATCTATATAGAAAATGTTAATGAAAAAATATATATCTAATGTGATTTTCATTTTATAAAAGATAAGATAAAATTTATATTTTCATTTCATAAGATAGAAATGAGTTTGTATGTATGGAAGTTTGCTTTTGGTATCCATTTAATTTATTCGTATATAACATTTTGTTAGAATGATTGATTAGGATTCCATGTTAATAAAATAAAATAAAAATAATCAATGTATATTTTATTTACGAGATTGTTATATTTACTTAATATTTTTTTGGATGGATTTTTTTTGGTATATGATTTAAGAATGAAAATTATATATAATATATCAAAACCACAGTAGCTCAAATGGTAAATTCAACTTATAGAATTTCCGGGTTCGAATCCTGGTTGTGGTAATTGATTTTTTTTATTAATAATATTTTCTCCTTTTTTTTTTGTGGTTACATTTCCTCCTTTCTTTTACTCACTACGTTTTTGTTAATAAAGTCTAAACAAATGCACATATTTGTGTTGGAAGAATTTAAAATCAATATAGGAAATGTTAATGAAAAAATATATATGTAATGTGATTTTCGTTTTTTAAAAGATAAGATAAAATTTATATTTTCATTTCATAAGATAGAAATGAATTTGTGTGTATGGAAGTTTTCTTTTGATATCCATTTAATTTATTCGGTATATAACATTTTGTTAGAATGATTGATTAGGATTCCATGTTAATAAAATAAAATTAAAATAATCAATGTATATTTTATTTACGAGATTGTTATATTACTTAATATTTGTTTGGCTGGATTTTTTTTTTGTTAGATGATTTAAGAATGAAAATTTTATCTAATATGTCAAAACCGCAGTAGCTCAAATGGTAAATTCAACTTATAGAATTTCTGGGTTCGAATCCTGACTGCGATATATGATTTTTTTTATTAATAATATTTTTCTCATTTCTTTTTTTTTGTGGTTACATTTCCTCCTTTCTTTTACTCACTACGTTTTTGTTAATAAAGTCTAAACAAATTCACATATTTGTGTTGGAAGAATTTAAAATCTATATAGAAAATGTTAATGAAAAAATATATATCTAATGTGATTTTCATTTTATAAAAGATAAGATAAAATTTATATTTTCATTTCATAATATAGAAATGAATTTGTATGTATGGAAGTTTGCTTTTGGTATCCATTTAATTTATTCGTATATAACATTTTGTTAGAATGATTGATTAGGATTCCATGTTAATAAAATAAAATAAAAATAATCAATGTATATTTTATTTACGAGATTGTTATAATTACTTAATATTTTTTTGGATGGATTTTTTTTGGTATATGATTTAAGAATGAAAATTATATATAATATATCAAAACCACAGTAGCTCAAATGGTAAATTCAACTTATAGAATTTCCGGGTTCGAATCCTGGCTGTGGTAATTGATTTTTTTTATTAATAATATTTTCTCTTTTTTTTTTGTGGTTACATTTCCTCCTTTCTTTTACTCACTACGTTTTTGTTAATAAAGTCTAAACAAATTCACATATTTGTGTTGGAAGAATTTAAAATCTATATAGAAAATGTTAATGAAAAAATATATATCTAATGTGATTTTCATTTTATAAAAGATAAGATAAAATTTATATTTTCATTTCATAAGATAGAAATGAGTTTGTATGTATGGAAGTTTGCTTTTGGTATCCATTTAATTTATTCGTATATAACATTTTGTTAGAATGATTGATTAGGATTCCATGTTAATAAAATAAAATAAAAATAATCAATGTATATTTTATTTACGAGATTGTTATATTTACTTAATATTTTTTTGGATGGATTTTTTTTGGTATATGATTTAAGAATGAAAATTATATATAATATATCAAAACCACAGTAGCTCAAATGGTAAATTCAACTTATAGAATTTCCGGGTTCGAATCCTGGCTGTGGTAATTGATTTTTTTTATTAATAATATTTTCTCCTTTTTTTTTTGTGGTTACATTTCCTCCTTTCTTTTACTCACTACGTTTTTGTTAATAAAGTCTAAACAAATGCACATATTTGTGTTGGAAGAATTTAAAATCTATATAGAAAATTTTAATGAAAAAATATATATCTAATGTGATTTTCATTTTATAAAAGATAAGATAAAATTTATATTTTCATTTCATAAGATAGAAATGAATTTGTATGTATGGAAGTTTGCTTTTGGTATCCATTTAATTTATTCGTATATAACATTTTGTTAGAATGATTGATTAGGATTCCATGTTAATAAAATAAAATAAAAATAATCAATGTATATTTTATTTACGAGATTGTTATATTTACTTAATATTTTTTTGGATGGATTTTTTTTGGTATATGATTTAAGAATGAAAATTATATATAATATATCAAAACCACAGTAGCTCAAATGGTAAATTCAACTTATAGAATTTCCGGGTTCGAATCCTGGCTGTGGTAATTGATTTTTTTTATTAATAATATTTTCTCCTTTTTTTTTTGTTGTTACATTTTCTCCTTTCTTTTACTCACTACGTTTTTGTTAATAAAGTCTAAACAAATTCACATATTTGCGTTGGAAGAATTTAAAATCAATATAGGAAATGTTAATGAAAAAATATATATGTAATGTGATTTTCGTTTTTTAAAAGATAAGATAAAATTTATATTTTCATTTCATAAGATAGAAATGAATTTGTGTGTATGGAAGTTTTCTTTTGATATCCATTTAATTTATTCGGTATATAACATTAGAATGATTGATTAGGATTCCATGTTAATAAAATAAAATTAAAATAATCAATGTATATTTTATTTACGAGATTGTTATATTACTTAATATTTGTTTGGCTGGATTTTTTTTTTGTTAGATGATTTAAGAATGAAAATTTTATCTAATATGTCAAAACCGCAGTAGCTCAAATGGTAAATTCAACTTATAGAATTTCCGGGTTCGAATCCTGACTGCGATATATGATATTTTTTATTAATAATATTTTTCTCCTTTTTTTTTTTGTGGTTACATTTCCTCCTTTCTTTTACTCACTACGTTTTTGTTAATAAAGTCTAAACAAATTCACATATTTGTGTTGGAAGAATTTAAAATCTATATAGAAAATGTTAATGAAAAAATATATATCTAATGTGATTTTCATTTTATAAAAGATAAGATAAAATTTATATTTTCATTTCATAAGATAGAAATGAGTTTGTATGTATGGAAGTTTGCTTTTGGTATCCATTTAATTTATTCGTATATAACATTTTGTTAGAATGATTGATTAGGATTCCATGTTAATAAAATAAAATAAAAATAATCAATGTATATTTTATTTACGAGATTGTTATATTTACTTAATATTTTTTTGGATGGATTTTTTTTGGTATATGATTTAAGAATGAAAATTATATATAATATATCAAAACCACAGTAGCTCAAATGGTAAATTCAACTTATAGAATTTCCGGGTTCGAATCCTGGCTGTGGTAATTGATTTTTTTTATTAATAATATTTTCTCCTTTTTTTTTTGTGGTTACATTTCCTCCTTTCTTTTACTCACTACGTTTTTGTTAATAAAGTCTAAACAAATGCACATATTTGTGTTGGAAGAATTTAAAATCTATATAGAAAATTTTAATGAAAAAATATATATCTAATGTGATTTTCATTTTATAAAAGATAAGATAAAATTTATATTTTCATTTCATAAGATAGAAATGAATTTGTATGTATGGAAGTTTGCTTTTGGTATCCATTTAATTTATTCGTATATAACATTTTGTTAGAATGATTGATTAGGATTCCATGTTAATAAAATAAAATAAAAATAATCAATGTATATTTTATTTACGAGATTGTTATATTTACTTAATATTTTTTTGGATGGATTTTTTTTGGTATATGATTTAAGAATGAAAATTATATATAATATATCAAAACCACAGTAGCTCAAATGGTAAATTCAACTTATAGAATTTCCGGGTTCGAATCCTGGCTGTGGTAATTGATTTTTTTTATTAATAATATTTTCTCCTTTTTTTTTGTTGTTACATTTTCTCCTTTCTTTTACTCACTACGTTTTTGTTAATAAAGTCTAAACAAATTCACATATTTGCGTTGGAAGAATTTAAAATCAATATAGGAAATGTTAATGAAAAAATATATATGTAATGTGATTTTCGTTTTTTAAAAGATAAGATAAAATTTATATTTTCATTTCATAAGATAGAAATGAATTTGTGTGTATGGAAGTTTTCTTTTGATATCCATTTAATTTATTCGGTATATAACATTAGAATGATTGATTAGGATTCCATGTTAATAAAATAAAATTAAAATAATCAATGTATATTTTATTTACGAGATTGTTATATTACTTAATATTTGTTTGGCTGGATTTTTTTTTTGTTAGATGATTTAAGAATGAAAATTTTATCTAATATGTCAAAACCGCAGTAGCTCAAATGGTAAATTCAACTTATAGAATTTCCGGGTTCGAATCCTGACTGCGATATATGATATTTTTTATTAATAATATTTTTCTCCTTTTTTTTTTGTGGTTACATTTCCTCCTTTCTTTTACTCACTACGTTTTTGTTAATAAAGTCTAAACAAATTCACATATTTGTGTTGGAAGAATTTAAAATCTATATAGAAAATGTTAATGAAAAAATATATATCTAATGTGATTTTCATTTTATAAAAGATAAGATAAAATTTATATTTTCATTTCATAAGATAGAAATGAATTTGTATGTATGGAAGTTTGCTTTTGGTATCCATTTAATTTATTCGTATATAACATTTTGTTAGAATGATTGATTAGGATTCCATGTTAATAAAATAAAATAAAAATAATCAATGTATATTTTATTTACGAGATTGTTATATTTACTTAATATTTTTTTGGATGGATTTTTTTTGGTATATGATTTAAGAATGAAAATTATATATAATATATCAAAACCACAGTAGCTCAAATGGTAAATTCAAGTTATAGAATTTCCGGGTTCGAATCCTGGCTGTGGTAATTGATTTTTTTTATTAATAATATTTTCTCCTTTTTTTTTTTGTGGTTACATTTCCTCCTTTCTTTTACTCACTACGTTTTTGTTAATAAAGTCTAAACAAATTCACATATTTGTGTTGGAAGAATTTAAAATCTATATAGAAAATGTTAATGAAAAAATATATATCTAATGTGATTTTCATTTTATAAAAGATAAGATAAAATTTATATTTTCATTTCATAAGATAGAAATGAATTTGTATGTATGGAAGTTTGCTTTTGGTATCCATTTAATTTATTCGTATATAACATTTTGTTAGAATGATTGATTAGGATTCCATGTTAATAAAATAAAATAAAAATAATCAATGTATATTTTATTTACGAGATTGTTATATTTACTTAATATTTTTTTGGATGGATTTTTTTTGGTATATGATTTAAGAATGAAAATTATATATAATATATCAAAACCACAGTAGCTCAAATGGTAAATTCAACTTATAGAATTTCCGGGTTCGAATCCTTGCTGTGGTAATTGATTTTTTTTATTAATAATATTTTCTCCTTTTTTTTTTGTGGTTACATTTCCTCCTTTCTTTTACTCACTACGTTTTTGTTAATAAAGTCTAAACAAATTCACATATTTGTGTTGGAAGAATTTAAAATCTATATAGAAAATGTTAATGAAAAAATATATATCTAATGTGATTTTCATTTTATAAAAGATAAGATAAAATTTATATTTTCATTTCATAAGATAGAAATGAGTTTGTATGTATGGAAGTTTGCTTTTGGTATCCATTTAATTTATTCGTATATAACATTTTGTTAGAATGATTGATTAGGATTCCATGTTAATAAAATAAAATAAAAATAATCAATGTATATTTTATTTACGAGATTGTTATATTTACTTAATATTTTTTTGGATGGATTTTTTTTGGTATATGATTTAAGAATGAAAATTATATATAATATATCAAAACCACAGTAGCTCAAATGGTAAATTCAACTTATAGAATTTCCGGGTTCGAATCCTGGCTGTGGTAATTGATTTTTTTTATTAATAATATTTTCTCCTTTTTTTTTTGTGGTTACATTTCCTCCTTTCTTTTACTCACTACGTTTTTGTTAATAAAGTCTAAACAAATGCACATATTTGTGTTGGAAGAATTTAAAATCTATATAGAAAATTTTAATGAAAAAATATATATCTAATGTGATTTTCATTTTATAAAAGATAAGATAAAATTTATATTTTCATTTCATAAGATAGAAATGAATTTGTATGTATGGAAGTTTGCTTTTGGTATCCATTTAATTTATTCGTATATAACATTTTGTTAGAATGATTGATTAGGATTCCATGTTAATAAAATAAAATAAAAATAATCAATGTATATTTTATTTACGAGATTGTTATATTTACTTAATATTTTTTTGGATGGATTTTTTTTGGTATATGATTTAAGAATGAAAATTATATATAATATATCAAAACCACAGTAGCTCAAATGGTAAATTCAACTTATAGAATTTCCGGGTTCGAATCCTGGCTGTGGTAATTGATTTTTTTTATTAATAATATTTTCTCCTTTTTTTTTTGTTGTTACATTTTCTCCTTTCTTTTACTCACTACGTTTTTGTTAATAAAGTCTAAACAAATTCACATATTTGCGTTGGAAGAATTTAAAATCAATATAGGAAATGTTAATGAAAAAATATATATGTAATGTGATTTTCGTTTTTTAAAAGATAAGATAAAATTTATATTTTCATTTCATAAGATAGAAATGAATTTGTGTGTATGGAAGTTTTCTTTTGATATCCATTTAATTTATTCGGTATATAACATTAGAATGATTGATTAGGATTCCATGTTAATAAAATAAAATTAAAATAATCAATGTATATTTTATTTACGAGATTGTTATATTACTTAATATTTGTTTGGCTGGATTTTTTTTTTGTTAGATGATTTAAGAATGAAAATTTTATCTAATATGTCAAAACCGCAGTAGCTCAAATGGTAAATTCAACTTATAGAATTTCCGGGTTCGAATCCTGACTGCGATATATGATATTTTTTATTAATAATATTTTTCTCCTTTTTTTTTTTGTGGTTACATTTCCTCCTTTCTTTTACTCACTACGTTTTTGTTAATAAAGTCTAAACAAATTCACATATTTGTGTTGGAAGAATTTAAAATCTATATAGAAAATGTTAATGAAAAAATATATATCTAATGTGATTTTCATTTTATAAAAGATAAGATAAAATTTATATTTTCATTTCATAAGATAGAAATGAGTTTGTATGTATGGAAGTTTGCTTTTGGTATCCATTTAATTTATTCGTATATAACATTTTGTTAGAATGATTGATTAGGATTCCATGTTAATAAAATAAAATAAAAATAATCAATGTATATTTTATTTACGAGATTGTTATATTTACTTAATATTTTTTTGGATGGATTTTTTTTGGTATATGATTTAAGAATGAAAATTATATATAATATATCAAAACCACAGTAGCTCAAATGGTAAATTCAACTTATAGAATTTCCGGGTTCGAATCCTGGCTGTGGTAATTGATTTTTTTTATTAATAATATTTTCTCCTTTTTTTTTGTGGTTACATTTCCTCCTTTCTTTTACTCACTACGTTTTTGTTAATAAAGTCTAAACAAATGCACATATTTGTGTTGGAAGAATTTAAAATCTATATAGAAAATTTTAATGAAAAAATATATATCTAATGTGATTTTCATTTTATAAAAGATAAGATAAAATTTATATTTTCATTTCATAAGATAGAAATGAATTTGTATGTATGGAAGTTTGCTTTTGGTATCCATTTAATTTATTCGTATATAACATTTTGTTAGAATGATTGATTAGGATTCCATGTTAATAAAATAAAATAAAAATAATCAATGTATATTTTATTTACGAGATTGTTATATTTACTTAATATTTTTTTGGATGGATTTTTTTTGGTATATGATTTAAGAATGAAAATTATATATAATATATCAAAACCACAGTAGCTCAAATGGTAAATTCAACTTATAGAATTTCCGGGTTCGAATCCTGGCTGTGGTAATTGATTTTTTTTATTAATAATATTTTCTCCTTTTTTTTTTGTTGTTACATTTTCTCCTTTCTTTTACTCACTACGTTTTTGTTAATAAAGTCTAAACAAATTCACATATTTGCGTTGGAAGAATTTAAAATCAATATAGGAAATGTTAATGAAAAAATATATATGTAATGTGATTTTCGTTTTTTAAAAGATAAGATAAAATTTATATTTTCATTTCATAAGATAGAAATGAATTTGTGTGTATGGAAGTTTTCTTTTGATATCCATTTAATTTATTCGGTATATAACATTAGAATGATTGATTAGGATTCCATGTTAATAAAATAAAATTAAAATAATCAATGTATATTTTATTTACGAGATTGTTATATTACTTAATATTTGTTTGGCTGGATTTTTTTTTTGTTAGATGATTTAAGAATGAAAATTTTATCTAATATGTCAAAACCGCAGTAGCTCAAATGGTAAATTCAACTTATAGAATTTCCGGGTTCGAATCCTGACTGCGATATATGATATTTTTTATTAATAATATTTTTCTCCTTTTTTTTTTGTGGTTACATTTCCTCCTTTCTTTTACTCACTACGTTTTTGTTAATAAAGTCTAAACAAATTCACATATTTGTGTTGGAAGAATTTAAAATCTATATAGAAAATGTTAATGAAAAAATATATATCTAATGTGATTTTCATTTTATAAAAGATAAGATAAAATTTATATTTTCATTTCATAAGATAGAAATGAATTTGTATGTATGGAAGTTTGCTTTTGGTATCCATTTAATTTATTCGTATATAACATTTTGTTAGAATGATTGATTAGGATTCCATGTTAATAAAATAAAATAAAAATAATCAATGTATATTTTATTTACGAGATTGTTATATTTACTTAATATTTTTTTGGATGGATTTTTTTTGGTATATGATTTAAGAATGAAAATTATATATAATATATCAAAACCACAGTAGCTCAAATGGTAAATTCAAGTTATAGAATTTCCGGGTTCGAATCCTGGCTGTGGTAATTGATTTTTTTTATTAATAATATTTTCTCCTTTTTTTTTTTGTGGTTACATTTCCTCCTTTCTTTTACTCACTACGTTTTTGTTAATAAAGTCTAAACAAATTCACATATTTGTGTTGGAAGAATTTAAAATCTATATAGAAAATGTTAATGAAAAAATATATATCTAATGTGATTTTCATTTTATAAAAGATAAGATAAAATTTATATTTTCATTTCATAAGATAGAAATGAATTTGTATGTATGGAAGTTTGCTTTTGGTATCCATTTAATTTATTCGTATATAACATTTTGTTAGAATGATTGATTAGGATTCCATGTTAATAAAATAAAATAAAAATAATCAATGTATATTTTATTTACGAGATTGTTATATTTACTTAATATTTTTTTGGATGGATTTTTTTTGGTATATGATTTAAGAATGAAAATTATATATAATATATCAAAACCACAGTAGCTCAAATGGTAAATTCAACTTATAGAATTTCCGGGTTCGAATCCTTGCTGTGGTAATTGATTTTTTTTATTAATAATATTTTCTCCTTTTTTTTTTGTGGTTACATTTCCTCCTTTCTTTTACTCACTACGTTTTTGTTAATAAAGTCTAAACAAATTCAAATATTTGTGTTGGAAGAATTTAAAATCAATATAGGAAATGTTAATGAAAAAATATATATGTAATGTGATTTTCGTTTTTTAAAAGATAAGATAAAATTTATATTTTCATTTCATAAGATAGAAATGAATTTGTATGTATGGAAGTTTGCTTTTAGTATCCATTTAATTTATTCGTATATAACATTTTGTTAGAATGATTGATTAGGATTCCATGTTAATAAAATAAAATAAAAATAATCAATGTATATTTTATTTACGAGATTGTTATATTTACTTAATATTTTTTTGGATGGATTTTTTTTGGTATATGATTTAAGAATGAAAATTATATATAATATATCAAAACCACAGTAGCTCAAATGGTAAATTCAACTTATAGAATTTCCGAGTTCGAATCCTTGCTGTGGTAATTGATTTTTTTTATTAATAATATTTTCTCCTTTTTTTTGTGTGGTTACATTTCCTCCTTTCTTTTACTCACTACGTTTTTGTTAATAAAGTCTAAACAAATTCAAATATTTGTGTTGGAAGAATTTAAAATCAATATAGGATATGTTAATGAAAAAATATATATGTAATGTGATTTTCGTTTTTTAAAAGATAAGATAAAATTTATATTTTCATTTCATAAGATAGAAATGAATTTGTATGTATGGAAGTTTGCTTTTAGTATCCATTTAATTTATTCGTATATAACATTTTGTTAGAATGATTGATTAGGATTCCATGTTAATAAAATAAAATAAAAATAATCAATGTATATTTTATTTACGAGATTGTTATATTTACTTAATATTTTTTTGGATGGATTTTTTTTGGTATATGATTTAAGAATGAAAATTATATATAATATATCAAAACGACAGTAGCTCAAATGTTAAATTCAACTTATAGAATTTCCGGGTTCGAATCCTGGCTGTGGTAATTGATTTTTTTTATTAATAATATTTTCTCCTTTTTTTTTTGTGGTTACATTTCCTCCTTTCTTTTACTCACTACGTTTTTGTTAATAAAGTCTAAACAAATTCACATATTTGTGTTGGAAGAATTTAAAATCTATATAGAAAATGTTAATGAAAAAATATATATCTAATGTGATTTACATTTTATAAAAGATAAGATAAAATTTATATTTTCATTTCATAAGATAGAAATGAATTTGTATGTATGGAAGTTTGCTTTTGGTATCCATTTAATTTATTCATATATAACATTTTGTTAGAATGATTGATTAGGATTCCATGTTAATAAAATAAAATAAAAATAATCAATGTATATTTTATTTACGAGATTGTTATATTTACTTAATATTTTTTTGGATGGATTTTTTTTGGTATATGATTTAAGAATGAAAATTATATATAATATATCAAAACCACAGTAGCTCAAATGGTAAATTCAACTTATAGAATTTCCGGGTTCGAATCCTGGCTGTGGTAATTGATTTTTTTTATTAATAATATTTTCTCCTTTTTTTTTGTGGTTACGTTTCCTCCTTTCTTTTACTCACTACGTTTTTGTTAATAAAGTCTAAACAAATTCACATATTTGTGTTGGAAGAATTTAAAATCAATATAGGAAATGTTAATGAAAAAATATATATGTATTGTGATTTTCGTTTTTTAGAAGATAAGATAAAATTTATATTTTCATTTCATAAGATAGAAATGAATTTGTGTGTATGGAAGTTTTCTTTTGATATCCATTTAATTTATTCGGTATATAACATTTTGTTAGAATGATTGATTAGGATTCCATGTTAATAAAATAAAATTAAAATAATCAATGTATGTTTTATTTACGAGATTGTTATATTACTTAATATTTTTTTGGCTGGATTTTTTTTTTGTTAGATGATTTAAGAATGAAAATTTTATCTAATATGTCAAAACCGCAGTAGCTCAAATGGTAAATTCAACTTATAGAATTTCCGGGTTCGAATCCTGACTGCGATATATGATATTTTTTATTAATAATATTTTTCTCCTTTTTTTTTTTTGTGGTTACATTTCCTCCTTTCTTTTACTCACTACGTTTTTGTTAATAAAGTCTAAACAAATTCACATATTTGTGTTGGAAGAATTTAAAATCTATATAGAAAATGTTAATGAAAAAATATATATCTAATGTGATTTTCATTTTATAAAAGATAAGATAAAATTTATATTTTCATTTCATAAGATAGAAATGAATTTGTATGTATGGAAGTTTGCTTTTGGTATCCATTTAATTTATTCGTATATAACATTTTGTTAGAATGATTGATTAGGATTCCATGTTAATAAAATAAAATAAAAATAATCAATGTATATTTTATTTACGAGATTGTTATATTTACTTAATATTTTTTTGGATGGATTTTTTTTGGTATATGATTTAAGAATGAAAATTATATATAATATATCAAAACCACAGTAGCTCAAATGGTAAATTCAAGTTATAGAATTTCCGGGTTCGAATCCTGGCTGTGGTAATTGATTTTTTTTATTAATAATATTTTCTCCTTTTTTTTTTTGTGGTTACATTTCCTCCTTTCTTTTACTCACTACGTTTTTGTTAATAAAGTCTAAACAAATTCACATATTTGTGTTGGAAGAATTTAAAATCTATATAGAAAATGTTAATGAAAAAATATATATCTAATGTGATTTTCATTTTATAAAAGATAAGATAAAATTTATATTTTCATTTCATAAGATAGAAATGAATTTGTATGTATGGAAGTTTGCTTTTGGTATCCATTTAATTTATTCGTATATAACATTTTGTTAGAATGATTGATTAGGATTCCATGTTAATAAAATAAAATAAAAATAATCAATGTATATTTTATTTACGAGATTGTTATATTTACTTAATATTTTTTTGGATGGATTTTTTTTGGTATATGATTTAAGAATGAAAATTATATATAATATATCAAAACCACAGTAGCTCAAATGGTAAATTCAACTTATAGAATTTCCGGGTTCGAATCCTTGCTGTGGTAATTGATTTTTTTTATTAATAATATTTTCTCCTTTTTTTTTTGTGGTTACATTTCCTCCTTTCTTTTACTCACTACGTTTTTGTTAATAAAGTCTAAACAAATTCACATATTTGTGTTGGAAGAATTTAAAATCTATATAGAAAATGTTAATGAAAAAATATATATCTAATGTGATTTTCATTTTATAAAAGATAAGATAAAATTTATATTTTCATTTCATAAGATAGAAATGAATTTGTATGTATGGAAGTTTGCTTTTGGTATCCATTTAATTTATTCGTATATAACATTTTGTTAGAATGATTGATTAGGATTCCATGTTAATAAAATAAAATAAAAATAATCAATGTATATTTTATTTACGAGATTGTTATATTTACTTAATATTTTTTTGGATGGATTTTTTTTGGTATATGATTTAAGAATGAAAATTATATATAATATATCAAAACCACAGTAGCTCAAATGGTAAATTCAACTTATAGAATTTCCGGGTTCGAATCCTGGCTGACGTAATTCATTTTTTTTATTAATAATATTTTCTCCTTTTTTTTTTGTGGTTACATTTCCTCCTTTCTTTTACTCACTACGTTTTTGTTAATAAAGTCTAAACAAATTCACATATTTGTGTTGGAAGAATTTAAAATCAATATAGGAAATGTTAATGAAAAAATATATATGTAATGTGATTTTCGTTTTTTAGAAGATAAGATAAAATTTATATTTTCATTTCATAAGATAGAAATGAATTTGTGTGTATGGAAGTTTTCTTTTGATATCCATTTAATTTATTCGGTATATAACATTTTGTTAGAATGATTGATTAGGATTCCATGTAAATAAAATAAAATTAAAATAATCAATGTATGTTTTATTTACGAGATTGTTATATTACTTAATATTTTTTTGGCAGGATTTTTTTGTTTGTTAGATGATTTAAGAATGAAAATTTTATCTAATATGTCAAAACCGCAGTAGCTCAAATGGTAAATTCAACTTATAGAATTTCCGGGTTTGAATCCTGACTGCGATATATGATATTTTTTATTAATAATATTTTTCTCCTTTCTTTTTTTTTTGTGGTTACATTTCCTCCTTTCTTTTACTCACTACGTTTTTGTTAATAAAGTCTAAACAAATTCACATATTTGTGTTGGAAGAATTTAAAATCTATATAGAAAATGTTAATGAAAAAATATATATCTAATGTGATTTTCATTTTATAAAAGATAAGATAAAATTTATATTTTCATTTCATAAGATAGAAATGAATTTGTATGTATGGAAGTTTGCTTTTGGTATCCATTTAATTTATTCGTATATAACATTTTGTTAGAATGATTGATTAGGATTCCATGTTAATAAAATAAAATAAAAATAATCAATGTATATTTTATTTACGAGATTGTTATATTTACTTAATATTTTTTTGGATGGATTTTTTTTGGTATATGATTTAAGAATGAAAATTATATATAATATATCAAAACGACAGTAGCTCAAATGGTAAATTCAAGTTATAGAATTTCCGGGTTCGAATCCTGGCTGTGGTAATTGATTTTTTTTATTAATAATATTTTTCTCCTTTTTTTTTTGTGGTTACATTTCCTCCTTTCTTTTACTCACTACGTTTTTGTTAATAAAGTCTAAACAAATTCACATATTTGTGTTGGAAGAATTTAAAATCTATATAGAAAATGTTAATGAAAAAATATATATCTAATGTGATTTTCATTTTATAAAAGATAAGATAAAATTTATATTTTCATTTCATAAGATAGAAATGAATTTGTATGTATGGAAGTTTTCTTTTGGTATCCATTTAATTTATTCGTATATAACATTTTGTTAGAATGATTGATTAGGATTCCATGTTAATAAAATAAAATAAAAATAATCAATGTATATTTTATTTACGAGATTGTTATATTTACTTAATATTTTTTTGGATGGATTTTTTTTGGTATATGATTTAAGAATGAAAATTATATATAATATATCAAAACGACAGTAGCTCAAATGGTAAATTCAACTTATAGAATTTCCGGGTTCGAATCCTGGCTGTGGTAATTGATTTTTTTTATTAATAATATTTTCTCCTTTTTTTTTGTGGTTACATTTCCTCCTTTCTTTTACTCACTACGTTTTTGTTAATAAAGTCTAAACAAATTCACGTATTTGTGTTGGAAGAATTTAAAATCTATATAGAAAATGTTAATGAAAAAATATATATCTAATGTGATTTTCATTTTATAAAAGATAAGATAAAATTTATATTTTCATTTCATAAGATAGAAATGAATTTGTATGTATGGAAGTTTGCTTTTGGTATCCATTTAATTTATTCGTATATAACATTTTGTTAGAATGATTGATTAGGATTCCATGTTAATAAAATAAAATAAAAATAATCAATGTATATTTTATTTACGAGATTGTTATATTTACTTAATATTTTTTTGGATGGATTTTTTTTGGTATATGATTTAAGAATGAAAATTATATATAATATATCAAAACCATAGTAGCTCAAATGGTAAATTCAACTTATAGAATTTCCGGGTTCGAATCCTGGCTGTGGTAATTGATTTTTTTATTAATAATATTTTCTCCTTTTTTTTTGTGGTTACATTTCCTCCTTTCTTTTACTCACTACGTTTTTGTTAATAAAGTCTAAACAAATTCACATATTTGTGTTGGAAGAAATTAAAATCAATATAGGAAATGTTAATGAAAAAATATATATGTAATGTGATTTTCGTTTTTTAGAAGATAAGATAAAATTTATATTTTCATTTCATAAGATAGAAATGAATTTGTGTGTATGGAAGTTTTCTTTTGATATCCATTTAATTTATTCGGTATATAACATTTTGTTAGAATGATTGATTAGGATTCCATGTTAATAAAATAAAATTAAAATAATCAATGTATATTTTATTTACGAGATTGTTATACTACTTAATATTTTTTTGGCTGGATTTTTTTTTTGTTAGATGATTTAAGAATGAAAATTTTATCTAATATGTCAAAACCGCAGTAGCTCAAATGGTAAATTCAACTTATAGAATTTCCGGGTTCGAATCCTGACTGCGATATATGATATTTTTTATTAATAATATTTTTCTCCTTTCTTTTTTTTTTGTGGTTACATTTCCTCCTTTCTTTTACTCACTACGTTTTTGTTAATAAAGTCTAAACAAATTCACATATTTGTGTTGGAAGAATTTAAAATCTATATAGAAAATGTTAATGAAAAAATATATATCTAATGTGATTTTCATTTTATAAAAGATAAGATAAAATTTATATTTTCATTTCATAAGATAGAAATGAATTTGTATGTATGGAAGTTTGCTTTTGGTATCCATTTAATTTATTCGTATATAACATTTTGTTAGAATGATTGATTAGGATTCCATGTTAATAAAATAAAATAAAAATAATCAATGTATATTTTATTTACGAGATTGTTATATTTACTTAATATTTTTTTGGATGGATTTTTTTGGGTATATGATTTAAGAATGAAAATTATATATAATATATCAAAACCACAGTAGCTCAAATGGTAAATTCAACTTATAGAATTTCCGGGTTCGAATCCTGGCTGTGGTAATTGATTTTTTTTATTAATAATATTTTCTCCTTTTTTTTTGTGGTTACATTTCCTCCTTTCTTTTACTCACTACGTTTTTGTTAATAAAGTCTAAACAAATTCACATATTTGTGTTGGAAGAATTTAAAATCTATATAGAAAATGTTAATGAAAAAATATATATCTAATGTGATTTTCATTTTATAAAAGATAAGATAAAATTTATATTTTCATTTCATAAGATAGAAATGAATTTGTATGTATGGAAGTTTGCTTTTGGTATCCATTTAATTTATTCGTATATAACATTTTGTTAGAATGATTGATTAGGATTCCATGTTAATAAAATAAAATAAAAATAATCAATGTATATTTTATTTACGAGATTGTTATATTTACTTAATATTTTTTTGGATGGATTTTTTTTGGTATATGATTTAAGAATGAAAATTATATATAATATATCAAAACCACAGTAGCTCAAATGGTAAATTCAACTTATAGAATTTCCGGGTTCGAATCCTGGCTGTGGTAATTGATTTTTTTTATTAATAATATTTTCTCCTTTTTTTTTTGTGGTTACATTTCCTCCTTTCTTTTACTCACTACGTTTTTGTTAATAAAGTCTAAACAAATTCACATATTTGTGTTGGAAGAATTTAAAATCAATATAGGAAATGTTAATGAAAAAATATATATGTAATGTGATTTTCGTTTTTTAGAAGATAAGATAAAATTTATATTTTCATTTCATAAGATAGAAATGAATTTGTGTGTATGGAAGTTTTCTTTTGATATCCATTTAATTTATTCGGTATATAACATTTTGTTAGAATGATTGATTAGGATTCCATGTTAATAAAATAAAATTAAAATAATCAATGTATGTTTTATTTACAAGATTGTTATATTACTTAATATTTTTTTGGCTGGATTTTTTTTTTGTTAGATGATTTAAGAATGAAATTTTATCTAATATGTCAAAACTGCAGTAGCTCAAATGGTAAATTCAACTTATAGAATTTCCGGGTTCGAATCCTGACTGCGATATATGATATTTTTTATTAATAATATTTTTCTCCTTTTTTTTTTTTTTGTGGTTACATTTCCTCCTTTCTTTTACTCACTACATTTTTGTTAATAAAGTCTAAACAAATTCACATATTTGTGTTGGAAGAATTTAAAATCTATATAGAAAATGTTAATGAAAAAATATATATCTAATGTGATTTTCATTTTATAAAAGATAAGATAAAATTTATATTTTCATTTCATAAGATAGAAATGAATTTGTATGTATGGAAGTTTGCTTTTGGTATCCATTTAATTTATTCGTATATAACATTTTGTTAGAATGATTGATTAGGATTCCATGTTAATAAAATAAAATAAAAATAATCAATGTATATTTTATTTACGAGATTGTTATATTTACTTAATATTTTTTTGGATGGATTTTTTTTGGTATATGATTTAAGAATGAAAATTATATATAATATATCAAAACCACAGTAGCTCAAATGGTAAATTCAACTTATAGAATTTCCGGGTTCGAATCCTGGCTGTGGTAATTGATTTTTCTTATTAATAATATTTTCTCCTTTTTTTTTGTGGTTACATTTCCTCCTTTCTTTTACTCACTACGTTTTTGTTAATAAAGTCTAAACAAATTCACATATTTGTGTTGGAAGAATTTAAAATCTATATAGAAAATGTTAATGAAAAAATATATATCTAATGTGATTTTCATTTTATAAAAGATAAGATAAAATTTATATTTTCATTTCATAAGATAGAAATGAATTTGTATGTATGGAAGTTTGCTTTTGGTATCCATTTAATTTATTCGTATATAACATTTTGTTAGAATGATTGATTAGGATTCCATGTTAATAAAATAAAATAAAAATAATCAATGTATATTTTATTTACGAGATTGTTATATTTACTTAATATTTTTTTGGATGGATTTTTTTTGGTATATGATTTAAGAATGAAAATTATATATAATATATCAAAACCACAGTAGCTCAAATGGTAAATTCAACTTATAGAATTTCCGGGTTCGAATCCTGGCTGTGGTAATTGGTTTTTTTTATTAATAATATTTTCTCCTTTTTTTTTTGTGGTTACATTTCCTCCTTTCTTTTACTCACTACGTTTTTGTTAATAAAGTCTAAACAAATTCACATATTTGTGTTGGAAGAATTTAAAATCAATATAGGAAATGTTAATGAAAAAATATATATGTAATGTGATTTTCGTTTTTTAGAAGATAAGATAAAATTTATATTTTCATTTCATAAGATAGAAATGAATTTGTGTGTATGGAAGTTTTCTTTTGATATCCATTTAATTTATTCGGTATATAACATTTTGTTAGAATGATTGATTAGGATTCCATGTTAATAAAATAAAATTAAAATAATCAATGTATGTTTTATTTACAAGATTGTTATATTACTTAATATTTTTTTGGCTGGATTTTTTTTTGTTAGATGATTTAAGAATGAAAATTTTATCTAATATGTCAAAACTGCAGTAGCTCAAATGGTAAATTCAACTTATAGAATTTCCGGGTTCGAATCCTGACTGCGATATATGATATTTTTTATTAATAATATTTTTCTCCTTTTTTTTTTTTGTGGTTACATTTCCTCCTTTCTTTTACTCACTACATTTTTGTTAATAAAGTCTAAACAAATTCACATATTTGTGTTGGAAGAATTTAAAATCTATATAGAAAATGTTAATGAAAAAATATATATCTAATGTGATTTTCATTTTATAAAAGATAAGATAAAATTTATATTTTCATTTCATAAGATAGAAATGAATTTGTATGTATGGAAGTTTGCTTTTGGTATCCATTTAATTTATTCGTATATAACATTTTGTTAGAATGATTGATTAGGATTCCATGTTAATAAAATAAAATAAAAATAATCAATGTATATTTTATTTACGAGATTGTTATATTTACTTAATATTTTTTTGGATGGATTTTTTTTGGTATATGATTTAAGAATGAAAATTATATATAATATATCAAAACCACAGTAGCTCAAATGGTAAATTCAACTTATAGAATTTCCGGGTTCGAATCCTGGCTGTGGTAATTGATTTTTTTTATTAATAATATTTTCTCCTTTTTTTTTTTGTGGTTACATTTCCTCCTTTCTTTTACTCACTACGTTTTTGTTAATAAAGTCTAAACAAATTCACATATTTGTGTTGGAAGAATTTAAAATCTATATAGAAAATGTTAATGAAAAAATATATATCTAATGTGATTTTCATTTTATAAAAGATAAGATAAAATTTATATTTTCATTTCATAAGATAGAAATGAATTTGTATGTATGGAAGTTTGCTTTTGGTATCCATTTAATTTATTCGTATATAACATTTTGTTAGAATGATTGATTAGGATTCCATGTTAATAAAATAAAATAAAAATAATCAATGTATATTTTATTTACGAGATTGTTATATTTACTTAATATTTTTTTGGATGGATTTTTTTTGGTATATGATTTAAGAATGAAAATTATATATAATATATCAAAACCACAGTAGCTCAAATGGTAAATTCAACTTATAGAATTTCCGTGTTCGAATCCTGGCTGTGGTAATTGATTTTTTTTATTAATAATATTTTCTCCTTTTTTTTTTGTGGTTACATTTTCTCCTTTCTTTTACTCACTACGTTTTTGTTAATAAAGTCTAAACAAATTCACATATTTGTGTTGGAAGAATTTAAAATCAATATAGGAAATGTTAATGAAAAAATATATATGTAATGTGATTTTCGTTTTTTAAAAGATAAGATAAAATTTATATTTTCATTTCATAAGATAGAAATGAATTTGTGTGTATGGAAGTTTTCTTTTGATATCCATTTAATTTATTCGGTATATAACATTTTGTTAGAATGATTGATTAGGATTCCATGTTAATAAAATAAAATTAAAATAATCAATGTATGTTTTATTTACGAGATTGTTATATTACTTAATATTTTTTTGGCTGGATTTTTTTTTTGTTAGATGATTTAAGAATGAAAATTTTATCTAATATGTCAAAACCGCAGTAGCTCAAATGGTAAATTCAACTTATAGAATTTCCGGGTTCGAATCCTGACTGCGATATATGATATTTTTTATTAATAATATTTTTCTCCTTTCTTTTTTTTTGTGGTTACATTTCCTCCTTTCTTTTACTCACTACGTTTTTGTTAATAAAGTCTAAACAAATTCACATATTTGTGTTGGAAGAATTTAAAATCTATATAGAAAATGTTAATGAAAAAATATATATCTAATGTGATTTTCATTTTATAAAAGATAAGATAAAATTTATATTTTCATTTCATAAGATAGAAATGAATTTGTATGTATGGAAGTTTGCTTTTGGTATCCATTTAATTTATTCGTATATAACATTTTGTTAGAATGATTGATTAGGATTCCATGTTAATAAAATAAAATAAAAATAATCAATGTATATTTTATTTACGAGATTGTTATATTTACTTAATATTTTTTTGGATGGATTTTTTTTGGTATATGATTTAAGAATGAAAATTATATATAATATATCAAAACCACAGTAGCTCAAATGGTAAATTCAACTTATAGAATTTCCGGGTTCGAATCCTGGCTGTGGTAATTGATTTTTTTTATTAATAATATTTTCTCCTTTTTTTTTTGTGGTTACATTTCCTCCTTTCTTTTACTCACTACGTTTTTATTAATAAAGTCTAAACAAATTCACATATTTGTGTTGGAAGAATTTAAAATCTATATAGAAAATGTTAATGAAAAAATATATATCTAATGTGATTTTCATTTTATAAAAGATAAGATAAAATTTATATTTTCATTTCATAAGATAGAAATGAATTTGTATGTATGGAAGTTTGCTTTTGGTATCCATTTAATTTATTCGTATATAACATTTTGTTAGAATGATTGATTAGGATTCCATGTTAATAAAATAAAATAAAAATAATCAATGTATATTTTATTTACGAGATTGTTATATTTACTTAATATTTTTTTGGATGGATTTTTTTTGGTATATGATTTAAGAATGAATATTATATAAAATATATCAAAACCGCAGTAGCTCAAATGGTAAATTCAATTTATAGAATTTCTGGGTTCGAATCCTGGCTGTGGTAATTGATATTTTTTATTAATAATATTTTATCCTTTTTTTTTTGTGGTTACATTTCCTCCTTTCTTTTACTCACTACGTTTTTGTTAATAAAGTCTAAACAAATTCACATATTTGTGTTGGAAGAATTTAAAATCTATATAGGAAATGTTACTGAAAAAATATATATGTAATGTGATTTTCGTTTTTTTAAAAGATAAGATAAAATTTATATTTTCATTTCATAAGATAGAAATGAATTTGTATGTATGGAAGTTTGCTTTTGGTATCCATTTAATTTATTCGTATATAACATTTTGTTAGAATGGTTGATTAGGATTCCATGTTAATAAAATAAAATTAAAATAATCAATGTATATTTTATTTACGATATTGTTATATTTACATAATATTTTTTTGGCTGGATTTTTTTTTGGTATATGATTTAAGAATGAAAATTATATATAATATATCAAAACCGCAGTAGCTCAAATGGTAAATTCAATTTATAGAATTTCCGGGTTCGAATCCTGGCTGTGGTAATTGATTTTTTTCGCAGTAGCTCAAATGTTAATGAAAAAATATATATCTAATGTGATTTTTGTTTTTTAAATGATAAGATAAAATTTATATTTTCATTTCATAAGATAGAAATGAATTTGTATGTATGGAAGTTTGCTTTTAGTATCCATTTAATTTATTCGTATATAACATTTTGTTAGAATGATTGATTAGGATTCCATGTTAATAAAATAAAATAAAAATAATCAATGTATATTTTATTTACGAGATTGTTATATTTACTTAATATTTTTTTGGATGGATTTTTTTTGGTATATGATTTAAGAATGAAAATTATATATAATATATCAAAACCACAGTAGCTCAAATGGTAAATTCAAGTTATAGAATTTTCGGGTTCGAATCCTGGCTGTGGTAATTGATTTTTTTATTAATAATATTTTCTCCTTTTTTTTGTGGTTACATTTCCTCCTTTCTTTTACTCACTACGTTTTTGTTAATAAAGTCTAAACAAATTTACATATTTGTGTTGGAAGAATTTAAAATCAATATAGGAAATGTTAATGAAAAAATATATATGTAATGTGATTTTCGTTTTTTAGAAGATAAGATAAAATTTATATTTTCATTTCATAAGATAGAAATGAATTTGTGTGTATGGAAGTTTTCTTTTGATATCCATTTAATTTATTCGGTATATAACATTTTGTTAGAATGATTGATTAGGATTCCATGTTAATAAAATAAATTAAATTATTCAATGTATGTTTTATTTACGAGATTGTTATATTACTTAATATTTTTTTGGCTGGAATTTTTTTTTTAAGATGATTTAAGAATGAAAATTTTATCTAATATGTCAAAACCGCAGTAGCTCAAATGGTAAATTCAATTTGCAGAATTTTCGGGTTCGAATCCGGACTGCGATATATGATTTTTTTTATTAATAATATTTTTCTCCTTTATTTTTTTTTGTGGTTACATTTCCTCCTTTCTTTTACTCACTACGTTTTTGTTAATAAAGTCTAAACAAATTCACATATTTGTGTTGGAAGAATTTAAAATCTATATAGAAAATGTTAATGAAAAAATATATATCTAATGTGATTTTCATTTTATAAAAGATAAGATAAAATTTATATTTTCATTTCATAAGATAGAAATGAATTTGTATGTATGGAAGTTTGCTTTTGGTATCCATTTAATTTGTTCGTATATAACATTTTGTTAGAATGATTGATTAGGATTCCATGTTAAGAAAATAAAATTAAAATAATCAATGTATATTTTATTTACGAGATTGTTATATTTACTTAATATTTTTTTGGATGGATTTTTTTTGGTATATGATTTAAGAATGAAAATTATATATAATATATCAAAACGACAGTAGCTCAAATGGTAAATTCAACTTATAGAATTTCCGGGTTCGAATCCTGGCTGTGGTAATTGATTTTTTTTATTAATAATATTTTCTCCTTTTTTTTTGTGGTTACATTTCCTCCTTTCTTTTACTCACTACGTTTTTGTTAATAAAGTCTAAACAAATTCACATATTTGTGTTGGAAGAATTTAAAATCTATATAGAAAATGTTAATGAAAAAATATATATCTAATGTGATTTTCATTTTATAAAAGATAAGATAAAATTTATATTTTCATTTCATAAGATAGAAATGAATTTGTATGTATGGAAGTTTGCTTTTGGTATCCATTTAATTTATTCGTATATAACATTTTGTTAGAATGATTGATTAGGATTCCATGTTAATAAAATAAAATAAAAATAATCAATGTATATTTTATTTACGAGATTGTTATATTTACTTAATATTTTTTTGGATGGATTTTTTTTGGTATATGATTTAAGAATGAAAATTATATATAATATATCAAAACCATAGTAGCTCAAATGGTAAATTCAACTTATAGAATTTCCGGGTTCGAATCCTGGCTGTGGTAATTGATTTTTTTATTAATAATATTTTCTCCTTTTTTTTTGTGGTTACATTTCCTCCTTTCTTTTACTCACTACGTTTTTGTTAATAAAGTCTAAACAAATTCACATATTTGTGTTGGAAGAAATTAAAATCAATATAGGAAATGTTAATGAAAAAATATATATGTAATGTGATTTTCGTTTTTTAGAAGATAAGATAAAATTTATATTTTCATTTCATAAGATAGAAATGAATTTGTGTGTATGGAAGTTTTCTTTTGATATCCATTTAATTTATTCGGTATATAACATTTTGTTAGAATGATTGATTAGGATTCCATGTTAATAAAATAAAATTAAAATAATCAATGTATATTTTATTTACGAGATTGTTATACTACTTAATATTTTTTTGGCTGGATTTTTTTTTTTGTTAGATGATTTAAGAATGAAAATTTTATCTAATATGTCAAAACCGCAGTAGCTCAAATGGTAAATTCAACTTATAGAATTTCCGGGTTCGAATCCTGACTGCGATATATGATATTTTTTATTAATAATATTTTTCTCCTTTCTTTTTTTTTTGTGGTTACATTTCCTCCTTTCTTTTACTCACTACGTTTTTGTTAATAAAGTCTAAACAAATTCACATATTTGTGTTGGAAGAATTTAAAATCTATATAGAAAATGTTAATGAAAAAATATATATCTAATGTGATTTTCATTTTATAAAAGATAAGATAAAATTTATATTTTCATTTCATAAGATAGAAATGAATTTGTATGTATGGAAGTTTGCTTTTGGTATCCATTTAATTTATTCGTATATAACATTTTGTTAGAATGATTGATTAGGATTCCATGTTAATAAAATAAAATAAAAATAATCAATGTATATTTTATTTACGAGATTGTTATATTTACTTAATATTTTTTTGGATGGATTTTTTTGGGTATATGATTTAAGAATGAAAATTATATATAATATATCAAAACCACAGTAGCTCAAATGGTAAATTCAACTTATAGAATTTCCGGGTTCGAATCCTGGCTGTGGTAATTGATTTTTTTTATTAATAATATTTTCTCCTTTTTTTTTGTGGTTACATTTCCTCCTTTCTTTTACTCACTACGTTTTTGTTAATAAAGTCTAAACAAATTCACATATTTGTGTTGGAAGAATTTAAAATCTATATAGAAAATGTTAATGAAAAAATATATATCTAATGTGATTTTCATTTTATAAAAGATAAGATAAAATTTATATTTTCATTTCATAAGATAGAAATGAATTTGTATGTATGGAAGTTTGCTTTTGGTATCCATTTAATTTATTCGTATATAACATTTTGTTAGAATGATTGATTAGGATTCCATGTTAATAAAATAAAATAAAAATAATCAATGTATATTTTATTTACGAGATTGTTATATTTACTTAATATTTTTTTGGATGGATTTTTTTTGGTATATGATTTAAGAATGAAAATTATATATAATATATCAAAACCACAGTAGCTCAAATGGTAAATTCAACTTATAGAATTTCCGGGTTCGAATCCTGGCTGTGGTAATTGATTTTTTTTATTAATAATATTTTCTCCTTTTTTTTTTGTGGTTACATTTCCTCCTTTCTTTTACTCACTACGTTTTTGTTAATAAAGTCTAAACAAATTCACATATTTGTGTTGGAAGAATTTAAAATCAATATAGGAAATGTTAATGAAAAAATATATATGTAATGTGATTTTCGTTTTTTAGAAGATAAGATAAAATTTATATTTTGATTTCATAAGATAGAAATGAATTTGTGTGTATGGAAGTTTTCTTTTGATATCCATTTAATTTATTCGGTATATAACATTTTGTTAGAATGATTGATTAGGATTCCATGTTAATAAAATAAAATTAAAATAATCAATGTATGTTTTATTTACAAGATTGTTATATTACTTAATATTTTTTTGGCTGGATTTTTTTTTTGTTAGATGATTTAAGAATGAAAATTTTATCTAATATGTCAAAACTGCAGTAGCTCAAATGGTAAATTCAACTTATAGAATTTCCGGGTTCGAATCCTGACTGCGATATATGATATTTTTTATTAATAATATTTTTCTCCTTTTTTTTTTTTTGTGGTTACATTTCCTCCTTTCTTTTACTCACTACATTTTTGTTAATAAAGTCTAAACAAATTCACATATTTGTGTTGGAAGAATTTAAAATCTATATAGAAAATGTTAATGAAAAAATATATATCTAATGTGATTTTCATTTTATAAAAGATAAGATAAAATTTATATTTTCATTTCATAAGATAGAAATGAATTTGTATGTATGGAAGTTTGCTTTTGGTATCCATTTAATTTATTCGTATATAACATTTTGTTAGAATGATTGATTAGGATTCCATGTTAATAAAATAAAATAAAAATAATCAATGTATATTTTATTTACGAGATTGTTATATTTACTTAATATTTTTTTGGATGGATTTTTTTTGGTATATGATTTAAGAATGAAAATTATATATAATATATCAAAACCACAGTAGCTCAAATGGTAAATTCAACTTATAGAATTTCCGGGTTCGAATCCTGGCTGTGGTAATTGATTTTTCTTATTAATAATATTTTCTCCTTTTTTTTTGTGGTTACATTTCCTCCTTTCTTTTACTCACTACGTTTTTGTTAATAAAGTCTAAACAAATTCACATATTTGTGTTGGAAGAATTTAAAATCTATATAGAAAATGTTAATGAAAAAATATATATCTAATGTGATTTTCATTTTATAAAAGATAAGATAAAATTTATATTTTCATTTCATAAGATAGAAATGAATTTGTATGTATGGAAGTTTGCTTTTGGTATCCATTTAATTTATTCGTATATAACATTTTGTTAGAATGATTGATTAGGATTCCATGTTAATAAAATAAAATAAAAATAATCAATGTATATTTTATTTACGAGATTGTTATATTTACTTAATATTTTTTTGGATGGATTTTTTTTGGTATATGATTTAAGAATGAAAATTATATATAATATATCAAAACCACAGTAGCTCAAATGGTAAATTCAACTTATAGAATTTCCGGGTTCGAATCCTGGCTGTGGTAATTGATTTTTTTTATTAATAATATTTTCTCCTTTTTTTTTTGTGGTTACATTTCCTCCTTTCTTTTACTCACTACGTTTTTGTTAATAAAGTCTAAACAAATTCACATATTTGTGTTGGAAGAATTTAAAATCAATATAGGAAATGTTAATGAAAAAATATATATGTAATGTGATTTTCGTTTTTTAGAAGATAAGATAAAATTTATATTTTCATTTCATAAGATAGAAATGAATTTGTGTGTATGGAAGTTTTCTTTTGATATCCATTTAATTTATTCGGTATATAACATTTTGTTAGAATGATTGATTAGGATTCCATGTTAATAAAATAAAATTAAAATAATCAATGTATGTTTTATTTACAAGATTGTTATATTACTTAATATTTTTTTGGCTGGATTTTTTTTTTGTTAGATGATTTAAGAATGAAAATTTTATCTAATATGTCAAAACTGCAGTAGCTCAAATGGTAAATTCAACTTATAGAATTTCCGGGTTCGAATCCTGACTGCGATATATGATATTTTTTATTAATAATATTTTTCTCCTTTTTTTTTTTTTTGTGGTTACATTTCCTCCTTTCTTTTACTCACTACATTTTTGTTAATAAAGTCTAAACAAATTCACATATTTGTGTTGGAAGAATTTAAAATCTATATAGAAAATGTTAATGAAAAAATATATATCTAATGTGATTTTCATTTTATAAAAGATAAGATAAAATTTATATTTTCATTTCATAAGATAGAAATGAATTTGTATGTATGGAAGTTTGCTTTTGGTATCCATTTAATTTATTCGTATATAACATTTTGTTAGAATGATTGATTAGGATTCCATGTTAATAAAATAAAATAAAAATAATCAATGTATATTTTATTTACGAGATTGTTATATTTACTTAATATTTTTTTGGATGGATTTTTTTTGGTATATGATTTAAGAATGAAAATTATATATAATATATCAAAACCACAGTAGCTCAAATGGTAAATTCAACTTATAGAATTTCCGGGTTCGAATCCTGGCTGTGGTAATTGATTTTTCTTATTAATAATATTTTCTCCTTTTTTTTTGTGGTTACATTTCCTCCTTTCTTTTACTCACTACGTTTTTGTTAATAAAGTCTAAACAAATTCACATATTTGTGTTGGAAGAATTTAAAATCTATATAGAAAATGTTAATGAAAAAATATATATCTAATGTGATTTTCATTTTATAAAAGATAAGATAAAATTTATATTTTCATTTCATAAGATAGAAATGAATTTGTATGTATGGAAGTTTGCTTTTGGTATCCATTTAATTTATTCGTATATAACATTTTGTTAGAATGATTGATTAGGATTCCATGTTAATAAAATAAAATAAAAATAATCAATGTATATTTTATTTACGAGATTGTTATATTTACTTAATATTTTTTTGGATGGATTTTTTTTGGTATATGATTTAAGAATGAAAATTATATATAATATATCAAAACCACAGTAGCTCAAATGGTAAATTCAACTTATAGAATTTCCGGGTTCGAATCCTGGCTGTGGTAATTGATTTTTTTTATTAATAATATTTTCTCCTTTTTTTTTTGTGGTTACATTTCCTCCTTTCTTTTACTCACTACGTTTTTGTTAATAAAGTCTAAACAAATTCACATATTTGTGTTGGAAGAATTTAAAATCAATATAGGAAATGTTAATGAAAAAATATATATGTAATGTGATTTTCGTTTTTTAGAAGATAAGATAAAATTTATATTTTCATTTCATAAGATAGAAATGAATTTGTGTGTATGGAAGTTTTCTTTTGATATCCATTTAATTTATTCGGTATATAACATTTTGTTAGAATGATTGATTAGGATTCCATGTTAATAAAATAAAATTAAAATAATCAATGTATGTTTTATTTACAAGATTGTTATATTACTTAATATTTTTTTGGCTGGATTTTTTTTTGTTAGATGATTTAAGAATGAAAATTTTATCTAATATGTCAAAACTGCAGTAGCTCAAATGGTAAATTCAACTTATAGAATTTCCGGGTTCGAATCCTGACTGCGATATATGATATTTTTTATTAATAATATTTTTCTCCTTTTTTTTTTTTTGTGGTTACATTTCCTCCTTTCTTTTACTCACTACATTTTTGTTAATAAAGTCTAAACAAATTCACATATTTGTGTTGGAAGAATTTAAAATCTATATAGAAAATGTTAATGAAAAAATATATATCTAATGTGATTTTCATTTTATAAAAGATAAGATAAAATTTATATTTTCATTTCATAAGATAGAAATGAATTTGTATGTATGGAAGTTTGCTTTTGGTATCCATTTAATTTATTCGTATATAACATTTTGTTAGAATGATTGATTAGGATTCCATGTTAATAAAATAAAATAAAAATAATCAATGTATATTTTATTTACGAGATTGTTATATTTACTTAATATTTTTTTGGATGGATTTTTTTTGGTATATGATTTAAGAATGAAAATTATATATAATATATCAAAACCACAGTAGCTCAAATGGTAAATTCAACTTATAGAATTTCCGGGTTCGAATCCTGGCTGTGGTAATTGATTTTTTTTATTAATAATATTTTCTCCTTTTTTTTTTGTGGTTACATTTCCTCCTTTCTTTTACTCACTACGTTTTTGTTAATAAAGTCTAAACAAATTCACATATTTGTGTTGGAAGAATTTAAAATCTATATAGAAAATGTTAATGAAAAAATATATATCTAATGTGATTTTCATTTTATAAAAGATAAGATAAAATTTATATTTTCATTTCATAAGATAGAAATGAATTTGTATGTATGGAAGTTTGCTTTTGGTATCCATTTAATTTATTCGTATATAACATTTTGTTAGAATGATTGATTAGGATTCCATGTTAATAAAATAAAATAAAAATAATCAATGTATATTTTATTTACGAGATTGTTATATTTACTTAATATTTTTTTGGATGGATTTTTTTTGGTATATGATTTAAGAATGAAAATTATATATAATATATCAAAACCACAGTAGCTCAAATGGTAAATTCAACTTATAGAATTTCCGTGTTCGAATCCTGGCTGTGGTAATTGATTTTTTTTATTAATAATATTTTCTCCTTTTTTTTTTTGTGGTTACATTTTCTCCTTTCTTTTACTCACTACGTTTTTGTTAATAAAGTCTAAACAAATTCACATATTTGTGTTGGAAGAATTTAAAATCAATATAGGAAATGTTAATGAAAAAATATATATGTAATGTGATTTTCGTTTTTTAAAAGATAAGATAAAATTTATATTTTCATTTCATAAGATAGAAATGAATTTGTGTGTATGGAAGTTTTCTTTTGATATCCATTTAATTTATTCGGTATATAACATTTTGTTAGAATGATTGATTAGGATTCCATGTTAATAAAATAAAATTAAAATAATCAATGTATGTTTTATTTACGAGATTGTTATATTACTTAATATTTTTTTGGCTGGATTTTTTTTTTGTTAGATGATTTAAGAATGAAAATTTTATCTAATATGTCAAAACCGCAGTAGCTCAAATGGTAAATTCAACTTATAGAATTTCCGGGTTCGAATCCTGACTGCGATATATGATATTTTTTATTAATAATATTTTTCTCCTTTCTTTTTTTTTGTGGTTACATTTCCTCCTTTCTTTTACTCACTACGTTTTTGTTAATAAAGTCTAAACAAATTCACATATTTGTGTTGGAAGAATTTAAAATCTATATAGAAAATGTTAATGAAAAAATATATATCTAATGTGATTTTCATTTTATAAAAGATAAGATAAAATTTATATTTTCATTTCATAAGATAGAAATGAATTTGTATGTATGGAAGTTTGCTTTTGGTATCCATTTAATTTATTCGTATATAACATTTTGTTAGAATGATTGATTAGGATTCCATGTTAATAAAATAAAATAAAAATAATCAATGTATATTTTATTTACGAGATTGTTATATTTACTTAATATTTTTTTGGATGGATTTTTTTTGGTATATGATTTAAGAATGAAAATTATATATAATATATCAAAACCACAGTAGCTCAAATGGTAAATTCAACTTATAGAATTTCCGGGTTCGAATCCTGGCTGTGGTAATTGATTTTTTTTATTAATAATATTTTCTCCTTTTTTTTTTGTGGTTACATTTCCTCCTTTCTTTTACTCACTACGTTTTTATTAATAAAGTCTAAACAAATTCACATATTTGTGTTGGAAGAATTTAAAATCTATATAGAAAATGTTAATGAAAAAATATATATCTAATGTGATTTTCATTTTATAAAAGATAAGATAAAATTTATATTTTCATTTCATAAGATAGAAATGAATTTGTATGTATGGAAGTTTGCTTTTGGTATCCATTTAATTTATTCGTATATAACATTTTGTTAGAATGATTGATTAGGATTCCATGTTAATAAAATAAAATAAAAATAATCAATGTATATTTTATTTACGAGATTGTTATATTTACTTAATATTTTTTTGGATGGATTTTTTTTGGTATATGATTTAAGAATGAATATTATATAAAATATATCAAAACCGCAGTAGCTCAAATGGTAAATTCAATTTATAGAATTTCTGGGTTCGAATCCTGGCTGTGGTAATTGATATTTTTTATTAATAATATTTTATCCTTTTTTTTTTGTGGTTACATTTCCTCCTTTCTTTTACTCACTACGTTTTTGTTAATAAAGTCTAAACAAATTCACATATTTGTGTTGGAAGAATTTAAAATCTATATAGGAAATGTTACTGAAAAAATATATATGTAATGTGATTTTCGTTTTTTTAAAAGATAAGATAAAATTTATATTTTCATTTCATAAGATAGAAATGAATTTGTATGTATGGAAGTTTGCTTTTGGTATCCATTTAATTTATTCGTATATAACATTTTGTTAGAATGGTTGATTAGGATTCCATGTTAATAAAATAAAATTAAAATAATCAATGTATATTTTATTTACGATATTGTTATATTTACATAATATTTTTTTGGCTGGATTTTTTTTTGGTATATGATTTAAGAATGAAAATTATATATAATATATCAAAACCGCAGTAGCTCAAATGGTAAATTCAATTTATAGAATTTCCGGGTTCGAATCCTGGCTGTGGTAATTGATTTTTTTCGCAGTAGCTCAAATGTTAATGAAAAAATATATATCTAATGTGATTTTTGTTTTTTAAATGATAAGATAAAATTTATATTTTCATTTCATAAGATAGAAATGAATTTGTATGTATGGAAGTTTGCTTTTAGTATCCATTTAATTTATTCGTATATAACATTTTGTTAGAATGATTGATTAGGATTCCATGTTAATAAAATAAAATAAAAATAATCAATGTATATTTTATTTACGAGATTGTTATATTTACTTAATATTTTTTTGGATGGATTTTTTTTGGTATATGATTTAAGAATGAAAATTATATATAATATATCAAAACCACAGTAGCTCAAATGGTAAATTCAAGTTATAGAATTTTCGGGTTCGAATCCTGGCTGTGGTAATTGATTTTTTTATTAATAATATTTTCTCCTTTTTTTTGTGGTTACATTTCCTCCTTTCTTTTACTCACTACGTTTTTGTTAATAAAGTCTAAACAAATTTACATATTTGTGTTGGAAGAATTTAAAATCAATATAGGAAATGTTAATGAAAAAATATATATGTAATGTGATTTTCGTTTTTTAGAAGATAAGATAAAATTTATATTTTCATTTCATAAGATAGAAATGAATTTGTGTGTATGGAAGTTTTCTTTTGATATCCATTTAATTTATTCGGTATATAACATTTTGTTAGAATGATTGATTAGGATTCCATGTTAATAAAATAAATTAAATTATTCAATGTATGTTTTATTTACGAGATTGTTATATTACTTAATATTTTTTTGGCTGGAATTTTTTTTTTAAGATGATTTAAGAATGAAAATTTTATCTAATATGTCAAAACCGCAGTAGCTCAAATGGTAAATTCAATTTGCAGAATTTTCGGGTTCGAATCCGGACTGCGATATATGATTTTTTTTATTAATAATATTTTTCTCCTTTATTTTTTTTTGTGGTTACATTTCCTCCTTTCTTTTACTCACTACGTTTTTGTTAATAAAGTCTAAACAAATTCACATATTTGTGTTGGAAGAATTTAAAATCTATATAGAAAATGTTAATGAAAAAATATATATCTAATGTGATTTTCATTTTATAAAAGATAAGATAAAATTTATATTTTCATTTCATAAGATAGAAATGAATTTGTATGTATGGAAGTTTGCTTTTGGTATCCATTTAATTTGTTCGTATATAACATTTTGTTAGAATGATTGATTAGGATTCCATGTTAAGAAAATAAAATTAAAATAATCAATGTATATTTTATTTACGAGATTGTTATATTTACTTAATATTTTTTTGGATGGATTTTTTTTGGTATATGATTTAAGAATGAATATTATATAAAATATATCAAAACCGCAGTAGCTCAAATGGTAAATTCAATTTATAGAATTTTTGGGTTCGAATCCTGGCTGTGGTAATTGATATTTTTTATTAATAATATTTTATCCTTTTTTTTTTGTGGTTACATTTCCTCCTTTCTTTTACTCACTACGTTTTTGTTAATAAAGTCTAAACAAATTCACATATTTGTGTTGGAAGAATTTAAAATCTATATAGGAAATGTTACTGAAAAAATATATATGTAATGTGATTTTCGTTTTTTAAAAGATAAGATAAAATTTATATTTTCATTTCATAAGATAGAAATGAATTTGTATGTATGGAAGTTTGCTTTTGGTATCCATTTAATTTATTCGTATATAACATTTTGTTAGAATGGTTGATTAGGATTCCATGTTAATAAAATAAAATTAAAATAATCAATGTATATTTTATTTACGATATTGTTATATTTACATAATATTTTTTTGGCTGGATTTTTTTTTGGTATATGATTTAAGAATGAAAATTATATATAATATATCAAAACCGCAGTAGCTCAAATGGTAAATTCAATTTATAGAATTTCCGGGTTCGAATCCTGGCTGTGGTAATTGATTTTTTTCGCAGTAGCTCAAATGTTAATGAAAAAATATATATCTAATGTGATTTTTGTTTTTTAAATGATAAGATAAAATTTATATTTTCATTTCATAAGATAGAAATGAATTTGTATGTATGGAAGTTTGCTTTTAGTATCCATTTAATTTATTCGTATATAACATTTTGTTAGAATGATTGATTAGGATTCCATGTTAATAAAATAAAATAAAAATAATCAATGTATATTTTATTTACGAGATTGTTATATTTACTTAATATTTTTTTGGATGGATTTTTTTTGGTATATGATTTAAGAATGAAAATTATATATAATATATCAAAACCACAGTAGCTCAAATGGTAAATTCAACTTATAGAATTTCCGGGTTCGAATCCTGGCTGTGGTAATTGATTTTTTTTATTAATAATATTTTCTCCTTTTTTTTTTGTGGTTACATTTCCTCCTTTCTTTTACTCACTACGTTTTTGTTAATAAAGTCTAAACAAATTCACATATTTGTGTTGGAAGAATTTAAAATCTATATAGAAAATGTTAATGAAAAAATATATATCTAATGTGATTTTCATTTTATAAAAGATAAGATAAAATTTATATTTTCATTTCATAAGATAGAAATGAATTTGTATGTACGGAAGTTTGCTTTTGGTATCCATTTAATTTATTCGTATATAACATTTTGTTAGAATGATTGATTAGGATTCCATGTTAATAAAATAAAATAAAAATAATCAATGTATATTTTATTTACGAGATTGTTATATTTACTTAATATTTTTTTGGATGGATTTTTTTTGGTATATGATTTAAGAATGAAAATTATATATAATATATCAAAACCACAGTAGCTCAAATGGTAAATTCAACTTATAGAATTTCCGGGTTCGAATCCTGGCTGTGGTAATTGATTATTTTTATTAATAATATTTTCTCCTTTTTTTTTGTGGTTACATTTCCTCCTTTCTTTTACTCACTACGTTTTTGTTAATAAAGTCTAAACAAATTCACATATTTGTGTTGGAAGAATTTAAAATCAATATAGGAAATGTTAATGAAAAAATATATATGTAATGTGATTTTCGTTTTTTAGAAGATAAGATAAAATTTATATTTTCATTTCATAAGATAGAAATGAATTTGTGTGTATGGAAGTTTTCTTTTGATATCCATTTAATTTATTCGGTATATAACATTTTGTTAGAATGATTGATTAGGATTCCATGTTAATAAAATAAAATTAAAATAATCAATGTATATTTTATTTACGAGATTGTTATATTTACTTAATATTTTTTTGGATGGATTTTTTTTGGTATATGATTTAAGAATGAAAATTATATATAATATATCAAAACCACAGTAGCTCAAATGGTAAATTCAACTTATAGAATTTCCGGGTTTGAATCCTTGCTGTGGTAATTGATTTTTTTATTAATAATATTTTCTCCTTTTTTTTTTGTGGTTACATTTCCTCCTTTCTTTTACTCACTACGTTTTTGTTAATAAAGTCTAAACAAATTTACATATTTGTGTTGGAAGAATTTAAAATCAATATAGGAAATGTTAATGAAAAAATATATATGTAATGTGATTTTCGTTTTTTAGAAGATAAGATAAAATTTATATTTTCATTTCATAAGATAGAAATGAATTTGTGTGTATGGAAGTTTTCTTTTGATATCCATTTAATTTATTCGGTATATAACATTTTGTTAGAATGATTGATTAGGATTCCATGTTAATAAAATAAAATTAAAATAATCAATGTATGTTTTATTTACGAGATTGTTATATTACTTAATATTTTTTTGGCTGGAATTTTTTTTTGTTAGATGATTTAAGAATGAAAATTTTATCTAATATGTCAAAACCGCAGTAGCTCAAATGGTAAATTCAATTTGCAGAATTTTCGGGTTCGAATCCGGACTGCGATATATGATTTTTTTTATTAATAATATTTTTCTCCTTTTTTTTTTTTGTGTGGTTACATTTCCTCCTTTCTTTTACTCACTACGTTTTTGTTAATAAAGTCTAAACAAATTCACATATTTGTGTTGGAAGAATTTAAAATCTATATAGAAAATGTTAATGAAAAAATATATATCTAATGTGATTTTCATTTTATAAAAGATAAGATAAAATTTATATTTTCATTTCATAAGATAGAAATGAATTTGTATGTATGGAAGTTTGCTTTTGGTATCCATTTAATTTGTTCGTATATAACATTTTGTTAGAATGATTGATTAGGATTCCATGTTAAGAAAATAAAATTAAAATAATCAATGTATATTTTATTTACGAGATTGTTATATTTACTTAATATTTTTTTGGATGGATTTTTTTTGGTATATGATTTAAGAATGAATATTATATAAAATATATCAAAACCGCAGTAGCTCAAATGGTAAATTCAATTTATAGAATTTTTGGGTTCGAATCCTGGCTGTGGTAATTGATATTTTTTATTAATAATATTTTATCCTTTTTTTTTTGTGGTTACATTTCCTCCTTTCTTTTACTCACTACGTTTTTGTTAATAAAGTCTAAACAAATTCACATATTTGTGTTGGAAGAATTTAAAATCTATATAGGAAATGTTACTGAAAAAATATATATGTAATGTGATTTTCGTTTTTTAAAAGATAAGATAAAATTTATATTTTCATTTCATAAGATAGAAATGAATTTGTATGTATGGAAGTTTGCTTTTGGTATCCATTTAATTTATTCGTATATAACATTTTGTTAGAATGGTTGATTAGGATTCCATGTTAATAAAATAAAATTAAAATAATCAATGTATATTTTATTTACGATATTGTTATATTTACATAATATTTTTTTGGCTGGATTTTTTTTTGGTATATGATTTAAGAATGAAAATTATATATAATATATCAAAACCGCAGTAGCTCAAATGGTAAATTCAATTTATAGAATTTCCGGGTTCGAATCCTGGCTGTGGTAATTGATTTTTTTCGCAGTAGCTCAAATGTTAATGAAAAAATATATATCTAATGTGATTTTTGTTTTTTAAATGATAAGATAAAATTTATATTTTCATTTCATAAGATAGAAATGAATTTGTATGTATGGAAGTTTGCTTTTAGTATCCATTTAATTTATTCGTATATAACATTTTGTTAGAATGATTGATTAGGATTCCATGTTAATAAAATAAAATAAAAATAATCAATGTATATTTTATTTACGAGATTGTTATATTTACTTAATATTTTTTTGGATGGATTTTTTTTGGTATATGATTTAAGAATGAAAATTATATATAATATATCAAAACCACAGTAGCTCAAATGGTAAATTCAACTTATAGAATTTCCGGGTTCGAATCCTGGCTGTGGTAATTGATTTTTTTTATTAATAATATTTTCTCCTTTTTTTTTTGTGGTTACATTTCCTCCTTTCTTTTACTCACTACGTTTTTGTTAATAAAGTCTAAACAAATTCACATATTTGTGTTGGAAGAATTTAAAATCTATATAGAAAATGTTAATGAAAAAATATATATCTAATGTGATTTTCATTTTATAAAAGATAAGATAAAATTTATATTTTCATTTCATAAGATAGAAATGAATTTGTATGTACGGAAGTTTGCTTTTGGTATCCATTTAATTTATTCGTATATAACATTTTGTTAGAATGATTGATTAGGATTCCATGTTAATAAAATAAAATAAAAATAATCAATGTATATTTTATTTACGAGATTGTTATATTTACTTAATATTTTTTTGGATGGATTTTTTTTGGTATATGATTTAAGAATGAAAATTATATATAATATATCAAAACCACAGTAGCTCAAATGGTAAATTCAACTTATAGAATTTCCGGGTTCGAATCCTGGCTGTGGTAATTGATTATTTTTATTAATAATATTTTCTCCTTTTTTTTTGTGGTTACATTTCCTCCTTTCTTTTACTCACTACGTTTTTGTTAATAAAGTCTAAACAAATTCACATATTTGTGTTGGAAGAATTTAAAATCAATATAGGAAATGTTAATGAAAAAATATATATGTAATGTGATTTTCGTTTTTTAGAAGATAAGATAAAATTTATATTTTCATTTCATAAGATAGAAATGAATTTGTGTGTATGGAAGTTTTCTTTTGATATCCATTTAATTTATTCGGTATATAACATTTTGTTAGAATGATTGATTAGGATTCCATGTTAATAAAATAAAATTAAAATAATCAATGTATATTTTATTTACGAGATTGTTATATTTACTTAATATTTTTTTGGATGGATTTTTTTTGGTATATGATTTAAGAATGAAAATTATATATAATATATCAAAACCACAGTAGCTCAAATGGTAAATTCAACTTATAGAATTTCCGGGTTTGAATCCTTGCTGTGGTAATTGATTTTTTTATTAATAATATTTTCTCCTTTTTTTTTTGTGGTTACATTTCCTCCTTTCTTTTACTCACTACGTTTTTGTTAATAAAGTCTAAACAAATTTACATATTTGTGTTGGAAGAATTTAAAATCAATATAGGAAATGTTAATGAAAAAATATATATGTAATGTGATTTTCGTTTTTTAGAAGATAAGATAAAATTTATATTTTCATTTCATAAGATAGAAATGAATTTGTGTGTATGGAAGTTTTCTTTTGATATCCATTTAATTTATTCGGTATATAACATTTTGTTAGAATGATTGATTAGGATTCCATGTTAATAAAATAAAATTAAAATAATCAATGTATGTTTTATTTACGAGATTGTTATATTACTTAATATTTTTTTGGCTGGAATTTTTTTTTGTTAGATGATTTAAGAATGAAAATTTTATCTAATATGTCAAAACCGCAGTAGCTCAAATGGTAAATTCAATTTGCAGAATTTTCGGGTTCGAATCCGGACTGCGATATATGATTTTTTTTATTAATAATATTTTTCTCCTTTTTTTTTTTTGTGTGGTTACATTTCCTCCTTTCTTTTACTCACTACGTTTTTGTTAATAAAGTCTAAACAAATTCACATATTTGTGTTGGAAGAATTTAAAATCTATATAGAAAATGTTAATGAAAAAATATATATCTAATGTGATTTTCATTTTATAAAAGATAAGATAAAATTTATATTTTCATTTCATAAGATAGAAATGAATTTGTATGTATGGAAGTTTGCTTTTGGTATCCATTTAATTTATTCGTATATAACATTTTGTTAGAATGATTGATTAGGATTCCATGTTAAGAAAATAAAATTAAAATAATCAATGTATATTTTATTTACGAGATTGTTATATTTACTTAATATTTTTTTGGATGGATTTTTTTTGGTATATGATTTAAGAAGGAATATTATATAAAATATATCAAAACCGCAGTAGCTCAAATGGTAAATTCAATTTATAGAATTTCTGGGTTCGAATCCTGGCTGTGGTAATTGATATTTTTTATTAATAATATTTTATCCTTTTTTTTTGTGGTTACATTTCCTCCTTTCTTTTACTCACTACGTTTTTGTTAATAAAGTCTAAACAAATTCACATATTTGTGTTGGAAGAATTTAAAATCTATATAGGAAATGTTACTGAAAAAATATATATGTAATGTGATTTTCGTTTTTTAAAAGATAAGATAAAATTTATATTTTCATTTCATAAGATAGAAATGAATTTGTATGTATGGAAGTTTGCTTTTTGTATCCATTTAATTTATTCGTATATAACATTTTGTTAGAATGGTTGATTAGGATTCCATGTTAATAAAATAAAATTAAAATAATCAATGTATATTTTATTTACGATATTGTTATATTTACATAATATTTTTTTGGCTGGATTTTTTTTTGGTATATGATTTAAGAATGAAAATTATATATAATATATCAAAACCGCAGTAGCTCAAATGGTAAATTCAATTTATAGAATTTCCGGGTTCGAATCCTGGCTGTGGTAATTGATTTTTTTCGCAGTAGCTCAAATGTTAATGAAAAAATATATATCTAATGTGATTTTTGTTTTTTAAATGATAAGATAAAATTTATATTTTCATTTCATAAGATAGAAATGAATTTGTATGTATGGAAGTTTGCTTTTAGTATCCATTTAATTTATTCGTATATAACATTTTGTTAGAATGATTGATTAGGATTCCATGTTAATAAAATAAAATAAAAATAATCAATGTATATTTTATTTACGAGATTGTTATATTTACTTAATATTTTTTTGGATGGATTTTTTTTGGTATATGATTTAAGAATGAAAATTATATATAATATATCAAAACCACAGTAGCTCAAATGGTAAATTCAACTTATAGAATTTCCGGGTTCGAATCCTGGCTGTGGTAATTGATTTTTTTTATTAATAATATTTTCTCCTTTTTTTTTTGTGGTTACATTTCCTCCTTTCTTTTACTCACTACGTTTTTGTTAATAAAGTCTAAACAAATTCACATATTTGTGTTGGAAGAATTTAAAATCTATATAGAAAATGTTAATGAAAAAATATATATCTAATGTGATTTTCATTTTATAAAAGATAAGATAAAATTTATATTTTCATTTCATAAGATAGAAATGAATTTGTATGTACGGAAGTTTGCTTTTGGTATCCATTTAATTTATTCGTATATAACATTTTGTTAGAATGATTGATTAGGATTCCATGTTAATAAAATAAAATAAAAAGAATCAATGTATATTTTATTTACGAGATTGTTATATTTACTTAATATTTTTTTGGATGGATTTTTTTTGGTATATGATTTAAGAATGAAAATTATATATAATATATCAAAACCACAGTAGCTCAAATGGTAAATTCAACTTATAGAATTTCCGGGTTCGAATCCTGGCTGTGGTAATTGATTTTTTTTATTAATAATATTTTCTCCTTTTTTTTTGTGGTTACATTTCCTCCTTTCTTTTACTCACTACGTTTTTGTTAATAAAGTCTAAACAAATTCACATATTTGTGTTGGAAGAATTTAAAATCAATATAGGAAATGTTAATGAAAAAATATATATGTAATGTGATTTTCGTTTTTTAGAAGATAAGATAAAATTTATATTTTCATTTCATAAGATAGAAATGAATTTGTGTGTATGGAAGTTTTCTTTTGATATCCATTTAATTTATTCGGTATATAACATTTTGTTAGAATGATTGATTAGGATTCCATGTTAATAAAATAAAATTAAAATAATCAATGTATGTTTTATTTACGAGATAGTTATATTACTTAATATTTTTTTGGCTGGATTTTTTTTTGTTAGATGATTTAAGAATGAAAATTTTATCTAATATGTCAAAACCGCAGTAGCTCAAATGGTAAATTCAACTTATAGAATTTCCGGGTTCGAATCCTGACTGCGATATATGATATTTTTTATTAATAATATTTTTCTCCTTTTTTTTTTTTGTGGTTACATTTCCTCCTTTCTTTTACTCACTACGTTTTTGTTAATAAAGTCTAAACAAATTCACATATTTGTGTTGGAAGAATTTAAAATCTATATAGAAAATGTTAATGAAAAAATATATATCTAATGTGATTTTCATTTTATAAAAGATAAGATAAAATTTATATTTTCATTTCATAAGATAGAAATGAATTTGTATGTATGGAAGTTTGCTTTTGGTATCCATTTAATTTATTCGTATATAACATTTTGTTAGAATGATTGATTAGGATTCCATGTTAATAAAATAAAATAAAAATAATCAATGTATATTTTATTTACGAGATTGTTATATTTACTTAATATTTTTTTGGATGGATTTTTTTTGGTATATGATTTAAGAATGAAAATTATATATAATATATCAAAACCACAGTAGCTCAAATGGTAAATTCAACTTATAGAATTTCCGGGTTCGAATCCTGGCTGTGGTAATTGATTTTTTTTATTAATAATATTTTCTCCTTTTTTTTTGTGGTTACATTTCCTCCTTTCTTTTACTCACTACGTTTTTGTTAATAAAGTCTAAACAAATTCACATATTTGTGTTGGAAGAATTTAAAAATCTATATAGAAAATGTTAATGAAAAAATATATATCTAATGTGATTTTAATTTTATAAAAGATAAGATAAAATTTATATTTTCATTTCATAAGATAGAAATGAATTTGTATGTATGGAAGTTTGCTTTTGGTATCCATTTAATTTATTCGTATATAACATTTTGTTAGAATGATTGATTAGGATTCCATGTTAATAAAATAAAATAAAAATAATCAATGTATATTTTATTTACGAGATTGTTATATTTACTTAATATTTTTTTGGATGGATTTTTTTTGGTATATGATTTAAGAATGAAAATTATATATAATATATCAAAACCACAGTAGCTCAAATGGTAAATTCAACTTATAGAATTTCCGGGTTCGAATCCTGGCTGTGGTAATTGATTTTTTTTATTAATAATATTTTCTCCTTTTTTTTTTGTGGTTACATTTTCTCCTTTCTTTTACTCACTACGTTTTTGTTAATAAAGTCTAAACAAATTCACATATTTGTGTTGGAAGAATTTAAAATCAATATAGGAAATGTTAATGAAAAAATATATATGTAATGTGATTTTCGTTTTTTAAAAGATAAGATAAAATTTATATTTTCATTTCATAAGATAGAAATGAATTTGTGTGTATGGAAGTTTTCTTTTGATATCCATTTAATTTGTTCGGTATATAACATTTTGTTAGAATGATTGATTAGGATTCCATGTTAATAAAATAAAATTAAAATAATCAATGTATGTTTTATTTACGAGATTGTTATATTACTTAATATTTTTTTGGCTGGATTTTTTTTTGTTAGATGATTTAAGAATGAAAATTTTATCTAATATGTCAAAACCGCAGTTGCTCAAATGGTAAATTCAACTTATAGAATTTCCGGGTTCGAATCCTGACTGCGATATATGATATTTTTTATTAATAATATTTTTCTCCTTTTTTTTTTTTTGTGGTTACATTTCCTCCTTTCTTTTACTCACTACGTTTTTGTTAATAAAGTCTAAACAAATTCACATATTTGTGTTGAAAGAATTTAAAATCTATATAGAAAATGTTAATGAAAAAATATATATCTAATGTGATTTTCATTTTATAAAAGATAAGATAAAATTTATATTTTCATTTCATAAGATAGAAATGAATTTGTATGTATGGAAGTTTGCTTTTGGTATCCATTTAATTTATTCGTATATAACATTTTGTTAGAATGATTGATTAGGATTCCATGTTAATAAAATAAAATAAAAATAATCAATGTATATTTTATTTACGAGATTTTTATATTTACTTAATATTTTTTTGGATGGATTTTTTTTGGTATATGATTTAAGAATGAAAATTATATATAATATATCAAAACCACAGTAGCTCAAATGGTAAATTCAACTTATAGAATTTCCGGGTTCGAATCCTGGCTGTGGTAATTGATTTTTTTTATTAATAATATTTTCTCCTTTTTTTTTGTGGTTACATTTCCTCCTTTCTTTTACTCACTACGTTTTTATTAATAAAGTCTAAACAAATTCACATATTTGTGTTGGAAGAATTTAAAATCTATATAGAAAATGTTAATGAAAAAATATATATCTAATGTGATTTTCATTTTATAAAAGATAAGATAAAATTTATATTTTCATTTCATAAGATAGAAATGAATTTGTATGTATGGAAGTTTGCTTTTGGTATCCATTTAATTTATTCGTATATAACATTTTGTTAGAATGATTGATTAGGATTCCATGTTAATAAAATAAAATAAAAATAATCAATGTATATTTTATTTACGAGATTGTTATATTTACTTAATATTTTTTTGGATGGATTTTTTTTGGTATATGATTTAAGAATGAAAATTATATATAATATATCAAAACCACAGTAGCTCAAATGGTAAATTCAACTTATAGAATTTCCGGGTTCGAATCCTGGCTGTGGTAATTGATTTTTTTTATTAATAATATTTTCTCCTTTTTTTTTGTGGTTACATTTCCTCCTTTCTTTTACTCACTACGTTTTTGTTAATAAAGTCTAAACAAATTCACATATTTGTGTTGGAAGAATTTAAAAATCTATATAGAAAATGTTAATGAAAAAATATATATCTAATGTGATTTTAATTTTATAAAAGATAAGATAAAATTTATATTTTCATTTCATAAGATAGAAATGAATTTGTATGTATGGAAGTTTGCTTTTGGTATCCATTTAATTTATTCGTATATAACATTTTGTTAGAATGATTGATTAGGATTCCATGTTAATAAAATAAAATAAAAATAATCAATGTATATTTTATTTACGAGATTGTTATATTTACTTAATATTTTTTTGGATGGATTTTTTTTGGTATATGATTTAAGAATGAAAATTATATATAATATATCAAAACCACAGTAGCTCAAATGGTAAATTCAACTTATAGAATTTCCGGGTTCGAATCCTGGCTGTGGTAATTGATTTTTTTTATTAATAATATTTTCTCCTTTTTTTTTTGTGGTTACATTTTCTCCTTTCTTTTACTCACTACGTTTTTGTTAATAAAGTCTAAACAAATTCACATATTTGTGTTGGAAGAATTTAAAATCAATATAGGAAATGTTAATGAAAAAATATATATGTAATGTGATTTTCGTTTTTTAAAAGATAAGATAAAATTTATATTTTCATTTCATAAGATAGAAATGAATTTGTGTGTATGGAAGTTTTCTTTTGATATCCATTTAATTTGTTCGGTATATAACATTTTGTTAGAATGATTGATTAGGATTCCATGTTAATAAAATAAAATTAAAATAATCAATGTATGTTTTATTTACGAGATTGTTATATTACTTAATATTTTTTTGGCTGGATTTTTTTTTGTTAGATGATTTAAGAATGAAAATTTTATCTAATATGTCAAAACCGCAGTTGCTCAAATGGTAAATTCAACTTATAGAATTTCCGGGTTCGAATCCTGACTGCGATATATGATATTTTTTATTAATAATATTTTTCTCCTTTTTTTTTTTTTGTGGTTACATTTCCTCCTTTCTTTTACTCACTACGTTTTTGTTAATAAAGTCTAAACAAATTCACATATTTGTGTTGAAAGAATTTAAAATCTATATAGAAAATGTTAATGAAAAAATATATATCTAATGTGATTTTCATTTTATAAAAGATAAGATAAAATTTATATTTTCATTTCATAAGATAGAAATGAATTTGTATGTATGGAAGTTTGCTTTTGGTATCCATTTAATTTATTCGTATATAACATTTTGTTAGAATGATTGATTAGGATTCCATGTTAATAAAATAAAATAAAAATAATCAATGTATATTTTATTTACGAGATTTTTATATTTACTTAATATTTTTTTGGATGGATTTTTTTTGGTATATGATTTAAGAATGAAAATTATATATAATATATCAAAACCACAGTAGCTCAAATGGTAAATTCAACTTATAGAATTTCCGGGTTCGAATCCTGGCTGTGGTAATTGATTTTTTTTATTAATAATATTTTCTCCTTTTTTTTTGTGGTTACATTTCCTCCTTTCTTTTACTCACTACGTTTTTATTAATAAAGTCTAAACAAATTCACATATTTGTGTTGGAAGAATTTAAAATCTATATAGAAAATGTTAATGAAAAAATATATATCTAATGTGATTTTCATTTTATAAAAGATAAGATAAAATTTATATTTTCATTTCATAAGATAGAAATGAATTTGTATGTATGGAAGTTTGCTTTTGGTATCCATTTAATTTATTCGTATATAACATTTTGTTAGAATGATTGATTAGGATTCCATGTTAATAAAATAAAATAAAAATAATCAATGTATATTTTATTTACGAGATTGTTATATTTACTTAATATTTTTTTGGATGGATTTTTTTTGGTATATGATTTAAGAATGAAAATTATATATAATATATCAAAACCACAGTAGCTCAAATGGTAAATTCAACTTATAGAATTTCCGGGTTCGAATCCTGGCTGTGGTAATTGATTTTTTTTATTAATAATATTTTCTCCTTTTTTTTTGTGGTTACATTTCCTCCTTTCTTTTACTCACTACGTTTTTATTAATAAAGTCTAAACAAATTCACATATTTGTGTTGGAAGAATTTAAAATCTATATAGAAAATGTTAATGAAAAAATATATATCTAATGTGATTTTCATTTTATAAAAGATAAGATAAAATTTATATTTTCATTTCATAAGATAGAAATGAATTTGTATGTATGGAAGTTTGCTTTTGGTATCCATTTAATTTATTCGTATATAACATTTTGTTAGAATGATTGATTAGGATTCCATGTTAATAAAATAAAATAAAAATAATCAATGTATATTTTATTTACGAGATTGTTATATTTACTTAATATTTTTTTGGATGGATTTTTTTTGGTATATGATTTAAGAATGAAAATTATATATAATATATCAAAACCACAGTAGCTCAAATGGTAAATTCAACTTATAGAATTTCCGGGTTCGAATCCTGGCTGTGGTAATTGATTTTTTTTATTAATAATATTTTCTCCTTTTTTTTTTGTGGTTACATTTCCTCCTTTCTTTTACTCACTACGTTTTTGTTAATAAAGTCTAAACAAATTCACATATTTGTGTTGGAAGAATTTAAAATCAATATAGGAAATGTTAATGAAAAAATATATATGTAATGTGATTTTCGTTTTTTAGAAGATAAGATAAAATTTATATTTTCATTTCATAAGATAGAAATGAATTTGTGTGTATGGAAGTTTTCTTTTGATATCCATTTAATTTATTCGGTATATAACATTTTGTTAGAATGATTGATTAGGATTCCATGTTAATAAAATAAAATTAAAATAATCAATGTATGTTTTATTTACGAGATTGTTATATTACTTAATATTTTTTTGGCTGGAATTTTTTTTTGTTAGATGATTTAAGAATGAAAATTTTATCTAATATGTCAAAACCGCAGTAGCTCAAATGGTAAATTCAATTTGCAGAATTTTCGGGTTCGAATCCTGACTGCGATATATGATATTTTTTATTAATAATATTTTTCTCCTTTTTTTTTTTGTGGTTACATTTCCTCCTTTCTTTAATCACTACGTTTTTGTTAATAAAGTCTAAACAAATTCACATATTTGTGTTGCAAGAATTTCAAATCTATATAGGAAATGTTAAATGAAAAAATATATATCTAATGTGATTTTTATTTTTTAAAAGATAAGATAAAATTTATATTTTCATTTCATAATATAGAAATGAATTTGTGTGTATGGAAGTTTTCTTTTGATATCCATTTAATTTATTCGGTATATAACATTTTGTTAGAATGATTGATTAGGATTCCATGTTAATAAAATAAAATTAAAATAATCAATGTATATTTTATTTACGAGATTGTTATATTACTTAATATTTTTTTGGCTGGAATTTTTTTTTGTTAGATGATTTAAGAATGAAAATTTTATCTAATATGTCAAAACCGCAGTAGCTCAAATGGTAAATTCAATTTGCAGAATTTTCGGGTTCGAATCCTGACTGCGATATATGATTTTTTTTATTAATAATATTTTCCTCCTTTTTTTTTTCTGGTTACATTTCCTCCTTTCTTTTACTCACTACGTTTTTGTTAATAAAGTCTAAACAAATTCACATATTTGTGTCGGAAGAATTTAAAATCAATATAGGAAATGTTAATGAAAAAATATATATGTAATGTGATTTTCGTTTTTTAGAAGATAAGATAAAATTTATATTTTCATTTCATAAGATAGAAATGAATTTGTGTGTATGGAAGTTTTCTTTTGATATCCATTTAATTTATTCGGTATATAACATTTTGTTAGAATGATTGATTAGGATTCCATGTTAATAAAATAAAATTAAAATAATCAATGTATGTTTTATTTACGAGATTGTTATATTACTTAATATTTTTTTGGCTGGAATTTTTTTTTGTTAGATGATTTAAGAATGAAAATTTTATCTAATATGTCAAACCCGCAGTAGCTCAAATGGTAAATTCAATTTGCAGAATTTTCGGGTTCGAATCCTGACTGCGATATATGATTTTTTTTATTAATAATATTTTTCTCCTTTCTTTTTTTTTTGTGGTTACATTTCCTCCTTTCTTTTACTCACTACGTTTTTGTTAATAAAGTCTAAACAAATTCACATATTTGTGTTGGAAGAATTTAAAATCTATATAGAAAATGTTAATGAGAAAATATATATCTAATGTGATTTTCATTTTATAAAAGATAAGATAAAATTTATATTTTCATTTCATAAGATAGAAATGAATTTGTATGTATGGAAGTTTGCTTTTGGTATCCATTTAATTTATTCGTATATAACATTTTGTTAGAATGATTGATTAGGATTCCATGTTAAGAAAATAAAATTAAAATAATCAATGTATATTTTATTTACGAGATTGTTATATTTACTTAATATTTTTTTGGATGGATTTTTTTTGGTATATGATTTAAGAATGAATATTATATATAATATATCAAAACCGCAGTAGCTCAAATGGTAAATTCAATTTATAGAATTTCTGGGTTCGAATCCTGGCTGTGGTAATTGATTTTTTTTATTAATAATATTTTATCCTTTTTTTTTGTGGTTACATTTCCTCCTTTCTTTTACTCACTACGTTTTTGTTAATAAAGTCTAAACAAATTCACATATTTGTGTTGGAAGAATTTAAAATCTATATAGGAAATGTTACTGAAAAAATATATATGTAATGTGATTTTCGTTTTTTAAAAGATAAGATAAAATTTATATTTTCATTTCATAAGATAGAAATGAATTTGTATGTATGGAAGTTTGCTTTTGGTATCCATTTAATTTATTCGTATATAACATTTTGTTAGAATGGTTGATTAGGATTCCATGTTAATAAAATAAAATTAAAATAATCAATGTATATTTTATTTACGAGATTGTTATATTTACATAATATTTTTTTGGCTGGATTTTTTTTTGGTATATGATTTAAGAATGAAAATTATATATAATATATCAAAACCGCAGTAGCTCAAATGGTAAATTCAATTTATAAAATTTCCGGGTTCGAATCCTGGCTGTGGTAATTGATTTTTTTCGCAGTAGCTCAAATGTTAATGAAAAAATATATATCTAATGTGATTTTTGTTTTTTAAATGATAAGATAAAATTTATATTTTCATTTCATAAGATAGAAATGAATTTGTATGTATGGAAATTTGCTTTTGGTATCCATTTAATTTATTCGTATATAACATTTTGTTAGAATGATTGATTAGGATTCCATGTTAATAATAATTTCTCCTTTTTTTTGTATGGTTACATTTCCTCCTTTCTTTTACTCACTACGTTTTTGTTAATAGAGTCTAAACAAATTCATATATTTGTGTTGGAAGAATTTAAAATCTATATAGAAAATGTTAATGAAAAAATATATATCTAATGTGATTTTCATTTTTTAAAAGATAAGATAAAATTTATATTTTCATTTCATAAGATAGAAATGAATTTGTATGTATGGAAGTTTGCTTTTGGTATCCATTTAATTTATTCGTATATAACATTTTGTTAGAATGATTGATTAGGATTCCATGTTAATAAAATAAAATAAAAATAATCAATGTATATTTTATTTACGAGATTGTTATATTTACTTAATATTTTTTTGGATGGATTTTTTTTGGTATATGATTTAAGAATGAAAATTATATATAATATATCAAAACCGCAGTAGCTCAAATGGTAAATTCAATTTATAGAATTTCCGGGTTCGAATCCTGGCTGTGGTAATTGATTTTTTTTATTAATAATATTTTCTCATTTTTTTTGTGGTTAAATTTCCTCCTTTCTTTTACTCACTACGTTTTTGTTAATAAAGTCTAAACAAATTCACATATTTGTGTTGCAAGAATTTCAAATCTATATAGGAAATGTTAAATGAAAAAATATATATCTAATGTGATTTTAATTTTTTAAAAGATAAGATAAAATTTATATTTTAATTTCATAATATAGAAATGAATTTGTGTGTATGGAAGTTTTCTTTTGATATCCATTTAATTTATTCGGTATATAACATTTTGTTAGAATGATTGATTAGGATTCCATGTTAATAAAATAAAATTAAAATAATCAATGTATGTTTTATTTACGAGATTGTTATAGTACTTAATATTTTTTTGGCTGGATTTTTTTTTGTTAGATGATTTAAGAATGAAAATTTTATCTAATATGTCAAAACCGCAGTAGCTCAAATGGTAAATTCAATTTGCAGAATTTTTGGGTTCGAATCCTGACTGCGATATATGATTTTTTTTATTAATAATATTTTTCTCCTTTCTTTTTTTTTGTGGTTACATTTCCTCCTTTCTTTTACTCACTACGTTTTTGTTAATAAAGTCTAAACAAATTCACATATTTGTGTTGGAAGAATTTAAAATCTATATAGAAAATGTTAATGAAAAAATATATATCTAATGTGATTTTCATTTTATAAAAGATAAGATAAAATTTATATTTTCATTTCATAAGATAGAAATGAATTTGTATGTATGGAAGTTTGCTTTTGGTATCCATTTAATTTATTCGTATATAACATTTTGTTAGAATGATTGATTAGGATTCCATGTTAATAAAATAAAATAAAAATAATCAATGTATATTTTATTTACGAGATTGTTATATTTACTTAATATTTTTTTGGTATATGATTTAAGAATGAAAATTATATATAATATATCAAAACCACAGTAGCTCAAATGGTAAATTCAACTTATAGAATTTCCGGGTTCGAATCCTGGCTGTGGTAATTGATTTTTTTTATTAATAATATTTTCTCCTTTTTTTTTTGTGGTTACATTTTCTCCTTTCTTTTACTCACTACGTTTTTGTTAATAAAGTCTAAACAAATTCACATATTTGTGTTGGAAGAATTTAAAATCAATATAGGAAATGTTAATGAAAAAATATATATGTAATGTGATTTTCGTTTTTTAAAAGATAAGATAAAATTTATATTTTCATTTCATAAGATAGAAATGAATTTGTGTGTATGGAAGTTTTCTTTTGATATCCATTTAATTTATTCGGTATATAACATTTTGTTAGAATGATTGATTAGGATTCCATGTTAATAAAATAAAATTAAAATAATCAATGTATGTTTTATTTACGAGATTGTTATATTACTTAATATTTTTTTGGCTGGATTTTTTTTTTGTTAGATGATTTAAGAATTAAAATTTTATCTAATATGTCTAAACCGCAGTAGCTCAAATGGTAAATTCAACTTATAGAATTTCCAGGTTCGAATCCTGACTGCGATATATGATATTTTTTATTAATAATATTTTTCAACTTTTTTTTTTTTTTGTGGTTACATTTCCTCCTTTCTTTTACTCACTACGTTTTTGTTAATAAAGTCTAAACAAATTCACATATTTGTGTTGGAAGAATTTAAAATCTATATAGAAAATGTTAATGAAAAAATATATATCTAATGTGATTTTAATTTTATAAAAGATAAGATAAAATTTATATTTTCATTTCATAAGATAGAAATGAATTTGTATGTATGGAAGTTTGCTTTTGGTATCCATTTAATTTATTCGTATATAACATTTTGTTAGAATGATTTATTAGGATTCCATGTTAATAAAATAAAATTAAAATAATCAATGTATATTTTATTTACGAGATGGTTATATTTACTTAATATTTTTTTGGATGGATTTTTTTTGGTATATGATTTAAGAATGAAAATTATATATAATATATCAAAACCGCAGTAGTTCAAATGGTAAATTCAATTTATAGAATTTCCGGGTTCGAATCCTGGCTGTGGTAATTGATTTTTTTTATTAATAATATTTTCTCTTTTTTTTTTGTGGTTACATTTCCTCCTTTCTTTTACTCACTACGTTTTTGTTAATAAAGTCTAAACAAATTCACATATTTGTGTTGCAAGAATTTCAAATCTATATAGGAAATGTTAAATGAAAAAATATATATCTAATGTGATTTTTATTTTTTAAAAGATAAGATAAAATTTATATTTTCATTTCATAATATAGAAATGAATTTGTGTGTATGGAAGTTTTCTTTTGATATCCATTTAATTTATTCGGTATATAACATTTTGTTAGAATGATTGATTAGGATTCCATGTTAATAAAATAAAATTAAAATAATCAATGTATATTTTATTTACGAGATTGTTATATTACTTAATATTTTTTTGGCTGGAATTTTTTTTTGTTAGATGATTTAAGAATGAAAATTTTATCTAATATCTCAAAACCGCAGTAGCTCAAATGGTAAATTCAATTTGCAGAATTTTCGGGTTCGAATCCTGACTGCGATATATGATTTTTTTTATTAATAATATTTTCCTCCTTTTTTTTTTCTGGTTACATTTCCTCCTTTCTTTTACTCACTACGTTTTTGTTAATAAAGTCTAAACAAATTCACATATTTGTGTTGGAAGAATTTAAAATCTATATAGAAAATGTTAATGAAAAAATATATATCTAATGTGATTTTCATTTTTTAAAAGATAAGATAAAATTTATATTTTCATTTCATAAGATAGAAATGAATTTGTATGTATGGAAGTTTACTTTTGGTATCCATTTAATTTATTCGTATATAACATTTTGTTAGAATGATTGATTAGGATTCCATGTTAATAAAATAAAATTAAAATAATCAACGTATATTTTATTTACGAGATTGTTATATTTACTTAATATTTTTTTGGATGGATTTTTTTTGGTATATGATTTAAGAATGAATATTATATATAATATATCAAAACCGTAGTAGCTCAAATGGTAAATTCAATTTATAGAATTTCTGGGTTCGAATCCTGGCTGTGGTAATTTATTTTTTTTATTAATAATATTTTCTCCTTTTTTTTTGTGGTTACATTTCCTCCTTTCTTTTACTCACTACGTTTTTGTTAATAAAGTCTAAACAAATTCACATATTTGTGTTGGAAGAATTTAAAATCTATATAGGAAATGTTAATGAAAAAATATATATGTAATGTGATTTTCGTTTTTTAAAAGATAAGATAAAATTTATATTTTCATTTCATAAGATAGAAATGAATTTTTATGTATGGAAGTTTGCTTTTGATATCCATTTAATTTATTCGTATATAACATTTTGTTAGAATGATTGATTAGGATTCCATGTTAATAAAATTAAATTAAAATAATCAATGTATATTTTATTTACGAGATTGTTATATTTACTTAATATTTTTTTGGTATATGATTTAAGAATGAAAATTATATATAATATATCAAAACCACAGTAGCTCAAATGGTAAATTCAACTTATAGAATTTCCGGGTTCGAATCCTGGCTGTGGTAATTGATTTTTTTTATTAATAATAATTTCTCCTTTTTTTTTTGTGGTTACATTTTCTCCTTTCTTTTACTCACTACGTTTTTGTTAATAAAGTCTAAACAAATTCACATATTTGTGTTGGAAGAATTTAAAATCAATATAGGAAATGTTAATGAAAAAATATATATGTAATGTGATTTTCGTTTTTTAAAAGATAAGATAAAATTTATATTTTCATTTCATAAGATAGAAATGAATTTGTGTGTATGGAAGTTTTCTTTTGATATCCATTTAATTTATTCGGTATATAACATTTTGTTAGAATGATTGATTAGGATTCCATGTTAATAAAATAAAATAAAAATAATCAATGTATATTTTATTTACGAGATTGTTATATTTACTTAATATTTTTTTGGATGGATTTTTTTTTGGTATATGATTTAAGAATGAAAATTATATATAATATATCAAAACCACAGTAGCTCAAATGGTAAATTCAACTTACAGAATTTCCGGGTTCGAATCCTGGCTGTGGTAATTGATTTTTTTTATTAATAATATTTTCTCCTTTTTTTTTTGTGGTTACATTTCCTCCTTTCTTTTACTCACTACGTTTTTGTTAATAAAGTCTAAACAAATTCACATATTTGTGTTGGAAGAATTTAAAATCAATATAAGAAATGTTAATGAAAAAATATATATGTAATGTGATTTTCGTTTTTTAAAAGATAAGATAAAATTTATATTTTCATTTCATAAGATAGAAATGAATTTGTGTGTATGGAAGTTTTCTTTTGATATCCATTTAATTTATTCGGTATATAACATTTTGTTAGAATGATTGATTAGGATTCCATGTTAATAAAATAAAATTAAAATAATCAATGTATGTTTTATTTACGAGATTGTTATATTACTTAATATTTTTTTGGCTGGAATTTTTTTTTGTTAATGATTTAAGAATGAAAATTTTATCTAATATGTCAAAACCGCAGTAGCTCAAATGGTAAATTCAATTTGCAGAATTTTCGGGTTCGAATCCTGACTGCGATATATGATTTTTTTTATTAATAATATTTTTCTCCTTTCTTTTTTTTTGTGGTTACATTTCCTTCTTTCTTTTACTCACTACGTTTTTGTTAATAAAGTCTAAACAAATTCACATATTTGTGTTGGAAGAATTTAAAATCTATATAGAAAATGTTAATGAAAAAATATATATCTAATGTGATTTTCATTTTATAAAAGATAAGATAAAATTTATATTTTCATTTTATAAGATAGAAATGAATTTGTATGTATGGAAGTTTGCTTTTGGTATCCATTTAATTTATCCGTATATAACATTTTGTTAGAATGATTGATTAGGATTCCATGTTAAGAAAATAAAATAAAAATAATCAATGTATATTTTATTTACGAGATTGTTATATTTACTTAATATTTTTTTGGATGGATTTTTTTTGGTATATGATTTAAGAATGAATATTATATATAATATATCAAAACCGCAGTAGCTCAAATGGTAAATTCAATTTATAGAATTTCTGGGTTCGAATCCTGACTGTGGTAATTGATTTTTTTTATTAATAATATTTTATCCTTTTTTTTTTGTGGTTACATTTCCTCCTTTCTTTTACTCACTACGTTTTTGTTAATAAAGTCTAAACAAATTCACATATTTGTGTTGGAAGAATTTAAAATCTATATAGGAAATGTTACTGAAAAAATATATATGTATTGTAATTTTCGTTTTTTAAAAGATAAGATAAAATTTATATTTTCATTTCATAAGATAGAAATGAATTTGTATGTATGGAAGTTTGCTTTTGGTATCCATTTAATTTATTCGTATATAACATTTTGTTAGAATGATTGATTAGGATTCCATGTTAATAAAATGAAATTAAAATAATCAATGTATATTTTATTTACGAGATTGTTATATTTACTTAATATTTTTTTGGATGGACTTTTTTTTGGTATATGATTTAAGAATGAAAATTATATATAATATATCAAAATCGCAGTAGCTCAAATGGTAAATTCAATTTATAGAATTTTCGGGTTCGGATCCTGGCTGTGGTAATTGATTTTTTTTATTAATAATATTTTCTCTTTTTTTTTTGTGGTTAAATTTCCTCCTTTCTTTTACTCAATACGTTTTTGTTAATAAAGTCTAAACAAATTCACATATTTGTGTTGCAAGAATTTCAAATCTATATAGGAAATTTTAAATGAAAAAATATATATCTAATGTGATTTTAATTTTTTAAAAGATAAGATAAAATTTATATTTTAATTTCATAATATAGAAATGAATTTGTGTGTATGGAAGTTTTCTTTTGATATCCATTTAATTTATTCGGTATATAACATTTTGTTAGAATGATTGATTAGGATTCCATGTTAATAAAATAAAATTAAAATAATCAATGTATATTTTATTTACGAGATTGTTATATTACTTAATATTTTTTTGGCTGGAATTTTTTTTTGTTAGATGATTTAAGAATGAAAATTTTATCTAATATGTCAAAACCGCAGTAGCTCAAATGGTAAATTCAATTTGCAGAATTTTCGGGTTCGAATCCTGACTGCGATATATGATTTTTTTTATTAATAATATTTTTCTCCTTTCTTTTTTTTTGTGGTTACATTTCCTCCTTTCTTTTACTCACTACGTTTTTGTTAATAAAGTCTAAACAAATTCACATATTTGTGTTGGAAGAATTTAAAATCTATATAGGAAATGTTAATGAAAAAATATATATGTAATGTGATTTTCGTTTTTTAAAAGATAAGATAAAATTTATATTTTCATTTCATAAGATAGAAATGAATTTGTATGTATGGAAGTTTGCTTTTGGTATCCATTTAATTTATTCGTATATAACATTTTGTTAGAATGATTGATTAGGATTCCATGTTAATAAAATAAAATAAAAATAATCAATGTATATTTTATTTACGAGATTTTTATATTTAATTAATATTTTTTTGGATGGATTTTTTTTGGTATATGATTTAAGAATGAATATTATATATAATATATCAAAACCGCAGTAGCTCAAATGGTAAATTCAATTTATAGAATTTCTGAGTTCGAATCCTGGCTGTGGTAATTGATTTTTTTTATTAATAATATTTTCTCCTTTTTTTTTGTGGTTACATTTCCTCCTTTCTTTTACTCACTACGTTTTTGTTAATAATGTCTAAACAAATTCACATATTTGTGTTGCAAGAATTTCAAATCTATATAGGAAATGTTAAATGAAAAAATATATATCTAATGTGATTTTCATTTTTTAAAAGATAAGATAAAATTTATATTTTCATTTCATAATATAGAAATGAATTTTTGTGTATGGAAGTTTTCTTTTGATATCCATTTAATTTATTCGGTATATAACATTTTGTTAGAATGATTGATTAGGATTCCATGTTAATAAAATAAAATTAAAATAATCAATGTATATTTTATTTACGAGATTGTTATATTACTTAATATTTTTTTGGCTGGAATTTTTTTTGTTAGATGATTTAAGAATGAAAATTTTGTCTAATATGTCAAAACCGCAGTAGCTCAAATGGTAAATTCAATTTGCAGAATTTTCGGGTTCGAATCCTGACTGCGATATATGATTTTTTTTATTAATAATATTTTCCTCCTTTTTTTTTTCTGGTTACATTTCCTCCTTTCTTTTACTCACTACGTTTTTGTTAATAAAGTCTAAACAAATTCACATATTTGTGTTGGAAGAATTTAAAATCTATATAGAAAATGTTAATGAAAAAATATATATCTAATGTGATTTTCATTTTATAAAAGATAAGATAAAATTTATATTTTCATTTCATAAGATAGAAATGAATTTGTATGTATGGAAGTTTGCTTTTGGTATCCATTTAATTTATTCGTATATAACATTTTGTTAGAATGATTGATTAGGATTCCATGTTAATAAAATAAAATTAAAATAATCAATGTATATTTTATTTACGAGATTGTTATATTTACTTAATATTTTTTTGGATGGATTTTTTTTGGTATATGATTTAAGAATGAAAATTATATATAATATATCAAAATCGCAGTAGTTCAAATGGTAAATTCAATTTATAGAATTTTCGGGTTCGAATCCTGGCTGTGGTAATTGATTTTTTTTATTAATAATATTTTCTCCTTTTTTTTTTGTGGTTACATTTCCTCCTTTCTTTTACTCACTACGTTTTTGTTAATAAAGTCTAAACAAATTCACATATTTGTGTTGGAAGAATTTCAAATCTATATAGGAAATGTTAAATGAAAAAATATATATTTAATGTTATTTTCATTTTTTAAAAGATAAGATAAAATTTATATTTTCATTTCATAAGATAGAAATGAATTTGTGTGTATGGAAGTTTTCTTTTGATATCCATTTAATTTATTCGGTATATAACATTTTTTTAGAATGATTGATTAGGATTCCATGTTAATAAAATAAAATTAAAATAATCAATGTATATTTTATTTACGAGATTGTTATATTACTTAATATTTTTTTGGCTGGATTTTTTTTTGTTAGATGATTTAAGAATGAAAATTTTATCTAATATGTCAAAACCGCAGTAGCTCAAATGGTAAATTCAATTTGCAGAATTTTCGGGTTCGAATCCTGACTGCGATATATGATTTTTTTTATTAATAATATTTTCCTCCTTTTTTTTTCTGGTTACATTTCCTCCTTTCTTTTACTCACTACGTTTTTGTTAATAAAGTCTAAACAAATTCACATATTTGTGTTGCAAGAATTTCAAATCTATATAGGAAATGTTAAATGAAAATATATATATCTAATGTGATTTTTATTTTTTAAAAGATAAGATAAAATTTATATTTTCATTTCATAATATAGAAATGAATTTGTGTGTATGGAAGTTTTCTTTTGATATCCATTTAATTTATTCGGTATATAACATTTTGTTAGAATGATTGATTAGGATTCCATGTTAATAAAATAAAATTGAAATAATCAATGTATATTTTATTTACAAGATTGTTATATTACTTAATATTTTTTTGGCTGGAATTTTTTTTTGTTAGATGATTTAAGAATGAAAATTTTATCTAATATGTCAAAACCGCAGTAGCTCAAATGGTAAATTCAATTTGCAGAATTTTCGGGTTCGAATCCTGACTGTGATATATGATTTTTTTTATTAATAATATTTTCCTCCTTTTTTTTTTCTGGTTACATTTCCTCCTTTCTTTTACTCACTACGTTTTTGTTAATAAAGTCTAAACAAATTCACATATTTGTGTTGGAAGAATTTAAAATCTATATAGAAAATGTTAATGAAAAAATATATATCTAATGTGATTTTCATTTTTTAAAAGATAAGATAAAATTTATATTTTCATTTCATAAGATAGAAATGAATTTGTATGTATGGAAGTTTACTTTTGGTATCCATTTAATTTATTCGTATATAACATTTTGTTAGAATGATTGATTAGGATTCCATGTTAATAAAATAAAATTAAAATAATCAATGTATATTTTATTTACGAGATTGTTATATTTACTTAATATTTTTTTGGATGGATTTTTTTTGGTATATGATTTAAGAATGAATATTATATATAATATATCAAAACCGCAGTAGCTCAAATGGTAAATTCAATTTATAGAATTTCTGGGTTCGAATCCTGGCTGTGGTAATTTATTTTTTTTATTAATAATATTTTCTCCTTTTTTTTTGTGGTTACATTTCCTCCTTTCTTTTACTCACTACGTTTTTGTTAATAAAGTCTAAACAAATTCACATATTTGTGTTGGAAGAATTTAAAATCTATATAGGAAATGTTAATGAAAAAATATATATGTAATGTGATTTTCGTTTTTTAAAAGATAAGATAAAATTTATATTTTCATTTCATAAAATAGAAATGAATTTTTATGTATGGAAGTTTGCTTTTGATATCCATTTAATTTATTCGTATATAACATTTTGTTAGAATGATTGATTAGGATTCCATGTTAATAAAATAAAATTAAAATAATCAATGTATATTTTATTTACGAGATTGTTATATTTACTTAATATTTTTTTGGTATATGATTTAAGAATGAAAATTATATATAATATATCAAAACCACAGTAGCTCAAATGGTAAATTCAACTTATAGAATTTCCGGGTTCGAATCCTGGCTGTGGTAATTGATTTTTTTTATTAATAATATTTTCTCCTTTTTTTTTTGTGGTTACATTTTCTCCTTTATTTTACTCACTACGTTTTTGTTAATAAAGTCTAAACAAATTCACATATTTGTGTTGGAAGAATTTAAAATCAATATAGGAAATGTTAATGAAAAAATATATATGTAATGTGATTTTCGTTTTTTAAAAGATAAGATAAAATTTATATTTTCATTTCATAAGATAGAAATGAATTTGTGTGTATGGAAGTTTTCTTTTGATATCCATTTAATTTATTCGGTATATAACATTTTGTTAGAATGATTGATTAGGATTCCATGTTAATAAAATAAAATTAAAATAATCAATGTATGTTTTATTTACGAGATTGTTATATTACTTAATATTTTTTTGGCTGGATTTTTTTTTTGTTAGATGATTTAAGAATGAAAATTTTATCTAATATGTCAAAACCGCAGTAGCTCAAATGGTAAATTCAACTTATAGAATTTCCGGGTTCGAATCCTGACTGCGATATATGATATTTTTTATTAATAATATTTTTCTCCTTTTTTTTTTTTGTGGTTACATTTCCTCCTTTCTTTTACTCACTACGTTTTTGTTAATAAAGTCTAAACAAATTCACATATTTGTGTTGGAAGAATTTAAAATCTATATAGAAAATGTTAATGAAAAAATATATATCTAATGTGATTTTCATTTTATAAAAGATAAGATAAAATTTATATTTTCATTTCATAAGATAGAAATGAATTTGTATGTATGGAAGTTTGCTTTTGGTATCCATTTAATTTATTCGTATATAACATTTTGTTAGAATGATTGATTAGGATTCCATGTTAATAAAATAAAATAAAAATAATCAATGTATATTTTATTTACGAGATTGTTATATTTACTTAATATTTTTTTGGATGGATTTTTTTTGGTATATGATTTAAGAATGAAAATTATATATAATATATCAAAACCACAGTAGCTCAAATGGTAAATTCAACTTATAGAATTTCCGGGTTCGAATCCTGGCTGTGGTAATTGATTTTTTTTATTAATAATATTTTCTCCTTTTTTTTTGTGGTTACATTTCCTCCTTTCTTTTACTCACTACGTTTTTATTAATAAAGTCTAAACAAATTCACATATTTGTGTTGGAAGAATTTAAAATCTATATAGAAAATGTTAATGAAAAAATATATATCTAATGTGATTTTCATTTTATAAAAGATAAGATAAAATTTATATTTTCATTTCATAAGATAGAAATGAATTTGTATGTATGGAAGTTTGCTTTTGGTATCCATTTAATTTATTCGTATATAACATTTTGTTAGAATGATTGATTAGGATTCCATGTTAATAAAATAAAATAAAAATAATCAATGTATATTTTATTTACGAGATTGTTATATTTACTTAATATTTTTTTGGATGGATTTTTTTTTGGTATATGATTTAAGAATGAAAATTATATATAATATATCAAAACCACAGTAGCTCAAAATGTAAATTCAACTTATAGAATTTCCGGGTTCGAATCCTGGCTGTGGTAATTGATTTTTTTTATTAATAATATTTTCTCCTTTTTTTTTTGTGGTTACATTTCCTCCTTTCTTTTACTCACTACGTTTTTGTTAATAAAGTCTAAACAAATTCAAATATTTGTGTTGGAAGAATTTAAAATCAATATAAGAAATGTTAATGAAAAAATATATATGTAATGTGATTTTCGTTTTTTAAAAGATAAGATAAAATTTATATTTTCATTTCATAAGATAGAAATGAATTTGTGTGTATGGAAGTTTTCTTTTGATATCCATTTAATTTATTCGGTATATAACATTTTGTTAGAATGATTGATTAGGATTCCATGTTAATAAAATAAAATTAAAATAATCAATGTATGTTTTATTTACGAGATTGTTATATTACTTAATATTTTTTTGGCTGGAATTTTTTTTTGTTAATGATTTAAGAATGAAAATTTTATCTAATATGTCAAAACCGCAGTAGCTCAAATGGTAAATTCAATTTGCAGAATTTTCGGGTTCGAATCCTGACTGCGATATATGATTTTTTTTATTAATAATATTTTTCTCCTTTCTTTTTTTTTGTGGTTACATTTCCTCCTTTCTTTTACTCACTACGTTTTTGTTAATAAAGTCTAAACAAATTCACATATTTGTGTTGGAAGAATTTAAAATCTATATAGAAAATGTTAATGAAAAAATATATATCTAATGTGATTTTCATTTTATAAAAGATAAGATAAAATTTATATTTTCATTTCATAAGATAGAAATGAATTTGTATGTATGGAAGTTTGCTTTTGGTATCCATTTAATTTATCCGTATATAACATTTTGTTAGAATGATTGATTAGGATTCCATGTTAAGAAAATAAAATAAAAATAATCAATGTATATTTTATTTACGAGATTGTTATATTTACTTAATATTTTTTTGGATGGATTTTTTTTGGTATATGATTTAAGAATGAATATTATATATAATATATCAAAACCGCAGTAGCTCAAATGGTAAATTCAATTTATAGAATTTCTGGGTTCGAATCCTGACTGTGGTAATTGATTTTTTTTATTAATAATATTTTATCCTTTTTTTTTGTGGTTACATTTCCTCCTTTCTTTTACTCACTACGTTTTTGTTAATAAAGTCTAAACAAATTCACATATTTGTGTTGGAAGAATTTAAAATCTATATAGGAAATGTTACTGAAAAAATATATATGTAATTTGATTTTCGTTTTTTAAAAGATAAGATAAAATTTATATTTTCATTTCATAAGATAGAAATGAATTTGTATGTATGGAAGTTTGCTTTTGGTATCCATTTAATTTATTCGTATATAACATTTTGTTAGAATGATTGATTAGGATTCCATGTTAATAAAATGAAATTAAAATAATCAATGTATATTTTATTTACGAGATTGTTATATTTACTTAATATTTTTTTGGATGGATTTTTTTTTGTATATGATTTAAGAATGAAAATTATATATAATATATCAAAACCGCAGTAGCTCAAATGGTAAATTCAATTTATAGAATTTCCGGGTTCGGATCCTGGCTGTGGTAATTGATTTTTTTTATTAATAATATTTTCTCATTTTTTTTTTGTGGTTAAAGTTCCTCCTTTCTTTTACTCACTACGTTTTTGTTAATAAAGTCTAAACAAATTCACATATTTGTGTTGCAAGAATTTCAAATCTATATAGGAAATTTTAAATGAAAAAATATATATCTAATGTGATTTTAATTTTTTAAAAGATAAGATAAAATTTATATTTTAATTTCATAATATAGAAATGAATTTGTGTGTATGGAAGTTTTCTTTTGATATCCATTTAATTTATTCGGTATATAACATTTTGTTAGAATGATTGATTAGGATTCCATGTTAATAAAATAAAATTAAAATAATCAATGTATATTTTATTTACGAGATTGTTATATTACTTAATATTTTTTTGGCTGGAATTTTTTTTTGTTAGATGATTTAAGAATGAAAATTTTATCTAATATGTCAAAACCGCAGTAGCTCAAATGGTAAATTCAATTTGCAGAATTTTCGGGTTCGAATCCTGACTGCGATATATGATTTTTTTTATTAATAATATTTTTCTCCTTTCTTTTTTTTTGTGGTTACATTTCCTCCTTTCTTTTACTCACTACGTTTTTGTTAATAAAGTCTAAACAAATTCACATATTTGTGTTGGAAGAATTTAAAATCTATATAGGAAATGTTAATGAAAAAATATATATGTAATGTGATTTTCGTTTTTTAAAAGATAAGATAAAATTTATATTTTCATTTCATAAGATAGAAATGAATTTGTATGTATGGAAGTTTGCTTTTGGTATCCATTTAATTTATTCGTATATAACATTTTGTTAGAATGATTGATTAGGATTCCATGTTAATAAAATAAAATAAAAATAATCAATGTATATTTTATTTACGAGATTTTTATATTTGCTTAATATTTTTTTGGATGGATTTTTTTTGGTATATGATTTAAGAATGAATATTATATATAATATATCAAAACCGCAGTAGCTCAAATGGTAAATTCAATTTATAGAATTTCTGGGTTCGAATCCTGGCTGTGGTAATTGATTTTTTTTATTAATAATATTTTCTCCTTTTTTTTTGTGGTTACATTTCCTCCTTTCTTTTACTCACTACGTTTTTGTTAATAATGTCTAAACAAATTCACATATTTGTGTTGCAAGAATTTCAAATCTATATAGGAAATGTTAAATGAAAAAATATATATCTAATGTGATTTTCATTTTTTAAAAGATAAGATAAAATTTATATTTTCATTTCATAATATAGAAATGAATTTTTGTGTATGGAAGTTTTCTTTTGATATCCATTTAATTTATTCGGTATATAACATTTTGTTAGAATGATTGATTAGGATTCCATGTTAATAAAATAAAATTAAAATAATCAATGTATATTTTATTTACGAGATTGTTATATTACTTAATATTTTTTTGGCTGGAATTTTTTTTGTTAGATCATTTAAGAATGAAAATTTTGTCTAATATGTCAAAACCGCAGTAGCTCAAATGGTAAATTCAATTTGCAGAATTTTCGGGTTCGAATCCTGACTTCGATATATGATTTTTTTTATTAATAATATTTTCCTCCTTTTTTTTTTCTGGTTACATTTCCTCCTTTCTTTTACTCACTACGTTTTTGTTAATAAAGTCTAAACAAATTCACATATTTGTGTTGGAAGAATTTAAAATCTATATAGAAAATGTTAATGAAAAAATATATATCTAATGTGATTTTCATTTTATAAAAGATAAGATAAAATTTATATTTTCATTTCATAAGATAGAAATGAATTTGTATGTATGGAAGTTTGCTTTTGGTATCCATTTAATTTATTCGTATATAACATTTTGTTAGAATGATTGATTAGGATTCCATGTTAATAAAATAAAATTAAAATAATCAATGTATATTTTATTTACGAGATTGTTATATTTACTTAATATTTTTTTGGATGGATTTTTTTTGGTATATGATTTAAGAATGAAAATTATATATAATATATCAAAATCGCAGTAGTTCAAATGGTAAATTCAATTTATAGAATTTTCGGGTTCGAATCCTGGCTGTGGTAATTGATTTTTTTTATTAATAATATTTTCTCCTTTTTTTTTGTGGTTACATTTCCTCCTTTCTTTTACTCACTACGTTTTTGTTAATAAAGTCTAAACAAATTCACATATTTGTGTTGGAAGAATTTCAAATCTATATAGGAAATGTTAAATGAAAAAATATATATTTAATGTGATTTTCATTTTTTAAAAGATAAGATAAAATTTATATTTTCATTTCATAAGATAGAAATGAATTTGTGTGTATGGAAGTTTTCTTTTGATATCCATTTAATTTATTCGGTATATAACATTTTTTTAGAATGATTGATTAGGATTCCATGTTAATAAAATAAAATTAAAATAATCAATGTATATTTTATTTACGAGATTGTTATATTACTTAATATTTTTTTGGCTGGATTTTTTTTTGTTAGATGATTTAAGAATGAAAATTTTTTCTAATATGTCAAAACCGCAGTACCTCAAATGGTAAATTCAATTTGCAGAATTTTCGGGTTCGAATCCTGACTGCGATATATGATTTTTTTTATTAATAATATTTTACTCCTTTTTTTTTTGTGGTTACATTTCCTCCTTTCTTTTACTCACTACGTTTTTGTTAATAAAGTCTAAACAAATTCACATATTTGTGTTGGAAGAATTTAAAATCTCTATAGAAAATGTTAATGAAAAAATATATATCTAATGTGATTTTCATTTTTTAACAGATAAGATAAAATTTATATTTTCATTTCATAAGATAGAAATGAATTTGTATGTATGGAAGTTTGCTTTTGGTATCCATTTAATTTATTCGTATATAACATTTTGTTAGAATGATTGATTAGGATTCCATGTTAATAAAATAAAATTAAAATAATCAATGTATATTTTATTTACGAGATTGTTATATTTACTTAATATTTTTTTGGATGGATTTTTTTTGGTATATGATTTAAGAATGAATATTATATATAATATATCAAAACCGCAGTAGCTCAAATAGTAAATTCAATTTATAGAATTTCTGGGTTCGAATCCTGGCTGTGGTAATTGATTTTTTTTAATAATATTTTCTCCTTTTTTTTTGTGGTTACATTTCCTCCTTTCTTTTACTCACTACGTTTTTGTTAATAAAGTCTAAACAAATTCACATATTTGTGTTGGAAGAATTTAAAATCTATATAGGAAACGTTAATGAAAAAATATATATGTAATGTGATTTTCGTTTTTTAAAAGATAAGATAAAATTTATATTTTCATTTCATAAGATAGAAATGAATTTGTATGTATGGAAGTTTGCTTTTGGTATCCATTTAATTTATTCGTATATAACATTTTGTTAGAATGGTTGATTAGGATTCCATGTTAATAAAATAAAATTAAAATAATCAATGTATATTTTATTTACGAGATTGTTATATTTACATAATATTTTTTTGGCTGGATTTTTTTTTGGTATATGATTTAAGAATGAAAATTATATATAATATATCAAAACCGCAGTAGCTCAAATGGTAAATCAATTTATAGAATTTCCGGGTTCGAATCCTGGCTGTGGTAATTGATTTTTTTTCGCAGTAGCTCAAATGTTAATGAAAAAATATATATCTAATGTGATTTTTGTTTTTTAAATGATAAGATAAAATTTATATTTTCATTTCATAAGATAGAAATGAACTTGTATGTATGGAAATTTGCTTTTGGTATCCATTTAATTTATTCGTATATAACATTTTGTTAGAATGATTGATTAGGATTCCATGTTAATAATATTTTCTCCTTTTTTTTTTGTGGTTACATTTCCTCCTTTCTTTTACTCACTACGTTTTTGTTAATAAAGTCTAAACAAATTCACATATTTGTGTTGGAAGAATTTAAAATCTATATAGAAAATGTTAATGAAAAAATATATATCTAATGTGATTTTCATTTTATAAAAGATAAGATAAAATTTATATTTTCATTTCATAAGATAGAAATGAATTTGTATGTATGGAAGTTTGCTTTTGGTATCCATTTAATTTATTCGTATATAACATTTTGTTAGAATGATTGATTAGGATTCCATGTTAATAAAATAAAATTAAAATAATCAATGTATATTTTATTTACGAGATTGTTATATTTACTTAATATTTATTTGGATGGATTTTTTTTGGTATATGATTTAAGAATGAAAATTATATATAATATATCAAAACCACAGTAGCTCAAATGGTAAATTCAACTTATAGAATTTCCGGGTTCGAATCCTGGCTGTGGTAATTGATTTTTTTTATTAATAATATTTTCTCCTTTTTTTTTGTGGTTACATTTCCTCCTTTCTTTTACTCACTACGTTTTTGTTAATAAAGTCTAAACAAATTCACATATTTGTGTTGGAAGAATTTAAAATCAATATAGGAAATGTTAATGAAAAAATATATATGTAATGTGATTTTCGTTTTTTAGAAGATAAGATAAAATTTATATTTTCATTTCATAAGATAGAAATGAATTTGTGTGTATGGAAGTTTTCTTTTGATATCCATTTAATTTATTCGGTATATAACATTTTGTTAGAATGATTGATTAGGATTCCATGTTAATAAAATAAAATTAAAATAATCAATGTATGTTTTATTTACGAGATTGTTATATTACTTAATATTTTTTTGGCTGGATTTTTTTTTGTTAGATGATTTAAGAATGAAAATTTTATCTAATATGTCAAAACCGCAGTAGCTCAAATGGTAAATTCAACTTATAGAATTTCCGGGTTCGAATCCTGACTGCGATATATGATATTTTTTATTAATAATATTTTTCTCCTTTCTTTTTTTTTTGTGGTTACATTTCCTCCTTTCTTTTACTCACTACGTTTTTGTTAATAAAGTCTAAACAAATTCACATATTTGTGTTGGAAGAATTTAAAATCAATATAGGAAATGTTAATGAAAAAATATATATCTAATGTGATTTTCATTTTTTAAAAGATAAGATAAAATTTATATTTTCATTTCATAAGATAGAAATGAATTTGTATGTATGGAAGTTTGCTTTTGGTATCCATTTAATTTATTCGTATATAACATTTTGTTAGAATGATTGATTAGGATTCCATGTTAATAAAATAAAATTAAAATAATCAATGTATATTTTATTTACGAGATTGTTATATTTACTTAATATTTTTTTGGATGGATTTTTTTTGGTATATGATTTAAGAATGAAAATTATATATAATATATCAAAACCGCAGTAGTTCAAATGGTAAATTCAATTTATAGAATTTCCGGGTTCGAATCCAGGCTGTGGTAATTGATTTTTTTTATTAATAATATTTTCTCATTTTTTTTTGTGGTTACATTTCCTCCTTTCTTTTACTCACTACGTTTTTGTTAATAAAGTCTAAACAAATTCACATATTTGTGTTGCAAGAATTTCAAATCTATATAGGAAATGTTAAATGAAAAAATATATATCTAATGTGATTTTTATTTTTTAAAAGATAAGATAAAATTTATATTTTCATTTCATAATATAGAAATGAATTTGTGTGTATGGAAGTTTTCTTTTGATATCCATTTAATGTATTCGGTATATAACATTTTGTTAGAATGATTGATTAGGATTCCATGTTAATAAAATAAAATTAAAATAATCAATGTATATTTTATTTACGAGATTGTTATATTACTTAATATTTTTTTGGCTGGAATTTTTTTTTGTTAGATGATTTAAGAATGAAAATTTTATCTAATATGTCAAAACCGCAGTAGCTCAAATGGTAAATTCAATTTGCAGAATTTTCGGGTTCGAATCCTGACTGCGATATATGATTTTTTATATTAATAATATTTTCCTCCTTTTTTTTTTCTGGTTACATTTCCTCCTTTCTTTTACTCACTACGTTTTTGTTAATAAAGTCTAAACAAATTCACATATTTGTGTTGGAAGAATTTAAAATCTATATAGAAAATGTTAATGAAAAAATATATATCTAATGTGATTTTCATTTTTTAAAAGATAAGATAAAATTTATATTTTCATTTCATAAGATAGAAATGAATTTGTATGTATGGAAGTTTACTTTCGGTATCCATTTAATTTATTCGTATATAACATTTTGTTAGAATGATTGATTAGGATTCCATGTTAATAAAATAAAATTAAAATAATCAATGTATATTTTATTTACGAGATTGTTATATTTACTTAATATTTTTTTGGATGGATTTTTTTTGGTATATGATTTAAGAATGAATATTATATATAATATATCAAAACCGCAGTAGCTCAAATGGTAAATTCAATTTATAGAATTTCTGGGTTCGAATCCTGGCTGTGGTAATTTATTTTTTTTATTAATAATATTTTCTCCTTTTTTTTTGTGGTTACATTTCCTCCTTTCTTTTACTCACTACGTTTTTGTTAATAAAGTCTAAACAAATTCACATATTTGTGTTGGAAGAATTTAAAATCTATATAGGAAATGTTAATGAAAAAATATATATGTAATGTGATTTTCGTTTTTTAAAAGATAAGATAAAATTTATATTTTCATTTCATAAGATAGAAATGAATTTTTATGTATGGAAGTTTGCTTTTGATATCCATTTAATTTATTCGTATATAACATTTTGTTAGAATGATTGATTAGGATTCCATGTTAATAAAATAAAATTAAAATAATCAATGTATATTTTATTTACGAGATAATATTTTTTTGGCTGGATTTTTTTTGGTATATGATTTAAGAATGAAAATTATATATAATATATCAAAACCGCAGTAGCTCAAATGGTAAATTCAATTTATAGAATTTCCGGGTTCGAATCCTGACTGTGGTAATTGATTTTTTTCCGCAGTAGCTCAAATGTTAATGAAAAAATATATATCTAATGTGATTTTCATTTTTTAAAAGATAAGATAAAATTTATATTTTCATTTCATAAGATAGAAATGAATTTGTATGTATGGAAGTTTGCTTTTGGTATCCATTTAATTTATTCGTATATAACATTTTGTTAGAATGATTGATTAGGATTCCATGTTAATAAAATAAAATTAAAATAATCAATGTATATTTTATTTACGAGATTGTTATATTTACTTAATATTTTTTTGGATGGATTTATTTTGGTATATGATTTAAGAATGAAAATTATATATAATATATCAAAACCGCAGTAGTTCAAATGGTAAATTCAATTTATAGAATTTCCGGGTTCGAATCCAGGTTGTGGTAATTGATTTTTTTTATTAATAATATTTTCTCATTTTTTTTTTGTGGTTACATTTCCTCCTTTCTTTTACTCACTACGTTTTTGTTAATAAAGTCTAAACAAATTCACATATTTGTGTTGCAAGAATTTCAAATCTATATAGGAAATGTTAAATGAAAAAATATATATCTAATGTGATTTTTATTTTTTAAAAGATAAGATAAAATTTATATTTTCATTTCATAATATAGAAATGAATTTGTGTGTATGGAAGTTTTCTTTTGATATCCATTTAATTTATTCGGTATATAACATTTTGTTAGAATGATTGATTAGGATTCCATGTTAATAAAATAAAATTAAAATAATCAATGTATATTTTATTTACGAGATTGTTATATTACTTAATATTTTTTTGGCTGGAATTTTTTTTTGTTAGATGATTTAAGAATGAAAATTTTATCTAATATGTCAAAATCGCAGTAGCTCAAATGGTAAATTCAATTTGCAGAATTTTCGGGTTCGAATCCTGACTGCGATATATGATTTTTTTTATTAATAATATTTTCCTCCTTTTTTTTTTCTGGTTACATTTCCTCCTTTCTTTTACTCACTACGTTTTTGTTAATAAAGTCTAAACAAATTCACATATTTGTGTTGGAAGAATTTAAAATCTATATAGAAAATGTTAATGAAAAAATATATATCTAATGTGATTTTCATTTTTTAAAAGATAAGATAAAATTTATATTTTCATTTCATAAGATAGAAATGAATTTGTATGTATGGAAGTTTACTTTTGGTATCCATTTAATTTATTCGTATATAACATTTTGTTAGAATGATTGATTAGGATTCCATGTTAATAAAATAAAATTAAAATAATCAATGTATATTTTATTTACGAGATTGTTATATTTACTTAATATTTTTTTGGATGGATTTTTTTGGGTATATGATTTAAGAATGAATATTATATATAATATATCAAAACCGCAGTAGCTCAAATGGTAAATTCAATTTATAGAATTTCTGGGTTCGAATCCTGGCTGTGGTAATTTATTTTTTTTATTAATAATATTTTCTCCTTTTTTTTTGTGGTTACATTTCCTCCTTTCTTTTACTCACTACGTTTTTGTTAATAAAGTCTAAACAAATTCACATATTTGTGTTGGAAGAATTTAAAATCTATATAGGAAATGTTAATGAAAAAATATATAGGTAATGTGATTTTCGTTTTTTAAAAGATAAGATAAAATTTATATTTTCATTTCATAAGATAGAAATGAATTTTTATGTATGGAAGTTTGCTTTTGATATCCATTTAATTTATTCGTATATAACATTTTGTTAGAATGATTGATTAGGATTCCATGTTAATAAAATAAAATTAAAATAATCAATGTATATTTTATTTACGAGATAATATTTTTTTGGCTGGATATTTTTTGGTATATGATTTAAGAATGAAAATTATATATAATATATCAAAACCGCAGTAGCTCAAATGGTGAATTCAATTTATAGAATTTCCGGGTTCGAATCCTGACTGTGGTAATTGATTTTTTTCCGCAGTAGCTCAAATGTTAATGAAAAAATATATATCTAATGTGATTTTCATTTTTTAAAAGATAAGATAAAATTTATATTTTCATTTCATAAGATAGAAATGAATTTGTATGTATGGAAGTTTGCTTTTGGTATCCATTTAATTTATTCGTATATAACATTTTGTTAGAATGATTGATTAGGATTCCATGTTAATAAAATAAAATTAAAATAATCAATGTATATTTTATTTATGAGATTGTTATATTTACTTAATATTTTTTTGGATGGATTTTTTTTGGTATATGATTTAAGAATGAATATTATATATAATATATCAAAACCGCATTAGCTCAAATGGTAAATTCAATTTATAGAATTTTCGGGTTCGAATCCTGGCTGTGGTAATTGATTTTTTTTATTAATAATATTTTCTCATTTTTTTTGTGTGGTTACATTTCCTCCTTTCTTTTACTCACTACGTTTTTGTTAATAAAGTCTAAACAAATTCACATATTTGTGTTGCAAGAATTTCAAATCTATATAGGAAATGTTAAATGAAAAAATATATATCTAATGTGATTTTCATTTTTTAAAAGATAAGATAAAATTTATATTTTCATTTCATAATATAGAAATGAATTTTTGTGTATGGAAGTTTTCTTTTGATATCCATTTAATTTATTCGGTATATAACATTTTGTTAGAATGATTGATTAGGATTCCATGTTAATAAAATAAAATTAAAATAATCAATGTATATTTTAGTTACGAGATTGTTATATTACTTAATATTTTTTTGGCTGGAATTTTTTTTTGTTAGATGATTTAAGAATGAAAATTTTATCTAATATGTCAAAACCGCAGTAGCTCAAATGGTTAATTCAATTTGCAGAATTTTCGGGTTCGAATCCTGACTGCGATATATGATTTTTTTTATTAATAATATTTTCCTCCTTTTTTTTTTCTGGTTACATTTCCTCCTTTCTTTTACTCACTACGTTTTTGTTAATAAAGTCTAAACAAATTCACATATTTGTGTTCGAAGAATTTAAAATCTATATAGAAAATGTTAATGAAAAAATATATATCTAATGTGATTTTCATTTTTTAAAAGATAAGATAAAATTTATATTTTCATTTCATAAGATAGAAATGAATTTGTATGTATGGAAGTTTGCTTTTGGTATCCATTTAATTTATTCGTATATATCATTTTGTTAGAATGATTGATTAGGATTCCATGTTAATAAAATAAAATTAAAATAATCAATGTATATTTTATTTACGAGATTGTTATATTTACTTAATATTTTTTTGGTTGGATTTTTTTTGGTATATGATTTAAGAATGAAAATTATATATAATATATCAAAACTGCAGTAGGTCAAATGGTAAATTCAATTTATAGAATTTCTGGGTTCGAATTCTGGCTGTGGTAATTGATTTTTTTTATTAATAATATTTTCTCCTTTTTTTTTTTGTTACATTTCCTCCTTTCTTTTACTCACTACGTTTTTGTTAATAAAGTCTAAACAAATTCACATATTTGTGTTGGAAGAATTTCAAATCTATATAGGAAATGTTAAATGAAAAAATATATATCTAATGTGATTTTCATTTTTTAAAAGATAAGATAAAATTTATATTTTCATTTCATAAGATAGAAATGAATTTGTGTGTATGGAAGTTTTCTTTTGATATCCATTTAATTTATTCGGTATATAACATTTTGTTAGAATGATTGATTAGGATTCCATGTTAATAAAATAAAATAAAAATAATCAATGTATATTTTATTTACGAGATTGTTATATTACTTAATATTTTTTTGGCTGGATTTTTTTTTGTTAGATGATTTAAGAATGAAAATTTTATCTAATATGTCAAAACCGCAGTAGCTCAAATGGTAAATTCAATTTGCAGAATTTTCGGGTTCGAATCCTGACTGCGATATATGATTTTTTTTATTAATAATATTTTTCTCCTTTCTTTTTTTTTGTGGTTACATTTCCTCCTTTCTTTTACTCACTACGTTTTTGTTAATAAAGTCTAAACAAATTCACATATTTGTGTTGGAAGAATTTAAAATCTATATAGAAAATGTTAATGAAAAAATATATATCTAATGTGATTTTCATTTTATAAAAGATAAGATAAAATTTATATTTTCATTTCATAAGATAGAAATGAATTTGTATGTATGGAAGTTTGCTTTTGGTCTCCATTTAATTTATTCGTATATAACATTTTGTTAGAATGATTGATTAGGATTCCATGTTAATAAAATAAAATTAAAATAATCAATTTATATTTTATTTACGAGATTGTTATATTTACTTAATATTTTTTTGGATGGATTTTTTTTGGTATATGATTTAAGAATGAAAATTATATATAATATATCAAAACCGCAGTAGTTCAAATGGTAAATTCAATTTATAGAATTTTCGGGTTCGAATCCTGGCTGTGCTAATTGATTTTTTTTATTAATAATATTTTCTCCTTTTTTTTTGTGGTTACATTTCCTCCTTTCTTTTACTCACTACGTTTTTGTTAATAAAGTCTAAACAAATTCACATATTTGTGTTGGAAGAATTTCAAATCTATATAGGAAATGTTAAATGAAAAAATATATATTTAATGTGATTTTCATTTTTTAAAAGATAAGATAAAATTTATATTTTCATTTCATAAGATAGAAATGAATTTGTGTGTATGGAAGTTTTCTTTTGATATCCATTTAATTTATTCGGTATATAACATTTTTTTAGAATGATTGATTAGGATTCCATGTGAATAAAATAAAATTAAAATAATCAATGTATATTTTATTTACGAGATTGTTATATTACTTAATATTTTTTTGGCTGGATTTTTTTTTGTTAGATGATTTAAAATGAAAATTTTTTCTAATATGTCAAAACCGCAGTACCTCAAATGGTAAATTCAATTTGCAGAATTTTCGGGTTCGAATCCTGACTGCGATATATGATTTTTTTTATTAATAATATTTTACTCCTTTTTTTGTGTGGTTACATTTCCTCCTTTCTTTTACTCACTACGTTTTTGTTAATAAAGTCTAAACAAATTCACATATTTGTGTTGGAAGAATTTAAAATCTATATAGAAAATGTTAATGAAAAAATATATATCTAATGTGATTTTCATTTTTTAACAGATAAGATAAAATTTATATTTTCATTTCATAAGATAGAAATGAATTTGTATGTATGGAAGTTTGCTTTTGGTATCCATTTAATTTATTCGTATATAACATTTTGTTAGAATGATTGATTAGGATTCCATGTTAATAAAATAAAATTAAAATAATCAATGTATATTTTATTTACGAGATTGTTATATTTACTTAATATTTTTTTGGATGGATTTTTTTTGGTATATGATTTAAGAATGAAAATTATATATAATATATCAAAACCGCAGTAGCTCAAATGGTAAATTCAATTTATAGAATTTCCGGGTTCGAATCTTGGCTGTGGTAATTGATTTTTTTCCGCAGTAGCTCAAATGTTAATGAAGAAATATATATCTAATGTGATTTTTGTTTTTTAAAAGATAAGATAAAATTTATATTTTCATTTCATAAGATAGAAATGAATTTGTATATATGGAAGTTTGCTTTTGGTATCCATTTAATTTATTCGTATATAACATTTTGTTAGAATGATTGATTAGGATTCCATGTTAATAAAATAAAATTAAAATAATCAATGTATATTTTATTTACGAGATTGTTATATTTACTTAATATTTTTTAGGATGGATTTTTTTTGGTATATGATTTAAGAATGAAAATTATATATAATATATCAAAACCGCAGTAGCTCAAATGGTAAATTCAATTTATAGAATTTCCGGGTTCGAATCCTGGCTGTGGTAATTGATTTTTTTTATTAATAATATTTTCTCCTTTTTTTTTTGTGGTTACATTTCCTCCTTTCTTTTACTCACTACGTTTTTGTTGATAAAGTATAAACAAATTCACATATTTGTGTTTGAAGAATTTCAAATCTATATAGGAAATGTTAATGAAAAAATATATATCTAATGTGATTTTCATTTTTTAAAAGATAAGATAAAATTTATATTTTCATTTCATAAGATAGAAATGAATTTGTATGTATGGAAGTTTGCTTTTGGTATCCATTTAATTTATTCGTATATAACATTTTGTTAGAATGATTGATTAGGATTCCATGTTAATAAAATAAAATTAAAATAATCAATGTATATTTTATTTACGAGATTGTTATATTTACTTAATATTTTTTAGGATGGATTTTTTTTGGTATATGATTTAAGAATGAAAATTATATATAATATATCAAAACCGCAGTAGCTCAAATGGTAAATTCAATTTATAGAATTTTCGGGTTCGAATCCTGGCTGTGCTAATTGATTTTTTTTATTAATAATATTTTCTCCTTTTTTTTTGTGGTTACATTTCCTCCTTTCTTTTACTCACTACGTTTTTGTTAATAAAGTCTAAACAAATTCACATATTTGTGTTGGAAGAATTTCAAATCTATATAGGAAATGTTAAATGAAAAAATATATATTTAATGTGATTTTCATTTTTTAAAAGATAAGATAAAATTTATATTTTCATTTCATAAGATATAAATGAATTTGTGTGTATGGAAGTTTTCTTTTGATATCCATTTAATTTATTCGGTATATAACATTTTTTTAGAATGATTGATTAGGATTCCATGTTAATAAAATAAAATTAAAATAATCAATGTATATTTTATTTACGAGATTGTTATATTACTTAATATTTTTTTGGCTGGATTTTTTTTTGTTAGATGATTTAAAATGAAAATTTTTTCTAATATGTCAAAACCGCAGTACCTCAAATGGTAAATTCAATTTGCAGAATTTTCGGGTTCGAATCCTGACTGCGATATATGATTTTTTTTATTAATAATATTTTACTCCTTTTTTTGTGTGGTTACATTTCCTCCTTTCTTTTACTCACTACGTTTTTGTTAATAAAGTTTAAACAAATTCACATATTTGTGTTGGAAGAATTTAAAATCTATATAGAAAATGTTAATGAAAAAATATATATCTAATGTGATTTTCATTTTTTAACAGATAAGATAAAATTTATATTTTCATTTCATAAGATAGAAATGAATTTGTATGTATGGAAGTTTGCTTTTGGTATCCATTTAATTTATTCGTATATAACATTTTGTTAGAATGATTGATTAGGATTCCATGTTAATAAAATAAAATTAAAATAATCAATGTATATTTTATTTACGAGATTGTTATATTTACTTAATATTTTTTTGGATGGATTTTTTTTGGTATATGATTTAAGAATGAAAATTATATATAATATATCAAAACCGCAGTAGCTCAAATGGTAAATTCAATTTATAGAATTTCCGGGTTCGAATCTTGGCTGTGGTAATTGATTTTTTTCCGCAGTAGCTCAAATGTTAATGAAGAAATATATATCTAATGTGATTTTTGTTTTTTAAAAGATAAGATAAAATTTATATTTTCATTTCATAAGATAGAAATGAATTTGTATATATGGAAGTTTGCTTTTGGTATCCATTTAATTTATTCGTATATAACATTTTGTTAGAATGATTGATTAGGATTCCATGTTAATAAAATAAAATTAAAATAATCAATGTATATTTTATTTACGAGATTGTTATATTTACTTAATATTTTTTAGGATGGATTTTTTTTGGTATATGATTTAAGAATGAAAATTATATATAATATATCAAAACCGCAGTAGCTCAAATGGTAAATTCAATTTATAGAATTTCCGGGTTCGAATCCTGGCTGTGGTAATTGATTTTTTTTATTAATAATATTTTCTCCTTTTTTTTTTGTGGTTACATTTCCTCCTTTCTTTTACTCACTACGTTTTTGTTGATAAAGTATAAACAAATTCACATATTTGTGTTTGAAGAATTTCAAATCTATATAGGAAATGTTAATGAAAAAATATATATCTAATGTGATTTTCATTTTTTAAAAGATAAGATAAAATTTATATTTTCATTTCATAAGATAGAAATGAATTTGTATGTATGGAAGTTTGCTTTTGGTATCCATTTAATTTATTCGTATATAACATTTTGTTAGAATGATTGATTAGGATTCCATGTTAATAAAATAAAATTAAAATAATCAATGTATATTTTATTTACGAGATTGTTATATTTACTTAATATTTTTTAGGATGGATTTTTTTTGGTATATGATTTAAGAATGAAAATTATATATAATATATCAAAACCGCAGTAGCTCAAATGGTAAATTCAATTTATAGAATTTTCGGGTTCGAATCCTGGCTGTGCTAATTGATTTTTTTTATTAATAATATTTTCTCCTTTTTTTTTGTGGTTACATTTCCTCCTTTCTTTTACTCACTACTTTTTTGTTAATAAAGTCTAAACAAATTCACATATTTGTGTTGGAAGAATTTCAAATCTATATAGGAAATGTTAAATGAAAAAATATATATTTAATGTGATTTTCATTTTTTAAAAGATAAGATAAAATTTATATTTTCATTTCATAAGATAGAAATGAATTTGTGTGTATGGAAGTTTTCTTTTGATATCCATTTAATTTATTCGGTATATAACATTTTTTTAGAATGATTGATTAGGATTCCATGTTAATAAAATAAAATTAAAATAATCAATGTATATTTTATTTACGAGATTGTTATATTACTTAATATTTTTTTGGCTGGATTTTTTTTTGTTAGATGATTTAAAATGAAAATTTTTTCTAATATGTCAAAACCGCAGTACCTCAAATGGTAAATTCAATTTGCAGAATTTTCGGGTTCGAATCCTGACTGCGATATATGATTTTTTTTATTAATAATATTTTACTCCTTTTTTTGTGTGGTTACATTTCCTCCTTTCTTTTACTCACTACGTTTTTGTTAATAAAGTCTAAACAAATTCACATATTTATGTTGGAAGAATTTAAAATCTATATAGAAAATGTTAATGAAAAAATATATATCTAATGTGATTTTCATTTTTTAACAGATAAGATAAAATTTATATTTTCATTTCATAAGATAGAAATGAATTTGTATGTATGGAAGTTTGCTTTTGGTATCCATTTAATTTATTCGTATATAACATTTTGTTAGAATGATTGATTAGGATTCCATGTTAATAAAATAAAATTAAAATAATCAATGTATATTTTATTTACGAGATTGTTATATTTACTTAATATTTTTTTGGATGGATTTTTTTTGGTATATGATTTAAGAATGAAAATTATATATAATATATCAAAACCGCAGTAGCTCAAATGGTAAATTCAATTTATAGAATTTCCGGGTTCGAATCTTGGCTGTGGTAATTGATTTTTTTCCGCAGTAGCTCAAATGTTAATGAAGAAATATATATCTAATGTGATTTTTGTTTTTTAAAAGATAAGATAAAATTTATATTTTCATTTCATAAGATAGAAATGAATTTGTATATATGGAAGTTTGCTTTTGGTATCCATTTAATTTATTCGTATATAACATTTTGTTAGAATGATTGATTAGGATTCCATGTTAATAAAATAAAATTAAAATAATCAATGTATATTTTATTTACGAGATTGTTATATTTACTTAATATTTTTTAGGATGGATTTTTTTTGGTATATGATTTAAGAATGAAAATTATATATAATATATCAAAATCGCAGTAGCTCAAATGGTAAATTCAATTTATAGAATTTCCGGGTTCGAATCCTGGCTGTGGTAATTGATTTTTTTTATTAATAATATTTTCTCCTTTTTTTTTTGTGGTTACATTTCCTCCTTTCTTTTACTCACTACGTTTTTGTTGATAAAGTATAAACAAATTCACATATTTGTGTTTGAAGAATTTCAAATCTATATAGGAAATGTTAATGAAAAAATATATATCTAATGTGATTTTCATTTTTTAAAAGATAAGATAAAATTTATATTTTCATTTCATAAGATAGAAATGAATTTGTATGTATGGAAGTTTGCTTTTGGTATCCATTTAATTTATTCGTATATAACATTTTGTTAGAATGATTGATTAGGATTCCATGTTAATAAAATAAAATTAAAATAATCAATGTATATTTTATTTACGAGATTGTTATATTTACTTAATATTTTTTAGGATGGATTTTTTTTGGTATATGATTTAAGAATGAAAATTATATATAATATATCAAAACCGCAGTAGCTCAAATGGTAAATTCAATTTATAGAATTTCCGGGTTCGAATCCTGGCTGTGGTAATTGATTTTTTTTATTAATAATATTTTCTCCTTTTTTTTTGTGGTTACATTTCCTCCTTTCTTTTACTCACTACGTTTTTGTTAATAAAGTATAAACAAATTCACATATTTGTGTTTGAAGAATTTCAAATCTATATAGGAAATGTTAATGAAAAAATATATATCTAATGTGATTTTCATTTTTTAAAAGATAAGATAAAATTTATATTTTCATTTCATAAGATAGAAATGAATTTGTATGTATGGAAGTTTGCTTTTGGTATCCATTTAATTTATTCGTATATAACATTTTGTTAGAATGATTGATTAGGATTCCATGTTAATAAAATAAAATTAAAATAATCAATGTATATTTTATTTACGAGATTGTTATATTTACTTAATATTTTTTTGGATGGATTTTTTTTGGTATATGATTTAAGAATGAAAATTATATATAATATATCAAAACTGCAGTAGCTCAAATGGTAAATTCAATTTATAGAATTTCCGGGTTCGAATCCTGGCTGTGGTAATTGATTTTTTTTATTAATAATATTTTCTCCTTTTTTTTTGTGGTTACATTTCCTCCTTTCTTTTACTCACTACGTTTGTTAATAAAGTCTAAACAAATTCACATATTTGTGTTGGAAGAATTTCAAATCTATATAGGAAATGTTAATGAAAAAATATATATCTAATGTGATTTTCATTTTATAAAAGATAAGATAAAATTTATATTTTCATTTCATAAGATAGAAATGAATTTGTATGTATGGAAGTTTGCTTTTGGTATCCATTTAATTTATTCGTATATAACATTTTGTTAGAATGATTGATTAGGATTCCATGTTAATAAAATAAAATTAAAATAATCAATGTATATTTTATTTACGAGATTGTTATATTTACTTAATATTTTTTTGGATGGATTTTTCTTGGTATATGATTTAAGAATGAAAATTATATATAATATATCAAAACCGCAGTAGCTCAAATGGTAAATTCAATTTATAGAATTTCCGGGTTCGAATCCTGGCTGTGGTAATTGATTTTTTTCCGCAGTAGCTCAAATGTTAATGAAGAAATATATATCTAATGTGATTTTTGTTTTTTAAAAGATAAGATAAAATTTATATTTTCATTTCATAAGATAGAAATGAATTTGTATATATGGAAGTTTGCTTTTGGTATCCATTTAATTTATTCGTATATAACATTTTGTTAGAATGATTGATTAGGATTCCATGTTAATAAAATAAAATTAAAATAATCAATGTATATTTTATTTACGAGATTGTTATATTTACTTAATATTTTTTAGGATGGATTTTTTTTGGTATATGATTTAAGAATGAAAATTATATATAATATATCAAAACTGCAGTAGCTCAAATGGTAAATTCAATTTATAGAATTTCCGGGTTCGAATCCTGGCTGTGGTAATTGATTTTTTTTATTAATAATATTTTCTCCTTTTTTTTTGTGGTTACATTTCCTCCTTTCTTTTACTCACTACGTTTGTTAATAAAGTCTAAACAAATTCACATATTTGTGTTGGAAGAATTTCAAATCTATATAGGAAATGTTAATGAAAAAATATATATCTAATGTGATTTTCATTTTATAAAAGATAAGATAAAATTTATATTTTCATTTCATAAGATAGAAATGAATTTGTATGTATGGAAGTTTGCTTTTGGTATCCATTTAATTTATTCGTATATAACATTTTGTTAGAATGATTGATTAGGCATCCATGTTAATAAAATAAAATTAAAATAATCAATGTATATTTTATTTACGAGATTGTTATATTTACTTAATATTTTTTTGGATGGATTTTTCTTGGTATATGATTTAAGAATGAAAATTATATATAATATATCAAAACCGCAGTAGCTCAAATGGTAAATTCAATTTATAGAATTTCCGGGTTCGAATCCTGGCTGTGGTAATTGATTTTTTTCCGCAGTAGCTCAAATGTTAATGAAGAAATATATATCTAATGTGATTTTTGTTTTTTAAAAGATAAGATAAAATTTATATTTTCATTTCATAAGATAGAAATGAATTTGTATATATGGAAGTTTGCTTTTGGTATCCATTTAATCTATTCGTATATAACATTTTGTTAGAATGATTGATTAGGATTCCATGTTAATAAAATAAAATTAAAATAATCAATGTATATTTTATTTACGAGATTGTTATATTTACTTAATATTTTTTAGGATGGATTTTTTTTGGTATATGATTTAAGAATGAAAATTATATATAATATATCAAAACCGCAGTAGCTCAAATGGTAAATTCAATTTATAGAATTTCCGGGTTCGAATCCTGGCTGTGGTAATTGATTTTTTTTATTAATAATATTTTCTCCTTTTTTTTTTGTGGTTACATTTCCTCCTTTCTTTTACTCACTACGTTTTTGGTAATAAAGTATAAACAAATTCACATATTTGTGTTTGAAGAATTTCAAATCTATATAGGAAATGTTAATGAAAAAATATATATCTAATGTGATTTTCATTTTTTAAAAGATAAGATAAAATTTATATTTTCATTTCATAAGATAGAAATGAATTTGTATGTATGGAAGTTTGCTTTTGGTATCCATTTAATTTATTCGTATATAACATTTTGTTAGAATGATTGATTAGGATTCCATGTTAATAAAATAAAATTAAAATAATCAATGTATATTTTATTTACGAGATTGTTATATTTACTTAATATTGTTTTAGGATGGATTTTTTTTGGTATATGATTTAAGAATGAAAATTATATATAATATATCAAAACCGCAGTAGCTCAAATGGTAAATTCAATTTATAGAATTTCCGGGTTCGAATCCTGGTTGTGGTAATTGATTTTTTTTATTAATAATATTTTCTCCTTTTTTTTTTGTGGTTACATTTCCTCCTTTCTTTTACTCACTACGTTTTTGTTAATAAAGTATAAACAAATTCACATATTTGTGTTTGAAGAATTTCAAATCTATATAGGAAATGTTAATGAAAAAATATATATCTAATGTGATTTTCATTTTTTAAAAGATAAGATAAAATTTATATTTTCATTTCATAAGATAGAAATGAATTTGTATGTATGGAAGTTTTCTTTTGGTATCCATTTAATTTATTCGTATATAACATTTTGTTAGAATGATTGATTAGGATTCCATGTTAATAAAATAAAATTAAAATAATCAATGTATATTTTATTTACGAGATTGTTATATTTACTTAATATTTTTTTGGATGGATTTTTTTTGGTATATGATTTAAGAATGAAAATTATATATAATATATCAAAACTGCAGTAGCTCAAATGGTAAATTCAATTTATAGAATTTCCGGGTTCGAATCCTGGCTGTGGTAATTGATTTTTTTTATTAATAATATTTTCTCCTTTTTTTTTTGTGGTTACATTTCCTCCTTTCTTTTACTCACTACGTTTGTTAATAAAGTCTAAACAAATTCACATATTTGTGTTGGAAGAATTTCAAATCTATATAGGAAATGTTAATGAAAAAATATATATCTAATGTGATTTTCATTTTATAAAAGATAAGATAAAATTTATATTTTCATTTCATAAGATAGAAATGAATTTGTATGTATGGAAGTTTGCTTTTGGTATCCATTTAATTTATTCGTATATAACATTTTGTTAGAATGATTGATTAGGATTCCATGTTAATAAAATAAAATTAAAATAATCAATGTATATTTTATTTACGAGATTTTTATATTTACTTAATATTTTTTTGGATGGATTTTTTTTGGTATATGATTTAAGAATGAAAATTATATATAATATATCAAAACCGCAGTAGCTCAAATGGTAAATTCAATTTATAGAATTTCTGGGTTCGAATCCTGGCTGTGGTAATTGATTTTTTTTATTAATAATATTTTCTCCTTTTCTTTTTGTGGTTACATTTCCTCCTTTCTTTTACTCACTACATTTTTTTTAATAAAGTCTAAACAAATTCACATATTTGTGTTGGAAGAATTTAAAATCTATATAGAAAATGTTAATGAAAAAATATATATCTAATGTGATTTTCATTTTTTAAAAGATAAGATAAAATTTATATTTTCATTTCATAAGATAGAAATGAATTTGTATGTATGGAAGTTTGCTTTTGGTATCCATTTAATTTATTCGTATATAACATTTTGTTAGAATGATTGATTAGGATTCCATGTTAATAAAATAAAATTAAAATAATCAATGTATATTTTATTTACGAGATTGTTATATTTACTTAATATTTTTTTGGATGGATTTTTTTTGGTATATGATTTAAGAATGAAAATTATATATAATATATCAAAACCGCAGTAGCTCAAATGGTAAATTCAATTTATAGAATTTCCGGGTTCGAATCCTGGCTGTGGTAATTGATTTTTTTTATTAATAATATTTTCTCATTTTTTTTTTGTGGTTACATTTCCTCCTTTCTTTTACTCACTACGTTTTTGTTAATAAAGTCTAAACAAATTCACATATTTGTTTTGGAAGAATTTAAAATCTATATAGGAAATGTTAAATGAAAAAATATATATCTAATGTGATTTTCATTTTTTAAAAGATAAGATAAGATTTATATTTTCAATTCATAAGATAGAAATGAATTTGTGTGTATGGAAGTTTTCTTTTGATATCCACTTAATTTATTTGGTATATAACATTTTGTTAGAATGATTGATTAGGATTCCATGTTAATAAAATAAAATTAAAATAATCAAAGCATATTTTATTTACGAGATTGTTATATTACTTAATATTTTTTTGGCTGGATTTTTTTTTGTTAGATGATTTAAGAATGAAAATTTTATCTAATATGTCAAAACCGCAGTAGCTCAAATGGTAAATTCAATTTGCAGAATTTTCGGGTTCGAATCCTGGCTGCGATATATGATTTTTTTTATTAATAATATTTTTCTCCTTTCTTTTTTTTTTGTGGTTACATTTCCTCCTTTTTTTTACTCACTACGTTTTTGTTAATAAAGTTTAAACAAATTCACATATTTGTGTTGGAAGAATTTATAATCTATATAGAAAATGTTAATGAAAAAATATATATCTAATGTGATTTTCATTTTTTAAAAGATAAGAAAAAATTTATATTTTCATTTCATAAGATAGAAATGAATTTGTATGTATCGAAGTTTGCTTTTGGTATCCATTTAATTTATTCGTATATAACATTTTGTTAGAATGATTGATTAGGATTCCATGTTAATAAAATAAAATTAAAATAATCAATGTATATTTTATTTACGAGATTGTTATATTTACATTATATTTTTTTGGCTGGATTTTTTTTGGTATATGATTTAAGAATGAAAATTATATATAATATATCAAAACCGCAGTAGCTCAAATGGTAAATTCAATTTATAGAATTTCCGGGTTCGAATCCTGGCTGTGGTAATTGATTTTTTTTATTAATAATATTTTCTCCTTTTTTTTTGTGGTTACATTTCCTCCTTTCTTTTACTCACTACGTTTTTGTTAATAAAGTCTAAACAAATTCACATATTTGTGTTGGAAGAATTTAAAATCTATATAGGAAATGTTAATGAAAAGATATATATGTAATGTGATTTTCGTTTTTTAAAAGATAAGATAAAATTTATATTTTCATTTCATAAGATAGAAATGAATTTGTATGTATGGAAGTTTGCTTTTGGTATCCATTTAATTTATTCGTATATAACATTTTGTTTGAATGATTGATTAGGATTCCATGTTAATAAAATAAAATGAAAGTAATCAATGTATATTTTATTTACGAGATTGTCATATTTACAAAATATTTTTTTGGCTGGATTTTTTTTGGTATATGATTTAAGAATGAAAATTATATATAATATATCAAAACCGCAGTAGCTCAAATGGTAAATTCAATTTATAGAATTTCCGGGTTCGAATCCTGGCTGTGGTAATTGATTTTTTTTATTAATAATATTTTCTCCTTTTTTTTGTGGTTACATTTCCTCTTTCTTTTACTCACTACGTTTTTGTTAATAAAGTCTAAACAAATTCACATATTTGTGTTGGAAGAATTTCAAATCTATATAGGAAATGTTAAATGAAAAAATATATATCTAATGTGATTTTCATTTTTTAAAAGATAAGATAAAATTTATATTTTCATTTCATAAGATAGAAATGAATTTGTATGTATGGAAGTTTGCTTTTGGTATCCATTTAATTTATTCGTATATAACATTTTGTTAGAATGATTGATTAGGATTCCATGTTAATAAAATAAAATTAAAATAATCAATGTATATTTTATTTACGAGATTTTTATATTTACTTAATATTTTTTTGGATGGATTTTTTTTGGTATATGATTTAAGAATGAAAATTATATATAATATATCAAAACCGCAGTAGCTCAAATGGTAAATTCAATTTATAGAATTTCTGGGTTCGAATCCTGGCTGTGGTAATTGATTTTTTTTATTAATAATATTTTCTCCTTTTCTTTTTGTGGTTACATTTCCTCCTTTCTTTTACTCACTACATTTTTTTTAATAAAGTCTAAACAAATTCACATATTTGTGTTGGAAGAATTTAAAATCTATATAGAAAATGTTAATGAAAAAATATATATCTAATGTGATTTTCATTTTTTAAAAGATAAGATAAAATTTATATTTTCATTTCATAAGATAGAAATGAATTTGTATGTATGGAAGTTTGCTTTTGGTATCCATTTAATTTATTCGTATATAACATTTTGTTAGAATGATTGATTAGGATTCCATGTTAATAAAATAAAATTAAAATAATCAATGTATATTTTATTTACGAGATTGTTATATTTACTTAATATTTTTTTGGATGGATTTTTTTTGGTATATGATTTAAGAATGAAAATTATATATAATATATCAAAACCGCAGTAGCTCAAATGGTAAATTCAATTTATAGAATTTCCGGGTTCGAATCCTGGCTGTGGTAATTGATTTTTTTTATTAATAATATTTTCTCATTTTTTTTTTGTGGTTACATTTCCTCCTTTCTTTTACTCACTACGTTTTTGTTAATAAAGTCTAAACAAATTCACATATTTGTTTTGGAAGAATTTAAAATCTATATAGGAAATGTTAAATGAAAAAATATATATCTAATGTGATTTTCATTTTTTAAAAGATAAGATAAGATTTATATTTTCAATTCATAAGATAGAAATGAATTTGTGTGTATGGAAGTTTTCTTTTGATATCCACTTAATTTATTTGGTATATAACATTTTGTTAGAATGATTGATTAGGATTCCATGTTAATAAAATAAAATTAAAATAATCAAAGCATATTTTATTTACGAGATTGTTATATTACTTAATATTTTTTTGGCTGGATTTTTTTTTGTTAGATGATTTAAGAATGAAAATTTTATCTAATATGTCAAAACCGCAGTAGCTCAAATGGTAAATTCAATTTGCAGAATTTTCGGGTTCGAATCCTGGCTGCGATATATGATTTTTTTTATTAATAATATTTTTCTCCTTTTTTTTTTTTTGTGGTTACATTTCCTCCTTTTTTTTACTCACTACGTTTTTGTTAATAAAGTTTAAACAAATTCACATATTTGTGTTGGAAGAATTTATAATCTATATAGAAAATGTTAATGAAAAAATATATATCTAATGTGATTTTCATTTTTTAAAAGATAAGAAAAAATTTATATTTTCATTTCATAAGATAGAAATGAATTTGTATGTATCGAAGTTTGCTTTTGGTATCCATTTAATTTATTCGTATATAACATTTTGTTAGAATGATTGATTAGGATTCCATGTTAATAAAATAAAATTAAAATAATCAATGTATATTTTATTTACGAGATTGTTATATTTACATTATATTTTTTTGGCTGGATTTTTTTTGGTATATGATTTAAGAATGAAAATTATATATAATATATCAAAACCGCAGTAGCTCAAATGGTAAATTCAATTTATAGAATTTCCGGGTTCGAATCCTGGCTGTGGTAATTGATTTTTTTTATTAATAATATTTTCTCCTTTTTTTTTGTGGTTACATTTCCTCCTTTCTTTTACTCACTACGTTTTTGTTAATAAAGTCTAAACAAATTCACATATTTGTGTTGGAAGAATTTAAAATCTATATAGGAAATGTTAATGAAAAGATATATATGTAATGTGATTTTCGTTTTTTAAAAGATAAGATAAAATTTATATTTTCATTTCATAAGATAGAAATGAATTTGTATGTATGGAAGTTTGCTTTTGGTATCCATTTAATTTATTCGTATATAACATTTTGTTTGAATGATTGATTAGGATTCCATGTTAATAAAATAAAATGAAAGTAATCAATGTATATTTTATTTACGAGATTGTCATATTTACAAAATATTTTTTTGGCTGGATTTTTTTTGGTATATGATTTAAGAATGAAAATTATATATAATATATCAAAACCGCAGTAGCTCAAATGGTAAATTCAATTTATAGAATTTCCGGGTTCGAATCCTGGCTGTGGTAATTGATTTTTTTTATTAATAATATTTTCTCCTTTTTTTTGTGGTTACATTTCCTCTTTCTTTTACTCACTACGTTTTTGTTAATAAAGTCTAAACAAATTCACATATTTGTGTTGGAAGAATTTCAAATCTATATAGGAAATGTTAAATGAAAAAATATATATCTAATGTGATTTTCATTTTTTAAAAGATAAGATAAAATTTATATTTTCATTTCATAAGATAGAAATGAATTTGTGTGTATGGAATTTTTCTTTTGATATCCATTTAATTTATTCGGTATATAACATTTTGTTAGAATGATTGATTAGGATTCCATGTTAATAAAATAAAATTAAAATAATCAATGTATATTTTATTTACGAGATTGTTATATTACTTAATATTTTTTTGGCTGGATTTTTTTTTGGTATATGATTTAAGAATGAAAATTATATCTAATATGTTAAAACCGCAGAAGCTCAAATGGTAAATTCAATTTGCCGAATTTTCGGGTTCGAATCCTGGCTGCGATATATGATTTTTTTTATTAATAATATTTTTCTCATTTCTTTCTTTTTGTGGTTACATTTCCTCCTTTCTTTTACTCACTACGTTTTTGTTAATAAAGTCTAAACAAATTCACATATTTGTGTTGGAAAAATTTAAAATCTATATAGAAAATGTTAATGAAAAAATATATATCTAATGTGATTTTCATTTTTTAAAAGATAAGATAAAATTTATATTTTCATTTCATAAGATAGAAATGAATTTGTATGTATGGAAGTTTGCTTTTGGTATCCATTTAATTTATTCGTACATAACATTTTGTTAGAATGATTGATTAGGATTCCATGTTAATAAAATAAAATTAAAATAATCAATGTATATTTTATTTACGAGATTGTTATATTTACATAATATTTTTTTGGCTGGATTTTTTTTGGTATATGATTTAAGAATGAAAATTATATATAATATATCAAAACCGCAGTAGCTCAAATGGTAAATTCAATTTATAGAATTTCCGGGTTCGAATCCTGGCTGTGGTAATTGATTTTTTTTATTAATAATATTTTCTCCTTTTTTTTTGTGGTTACATTTCCTCCTTTCTTTTACTCACTACGTTTTTGTTAATAAAGTCTAAACAAATTCACATATTTGTGTTGGAAGAATTTAAAATCTATATAGGAAATGTTAATGAAAAGATATATATGTAATGTGATTTTCGTTTTTTAAAAGATAAGATAAAATTTATATTTTCATTTCATAAGATAGAAATGAATTTGTATGTATGGAAGTTTGCTTTTGGTATCCATTTAATTTATTCGTATATAACATTTTGTTTGAATGATTGATTAGGATTCCATGTTAATAAAATAAAATGAAAGTAATCAATGTATATTTTATTTACGAGATTATCATATTTACAAAATATTTTTTTGGCTGGATTTTTTTTGGTATATGATTTAAGAATGAAAATTATATATAATATATCAAAACCGCAGTATCTCAAATGGTAAATTCAATTTATAGAATTTCCGGGTTCGAATCCTGGCTGTGGTAATTGATTTTTTTTATTAATAATATTTTCTCCTTTTTTTTGTGGTTACATTTCCTCTTTCTTTTACTCACTACGTTTTTGTTAATAAAGTCTAAACAAATTCACATATTTGTGTTGGAAGAATTTCAAATCTATATAGGAAATGTTAAATGAAAAAATATATATCTAATGTGATTTTCATTTTTTAAAAGATAAGATAAAATTTATATTTTCATTTCATAAGATAGAAATGAATTTGTGTGTATGGAAGTTTTCTTTTGATATCCATTTAATTTATTCGGTATATAACATTTTGTTAGAATGATTGATTAGGATTCCATGTTAATAAAATAAAATTAAAATAATCAAAGCATATTTTAATTACGAGATTGTTATATTACTTAATATTTTTTTGGCTGGATTTTTTTTTGTTAGATGATTTAAGAATGAAAATTTTATCTAATATGTCAAAACCGTAGTAGCTCAAATGGTAAATTCAATTTGCCGAATTTTCGGGTTCGAAACCTGGCTGCGATATATGATTTTTTTTATTAATAATATTTTTCTCCTTTCTTTTTTTTTGTGGTTACATTTCCTCCTTTTTTTTACTCACTACGTTTTTGTTAATAAAGTCTAAACAAATTCACATATTTGTGTTGGAAGAATTTAAAATCTATATAGAAAATGTTAATGAAAAAATATATATCTAATGTGATTTTCATTTTTTAAAAGATAAGATAAAATTTATATTTTCATTTCATAAGATAGAAATGAATTTGTATGTATGGAAGTTTGCTTTTGGTATCCATTTAATTTATTCGTATATAACATTTTGTTAGAATGATTGATTAGGATTCCATGTTAATAAAATAAAATTAAAATAATCAATGTATATTTTATTTACGAGATTGTTATATTTACATAATATTTTTTTGGTTGGATTTTATTTGGTATATGATTTAAGAATGAAAATTATATATAATATATCAAAACCGCAGTAGCTCAAATGGTAAATTCAATTTATAGAATTTTCGGGTTCGAATCCTGGCTGTGGTAATTGATTTTTTTTATTAATAATATTTTCTCCTTTTTTTTTGTGGTTACATTTCCTCCTTTCTTTTACTCACTACGTTTTTGTTAATAAAGTCTAAACAAATTCACATATTTGTGTTGGAAGAATTTAAAATCTATATAGGAAATGTTAATGAAAAGATATATATGTAATGTGATTTTCGTTTTTTAAAAGATAAGATAAAATTTATATTTTCATTTCATAAGATAGAAATGAATTTGTATGTATGGAAGTTTGCTTTTGGTATCCATTTAATTTATTCGGTATATAACATTTTGTTTGAATGATTGATTAGGATTCCATGTTAATAAAATAAAATGAAAATAATCAATGTATATTTTATTTACGAGATTGTCATATTTACAAAATATTTTTTAGGCTGGATTTTTTTTCGTATATGATTTAAGAATGAAAATTATATATAATATATCAAAACCGCAGTAGCTCAAATGGTAAATTCAATTTATAGAATTTCCGGGTTCGAATCCTGGCTGTGGTAATTGATTTTTTTTATTAATAATATTTTCTCCTTTTTTTTGTGGTTACATTTCCTCTTTCTTTTACTCACTACATTTTTGTTAATAAAGTCTAAACAAATTCACATATTTTTGTTGGAAGAATTTCAAATCTATATAGGAAATGTTAAATGAAAAAATATATATCTAATGTGATTTTCATTTTTTAAAAGATAAGATAAAATTTATATTTTCATTTCATAAGATAGAAATGAATTTGTGTGTATGGAAGTTTTCTTTTGATATCCATTTAATTTATTCGGTATATAACATTTTGTTAGAATGATTGATTAGGATTCCATGTTAATAAAATAAAATTAAAATAATCAATGTATATTTTATTTACGAGATTGTTATATTACTTAATATTTTTTTGGCTGGATTTTTTTTTGGTATATGATTTAAGAATGAAAATTATATCTAATATGTTAAAACCGCATAAGCTCAAATGGTAAATTCAATTTGCCGAATTTTCGGGTTCGAATCCTGGCTGCGATATATGATTTTTTTTATTAATAATATTTTTCTCATTTCTTTCTTTTTGTGGTTACATTTCCTCCTTTCTTTTACTCACTACGTTTTTGTTAATAAAGTCTAAACAAATTCACATATTTGTGTTGGAAAAATTTAAAATCTATATAGAAAATGTTAATGAAAAAATATATATCTAATGTGATTTTCATTTTTTAAAAGATAAGATAAAATTTATATTTTCATTTCATAAAATAGAAATGAATTTGTATGTATGGAAGTTTGCTTTTGGTATCCATTTAATTTATTCGTATATAACATTTTGTTAGAATGATTGATTAGGATTCCATGTTAATAAAATAAAATTAAAATAATCAATGTATATTTTATTTACGAGATTGTTATATTTACATAATATTTTTTTGGATGGATTTTTTTGGTATATGATTTAAGAATTAAAATTATATATAATATATCAAAACTGCAGTAGCTCAAATAGTAAATTCAATTTATAGAATTTCCGGGTTCGAATCCTGGCTGTGGTAATTGATTTTTTTTATTAATAATATTTTCTCCTTTTTTTTTGTGGTTACATTTCCTCCTTTCTTTTACTCACTACGTTTTTGTTAATAAAGTCTAAACAAATTCACATATTTGTGTTGGAAGAATTTAAAATCTATATAGGAAATGTTAAATGAAAAAATATATATCTAATGTGATTTTCATTTTTTAAAAGATAAGATAAGATTTATATTTTCAATTCATAAGATAGAAATGAATTTGTGTGTATGGAAGTTTTCTTTTGATATCCATTTAATTTATTTGGTATATAACATTTTGTTAGAATGATTGATTAGGATTCCATGTTAATAAAATAAAATTAAAATAATCAAAGCATATTTTAATTACGAGATTGTTATATTACTTAATATTTTTTTGGCTGGATTTTTTTTTGTTAGATGATTTAAGAATGAAAATTTTATCTAATATGTCAAAACCGTAGTAGCTCAAATGGTAAATTCAATTTGCAGAATTTTCGGGTTCGAATCCTGGCTGCGATATATGATTTTTTTTATTAATAATATTTTTCTCCTTTCTTTTTTTTTGTGGTTACATTTCCTCCTTTTTTTTACTCACTACGTTTTTGTTAATAAAGTCTAAACAAATTCACATATTTGTGTTGGAAGAATTTAAAATCTATATAGAAAATGTTAATGAAAAAATATATATCTAATGTGATTTTCATTTTTTAAAAGATAAGATAAAATTTATATTTTCATTTCATAAGATAGAAATGAATTTGTATGTATGGAAGTTTGCTTTTGGTATCCATTTAATTTATTCGTATATAACATTTTGTTAGAATGATTGATTAGGATTCCATGTTAATAAAATAAAATTAAAATAATCAATGTATATTTTATTTACGAGATTGTTATATTTACATAATATTTTTTTGGTTGGATTTTATTTGGTATATGATTTAAGAATGAAAATTATATATAATATATCAAAACCGCAGTAGCTCAAATGGTAAATTCAATTTATAGAATTTTCGGGTTCGAATCCTGGCTGTGGTAATTGATTTTTTTTATTAATAATATTTTCTCCTTTTTTTTTGTGGTTACATTTCCTCCTTTCTTTTACTCACTACGTTTTTGTTAATAAAGTCTAAACAAATTCACATATTTGTGTTGGAAGAATTTAAAATCTATATAGGAAATGTTAATGAAAAGATATATATGTAATGTGATTTTCGTTTTTTAAAAGATAAGATAAAATTTATATTTTCATTTCATAAGATAGAAATGAATTTGTATGTATGGAAGTTTGCTTTTGGTATCCATTTAATTTATTCGGTATATAACATTTTGTTTGAATGATTGATTAGGATTCCATGTTAATAAAATAAAATGAAAATAATCAATGTATATTTTATTTACGAGATTGTCATATTTACAAAATATTTTTTTGGCTGGATTTTTTTTGGTATATGATTTAAGAATGAAAATTATATATAATATATCAAAACCGCAGTAGCTCAAATGGTAAATTCAATTTATAGAATTTTCGGGTTCGAATCCTGGCTGTGGTAATTGATTTTTTTTATTAATAATATTTTCTCCTTTTTTTTGTGGTTACATTTCCTCTTTCTTTTACTCACTACGTTTTTGTTAATAAAGTCAAAACAAATTCACATATTTGTGTTGGAAGAATTTCAAATATATATAGGAAATGTTAAATGAAAAAATATATATCTAATGTGATTTTCATTTTTTAAAAGATAAGATAAAATTTATATTTTCATTTCATAAGATAGAAATGAATTTGTGTGTATGGAAGTTTTCTTTTGATATCCATTTAATTTATTCGGTATATAACATTTTGTTAGAATGATTGATTAGGATTCCATGTTAATAAAATAAAATTAAAATAATCAATGTATATTTTATTTACGAGATTGTTATATTACTTAATATTTTTTTGGCTAGATTTTTTTTTGGTATATGATTTAAGAATGAAAATTATATCTAATATGTTAAAACCGTAGAAGCTCAAATGGTAAATTCAATTTGCCGAATTTTCGGGTTCGAATCCTGGCTGCGATATATGATTTTTTTTATTAATAATATTTTTCTCATTTCTTTCTTTTTGTGGTTACATTTCCTCCTTTCTTTTACTCACTACGTTTTTGTTAATAAAGTCTAAACAAATTCACATATTTGTGTTGGAAAAATTTAAAATCTATATAGAAAATATTAATGAAAAAATATATATCTAATGTGATTTTCATTTTTTAAAAGATAAGATAAAATTTATATTTTCATTTCATAAGATAGAAATGAATTTGTATGTATGGAAGTTTGCTTTTGGTATCCATTTAATTTATTCGTATATAACATTTTGTTAGAATGATTGATTAGGATTCCATGTTAATAAAATAAAATTAAAATAATCAATGTATATTTTATTTACGAGATTGTTATATTACTTAATATTTTTTTGGCTAGATTTTTTTTTGGTATATGATTTAAGAATGAAAATTATATCTAATATGTTAAAACCGTAGAAGCTCAAATGGTAAATTCAATTTGCCGAATTTTCGGGTTCGAATCCTGGCTGCGATATATGATTTTTTTTATTAATAATATTTTTCTCATTTCTTTCTTTTTGTGGTTACATTTCCTCCTTTCTTTTACTCACTACGTTTTTGTTAATAAAGTCTAAACAAATTCACATATTTGTGTTGGAAGAATTTAAAATCTATATAGAAAATGTTAATGAAAAAATATATATCTAATGTGATTTTCATTTTTTAAAAGATAAGATAAAATTTATATTTTCATTTCATAAGATAGAAATGAATTTGTATGTATGGAAGTTTGCTTTTGGTATCCATTTAATTTATTCGTACATAACATTTTGTTAGAATGATTGATTAGGATTCCATGTTAATAAAATAAAATTAAAATAATCAATGTATATTTTATTTACGAGATTGTTATATTTACATAATATTTTTTTGGCTGGATTTTTTTTGGTATATGATTTAAGAATGAAAATTATATATAATATATCAAAACCGCAGTAGCTCAAATGGTAAATTCAATTTATAGAATTTCCGGGTTCGAATCCTGGCTGTGGTAATTGATTTTTTTTATTAATAATATTTTCTCCTTTTTATTTGTGGTTACATTTCCTCCTTTCTTTTACTCACTACGTTTTTGTTAATAAAGTCTAAACAAATTCACATATTTGTGTTGGAAGAATTTAAAATCTATATAGGAAATGTTAATGAAAAGATATATATGTAATGTGATTTTCATTTTTTAAAAGATAAGATAAAATTTATATTTTCATTTCATAAGATAGAAATGAATTTGTATGTATGGAAGTTTGCTTTTGGTATCCATTTAATTTATTCGTATATAACATTTTGTTTGAATGATTGATTAGGATTCCATGTTAATAAAATAAAATTAAAATAATCAATGTATATTTTATTTACGAGATTGTCATATTTACAAAATATTTTTTTGGCTGGATTTTTTTTGGTATACGATTTAAGAATGAAAATTATATATAATATATCAAAACCGCAGTAGCTCAAATGGTAAATTCAATTTATAGAATTTCCGAGTTCGAATCCTGGCTGTGGTAATTGATTTTTTTTATTAATAATATTTTCTCCTTTTTTTTGTGGTTACATTTCCTCTTTCTTTTACTCACTACGTTTTTGTTAATAAAGTCTAAACAAATTCACATATTTGTGTTGGAAGAATCTCAAATCTATATAGGAAATGTTAAATGAAAAAATATATATCTAATGTGATTTTAATTTTTTAAAAGATAAGATAAAATTTATATTTTCATTTCATAAGATAGAAATGAATTTGTGTGTATGGAAGTTTTCTTTTGATATCCATTTAATTTATTCGGTATATAACATTTTGTTAGAATGATTGATTAGGATTCCATGTTAATAAAATAAAATTAAAATAATCAATGTATATTTTATTTACGAGATTATTATATTACTTAATATTTTTTTGGCTGAATTTTTTTTTGGTATATGATTTATGAATGAAAATTATATCTAATATGTTAAAACCGCAGAAGCTCAAATGGTAAATTCAATTTGCCGAATTTTCGGGTTCGAATCCTGGCTGCGATATATGATTTTTTTTATTAATAATATTTTTCTCATTTCTTTCTTTTTGTGGTTACATTTCCTCCTTTTTTTTACTCACTACGTTTTTGTTAATAAAGTCTAAACAAATTCACATATTTGTGTTGGAAAAATTTAAAATCTATATAGAAAATGTTAATGAAAAAATATATATCTAATGTGATTTTCATTTTTTAAAAGATAAGATAAAATTTATATTTTCATTTCATAAGATAGAAATGAATTTGTATGTATGGAAGTTTGCTTTTGGTATCCATTTAATTTAGTCGTATATAACATTTTGTTAGAATGATTGATTAGGATTCCATGTTAATAAAATAAAATTAAAATAATCAATGTATATTTTATTTACGAGATTGTTATATTTACATAATATTTTTTTGGATGGATTTTTTTTGGTATATGATTTAAGAATGAAAATTATTTATAATATATCAAAACCGCAGTAGCTCAAATAGTAAATTCAATTTATAGAATTTCCGGGTTCGAATCCTGGCTGTGGTAATTGATTTTTTTTATTAATAATATTTTCTCCTTTTTTTTTGTGGTTACATTTCCTCCTTTCTTTTACTCACTACGTTTTTGTTAATAAAGTCTAAACAAATTCACATATTTGTGTTGGAAGAATTTAAAATCTATATAGGAAATGTTAAATGAAAAAATATATATCTAATGTGATTTTCATTTTTTAAAAGATAAGATAAGATTTATATTTTCAATTCATAAGATAGAAATGAATTTGTGTGTATGGAAGTTTTCTTTTGATATCCATTTAATTTATTTGGTATATAACATTTTGTTAGAATGATTGATTAGGATTCCATGTTAATAAAATAAAATTAAAATAATCAAAGCATATTTTAATTACGAGATTGTTATATTACTTAATATTTTTTTGGCTGGATTTTTTTTTGTTAGATGATTTAAGAATGAAAATTTTATCTAATATGTCAAAACCGTAGTAGCTCAAATGGTAAATTCAATTTGCAGAATTTTCGGGTTCGAATCCTGGCTGCGATATATGATTTTTTTTATTAATAATATTTTTCTCCTTTCTTTTTTTTTGTGGTTACATTTCCTCCTTTTTTTTACTCACTACGTTTTTGTTAATAAAGTCTAAACAAATTCACATATTTGTGTTGGAAGAATTTAAAATCTATATAGAAAATGTTAATGAAAAAATATATATCTAATGTGATTTTCATTTTTTAAAAGATAAGATAAAATTTATATTTTCATTTCATAAGATAGAAATGAATTTGTATGTATGGAAGTTTGCTTTTGGTATCCATTTAATTTATTCGTATATAACATTTTGTTAGAATGATTGATTAGGATTCCATGTTAATAAAATAAAATTAAAATAATCAATGTATATTTTATTTACGAGATTGTTATATTTACATAATATTTTTTTGGTTGGATTTTATTTGGTATATGATTTAAGAATGAAAATTATATATAATATATCAAAACCGCAGTAGCTCAAATGGTAAATTCAATTTATAGAATTTTCGGGTTCGAATCCTGGCTGTGGTAATTGATTTTTTTTATTAATAATATTTTCTCCTTTTTTTTTGTGGTTACATTTCCTCCTTTCTTTTACTCACTACGTTTTTGTTAATAAAGTCTAAACAAATTCACATATTTGTGTTGGAAGAATTTAAAATCTATATAGGAAATGTTAATGAAAAGATATATATGTAATGTGATTTTCGTTTTTTAAAAGATAAGATAAAATTTATATTTTCATTTCATAAGATAGAAATGAATTTGTATGTATGGAAGTTTGCTTTTGGTATCCATTTAATTTATTCGGTATATAACATTTTGTTTGAATGATTGATTAGGATTCCATGTTAATAAAATAAAATGAAAATAATCAATGTATATTTTATTTACGAGATTGTCATATTTACAAAATATTTTTTTGGCTGGATTTTTTTTGGTATATGATTTAAGAATGAAAATTATATATAATATATCAAAACCGCAGTAGCTCAAATGGTAAATTCAATTTATAGAATTTCCGGGTTCGAATCCTGGCTGTGGTAATTGATTTTTTTTATTAATAATATTTTCTCCTTTTTTTTGTGGTTACATTTCCTCTTTCTTTTACTCACTACGTTTTTGTTAATAAAGTCAAAACAAATTCACATATTTGTGTTGGAAGAATTTCAAATATATATAGGAAATGTTAAATGAAAAAATATATATCTAATGTGATTTTCATTTTTTAAAAGATAAGATAAAATTTATATTTTCATTTCATAAGATAGAAATGAATTTGTGTGTATGGAAGTTTTCTTTTGATATCCATTTAATTTATTCGGTATATAACATTTTGTTAGAATGATTGATTAGGATTCCATGTTAATAAAATAAAATTAAAATAATCAATGTATATTTTATTTACGAGATTGTTATATTACTTAATATTTTTTTGGCTAGATTTTTTTTTGGTATATGATTTAAGAATGAAAATTATATCTAATATGTTAAAACCGTAGAAGCTCAAATGGTAAATTCAATTTGCCGAATTTTCGGGTTCGAATCCTGGCTGCGATATATGATTTTTTTTATTAATAATATTTTTCTCATTTCTTTCTTTTTGTGGTTACATTTCCTCCTTTCTTTTACTCACTACGTTTTTGTTAATAAAGTCTAAACAAATTCACATATTTGTGTTGGAAAAATTTAAAATCTATATAGAAAATATTAATGAAAAAATATATATCTAATGTGATTTTCATTTTTTAAAAGATAAGATAAAATTTATATTTTCATTTCATAAGATAGAAATGAATTTGTATGTATGGAAGTTTGCTTTTGGTATCCATTTAATTTATTCGTATATAACATTTTGTTAGAATGATTGATTAGGATTCCATGTTAATAAAATAAAATTAAAATAATCAATGTATATTTTATTTACGAGATTGTTATATTACTTAATATTTTTTTGGCTAGATTTTTTTTTGGTATATGATTTAAGAATGAAAATTATATCTAATATGTTAAAACCGTAGAAGCTCAAATGGTAAATTCAATTTGCCGAATTTTCGGGTTCGAATCCTGGCTGCGATATATGATTTTTTTTATTAATAATATTTTTCTCATTTCTTTCTTTTTGTGGTTACATTTCCTCCTTTCTTTTACTCACTACGTTTTTGTTAATAAAGTCTAAACAAATTCACATATTTGTGTTGGAAGAATTTAAAATCTATATAGAAAATGTTAATGAAAAAATATATATCTAATGTGATTTTCATTTTTTAAAAGATAAGATAAAATTTATATTTTCATTTCATAAGATAGAAATGAATTTGTATGTATGGAAGTTTGCTTTTGGTATCCATTTAATTTATTCGTACATAACATTTTGTTAGAATGATTGATTAGGATTCCATGTTAATAAAATAAAATTAAAATAATCAATGTATATTTTATTTACGAGATTGTTATATTTACATAATATTTTTTTGGCTGGATTTTTTTTGGTATATGATTTAAGAATGAAAATTATATATAATATATCAAAACCGCAGTAGCTCAAATGGTAAATTCAATTTATAGAATTTCCGGGTTCGAATCCTGGCTGTGGTAATTGATTTTTTTTATTAATAATATTTTCTCCTTTTTATTTGTGGTTACATTTCCTCCTTTCTTTTACTCACTACGTTTTTGTTAATAAAGTCTAAACAAATTCACATATTTGTGTTGGAAGAATTTAAAATCTATATAGGAAATGTTAATGAAAAGATATATATGTAATGTGATTTTCATTTTTTAAAAGATAAGATAAAATTTATATTTTCATTTCATAAGATAGAAATGAATTTGTATGTATGGAAGTTTGCTTTTGGTATCCATTTAATTTATTCGTATATAACATTTTGTTTGAATGATTGATTAGGATTCCATGTTAATAAAATAAAATTAAAATAATCAATGTATATTTTATTTACGAGATTGTCATATTTACAAAATATTTTTTTGGCTGGATTTTTTTTGGTATACGATTTAAGAATGAAAATTATATATAATATATCAAAACCGCAGTAGCTCAAATGGTAAATTCAATTTATAGAATTTCCGAGTTCGAATCCTGGCTGTGGTAATTGATTTTTTTTATTAATAATATTTTCTCCTTTTTTTTGTGGTTACATTTCCTCTTTCTTTTACTCACTACGTTTTTGTTAATAAAGTCTAAACAAATTCACATATTTGTGTTGGAAGAATCTCAAATCTATATAGGAAATGTTAAATGAAAAAATATATATCTAATGTGATTTTAATTTTTTAAAAGATAAGATAAAATTTATATTTTCATTTCATAAGATAGAAATGAATTTGTGTGTATGGAAGTTTTCTTTTGATATCCATTTAATTTATTCGGTATATAACATTTTGTTAGAATGATTGATTAGGATTCCATGTTAATAAAATAAAATTAAAATAATCAATGTATATTTTATTTACGAGATTATTATATTACTTAATATTTTTTTGGCTGAATTTTTTTTTGGTATATGATTTATGAATGAAAATTATATCTAATATGTTAAAACCGCAGAAGCTCAAATGGTAAATTCAATTTGCCGAATTTTCGGGTTCGAATCCTGGCTGCGATATATGATTTTTTTTATTAATAATATTTTTCTCATTTCTTTCTTTTTGTGGTTACATTTCCTCCTTTTTTTTACTCACTACGTTTTTGTTAATAAAGTCTAAACAAATTCACATATTTGTGTTGGAAAAATTTAAAATCTATATAGAAAATGTTAATGAAAAAATATATATCTAATGTGATTTTCATTTTTTAAAAGATAAGATAAAATTTATATTTTCATTTCATAAGATAGAAATGAATTTGTATGTATGGAAGTTTGCTTTTGGTATCCATTTAATTTAGTCGTATATAACATTTTGTTAGAATGATTGATTAGGATTCCATGTTAATAAAATAAAATTAAAATAATCAATGTATATTTTATTTACGAGATTGTTATATTTACATAATATTTTTTTGGATGGATTTTTTTTGGTATATGATTTAAGAATGAAAATTATTTATAATATATCAAAACCGCAGTAGCTCAAATAGTAAATTCAATTTATAGAATTTCCGGGTTCGAATCCTGGCTGTGGTAATTGATTTTTTTTATTAATAATATTTTCTCCTTTTTTTTTGTGGTTACATTTCCTCCTTTCTTTTACTCACTACGTTTTTGTTAATAAAGTCTAAACAAATTCACATATTTGTGTTGGAAGAATTTAAAATCTATATAGGAAATGTTAAATGAAAAAATATATATCTAATGTGATTTTCATTTTTTAAAAGATAAGATAAGATTTATATTTTCAATTCATAAGATAGAAATGAATTTGTGTGTATGGAAGTTTTCTTTTGATATCCATTTAATTTATTTGGTATATAACATTTTGTTAGAAAGATTGATTAGGATTCCATGTTAATAAAATAAAATTAAAATAATCAAAGCATATTTTATTTACGAGATTGTTATATTACTTAATATTTTTTTGGCTGGATTTTTTTTTGTTAGATGATTTAAGAATGAAAATTTTATCTAATATGTCAAAACCGCAGTAGCTCAAATGGTAAATTCAATTTGCAGAATTTTCAGGTTCGAATCCTGGCTGCGATATATGATTTTTTTTACTAATAATATTTTTCTCCTTTTTTTTGTGGTTACATTTCCTCCTTTTTTTTACTCACTACGTTTTTGTTAATAAAGTCTAAACAAATTCACATATTTGTGTTGGAAGAATTTAAAATCTATATAGAAAATGTTAATGAAAAAATATATATCTAATGTGATTTTCATTTTTTAAAAGATAAGATAAAATTTATATTTTCATTTCATAAGATAGAAATGAATTTGTATGTATGGAAGTTTGCTTTTGGTATCCATTTAATTTATTCGTATATAACATTTTGTTAGAATGATTGATTAGGATTCCATGTTAATAAAATAAAATTAAAATAATCAATGTATATTTTATTTACGAGATTGTTATATTTACATAATATTTTTTTGGCTGGATTTTTTTTGGTATATGATTTAAGAATGAAAATTATATATAATATATCAAAACCGCAGTAGCTCAAATGGTAAATTCAATTTATAGAATTTCCCGGTTCGAATCCTGGCTGTGGTAATTGATTTTTTTTATTAATAATATTTTCTCCTTTTTTTTGTGGTTACATTTCCTCCTTTCTTTTACTCACTACGTTTTTGTTAATAAAGTCTAAACAAATTCACATATTTGTGTTGGAAGAATTTAAAATCTATATAGGAAATGTTAATGAAAAGATATATATGTAATGTGATTTTCGTTTTTTAAAAGATAAGATAAAATTTATATTTTCATTTCATAAGATAGAAATGAATTTGTATGTATGGAAGTTTGCTTTTGGTATCCATTTAATTTATTCGTATGTAACATTTTGTTTGAATGATTGATTAGGATTCCATGTTAATAAAATAAAATTAAAATAATCAATGTATATTTTATTTACGAGATTGTCATATATACATAATATTTTTTTGGCTGGATTTTTTTTGGTATATGATTTAATAATGAAAATTATATATAATATATCAAAACCGCAGTAGCTCAAATGGTAAATTCAATTTATAGAATTTCCGGGTTCGAATCCTGGCTGTGGTAATTGATTTTTTTTATTAATAATATTTTCTCCTTTTTTTTGTGGTTACATTTCCTCTTTCTTTTACTCACTACGTTTTTGTTAATAAAGTCTAAACAAATTCACATATTTGTGTTGGAAGAATTTCAAATCTATATAGGAAATGTTAAATGAAAAAATATATATCTAATGTGATTTTCATTTTTTAAAAGATAAGATAAAATTTATATTTTCATTTCATAAGATAGAAATGAATTTGTGTGTATGGAAGTTTGCTTTTGATATCCATTTAATTTATTCGGTATATAACATTTTGTTCGAATGATTGATTAGGATTCCATGTTAATAAAATAAAATTAAAATAATCAATGTATATTTTATTTACGAGATTGTTATATTACTTAATATTTTTTTGGCTGGATTTTTTTTGTTAGATGATTTAAGAATGAAAATTTTATCTAATATGTTAAAACCGCAGTAGCTCAAATGGTAAATTCAATTTATAGAATTTCCGGGTTCGAATCCTGGCTGTGGTAATTGATTTTTTTTATTAATAATATTTTTCTCATTTTTTTTTTTTTTTGTGGTTACATTTCCTCCTTTCTTTTACTCACTACGTTTTTGTTAATAAAGTCTAAACAAATTCACATATTTGTGTTGGAAGAATTTAAAATCTATATAGAAAATGTTAATGAAAAAATATATATCTAATGTGATTTTCATTTTTTAAAAGATAAGATAAAATTTATATTTTCATTTCATAAGATAGAAATGAATTTGTATGTATGGAAGTTTGCTTTTGGTATCCATTTAATTTATTCATATATAACATTTTGTTAGAATGATTGATTAGGATTCCATGTTAATAAAATAAAATTAAAATAATCAATGTATATTTTATTTACGAGATTGTCATATTTACATAATATTTTTTTGGCTGGATTTTTTTTGGTATATGATTTAAGAATGAATATTATATATAATATATCAAAACCGCAGTAGCACAAATGGTAAATTCAATTTATAGAATTTCCGGGTTCGAATCCTGGCTGTGGTAATTGATTTTTTTTATTAATAATATTTTCTCCTTTTTTTTTTGTGGTTACATTTCCTCCTTTCTTTTACTCACTACGTTTTTGTTAATAAAGTCTAAACAAATTCACATATTTGTGTTGGAAGAATTTCAAATCTATATAGGAAATGTTAAATGAAAAAATATATATCTAATGTGATTTTCATTTTTTAAAAGATAAGATAAAATTTATATTTTCATTTCATAAGATAGAAATGAATTTGTGTGTATGGAAGTTTTCTTTTGATATCCATTTAATTTATTCGGTATATAACATTTTGTTAGAATGATTGATTAGGATTCCATGTTAATAAAATAAAATTAAAATAATCAATGTATATATTATTTACGAGATTGTTATATTACTTAATATTTTTTTGGCTGGATTTTTTTTTCTTAGATGATTTAAGAATGAAAATTTTATCTAATATGTCAAAACCGCAGTAGCTCAAATGGTAAATTCAATTTGTAGAATTTTCGGGTTCGAATCCTGGCTGCGATATATGATTTTTTTTATTAATAATATTTTTCTCATTTCTTTTTTTTTTGTGGTTACATTTCCTCCTTTCTTTTACTCACTACGTTTTTGTTAATAAAGTCTAAACAAATTCACATATTTGTGTTGGAAGAATTTAAAATCTATATAGAAAATGTTAATGAAAAAATATATATCTAATGTGATTTTCATTTTTTAAAAGATAAGATAAAATTTATATTTTCATTTCATAAGATAGAAATGAATTTGTATGTATGGAAGTTTGCTTTTGGTATCCATTTAATTTATTCATATATAACATTTTGTTAGAATGATTGATTAGGATTCCATGTTAATAAAATAAAATTAAAATAATCAATGTATATTTTATTTACGAGATTGTCATATTTACATAATATTTTTTTGGCTGGATTTTTTTTGGTATATGATTTAAGAATGAATATTATATATAATATATCAAAACCGCAGTAGCACAAATGGTAAATTCAATTTATAGAATTTCCGGGTTCGAATCCTGGCTGTGGTAATTGATTTTTTTTATTAATAATATTTTCTCCTTTTTTTTTTGTGGTTACATTTCCTCCTTTCTTTTACTCACTACGTTTTTGTTAATAAAGTCTAAACAAATTCACATATTTGTGTTGGAAGAATTTCAAATCTATATAGGAAATGTTAAATGAAAAAATATATATCTAATGTGATTTTCATTTTTTAAAAGATAAGATAAAATTTATATTTTCATTTCATAAGATAGAAATGAATTTGTGTGTATGGAAGTTTTCTTTTGATATCCATTTAATTTATTCGGTATATAACATTTTGTTAGAATGATTGATTAGGATTCCATGTTAATAAAATAAAATTAAAATAATCAATGTATATATTATTTACGAGATTGTTATATTACTTAATATTTTTTTGGCTGGATTTTTTTTTCTTAGATGATTTAAGAATGAAAATTTTATCTAATATGTCAAAACCGCAGTAGCTCAAATGGTAAATTCAATTTGTAGAATTTTCGGGTTCGAATCCTGGCTGCGATATATGATTTTTTTTATTAATAATATTTTTCTCATTTCTTTTTTTTTTGTGGTTACATTTCCTCCTTTCTTTTACTCACTACGTTTTTGTTAATAAAGTCTAAACAAATTCACATATTTGTGTTGGAAGAATTTAAAATCTATATAGAAAATGTTAATGAAAAAATATATATCTAATGTGATTTTCATTTTTTAAAAGATAAGATAAAATTTATATTTTCATTTCATAAGATAGAAATGAATTTGTATGTATGGAAGTTTGCTTTTGGTATCCATTTAATTTATTCATATATAACATTTTGTTAGAATGATTGATTAGGATTCCATGTTAATAAAATAAAATTAAAATAATCAATGTATATTTTATTTACGAGATTGTCATATTTACATAATATTTTTTTGGCTGGATTTTTTTTGGTATATGATTTAAGAATGAATATTATATATAATATATCAAAACCGCAGTAGCACAAATGGTAAATTCAATTTATAGAATTTCCGGGTTCGAATCCTGGCTGTGGTAATTGATTTTTTTATTAATAATATTTTCTCCTTTTTTTTTTGTGGTTACATTTCCTCCTTTCTTTTACTCACTACGTTTTTGTTAATAAAGTCTAAACAAATTCACATATTTGTGTTGGAAGAATTTCAAATCTATATAGGAAATGTTAAATGAAAAAATATATATCTAATGTGATTTTCATTTTTTAAAAGATAAGATAAAATTTATATTTTCATTTCATAAGATAGAAATGAATTTGTGTGTATGGAAGTTTTCTTTTGATATCCATTTAATTTATTCGGTATATAACATTTTGTTAGAATGATTGATTAGGATTCCATGTTAATAAAATAAAATTAAAATAATCAATGTATATATTATTTACGAGATTGTTATATTACTTAATATTTTTTTGGCTGGATTTTTTTTTCTTAGATGATTTAAGAATGAAAATTTTATCTAATATGTCAAAACCGCAGTAGCTCAAATGGTAAATTCAATTTGTAGAATTTTCGGGTTCGAATCCTGGCTGCGATATATGATTTTTTTTATTAATAATATTTTTCTCATTTCTTTTTTTTTTGTGGTTACATTTCCTCCTTTCTTTTACTCACTACGTTTTTGTTAATAAAGTCTAAACAAATTCACATATTTGTGTTGGAAGAATTTAAAATCTATATAGAAAATGTTAATGAAAAAATATATATCTAATGTCATTTTCATTTTTTAAAAGATAAGATAAAATTTATATTTTCATTTCATAAGATAGAAATGAATTTGTATGTATGGAAGTTTGCTTTTGGTATCCATTTAATTTATTCATATATAACATTTTGTTAGAATGATTGATTAGGATTCCATGTTAATAAAATAAAATTAAAATAATCAATGTATATTTTATTTACGAGATTGTCATATTTACATAATATTTTTTTGGCTGGATTTTTTTTGGTATATGATTTAAGAATGAATATTATATATAATATATCAAAACCGTAGTAGCACAAATGGTAAATTCAATTTATAGAATTTCCGGGTTCGAATCCTGGCTGTGGTAATTGATTTTTTTTATTAATAATATTTTCTCCTTTTTTTTTGTGGTTACATTTCCTCCTTTCTTTTACTCACTACGTTTTTGTTAATAAAGTCTAAACAAATTCACATATTTGTGTTGGAAGAATTTAAAATCTATATAGAAAATGTTAATGAAAAAATATATATCTAATGTGATTTTCATTTTTTAAAAGATAAGATAAAATTTATATTTTCATTTCATAAGATAGAAATGAATTTGTATGTATGGAAGTTTGCTTTTGGTATCCATTTAATTTATTCATATATAACATTTTGTTAGAATGATTGATTAGGATTCCATGTTAATAAAATAAAATTAAAATAATCAATGTATATTTTATTTACGAGATTGTCATATTTACATAATATTTTTTTGGCTGGATTTTTTTTGGTATATGATTTAAGAATGAATATTATATATAATATATCAAAACCGTAGTAGCACAAATGGTAAATTCAATTTATAGAATTTCCGGGTTCGAATCCTGGCTGTGGTAATTGATTTTTTTTATTAATAATATTTTCTCCTTTTTTTTTTGTGGTTACATTTCCTCCTTTCTTTTACTCACTACGTTTTTGTTAATAAAGTCTAAACAAATTCACATATTTGTGTTGGAAGAATTTCAAATCTATATAGGAAATGTTAAATGAAAAAATATATATCTAATGTGATTTTCATTTTTTAAAAGATAAGATAAAATTTATATTTTCATTTCATAAGATAGAAATGAATTTGTGTGTATGGAAGTTTTCTTTTGATATCCATTTAATTTATTCGGTATATAACATTTTGTTAGAATGATTGATTAGGATTCCATGTTAATAAAATAAAATTAAAATAATCAATGTATATATTATTTACGAGATTGTTATATTACTTAATATTTTTTTGGCTGGATTTTTTTTTCTTAGATGATTTAAGAATGAAAATTTTATCTAATATGTCAAAACCGCAGTAGCTCAAATGGTAAATTCAATTTGTAGAATTTTCGGGTTCGACTCCTGGCTGCGATATATGATTTTTTTTATTAATAATATTTTTCTCCTTTCTTTTTTTTTGTGGTTACATTTCCTCCTTTCTTTTACTCACTACGTTTTTGTTAATAAAGTCTAAACAAATTCACATATTTGTGTTGGAAGAATTTCAAATCTATATAGGAAATGTTAAATGAAAAAATATATATCTAATGTGATTTTCATTTTTTAAAAGATAAGATAAAATTTATATTTTCATTTCATAAGATAGAAATGAATTTGTGTGTATGGAAGTTTTCTTTTGATATCCATTTAATTTATTCGGTATATAACATTTTGTTCGAATGATTGATTAGGATTCCATGTTAATAAAATAAAATTAAAATAATCAATGTATATTTTATTTACGAGATTGTTATATTACTTAATATTTTTTTGGCTGGATTTTTTTTTGTTAGATGATTTAAGAATGAAAATTTTATCTAATATGTTAAAACCGCAGTAGCTCAAATGGTAAATTCAATTTGCCGAATTTTCGGGTTTGAATCCTGGCTGCGATATATGATTTTTTTTATTAATAATATTTTTCTCATTTCTTTTTTTTTGTGGTTACATTTCCTCCTTTCTTTTACTCACTACGTTTTTGTTAATAAAGTCTAAACAAATTCACATATTTGTGTTGGAAGAATTTAAAATCTATATAGAAAATGTTAATGAAAAAATATATATCTAATGTGATTTTCATTTTTTAAAAGATAAGATAAAATTTATATTTTCATTTCATAAGATAGAAATGAATTTGTATGTATGGAAGTTTGCTTTTGGTATCCATTTAATTTATTCATATATAACATTTTGTTAGAATGATTGATTAGGATTCCATGTTAATAAAATAAAATTAAAATAATCAATGTATATTTTATTTACGAGATTGTCATATTTACATAATATTTTTTTGGCTGGATTTTTTTTGGTATATGATTTAAGAATGAATATTATATATAATATATCAAAACCGTAGTAGCACAAATGGTAAATTCAATTTATAGAATTTCCGGGTTCGAATCCTGGCTGTGGTAATTGATTTTTTTTATTAATAATATTTTCTCCTTTTTTTTTGTGGTTACATTTCCTCCTTTCTTTTACTCACTACGTTTTTGTTAATAAAGTCTAAACAAATTCACATATTTGTGTTGGAAGAATTTAAAATCTATATAGAAAATGTTAATGAAAAAATATATATCTAATGTGATTTTCATTTTTTAAAAGATAAGATAAAATTTATATTTTCATTTCATAAGATAGAAATGAATTTGTATGTATGGAAGTTTGCTTTTGGTATCCATTTAATTTATTCATATATAACATTTTGTTAGAATGATTGATTAGGATTCCATGTTAATAGAATAAAATTAAAATAATCAATGTATATTTTATTTACGAGATTGTCATATTTACATAATATTTTTTTGGCTGGATTTTTTTTGGTATATGATTTAAGAATGAATATTATATATAATATATCAAAACCGTAGTAGCACAAATGGTAAATTCAATTTATAGAATTTCCGGGATCGAATCCTGGCTGTGGTAATTGATTTTTTTTATTAATAATATTTTCTCCTTTTTTTTTTGTGGTTACATTTCCTCCTTTCTTTTACTCACTACGTTTTTGTTAATAAAGTCTAAACAAATTCACATATTTGTGTTGGAAGAATTTCAAATCTATATAGGAAATGTTAAATGAAAAAATATATATCTAATGTGATTTTCATTTTTTAAAAGATAAGATAAAATTTATATTTTCATTTCATAAGATAGAAATGAATTTGTGTGTATGGAAGTTTTCTTTTGATATCCATTTAATTTATTCGGTATATAACATTTTGTTAGAATGATTGATTAGGATTCCATGTTAATAAAATAAAATTAAAATAATCAATGTATATATTATTTACGAGATTGTTATATTACTTAATATTTTTTTGGCTGGATTTTTTTTTCTTAGATGATTTAAGAATGAAAATTTTATCTAATATGTCAAAACCGCAGTAGCTCAAATGGTAAATTCAATTTGTAGAATTTTCGGGTTCGACTCCTGGCTGCGATATATGATTTTTTTTATTAATAATATTTTTCTCCTTTCTTTTTTTTTGTGGTTACATTTCCTCCTTTCTTTTACTCACTACGTTTTTGTTAATAAAGTCTAAACAAATTCACATATTTGTGTTGGAAGAATTTCAAATCTATATAGGAAATGTTAAATGAAAAAATATATATCTAATGTGATTTTCATTTTTTAAAAGATAAGATAAAATTTATATTTTCATTTCATAAGATAGAAATGAATTTGTGTGTATGGAAGTTTTCTTTTGATATCCATTTAATTTATTCGGTATATAACATTTTGTTCGAATGATTGATTAGGATTCCATGTTAATAAAATAAAATTAAAATAATCAATGTATATTTTATTTACGAGATTGTTATATTACTTAATATTTTTTTGGCTGGATTTTTTTTTGTTAGATGATTTAAGAATGAAAATTTTATCTAATATGTTAAAACCGCAGTAGCTCAAATGGTAAATTCAATTTGCCGAATTTTCGGGTTTGAATCCTGGCTGCGATATATGATTTTTTTTATTAATAATATTTTTCTCATTTCTTTTTTTTTGTGGTTACATTTCCTCCTTTCTTTTACTCACTACGTTTTTGTTAATAAAGTCTAAACAAATTCACATATTTGTGTTGGAAGAATTTAAAATCTATATAGAAAATGTTAATGAAAAAATATATATCTAATGTGATTTTCATTTTTTAAAAGATAAGATAAAATTTATATTTTCATTTCATAAGATAGAAATGAATTTGTATGTATGGAAGTTTGCTTTTGGTATCCATTTAATTTATTCATATATAACATTTTGTTAGAATGATTGATTAGGATTCCATGTTAATAAAATAAAATTAAAATAATCAATGTATATTTTATTTACGAGATTGTCATATTTACATAATATTTTTTTGGCTGGATTTTTTTTGGTATATGATTTAAGAATGAATATTATATATAATATATCAAAACCGTAGTAGCACAAATGGTAAATTCAATTTATAGAATTTCCGGGTTCGAATCCTGGCTGTGGTAATTGATTTTTTTTATTAATAATATTTTCTCCTTTTTTTTTGTGGTTACATTTCCTCCTTTCTTTTACTCACTACGTTTTTGTTAATAAAGTCTAAACAAATTCACATATTTGTGTTGGAAGAATTTAAAATCTATATAGAAAATGTTAATGAAAAAATATATATCTAATGTGATTTTCATTTTTTAAAAGATAAGATAAAATTTATATTTTCATTTCATAAGATAGAAATGAATTTGTATGTATGGAAGTTTGCTTTTGGTATCCATTTAATTTATTCATATATAACATTTTGTTAGAATGATTGATTAGGATTCCATGTTAATAGAATAAAATTAAAATAATCAATGTATATTTTATTTACGAGATTGTCATATTTACATAATATTTTTTTGGCTGGATTTTTTTTGGTATATGATTTAAGAATGAATATTATATATAATATATCAAAACCGTAGTAGCACAAATGGTAAATTCAATTTATAGAATTTCCGGGATCGAATCCTGGCTGTGGTAATTGATTTTTTTTATTAATAATATTTTCTCCTTTTTTTTTTTGTGGTTACATTTCCTCCTTTCTTTTACTCACTACGTTTTTGTTAATAAAGTCTAAACAAATTCACATATTTGTGTTGGAAGAATTTCAAATCTATATAGGAAATGTTAAATGAAAAAATATATATCTAATGTGATTTTCATTTTTTAAAAGATAAGATAAAATTTATATTTTCATTTCATAAGATAGAAATGAATTTGTGTGTATGGAAGTTTTCTTTTGATATCCATTTAATTTATTCGGTATATAACATTTTGTTAGAATGATTGATTAGGATTCCATGTTAATAAAATAAAATTAAAATAATCAATGTATATATTATTTACGAGATTGTTATATTACTTAATATTTTTTTGGCTGGATTTTTTTTTCTTAGATGATTTAAGAATGAAAATTTTATCTAATATGTCAAAACCGCAGTAGCTCAAATGGTAAATTCAATTTGTAGAATTTTCGGGTTCGACTCCTGGCTGCGATATATGATTTTTTTTATTAATAATATTTTTCTCCTTTCTTTTTTTTTGTGGTTACATTTCCTCCTTTCTTTTACTCACTACGTTTTTGTTAATAAAGTCTAAACAAATTCACATATTTGTGTTGGAAGAATTTCAAATCTATATAGGAAATGTTAAATGAAAAAATATATATCTAATGTGATTTTCATTTTTTAAAAGATAAGATAAAATTTATATTTTCATTTCATAAGATAGAAATGAATTTGTGTGTATGGAAGTTTTCTTTTGATATCCATTTAATTTATTCGGTATATAACATTTTGTTCGAATGATTGATTAGGATTCCATGTTAATAAAATAAAATTAAAATAATCAATGTATATTTTATTTACGAGATTGTTATATTACTTAATATTTTTTTGGCTGGATTTTTTTTTGTTAGATGATTTAAGAATGAAAATTTTATCTAATATGTTAAAACCGCAGTAGCTCAAATGGTAAATTCAATTTGCCGAATTTTCGGGTTTGAATCCTGGCTGCGATATATGATTTTTTTTATTAATAATATTTTTCTCATTTCTTTTTTTTTGTGGTTACATTTCCTCCTTTCTTTTACTCACTACGTTTTTGTTAATAAAGTCTAAACAAATTCACATATTTGTGTTGGAAGAATTTAAAATCTATATAGAAAATGTTAATGAAAAAATATATATCTAATGTGATTTTCATTTTTTAAAAGATAAGATAAAATTTATATTTTCATTTCATAAGATAGAAATGAATTTGTATGTATGGAAGTTTGCTTTTGGTATCCATTTAATTTATTCATATATAACATTTTGTTAGAATGATTGATTAGGATTCCATGTTAATAAAATAAAATTAAAATAATCAATGTATATTTTATTTACGAGATTGTCATATTTACATAATATTTTTTTGGCTGGATTTTTTTTGGTATATGATTTAAGAATGAATATTATATATAATATATCAAAACCGTAGTAGCACAAATGGTAAATTCAATTTATAGAATTTCCGGGTTCGAATCCTGGCTGTGGTAATTGATTTTTTTTATTAATAATATTTTCTCCTTTTTTTTTGTGGTTACATTTCCTCCTTTCTTTTACTCACTACGTTTTTGTTAATAAAGTCTAAACAAATTCACATATTTGTGTTGGAAGAATTTAAAATCTATATAGAAAATGTTAATGAAAAAATATATATCTAATGTGATTTTCATTTTTTAAAAGATAAGATAAAATTTATATTTTCATTTCATAAGATAGAAATGAATTTGTATGTATGGAAGTTTGCTTTTGGTATCCATTTAATTTATTCATATATAACATTTTGTTAGAATGATTGATTAGGATTCCATGTTAATAAAATAAAATTAAAATAATCAATGTATATTTTATTTACGAGATTGTCATATTTACATAATATTTTTTTGGCTGGATTTTTTTTGGTATATGATTTAAGAATGAATATTATATATAATATATCAAAACCGTAGTAGCACAAATGGTAAATTCAATTTATAGAATTTCCGGGTTCGAATCCTGGCTGTGGTAATTGATTTTTTTTATTAATAATATTTTCTCCTTTTTTTTTTGTGGTTACATTTCCTCCTTTCTTTTACTCACTACGTTTTTGTTAATAAAGTCTAAACAAATTCACATATTTGTGTTGGAAGAATTTCAAATCTATATAGGAAATGTTAAATGAAAAAATATATATCTAATGTGATTTTCATTTTTTAAAAGATAAGATAAAATTTATATTTTCATTTCATAAGATAGAAATGAATTTGTGTGTATGGAAGTTTTCTTTTGATATCCATTTAATTTATTCGGTATATAACATTTTGTTAGAATGATTGATTAGGATTCCATGTTAATAAAATAAAATTAAAATAATCAATGTATATATTATTTACGAGATTGTTATATTACTTAATATTTTTTTGGCTGGATTTTTTTTTCTTAGATGATTTAAGAATGAAAATTTTATCTAATATGTCAAAACCGCAGTAGCTCAAATGGTAAATTCAATTTGTAGAATTTTCGGGTTCGACTCCTGGCTGCGATATATGATTTTTTTTATTAATAATATTTTTCTCCTTTCTTTTTTTTTGTGGTTACATTTCCTCCTTTCTTTTACTCACTACGTTTTTGTTAATAAAGTCTAAACAAATTCACATATTTGTGTTGGAAGAATTTCAAATCTATATAGGAAATGTTAAATGAAAAAATATATATCTAATGTGATTTTCATTTTTTAAAAGATAAGATAAAATTTATATTTTCATTTCATAAGATAGAAATGAATTTGTGTGTATGGAAGTTTTCTTTTGATATCCATTTAATTTATTCGGTATATAACATTTTGTTCGAATGATTGATTAGGATTCCATGTTAATAAAATAAAATTAAAATAATCAATGTATATTTTATTTACGAGATTGTTATATTACTTAATATTTTTTTGGCTGGATTTTTTTTTGTTAGATGATTTAAGAATGAAAATTTTATCTAATATGTTAAAACCGCAGTAGCTCAAATGGTAAATTCAATTTGCCGAATTTTCGGGTTTGAATCCTGGCTGCGATATATGATTTTTTTTATTAATAATATTTTTCTCATTTCTTTTTTTTTGTGGTTACATTTCCTCCTTTCTTTTACTCACTACGTTTTTGTTAATAAAGTCTAAACAAATTCACATATTTGTGTTGGAAGAATTTAAAATCTATATAGAAAATGTTAATGAAAAAAAATATATCTAATGTGATTTTCATTTTTTAAAAGATAAGATAAAATTTATATTTTCATTTCATAAGATAGAAATGAATTTGTATGTATGGAAGTTTGCTTTTGGTATCCATTTAATTTATTCGTAGATAACATTTTGTTAGAATGATTGATTAGGATTCCATGTTAATAAAATAAAATTAAAATAATCAATGTATTTAAGAGATTGTCATATATACGTAATATTTTTTTGGCTGGATTTTTTTTGGTATATGATTTAAGAATGAAAATTATATATAATATATCAAAACCGCAGTAGCTCAAATGGTAAATTCAATTTATAGAATTTCCGGGTTCGAATCCTGGCTGTGGTAATTGATTTTTTTTATTAATAATATTTTCTCCTTTTTTTTGTGGTTACATTTCCTCTTTCTTTTACTCACTACGTTTTTGTTAATAAAGTCTAAACAAATTCACATATTTGTGTTGGTAGAATTTCAAATCTATATAAGAAATGTTAAATGAAAAAATATATATCTAATGTGATTTTCATTTTTTAAAAGATAAGATAAAATTTATATTTTCATTTCATAAGATAGAAATGAATTTGTGTGTATGGAAGTTTTCTTTTGATATCCATTTAATTTATTCGGTATATAACATTTTGTTCGAATGATTGATTAGGATTCCATGTTAATAAAATAAAATTAAAATAATCAATGTATATTTTATTTACGAGATTGTTATATTACTTAATATTTTTTTGGCTGGATTTTTTTTGTTAGATGATTTAAGAATGAAAATTTTATCTAATATGTTAAAACCGCAGTAGCTCAAATGGTAAATTCAATTTGCCGAATTTTCGGGTTTGAATCCTGGCTGCGATATATGATTTTTTTTATTAATAATATTTTTCTCATTTCTTTTTTTTTGTGGTTACATTTCCTCCTTTCTTTTACTCACTACGTTTTTGTTAATAAAGTCTAAACAAATTCACATATTTGTGTTGGAAGAATTTAAAATCTATATAGAAAATGTTAATGAAAAAATATATATCTAATGTGATTTTCATTTTTTAAAAGATAAGATAAAATTTATATTTTCATTTCATAAGATAGAAATGAATTTGTATGTATGGAAGTTTGCTTTTGGTATCCATTTAATTTATTCATATATAACATTTTGTTAGAATGATTGATTAGGATTTCATGTTAATAAAATAAAATTAAAATAATCAATGTATATTTTATTTACGAGATTGTCATATTTACATAATATTTTATTGGCTGGATTTTTTTTGGTTTATGATTTAAGAATGAATATTATATATAATATATCAAAACCGCAGTAGCACAAATGGTAAATTCAATTTATAGAATTTCCGGGTTCGAATCCTGGCTGTGGTAATTGATTTTTTTTATTAATAATATTTTCTCCTTTTTTTTTTGTGGTTACATTTCCTCCTTTCTTTTACTCACTACGTTTTTGTTAATAAAGTCTAAACAAATTCACATATTTGTGTTGGAAGAATTTCAAATCTATATAGGAAATGTTAAATGAAAAAATATATATCTAATGTGATTTTCATTTTTTAAAAGATAAGATAAAATTTATATTTTCATTTCATAAGATAGAAATGAATTTGTGTGTATGGAAGTTTTCTTTTGATATCCATTTAATTTATTCGGTATATAACATTTTGTTCGAATGATTGATTAGGATTCCATGTTAATAAAATAAAATTAAAATAATCAATGTATATTTTATTTACGAGATTGTTATATTACTTAATATTTTTTTGGCTGGATTTTTTTTGTTAGATGATTTAAGAATGAAAATTTTATCTAATATGTTAAAACCGCAGTAGCTCAAATGGTAAATTCAATTTGCCGAATTTTCGGGTTTGAATCCTGGCTGCGATATATGATTTTTTTTATTAATAATATTTTTCTCATTTCTTTTTTTTTGTGGTTACATTTCCTCCTTTCTTTTACTCACTACGTTTTTGTTAATAAAGTCTAAACAAATTCACATATTTGTGTTGGAAGAATTTAAAATCTATATAGAAAATGTTAATGAAAAAATATATATCTAATGTGATTTTCATTTTTTAAAAGATAAGATAAAATTTATATTTTCATTTCATAAGATAGAAATGAATTTGTATGTATGGAAGTTTGCTTTTGGTATCCATTTAATTTATTCATATATAACATTTTGTTAGAATGATTGATTAGGATTCCATGTTAATAAAATAAAATTAAAATAATCAATGTATATTTTATTTACGAGATTGTCATATTTACATAATATTTTTTTGGCTGGATTTTTTTTGGTTTATGATTTAAGAATGAATATTATATATAATATATCAAAACCGCAGTAGCTCAAATGGTAAATTCAATTTATAGAATTTCCGGGTTCGAATCCTGGCTGTGGTAATTGATTTTTTTTATTAATAATATTTTCTCCTTTTTTTTTGTGGTTACATTTCCTCCTTTCTTTTACTCACTACGGTTTTGTTAATAAAGTCTAAACAAATTCACATATTTGTGTTGGAAGAATTTCAAATCTATATAGGAAATGTTAAATGAAAAAATATATATCTAATGTGATTTTCATTTTTTAAAAGATAAGATAAAATTTATATTTTCATTTCATAAGATAGAAATGAATTTGTGTGTATGGAAGTTTTCTTTTGATATCCATTTAATTTATTCGGTATATAACATTTTGTTAGAATGATTGATTAGGATTCCATGTTAATAAAATAAAATTAAAATAATCAATGTATATATTATTTACGAGATTGTTATATTACTTAATATTTTTTTGGCTGGATTTTTTTTTCTTAGATGATTTAAGAATGAAAATTTTATCTAATATGTCAAAACCGCAGTAGCTCAAATGGTAAATTCAATTTGTAGAATTTTCGGGTTCGAATCCTGGCTGCTATATATGATTTTTTTTATTAATAATATTTTTCTCCTTTCTTTTTTTTTGTGGTTACATTTCCTCCTTTCTTTTACTCACTACGTTTTTGTTAATAAAGTCTAAACAAATTCACATATTTGTGTTGGAAGAATTTCAAATCTATATAGGAAATATTAAATGAAAAAATATATATCTAATGTGATTTTTATTTTTTAAAAGATAAGATAAAATTTATATTTTCATTTCATAAGATAGAAATGAATTTGTGTGTATGGAAGTTTTCTTTTGATATCCATTTAATTTATTCGGTATATAACATTTTGTTCGAATGATTGATTAGGATTCCATGTTAATAAAATAAAATTAAAATAATCAATGTATATATTATTTACGAGATTGTTATATTACTTAATATTTTTTTGGCTGGATTTTTTTTTCTTAGATGATTTAAGAATGAAAATTTTATCTAATATGTCAAAACCGCAGTAGCTCAAATGGTAAATTCAATTTGTAGAATTTTCGGGTTCGAATCCTGGCTGCGATATATGATTTTTTTTATTAATAATATTTTTCTCCTTTCTTTTTTTTTGTGGTTACATTTCCTCCTTTCTTTTACTCACTACGTTTTTGTTAATAAAGTCTAAACAAATTCACATATTTGTGTTGGAAGAATTTCAAATCTATATAGGAAATATTAAATGAAAAAATATATATCTAATGTGATTTTCATTTTTTAAAAGATAAGATAAAATTTATATTTTCATTTTATAAGATAGAAATGAATTTGTGTGTATGGAAGTTTTCTTTTGATATCCATTTAATTTATTCGGTATATAACATTTTGTTCGAATGATTGATTAGGATTCCATGTTAATAAAATAAAATTAAAATAATCAATGTATATTTTATTTACGAGATTGTTATATTACTTAATATTTTTTTGGCTGGATTTTTTTGTTGTTAGATGATTTAAGAATGAAAATTTTATCTAATATGTTAAAACCGTAGTAGCTCAAATGGTAAATTCAATTTGCCGAATTTTCGGGTTTGAATCCTGGCTGCGATATATGATTTTTTTTATTAATAATATTTTTCTCATTTCTTTTTTTTTTGTGGTTACATTTCCTCCTTTCTTTTACTCACTACGTTTTTGTTAATAAAGTCTAAACAAATTCACATATTTGTGTTGGAAGAATTTAAAATCTATATAGAAAATGTTAATGAAAAAATATATATCTAATGTGATTTTCATTTTTTAAAAGATAAGATAAAATTTATATTTTCATTTCATAAGATAGAAATGAATTTGTATGTATGGAAGTTTGCTTTTGGTATCCATTTAATTTATTCGTATATAACATTTTGTTAGAATGATTGATTAGGATTCCATGTTAATAAAATAAAATTAAAATAATCAATGTATATTTTATTTAAGAGATTGTCATATTTAGATAATATTTTTTTGGCTGGATTTTTTTTGGTATATGATTTAAGAATGAATATTATATATAATATATCAAAACCGCAGTAGCATAAATGGTAAATTCAATTTATATAATTTCCGGGTTCGAATCCTGGCTGTGGTAATTTATTTTTTTTATTAATAATATTTTCTCCTTTTTTTTTGTGGTTACATTTCCTCCTTTCTTTTACTCACTACGTTTTTGTTAATAAAGTCTAAACAAATTCACATATTTGTGTTGGAAGAATTTCAAATCTATATAGGAAATGTTAATGAAAAGATATATATGTAATGTGATTTTCGTTTTTTAAAAGATAAGATAAAATTTATATTTTCATTTCATATGATAGAAATGAATTTGTGTGTATGGAAGTTTTCTTTTGATATCCATTTAATTTATTCGGTATATAACATTTTGTTAGAATGATTGATTAGGATTCCATGTAAATAAAATAAAATTAAAATAATCAATGTATATTTTATTTACGAGATTGTTATATTACTTAATATTTTTTTGGCTGGATTTTTTTTGTTAGATGATTTAAGAATGAAAATTTTATCTAATATGTTAAAACCGCAGTAGCTCAAATGGTAAATTCAATTTGCCAAATTTTCGGGTTTGAATCCTGGCTGCGATATATGATTTTTTTTATTAATAATATTTTTCTCATTTCCTTTTTTTTGTGGTTACATTTCCTCCTTTCTTTTACTCACTACGTTTTTGTTAATAAAGTCTAAACAAATTCACATATTTGTGTTGGAAGAATTTAAAATCTATATAGAAAATGTTAATGAAAAAATATATATCTAATGTGATTTTCATTTTTTAAATGATAAGATAAAATTTATATTTTCATTTCATAAGATAGAAATGAATTTGTATGTATGGAAGTTTGCTTTTGGTATCCATTTAATTTATTCATATATAACATTTTGTTAGAATGATTGATTAGGATTCCATGTTAATAAAATAAAATTAAAATAATCAATCTATATTTTATTTACGAGATTGTTATATTTACTTAATATTTTTTTGGATGGATTTTTTTTTGGTATATGATTTAAGAATGAAAATTATATATAATATATCAAAACCGCAGTAGCTCAAATGGTAAATTCAATTTATAGAATTTCTGGGTTTGAATCCTGGCTGTGGTAATTGAATTTTTTTATTAATAATATTTTCTCCTTTTTTTTTTGTGGTTACATTTCCTCCTTTCTTTTACTCACTACGTTTTTGTTAATAAAGTCTAAACAAATTCACATATTTGTGTTGGAAGAATTTAAAATCTATATAGGAAATGTTAATGAAAAGATATATATGTAATGTGATTTTCGTTTTTTAAAAGATAAGATAAAATTTATATTTTCATTTCATAAGATAGAAATGAATTTGTATGTATGGAAGTTTGCTTTTGGTATCCATTTAATTTATTCGTATATAACATTTTGTTTGAATGATTGATTAGGATTCCATGTTAATAAAATAAAATTAAAATAATCAATGTATATTTTATTTACGAGATTGTCATATTTACATAATATTTTTTTGGCTGGACTTTTTTGGGTATATGATTTAAGAATGAAAATTATATATAATATATCAAAACCGCAGTAGCTCAAATGGCAAATTCAATTTATAGAATTCCGGGTTCGAATCCTAGCTGTGGTAATTGATTTTTTTTACTAATAGTATTTTCTCCTTTTTTTTTGTGGTTACATTTCCTCTTTCTTTTACTCACTACGTTTTTGTTAATAAAGTCTAAACAAATTCACATATTTGTGTTGGAAGAATTTTAAATCTATATAGGAAATGTTAAATGAAAAAATATATATCTAATGTGATTTTCATTTTTTAAAAGATAACATAAAATTTATATTTTCATTTCATAAGATAGAAATGAATTTGTGTGTATGGAAGTTTTCTTTTGATATCCATTTAATTTATTCGGTATATAACATTTTGTTAGAATGATTGATTAGGATTCCATGTTAATAAAATAAAATTAAAATAATCAATGTATATTTTATTTACGAGATTGTTATATTACTTAATATTTTTTTGGCTGGATTTTTTTTGTTAGATGATTAAAGAATGAAAATTTTATCTAATATGTTAAAACCGCAGTAGCTCAAATGGTAAATTCAATTTGCCGAATTTTCGGGTTTGAATCCTGGCTGCGATATATGATTTTTTTTATTAATAATATTTTTCTCATTTCTTTTTTTTTTGTGGTTACATTTCCTCCTTTCTTTTACTCACTACGTTTTTGTTAATAAAGTCTAAACAAATTCACATATTTGTGTTGGAAGAATTTAAAATCTATATAGAAAATGTTAATGAAAAAATATATATCTAATGTGATTTTCATTTTTTAAAAGATAAGATAAAATTTATATTTTCATTTCATAAGATAGAAATGAATTTGTATGTATGGAAGTTTGCTTTGGGTATCCATTTAATTTATTCGTATATAACATTTTGTTAGAATGATTGATTAGGATTCCATGTTAATAAAATAAAATTAAAATAATCAATGTATATTTTATTTACGAGATTTTCATATTTACATAATATTTTTTTTGCTGGATTTTTTTTGGTATATGATTTAAGAATGAATATTATATATAATATATCAAAACCGCAGTAGCACAAATGGTAAATAAAATTTATAGAATTTTCGGGTTCGAATCCTGGCTGTGGTAATTGATTTTTTTTATTAATAATATTTTCTCCTTTTTTTTTTGTGGTTACATTTCCTCCTTTCTTTTACTCACTACGTTTTTGTTAATAAAGTCTAAACAAATTCACATATTTGTGTTGGAAGAATTTCAAATCTATATAGGAAATGTTAAATGAAAAAATATATATCTAATGTGAATTTCATTTTTTAAAAGATAAGATAAAATTTATATTTTCATTTCATAAGATAGAAATGAATTTGTGTGTATGGAAGTTTTCTTTTGATATCCATTTAATTTATTCGGTATATAACATTTTGTTAGAATGATTGATTAGGATTCCATGTTAATAAAATAAAATTAAAATAATCAATGTATATTTTATTTACGAGATTGTTATATTACTTAATATTTTTTTGGCTGGATTTTTTTTGTTAGATGATTTAAGAATGAAAATTTTTATCTAATATGTCAAAACCGCAGTAGCTCAAATGGTAAATTCAATTTGCAAAATTTTCGGGTTCGAATCCTGGCTGCGATATATGATTTTTCTTATTAATAATATTTTTCTCCTTTTTTTTTTGTGGTTACATTTCCTCCTTTCTTTTACTCACTACGTTTTTGTTAATAAAGTCTAAACAAATTCACATATTTGTGTTGGAAGAATTTCAAGTCTATATAGGAAATGTTAAATGAAAAAATATATATCTAATGTGATTTTCATTTTTTAAAAGATAAGATAAAATTTATATTTTCATTTCATAAGATAGAAATGAATTTGTGTGTATGGAAGTTTTCTTTTGATATCCATTTAATTTATTCGGTATATAACATTTTGTTAGAATGATTGATTAGGATTCCATGTTAATAAAATAAAATTAAAATAATCAATGTATATTTTATTTACGAGATTGTTATATTACTTAATATTTTTTTGGCTGGATTTTTTTTGTTAGATGATTAAAGAATGAAAATTTTATCTAATATGTTAAAACCGCAGTAGCTCAAATGGTAAATTAAATTTGCCGAATTTTCGGGTTTGAATCCTGGCTGCGATATATGATTTTTTTTATTAATAATATTTTTCTCATTTCTTTTTTTTTTGTGGTTACATTTCCTCCTTTCTTTTACTCACTACGTTTTTGTTAATAAAGTCTAAACAAATTCACATATTTGTGTTGGAAGAATTTAAAATCTATATAGAAAATGTTAATGAAAAAATATATATCTAATGTGATTTTCATTTTTTAAAAGATAAGATAAAATTTATATTTTCATTTCATAAGATAGAAATGAATTTGTATGTATGGAAGTTTGCTTTTGGTATCCATTTAATTTATTCGTACATAACATTTTGTTAGAATGATTGATTAGGATTCCATGTTAATAAAATAAAATTAAAATAATCAATGTATATTTTATTTACGAGATTGTCGTATTTACATAATATTTTTTTGGCTGGATTTTTTTTGGTATATGATTTAAGAATGAATATTATATATAATATATCAAAACCGCAGTAGCACAAATGGTAAATTCAATTTATATAATTTCCGGGTTCGAATCCTGGCTGTGGTAATTGATTTTTTTTATTAATAATATTTTCTCCTTTTTTTTTTGTGGTTACATTTCCTCCTTTCTTTTACTCACTACGTTTTTGTTAATAAAGTCTAAACAAATTCACATATTTGTGTTGGAAGAATTTCAAATCTATATAGGAAATGTTAAATGAAAAAATATATATCTAATGTGATTTTCATTTTTTAAAAGATAAGATAAAATTTATATTTTCATTTCATAAGATAGAAATGAATTTGTGTGTATGGAAGTTTTCTTTTGATATCCATTTAATTTATTCGGTATATAACATTTTGTTAGAATGATTGATTAGGATTCCATGTTAATAAAATAAAATTAAAATAATCAATGTTTATTTTATTTACAAGATTGTTATATTACTTAATATTTTTTTGACTGGATTTTTTTTGTTAGATGATTTAAGAATGAAAATTTTATCTAATATGTCAAAACCGCAGTAGCTCAAATGGTAAATTCAATTTGCAGAATTTTCGGGTTCGAATCCTGGCTGCGATATATGATTTTTTTTATTAATAATATTTTTCTCCTTTTTTTTTTTTGTGGTTACATTTCCTCCTTTCTTTTACTCACTACGTTTTTGTTAATAAAGTCTAAACAAATTCACATATTTGTGTTGGAAGAATTTCAAATCTATATAGGAAATGTTAAATGAAAAAATATATATCTAATGTGAATTTCATTTTTTAAAAGATAAGATAAAATTTATATTTTCATTTCATAAGATAGAAATGAATTTGTGTGTATGGAAGTTTTCTTTTGATATCCATTTAATTTATTCGGTATATAACATTTTGTTAGAATGATTGATTAGGATTCCATGTTAATAAAATAAAATTAAAATAATCAATGTATATTTTATTTACGAGATTGTTATATTACTTAATATTTTTTTGGCTGGATTTTTTTTGTTAGATGATTTAAGAATGAAAATTTTATCTAATATGTTAAAACCGCAGTAGCTCAAATGGTAAATTCAATTTGCCGAATTTTCGGGTTTGAATCCTGGCTGCGATATATGATTTTTTTTATTAATAATATTTTTCTCATTTCTTTTTTTTTGTGGTTACATTTCCTCCTTTCTTTTACTCACTACGTTGTTGTTAATAAAGTCTAAACAAATTCACATATTTGTGTTGAAAGAATTTAAAATCTATATAGGAAATGTTAATGAAAAAATATATATCTAATGTGATTTTCATTTTTTGAAAGATAAGATAAAATTTATATTTTCATTTCATAAGATAGAAATGAATTTGTATGTATGGAAGTTTGCTTTTGGTATCCATTTAATTTATTCATATATAACATTTTGTTAGAATGATTGATTAGGATTCCATGTTAATAAAATAAAATTAAAATAATCAATCTATATTTTATTTACGAGATTGTTATATTTACTTAATATTTTTTTGGATGGATTTTTTTTGGTATATGATTTAAGAATGAAAATTATATATAATATATCAAAACCGCAGTAGCTCAAATGGTAAATTCAATTTATAGAATTTCTGGGTTCGAATCCTGGGTGTGGTAATTGAATTTTTTTATTAATAATATTTTCTCCTTTTTTTTTTGTGGTTACATTTCCTCCTTTCTTTTACTCACTACGTTTTTGTTAATAAAGTCTAAACAAATTCACATATTTGTGTTGGAAGAATTTCAAATCTATATAGGAAATGTTAATGAAAAGATATATATGTAATGTGATTTTCATTTTTTAAAAGATAAGATAAAATTTATATTTTCATTTCATAAGATAGAAATGAATTTGTATGTATGGAAGTTTGCTTTTGGTATCCATTTAATTTATTCGGTATATAACATTTTGTTAGAATGATTGATTAGGATTCCATGTTAATAAAATAAAATTAAAATAATCAATGTATGTTTTATTTTCGAGATTGTTATATTACTTAATATTTTTTTGGCTGGATTTTTTTTGTTAGATGATTTAAGAATGAAAATTTTATCTAATATGTTAAAACCGCAGTAGCTCAAATGGTAAATTCAATTTGCCGAATTTTCGGGTTTGAATCCTGGTTGCGATATATGATTTTTTTTATTAATAATATTTTTCTCATTTTTTTTTTTTTGTGGTTACATTTCCTTCTTTCTTTTACTCACTACGTTTTTGTTAATAAAGTCTAAACAAATTCACATATTTGTGTTGGAAGAATTTAAAATCTATATAGAAAATGTTAATGAAAAAATATATATCTAATGTGATTTTCATTTTTTAAAAGGTAAGATAAAATTTATATTTTCATTTCATAAGATAGAAATGAATTTGTATGTATGGAAGTTTGCTTTTGGTATCCATTTAATTTATTCGTATATAACATTTTGTTAGAATGATTGATTAGGATTCCATGTTAATAAAATAAAATTAAAATAATCAATGTATATTTTATTTACGAGATTGTCATATTTACATAACATTTTTTTTGCTGGATTTTTTTTGGTATATGATTTAAGAATGAATATTATATATAATATATCAAAACCGCAGTAGCACAAATGGTAAATTCAATTTATAGAATTTTCGGGTTCGAATCCTGGCTGTGGTAATTGATTTTTTTTATTAATAATATTTTCTCCTTTTTTTTTGTGGTTACATTTCCTCCTTTCTTTTACTCACTACGTTTTTGTTAATAAAGTCTAAACAAATTCACATATTTGTGTTGGAAGAATTTCAAATCTATATAGGAAATGTTAAATAAAAAAATATATATCTAATGTGATTTTCATTTTTTAAAAGATAAGATAAAATTTATATTTTCATTTCATAAGATAGAAATGAATTTGTGTGTATGGAAGTTTTCTTTTTATATCCATTTAATTTATTCGGTATATAACATTTTGTTAGAATGATTGATTAGGATTCCATGTTAATAAAATAAAATTAAAATAATCAATGTATATTTTATTTATGAGATTGTTATATAACTTAATATTTTTTTGGCTGGATTTTTTTTGGTAGATGATTTAAGAATGAAAATTTTATCTAATATGTCAAAACCGCAGTAGCTCAAATGGTAAATTCAATTTGCAAAATTTTCGGGTTCGAATCCTGGCTGCGATATATGATTTTTTTTATTAATAATATTTTTCTCCTTTCTTTTTTTTTGTCGTTACATTTCCTCCTTTCTTTTACTCACTACGTTTTTGTTAATAAAGTCTAAACAAATTCACATATTTGTGTTGGAAGAATTTCAAATCTATATAGGAAATGTTAAATGAAAAAATATATATCTAATGTGATTTTCATTTTTTAAAAGATAAGATAAAATTTATATTTTCATTTCATAAGATAGAAATGAATTTGTGTGTATGGAAGTTTTCTTTTGATATCCATTTAATTTATTCAGTATATAACATTTTGTTAGAATGATTGATTAGGATTCCATGATAATAAAATAAAATTAAAATAATCAATGTATATTTTATTTACGAGATTGTTATATTACTTAATATTTTTTTGGCTGGATTTTTTTTGTTAGATGATTTAAGAATGAAAATTTTATCTAATATGTTAAAACCGCAGTTGCTCAAATGGTAAATTCAATTTGCCGAATTTTCGGGTTTGAATCCTGGCTGCGATATATGATTTTTTATATTAATAATATTTTTCTCATTTCTTTTTTTTTGTGGTTACATTTCCTCCTTTCTTTTACTCACTACGTTTTTGTTAATAAAGTCTAAACAAATTCACATATTTGTGTTGGAAGAATTTAAAATCTATATAGAAAATGTTAATGAAAAAATATATATCTAATGTGATTTTCATTTTTTAAAAGATAAGATAAAATTTATATTTTCATTTCATAAGATAGAAATGAATTTGTATGTATGGAAGTTTGCTTTTGGTATCCATTTAAATTATTCGTATATAACATTTTGTTAGAATGATTGATTAGGATTCCATGTTAATAAAATAAAATTAAAATAATCAATGTATATTTTATTTACGAGATTGTCATATTTACATAATATTTTTTTGGCTGGATTTTTTTTGGTATATGATTTAAGAATGAATATTATATATAATATATCAAAACCGCAGTAGCACAAATGGTAAATTCAATTTATAGAATTTCCGGGTTCGAATCCTGGCTGTGGTAATTGATTTTTTTTATTAATAATATTTTCTCCTTTTTTTTTGTGGTTACATTTCCTCCTTTCTTTTACTCACTACGTTTTTGTTAATAAAGTCTAAACAAATTCACATATTTGTGTTGGAAGAATTTCAAATCTATATAGGAAATGTTAAATAAAAAAATATATATCTAATGTGATTTTCATTTTTTAAAAGATAAGATAAAATTTATATTTTCATTTCATAAGATAGAAATGAATTTGTGTGTATGGAAGTTTTCTTTTTATATCCATTTAATTTATTTGGTATATAACATTTTGTTAGAATGATTGATTAGGATTCCATGTTAATAAAATAAAATTAAAATAATCAATGTATATTTTATTTACGAGATTGTTATATAACTTAATATTTTTTTGGCTGGATTTTTTTTGTTAGATGATTTAAGAATGAAAATTTTATCTAATATGTCAAAACCGCAGTAGCTCAAATGGTAAATTCAATTTGCAGAATTTTCGGGTTCGAATCCTGGCTGCGATATATGATTTTTTTTATTAATAATATTTTTCTCCTTTCTTTTTTTTTGTCGTTACATTTCCTCCTTTCTTTTACTCACTACGTTTTTGTTAATAAAGTCTAAACAAATTCACATATTTGTGATGAAAGAATTTCAAATCTATATAGGAAATGTTAAATGAAAAAATATATATCTAATGTGATTTTCATTTTTTAAAAGATAAGATAAAATTTATATTTTCATTTCATAAGATAGAAATGAATTTGTGTGTATGGAAGTTTTCTTTTGATATCCATTTAATTTATTCAGTATATAACATTTTGTTAGAATGATTGATTAGGATTCCATGTTAATAAAATAAAATTAACATAATCAATGTATATTTTATTTACGAGATTGTTATATTACTTAATATTTTTTTGGCTGGATTTTTTTTGTTAGATGATTTAAGAATGAAAATTTTATCTAATATGTTAAAACCGCAGTTGCTCAAATGGTAAATTCAATTTGCCGAATTTTCGGGTTTGAATCCTGGCTGCGATATAAGATTTTTTATATTAATAATATTTTTCTCATTTTTTTTTTTTGTGGTTACATTTCCTCCTTTCTTTTACCCACTACGTTTTTGTTAATAAAGTCTAAACAAATTCACATATTTGTGTTGGAAGAATTTAAAATCTATATAGAAAATGTTAATGAAAAAATATATATCTAATGTGATTTTCATTTTTTAAAAGATAAGATAAAATTTATATTTTCATTTCATAAGATAGAAATGAATTTGTGTGTATGGAAGTTTTCTTTTGATATCCATTTAATTTATTCAGTATATAACATTTTGTTAGAATGATTGATTAGGATTCCATGTTAATAAAATAAAATTAACATAATCAATGTATATTTTATTTACGAGATTGTTATATTACTTAATATTTTTTTGGCTGGATTTTTTTTGTTAGATGATTTAAGAATGAAAATTTTATCTAATATGTTAAAACCGCAGTTGCTCAAATGGTAAATTCAATTTGCCGAATTTTCGGGTTTGAATCCTGGCTGCGATATATGATTTTTTATATTAATAATATTTTTCTCATTTCTTTTTTTTTGTGGTTACATTTCCTCCTTTCTTTTACTCACTACGTTTTTGTTAATAATGTCTAAACAAATTCACATATTTGTGTTGGAAGAATTTAAAATCTATATAGAAAATGTTAATGAAAAAATATATATCTAATGTGATTTTCATTTTTTAAAAGATAAGATAAAATTTATATTTTCATTTCATAAGATAGAAATGAATTTGTATGTATGGAAGTTTGCTTTTGGTATCCATTTAATTTATTCGTATATAACATTTTGTTAGAATGATTGATTAGGATTCCATGTTAATAAAATAAAATTAAAATAATCAATGTATATTTTATTTACGAGATTGTCATATTTACATAATATTTTTTTTGCTGGATTTTTTTTGGTATATGATTTAGGAATGAATATTATATATAATATATCAAAACCGCAGTAGCACAAATGGTAAATTCAATTTATAGAATTTTCGGGTTCGAATCCTGGCTGTGGTAATTGATTTTTTTTATTAATAATATTTTCTCCTTTTTTTTGTGGTTACATTTCCTCCTTTCTTTTACTCACTACGTTTTTGTTAATAAAGTCTAAACAAATTCACATATTTGTGTTGGAAGAATTTCAAATCTATATAGGAAATGTTAAATAAAAAAATATATATCTAATGTGATTTTCATTTTTTAAAAGATAAGATAAAATTTATATTTTCATTTCATAAGATAGAAATGAATTTGTGTGTATGAAAGTTTTCTTTTTATATCCATTTAATTTATTCGGTATATAACATTTTGTTAGAATGATTGATTAGGATTCCATGTTAATAAAATAAAATTAAAATAATCAATGTATATTTTATTTACGAGATTGTTATATAACTTAATATTTTTTTGGCTGGATTTTTTTTTTGGTAGATGATTTAAGAATGAAAATTTTATCTAATATGTCAAAACCGCAGTAGCTCAAATGGTAAATTCGATTTGCAGAATTTTCGGGTTTGAATCCTGGCTGCGATATATGATTTTTTTTATTAATAATATTTTTCTCCTTTCTTTTTTTTTGTCGTTACATTTCCTCCTTTCTTTTACTCACTACGTTTTTGTTAATAAAGTCTAAACAAATTCACATATTTGTGTTGGAAGAATTTCAAATCTATATAGGAAATGTTAAATGAAAAAATATATATCTAATGTGATTTTCATTTTTTAAAAGATAAGATAAAATTTATATTTTCATTTCATAAGATAGAAATGAATTTGTGTGTATGGAAGTTTTCTTTTGATATCCATTTAATTTATTCAGTATATAACATTTTGTTAGAATGATTGATTAGGATTCCATGATAATAAAATAAAATTAAAATAATCAATGTTTATTTTATTTACGAGATTGTTATATTACTTAATATTTTTTTGGCTGGATTTTTTTTGTTAGATGATTTAAGAATGAAAATTTTATCTAATATGTTAAAACCGCAGTTGCTCAAATGGTAAATTCAATTTGCCGAATTTTCGGGTTTGAATCCTGGCTGCGATATATGATTTTTTATATTAATAATATTTTTCTCATTTCTTTTTTTTTGTGGTTACATTTCCTCCTTTCTTTTACTCACTACGTTTTTGTTAATAAAGTCTAAACAAATTCACATATTTGTGTTGGAAGAATTTAAAATCTATATAGAAAATGTTAATGAAAAAATATATATCTAATGTGATTTTCATTTTTTAAAAGATAAGATAAAATTTATATTTTCATTTCATAAGATAGAAATGAATTTGTATGTATGGAAGTTTGCTTTTGGTATCCATTTAATTTATTCGTATATAACATTTTGTTAGAATGATTGATTAGGATTCCATGTTAATAAAATAAAATTAAAATAATCAATGTATATTTTATTTACGAGATTGTCATATTTACATAATATTTTTTTGGCTGGATTTTTTTTGGTATATGATTTAAGAATGAATATTATATATAATATATCAAAACCGCAGTAGCACAAATGGTAAATTCAATTTATAGAATTTCCGGGTTCGAATCCTGGCTGTGGTAATTGATTTTTTTTATTAATAATATTTTCTCCTTTTTTTTTGTGGTTACATTTCCTCCTTTCTTTTACTCACTACGTTTTTGTTAATAAAGTCTAAACAAATTCACATATTTGTGTTGGAAGAATTTCAAATCTATATAGGAAATGTTAAATAAAAAAATATATATCTAATGTGATTTTCATTTTTTAAAAGATAAGATAAAATTTATATTTTCATTTCATAAGATAGAAATGAATTTGTGTGTATGGAAGTTTTCTTTTTATATCCATTTAATTTATTCGGTATATAACATTTTGTTAGAATGATTGATTAGGATTCCATGTTAATAAAATAAAATTAAAATAATCAATGTATATTTTATTTATGAGATTGTTATATAACTTAATATTTTTTTGGCTGGATTTTTTTTGGTAGATGATTTAAGAATGAAAATTTTATCTAATATGTCAAAACCGCAGTAGCTCAAATGGTAAATTCAATTTGCAAAATTTTCGGGTTCGAATCCTGGCTGCGATATATGATTTTTTTTATTAATAATATTTTTCTCCTTTCTTTTTTTTTGTCGTTACATTTCCTCCTTTCTTTTACTCACTACGTTTTTGTTAATAAAGTCTAAACAAATTCACATATTTGTGTTGGAAGAATTTCAAATCTATATAGGAAATGTTAAATGAAAAAATATATATCTAATGTGATTTTCATTTTTTAAAAGATAAGATAAAATTTATATTTTCATTTCATAAGATAGAAATGAATTTGTGTGTATGGAAGTTTTCTTTTGATATCCATTTAATTTATTCAGTATATAACATTTTGTTAGAATGATTGATTAGGATTCCATGATAATAAAATAAAATTAAAATAATCAATGTATATTTTATTTACGAGATTGTTATATTACTTAATATTTTTTTGGCTGGATTTTTTTTGTTAGATGATTTAAGAATGAAAATTTTATCTAATATGTTAAAACCGCAGTTGCTCAAATGGTAAATTCAATTTGCCGAATTTTCGGGTTTGAATCCTGGCTGCGATATATGATTTTTTATATTAATAATATTTTTCTCATTTCTTTTTTTTTGTGGTTACATTTCCTCCTTTCTTTTACTCACTACGTTTTTGTTAATAAAGTCTAAACAAATTCACATATTTGTGTTGGAAGAATTTAAAATCTATATAGAAAATGTTAATGAAAAAATATATATCTAATGTGATTTTCATTTTTTAAAAGATAAGATAAAATTTATATTTTCATTTCATAAGATAGAAATGAATTTGTATGTATGGAAGTTTGCTTTTGGTATCCATTTAAATTATTCGTATATAACATTTTGTTAGAATGATTGATTAGGATTCCATGTTAATAAAATAAAATTAAAATAATCAATGTATATTTTATTTACGAGATTGTCATATTTACATAATATTTTTTTGGCTGGATTTTTTTTGGTATATGATTTAAGAATGAATATTATATATAATATATCAAAACCGCAGTAGCACAAATGGTAAATTCAATTTATAGAATTTCCGGGTTCGAATCCTGGCTGTGGTAATTGATTTTTTTTATTAATAATATTTTCTCCTTTTTTTTTGTGGTTACATTTCCTCCTTTCTTTTACTCACTACGTTTTTGTTAATAAAGTCTAAACAAATTCACATATTTGTGTTGGAAGAATTTCAAATCTATATAGGAAATGTTAAATAAAAAAATATATATCTAATGTGATTTTCATTTTTTAAAAGATAAGATAAAATTTATATTTTCATTTCATAAGATAGAAATGAATTTGTGTGTATGGAAGTTTTCTTTTTATATCCATTTAATTTATTTGGTATATAACATTTTGTTAGAATGATTGATTAGGATTCCATGTTAATAAAATAAAATTAAAATAATCAATGTATATTTTATTTACGAGATTGTTATATAACTTAATATTTTTTTGGCTGGATTTTTTTTGTTAGATGATTTAAGAATGAAAATTTTATCTAATATGTCAAAACCGCAGTAGCTCAAATGGTAAATTCAATTTGCAGAATTTTCGGGTTCGAATCCTGGCTGCGATATATGATTTTTTTTATTAATAATATTTTTCTCCTTTCTTTTTTTTTGTCGTTACATTTCCTCCTTTCTTTTACTCACTACGTTTTTGTTAATAAAGTCTAAACAAATTCACATATTTGTGATGGAAGAATTTCAAATCTATATAGGAAATGTTAAATGAAAAAATATATATCTAATGTGATTTTCATTTTTTAAAAGATAAGATAAAATTTATATTTTCATTTCATAAGATAGAAATGAATTTGTGTGTATGGAAGTTTTCTTTTGATATCCATTTAATTTATTCAGTATATAACATTTTGTTAGAATGATTGATTAGGATTCCATGATAATAAAATAAAATTAAAATAATCAATGTTTATTTTATTTACGAGATTGTTATATTACTTAATATTTTTTTGGCTGGATTTTTTTTGTTAGATGATTTAAGAATGAAAATTTTATCTAATATGTTAAAACCGCAGTTGCTCAAATGGTAAATTCAATTTGCCGAATTTTCGGGTTTGAATCCTGGCTGCGATATATGATTTTTTATATTAATAATATTTTTCTCATTTCTTTTTTTTTGTGGTTACATTTCCTCCTTTCTTTTACTCACTACGTTTTTGTTAATAAAGTCTAAACAAATTCACATATTTGTGTTGGAAGAATTTAAAATCTATATAGAAAATGTTAATGAAAAAATATATATCTAATGTGATTTTCATTTTTTAAAAGATAAGATAAAATTTATATTTTCATTTCATAAGATAGAAATGAATTTGTATGTATGGAAGTTTGCTTTTGGTATCCATTTAATTTATTCGTATATAACATTTTGTTAGAATGATTGATTAGGATTCCATGTTAATAAAATAAAATTAAAATAATCAATGTATATTTTATTTACGAGATTGTCATATTTACATAATATTTTTTTGGCTGGATTTTTTTTGGTATATGATTTAAGAATGAATATTATATATAATATATCAAAACCGCAGTAGCACAAATGGTAAATTCAATTTATAGAATTTCCGGGTTCGAATCCTGGCTGTGGTAATTGATTTTTTTTATTAATAATATTTTCTCCTTTTTTTTTGTGGTTACATTTCCTCCTTTCTTTTACTCACTACGTTTTTGTTAATAAAGTCTAAACAAATTCACATATTTGTGTTGGAAGAATTTCAAATCTATATAGGAAATGTTAAATAAAAAAATATATATCTAATGTGATTTTCATTTTTTAAAAGATAAGATAAAATTTATATTTTCATTTCATAAGATAGAAATGAATTTGTGTGTATGGAAGTTTTCTTTTTATATCCATTTAATTTATTTGGTATATAACATTTTGTTAGAATGATTGATTAGGATTCCATGTTTATAAAATAAAATTAAAATAATCAATGTATATTTTATTTACGAGATTGTTATATAACTTAATATTTTTTTGGCTGGATTTTTTTTGTTAGATGATTTAAGAATGAAAATTTTATCTAATATGTCAAAACCGCAGTAGCTCAAATGGTAAATTCAATTTGCAGAATTTTCGGGTTCGAATCCTGGCTGCGATATATGATTTTTTTTATTAATAATATTTTTCTCCTTTTTTTTTGTCGTTACATTTCCTCCTTTCTTTTACTCACTACGTTTTTGTTAATAAAGTCTAAACAAATTCACATATTTGTGTTGGAAGAATTTCAAATCTATATAGGAAATGTTAAATGAAAAAATATATATCTAATGTGATTTTCATTTTTTAAAAGATAAGATAAAATTTATATTTTCATTTCATAAGATAGAAATGAATTTGTGTGTATGGAAGTTTTCTTTTGATATCCATTTAATTTATTCAGTATATAACATTTTGTTAGAATGATTGATTAGGATTCCATGTTAATAAAATAAAATTAACATAATCAATGTATATTTTATTTACGAGATTGTTATATTACTTAATATTTTTTTGGCTGGATTTTTTTTGTTAGATGATTTAAGAATGAAAATTTTATCTAATATGTTAAAACCGCAGTTGCTCAAATGGTAAATTCAATTTGCCGAATTTTCGGGTTTGAATCCTGGCTGCGATATATGATTTTTTATATTAATAATATTTTTCTCATTTCTTTTTTTTTGTGGTTACATTTCCTCCTTTCTTTTACCCACTACGTTTTTGTTAATAAAGTCTAAACAAATTCACATATTTGTGTTGGAAGAATTTAAAATCTATATAGAAAATGTTAATGAAAAAATATATATCTAATGTGATTTTCATTTTTTAAAAGATAAGATAAAATTTATATTTTCATTTCATAAGATAGAAATGAATTTGTGTGTATGGAAGTTTTCTTTTGATATCCATTTAATTTATTCAGTATATAACATTTTGTTAGAATGATTGATTAGGATTCCATGTTAATAAAATAAAATTAACATAATCAATGTATATTTTATTTACGAGATTGTTATATTACTTAATATTTTTTTGGCTGGATTTTTTTTGTTAGATGATTTAAGAATGAAAATTTTATCTAATATGTTAAAACCGCAGTTGCTCAAATGGTAAATTCAATTTGCCGAATTTTCGGGTTTGAATCCTGGCTGCGATATATGATTTTTTATATTAATAATATTTTTCTCATTTCTTTTTTTTTGTGGTTACATTTCCTCCTTTCTTTTACTCACTACGTTTTTGTTAATAATGTCTAAACAAATTCACATATTTGTGTTGGAAGAATTTAAAATCTATATAGAAAATGTTAATGAAAAAATATATATCTAATGTGATTTTCATTTTTTAAAAGATAAGATAAAATTTATATTTTCATTTCATAAGATAGAAATGAATTTGTATGTATGGAAGTTTGCTTTTGGTATCCATTTAATTTATTCGTATATAACATTTTGTTAGAATGATTGATTAGGATTCCATGTTAATAAAATAAAATTAAAATAATCAATGTATATTTTATTTACGAGATTGTCATATTTACATAATATTTTTTTTGCTGGATTTTTTTTGGTATATGATTTAGGAATGAATATTATATATAATATATCAAAACCGCAGTAGCACAAATGGTAAATTCAATTTATAGAATTTTCGGGTTCGAATCCTGGCTGTGGTAATTGATTTTTTTTATTAATAATATTTTCTCCTTTTTTTTGTGGTTACATTTCCTCCTTTCTTTTACTCACTACGTTTTTGTTAATAAAGTCTAAACAAATTCACATATTTGTGTTGGAAGAATTTCAAATCTATATAGGAAATGTTAAATAAAAAAATATATATCTAATGTGATTTTCATTTTTTAAAAGATAAGATAAAATTTATATTTTCATTTCATAAGATAGAAATGAATTTGTGTGTATGAAAGTTTTCTTTTTATATCCATTTAATTTATTCGGTATATAACATTTTGTTAGAATGATTGATTAGGATTCCATGTTAATAAAATAAAATTAAAATAATCAATGTATATTTTATTTACGAGATTGTTATATAACTTAATATTTTTTTGGCTGGATTTTTTTTTTGGTAGATGATTTAAGAATGAAAATTTTATCTAATATGTCAAAACCGCAGTAGCTCAAATGGTAAATTCGATTTGCAGAATTTTCGGGTTTGAATCCTGGCTGCGATATATGATTTTTTTTATTAATAATATTTTTCTCCTTTCTTTTTTTTTGTCGTTACATTTCCTCCTTTCTTTTACTCACTACGTTTTTGTTAATAAAGTCTAAACAAATTCACATATTTGTGTTGGAAGAATTTCAAATCTATATAGGAAATGTTAAATGAAAAAATATATATCTAATGTGATTTTCATTTTTTAAAAGATAAGATAAAATTTATATTTTCATTTCATAAGATAGAAATGAATTTGTGTGTATGGAAGTTTTCTTTTGATATCCATTTAATTTATTCAGTATATAACATTTTGTTAGAATGATTGATTAGGATTCCATGATAATAAAATAAAATTAAAATAATCAATGTATATTTTATTTACGATATTGTTATATTACTTAATATTTTTTTGGCTGGATTTTTTTTGTTAGATGATTTAAGAATGAAAATTTTATCTAATATGTTAAAACCGCAGTTGCTCAAATGGTAAATTCAATTTGCCGAATTTTCGGGTTTGAATCCTGGCTGCGATATATGATTTTTTATATTAATAATATTTTTCTCATTTCTTTTTTTTTGTGGTTACATTTCCTCCTTTCTTTTACTCACTACGTTTTTGTTAATAAAGTCTAAACAAATTCACATATTTGTGTTGGAAGAATTTAAAATCTATATAGAAAATGTTAATGAAAAAATATATATCTAATGTGATTTTCATTTTTTAAAAGATAAGATAAAATTTATATTTTCATTTCATAAGATAGAAATGAATTTGTATGTATGGAAGTTTGCTTTTGGTATCCATTTAATTTATTCGTATATAACATTTTGTTAGAATGATTGATTAGGATTCCATGTTAATAAAATAAAATTAAAATAATCAATGTATATTTTATTTACGAGATTGTCATATTTACATAATATTTTTTTGGCTGGATTTTTTTTGGTATATGATTTAAGAATGAATATTATATATAATATATCAAAACCGCAGTAGCACAAATGGTAAATTCAATTTATAGAATTTCCGGGTTCGAATCCTGGCTGTGGTAATTGATTTTTTTTATTAATAATATTTTCTCCTTTTTTTTTGTGGTTACATTTCCTCCTTTCTTTTACTCACTACGTTTTTGTTAATAAAGTCTAAACAAATTCACATATTTGTGTTGGAAGAATTTCAAATCTATATAGGAAATGTTAAATAAAAAAATATATATCTAATGTGATTTTCATTTTTTAAAAGATAAGATAAAATTTATATTTTCATTTCATAAGATAGAAATGAATTTGTGTGTATGGAAGTTTTCTTTTTATATCCATTTAATTTATTTGGTATATAACATTTTGTTAGAATGATTGATTAGGATTCCATGTTTATAAAATAAAATTAAAATAATCAATGTATATTTTATTTACGAGATTGTTATATAACTTAATATTTTTTTGGCTGGATTTTTTTTGTTAGATGATTTAAGAATGAAAATTTTATCTAATATGTCAAAACCGCAGTAGCTCAAATGGTAAATTCAATTTGCAGAATTTTCGGGTTCGAATCCTGGCTGCGATATATGATTTTTTTTATTAATAATATTTTTCTCCTTTTTTTTTGTCGTTACATTTCCTCCTTTCTTTTACTCACTACGTTTTTGTTAATAAAGTCTAAACAAATTCACATATTTGTGTTGGAAGAATTTCAAATCTATATAGGAAATGTTAAATGAAAAAATATATATCTAATGTGATTTTCATTTTTTAAAAGATAAGATAAAATTTATATTTTCATTTCATAAGATAGAAATGAATTTGTGTGTATGGAAGTTTTCTTTTGATATCCATTTAATTTATTCAGTATATAACATTTTGTTAGAATGATTGATTAGGATTCCATGTTAATAAAATAAAATTAACATAATCAATGTATATTTTATTTACGAGATTGTTATATTACTTAATATTTTTTTGGCTGGATTTTTTTTGTTAGATGATTTAAGAATGAAAATTTTATCTAATATGTTAAAACCGCAGTTGCTCAAATGGTAAATTCAATTTGCCGAATTTTCGGGTTTGAATCCTGGCTGCGATATATGATTTTTTATATTAATAATATTTTTCTCATTTCTTTTTTTTTGTGGTTACATTTCCTCCTTTCTTTTACCCACTACGTTTTTGTTAATAAAGTCTAAACAAATTCACATATTTGTGTTGGAAGAATTTAAAATCTATATAGAAAATGTTAATGAAAAAATATATATCTAATGTGATTTTCATTTTTTAAAAGATAAGATAAAATTTATATTTTCATTTCATAAGATAGAAATGAATTTGTGTGTATGGAAGTTTTCTTTTGATATCCATTTAATTTATTCAGTATATAACATTTTGTTAGAATGATTGATTAGGATTCCATGTTAATAAAATAAAATTAACATAATCAATGTATATTTTATTTACGAGATTGTTATATTACTTAATATTTTTTTGGCTGGATTTTTTTTGTTAGATGATTTAAGAATGAAAATTTTATCTAATATGTTAAAACCGCAGTTGCTCAAATGGTAAATTCAATTTGCCGAATTTTCGGGTTTGAATCCTGGCTGCGATATATGATTTTTTATATTAATAATATTTTTCTCATTTCTTTTTTTTTGTGGTTACATTTCCTCCTTTCTTTTACTCACTACGTTTTTGTTAATAATGTCTAAACAAATTCACATATTTGTGTTGGAAGAATTTAAAATCTATATAGAAAATGTTAATGAAAAAATATATATCTAATGTGATTTTCATTTTTTAAAAGATAAGATAAAATTTATATTTTCATTTCATAAGATAGAAATGAATTTGTATGTATGGAAGTTTGCTTTTGGTATCCATTTAATTTATTCGTATATAACATTTTGTTAGAATGATTGATTAGGATTCCATGTTAATAAAATAAAATTAAAATAATCAATGTATATTTTATTTACGAGATTGTCATATTTACATAATATTTTTTTTGCTGGATTTTTTTTGGTATATGATTTAGGAATGAATATTATATATAATATATCAAAACCGCAGTAGCACAAATGGTAAATTCAATTTATAGAATTTTCGGGTTCGAATCCTGGCTGTGGTAATTGATTTTTTTTATTAATAATATTTTCTCCTTTTTTTTGTGGTTACATTTCCTCCTTTCTTTTACTCACTACGTTTTTGTTAATAAAGTCTAAACAAATTCACATATTTGTGTTGGAAGAATTTCAAATCTATATAGGAAATGTTAAATAAAAAAATATATATCTAATGTGATTTTCATTTTTTAAAAGATAAGATAAAATTTATATTTTCATTTCATAAGATAGAAATGAATTTGTGTGTATGAAAGTTTTCTTTTTATATCCATTTAATTTATTCGGTATATAACATTTTGTTAGAATGATTGATTAGGATTCCATGTTAATAAAATAAAATTAAAATAATCAATGTATATTTTATTTACGAGATTGTTATATAACTTAATATTTTTTTGGCTGGATTTTTTTTTTGGTAGATGATTTAAGAATGAAAATTTTATCTAATATGTCAAAACCGCAGTAGCTCAAATGGTAAATTCGATTTGCAGAATTTTCGGGTTTGAATCCTGGCTGCGATATATGATTTTTTTTATTAATAATATTTTTCTCCTTTCTTTTTTTTTGTCGTTACATTTCCTCCTTTCTTTTACTCACTACGTTTTTGTTAATAAAGTCTAAACAAATTCACATATTTGTGTTGGAAGAATTTCAAATCTATATAGGAAATGTTAAATGAAAAAATATATATCTAATGTGATTTTCATTTTTTAAAAGATAAGATAAAATTTATATTTTCATTTCATAAGATAGAAATGAATTTGTGTGTATGGAAGTTTTCTTTTGATATCCATTTAATTTATTCAGTATATAACATTTTGTTAGAATGATTGATTAGGATTCCATGATAATAAAATAAAATTAAAATAATCAATGTATATTTTATTTACGATATTGTTATATTACTTAATATTTTTTTGGCTGGATTTTTTTTGTTAGATGATTTAAGAATGAAAATTTTATCTAATATGTTAAAACCGCAGTTGCTCAAATGGTAAATTCAATTTGCCGAATTTTCGGGTTTGAATCCTGGCTGCGATATATGATTTTTTATATTAATAATATTTTTCTCATTTCTTTTTTTTTGTGGTTACATTTCCTCCTTTCTTTTACTCACTACGTTTTTGTTAATAAAGTCTAAACAAATTCACATATTTGTGTTGGAAGAATTTAAAATCTATATAGAAAATGTTAATGAAAAAATATATATCTAATGTGATTTTCATTTTTTAAAAGATAAGATAAAATTTATGTTTTCATTTCATAAGATAGAAATGAATTTGTATGTATGGAAGTTTGCTTTTGGTATCCATTTAATTTATTCGTATATAACATTTTGTTAGAATGATTGATTAGGATTCCATGTTAATAAAATAAAATTAAAATAATCAATGTATATTTTATTTACGAGATTGTCATATTTACATAATATTTTTTTGGCTGGATTTTTTTTGGCATATGATTTAAGAATGAATATTATATATAATATATCAAAACCGCAGTAGCACAAATGGTAAATTCAATTTATAGAATTTCCGGGTTCGAATCCTGGCTGTGGTAATTGATTTTTTTTATTAATAATATTTTCTCCTTTTTTTTGTGGTTACATTTCCTCCTTTCTTTTACTCACTACGTTTTTGTTAATAAAGTCTAAACAAATTCACATATTTGTGTTGGAAGAATTTCAAATCTATATAGGAAATGTTAAATAAAAAAATATATATCTAATGTGATTTTCATTTTTTAAAAGATAAGATAAAATTTATATTTTCATTTCATAAGATAGAAATGAATTTGTGTGTATGGAAGTTTTCTTTTTATATCCATTTAATTTATTTGGTATATAACATTTTGTTAGAATGATTGATTAGGATTCCATGTTAATAAAATAAAATTAAAATAATCAATGTATATTTTATTTACGAGATTGTTATATAACTTAATATTTTTTTGGCTGGATTTTTTTTTGTTAGATGATTTAAGAATGAAAATTTTATCTAATATGTCAAAACCGCAGTAGCTCAAATGGTAAATTCAATTTGCAGAATTTTCGGGTTCGAATCGTGGCTGCGATATATGATTTTTTTTATTAATAATATTTTTCTCCTTTTTTTTTTTGTGGTTACATTTCCTCCTTTCTTTTACTCACTACGTTTTTGTTAATAAAGTCTAAACAAATTCACATATTTGTGTTGGAAGAATTTCAAATCTATATAGGAAATGTTAAATGAAAAAATATATATCTAATGTGATTTTCATTTTTTAAAAGATAAGATAAAATTTATATTTTCATTTCATAAGATAGAAATGAATTTGTGTGTATGGAAGTTTTCTTTTGATATCCATTTAATTTATTCAGTATATAACATTTTGTTAGAATGATTGATTAGGATTCCATGTTAATAAAATAAAATTAACATAATCAATGTATATTTTATTTACGAGATTGTTATATTACTTAATATTTTTTTGGCTGGATTTTTTTTGTTAGATGATTTAAGAATGAAAATTTTATCTAATATGTTAAAACCGCAGTTGCTCAAATGGTAAATTCAATTTGCCGAATTTTTGGGTTTGAATCCTGGCTGCGATATATGATTTTTTATATTAATAATATTTTTCTCATTTCTTTTTTTTTTGTGGTTACATTTCCTCCTTTCTTTTACCCACTACGTTTTTGTTAATAAAGTCTAAACAAATTCACATATTTGTGTTGGAAGAATTTAAAATCTATATAGAAAATGTTAATGAAAAAATATATATCTAATGTGATTTTCATTTTTTAAAAGATAAGATAAAATTTATATTTTCATTTCATAAGATAGAAATGAATTTGTATGTATGGAAGTTTTCTTTTGATATCCATTTAATTTATTCAGTATATAACATTTTGTTAGAATGATTGATTAGGATTCCATGATAATAAAATAAAATTAAAATAATCAATGTATATTTTATTTACGAGATTGTTATATTACTTAATATTTTTTTGGCTGGATTTTTTTTGTTAGATGATTTAAGAATGAAAATTTTATCTAATATGTTAAAACCGCAGTTGCTCAAATGGTAAATTCAATTTGCCGAATTTTCGGGTTTGAATCCTGGCTGCGATATATGATTTTTTTTATTAATAATATTTTCTCCTTTCTTTTTTTTTTGTGGTTACATTTCCTCCTTTCTTTTACTCACTACGTTTTTGTTAATAAAGTCTAAACAAATTCACATATTTGTGTTGGAAGAATTTCAAATCTATATAGGAAATGTTAAATAAAAAAATATATATCTAATGTGATTTTCATTTTTTAAAAGATAAGATAAAATTTATATTTTCATTTCATAAGATAGAAATGAATTTGTGTGTATGGAAGTTTTCTTTTTATATCCATTTAATTTATTTGGTATATAACATTTTGTTAGAATGATTGATTAGGATTCCATGTTAATAAAATAAAATTAAAATAATCAATGTATATTTTATTTACGAGATTGTTATATAACTTAATATTTTTTTGGCTGGATTTTTTTTTGTTAGATGATTTAAGAATGAAAATTTTATCTAATATGTCAAAACCGCAGTAGCTCAAATGGTAAATTCAATTTGCAGAATTTTCGGGTTCGAATCCTGGCTGCGATATATGATTTTTTTTATTAATAATATTTTTCTCCTTTTTTTTTGTGGTTACATTTCCTCCTTTCTTTTACTCACTACGTTTTTGTTAATAAAGTCTAAACAAATTCACATATTTGTGTTGGAAGAATTTCAAATCTATATAGGAAATGTTAAATGAAAAAATATATATCTAATGTGATTTTCATTTTTTAAAAGATAAGATAAAATTTATATTTTCATTTCATAAGATAGAAATGAATTTGTGTGTATGGAAGATTTCTTTTGATATCCATTTAATTTATTCAGTATATAACATTTTGTTAGAATGATTGATTAGGATTCCATGTTAATAAAATAAAATTAACATAATCAATGTATATTTTATTTACGAGATTGTTATATTACTTAATATTTTTTTGGCTGGATTTTTTTTGTTAGATGATTTAAGAATGAAAATTTTATCTAATATGTTAAAACCGCAGTTGCTCAAATGGTAAATTCAATTTTCCGAATTTTCGGGTTTGAATCCTGGCTGCGATATATGATTTTTTATATTAATAATATTTTTCTCATTTCTTTTTTTTTTGTGGTTACATTTCCTCCTTTCTTTTACCCACTACGTTTTTGTTAATAAAGTCTAAACAAATTCACATATTTGTGTTGGAAGAATTTAAAATCTATATAGAAAATGTTAATGAAAAAATATATATCTAATGTGATTTTCATTTTTTAAAAGATAAGATAAAATTTAAATTTTCATTTCATAAGATAGAAATGAATTTGTATGTATGGAAGTTTTCTTTTGATATCCATTTAATTTATTCAGTATATAACATTTTGTTAGAATGATTGATTAGGATTCCATGATAATAAAATAAAATTAAAATAATCAATGTATATTTTATTTACGAGATTGTTATATTACTTAATATTTTATTGGCTGGATTTTTTTTGTTAGATGATTTAAGAATGAAAATTTTATCTAATATGTTAAAACCGCAGTTGCTCAAATGGTAAATTCAATTTGCCGAATTTTCGGGTTTGAATCCTGGCTGCGATATATGATTTTTTATATTAATAATATTTTTCTCATTTCTTTTTTTTTTGTGGTTACATTTCCTCCTTTCTTTTACTCACTACGTTTTTTTTAATAATGTCTAAACAAATTCACATATTTGTGTTGGAAGAATTTAAAATCTATATAGAAAATGTTGATGAAAAAATATATATCTAATGTGATTTTCATTTTTTAAAAGATAAGATAAAATTTATATTTTCATTTCATAAGATAAAAATGAATTTGTATGTATGGAAGTTTGCTTTTGGTATCCATTTATTTTATTCGTATATAACATTTTGTTAGAATGATTGATTAGGATTCCATGTTAATAAAATAAAATTAAAATAATCAATGTATATTTTATTTACGAGATTGTCATATTTACATAATATTTTTTTTGCTGGATTTTTTTTGGTATATGATTTAAGAATGAATATTATATATAATATATCAAAACCGCAGTAGCACAAATGGTAAATTCAATTTATAGAATTTTCGGGTTCGAATCCCGGCTGTGATAATTGATTTTTTTTATTAATAATATTTTCTCCTTTTTTTTTGTGGTTACATTTCCTCCTTTCTTTTACTCACTACGTTTTTGTTAATAAAGTCTAAATAAATTCACATATTTGTGTTGGAAGAATTTCAAATCTATATAGGAAATGTTAAATAAAAATATATATATCTAATGTGATTTTCATTTTTTAAAAGATAAGATAAAATTTATATTTTCATTTCATAAGATAGAAATGAATTTGTGTGTATGGAAGTTTTCTTTTTATATCCATTTAATTTATTCGGTATATAACATTTTGTTAGAATGATTGATTAGGATTCCATGTTAATAAAATAAAATTAAAATAATCAATGTATATTTTATTTACGAGATTGTTATATAACTTAATATTTTTTTGGCTGGATTTTTTTTTGTTAGATGATTTAAGAATGAAAATTTTATCTAATATGTCAAAACCGCAGTAGCTCAAATGGTAAATTCAATTTGCAGAATTTTCGGGTTCGAATCCTGGCTGCGATATATGATTTTTTTTATTAATAATATTTTTCTCCTTTTTTTTTGTGGTTACATTTCCTCCTTTCTTTTACTCACTACGTTTTTGTTAATAAAGTCTAAACAAATTCACATATTTGTGTTGGAAGAATTTCAAATCTATATAGGAAATGTTAAATGAAAAAATATATATCTAATGTGATTTTCATTTTTTAAAAGATAAGATAAAATTTATATTTTCATTTCATAAGATAGAAATGAATTTGTGTGTATGGAAGTTTTCTTTTGATATCCATTTAATTTATTCAGTATATAACATTTTGTTAGAATGATTGATTAGGATTCCATGTTAATAAAATAAAATTAACATAATCAATGTATATTTTATTTACGAGATTGTTATATTACTTAATATTTTTTTGGCTGGATTTTTTTTGTTAGATGATTTAAGAATGAAAATTTTATCTAATATGTTAAAACCGCAGTTGCTCAAATGGTAAATTCAATTTGCCGAATTTTCGGGTTTGAATCCTGGCTGCGATATATGATTTTTTATATTAATAATATTTTTCTCATTTCTTTTTTTTTTGTGGTTACATTTCCTCCTTTCTTTTACCCACTACGTTTTTGTTAATAAAGTCTAAACAAATTCACATATTTGTGTTGGAAGAATTTAAAATCTATATAGAAAATGTTAATGAAAAAATATATATCTAATGTGATTTTCATTTTTTAAAAGATAAGATAAAATTTAAATTTTCATTTCATAAGATAGAAATGAATTTGTATGTATGGAAGTTTTCTTTTGATATCCATTTAATTTATTCAGTATATAACATTTTGTTAGAATGATTGATTAGGATTCCATGATAATAAAATAAAATTAAAATAATCAATGTATATTTTATTTACGAGATTGTTATATTACTTAATATTTTATTGGCTGGATTTTTTTTGTTAGATGATTTAAGAATGAAAATTTTATCTAATATGTTAAAACCGCAGTTGCTCAAATGGTAAATTCAATTTGCCGAATTTTCGGGTTTGAATCCTGGCTGCGATATATGATTTTTTATATTAATAATATTTTTCTCATTTCTTTTTTTTTTGTGGTTACATTTCCTCCTTTCTTTTACTCACTACGTTTTTTTTAATAATGTCTAAACAAATTCACATATTTGTGTTGGAAGAATTTAAAATCTATATAGAAAATGTTGATGAAAAAATATATATCTAATGTGATTTTCATTTTTTAAAAGATAAGATAAAATTTATATTTTCATTTCATAAGATAGAAATGAATTTGTATGTATGGAAGTTTGCTTTTGGTATCCATTTATTTTATTCGTATATAACATTTTGTTAGAATGATTGATTAGGATTCCATGTTAATAAAATAAAATTAAAATAATCAATGTATATTTTATTTACGAGATTGTCATATTTACATAATATTTTTTTTGCTGGATTTTTTTTGGTATATGATTTAAGAATGAATATTATATATAATATATCAAAACCGCAGTAGCACAAATGGTAAATTCAATTTATAGAATTTTCGGGTTCGAATCCCGGCTGTGATAATTGATTTTTTTTATTAATAATATTTTCTCCTTTTTTTTTGTGGTTACATTTCCTCCTTTCTTTTACTCACTACGTTTTTGTTAATAAAGTCTAAATAAATTCACATATTTGTGTTGGAAGAATTTCAAATCTATATAGGAAATGTTAAATAAAAATATATATATCTAATGTGATTTTCATTTTTTAAAAGATAAGATAAAATTTATATTTTCATTTCATAAGATAGAAATGAATTTGTGTGTATGGAAGTTTTCTTTTTATATCCATTTAATTTATTCGGTATATAACATTTTGTTAGAATGATTGATTAGGATTCCATGTTAATAAAATAAAATTAAAATAATCAATGTATATTTTATTTACGAGATTGTTATATAACTTAATATTTTTTTGGCTGGATTTTTTTTTTGGTAGATGATTTAAGAATGAAAATTTTATCTAATATGTCAAAACCGCAGTAGCTCAAATGATAAATTCAATTTGCAGAATTTTCGGGTTTGAATCCTGGCTGCGATATATGATTTTTTTTATTAATAATATTTTTCTCCTTTTTTTTTTTTGTCGTTACATTTCCTCCTTTCTTTTACTCACTACGTTTTTGTTAATATCGTCTAAACAAATTCACATATTTGTGTTGGAAGAATTTCAAATCTATATAGGAAATGTTAAATGAAAAAATATATATCTAATGTGATTTTCATTTTTTAAAAGATAAGATAAAATTTATATTTTCATTTCATAAGATAGAAATGAATTTGTGTGTATGGAAGTTTTCTTTTGATATCCATTTAATTTATTCAGTATATAACATTTTGTTAGAATGATTGATTAGGATTCCATGATAATAAAATAAAATTAAAATAATCAATGTATATTTTATTTACGAGATTGTTATATTACTTAATATTTTTTTGGCTGGATTTTTTTTGTTAGATGATTTAAGAATGAAAATTTTATCTAATATGTTAAAACCGCAGTTGCTCAAATGGTAAATTCAATTTGCCGAATTTTCGAGTTTGAATCCTGGCTGCGATATATGATTTTTTATATTAATAATATTTTTCTCATTTCTTTTTTTTTGTGGTTACATTTCCTCCTTTCTTTTACTCACTACGTTTTTGTTAATAAAGTCTAAACAAATTCACATATTTGTGTTGGAAGAATTTAAAATCTATATAGAAAATGTTAATGAAAAAATATATATCTAATGTGATTTTCATTTTTTAAAAGATAAGATAAAATTTATGTTTTCATTTCATAAGATAGAAATGAATTTGTATGTATGGAAGTTTGCTCTTGGTATCCATTTAATTTATTCGTATATAACATTTTGTTAGAATGAGTGATTAGGATTCCATGTTAATAAAATAAAATTAAAATAATCAATGTATATTTTATTTACGAGATTGTCATATTTACATAATATTTTTTTGGCTGGATTTTTTTTGGCATATGATTTAAGAATGAATATTATATATAATATATCAAAACCGCAGTAGCACAAATGGTAAATTCAATTTATAGAATTTCCGGGTTCGAATCCTGGCTGTGGTAATTGATTTTTTTTATTAATAATATTTTCTCCTTTTTTTTTGTGGTTACATTTCCTCCTTTCTTTTACTCACTACGTTTTTGTTAATAAAGTCTAAACAAATTCACATATTTGTGTTGGAAGAATTTTAAATCTATATAGGAAATGTTAAATAAAAAAATATATATCTAATGTGATTTTCATTTTTTAAAAGATAAGATAAAATTTATACTTTCATTTCATAAGATAGAAATGAATTTGTGTGTATGGAAGTTTTCTTTTTATATCCATTTAATTTATTTGGTATATAACATTTTGTTAGAATGATTGATTAGGATTCCATGTTAATAAAATAAAATTAAAATAATCAATGTATATTTTATTTACGAGATTGTTATATAACTTAATATTTTTTTGGCTGGATTTTTTTTGTTAGATGATTTAAGAATGAAAATTTTATCTAATATGTCAAAACCGCATTAGCTCAAATGGTAAATTCAATTTGCAGAATTTTCGGGTTCGAATCGTGGCTGCGATATATGATTTTTTTTATTAATAATATTTTTCTCCTTTTTTTTTTGTGGTTACATTTCCTCCTTTCTTTTACTCACTACGTTTTTGTTAATAAAGTCTAAACAAATTCACATATTTGTGTTGGAAGAATTTCAAATCTATATAGGAAATGTTAAATGAAAAAATATATATCTAATGTGATTTTCATTTTTTAAAAGATAAGATAAAATTTATATTTTCATTTCATAAGATAGAAATGAATTTGTGTGTATGGAAGTTTTCTTTTGATATCCATTTAATTTATTCAGTATATAACATTATGTTAGAATGATTGATTAGGATTCCATGTTAATAAAATAAAATTAACATAATCAATGTATATTTTATTTACGAGATTGTTATATTACTTAATATTTTTTTGGCTGGATTTTTTTTGTTAGATGATTTAAGAATGAAAATTTTATCTAATATGTTAAAACCGCAGTTGCTCAAATGGTAAATTCAATTTGTCGAATTTTCGGGTTTGAATCCTGGCTGCGATATATGATTTTTTATATTAATAATATTTTTCTCATTTCTTTTTTTTTTGTGGTTACATTTCCTCCTTTCTTTTACCCACTACGTTTTTGTTAATAAAGTCTAAACAAATTCACATATTTGTGTTGGAAGAATTTAAAATCTATATAGAAAATGTTAATGAAAAAATATATATCTAATGTGATTTTCATTTTTTAAAAGATAAGATAAAATTTATATTTTCATTTCATAAGATAGAAATGAATTTGTATGTATGGAAGTTTGCTTTTGGTATCCATTTAATTTATTCGTATATAACATTTTGTTAGAATGATTGATTAGGATTCCATGTTAATAAAATAAAATTAAAATAATCAATGTATATTTTATTTACGAGATTGTTATATTTACATAATATTTTTTTGGCTGGATTTTTTTTGGTATATGATTTAAGAATGAATATTATATATAATAAATCAAAACCGCAGTAGCACAAATGGTAAATTCAATTTATAGAATTTCCGGGTTCGAATCCTGGCTGTGGTAATTGATTTTTTTTATTAATAATATTTTCTCCTTTTTTTTTGTGGTTACATTTCCTCCTTTCTTTTACTCACTACGTTTTTGTTAATAAAGTCTAAACAAATTCACATATTTGTGTTGGAAGAATTTCAAATCTATATAGGAAATGTTAAATAAAAAAATATATATCTAATGTGATTTTCATTTTTTAAAAGATAAGATAAAATTTATATTTTCATTTCATAAGATAGAAATGAATTTGTGTGTATGGAAGTTTTCTTTTTATATCCATTTAATTTATTTGGTATATAACATTTTGTTAGAATGATTGATTAGGATTCCATGTTAATAAAATAAAATTAAAATAATCAATGTATATTTTATTTACGAGATTGTTATATAACTTAATATTTTTTTGGCTGGATTTTTTTTTGTTAGATGGTTTAAGAATGAAAATTTTATCTAATATGTCAAAACCGCAGTAGCTCAAATGGTAAATTCAATTTGCAGAATTTTCTGGTTCGAATCCTGGCTGCGATATATGATTTTTTTTATTAATAATATTTTTCTCCTTTTTTTTTTTTGTGGTTACATTTCCTCCTTTCTTTTACTCACTACGTTTTTGTTAATAAAGTCTAAACAAATTCACATATTTGTGTTGGAAGAATTTCAAATCTATATAGGAAATGTTAAATGAAAAAATATATATCTAATGTGATTTTCATTTTTTAAAAGATAAGATAAAATTTATATTTTCATTTCATAAGATAGAAATGAATTTGTGTGTATGGAAGTTTTCTTTTGATATCCATTTAATTTATTCAGTATATAACATTTTGTTAGAATGATTGATTAGGATTCCATGTTAATAAAATAAAATTAAAATAATCAATGTATATTTTATTTACGAGATTGTCATATTTACATAATATTTTTTTGGCTGGATTTTTTTTGGTATATGGTTTAAGAATGAATATTATATATAATATATCAAAACCGCAGTAGCACAAATGGTAAATTCAATTTATAGAATTTCCAGGTTCGAATCCTGGCTGTGGTAAATGATTTTTTTTATTAATAATATTTTCTCCTTTTTTTTTGTGGTTACATTTCCTCCTTTCTTTTACTCACTACGTTTTTGTTAATAAAGTCTAAACAAATTCACATATTTGTGTTGGAAGAATTTCAAATCTATATAGGAAATGTTAAATAAAAATATATATATCTAATGTGATTTCCATTTTTTAAAAGATAAGATAAAATTTATATTTTCATTTCATAAGATAGAAATGAATTTGTGTGTATGGAAGTTTTCTTTTTATATCCATTTAATTTATTTGGTATATAACATTTTGTTAGAATGATTGATTAGGATTCCATGTTAATAAAATAAAATTAAAATAATCAATGTATATTTTATTTACGAGATTGTTATATAACTTAATATTTTTTTGGCTGGATTTATTTTTGTTAGATGATTTAAGAATGAAAATTTTATCTAATATGTCAAAACCGCAGTAGCTCAAATGGTAAATTCAATTTGCAGAATTTTCTGGTTCGAATCCTGGCTGCGATATATGATTTTTTTTATTAATAATATTTTTCTCCTTTTTTTTTTGTGGTTACATTTCCTCCTTTCTTTTACTCACTACGTTTTTGTTAATAAAGTCTAAACAAATTCACATATTTGTGTTGGAAGAATTTCAAATCTATATAGGAAATGTTAAATGAAAAAATATATATCTAATGTGATTTTCATTTTTTAAAAGATAAGATAAAATTTATATTTTCATTTCATAAGATAGAAATGAATTTGTGTGTATGGAAGTTTTCTTTTGATATCCATTTAATTTATTCAGTATATAACATTTTGTTAGAATGATTGATTAGGATTCCATGTTAATAAAATAAAATTAAAATAATCAATGTATATTTTATTTACGAGACTGTCATATTTACATAATATTTTTTTGGCTGGATTTTTTTTGGTATATGATTTAAGAATGAATATTATATATAATATATCAAAACCGCAGTAGCACAAATGGTAAATTCAATTTATAGAATTTCCAGGTTCGAATCCTGGCTGTGGTAATTGATTTTTTTTATTAATAATATTTTCTCCTTTTTTTTTGTGGTTACATTTCCTCCTTTCTTTTACTCACTACGTTTTTGTTAATAAAGTCTAAACAAATTCACATATTTGTGTTGGAAGAATTTCAAATCTATATAGGAAATGTTAAATAAAAATATATATATCTAATGTGATTTTCATTTTTTAAAAGATAAGATAAAATTTATATTTTCATTTCATAAGATAGAAATGAATTTGTGTGTATGGAAGTTTTCTTTTTATATCCATTTAATTTATTTGGTATATAACATTTTGTTAGAATGATTGATTAGGATTCCATGTTAATAAAATAAAATTAAAATAATCAATGTATATTTTATTTACGAGATTGTTATATAACTTAATTTTTTTTTGGCTGGATTTTTTTTTGTTAGATGATTTAAGAATGAAAATTTTATCTAATATGTCAAAACCGCAGTAGCTCAAATGGTAAATTCAATTTGCAGAATTTTCGGGTTCGAATCCTGGCTGCCATATATGATTTTTTTTATTAAAAATATTTTTCTCCTTTTTTTTTTTGTGGTTACATTTCCTCCTTTCTTTTACTCACTACGTTTTTGTTAATAAAGTCAAAACAAATTCACATATTTGTGTTGGAAGAATTTCAAATCTATATAGGAAATGTTAAATGAAAAAATATATATCTAATGTGATTTTCATTTTTTAAAAGATAAGATAAAATTTATATTTTCATTTCATAAGATAGAAATGAATTTGTGTGTATGGAAGTTTTCTTTTGATATCCATTTAATTTATTCAGTATATAACATTTTGTTAGAATGATTGATTAGGATTCCATGATAATAAAATAAAATTAAAATAATCAATGTATATTTTATTTACGAGATTGTTATATTACTTAATATTTTTTTGGCTGGATTTTTTTTGTTAGATGATTTAAGAATGAAAATTTTATCTAATATGTTAAAACCGCAGTTGCTCAAATGGTAAATTCAATTTGCCGAATTTTCGGGTTTGAATCCTGGCTGCGATATATGATTTTTTATATTAATAATATTTTTCTCATTTCTTTTTTTTTGTGGTTACATTTCCTCCTTTCTTTTACTCACTACGTTTTTGTTAATAAAGTCTAAACAAATTCACATATTTGTGTTGGAAGAATTTAAAATCTATATAGATAATGTTAATGAAAAAATATATATCTAATGTGATTTTCATTTTTTAAAAGATAAGATAAAATTTATGTTTTCATTTCATAAGATAGAAATGAATTTGTATGTATGGAAGTTTGCTCTTGGTATCCATTTAATTTATTCGTATATAACATTTTGTTAGAATGATTGATTAGGATTCCATGTTAATAAAATAAAATTAAAATAATCAATGTATATTTTATTTACGAGATTGTCATATTTACATAATATTTTTTTGGCTGGATTTTTTTTGGCATATGATTTAAGAATGAATATTATATATAATATATCAAAACCGCAGTAGAACAAATGGTAAATTCAATTTATAGAATTTCCGGGTTCGAATCCTGGCTGTGGTAATTGATTTTTTTTATTAATAATATTTTCTCCTTTTTTTTGTGGTTACATTTCCTCCTTTCTTTTACTCACTACGTTTTTGTTAATAAAGTCTAAACAAATTCACATATTTGTGTTGGAAGAATTTCAAATCTATATAGGAAATGTTAAATAAAAATATATATATCTAATGTGATTTTCATTTTTTAAAAGATAAGATAAAATTTATACTTTCATTTCATAAGATAGAAATGAATTTGTGTGTATGGAAGTTTTCTTTTTATATCCATTTAATTTATTTGGTATATAACATTTTGTTAGAATGATTGATTAGGATTCCATGTTAATAAAATAAAATTAAAATAATCAATGTATATTTTATTTATGAGATTGTTATATAACTTAATATTTTTTTGGCTGGATTTTTTTTGTTAGATGATTTAAGAATGAAAATTTTATCTAATATGTCAAAACCGCATTAGCTCAAATGGTAAATTCAATTTGCAGAATTTTCGGGTTCGAATCGTGGCTGCGATATATTATTTTTTTTATTAATAATATTTTTCTCCTTTTTTTTTTGTGGTTACATTTCCTCCTTTCTTTTACTCACTACGTTTTTGTTAATAAAGTCTAAACAAATTCACATATTTGTGTTGGAAGAATTTCAAATCTATATAGGAAATGTTAAATGAAAAAATATATATCTAATGTGATTTTCATTTTTTAAAAGATAAGATAAAATTTATATTTTCATTTCATAAGATAGAAATGAATTTGTGTGTATGGAAGTTTTCTTTTGATATCCATTTAATTTATTCAGTATATAACATTTTGTTAGAATGATTGATTTGGATTCCATGTTAATAAAATAAAATTAACATAATCAATGTATATTTTATTTACGAGATTGTTATATTACTTAATATTTTTTTGGCTGGATTTTTTTGTTAGATGATTTAAGAATGAAAATTTTATCTAATATGTTAAAACCGCAGTTGCTCAAATGGTAAATTCAATTTGTCGAATTTTCGGGTTTGAATCCTGGCTGCGATATATGATTTTTTATATTAATAATATTTTTCTCATTTCTTTTTTTTTTGTGGTTACATTTCCTCCTTTCTTTTACCCACTACGTTTTTGTTAATAAAGTCTAAACAAATTCACATATTTGTGTTGGAAGAATTTAAAATCTATATAGAAAATGTTAATGAAAAAATATATATCTAATGTGATTTTCATTTTTTAAAAGATAAGATAAAATTTATATTTTCATTTCATAAGATAGAAATGAATTTGTATGTATGGAAGTTTTCTTTTGATATCCATTTAATTTATTCAGTATATAACATTTTGTTAGAATGATTGATTAGGATTCAATGATAATAAAATAAAATTAAAATAATCAATGTATATTTTATTTACGAGATTGTTATATTACTTAATATTTTTTTGGCTGGATTTTTTTTGTTAGATGATTTAAGAATGAAAATTTTATCTAATATGTTAAAACCGCAGTTGCTCAAATGGTAAATTCAATTTGCCGAATTTTCGGGTTTGAATCCTGGCTGCGATATATGATTTTTTATATTAATAATATTTTTCTCATTTCTTTTTTTTTGTGGTTACATTTCCTCCTTTCTTTTACTCACTACATTTTTGTTAATAAAGTCTAAACAAATTCACATATTTGTGTTGGAAGAATTTAAAATCTATATAGAAAATGTTAATGAAAAAATATATATCTAATGTGATTTTCATTTTTTTAAAGATAAGATAAAATTTATATTTTCATTTCATAAGATAGAAATGAATTTGTATGTATGGAAGTTTGCTTTTGGTATCCATTTAATTTATTCGTATATAACATTTTGTTAGAATGATTGATTAGGATTCCATGTTAATAAAATAAAATTAAAATAATCAATGTATATTTTATTTACGAGATTGTCATATTTACATAATATTTTTTTGGCTGGATTTTTTTTGGTATATGATTTAAGAATGAATATTATATATAATATATCAAAACCGCAGTAGCACAAATGGTAAATTCAATTTATAGAATTTCCGGGTTCGAATCCTGGCTGTGGTAATTGATTTTTTTTATTAATAATATTTTCTCCTTTTTTTTTGTGGTTACATTTCCTCCTTTCTTTTACTCACTACGTTTTTGTTAATAAAGTCTAAACAAATTCACATATTTGTGTTGGAAGAATTTCAAATCTATATAGGAAATGTTAAATAAAAAAATATATATCTAATGTGATTTTCATTTTTTAAAAGATAAGATAAAATTTATATTTTCATTTCATAAGATAGAAATGAATTTGTGTGTATGGAAGTTTTCTTTTTATATCCATTTAATTTATTTGGTATATAACATTTTGTTAGAATGATTGATTAGGATTCCATGTTAATAAAATAAAATTAAAATAATCAATGTATATTTTATTTACGAGATTGTTATATAACTTAATATTTTTTTGGCTGGATTTTTTTTTGTTAGATGATTTAAGAATGAAAATTTTATCTAATATGTCAAAACCGCAGTAGCTCAAATGGTAAATTCAATTTGCAGAATTTTCTGGTTCGAATCCTGGCTGCGATATATGATTTTTTTTATTAAAAATATTTTTCTCCTTTTTTTTTTTTGTGGTTACATTTCCTCCTTTCTTTTACTCACTACGTTTTTGTTAATAAAGTCTAAACAAATTCACATATTTGTGTTGGAAGAATTTCAAATCTATATAGGAAATGTTAAATGAAAAAATATATATCTAATGTGATTTTCATTTTTTAAAAGATAAGATAAAATTTATATTTTCATTTCATAAGATAGAAATGAATTTGTGTGTATGGAAGTTTTCTTTTGATATCCATTTAATTTATTCAGTATATAACATTTTGTTAGAATGATTGATTAGGATTCCATGATAATAAAATAAAATTAAAATAATCAATGTATATTTTATTTACGAGATTGTTATATTACTTAATATTTTTTTGGCTGGATTTTTTTTGTTAGATGATTTAAGAATGAAAATTTTATCTAATATGTTAAAACCGCAGTTGCTCAAATGGTAAATTCAATTTGCCGAATTTTCGGGTTTGAATCCTGGCTGCGATATATGATTTTTTATATTAATAATATTTTTCTCATTTCTTTTTTTTTGTGGTTACATTTCCTCCTTTCTTTTACTCACTACGTTTTTGTTAATAAAGTCTAAACAAATTCACATATTTGTGTTGGAAGAATTTAAAATCTATATAGAAAATGTTAATGAAAAAATATATATCTAATGTGATTTTCATTTTTTAAAAGATAAGATAAAATTTATGTTTTCATTTCATAAGATAGAAATGAATTTGTATGTATGGAAGTTTGCTCTTGGTATCCATTTAATTTATTCGTATATAACATTTTGTTAGAATGATTGATTAGGATTCCATGTTAATAAAATAAAATTAAAATAATCAATGTATATTTTATTTACGAGATTGTCATATTTACATAATATTTTTTTGGCTGGATTTTTTTTGGCATATGATTTAAGAATGAATATTATATATAATATATCAAAACCGCAGTAGCACAAATGGTAAATTCAATTTATAGAATTTCCGGGTTCGAATCCTGGCTGTGGTAATTGATTTTTTTTATTAATAATATTTTCTCCTTTTTTTTGTGGTTACATTTCCTCCTTTCTTTTACTCACTACGTTTTTGTTAATAAAGTCTAAACAAATTCACATATTTGTGTTGGAAGAATTTCAAATCTATATAGGAAATGTTAAATAAAAATATATATATCTAATGTGATTTTCATTTTTTAAAAGATAAGATAAAATTTATACTTTCATTTCATAAGATAGAAATGAATTTGTGTGTATGGAAGTTTTCTTTTTATATCCATTTAATTTATTTGGTATATAACATTTTGTTAGAATGATTGATTAGGATTCCATGTTAATAAAATAAAATTAAAATAATCAATGTATATTTTATTTATGAGATTGTTATATAACTTAATATTTTTTTGGCTGGATTTTTTTTGTTAGATGATTTAAGAATGAAAATTTTATCTAATATGTCAAAACCGCATTAGCTCAAATGGTAAATTCAATTTGCAGAATTTTCTGGTTCGAATCCTGGCTGCGATATATGATTTTTTTTATTAATAATATTTTTCTCCTTTTTTTTTTTTGTGGTTACATTTCCTCCTTTCTTTTACTCACTACGTTTTTGTTAATAAAGTCTAAACAAATTCACATATTTGTGTTGGAAGAATTTCAAATCTATATAGGAAATGTTAAATAAAAATATATATATCTAATGTGATTTTCATTTTTTAAAAGATAAGATAAAATTTATATTTTCATTTCATAAGATAGAAATGAATTTGTGTGTATGGAAGTTTTCTTTTTATATCCATTTAATTTATTTGGTATATAACATTTTGTTAGAATGATTGATTAGGATTCCATGTTAATAAAATAAAATTAAAATAATCAATGTATATTTTATTTACGAGATTGTTATATAACTTAATTTTTTTTTTGCTGGATTTTTTTTTGTTAGATGATTTAAGAATGAAAATTTTATCTAATATGTCAAAACCGCAGTAGCTCAAATGGTAAATTCAATTTGCAGAATTTTCGGGTTCGAATCCTGGCTGCGATATATGATTTTTTTTATTAAAAATATTTTTCTCCTTTTTTTTTTGTGGTTACATTTCCTCCTTTCTTTTACTCACTACGTTTTTGTTAATAAAGTCAAAACAAATTCACATATTTGTGTTGGAAGAATTTCAAATCTATATAGGAAATGTTAAATGAAAAAATATATATCTAATGTGATTTTCATTTTTTAGAAGATAAGATAAAATTTATATTTTCATTTCATAAGATAGAAATGAATTTGTGTGTATGGAAGTTTTCTTTTGATATCCATTTAATTTATTCAGTATATAACATTTTGTTAGAATGATTGATTAGGATTCCATGTTAATAAAATAAAATTAACATAATCAATGTATATTTTATTTACGAGATTGTTATATTACTTAATATTTTTTTGGCTGGATTTTTTTTGTTAGATGATTTAAGAATGAAAATTTTATCTAATATGTTAAAACCGCAGTTGCTCAAATGGTAAATTCAATTTGTCGAATTTTCGGGTTTGAATCCTGGCTGCGATATATGATTTTTTATATTAATAATATTTTTCTCATTTCTTTTTTTTTTGTGGTTACATTTCCTACTTTCTTTTACCCACTACGTTTTTGTTAATAAAGTCTAAACAAATTCACATATTTGTGTTGGAAGAATTTAAAATCTATATAGAAAATGTTAATGAAAAAATATATATCTAATGTGATTTTCATTTTTTAAAAGATAAGATAAAATTTATATTTTCATTTCATAAGATAGAAATGAATTTGTATGTATGGAAGTTTGCTTTTGGTATCCATTTAATTTATTCGTATATAACATTTTGTTAGAATGATTGATTAGGATTCCATGTTAATAAAATAAAATTAAAATAATCATTGTATATTTTATTTACGAGATTGTTATATTACTTAATATTTTTTTGGCTGGATTTTTTTTGTTAGATGATTTAAAATTGAAAATTTTATCTAATATGTTAAAACCGCAGTTGCTCAAATGGTAAATTCAATTTGCCGAATTTTCGGGTTTGAATCCTGGCTGCGATATATGATTTTTTATATTAATAATATTTTTCTCATTTCTTTTTTTTTGTGGTTACATTTCCTCCTTTCTTTTACCCACTACGTTTTTGTTAATAAAGTCTAAACAAATTCACATATTTGTGTTGGAAGAATTTAAAATCTATATAGGAAATGTTAATGAAAAGATATATATGTAATATGATTTTCGTTTTTTAAAAGATAAGATAAAATTTATATTTTCATTTCATAAGATAGAAATGAATTTGTATGTATGGAAGTTTGCTTTTGGTATCCATTTAATTTATTCGTATATAACATTTTGTTTGAATGATTGATTAGGATTCCATGTTAATAAAATAAAATTAAAATAATCAATGTATATTTTATTTACGAGATTGTCATATTTACATAATATTTTTTTGGCTGGATTTTTTTGGGTATATGATTTAAGAATGAAAATTATATATAATATATCAAAACCGCAGTAGCTCAAATGGTAAATTCAATTTATAGAATTTCCGGGTTCGAATCCTGGCTGTGGTAATTGATTTTTTTTACTAATAGTATTTTCTCCTTTTTTTTGTGGTTACATTTCCTCTTTCTTTTACTCACTACGTTTTTGTTAATAAAGTCTAAACAAATTCACATATTTGTGTTGGAAGAATTTCAAATCTATATAGGAAATGTTAAATGAAAAAATATATATCTAATGTGATTTTCATTTTTTAAAAGATAAGATAAAATTTATATTTTCATTTCATAAGATAGAAATGAATTTGTGTGTATGGAAGTTTTCTTTTGATATCCATTTAATTTATTTGGTATATAACATTTTGTTAGAATGATTGATTAGGATTCCATGTTAATAAAATAAAATTAAAATAATCAATGTATATTTTATTTACGAGATTGTTATATTACTTAATATTTTTTTGGCTGGATTTTTTTTGTTAGATGATTTAAGAATGAAAATTTTATCTAATATGTCAAAACCGCAGTAACTCAAATGGTAAATTCAATTTGCAGAATTTTCGGGTTCGAATCCTGGCTGCGATATATGATTTTTTTTATTAATAATATTTTTCTCCTTTTTTTTTTTTGTGGTTACATTTCCTCCTTTCTTTTACTCACTACGTTTTTGTTAATAAAGTCTAAACAAATTCACATATTTGTGTTGGAAGAATTTCAAATCTATATAGGAAATGTTAAATGAAAAAATATATATCTAATGTGATTTTCATTTTTTAAAAGATAAGATAAAATTTATATTTTCATTTCATAAGATAGAAATGAATTTGTATGTATGGAAGTTTGCTTTTGGTATCCATTTAATTTATTCGTATATAACATTTTGTTAGAATGATTGATTAGGATTCCATGTTAATAAAATAAAATTAAAATAATCATTGTATATTTTATTTACGAGATTGTTATATTACTTAATATTTTTTTGGCTGGATTTTTTTTGTTAGATGATTTAAAATTGAAAATTTTATCTAATATGTTAAAACCGCAGTTGCTCAAATGGTAAATTCAATTTGCCGAATTTTCGGGTTTGAATCCTGGCTGCGATATATGATTTTTTATATTAATAATATTTTTCTCATTTCTTTTTTTTTGTGGTTACATTTCCTCCTTTCTTTTACCCACTACGTTTTTGTTAATAAAGTCTAAACAAATTCACATATTTGTGTTGGAAGAATTTAAAATCTATATAGGAAATGTTAATGAAAAGATATATATGTAATATGATTTTCGTTTTTTAAAAGATAAGATAAAATTTATATTTTCATTTCATAAGATAGAAATGAATTTGTATGTATGAAAGTTTGCTTTTGGTATCCATTTAATTTATTCGTATATAACATTTTGTTTGAATGATTGATTAGGATTCCATGTTAATAAAATAAAATTAAAATAATCAATGTATATTTTATTTACGAGATTGTCATATTTACATAATATTTTTTTGGCTGGATTTTTTTGGGTATATGATTTAAGAATGAAAATTATATATAATATATCAAAACCGCAGTAGCTCAAATGGTAAATTCAATTTATAGAATTTCCGGGTTCGAATCCTGGCTGTGGTAATTGATTTTTTTTACTAATAGTATTTTCTCCTTTTTTTTGTGGTTACATTTCCTCTTTCTTTTACTCACTACGTTTTTGTTAATAAAGTCAAAACAAATTCACATATTTGTGTTGGAAGAATTTCAAATCTATATAGGAAATGTTAAATGAAAAAATATATATCTAATGTGATTTTCATTTTTTAAAAGATAAGATAAAATTTATATTTTCATTTCATAAGATAGAAATGAATTTGTGTGTATGGAAGTTTTCTTTTGATATCCATTTAATTTATTTGGTATATAACATTTTGTTAGAATGATTGATTAGGATTCCATGTTAATAAAATAAAATTAAAATAATCAATGTATATTTTATTTACGAGATTGTTATATTACTTAATATTTTTTTGGCTGGATTTTTTTTGTTAGATGATTTAAGAATGAAAATTTTATCTAATATGTCAAAACCGCAGTAACTCAAATGGTAAATTCAATTTGCAGAATTTTCGGGTTCGAATCCTGGCTGCGATATATGATTTTTTTTATTAATAATATTTTTCTCCTTTTTTTTTTTTTTTGTGGTTACATTTCCTCCTTTCTTTTACTCACTACGTTTTTGTTAATAAAGTCTAAACAAATTCACATATTTGTGTTGGAAGAATTTCAAATCTATATAGGAAATGTTAAATGAAAAAATATATATCTAATGTGATTTTCATTTTTTAAAAATAAGATAAAATTTATATTTTCATTTCATAAGATAGAAATGAATTTGTGTGTATGGAAGTTTTCTTTTGATATCCATTTAATTTATTCGGTATATAACATTTTGTTAGAATGATTGATTAGGATTCCATGTTAATAAAATAAAATTAAAATAATCAATGTATATTTTATTTACGAGATTGTTATATTACTTAATATTCTTTTGCTGGATTTTTTTTGTTAGATGATTTAAGAATGATAATTTTATCTAATATGTTAAAACCGCAGTAGCTCAAATGGTAAATTCAATTTGCCGAATTTTCGGGTTTGAATCCTGGCTGCGATATATGATTTTTTTTATTAATAATATTTTTCTCATTTCTTTTTTTTTTGTGGTTACATTTCCTCCTTTCTTTTACTCACTACGTTTTTGTTAATAAAGTCTAAACAAATTCACATATTTGTGTTGGAAGAATTTAAAATCTATATAGAAAATGTTAATGAAAAAATATATATCTAATGTGATTTTCATTTTTTAAAAGATAAGATAAAATTTATATTTTCATTTCATAAGATAGAAATGAATTTGTATGTATGGAAGTTTGCTTTTGGTATCCATTTAATTTATTCGTATATAACATTTTGTTAGAATGATTGATTAGGATTCCATGTTAATAAAATAAAATTAAAATAATCAATGTATATTTTATTTACGAGATTGTCATATTTACATAATATTTTTTTTGCTGGATTTTTTTTGGTATATGATTTAAGAATGAATATTATATATAATATATCAAAACCGCAGTAGCACAAATGGTAAATTCAATTTATAGAATTTCCGGGTTCGAATCCTGGCTGTGGTAATTGATTTTTTTTATTAATAATATTTTCTCCTTTTTTTTTGTGGTTACATTTCCTCCTTTCTTTTTCTCACTATGTTTTTGTTAATAAAGTCTAAACAAATTCACATATTTGTGTTGGAAGAATTCAAATCTATATAGGAAATGTTAAATGAAAAAATATATATCTAATGTGATTTTCATTTTTTAAAAGATAAGATAAAATTTATATTTTCATTTCATAAGATAGAAATGAATTTGTGTGTATGGAAGTTTTCTTTTGATATCCATTTAATTTATTCGGTATATAAAATTTTGTTAGAATGATTGATTAGGATTCCATGTTAATGAAATAAAATTAAAATAATCAATGTATATTTTATTTACGAGATTGTTATATTACTTAATATTTTTTTGGTTGGATTTTTTTTTGTTAGATGATTTAAGAATGAAAATTTTATCTAATATGTCAAAACCGCTGTAGCTCAAATGGTAAATTCAATTTGCAGAATTTTCGGGTTCGAATCCTGGTTGCGATATATGATTTTTTTTATTAATAATATTTTTCTCCTTTCTTTTTTTTTTGTGGTTACATTTCCTCCTTTCTTTTACTCACTACGTTTTTGTTAATAAAGTCTAAACAAATTCACATATTTGTGTTGGAAGAATTTCAAATCTATATAGAAAATGTTAAATGAAAAAATATATATCTAATGTGATTTTCATTTTTTAAAAGATAAGATAAAATTTATATTTTCATTTCATAAGATAGAAATGAATTTGTGTGTATGGAAGTTTTCTTTTGATATCCATTTAATTTATTCAGTATATAACATTTTGTTAGAATGATTGATTAGGATTCCATGTAAATAAAATAAAATTAAAATAATCAATGTATATTTTATTTACGAGATTGTTATATTACTTAATATTTTTTTGGCTGGATTTTTTTTGTTAGATGATTTAAGAATGAAAATTTTATCTAATATGTTAAAACCGCAGTAGCTCAAATGGTAAATTCAATTTGCCGAATTTTCGGGTTTGAATCCTGGCTGCGATATATGATTTTTTTTATTAATAATATTTTTCTCATTTCTTTTTTTATTGTGGTTACATTTCCTCCTTTCTTTTACTCACTACGTTTTTGTTAATAAAGTCTAAACAAATTCACATATTTGTGTTGGAAGAATTTAAAATCTATATAGAAAATGTTAATGAAAAAATATATATCTAATGTGATTTTCATTTTTTAAAAGATAAGATAAAATTTGTATTTTCATTTCATAAGATAGAAATGAATTTGTATGTATGGAAGTTTGCTTTTGGTATCCATTTAATTTATTCGTATATAACATTTTGTTAGAATGATTGATTAGGATTCCATGTTAATAAAATAAAATTAAAATAATCAATGTATATTTTATTTACGAGATTGTCATATTTACATAATATTTTTTTTGCTTTATTTTTTTTGGTATATGATTTAAGAATGAATATTATATATAATATATCAAAACCGCAGTAGCACAAATGGTAAATTCAATTTATAGAATTTCCGGGTTCGAATCCTGGCTGTGGTAATTGATTTTTTTTATTAATAATATTTTCTCCTTTTTTTTTTGTGGTTACATTTCCTCCTTTCTTTTTCTCACTATGTTTTTGTTAATAAAGTCTAAACTAATTCACATATTTGTGTTGGAAGAATTTCAAATCTATATAGGAAATGTTAAATGAAAAAATATATATCTAATGTGATTTTCATTTTTTAAAAGATAAGATAAAATTTATATTTTCATTTCATAAGATAGAAATGAATTTGTGTGTATGGAAGTTTTCTTTTGATATCCATTTAATTTATTCGGTATATAACATTTTGTTAGAATGATTGATTAGGATTCCATGTTAATAAAATAAAATTAAAATAATCAATGTATATTTTATTTACGATATTGTTATATTACTTAATATTTTTTTGGCTGGATTTTTTTTTGTTAGATGATTTAAGAATGAAAATTTTATCTAATATGTCAAAACCGCAGTAGCGCAAATCGTAAATTCAATTTGCAGAATTTTCGGGTTCGAATCCTGGCTGCGATATATGATTTTTTTTATTAATAATATTTTTCTCCTTTTTTTTTTGTGGTTACATTTCCTCCTTTCTTTTACTCACTACGTTTTTGTTAATAAAGTCTAAACAAATTCACATATTTGTGTTGGAAGAATTTCAAATCTATATAGGAAATGTTAAATGAAAAAATATATATCTAATGTGATTTTCATTTTTTAAAAGATAAGATAAAATTTATATTTTCATTTCATAAGATAGAAATGAATTTGTATGTATGGAAGTTTGCTTTTGGTATCCATTTAATTTATTCGTATATAACATTTTGTTAGAATGATTGATTAGGATTCCATGTTAATAAAATAAAATTAAAATAATCAATGTATATTTTATTTACGAGATTGTTATATTTACTTAATATTTTTTTGGATGGATTTTTTTGGTATATGATTTAAGAATGAAAATTATATATAATATATTAAAACCGCAGTAGCTCAAATGGTAAATTCAATTTATAGAATTTCTGGGTTCGAATCCTGGCTGTGGTAATTGATTTTTTTTATTAATAATATTTTCTCCTTTTTTTTTGTGGTTACATTTCCTCCTTTCTTTTACTCACTACGTTTTTGTTAATAAAGTCTAAACAAATTCACATATTTGTGTTGGAAGAAGTTAAAATCTATATAGGAAATGTTAATGAAAAGATATATATGTAATGTGATTTTCGTTTTTTAAAAGATAAGATAAAATTTATATTTTCATTTCATAAGATAGAAATGAATTTGTATGTATGGAAGTTTACTTTTTGTATCCATTTAATTTATTCGTATATAACATTTTGTTTGAATGATTGATTAGGATTCCATGTTAATAAAATAAAATTAAAATAATCAATGTATATTTTATTTACGAGATTGTCATATTTACATTATATTTTTTTGGCTGGAATTTTTTTGGTATATGATTTAAGAATGAAAATTATATATAATATATCAAAACCGCAGTACCTCAAATGGTAAATTCAATTTATAGAATTTCCGGGTTCGAATCCTGGCTGTGGTAATTGGTTTTTTTTATTAATAGTATTTTCTCCTTTTTTTTTGTGGTTACATTTCCTCTTTCTTTTACTCACTACGTTTTTGTTAATAAAGTCTAAACAAATTCACATATTTGTGTTGGAAGAATTTCAAATCTATATAGGAAATGTTAAATGAAAAAATATATATCTAATGTGATTTTCATTTTTTAAAAGATAAGATAAAATTTATATTCTCATTTCATAAGATAAAAATGAATTTGTGTGTATGGAAGTTTTCTTTTGATATCCATTTAATTTATTCGGTATATAACATTTTGTTAGAATGATTGATTAGGATTCCATGTTAATAAAATAAAATTAAAATAATCAATGTATATTTTATTTACGAGATTGTTATATTACTTAATATTTTTTTGGCTGGATTTTTTTTTGTTAGATGATTTAAGAATGAAAATTTTATCTAATATGTCAAAACCGCAGTAGCTCAAATGGTAAATTCAATTTGCAGAATTTTCGGGTTCGAATCTTGGCTGCGATATATGATTTTTTTTATTAATAATATTTTTCTCCTTTCTTTTGTTTTGTGGTTACATTTCCTCCTTTCTTTTACTCACTACGTTTTTGTTAATAAAGTCTAAACAAATTCACATATTTGTGTTGGAAGAATTTCAAATCTATATAGGAAATGTTAAATGAAAAAATATATATCTAATGTGATTTTCATTTTTTAAAAGATAAGATAAAATTTATATTTTCATTTCATAAGATAGAAATGAATTTGTGTGTATGGAAGTTTTCTTTTGATATCCATTTAATTTATTCGGTATATAACATTTTGTTAGAATGATTGATTAAGATTCCATATTAATAAAATAAAATTAAAATAATCAATGTATATTTTATTTACGAGATTTTTAGATTACTTAATATTTTTTTGGCTGGATTTTTTTTGTTAGATGATTTAAGAATGAAAATTTTATCTAATATGTTAAAACCGCAGTAGCTCAAATGGTAAATTCAATTTGTCGAATTTTCGGGTTTGAATCCTGGCTGCGATATATGATTTTTTTTATTAATAATATTTTTCTCATTTCTTTTTTTTTGTGGTTACATTTCCTCCTTTCTTTTACTCACTACGTTTTTGTTAATAAAGTCTAAACAAATTCACATATTTGTGTTGGAAGAATTTAAAATCTATATAGAAAATGTTAATGAAAAAATATATATCTAATGTGATTTTCATTTTTTAAAAGATAAGATAAAATTTATATTTTCATTTCATAAGATAGAAATGAATTTGTATGTATGGAAGTTTGCTTTTGGTATCCATTTAATTTATTCGTATATAACATTTTGTTAGAATGATTGATTAGGATTCCATGTTAATAAAATAAAATTAAAATAATCAATGTATATTTTATTTACGAGATTGTCATATTTACATAATATTTTTTTGGCTGGATTTTTTTTGGTATATGATTTAAGAATGAAAATTATATATAATATATCAAAACCGCAGTAGCTCAAATGGTAAATTCAATTTATAGAATTTCCGGGTTCGAATCCTGGCTGTGGTAATTGGTTTTTTTGATTACTAGTATTTTCTCCTTTTTTTTGTGGTTACATTTCCTCTTTCTTTTACTCACTATGTTTTTGTTAATAAAGTCTAAACAAATTCACATATTTGTGTTGGAAGAATTTCAAATCTATATAGGAAATGTTAAATGAAAAAATATATATCTAATGTGATTTTCATTTTTTAAAAGATAAGATAAAATTTATATTCTCATTTCATAAGATAGAAATGAATTTGTGTGTATGGAAGTTTTCTTTTGATATCCATTTAATTTATTCGGTATATAACATTTTGTTAGAATGATTGATTAGGATTCCATGTTAATAAAATAAAATTAAAATAATCAATGTATATTTTATTTACGAGATTGTTATATTACTTAATATTTTTTTGGCTGGATTTTTTGTTAGATGATTTAAGAATGAAAATTTTATCTAATATGTTAAAACCGCAGTAGCTCAAATGGTAAATTCAATTTGCCGAATTTTCGGGTTTGAATCCTGGCTGCGATATATGATTTTTTTTATTAATAATATTTTTCTCATTTCTTTTTTTTTGTGGTTACATTTCCTCCTTTCTTTTACTCAATACGTTTTTGTTAATAAAGTCTAAACAAATTCACATATTTGTGTTGGAAGAATTTAAAATCTATATAGAAAATGTTAATGAAAAAATATATATCTAATGTGATTTTCATTTTTTAAAAGATAAGATAAAATTTATATTCTCATTTCATAAGATAAAAATGAATTTGTGTGTATGGAAGTTTTCTTTTGATATCCATTTAATTTATTCGTATATAACATTTTGTTAGAATGATTGATTAGGATTCCATGTTAATAAAATTAAATTAAAATAATCAATGTATATTTTATTTACGAGATTGTTATATTTACTTAATATTTTTTTGGTATATGATTTAAGAATGAAAATTATATATAATATATCAAAACCACAGTAGCTCAAATGGTAAATTCAATTTGTCGAATTTTCGGGTTTGAATCCTGGCTGCGATATATGATTTTTTTTATTAATAATATTTTTCTCATTTCTTTTTTTTTGTGGTTACATTTCCTCCTTTCTTTTACTCACTACGTTTTTGTTAATAAAGTCTAAACAAATTCACATATTTGTGTTGGAAGAATTTAAAATCTATATAGAAAATGTTAATGAAAAAATATATATCTAATGTGATTTTCATTTTTTAAAAGATAAGATAAAATTTATATTTTCATTTCATAAGATAGAAATGAATTTGTATGTATGGAAGTTTGCTTTTGGTATCCATTTAATTTATTCGTATATAACATTTTGTTAGAATGATTGATTAGGATTCCATGTTAATAAAATAAAATTAAAATAATCAATGTATATTTTATTTACGAGATTGTCATATTTACATAATATTTTTTTGGCTGGATTTTTTTTGGTGTATGATTTAAGAATGAATATTATATATAATATATCAAAACCGCAGTAGCACAAATGGTAAATTCAATTTATAGAATTTCCGGGTTCGAATCCTTGCTGTGGTAATTGATTTTTTTTATTAATAATATTTTCTCCTTTTTTTTGTGGTTACATTTCCTCCTTTCTTTTACTCACTACGTTTTTGTTAATAAAGTCTAAACAAATTCACATATTTGTGTTGGAAGAATTTCAAATCTATATAGGAAATGTTAAATGAAAAAATATATATCTAATGTGATTTTCATTTTTTAAAAGATCAGATAAAATTTATATTTTCATTTCATAAGATAGAAATGAATTTGTGTGTATGGAAGTTTTCTTTTTATATCCATTTAATTTATTCGGTATATAACATTTTGTTAGAATGATTGATTAGGATTCCATGTTAATAAAATAAAATTAAAATAATCAATGTATATTTTATTTACGAGATTGTTATATAACTTAATATTTTTTTGGCTGGATTTTTTTTTTGTTAGATGATTTAAGAATGAAAATTTTATCTAATATGTCAAAACCGCAGTAGCTCAAATGGTAAATTCAATTTGCAGAATTTTCGGGTTCGAATCCTGGCTGCGATATATGATTTTTTTTATTAATAATATTTTTCTCCTTTCTTTTGTTTTGTGGTTACATTTCCTCCTTTCTTTTACTCACTACGTTTTTGTTAATAAAGTCTAAACAAATTCACATATTTGTGTTGGAAGAATTTCAAATCTATATAGGAAATGTTAAATGAAAAAATATATATCTAATGTGATTTTCATTTTTTAAAGGATAAGATAAAATTTATATTTTCATTTCATAAGATAGAAATGAATTTGTGTGTATGGAAGTTTTCTTTTTATATCCATTTAATTTATTCGGTATATAACATTTTGTTAGAATGATTGATTAGGATTCCATGTTAATAAAATAAAATTAAAATAATCAATGTATATTTTATTTACGAGATTGTTATATAACTTAATATTTTTTTGGCTGGATTTTTTTTTGTTAGATGATTTAAGAATGAAAATTTTATCTAATATGTCAAAACCGCAGTAGCTCAAATGGTAAATTCAATTTGCAGAATTTTCGGGTTCGAATCCTGGCTGCGATATATGATTTTTTTTATTAATAATATTTTTCTCCTTTCTTTTGTTTTGTGGTTACATTTCCTCCTTTCTTTTACTCACTACGTTTTTGTTAATAAAGTCTAAACAAATTCACATATTTGTGTTGGAAGAATTTCAAATCTATATAGGAAATGTTAAATGAAAAAATATATATCTAATGTGATTTTCATTTTTTAAAAGATAAGATAAAATTTATATTTTCATTTCATAAGATAGAAATGAATTTGTGTGTATGGAAGTTTTCTTTTGATATCCATTTAATTTATTCGGTATATAACATTTTGTTAGAATGATTGATTAAGATTCCATATTAATAAAATAAAATTAAAATAATCAATTTATATTTTATTTACGAGATTTTTATATTACTTAATATTTTTTTGGCTGGATTTTTTTTGTTAGATGATTTAAGAATGAAAATTTTATCTAATATGTTAAAACCGCAGTAGCTCAAATGGTAAATTCAATTTGCCGAATTTTCGGGTTTGAATCCTGGCTGCGATATATGATTTTTTTTATTAATAATATTTTTCTCATTTCTTTTTTTTTGTGGTTACATTTCCTCCTTTCTTTTACTCACTACGTTTTTGTTAATAAAGTCTAAACAAATTCACATATTTGTGTTGGAAGAATTTAAAATCTATATAGAAAATGTTAATGAAAAAATATATATCTAATGTGATTTTCATTTTTTAAAAGATAAGATAAAATTTATATTTTCATTTCATAAGATAGAAATGAATTTGTATGTATGGAAGTTTGCTTTTGGTATCCATTTAATTTATTCGTATATAACATTTTGTTAGAATGATTGATTAGGATTCCATGTTAATAAAATAAAATTAAAAAAAACAATCTATATTTTATTTACGAGATTGTTATATTTACTTAATATTTTTTTGGATGGATTTTTTTTGGTATATGATTTAAGAATGAAAATTATATATAATATATCAAAACCGCAGTAGCTCAAATGGTAAATTCAACTTATAGAATTTCCGGGTTCGAATCCTGGCTGTGGTAATTGAATTTTTTTATTAATAATATTTTCTCCTTTTTTTTTTGAGGTTACATTTCCTCCTTTCTTTTACTCACTACGTTTTTGTTAATAAAGTCTAAACAAATTCACATATTTGTGTTGGAAGAATTTAAAATCTATATAGGAAATGTTAATGAAAAGATATATATGTAATATGATTTTCGTTTTTTAAAAGATAAGATAAAATTTATATTTTCATTTCATAAGATAGAAATGAATTTGTATGTATGGAAGTTTGCTTTTGGTATCCATTTAATTTATTCGTATATAACATTTTGTTTGAATGATTGATTAGGATTCCATGTTAATAAAATAAAATTAAAATAATCAATGTATATTTTATTTACGAGATTGTCATATTTACATAATATTTTTTTGGCTGGATTTTTTTGGGTATATGATTTAAGAATGAAAATTATATATAATATATCAAAACCGCAGTAGCTCAAATGGTAAATTCAATTTATAGAATTTCCGGGTTCGAATCCTGGCTGTGGTAATTGATTTTTTTTACTAATAGTATTTTCTCCTTTTTTTTGTGGTTACATTTCCTCTTTCTTTTACTCACTACGTTTTTGTTAATAAAGTCTAAACAAATTCACATATTTGTGTTGGAAGAATTTCAAATCTATATAGGAAATGTTAAATGAAAAAATATATATCTAATGTGATTTTCATTTTTTAAAAGATAAGATAAAATTTATATTTTCATTTCATAAGATAGAAATGAATTTGTGTGTATGGAAGTTTTCTTTTGATATCCATTTCATTTATTTGGTATATAACATTTTGTTAGAATGATTGATTAGGATTCCATGTTAATAAAATAAAATTAAAATAATCAATGTATATTTTATTTACGAGATTGTTATATTACTTAATATTTTTTTGGCTGGATTTTTTTTGTTAGATGATTTAAGAATGAAAATTTTATCTAATATGTCAAAACCGCAGTAACTCAAATGGTAAATTCAATTTGCAGAATTTTCGGGTTCGAATCTGGCTGCGATATATGATTTTTTTTATTAATAATATTTTTCTCCTTTTTTTTTTTTTTTGTGGTTACATTTCCTCCTTTCTTTTACTCACTACGTTTTTGTTAATAAAGTCTAAACAAATTCACATATTTGTGTTGGAAGAATTTCAAATCTATATAGGAAATGTTAAATGAAAAAATATATATCTAATGTGATTTTCATTTTTTAAAAATAAGATAAAATTTATATTTTCATTTCATAAGATAGAAATGAATTTGTGTGTATGGAAGTTTTCTTTTGATATCCATTTAATTTATTCGGTATATAACATTTTGTTAGAATGATTGATTAGGATTCCATGTTAATAAAATAAAATTAAAATAATCAATGTATATTTTATTTACGAGATTGTTATATTACTTAATATTCTTTTGCTGGATTTTTTTTGTTAGATGATTTAAGAATGATAATTTTATCTAATATGTTAAAACCGCAGTAGCTCAAATGGTAAATTCAATTTGCCGAATTTTCGGGTTTGAATCCTGGCTGCGATATATGATTTTTTTTATTAATAATATTTTTCTCATTTCTTTTTTTTTTGTGGTTACATTTCCTCCTTTCTTCTACTCACTACGTTTTTGTTAATAAAGTCTAAACAAATTCACATATTTGTGTTGGAAGAATTTAAAATCTATATAGAAAATGTTAATGAAAAAATATATATCTAATGTGATTTTCATTTTTTAAAAGATAAGATAAAATTTATATTTTCATTTCATAAGATAGAAATGAATTTGTATGTATGGAAGTTTGCTTTTGGTATCCATTTAATTTATTCGTATATAACATTTTGTTAGAATGATTGATTAGGATTCCATGTTAATAAAATAAAATTAAAATAATCAATGTATATTTTATTTACGAGATTGTCATATTTACATAATATTTTTTTTGCTGGATTTTTTTTGGTATATGATTTAAGAATGAATATTATATATAATATATCAAAACCGCAGTAGCACAAATGGTAAATTCAATTTATAGAATTTCCGGGTTCGAATCCTGGCTGTGGTAATTGATTTTTTTTATTAATAATATTTTCTCCTTTTTTTTTGTGGTTACATTTCCTCCTTTCTTTTTCTCACTATGTTTTTGTTAATAAAGTCTAAACAAATTCACATATTTGTGTTGGAAGAATTCAAATCTATATAGGAAATGTTAAATGAAAAAATATATATCTAATGTGATTTTCATTTTTTAAAAGATAAGATAAAATTTATATTTTCATTTCATAAGATAGAAATGAATTTGTGTGTATGGAAGTTTTCTTTTGATATCCATTTAATTTATTCGGTATATAAAATTTTGTTAGAATGATTGATTAGGATTCCATGTTAATGAAATAAAATTAAAATAATCAATGTATATTTTATTTACGAGATTGTTATATTACTTAATATTTTTTTGGTTGGATTTTTTTTTGTTAGATGATTTAAGAATGAAAATTTTATCTAATATGTCAAAATCGCTGTAGCTCAAATGGTAAATTCAATTTGCAGAATTTTCGGGTTCGAATCCTGGTTGCGATATATGATTTTTTTTATTAATAATATTTTTCTCCTTTCTTTTTTTTTTGTGGTTACATTTCCTCCTTTCTTTTACTCACTACGTTTTTGTTAATAAAGTCTAAACAAATTCACATATTTGTGTTGGAAGAATTTCAAATCTATATAGGAAATGTTAAATGAAAAAATATATATCTAATGTGATTTTCATTTTTTAAAAGATAAGATAAAATTTATATTTTCATTTCATAAGATAGAAATGAATTTGTGTGTATGGAAGTTTTCTTTTGATATCCATTTAATTTATTCAGTATATAACATTTTGTTAGAATGATTGATTAGGATTCCATGTTAATAAAATAAAATTAAAATAATCAATGTATATTTTATTTACGAGATTTTTATATTACTTAATATTTTTTTGGCTGGATTTTTTTTGTTAGATGATTTAAGAATGAAAATTTTATCTAATATGTTAAAACCGCAGTAGCTCAAATGGTAAATTCAATTTGCCGAATTTTCGGGTTTGAATCCTGGCTGCGATATATGATTTTTTTTATTAATAATATTTTTCTCATTTCTTTTTTTATTGTGGTTACATTTCCTCCTTTCTTTTACTCACTACGTTTTTGTTAATAAAGTCTAAACAAATTCACATATTTGTGTTGGAAGAATTTAAAATCTATATAGAAAATGTTAATGAAAAAATATATATCTAATGTGATTTTCATTTTTTAAAAGATAAGATAAAATTTGTATTTTCATTTCATAAGATAGAAATGAATTTGTATGTATGGAAGTTTGCTTTTGGTATCCATTTAATTTATTCGTATATAACATTTTGTTAGAATGATTGATTAGGATTCCATGTTAATAAAATAAAATTAAAATAATCAATGTATATTTTATTTACGAGATTGTCATATTTACATAATATTTTTTTTGCTTTATTTTTTTTGGTATATGATTTAAGAATGAATATTATATATAATATATCAAAACCGCAGTAGCACAAATGGTAAATTCAATTTATAGAATTTCCGGGTTCGAATCCTGGCTGTGGTAATTGATTTTTTTTATTAATAATATTTTCTCCTTTTTTTTTTGTGGTTACATTTCCTCCTTTCTTTTTCTCACTATGTTTTTGTTAATAAATTCTAAACTAATTCACATATTTGTGTTGGAAGAATTTCAAATCTATATAGGAAATGTTAAATGAAAAAATATATATCTAATGTGATTTTCATTTTTTAAAAGATAAGATAAAATTTATATTTTCATTTCATAAGATAGAAATGAATTTGTGTGTATGGAAGTTTTCTTTTGATATCCATTTAATTTATTCGGTATATAACATTTTGTTAGAATGATTGATTAGGATTCCATGTTAATAAAATAAAATTAAAATAATCAATGTATATTTTATTTACGAGATTGTTATATTACTTAATATTTTTTTGGCTGGATTTTTTTTTGTTAGATGATTTAAGAATGAAAATTTTATCTAATATGTCAAAACCGCAGTAGCGCAAATCGTAAATTCAATTTGCAGAATTTTCGGGTTCGAATCCTGGCTGCGATATATGATTTTTTTTATTAATAATATTTTTCTCCTTTTTTTTTTGTGGTTACATTTCCTCCTTTCTTTTACTCACTACGTTTTTGTTAATAAAGTCTAAACAAATTCACATATTTGTGTTGGAAGAATTTCAAATCTATATAGGAAATGTTAAATGAAAAAATATATATCTAATGTGATTTTCATTTTTTAAAAGATAAGATAAAATTTATATTTTCATTTCATAAGATAGAAATGAATATGTATGTATGGAAGTTTGCTTTTGGTATCCATTTAATTTATTCGTATATAACATTTTGTTAGAATGATTGATTAGGATTCCATGTTAATAAAATAAAATTAAAATAATCAATGTATATTTTATTTACGAGATTGTTATATTTACTTAATATTTTTTTGGATGGATTTTTTTGGTATATGATTTAAGAATGAAAATTATATATAATATATTAAAACCGCAGTAGCTCAAATGGTAAATTCAATTTATAGAATTTCTGGGTTCGAATCCTGGCTGTGGTAATTGATTTTTTTTATTAATAATATTTTCTCCTTTTTTTTTGTGGTTACATTTCCTCCTTTCTTTTACTCACTACGTTTTTGTTAATAAAGTCTAAACAAATTCACATATTTGTGTTGGAAGAAGTTAAAATCTATATAGGAAATGTTAATGAAAAGATATATATGTAATGTGATTTTCGTTTTTTAAAAGATAAGATAAAATTTATATTTTCATTTCATAAGATAGAAATGAATTTGTATGTATGGAAGTTTACTTTTTGTATCCATTTAATTTATTCGTATATAACATTTTGTTTGAATGATTGATTAGGATTCCATGTTAATAAAATAAAATTAAAATAATCAATGTATATTTTATTTACGAGATTGTCATATTTACATAATATTTTTTTGGCTGGATTTTTTTTGGTATATGATTTAAGAATGAAAATTATATATAATATATCAAAACCGCAGTAGCACAAATGGTAAATTCAATTTATAGAATTTCCGGGTTCGAATCCTTGCTGCGATATATGATTTTTTTTATTAATAATATTTTCTCCTTTCTTTTTTTTTGTGGTTACATTTCCTCCTTTCTTTTACTCACTACGTTTTTGTTAATAAAGTCTAAACAAATTCACATATTTGTGTTGGAAGAATTTCAAATCTATATAGGAAATGTTAAATGAAAAAATATATATCTAATGTGATTTTCATTTTTTAAAAGATAAGATAAAATTTATATTTTCATTTCATAAGATAGAAATGAATTTGTGTGTATGGAAGTTTTCTTTTTATATCCATTTAATTTATTCGGTATATAACATTTTGTTAGAATGATTGATTAGGATTCCATGTTAATAAAATAAAATTAAAATAATCAATGTATATTTTATTTACGAGATTGTTATATAACTTAATATTTTTTTGGCTGGATTTATTTTTTGTTAGATGATTTAAGAATGAAAATTTTATGTAATATGTCAAAACCGCAGTAGCTCAAATGGTAAATTCAATTTGCAGAATTTTCGGGTTTGAATCCTGGCTGCGATATATGATTTTTTTTATTAATAATATTTTTCTCATTTCTTTTTTTTTTGTGGTTACATTTCCTCCTTTCTTTTACTCACTACGTTTTTGTTAATAAAGTCTAAACAAATTCACATATTTGTGTTGGAAGAATTTAAAATCTATATAGAAAATGTTAATGAAAAAATATATATCTAATGTGATTTTCATTTTTTAAAAGATAAGATAAAATTTATATTTTCATTTCATAAGATAGAAATGAATTTGTATGTATGGAAGTTTGCTTTTTGTATCCATTTAATTTATTCGTATATAACATTTTGTTAGAATGATTGATTAGGATTCCATGTTTATAAAATAAAATTAAAATAATCAATGTATATTTTATTTACGAGATTGTCATATTTACATAATATTTTTTTGGCTGGATTTTTTTTGGTGTATGATTTAAGAATGAATATTATATATAATATATCAAAACCGCAGTAGCACAAATGGTAAATTCAATTTATAGAATTTCCGGGTTCGAATCCTTGCTGTGGTAATTGATTTTTTTTATTAATAATATTTTCTCCTTTTTTTTTGTGGTTACATTTCCTCCTTTCTTTTACTCACTACGTTTTTGTTAATAAAGTCTAAACAAATTCACATATTTGTGTTGGAAGAATTTCAAATCTATATAGGAAATGTTAAATGAAAAAATATATATCTAATGTGATTTTCATTTTTTAAAAGATAAGATAAAATTTATATTTTCATTTCATAAGATAGAAATGAATTTGTGTGTATGGAAGTTTTCTTTTTATATCCATTTAATTTATTCGGTATATAACATTTTGTTAGAATGATTGATTAGGATTCCATGTTAATAAAATAAAATTAAAATAATCAATGTATATTTTATTTACGAGATTGTTATATAACTTAATATTTTTTTGGCTGGATTTATTTTTTGTTAGATGATTTAAGAATGAAAATTTTATCTAATATGTCAAAACCGCAGTAGCTCAAATGGTAAATTCAATTTTCCGAATTTTCGGGTTTGAATCCTGGCTGCGATATATGATATTTTTTATTAATAATATTTTTCTCATTTCTTTTTTTTTTGTGGTTACATTTCCTCCTTTCTTTTACTCACTACGTTTTTGTTAATAAAGTCTAAACAAATTCACATATTTGTGTTGGAAGAATTTAAAATCTATATAGAAAATGTTAATGAAAAAATATATATCTAATGTGATTTTCATTTTTTAAAAGATAAGATAAAATTTATATTTTCATTTCATAAGATAGAAATGAATTTGTATGTATGGAAGTTTGCTTTTGGTATCCATTTAATTTATTCGTATATAACATTTTGTTAGAATGATTGATTAGGATTCCATGTTTATAAAATAAAATTAAAATAATCAATGTATATTTTATTTACGAGATTGTCATATTTACATAATATTTTTTTGGCTGGATTTTTTTTGGTGTATGATTTAAGAATGAATATTATATATAATATATCAAAACCGCAGTAGCACAAATGGTAAATTCAATTTATAGAATTTCCGGTTTCGAATCCTTGCTGTGGTAATTGATTTTTTTTATTAATAATATTTTCTCCTTTTTTTTTGTGGTTACATTTCCTCCTTTCTTTTACTCACTACGTTTTTGTTAATAAAGTCTAAACAAATTCACATATTTGTGTTGGAAGAATTTCAAATCTATATAGGAAATGTTAAATGAAAAAATATATATCTAATGTGATTTTCATTTTTTTAAAGATAAGATAAAATTTATATTTTCATTTCATAAGATAGAAATGAATTTGTGTGTATGGAAGTTTTCTTTTTTTATCCATTTAATTTATTCGGTATATAACATTTTGTTAGAATGATTGATTAGGATTCCATGTTAATAAAATTAAATTAAAATAATCAATGTATATTTTATTTACGAGATTGTTATATAACTTAATATTTTTTTGGCTGGATTTATTTTTTGTTAGATGATTTAAGAATGAAAATTTTATCTAATATGTCAAAACCGCAGTAGCTCAAATGGTAAATTCAATTTGCCGAATTTTCGGGTTTGAATCCTGGCTGCGATATATGATTTTTTTTATTAATAATATTTTTCTCATTTCTTTTTTTTTTTGTGGTTACATTTCCTCCTTTCTTTTGCTCACTACGTTTTTGTTAATAAAGTCTAAACAAATTCACATATTTGTGTTGGAAGAATTTAAAATCTATATAGAAAATGTTAATGAAAAAATATATATCTAATGTGATTTTCATTTTTTAAAAGATAAGATAAAATTTATATTTTCATTTCATAAGATAAAAATGAATTTGTATGTATGGAAGTTTGCTTTTGGTATCCATTTAATTTATTCGTATATAACATTTTGTTAGAATGATTGATTAGGATTCCATGTTAATAAAATAAAATAAAAATAATCAATGTATATTTTATTTACGAGATTGTCATATTTACATAATATTTTTTTGGCTGGATTTTTTTTGGTGTATGATTTAAGAATGAATATTATATATAATATATCAAAACCGCATTAGCACAAATGGTAAATTCAATTTATAGAATTTCCGGGTTCGAATCCTTGCTGTGGTAATTGATTTTTTTTATTAATAATATTTTCTCCTTTTTTTTTGTGGTTACATTTCCTCCTTTCTTTTACTCACTACGTTTTTGTTAATAAAGTCTAAACAAATTCACATATTTGTGTTGGAAGAATTTCAAATCTATATAGGAAATGTTAAATGAAAAAATATATATCTAATGTGATTTTCATTTTTTAAAAGATAAGATAAAATTTATATTTTCATTTCATAAGATAGAAATGAATTTGTGTGTATGGAAGTTTTCTTTTTATATCCATTTAATTTATTCGGTATATAACATTTTGTTAGAATGATTGATTAGGATTCCATGTTAATAAAATAAAATTAAAATAATCAATGTATATTTTATTTACGAGATTGTTATATAACTTAATATTTTTTTGGTTGGATTTATTTTTTGTTAGATGATTTAAGAATGAAAATTTTATCTAATATGTCAAAACCGCAGTAGCTCAAATGGTAAATTCAATTTGCCGAATTTTCGGGTTTGAATCCTGGCTGCGATATATGATTTTTTTTATTAATAATATTTTTCTCATTTCTTTTTTTTTTTGTGGTTACATTTCCTCCTTTCTTTTACTAACTACGTTTTTGTTAATAAAGTCTAAACAAATTCACATATTTGTGTTGGAAGAATTTAAAATCTATATAGAAAATGTTAATGAAAAAATATATATCTAATGTGATTTTCATTTTTTAAAAGATAAGATAAAATTTATATTTTCATTTCATAAGATAGAAATGAATTTGTATGGATGGAAGTTTGCTTTTGGTATCCATTTAATTTATTCGTATATAACATTTTGTTAGAATGATTGATTAGGATTCCATGTTTATAAAATAAAATTAAAATAATCAATGTATATTTTATTTACGAGATTGTCATATTTACATAATATTTTTTTGGCTGGATTTTTTTTGGTGTGTGATTTAAGAATGAATATTATATATAATATATCAAAACCGCAGTAGCACAAATGGTAAATTCAATTTATAGAATTTCCGGGTTCGAATCCTTGCTGTGGTAATTGATTTTTTTTATTAATAATATTTTCTCCTTTTTTTTTGTGGTTACATTTCCTCCTTTCTTTTACTCACTACGTTTTTGTTAATAAAGTCTAAACAAATTCACATATTTGTGTTGGAAGAATTTCAAATCTATATAGGAAATGTTAAATGAAAAAATATATATCTAATGTGATTTTCATTTTTTAAAAGATAAGATAAAATTTATATTTTCATTTCATAAGATAGAAATGAATTTGTGTGTATGGAAGTTTTCTTTTTATATCCATTTAATTTATTCGGTATATAACATTTTGTTAGAATGATTGATTAGGATTCCATGTTAATAAAATAAAATTAAAATAATCAATGTATATTTTATTTACGAGATTGTTATATAACTTAATATTTTTTTGGCTGGATTTATTTTTTGTTAGATGATTTAAGAATGAAAATTTTATCTAATATGTCAAAACCGCAGTAGCTCAAATGGTAAATTCAATTTGCCGAATTTTCGGGTTTGAATCCTGGCTGCGATATATGATTTTTTTTATTAATAATATTTTTCTCATTTCTTTTTTTTTTTGTGGTTACATTTCCTCCTTTCTTTTACTAACTACGTTTTTGTTAATAAAGTCTAAACAAATTCACATATTTGTGTTGGAAGAATTTAAAATCTATATAGAAAATGTTAATGAAAAAATATATATCTAATGTGATTTTCATTTTTTAAAAGATAAGATAAAATTTATATTTTCATTTCATAAGATAGAAATGAATTTGTATGTATGGAAGTTTGCTTTTGGTATCCATTTAATTTATTCGTATATAACATTTTGTTAGAATGATTGATTAGGATTCCATGTTTATAAAATAAAATTAAAATAATCAATGTATATTTTATTTACGAGATTGTCATATTTACATAATATTTTTTTGGCTGGATTTTTTTTGGTGTGTGATTTAAGAATGAATATTATATATAATATATCAAAACCGCAGTAGCACAAATGGTAAATTCAATTTATAGAATTTCCGGGTTCGAATCCTTGCTGTGGTAATTGATTTTTTTTATTAATAATATTTTCTCCTTTTTTTTGTGGTTACATTTCCTCCTTTCTTTTACTCACTACGTTTTTGTTAATCAAGTCTAAACAAATTCACATATTTGTGTTGGAAGAATTTCAAATCTATATAGGAAATGTTAAATGAAAAAATATATATCTAATGTGATTTTCATTTTTTAAAAGATAAGATAAAATTTATATTTTCATTTCATAAGATAGAAATGAATTTGTGTGTATGGAAGTTTTCTTTTTATATCCATTTAATTTATTCGGTATATAACATTTTGTTAGAATGATTGATTAGGATTCCATGTTAATAAAATAAAATTAAAATAATCAATGTATATTTTATTTACGAGATTGTTATATAACTTAATATTTTTTTGGCTGGATTTATTTTTTGTTAGATGATTTAAGAATGAAAATTTTATGTAATATGTTAAAACCGCAGTAGCTCAAATGGTAAATTCAATTTGCCGAATTTTCGGGTTTGAATCCTGGCTGCGATATATGATTTTTTTTATTAATAATATTTTTCTCATTTCTTTTTTTTTTGTGGTTACATTTCCTCCTTTCTTTTACTCACTACGTTTTTGTTAATAAAGTCTAAACAAATTCACATATTTGTGTTGGAAGAATTTAAAATCTATATAGAAAATGTTAATGAAAAAATATATATCTAATGTGATTTTCATTTTTTAAAAGATAAGATAAAATTTATATTTTCATTTCATAAGATAGAAATGAATTTGTATGTATGGAAGTTTGCTTTTGGTATCCATTTAATTTATTCGTATATAACATTTTGTTAGAATGATTGATTAGGATTCCATGTTTATAAAATAAAATTAAAATAATCAATGTATATTTTATTTACGAGATTGTCATATTTACATAATATTTTTTTGGCTGGATTTTTTTTGGTGTATGATTTAAGAATGAATATTATATATAATATATCAAAACCGCAGTAGCACAAATGGTAAATTCAATTTATAGAATTTCCGGGTTCGAATCCTTGCTGTGGTAATTGATTTTTTTTATTAATAATATTTTCTCCTTTTTTTTTGTGGTTACATTTCCTCCTTTCTTTTACTCACTACGTTTTTGTTAATAAAGTCTAAACAAATTCACATATTTGTGTTGGAAGAATTTCAAATCTATATAGGAAATGTTAAATGAAAAAATATATATCTAAGGTGATTTTCATTTTTTAAAAGATAAGATAAAATTTATATTTTCATTTCATAAGATAGAAATGAATTTGTGTGTATGGAAGTTTTCTTTTTATATCCATTTAATTTATTCGGTATATAACATTTTGTTAGAATGATTGATTAGGATTCCATGTTAATAAAATAAAATTAAAATAATCAATGTATATTTTATTTACGAGATTGTTATATAACTTAATATTTTTTTGGCTGGATTTATTTTTTGTTAGATGATTTAAGAATGAAAATTTTATCTAATATGTCAAAACCGCAGTAGCTCAAATGGTAAATTCAATTTGCAGAATTTTCGGGTTTGAATCCTGGCTGCGATATATGATTTTTTTTATTAATAATATTTTTCTCTTTTTTTTTTTTTTTGTGGTTACATTTCCTCCTTTCTTTTACTAACTACGTTTTTGTTAATAAAGTCTAAACAAATTCACATATTTGTGTTGGAAGAATTTAAAATCTATATAGAAAATGTTAATGAAAAAATATATATCTAATGTGATTTTCATTTTTTAAAAGATAAGATAAAATTTATATTTTCATTTCATAAGATAGAAATGAATTTGTATGTATGGAAGTTTGCTTTTGGTATCCATTTAATTTATTCGTATATAACATTTTGTTAGAATGATTGATTAGGATTCCATGTTTATAAAATAAAATTAAAATAATCAATGTATATTTTATTTACGAGATTGTCATATTTACATAATATTTTTTTGGCTGGATTTTTTTTGGTGTGTGATTTAAGAATGAATATTATATATAATATATCAAAACCGCAGTAGCACAAATGGTAAATTCAATTTATAGAATTTCCGGGTTCGAATCCTTGCTGTGGTAATTGATTTTTTTTATTAATAATATTTTCTCCTTTTTTTTGTGGTTACATTTCCTCCTTTCTTTTACTCACTACGTTTTTGTTAATCAAGTCTAAACAAATTCACATATTTGTGTTGGAAGAATTTCAAATCTATATAGGAAATGTTAAATGAAAAAATATATATCTAATGTGATTTTCATTTTTTAAAAGATAAGATAAAATTTATATTTTCATTTCATAAGATAGAAATGAATTTGTGTGTATGGAAGTTTTCTTTTTATATCCATTTAATTTATTCGGTATATAACATTTTGTTAGAATGATTGATTAGGATTCCATGTTAATAAAATAAAATTAAAATAATCAATGTATATTTTATTTACGAGATTGTTATATAACTTAATATTTTTTTGGCTGGATTTATTTTTTGTTAGATGATTTAAGAATGAAAATTTTATCTAATATGTCAAAACCGCAGTAGCTCAAATGGTAAATTCAATTTGCAGAATTTTCGGGTTTGAATCCTGGCTGCGATATATGATTTTTTTTATTAATAATATTTTTCTCATTTCTTTTTTTTTTGTGGTTACATTTCCTCCTTTCTTTTACTCACTACGTTTTTGTTAATAAAGTCTAAACAAATTCACATATTTGTGTTGGAAGAATTTAAAATCTATATAGAAAATGTTAATGAAAAAATATATATCTAATGTGATTTTCATTTTTTAAAAGATAAGATAAAATTTATATTTTCATTTCATAAGATAGAAATGAATTTGTATGTATGGAAGTTTGCTTTTGGTATCCATTTAATTTATTCGTATATAACATTTTGTTAGAATGATTGATTAGGATTCCATGTTTATAAAATAAAATTAAAATAATCAATGTATATTTTATTTACGAGATTGTCATATTTACATAATATTTTTTTGGCTGGATTTTTTTTGGTGTATGATTTAAGAATGAATATTATATATAATATATCAAAACCGCAGTAGCACAAATGGTAAATTCAATTTATAGAATTTCCGGGTTCGAATCCTTGCTGTGGTAATTGATTTTTTTTATTAATAATATTTTCTCCTTTTTTTTTGTGGTTACATTTCCTCCTTTCTTTTACTCACTACGTTTTTGTTAATAAAGTCTAAACAAATTCACATATTTGTGTTGGAAGAATTTCAAATCTATATAGGAAATGTTAAATGAAAAAATATATATCTAATGTGATTTTCATTTTTTTAAAGATAAGATAAAATTTATATTTTCATTTCATAAGATAGAAATGAATTTGTGTGTATGGAAGTTTTCTTTTTTTATCCATTTAATTTATTCGGTATATAACATTTTGTTAGAATGATTGATTAGGATTCCATGTTAATAAAATAAAATTAAAATAATCAATGTATATTTTATTTACGAGATTGTTATATAACTTAATATTTTTTTGGCTGGATTTATTTTTTGTTAGATGATTTAAGAATGAAAATTTTATCTAATATGTCAAAACCGCAGTAGCTCAAATGGTAAATTCAATTTGCCGAATTTTCGGGTTTGAATCCTGGCTGCGATATATGATTTTTTTTATTAATAATATTTTTCTCATTTCTTTTTTTTTTGTGGTTACATTTCCTCCTTTCTTTTGCTCACTACGTTTTTGTTAATAAAGTCTAAACAAATTCACATATTTGTGTTGGAAGAATTTAAAATCTATATAGAAAATGTTAATGAAAAAATATATATCTAATGTGATTTTCATTTTTTAAAAGATAAGATAAAATTTATATTTTCATTTCATAAGATAGAAATGAATTTGTATGTATGGAAGTTTGCTTTTGGTATCCATTTAATTTATTCGTATATAACATTTTGTTAGAATGATTGATTAGGATTCCATGTTAATAAAATAAAATTAAAATAATCAATGTATATTTTATTTACGAGATTGTCATATTTACATAATATTTTTTTGGCTGGATTTTTTTTGGTGTATGATTTAAGAATGAATATTATATATAATATATCAAAACCGCATTAGCACAAATGGTAAATTCAATTTATAGAATTTCCGGGTTCGAATCCTTGCTGTGGTAATTGATTTTTTTTATTAATAATATTTTCTCCTTTTTTTTTGTGGTTACATTTCCTCCTTTCTTTTACTCACTACGTTTTTGTTAATAAAGTCTAAACAAATTCACATATTTGTGTTGGAAGAATTTCAAATCTATATAGGAAATGTTAAATGAAAAAATATATATCTAATGTGATTTTCATTTTTTAAAAGATAAGATAAAATTTATATTTTCATTTCATAAGATAGAAATGAATTTGTGTGTATGGAAGTTTTCTTTTTATATCCATTTAATTTATTCGGTATATAACATTTTGTTAGAATGATTGATTAGGATTCCATGTTAATAAAATAAAATTAAAATAATCAATGTATATTTTATTTACGAGATTGTTATATAACTTAATATTTTTTTGGCTGGATTTATTTTTTGTTAGATGATTTAAGAATGAAAATTTTATCTAATATGTCAAAACCGCAGTAGCTCAAATGGTAAATTCAATTTGCCGAATTTTCGGGTTTGAATCCTGGCTGCGATATATTATTTTTTTTATTAATAATATTTTTCTCATTTCTTTTTTTTTTGTGGTTACATTTCCTCCTTTCTTTTACTAACTACGTTTTTGTTAATAAAGTCTAAACAAATTCACATATTTGTGTTGGAAGAATTTAAAATCTATATAGAAAATGTTAATGAAAAAATATATATCTAATGTGATTTTCATTTTTTAAAAGATAAGATAAAATTTATATTTTCATTTCATAAGATAGAAATGAATTTGTATGTATGGAAGTTTGCTTTTGGTATCCATTTAATTTATTCGTATATAACATTTTGTTAGAATGATTGATTAGGATTCCATGTTTATAAAATAAAATTAAAATAATCAATGTATATTTTATTTACGAGATTGTCATATTTACATAATATTTTTTGGCTGGATTTTTTTTGGTGTGTGATTTAAGAATGAATATTATATATAATATATCAAAACCGCATTAGCACAAATGGTAAATTCAATTTATAGAATTTCCGGGTTCGAATCCTTGCTGTGGTAATTGATTTTTTTTATTAATAATATTTTCTCCTTTTTTTTTGTGGTTACATTTCCTCCTTTCTTTTACTCACTACGTTTTTGTTAATAAAGTCTAAACAAATTCACATATTTGTGTTGGAAGAATTTCAAATCTATATAGGAAATGTTAAATGAAAAAATATATATCTAATGTGATTTTCATTTTTTAAAAGATAAGATAAAATTTATATTTTCATTTCATAAGATAGAAATGAATTTGTGTGTATGGAAGTTTTCTTTTTATATCCATTTAATTTATTCGGTATATAACATTTTGTTAGAATGATTGATTAGGATTCCATGTTAATAAAATAAAATAAAAATAATCAATGTATATTTTATTTACGAGATTGTTATATAACTTAATATTTTTTTGGCTGGATTTATTTTTTGTTAGATGATTTAAGAATGAAAATTTTATCTAATATGTCAAAACCGCAGTAGCTCAAATGGTAAATTCAATTTGCCGAATTTTCGGGTTTGAATCCTGGCTGCGATATATGATTTTTTTTATTAATAATATTTTTCTCATTTCTTTTTTTTTTGTGGTTACATTTCCTCCTTTCTTTTACTCACTACGTTTTTGTTAATAAAGTCTAAACAAATTCACATATTTGTGTTGGAAGAATTTAAAATCTATATAGAAAATGTTAATGAAAAAATATATATCTAATGTGATTTTCATTTTTTAAAAGATAAGATAAAATTTATATTTTCATTTCATAAGATAGAAATGAATTTGTATGTATGGAAGTTTGCTTTTGGTATCCATTTAATTTATTCGTATATAACATTTTGTTAGAATGATTGATTAGGATTCCATGTTTATAAAATAAAATTAAAATAATCAATGTATATTTTATTTACGAGATTGTCATATTTACATAATATTTTTTGGCTGGATTTTTTTTGGTGTGTGATTTAAGAATGAATATTATATATAATATATCAAAACCGCATTAGCACAAATGGTAAATTCAATTTATAGAATTTCCGGGTTCGAATCCTTGCTGTGGTAATTGATTTTTTTTATTAATAATATTTTCTCCTTTTTTTTTGTGGTTACATTTCCTCCTTTCTTTTACTCACTACGTTTTTGTTAATAAAGTCTAAACAAATTCACATATTTGTGTTGGAAGAATTTCAAATCTATATAGGAAATGTTAAATGAAAAAATATATATCTAATGTGATTTTCATTTTTTAAAAGATAAGATAAAATTTATATTTTCATTTCATAAGATAGAAATGAATTTGTGTGTATGGAAGTTTTCTTTTTATATCCATTTAATTTATTCGGTATATAACATTTTGTTAGAATGATTGATTAGGATTCCATGTTAATAAAATAAAATAAAAATAATCAATGTATATTTTATTTACGAGATTGTTATATAACTTAATATTTTTTTGGCTGGATTTATTTTTTGTTAGATGATTTAAGAATGAAAATTTTATCTAATATGTCAAAACCGCAGTAGCTCAAATGGTAAATTCAATTTGCCGAATTTTCGGGTTTGAATCCTGGCTGCGATATATGATTTTTTTTATTAATAATATTTTTCTCATTTCTTTTTCTTTTGTGGTTACATTTCCTCCTTTCTTTTACTCACTACGTTTTTGTTAATAAAGTCTAAACAAATTCACATATTTGTGTTGGAAGAATTTAAAATCTATATAGAAAATGTTAATGAAAAAATATATATCTAATGTGATTTTCATTTTTTAAAAGATAAGATAAAATTTATATTTTCATTTCATAAGATAGAAATGAATTTGTATGTATGGAAGTTTGTTTTTGGTATCCATTTAATTTATTCGTATATAACATTTTGTTAGAATGATTGATTAGGATTCCATGTTTATAAAATAAAATTAAAATAATCAATGTATATTTTATTTACGAGATTGTCATATTTACATAATATTTTTGTGGCTGGATTTTTTTTGGTGTATGATTTAAGAATGAATATTATATATAATATATCAAAACCGCAGTAGCACAAATGGTAAATTCAATTTATAGAATTTCCGGGTTCGAATCCTTGCTGTGGTAATTGATTTTTTTTATTAATAATATTTTCTCCTTTTTTTTTGTGGTTACATTTCCTCCTTTCTTTTACTCACTACGTTTTTGTTAATAAAGTCTAAACAAATTCACATATTTGTGTTGGAAGAATTTCAAATCTATATAGGAAATGTTAAATGAAAAAATATATATCTAATGTGATTTTCATTTTTTAAAAGATAAGATAAAATTTATATTTTCATTTCATAAGATAGAAATGAATTTGTGTGTATGGAAGTTTTCTTTTTATATCCATTTAATTTATTCGGTATATAACATTTTGTTAGAATGATTGATTAGGATTCCATGTTAATAAAATAAAATTAAAATAATCAATGTATATTTTATTTACGAGATTGTTATATAACTTAATATTTTTTTGGCTGGATTTATTTTTTGTTAGATGATTTAAGAATGAAAATTTTATCTAATATGTCAAAACCGTAGTAGCTCAAATGGTAAATTCAATTTGCCGAATTTTCGGGTTTGAATCCTGGCTGCGATATATGATTTTTTTTATTAATAATATTTTTCTCATTTCTTTTTTTTTTGTGGTTACATTTCCTCCTTTCTTTTACTCACTACGTTTTTGTTAATAAAGTCTAAACAAATTCACATATTTGTGTTGGAAGAATTTAAAATCTATATAGAAAATGTTAATGAAAAAATATATATCTAATGTGATTTTCATTTTTTAAAAGATAAGATAAAATTTATATTTTCATTTCATAAGATAGAAATGAATTTGTATGTATGGAAGTTTGCTTTTGGTATCCATTTAATTTATTCGTATATAACATTTTGTTAGAATGATTGATTAGGATTCCATGTTTATAAAATAAAATTAAAATAATCAATGTATATTTTATTTACGAGATTGTCATATTTACATAATATTTTTTGGCTGGATTTTTTTTGGTGTGTGATTTAAGAATGAATATTATATATAATATATCAAAACCGCATTAGCACAAATGGTAAATTCAATTTATAGAATTTCCGGGTTCGAATCCTTGCTGTGGTAATTGATTTTTTTTATTAATAATATTTTCTCCTTTTTTTTTGTGGTTACATTTCCTCCTTTCTTTTACTCACTACGTTTTTGTTAATAAAGTCTAAACAAATTCACATATTTGTGTTGGAAGAATTTCAAATCTATATAGGAAATGTTAAATGAAAAAATATATATCTAATGTGATTTTCATTTTTTAAAAGATAAGATAAAATTTATATTTTCATTTCATAAGATAGAAATGAATTTGTGTGTATGGAAGTTTTCTTTTTATATCCATTTAATTTATTCGGTATATAACATTTTGTTAGAATGATTGATTAGGATTCCATGTTAATAAAATAAAATAAAAATAATCAATGTATATTTTATTTACGAGATTGTTATATAACTTAATATTTTTTTGGCTGGATTTATTTTTTGTTAGATGATTTAAGAATGAAAATTTTATCTAATATGTCAAAACCGCAGTAGCTCAAATGGTAAATTCAATTTGCCGAATTTTCGGGTTTGAATCCTGGCTGCGATATATGATTTTTTTTATTAATAATATTTTTCTCATTTCTTTTTTTTTTGTGGTTACATTTCCTCCTTTCTTTTACTCACTACGTTTTTGTTAATAAAGTCTAAACAAATTCACATATTTGTGTTGGAAGAATTTAAAATCTATATAGAAAATGTTAATGAAAAAATATATATCTAATGTGATTTTCATTTTTTAAAAGATAAGATAAAATTTATATTTTCATTTCATAAGATAGAAATGAATTTGTATGTATGGAAGTTTGCTTTTGGTATCCATTTAATTTATTCGTATATAACATTTTGTTAGAATGATTGATTAGGATTCCATGTTTATAAAATAAAATTAAAATAATCAATGTATATTTTATTTACGAGATTGTCATATTTACATAATATTTTTTTGGCTGGATTTTTTTTGGTGTATGATTTAAGAATGAATATTATATATAATATATCAAAACCGCAGTAGCACAAATGGTAAATTCAATTTATAGAATTTCCGGGTTCGAATCCTTGCTGTGGTAATTGATTTTTTTTATTAATAATATTTTCTCCTTTTTTTTTGTGGTTACATTTCCTCCTTTCTTTTACTCACTACGTTTTTGTTAATAAAGTCTAAACAAATTCACATATTTGTGTTGGAAGAATTTCAAATCTATATAGGAAATGTTAAATGAAAAAATATATATCTAATGTGATTTTCATTTTTTAAAAGATAAGATAAAATTTATATTTTCATTTCATAAGATAGAAATGAATTTGTGTGTATGGAAGTTTTCTTTTTATATCCATTTAATTTATTCGGTATATAACATTTTGTTAGAATGATTGATTAGGATTCCATGTTAATAAAATAAAATTAAAATAATCAATGTATATTTTATTTACGAGATTGTTATATAACTTAATATTTTTTTGGCTGGATTTATTTTTTGTTAGATGATTTAAGAATGAAAATTTTATCTAATATGTCAAAACCGCAGTAGCTCAAATGGTAAATTCAATTTGCAGAATTTTTGGGTTCGAATCCTGGCTGCGATATATGATTTTTTTTATTAATAATATTTTTCTCCTTTCTTTTGTTTTGTGGTTACATTTCCTCCTTTCTTTTACTCACTACGTTTTTGTTAATAAAGTCTAAACAAATTCACATATTTGTGTTGGAAGAATTTAAAATCTATATAGAAAATATTAATGAAAAAATATATATCTAATGTGATTTTCATTTTTTAAAAGATAAGATAAAATTTATATTTTCATTTCATAAGATAGAAATGAATTTGTATGTATGGAAGTTTGCTTTTTGTATCCATTTAATTTATTCGTATATAACATTTTGTTAGAATGATTGATTAGGATTCCATGTTAATAAAATAAAATTAAAATAATCAATGTATATTTTATTTACGAGATTGTCATATTTACATAATATTTTTTTGGCTGGATTTTTTTTTGGTGTATGATTTAAGAATGAATATTATATATAATATATCAAAACCGCATTAGCACAAATGGTAAATTCAATTTATAGAATTTCCGGGTTCGAATCCTTGCTGTGGTAATTGATTTTTTTTATTAATAATATTTTCTCCTTTTTTTTTGTGGTTACATTTCCTCCTTTCTTTTACTCACTACGTTTTTGTTAATAAAGTCTAAACAAATTCACATATTTGTGTTGGAAGAATTTCAAATCTATATAGGAAATGTTAAATGAAAAAATATATATCTAATGTGATTTTCATTTTTTAAAAGATAAGATAAAATTTATATTTTCATTTCATAAGATAGAAATGAATTTGTGTGTATGGAAGTTTTCTTTTTATATCCATTTAATTTATTCGGTATATAACATTTTGTTAGAATGATTGATTAGGATTCCATGTTAATAAAATAAAATTAAAATAATCAATGTATATTTTATTTACGAGATTGTTATATAACTTAATATTTTTTTGGCTGGATTTATTTTTTGTTAGATGATTTAAGAATGAAAATTTTATCTAATATGTCAAAACCGCAGTAGCTCAAATGGTAAATTCAATTTGCCAAATTTTCGGGTTTGAATCCTGGCTGCGATATATGATTTTTTTTATTAATAATATTTTTCTCATTTCTTTTTTTTTTGTGGTTACATTTCCTCCTTTCTTTTACTCACTACGTTTTTGTTAATAAAGTCTAAACAAATTCACATATTTGTGTTGGAAGAATTTAAAATCTATATAGAAAATGTTAATGAAAAAATATATATCTAATGTGATTTTCATTTTTTAAAAGATAAGATAAGATTTATATTTTCATTTCATAAGATAGAAATGAATTTGTATGTATGGAAGTTTGCTTTTGGTATCCATTTAATTTATTCGTATATAACATTTTGTTAGAATGATTGATTAGGATTCCATGTTTATAAAATAAAATTAAAATAATCAATGTATATTTTATTTACGAGATTGTCATATTTACATAATATTTTTTTGGCTGGATTTTTTTTGGTGTATGATTTAAGAATGAATATTATATATAATATATCAAAACGGCAGTAGCACAAATGGTAAATTCAATTTATAGAATTTCCGGGTTCGAATCCTTGCTGTGGTAATTGATTTTTTTTATTAATAATATTTTCTCCTTTTTTTTTGTGGTTACATTTCCTCCTTTCTTTTACTCACTACGTTTTTGTTAATAAAGTCTAAACAAATTCACATATTTGTGTTGGAAGAATTTCAAATCTATATAGGAAATGTTAAATGAAAAAATATATATCTAATGTGATTTTCATTTTTTAAAAGATAAGATAAAATTTATATTTTCATTTCATAAGATAGAAATGAATTTGTGTGTATGGAAGTTTTCTTTTTATATCCATTTAATTTATTCGGTATATAACATTTTGTTAGAATGATTGATTAGTATTCCATGTTAATAAAATAAAATTAAAATAATCAATGTATATTTTATTTACGAGATTGTTATATAACTTAATATTTTTTTGGCTGGATTTATTTTTTGTTAGATGATTTAAGAATGAAAATTTTATCTAATATGTCAAAACCGCAGTAGCTCAAATGGTAAATTCAATTTGCCGAATTTTCGGGTTTGAATCCTGGCTGCGATATATGATTTTTTTTATTAATAATATTTTTCTCATTTCTTTTTTTTTTGTGGTTACATTTCCTCCTTTCTTTTACTCACTACGTTTTTGTTAATAAAGTCTAAACAAATTCACATATTTGTGTTGGAAGAATTTAAAATCTATATAGAAAATATTAATGAAAAAATATATATCTAATGTGATTTTCATTTTTTAAAAGATAAGATAAAATTTATATTTTCATTTCATAAGATAGAAATGAATTTGTATGTATGGAAGTTTGCTTTTGGTATCCATTTAATTTATTCGTATATAACATTTTGTTAGAATGATTGATTAGGATTCCATGTTTATAAAATAAAATTAAAATAATCAATGTATATTTTATTTACGAGATTGTCATATTTACATAATATTTTTTTGGCTGGATTTTTTTTGGTGTATGATTTAAGAATGAATATTATATATAATATATCAAAACCGCAGTAGCACAAATGGTAAATTCAATTTATAGAATTTCCGGGTTCGAATCCTTGCTGTGGTAATTGATTTTTTTTATTAATAATATTTTCTCCTTTTTTTTTGTGGTTACATTTCCTCCTTTCTTTTACTCACTACGTTTTTGTTAATAAAGTCTAAACAAATTCACATATTTGTGTTGGAAGAATTTCAAATCTATATAGGAAATGTTAAATGAAAAAATATATATCTAATGTGATTTTCATTTTTTAAAAGATAAGATAAAATTTATATTTTCATTTCATAAGATAGAAATGAATTTGTGTGTATGGAAGTTTTCTTTTTATATCCATTTAATTTATTCGGTATATAACATTTTGTTAGAATGATTGATTAGGATTCCATGTTAATAAAATAAAATTAAAATAATCAATGTATATTTTATTTACGAGATTGTTATATAACTTAATATTTTTTTGGCTGGATTTATTTTTTGTTAGATGATTTAAGAATGAAAATTTTATCTAATATGTGAAAACCGCAGTAGCTCAAATGGTAAATTCAATTTGCAGAATTTTTGGGTTCGAATCCTGGCTGCGATATATGATTTTTTTTATTAATAATATTTTTCTCCTTTCTTTTGTTTTGTGGTTACATTTCCTCCTTTCTTTTACTCACTACGTTTTTGTTAATAAAGTCTAAACAAATTCACATATTTGTGTTGGAAGAATTTAAAATCTATATAGAAAATATTAATGAAAAAATATATATCTAATGTGATTTTCATTTTTTAAAAGATAAGATAAAATTTATATTTTCATTTCATAAGATAGAAATGAATTTGTATGTATGGAAGTTTGCTTTTTGTATCCATTTAATTTATTCGTATATAACATTTTGTTAGAATGATTGATTAGGATTCCATGTTAATAAAATAAAATTAAAATAATCAATGTATATTTTATTTACGAGATTGTCATATTTACATAATATTTTTTTGGCTGGATTTTTTTTTGGTGTATGATTTAAGAATGAATATTATATATAATATATCAAAACCGCATTAGCACAAATGGTAAATTCAATTTATAGAATTTCCGGGTTCGAATCCTTGCTGTGGTAATTGATTTTTTTTATTAATAATATTTTCTCCTTTTTTTTTGTGGTTACATTTCCTCCTTTCTTTTACTCACTACGTTTTTGTTAATAAAGTCTAAACAAATTCACATATTTGTGTTGGAAGAATTTCAAATCTATATAGGAAATGTTAAATGAAAAAATATATATCTAATGTGATTTTCATTTTTTAAAAGATAAGATAAAATTTATATTTTCATTTCATAAGATAGAAATGAATTTGTGTGTATGGAAGTTTTCTTTTTATATCCATTTAATTTATTCGGTATATAACATTTTGTTAGAATGATTGATTAGGATTCCATGTTAATAAAATAAAATTAAAATAATCAATGTATATTTTATTTACGAGATTGTTATATAACTTAATATTTTTTTGGCTGGATTTATTTTTTGTTAGATGATTTAAGAATGAAAATTTTATCTAATATGTCAAAACCGCAGTAGCTCAAATGGTAAATTCAATTTGCCGAATTTTCGGGTTTGAATCCTGGCTGCGATATATGATTTTTTTTATTAATAATATTTTTCTCATTTCTTTTTTTTTTGTGGTTACATTTCCTCCTTTCTTTTACTCACTACGTTTTTGTTAATAAAGTCTAAACAAATTCACATATTTGTGTTGGAAGAATTTAAAATCTATATAGAAAATGTTAATGAAAAAATATATATCTAATGTGATTTTCATTTTTTAAAAGATAAGATAAAATTTATATTTTCATTTCATAAGATAGAAATGAATTTGTATGTATGGAAGTTTGCTTTTGGTATCCATTTAATTTATTCGTATATAACATTTTGTTAGAATGATTGATTAGGATTCCATGTTTATAAAATAAAATTAAAATAATCAATGTATATTTTATTTACGAGATTGTCATATTTACATAATATTTTTTTGGCTGGATTTTTTTTGGTGTATGATTTAAGAATGAATATTATATATAATATATCAAAACCGCATTAGCACAAATGGTAAATTCAATTTATAGAATTTCCGGGTTCGAATCCTTGCTGTGGTAATTGATTTTTTTTATTAATAATATTTTCTCCTTTTTTTTTGTGGTTACATTTCCTCCTTTCTTTTACTCACTACGTTTTTGTTAATAAAGTCTAAACAAATTCACATATTTGTGTTGGAAGAATTTCAAATCTATATAGGAAATGTTAAATGAAAAAATATATATCTAATGTGATTTTCATTTTTTAAAAGATAAGATAAAATTTATATTTTCATTTCATAAGATAGAAATGAATTTGTGTGTATGGAAGTTTTCTTTTTATATCCATTTAATTTATTCGGTATATAACATTTTGTTAGAATGATTGATTAGGATTCCATGTTAATAAAATAAAATTAAAATAATCAATGTATATTTTATTTACGAGATTGTTATATAACTTAATATTTTTTTGGCTGGATTTATTTTTTGTTAGATGATTTAAGAATGAAAATTTTATCTAATATGTCAAAACCGCAGTAGCTCAAATGGTAAATTCAATTTGCCGAATTTTCGGGTTTGAATCCTGGCTGCGATATATGATTTTTTTTATTAATAATATTTTTCTCATTTCTTTTTTTTTTGTGGTTACATTTCCTCCTTTCTTTTACTCACTACGTTTTTGTTAATAAAGTCTAAACAAATTCACATATTTGTGTTGGAAGAATTTAAAATCTATATAGAAAATGTTAATGAAAAAATATATATCTAATGTGATTTTCATTTTTTAAAAGATAAGATAAGATTTATATTTTCATTTCATAAGATAGAAATGAATTTGTATGTATGGAAGTTTGCTTTTGGTATCCATTTAATTTATTCGTATATAACATTTTGTTAGAATGATTGATTAGGATTCCATGTTTATAAAATAAAATTAAAATAATCAATGTATATTTTATTTACGAGATTGTCATATTTACATAATATTTTTTTGGCTGGATTTTTTTTGGTGTATGATTTAAGAATGAATATTATATATAATATATCAAAACCGCAGTAGCACAAATGGTAAATTCAATTTATAGAATTTCCGGGTTCGAATCCTTGCTGTGGTAATTGATTTTTTTTATTAATAATATTTTCTCCTTTTTTTTTGTGGTTACATTTCCTCCTTTCTTTTACTCACTACGTTTTTGTTAATAAAGTCTAAACAAATTCACATATTTGTGTTGGAAGAATTTCAAATCTATATAGGAAATGTTAAATGAAAAAATATATATCTAATGTGATTTTCATTTTTTAAAAGATAAGATAAAATTTATATTTTCATTTCATAAGATAGAAATGAATTTGTGTGTATGGAAGTTTTCTTTTTATATCCATTTAATTTATTCGGTATATAACATTTTGTTAGAATGATTGATTAGGATTCCATGTTAATAAAATAAAATTAAAATAATCAATGTATATTTTATTTACGAGATTGTTATATAACTTAATATTTTTTTGGCTGGATTTATTTTTTGTTAGATGATTTAAGAATGAAAATTTTATCTAATATGTCAAAACCGCAGTAGCTCAAATGGTAAATTCAATTTGCCGAATTTTCGGGTTTGAATCCTGGCTGCGATATATGATTTTTTTTATTAATAATATTTTTCTCATTTCTTTTGTTTTGTGGTTACATTTCCTCCTTTCTTTTACTCACTACGTTTTTGTTAATAAAGTCTAAACAAATTCACATATTTGTGTTGGAAGAATTTAAAATCTATATAGAAAATATTAATGAAAAAATATATATCTAATGTGATTTTCATTTTTTAAAAGATAAGATAAAATTTATATTTTCATTTCATAAGATAGAAATGAATTTGTATGTATGGAAGTTTGCTTTTTGTATCCATTTAATTTATTCGTATATAACATTTTGTTAGAATGATTGATTAGGATTCCATGTTAATAAAATAAAATTAAAATAATCAATGTATATTTTATTTACGAGATTGTCATATTTACATAATATTTTTTTGGCTGGATTTTTTTTTGGTGTATGATTTAAGAATGAATATTATATATAATATATCAAAACCGCATTAGCACAAATGGTAAATTCAATTTATAGAATTTCCGGGTTCGAATCCTTGCTGTGGTAATTGATTTTTTTTATTAATAATATTTTCTCCTTTTTTTTTGTGGTTACATTTCCTCCTTTCTTTTACTCACTACGTTTTTGTTAATAAAGTCTAAACAAATTCACATATTTGTGTTGGAAGAATTTCAAATCTATATAGGAAATGTTAAATGAAAAAATATATATCTAATGTGATTTTCATTTTTTAAAAGATAAGATAAAATTTATATTTTCATTTCATAAGATAGAAATGAATTTGTGTGTATGGAAGTTTTCTTTTTATATCCATTTAATTTATTCGGTATATAACATTTTGTTAGAATGATTGATTAGGATTCCATGTTAATAAAATAAAATTAAAATAATCAATGTATATTTTATTTACGAGATTGTTATATAACTTAATATTTTTTTGGCTGGATTTATTTTTGTTAGATGATTTAAGAATGAAAATTTTATCTAATATGTCAAAACCGCAGTAGCTCAAATGGTAAATTCAATTTGCCGAATTTTCAGGTTTGAATCCTGGCTGCGATATATGATTTTTTTTATTAATAATATTTTTCTCATTTCTTTTTTTTTTGTGGTTACATTTCCTCCTTTCTTTTACTCACTACGTTTTTGTTAATAAAGTCTAAACAAATTCACATATTTGTGTTGGAAGAATTTAAAATCTATATAGAAAATGTTAATGAAAAAATATATATCTAATGTGATTTTCATTTTTTAAAAGATAAGATAAGATTTATATTTTCATTTCATAAGATAGAAATGAATTTGTATGTATGGAAGTTTGCTTTTGGTATCCATTTAATTTATTCGTATATAACATTTTGTTAGAATGATTGATTAGGATTCCATGTTTATAAAATAAAATTAAAATAATCAATGTATATTTTATTTACGAGATTGTCATATTTACATAATATTTTTTTGGCTGGATTTTTTTTGGTGTATGATTTAAGAATGAATATTATATATAATATATCAAAACCGCAGTAGCACAAATGGTAAATTCAATTTATAGAATTTCCGGGTTCGAATCCTTGCTGTGGTAATTGATTTTTTTTATTAATAATATTTTCTCCTTTTTTTTTGTGGTTACATTTCCTCCTTTCTTTTACTCACTACGTTTTTGTTAATAAAGTCTAAACAAATTCACATATTTGTGTTGGAAGAATTTCAAATCTATATAGGAAATGTTAAATGAAAAAATATATATCTAATGTGATTTTCATTTTTTAAAAGATAAGATAAAATTTATATTTTCATTTCATAAGATAGAAATGAATTTGTGTGTATGGAAGTTTTCTTTTTATATCCATTTAATTTATTCGGTATATAACATTTTGTTAGAATGATTGATTAGGATTCCATGTTAATAAAATAAAATTAAAATAATCAATGTATATTTTATTTACGAGATTGTTATATAACTTAATATTTTTTTGGCTGGATTTATTTTTTGTTAGATGATTTAAGAATGAAAATTTTATCTAATATGTCAAAACCGCAGTAGCTCAAATGGTAAATTCAATTTGCCGAATTTTCGGGTTTGAATCCTGGCTGCGATATATGATTTTTTTTATTAATAATATTTTTCTCATTTCTTTTTTTTTTGTGGTTACATTTCCTCCTTTCTTTTACTCACTACGTTTTTGTTAATAAAGTCTAAACAAATTCACATATTTGTGTTGGAAGAATTTAAAATCTATATAGAAAATGTTAATGAAAAAATATATATCTAATGTGATTTTCATTTTTTAAAAGATAAGATAAGATTTATATTTTCATTTCATAAGATAGAAATGAATTTGTATGTATGGAAGTTTGCTTTTGGTATCCATTTAATTTATTCGTATATAACATTTTGTTAGAATGATTGATTAGGATTCCATGTTTATAAAATAAAATTAAAATAATCAATGTATATTTTATTTACGAGATTGTCATATTTACATAATATTTTTTTGGCTGGATTTTTTTTGGTGTATGATTTAAGAATGAATATTATATATAATATATCAAAACCGCAGTAGCACAAATGGTAAATTCAATTTATAGAATTTCCGGGTTCGAATCCTTGCTGTGGTAATTGATTTTTTTTATTAATAATATTTTCTCCTTTTTTTTTGTGGTTACATTTCCTCCTTTCTTTTACTCACTACGTTTTTGTTAATAAAGTCTAAACAAATTCACATATTTGTGTTGGAAGAATTTCAAATCTATATAGGAAATGTTAAATGAAAAAATATATATCTAATGTGATTTTCATTTTTTAAAAGATAAGATAAAATTTATATTTTCATTTCATAAGATAGAAATGAATTTGTGTGTATGGAAGTTTTCTTTTTATATCCATTTAATTTATTCGGTATATAACATTTTGTTAGAATGATTGATTAGGATTCCATGTTAATAAAATAAAATTAAAATAATCAATGTATATTTTATTTACGAGATTGTTATATAACTTAATATTTTTTTGGCTGGATTTATTTTTGTTAGATGATTTAAGAATGAAAATTTTATCTAATATGTCAAAACCGCAGTAGCTCAAATGGTAAATTCAATTTGCCGAATTTTCGGGTTTGAATCCTGGCTGCGATATATGATTTTTTTTATTAATAATATTTTTCTCATTTCTTTTTTTTTTGTGGTTACATTTCCTCCTTTCTTTTACTCACTACGTTTTTGTTAATAAAGTCTAAACAAATTCACATATTTGTGTTGGAAGAATTTAAAATCTATATAGAAAATGTTAATGAAAAAATATATATCTAATGTGATTTTCATTTTTTAAAAGATAAGATAAAATTTATATTTTCATTTCATAAGATAGAAATGAATTTGTATGTATGGAAGTTTGCTTTTGGTATCCATTTAATTTATTCGTATATAACATTTTGTTAGAATGATTGATTAGGATTCCATGTTTATAAAATAAAATTAAAATAATCAATGTATATTTTATTTACGAGATTGTCATATTTACATAATATTTTTTTGGCTGGATTTTTTTTGGTGTATGATTTAAGAATGAATATTATATATAATATATCAAAACCGCAGTAGCACAAATGGTAAATTCAATTTATAGAATTTCCGGGTTCGAATCCTTGCTGTGGTAATTGATTTTTTTTATTAATAATATTTTCTCCTTTTTTTTTGTGGTTACATTTCCTCCTTTCTTTTACTCACTACGTTTTTGTTAATAAAGTCTAAACAAATTCACATATTTGTGTTGGAAGAATTTCAAATCTATATAGGAAATGTTAAATGAAAAAATATATATCTAATGTGATTTTCATTTTTTAAAAGATAAGATAAAATTTATATTTTCATTTCATAAGATAGAAATGAATTTGTGTGTATGGAAGTTTTCTTTTTATATCCATTTAATTTATTCGGTATATAACATTTTGTTAGAATGATTGATTAGGATTCCATGTTAATAAAATAAAATTAAAATAATCAATGTATATTTTATTTACGAGATTGTTATATAACTTAATATTTTTTTGGCTGGATTTATTTTTGTTAGATGATTTAAGAATGAAAATTTTATCTAATATGTCAAAACCGCAGTAGCTCAAATGGTAAATTCAATTTGCCGAATTTTCGGGTTTGAATCTTGGCTGCGATATATGATTTTTTTTATTAATAATATTTTTCTCATTTCTTTTTTTTTTGTGGTTACATTTCCTCCTTTCTTTTACTCACTACGTTTTTGTTAATAAAGTCTAAACAAATTCACATATTTGTGTTGGAAGAATTTAAAATCTATATAGAAAATGTTAATGAAAAAATATATATCTAATGTGATTTTCATTTTTTAAAAGATAAGATAAAATTTATATTTTCATTTCATAAGATAGAAATGAATTTGTATGTATGGAAGTTTGCTTTTGGTATCCATTTAATTTATTCGTATATAACATTTTGTTAGAATGATTGATTAGGATTCCATGTTTATAAAATAAAATTAAAATAATCAATGTATATTTTATTTACGAGATTGTCATATTTACATAATATTTTTTTGGCTGGATTTTTTTTGGTGTATGATTTAAGAATGAATATTATATATAATATATCAAAACCGCAGTAGCACAAATGGTAAATTCAATTTATAGAATTTCCGGGTTCGAATCCTTGCTGTGGTAATTGATTTTTTTTATTAATAATATTTTCTCCTTTTTTTTTGTGGTTACATTTCCTCCTTTCTTTTACTCACTACGTTTTTGTTAATAAAGTCTAAACAAATTCACATATTTGTGTTGGAAGAATTTCAAATCTATATAGGAAATGTTAAATGAAAAAATATATATCTAATGTGATTTTCATTTTTTAAAAGATAAGATAAAATTTATATTTTCATTTCATAAGATAGAAATGAATTTGTGTGTATGGAAGTTTTCTTTTTATATCCATTTAATTTATTCGGTATATAACATTTTGTTAGAATGATTGATTAGGATTCCATGTTAATAAAATAAAATTAAAATAATCAATGTATATTTTATTTACGAGATTGTTATATAACTTAATATTTTTTTGGCTGGATTTATTTTTTTTTAGATGATTTAAGAATGGAAATTTTATCTAATATGTCAAAACCGCAGTAGCTCAAATGGTAAATTCAATTTGCCGAATTTTCGGGTTTGAATCCTGGCTGCGATATATGATTTTTTTTATTAATAATATTTTTCTCATTTCTTTTTTTTTTGTGGTTACATTTCCTCCTTTCTTTTACTCACTACGTTTTTGTTAATAAAGTCTAAACAAATTCACATATTTGTGTTGGAAGAATTTAAAATCTATATAGAAAATGTTAATGAAAAAATATATATCTAATGTGATTTTCATTTTTTAAAAGATAAGATAAAATTTATATTTTCATTTCATAAGATAGAAATGAATTTGTATGTATGGAAGTTTGCTTTTGGTATCCATTTAATTTATTCGTATATAACATTTTGTTAGAATGATTGATTAGGATTCCATGTTTATAAAATAAAATTAAAATAATCAATGTATATTTTATTTACGAGATTGTCATATTTACATAATATTTTTTTGGCTGGATTTTTTTTGGTGTATGATTTAAGAATGAATATTATATATAATATATCAAAACCGCAGTAGCACAAATGGTAAATTCAATTTATAGAATTTCCGGGTTCGAATCCTTGCTGTGGTAATTGATTTTTTTTATTAATAATATTTTCTCCTTTTTTTTTGTGGTTACATTTCCTCCTTTCTTTTACTCACTACGTTTTTGTTAATAAAGTCTAAACAAATTCACATATTTGTGTTGGAAGAATTTCAAATCTATATAGGAAATGTTAAATGAAAAAATATATATCTAATGTGATTTTCATTTTTTAAAAGATAAGATAAAATTTATATTTTCATTTCATAAGATAGAAATGAATTTGTGTGTATGGAAGTTTTCTTTTTATATCCATTTAATTTATTCGGTATATAACATTTTGTTAGAATGATTGATTAGGATTCCATGTTAATAAAATAAAATTAAAATAATCAATGTATATTTTATTTACGAGATTGTTATATAACTTAATATTTTTTTGGCTGGATTTATTTTTTTTTAGATGATTTAAGAATGGAAATTTTATCTAATATGTCAAAACCGCAGTAGCTCAAATGGTAAATTCAATTTGCCGAATTTTCGGGTTTGAATCCTGGCTGCGATATATGATTTTTTTTATTAATAATATTTTTCTCATTTCTTTTTTTTTTGTGGTTACATTTCCTCCTTTCTTTTACTCACTACGTTTTTGTTAATAAAGTCTAAACAAATTCACATATTTGTGTTGGAAGAATTTAAAATCTATATAGAAAATGTTAATGAAAAAATATATATCTAATGTGATTTTCATTTTTTAAAAGATAAGATAAAATTTATATTTTCATTTCATAAGATAGAAATGAATTTGTATGTATGGAAGTTTGCTTTTGGTATCCATTTAATTTATTCGTATATAACATTTTGTTAGAATGATTGATTAGGATTCCATGTTTATAAAATAAAATTAAAATAATCAATGTATATTTTATTTACGAGATTGTCATATTTACATAATATTTTTTTGGCTGGATTTTTTTTGGTGTATGATTTAAGAATGAATATTATATATAATATATCAAAACCGCAGTAGCACAAATGGTAAATTCAATTTATAGAATTTCCGGGTTCGAATCCTTGCTGTGGTAATTGATTTTTTTTATTAATAATATTTTCTCCTTTTTTTTTGTGGTTACATTTCCTCCTTTCTTTTACTCACTACGTTTTTGTTAATAAAGTCTAAACAAATTCACATATTTGTGTTGGAAGAATTTCAAATCTATATAGGAAATGTTAAATGAAAAAATATATATCTAATGTGATTTTCATTTTTTAAAAGATAAGATAAAATTTATATTTTCATTTCATAAGATAGAAATGAATTTGTGTGTATGGAAGTTTTCTTTTTATATCCATTTAATTTATTCGGTATATAACATTTTGTTAGAATGATTGATTAGGATTCCATGTTAATAAAATAAAATTAAAATAATCAATGTATATCTTATTTACGAGATTGTTATATAACTTAATATTTTTTTGGCTGGATTTATTTTTTGTTAGATGATTTAAGAATGAAAATTTTATCTAATATGTCAAAACCGCAGTAGCTCAAATGGTAAATTCAATTTGCCGAATTTTCGGGTTTGAATCCTGGTTGCGATATATGATTTTTTTTATTAATAATATTTTTCTCATTTCTTTTTTTTTTGTGGTTACATTTCCTCCTTTCTTTTACTCACTACGTTTTTGTTAATAAAGTCTAAACAAATTCACATATTTGTGTTGGAAGAATTTAAAATCTATATAGAAAATGTTAATGAAAAAATATATATCTAATGTGATTTTCATTTTTTAAAAGATAAGATAAGATTTATATTTTCATTTCATAAGATAGAAATGAATTTGTATGTATGGAAGTTTGCTTTTGGTATCCATTTAATTTATTCGTATATAACATTTTGTTAGAATGATTGATTAGGATTCCATGTTTATAAAATAAAATTAAAATAATCAATGTATATTTTATTTACGAGATTGTCATATTTACATAATATTTTTTTGGCTGGATTTTTTTTGGTGTATGATTTAAGAATGAATATTATATATAATATATCAAAACCGCAGTAGCACAAATGGTAAATTCAATTTACAGAATTTCCGGGTTCGAATCCTTGCTGTGGTAATTGATTTTTTTTATTAATAATATTTTCTCCTTTTTTTTTGTGGTTACATTTCCTCCTTTCTTTTACTCACTACGTTTTTGTTAATAAAGTCTAAACAAATTCACATATTTGTGTTGGAAGAATTTCAAATCTATATAGGAAATGTTAAATGAAAAAATATATATCTAATGTGATTTTCATTTTTTAAAAGATAAGATAAAATTTATATTTTCATTTCATAAGATAGAAATGAATTTGTGTGTATGGAAGTTTTCTTTTTATATCCATTTAATTTATTCGGTATATAACATTTTGTTAGAATGATTGATTAGGATTCCATGTTAATAAAATAAAATTAAAATAATCAATGTATATTTTATTTACGAGATTGTTATATAACTTAATATTTTTTTGGCTGGATTTATTTTTGTTAGATGATTTAAGAATGAAAATTTTATCTAATATGTCAAAACCGCAGTAGCTCAAATGGTAAATTCAATTTGCCGAATTTTCGGGTTTGAATCCTGGCTGCGATATATGATTTTTTTTATTAATAATATTTTTCTCATTTCTTTTTTTTTTGTGGTTACATTTCCTCCTTTCTTTTACTCACTACGTTTTTGTTAATAAAGTCTAAACAAATTCACATATTTGTGTTGGAAGAATTTAAAATCTATATAGAAAATGTTAATGAAAAAATATATATCTAATGTGATTTTCATTTTTTAAAAGATAAGATAAAATTTATATTTTCATTTCATAAGATAGAAATGAATTTGTATGTATGGAAGTTTGCTTTTGGTATCCATTTAATTTATTCGTATATAACATTTTGTTAGAATGATTGATTAGGATTCCATGTTTATAAAATAAAATTAAAATAATCAATGTATATTTTATTTACGAGATTGTCATATTTACATAATATTTTTTTGGCTGGATTTTTTTTGGTGTATGATTTAAGAATGAATATTATATATAATATATCAAAACCGCAGTAGCACAAATGGTAAATTCAATTTATAGAATTTCCGGGTTCGAATCCTTGCTGTGGTAATTGATTTTTTTTATTAATAATATTTTCTCCTTTTTTTTTGTGGTTACATTTCCTCCTTTCTTTTACTCACTACGTTTTTGTTAATAAAGTCTAAACAAATTCACATATTTGTGTTGGAAGAATTTCAAATCTATATAGGAAATGTTAAATGAAAAAATATATATCTAATGTGATTTTCATTTTTTAAAAGATAAGATAAAATTTATATTTTCATTTCATAAGATAGAAATGAATTTGTGTGTATGGAAGTTTTCTTTTTATATCCATTTAATTTATTCGGTATATAACATTTTGTTAGAATGATTGATTAGGATTCCATGTTAATAAAATAAAATTAAAATAATCAATGTATATTTTATTTACGAGATTGTTATATAACTTAATATTTTTTTGGCTGGATTTATTTTTGTTAGATGATTTAAGAATGAAAATTTTATCTAATATGTCAAAACCGCAGTAGCTCAAATGGTAAATTCAATTTGCCGAATTTTCGGGTTTGAATCCTGGCTGCGATATATGATTTTTTTTATTAATAATATTTTTCTCATTTCTTTTTTTTTTGTGGTTACATTTCCTCCTTTCTTTTACTCACTACGTTTTTGTTAATAAAGTCTAAACAAATTCACATATTTGTGTTGGAAGAATTTAAAATCTATATAGAAAATGTTAATGAAAAAATATATATCTAATGTGATTTTCATTTTTTAAAAGATAAGATAAGATTTATATTTTCATTTCATAAGATAGAAATGAATTTGTATGTATGGAAGTTTGCTTTTGGTATCCATTTAATTTATTCGTATATAACATTTTGTTAGAATGATTGATTAGGATTCCATGTTTATAAAATAAAATTAAAATAATCAATGTATATTTTATTTACGAGATTGTCATATTTACATAATATTTTTTTGGCTGGATTTTTTTTGGTGTATGATTTAAGAATGAATATTATATATAATATATCAAAACCGCAGTAGCACAAATGGTAAATTCAATTTATAGAATTTCCGGGTTCGAATCCTTGCTGTGGTAATTGATTTTTTTTATTAATAATATTTTCTCCTTTTTTTTTGTGGTTACATTTCCTCCTTTCTTTTACTCACTACGTTTTTGTTAATAAAGTCTAAACAAATTCACATATTTGTGTTGGAAGAATTTCAAATCTATATAGGAAATGTTAAATGAAAAAATATATATCTAATGTGATTTTCATTTTTTAAAAGATAAGATAAAATTTATATTTTCATTTCATAAGATAGAAATGAATTTGTGTGTATGGAAGTTTTCTTTTTATATCCATTTAATTTATTCGGTATATAACATTTTGTTAGAATGATTGATTAGGATTCCATGTTAATAAAATAAAATTAAAATAATCAATGTATATTTTATTTACGAGATTGTTATATAACTTAATATTTTTTTGGCTGGATTTATTTTTTTTTAGATGATTTAAGAATGGAAATTTTATCTAATATGTCAAAACCGCAGTAGCTCAAATGGTAAATTCAATTTGCCGAATTTTCGGGTTTGAATCCTGGCTGCGATATATGATTTTTTTTATTAATAATATTTTTCTCATTTCTTTTTTTTTTGTGGTTACATTTCCTCCTTTCTTTTACTCACTACGTTTTTGTTAATAAAGTCTAAACAAATTCACATATTTGTGTTGGAAGAATTTAAAATCTATATAGAAAATGTTAATGAAAAAATATATATCTAATGTGATTTTCATTTTTTAAAAGATAAGATAAAATTTATATTTTCATTTCATAAGATAGAAATGAATTTGTATGTATGGAAGTTTGCTTTTGGTATCCATTTAATTTATTCGTATATAACATTTTGTTAGAATGATTGATTAGGATTCCATGTTTATAAAATAAAATTAAAATAATCAATGTATATTTTATTTACGAGATTGTCATATTTACATAATATTTTTTTGGCTGGATTTTTTTTGGTGTATGATTTAAGAATGAATATTATATATAATATATCAAAACCGCAGTAGCACAAATGGTAAATTCAATTTATAGAATTTCCGGGTTCGAATCCTTGCTGTGGTAATTGATTTTTTTTATTAATAATATTTTCTCCTTTTTTTTTGTGGTTACATTTCCTCCTTTCTTTTACTCACTACGTTTTTGTTAATAAAGTCTAAACAAATTCACATATTTGTGTTGGAAGAATTTCAAATCTATATAGGAAATGTTAAATGAAAAAATATATATCTAATGTGATTTTCATTTTTTAAAAGATAAGATAAAATTTATATTTTCATTTCATAAGATAGAAATGAATTTGTGTGTATGGAAGTTTTCTTTTTATATCCATTTAATTTATTCAGTATATAACATTTTGTTAGAATGATTGATTAGGATTCCATGTTAATAAAATAAAATTAAAATAATCAATGTATATTTTATTTACGAGATTGTTATATAACTTAATATTTTTTTGGCTGGATTTATTTTTTTTTAGATGATTTAAGAATGAAAATTTTATCTAATATGTCAAAACCGCAGTAGCTCAAATGGTAAATTCAATTTGCCGAATTTTCGGGTTTGAATCCTGGCTGCGATATATGATTTTTTTTATTAATAATATTTTTCTCATTTCTTTTTTTTTTGTGGTTACATTTCCTCCTTTCTTTTACTCACTACGTTTTTGTTAATAAAGTCTAAACAAATTCACATATTTGTGTTGGAAGAATTTAAAATCTATATAGAAAATGTTAATGAAAAAATATATATCTAATGTGATTTTCATTTTTTAAAAGATAAGATAAAATTTATATTTTCATTTCATAAGATAGAAATGAATTTGTATGTATGGAAGTTTGCTTTTGGTATCCATTTAATTTATTCGTATATAACATTTTGTTAGAATGATTGATTAGGATTCCATGTTTATAAAATAAAATTAAAATAATCAATGTATATTTTATTTACGAGATTGTCATATTTACATAATATTTTTTTGGCTGGATTTGTTTTGGTGTATGATTTAAGAATGAATATTATATATAATATATCAAAACCGCAGTAGCACAAATGGTAAATTCAATTTATAGAATTTCCGGGTTCGAATCCTTGCTGTGGTAATTGATTTTTTTTATTAATAATATTTTCTCCTTTTTTTTTGTGGTTACATTTCCTCCTTTCTTTTACTCACTACGTTTTTGTTAATAAAGTCTAAACAAATTCACATATTTGTGTTGGAAGAATTTCAAATCTATATAGGAAATGTTAAATGAAAAAATATATATCTAATGTGATTTTCATTTTTTAAAAGATAAGATAAAATTTATATTTTCATTTCATAAGATAGAAATGAATTTGTGTGTATGGAAGTTTTCTTTTTATATCCATTTAATTTATTCGGTATATAACATTTTGTTAGAATGATTGATTAGGATTCCATGTTAATAAAATAAAATTAAAATAATCAATGTATATTTTATTTACGAGATTGTTATATAACTTAATATTTTTTTGGCTGGATTTATTTTTTGTTAGATGATTTAAGAATGAAAATTTTATCTAATATGTCAAAACCGCAGTAGCTCAAATGGTAAATTCAATTTGCCGAATTTTCGGGTTTGAATCTTGGCTGCGATATATGATTTTTTTTATTAATAATATTTTTCTCATTTCTTTTTTTTTTGTGGTTACATTTCCTCCTTTCTTTTACTCACTACGTTTTTGTTTATAAAGTCTAAACAAATTCACATATTTGTGTTGGAAGAATTTAAAATCTATATAGAAAATGTTAATGAAAAAATATATATCTAATGTGATTTTCATTTTTTAAAAGATAAGATAAAATTTATATTTTCATTTCATAAGATAGAAATGAATTTGTATGTATGGAAGTTTGCTTTTGGTATCCATTTAATTTATTCGTATATAACATTTTGTTAGAATGATTGATTAGGATTCCATGTTTATAAAATAAAATTAAAATAATCAATGTATATTTTATTTACGAGATTGTCATATTTACATAATATTTTTTTGGCTGGATTTTTTTTGGTGTATGATTTAAGAATGAATATTATATATAATATATCAAAACCGCAGTAGCACAAATGGTAAATTCAATTTATAGAATTTCCGGGTTCGAATCCTTGCTGTGGTAATTGATTTTTTTTATTAATAATATTTTCTCCTTTTTTTTTGTGGTTACATTTCCTCCTTTCTTTTACTCACTACGTTTTTGTTAATAAAGTCTAAACAAATTCACATATTTGTGTTGGAAGAATTTCAAATCTATATAGGAAATGTTAAATGAAAAAATATATATCTAATGTGATTTTCATTTTTTAAAAGATAAGATAAAATTTATATTTTCATTTCATAAGATAGAAATGAATTTGTGTGTATGGAAGTTTTCTTTTTATATCCATTTAATTTATTCAGTATATAACATTTTGTTAGAATGATTGATTAGGATTCCATGTTAATAAAATAAAATTAAAATAATCAATGTATATTTTATTTACGAGATTGTTATATAACTTAATATTTTTTTGGCTGGATTTATTTTTTTTTAGATGATTTAAGAATGAAAATTTTATCTAATATGTCAAAACCGCAGTAGCTCAAATGGTAAATTCAATTTGCCGAATTTTCGGGTTTGAATCCTGGCTGCGATATATGATTTTTTTTATTAATAATATTTTTCTCATTTCTTTTTTTTTTGTGGTTACATTTCCTCCTTTCTTTTACTCACTACGTTTTTGTTAATAAAGTCTAAACAAATTCACATATTTGTGTTGGAAGAATTTAAAATCTATATAGAAAATGTTAATGAAAAAATATATATCTAATGTGATTTTCATTTTTTAAAAGATAAGATAAAATTTATATTTTCATTTCATAAGATAGAAATGAATTTGTATGTATGGAAGTTTGCTTTTGGTATCCATTTAATTTATTCGTATATAACATTTTGTTAGAATGATTGATTAGGATTCCATGTTTATAAAATAAAATTAAAATAATCAATGTATATTTTATTTACGAGATTGTCATATTTACATAATATTTTTTTGGCTGGATTTTTTTTGGTGTATGATTTAAGAATGAATATTATATATAATATATCAAAACCGCAGTAGCACAAATGGTAAATTCAATTTATAGAATTTCCGGGTTCGAATCCTTGCTGTGGTAATTGATTTTTTTTATTAATAATATTTTCTCCTTTTTTTTTGTGGTTACATTTCCTCCTTTCTTTTACTCACTACGTTTTTGTTAATAAAGTCTAAACAAATTCACATATTTGTGTTGGAAGAATTTCAAATCTATATAGGAAATGTTAAATGAAAAAATATATATCTAATGTGATTTTCATTTTTTAAAAGATAAGATAAAATTTATATTTTCATTTCATAAGATAGAAATGAATTTGTGTGTATGGAAGTTTTCTTTTTATATCCATTTAATTTATTCGGTATATAACATTTTGTTAGAATGATTGATTAGGATTCCATGTTAATAAAATAAAATTAAAATAATCAATGTATATTTTATTTACGAGATTGTTATATAACTTAATATTTTTTTGGCTGGATTTATTTTTTGTTAGATGATTTAAGAATGAAAATTTTATCTAATATGTCAAAACCGCAGTAGCTCAAATGGTAAATTCAATTTGCAGAATTTTCGGGTTCGAATCCTGGCTGCGATATATGATTTTTTTTATTAATAATATTTTTCTCCTTTCTTTTGTTTTGTGGTTACATTTCCTCCTTTCTTTTACTCACTACGTTTTTGTTAATAAAGTCTAAACAAATTCACATATTTGTGTTGGAAGAATTTCAAATCTATATAGGAAATGTTAAATGAAAAAATATATATCTAATGTGATTTTCATTTTTTAAAAGATAAGATAAAATTTATATTATCATTTCATAAGATAGAAATGAATTTGTGTGTATGGAAGTTTTCTTTTGATATCCATTTAATTTATTCGGTATATAACATTTTGTTAGAATGATTGATTAAGATTCCATATTAATAAAATAAAATTAAAATATTCAATGTATATTTTATTTACGAGATTGTTATATTACTTAATATTTTTTTGGTTGGATTTTTTTTGTTAGATGATTTAAGAATGAAAATTTTATCTAATATGTTAAAACCGCAGTAGCTCAAATGGTAAATTCAATTTGCCGAATTTTCGGGGTTGAATCCTGGCTGCGATATATGATTTTTTTTATTAATAATATTTTTCTCATTTCTTTTTTTTTGTGGTTACATTTCCTCCTTTCTTTTACTCACTACGTTTTTGTTAATAAAGTCTAAACAAATTCACATATTTGTGTTGGAAGAATTTAAAATCTATATAGAAAATGTTAATGAAAAAATATATATCTAATGTGATTTTCATTTTTTAAAAGATAAGATAAAATTTATATTTTCATTTCATAAGATAGAAATGAATTTGTATGTATGGAAGTTTGCTTTTGGTATCCATTTAATTTATTCGTATATAACATTTTGTTAGAATGATTGATTAGGATTCCATGTTAATAAAATAAAATTAAAATAATCAATGTATATTTTATTTACGAGATTTTTATATTACTTAATATTTTTTTGGCTGGATTTTTTTTGTTAGATGATTTAAGAATGAAAATTTTATCTAATATGTTAAAACCGCAGTAGCTCAAATGGTAAATTCAATTTGCCGAATTTTTGGGTTTGAATCCTGGCTGCGATATATGATTTTTTTTATTAATAATATTTTTCTCATTTCTTTTTTTTTGTGGTTACATTTCCTCCTTTCTTTTACTCACTACGTTTTTGTTAATAAAGTCTAAACAAATTCACATATTTGTGTTGGAAGAATTTAAAATCTATATAGAAAATGTTAATGAAAAAATATATATCTAATGTGATTTTCATTTTTTAAAAGATAAGATAAAATTTATATTTTCATTTCATAAGATAGAAATGAATTTGTATGTATGAAAGTTTGCTTTTGGTATCCATTTAATTTATTCATATATAACATTTTGTTAGAATGATTGATTAGGATTCCATTTTAATAAAATAAAATTAAAATAATCAATGTATATTTTATTTACGAGATTGTCATATTTACATAATATTTTTTTGGCTGGATTTTTTTTGGTATATGATTTAAGAATGAAAATTATATATAATATATCAAAACCGCAGTAGCACAAATGGTAAATTCAATTTATAGAATTTCCGGGTTCGAATCCTTGCTGTGGTAATTGATTTTTTTTATTAATAATATTTTCTCCTTTTTTTTTGTGGTTACATTTCCTCCTTTCTTTTACTCACTACGTTTTTGTTAATAAAGTCTAAACAAATTCACATATTTGTGTTGGAAGAATTTCAAATCTATATAGGAAATGTTAAATGAAAAAATATATATCTAATGTGATTTTCATTTTTTAAAAGATAAGATAAAATTTATATTTTCATTTCATAAGATAGAAATGAATTTGTGTGTATGGAAGTTTTCTTTTTATATCCATTTAATTTATTCGGTATATAACATTTTGTTAGAATGATTGATTAGGATTCCATGTTAATAAAATAAAATTAAAATAATCAATGTATATTTTATTTACGAGATTGTTATATAACTTAATATTTTTTTGGCCGGATTTATTTTTTGTTAGATGATTTAAGAATGAAAATTTTATCTAATATGTCAAAACCGCAGTAGCTCAAATGGTAAATTCAATTTGCCGAATTTTCGGGTTTGAATCCTGGCTGCGATATATGATTTTTTTTATTAATAATATTTTTCTCATTTCTTTTTTTTTTTGTGGTTACATTTCCTCCTTTCTTTTACTCACTACGTTTTTGTTAATAAAGTCTAAACAAATTCACATATTTGTGTTGGAAGAATTTAAAATCTATATAGAAAATGTTAATGAAAAAATATATATCTAATGTGATTTTCATTTTTTAAAAGATAAGATAAAATTTATATTTTCATTTCATAAGATAGAAATGAATTTGTATGTATGGAAGTTTGCTTTTGGTATCCATTTAATTTATTCGTATATAACATTTTGTTAGAATGAGTGATTACGATTCCATGTTTATAAAATAAAATTAAAATAATCAATGTATATTTTATTTACGAGATTGTCATATTTACATAATATTTTTTTGGCTGGATTTTTTTTGGTGTATGATTTAAGAATGAATATTATATATAATATATCAAAACCGCAGTAGCACAAATGGTAAATTCAATTTATAGAATTTCCGGGTTCGAATCCTTGCTGTGGTAATTGATTTTTTTTATTAATAATATTTTCTCCTTTTTTTTTGTGGTTACATTTCCTCCTTTCTTTTACTCACTACGTTTTTGTTAATAAAGTCTAAACAAATTCACATATTTGTGTTGGAAGAATTTCAAATCTATATAGGAAATGTTAAATGAAAAAATATATATCTAATGTGATTTTCATTTTTTAAAAGATAAGATAAAATTTATATTTTCATTTCATAAGATAGAAATGAATTTGTGTGTATGGAAGTTTTCTTTTTATATCCATTATATTTATTCGGTATATAACATTTTGTTAGAATGATTGATTAGGATTCCATGTTAATAAAATAAAATTAAAATAATCAATGTATATTTTATTTACGAGATTGTTATATAACTTAATATTTTTTTGGCTGGATTTATTTTTTTTTTAGATGATTTAAGAATGAAAATTTTATCTAATATGTCAAAACCGCAGTAGCTCAAATGGTAAATTCAATTTGCCGAATTTTCGGGTTTGAATCCTGGCTGCGATATATGATTTTTTTTATTAATAATATTTTTCTCATTTCTTTTTTTTTTGTGGTTACATTTCCTCCTTTCTTTTACTCACTACGTTTTTGTTAATAAAGTCTAAACAAATTCACATATTTGTGTTGGAAGAATTTAAAATCTATATAGAAAATGTTAATGAAAAAATATATATCTAATGTGATTTTCATTTTTTAAAAGATAAGATAAAATTTATATTTTCATTTCATAAGATAGAAATGAATTTGTATGTATGGAAGTTTGCTTTTGGTATCCATTTAATTTATTCGTATATAACATTTTGTTAGAATGATTGATTAGGATTCCATGTTTATAAAATAAAATTAAAATAATCAATGTATATTTTATTTACGAGATTGTCATATTTACATAATATTTTTTTGGCTGGATTTTTTTTGGTGTATGATTTAAGAATGAATATTATATATAATATATCAAAACCGCAGTAGCACAAATGGTAAATTCAATTTATAGAATTTCCGGGTTCGAATCCTTGCTGTGGTAATTGATTTTTTTTATTAATAATATTTTCTCCTTTTTTTTTGTGGTTACATTTCCTCCTTTCTTTTACTCACTACGTTTTTGTTAATAAAGTCTAAACAAATTCACATATTTGTGTTGGAAGAATTTCAAATCTATATAGGAAATGTTAAATGAAAAAATATATATCTAATGTGATTTTCATTTTTTAAAAGATAAGATAAAATTTATATTTTCATTTCATAAGATAGAAATGAATTTGTGTGTATGGAAGTTTTCTTTTTATATCCAGTTAATTTATTCGGTATATAACATTTTGTTAGAATGATTGATTAGGATTCCATGTTAATAAAATAAAATTAAAATAATCAATGTATATTTTATTTACGAGATTGTTATATAACTTAATATTTTTTTGGCTGGATTTATTTTTTGTTAGATGATTTAAGAATGATAATTTTATCTAATATGTCAAAACCGCAGTAGCTCAAATGGTAAATTCAATTTGCAGAATTTTCGGGTTCGAATCCTGGCTGCGATATATGATTTTTTTATTAATAATATTTTTCTCCTTTCTTTTGTTTTGTGTTTACATTTCCTCCTTTCTTTTACTCACTACGTTTTTGTTAATAAAGTCTAAACAAATTCACATATTTGTGTTGGAAGAATTTCAAATCTATATAGGAAATGTTAAATGAAAAAATATATATCTAATGTGATTTTCATTTTTTAAAAGATAAGATAAAATTTATATTATCATTTCATAAGATAGAAATGAATTTGTGTGTATGGAAGTTTTCTTTTGATATCCATTTAATTTATTCGGTATATAACATTTTGTTAGAATGATTGATTAAGATTCCATATTAATAAAATAAAATTAAAATAATCAATGTATATTTTATTTACGAGATTGTTATATTACTTAATATTTTTTTGGCTGGATTTTTTTTGTTAGATGATTTAAGAATGAAAATTTTATCTAATATGTTAAAACCGCAGTAGCTCAAATGGTAAATTCAATTTGCCGAATTTTCGGGTTTGAATCCTGGCTGCGATATATGATTTTTTTTATTAATAATATTTTTCTCATTTCTTTTTTTTTGTGGTTACATTTCCTCCTTTCTTTTACTCACTACGTTTTTGTTAATAAAGTCTAAACAAATTCACATATTTGTGTTGGAAGAATTTAAAATCTATATAGAAAATGTTAATGAAAAAATATATATCTAATGTGATTTTCATTTTTTAAAAGATAAGATAAAATTTATATTTTCATTTCATAAGATAGAAATGAATTTGTATGTATGGAAGTTTGCTTTTGGTATCCATTTAATTTATTCGTATATAACATTTTGTTAGAATGATTGATTAGGATTCCATGTTAATAAAATAAAATTAAAATAATCAATGTATATTTTATTTACGAGATTTTTATATTACTTAATATTTTTTTGGCTGGATTTTTTTTGTTAGATGATTTAAGAATGAAAATTTTATCTAATATGTTAAAACCGCAGTAGCTCAAATGGTAAATTCAATTTGCCGAATTTTCGGGTTTGAATCCTGGCTGCGATATATGATTTTTTTTATTAATAATATTTTTCTCATTTCTTTTTTTTTTGTGGTTACATTTCCTCCTTTCTTTTACTCACTACGTTTTTGTTAATAAAGTCTAAACAAATTCACATATTTGTGTTGGAAGAATTTAAAATCTATATAGAAAATGTTAATGTAAAAATATATATCTAATGTGATTTTCATTTTTCAAAAGATAAGATAAAATTTATATTTTCATTTCATAAGATAGAAATGAATTTGTATGTATGGAAGTTTGCTTTTGGTATCCATTTAATTTATTCGTATATAACATTTTGTTAGAATGATTGATTAGGATTCCATGTTAATAAAATAAAATTAAAATAATCAATGTATATTTTATTTACGAGATTGTCATATTTACATAATATTTGTTTGGCTGGATTTTTTTTGGTATATGATTTAAGAATGAAAATTATATATAATATATCAAAACCGCAGTAGCTCAAATGGTAAATTCAATTTATAGAATTTCCGGGTTCGAATCCTGGCTGTGGTAATTGGTTTTTTTTATTAATAGTATTTTCTCCTTTTTTTTTGTGGTTACATTTCCTCTTTCTTTTACTCACTACGTTTTTGTTAATAAAGTCTAAACAAATTCACATATTTGTGTTGGAAGAATTTCAAATCTATATAGGAAATGTTAAATGAAAAAATATATATCTAATGTGATTTTCATTTTTTAAAAGATAAGATAAAATTTATATTCTCATTTCATAAGATAGAAATGAATTTGTGTGTATGGAAGTTTTCTTTTGATATCCATTTAATTTATTCGGTATATAACATTTTGTTAGAATGATTGATTAGGATTCCATGTTAATAAAATAAAATTAAAATAATCAATGTATATTTTATTTACGAGATTGTTATATAACTTAATATTTTTTTGGCTGGATTTTTTGTTAGATGATTTAAGAATGAAAATTTTATCTAATATGTTAAAACCGCAGTAGCTCAAATGGTAAATTCAATTTGCCGAATTTTCGGGTTTGAATCCTGGCTGCGATATATGATTTTTTTTATTAATAATATTTTTCTCATTTCTTTTTTTTTTGTGGTTACATTTCCTCCTTTCTTTTACTCACTACGTTTTTGTTAATAAAGTCTAAACAAATTCACATATTTGTGTTGGAAGAATTTAAAATCTATATAGAAAATGTTAATGTAAAAATATATATCTAATGTGATTTTCATTTTTCAAAAGATAAGATAAAATTTATATTTTCATTTCATAAGATAGAAATGAATTTGTATGTATGGAAGTTTGCTTTTGGTATCCATTTAATTTATTCGTATATAACATTTTGTTAGAATGATTGATTAGGATTCCATGTTAATAAAATAAAATTAAAATAATCAATGTATATTTTATTTACGAGATTGTCATATTTACATAATATTTGTTTGGCTGGATTTTTTTTGGTATATGATTTAAGAATGAAAATTATATATAATATATCAAAACCGCAGTAGCTCAAATGGTAAATTCAATTTATAGAATTTCCGGGTTCGAATCCTGGCTGTGGTAATTGGTTTTTTTTATTAATAGTATTTTCTCCTTTTTTTTTGTGGTTACATTTCCTCTTTCTTTTACTCACTACGTTTTTGTTAATAAAGTCTAAACAAATTCACATATTTGTGTTGGAAGAATTTCAAATCTATATAGGAAATGTTAAATGAAAAAATATATATCTAATGTGATTTTCATTTTTTAAAAGATAAGATAAAATTTATATTCTCATTTCATAAGATAGAAATGAATTTGTGTGTATGGAAGTTTTCTTTTGATATCCATTTAATTTATTCGGTATATAACATTTTGTTAGAATGATTGATTAGGATTCCATGTTAATAAAATAAAATTAAAATAATCAATGTATATTTTATTTACGAGATTGTTATATAACTTAATATTTTTTTGGCTGGATTTTTTGTTAGATGATTTAAGAATGAAAATTTTATCTAATATGTTAAAACCGCAGTAGCTCAAATGGTAAATTCAATTTGCCGAATTTTCGGGTTTGAATCCTGGCTGCGATATATGATTTTTTTTATTAATAATATTTTTCTCATTTCTTTTTTTTTTTGTGGTTACATTTCCTCCTTTCTTTTACTCACTACGTTTTTGTTAATAAAGTCTAAACAAATTCACATATTTGTGTTGGAAGAATTTAAAATCTATATAGAAAATGTTAATGAAAAAATATATATCTAATGTGATTTTCATTTTTTAAAAGATAAGATAAAATTTATATTTTCATTTCATAAGATAGAAATGAATTTGTATGTATGGAAGTTTGCTTTTGGTATCCATTTAATTTATTCGTATATAACATTTTGTTAGAATGATTGATTAGGATTCCATGTTAATAAAATAAAATTAAAATAATCAATGTATATTTTATTTACGAGATTGTCATATTTACATAATATTTTTTTGGCTGGATTTTTTTTGGTGTATGATTTAAGAATGAATATTATATATAATATATCAAAACCGCATTAGCACAAATGGTAAATTCAATTTATAGAATTTCCGGGTTCGAATCCTTGCTGTGGTAATTGATTTTTTTTATTAATAATATTTTCTCCTTTTTTTTTGTGGTTACATTTCCTCCTTTCTTTTACTCACTACGTTTTTGTTAATAAAGTCTAAACAAATTCACATATTTGTGTTGGAAGAATTTCAAATCTATATAGGAAATGTTAAATGAAAAAATATATATCTAATGTGATTTTCATTTTTTAAAAGATAAGATAAAATTTATATTTTCATTTCATAAGATAGAAATGAATTTGTGTGTATGGAAGTTTTCTTTTTATATCCATTTAATTTATTCGGTATATAACATTTTGTTAGAATGATTGATTAGGATTCCATGTTAATAAAATTAAATTAAAATAATCAATGTATATTTTATTTACGAGATTGTTATATAACTTAATATTTTTTTGGCTGGATTTATTTTTTGTTAGATGATTTAAGAATGAAAATTTTATCTAATATGTCAAAACCGCAGTAGCTCAAATGGTAAATTCAATTTGCCGAATTTTCGGGTTTGAATCCTGGCTGCGATATATGATTTTTTTTATTAATAATATTTTTCTCATTTCTTTTTTTTTGTGGTTACATTTCCTCCTTTCTTTTACTCACTACGTTTTTGTTAATAAAGTCTAAACAAATTCACATATTTGTGTTGGAAGAATTTAAAATCTATATAGAAAATGTTAATGAAAAAATATATATCTAATGTGATTTTCATTTTTTAAAAGATAAGATAAAATTTATATTTTCATTTCATAAGATAGAAATGAATTTGTATGTATGGAAGTTTGCTTTTGGTATCCATTTAATTTATTCGTATATAACATTTTGTTAGAATGATTGATTAGGATTCCATGTTTATAAAATAAAATTAAAATAATCAATGTATATTTTATTTACGAGATTGTCATATTTACATAATATTTTTTTGGCTGGATTTTTTTTGGTGTATGATTTAAGAATGAATATTATATATAATATATCAAAACCGCAGTAGCACAAATGGTAAATTCAATTTATAGAATTTCCGGGTTCGAATCCTTGCTGTGGTAATTGATTTTTTTTATTAATAATATTTTTCTCCTTTTTTTGTGTGGTTACATTTCCTCCTTTCTTTTACTCACTACGTTTTTGTTAATAAAGTCTAAACAAATTCACATATTTGTGTTGGAAGAATTTCAAATCTATATAGGAAATGTTAAATGAAAAAATATATATCTAATGTGATTTTCATTTTTTAAAAGATAAGATAAAATTTATATTTTCATTTCATAAGATAGAAATGAATTTGTGTGTATGGAAGTTTTCTTTTTATATCCATTTAATTTATTCGGTATATAACATTTTGTTAGAATGATTGATTAGGATTCCATGTTAATAAAATAAAATTAAAATAATCAATGTATATTTTATTTACGAGATTGTTATATAACTTAATATTTTTTTGGCTGGATTTATTTTTTGTTAGATGATTTAAGAATGAAAATTTTATCTAATATGTCAAAACCGCAGTAGCTCAAATGGTAAATTCAATTTGCAGAATTTTCGGGTTCGAATCCTGGCTGCGATATATGATTTTTTTTATTAATAATATTTTTCTCCTTTCTTTTGTTTTGTGGTTACATTTCCTCCTTTCTTTTACTCACTACGTTTTTGTTAATAAAGTCTAAACAAATTCACATATTTGTGTTGGAAGAATTTCAAATCTATATAGGAAATGTTAAATGAAAAAATATATACCTAATGTGATTTTCATTTTTTAAAAGATAAGATAAAATTTATATTATCATTTCATAAGATAGAAATGAATTTGTGTGTATGGAAGTTTTCTTTTGATATCCATTTAATTTATTCGGTATATAACATTTTGTTAGAATGATTGATTAAGATTCCATATTAATAAAATAAAATTAAAATAATCAATGTATATTTTATTTACGAGATTGTTATATTACTTAATATTTTTTTGGCTGGATTTTTTGTGTTAGATGATTTAAGAATGAAAATTTTATCTAATATGTTAAAACCGCAGTAGCTCAAATGGTAAATTCAATTTGCCGAATTTTCGGGTTTGAATCCTGGCTGCGATATATGATTTTTTTTATTAATAATATTTTTCTCATTTCTTTTTTTTTGTGGTTACATTTCCTCCTTTCTTTTACTCACTACGTTTTTGTTAATAAAGTCTGAACAAATTCACATATTTGTGTTGGAAGAATTTAAAATCTATATAGAAAATGTTAATGAAAAAATATATATCTAATGTGATTTTCATTTTTTAAAAGATAAGATAAAATTTATATTTTCATTTCATAAGATAGAAATGAATTTGTATGTATGGAAGTTTGCTTTTGGTATCCATTTAATTTATTCGTATATAACATTTTGTTAGAATGATTGATTAGGATTCCATGTTAATAAAATAAAATTAAAATAATCAATGTATATTTTATTTACGAGATTGTCATATTTACATAATATTTTTTTGGCTGGATTTTTTTTGGTATATGATTTAAGAATGAAAATTATATATAATATATCAAAACCGCAGTAGCTCAAATGGTAAATTCAATTTATAGAATTTCCGGGTTCGAATCCTGGCTGTGGTAATTGGTTTTTTTTATTAATAGTATTTTCTCCTTTTTTTTGTGGTTACATTTCCTCTTTCTTTTACTCATTACGTTTTTGTTAATAAAGTCTAAACAAATTCACATATTTGTGTTGGAAGAATTTCAAATCTATATAGGAAATGTTAAATGAAAAAATATATATCTAATGTGATTTTCATTTTTTAAAAGATAAGATAAAATTTATATTCTCATTTCATAAGATAGAAATGAATTTGTGTGTATGGAAGTTTTCTTTTGATATCCATTTAATTTATTCGGTATATAACATTTTGTTAGAATGATTGATTAGGATTCCATGTTAATAAAATAAAATTAAAATAATCAATGTATATTTTATTTACGAGATTGTTATATTACTTAATATTTTTTTGGCTGGATTTTTTGTTAGATGATTTAAGAATGAAAATTTTATCTAATATGTTAAAACCGCAGTAGCTCAAATGGTAAATTCAATTTGCAGAATTTTCGGGTTCGAATCCTTGCTGCGATATATGATTTTTTTTATTAATAATATTTTTCTCCTTTCTTTTGTTTTGTGGTTACATTTCCTCCTTTCTTTTACTCACTACGTTTTTGTTAATAAAGTCTAAACAAATTCACATATTTGTGTTGGAAGAATTTCAAATCTATATAGGAAATGTTAAATGAAAAAATATATATCTAATGTGATTTCCATTTTTTAAAAGATAAGATAAAATTTATATTATCATTTCATAAGATAGAAATGAATTTGTGTGTATGGAAGTTTTCTTTTGATATCCATTTAATTTATTCGGTATATAACATTTTGTTAGAATGATTGATTAAGATTCCATATTAATAAAATAAAATTAAAATAATCAATGTATATTTTATTTACGAGATTGTTATATTACTTAATATTTTTTTGGCTGGATTTTTTTTGTTAGATGATTTAAGAATGAAAATTTTATCTAATATGTCAAAACTGCAGTAGCTCAAATGGTAAATTCAATTTGCAGAATTCTCGGGTTCGAATCCTGGCTGCGATATATGATTTTTTTTATTAATAATATTTTTCTCCTTTCTTTTTTTTTGTGGTTACATTTCCTCCTTTCTTTTACTCACTACGTTTTTGTTAATAAAGTCTAAACAAATTCACATATTTGTGTTGGAAAAATTTAAAATCTATATAGAAAATGTTAATGAAAAAATATATATCTAATGTGATTTTCATTTTTTAAAAGATAAGATAAAATTTATATTTTCATTTCATAAGTTAGAAATGAATTTGTATGTATGGAAGTTTGCTTTTGGTATCCATTTAAATTACTATGTATATAACGTTTTGTTTGAATGATTGATTAGGATTCCATGTTAATAAAATAAAATAAAAATAATCAATGTATATTTTATTTACGAGATTGTCATATTTACTTAATATTTTTTTGGCTGGATTTTTTTTGGTATATTATTTAAGAATGAGAATTTTATCTAATATACCAAAACCGCAGTAGTTCAAATGGTAAATTAATTTGCTGAATATCTGGGTTCGAATCTTGGTTGCGGTAATTGATTTTTTTTATTAATAATATTTTCTCCTTTATTATTTTTTTTTGTGGTTACATTTCCTCCTTTCTTTTACTTACTACGTTTTTGTTAATAAAGTCTAAACAAATTCACATATTTGTGTTGGAAGAATTTAAAATCTATATAGGAAATGTTAATGAAAAAATATATATCTAATGTGATTTTCATTTTTTAAAAGATAAGATAAAATTTATATTTTCATTTCATAAGTTAGAAATGAATTTGTATGTATGGAAGTTTGCTTTTGGTATCCGTTTAAATTATTATGTATATAACATTTTGTTTGAATGATTGATTAGGATTCCATGTTAATAAAATAAAATAAAAATAATCAATGTATATTTTATTTTCGAGATTGTCATATTTACTTAATATTTTTTTGGCTGGATTTTTTTTGGTATATTATTTAAGAATGAGAATTTTATCTAATATACCAAAACCGCAGTAGTTCAAATGGTAAATTAATTTGCTGAATATCTGGGTTCGAATCTTGGTTGCGGTAATTGGTTTTTTTTATTAATAAAATTTTCTCCTTTATTTTTTTTTTGTGGTTACATTTCCTCCTTTCTTTTACTCACTACGTTTTTGTTAATAAAGTCTAAACAAATTCACATATTTGTGTTGGAAGAATTTAAAATCTATATAGGAAATGTTAATGAAAAAATATATATCTAATGTAATTTTTGTTTTTTAAAAGATAAAATAAAATTTATATTTTCATTTCATAAGATAGAAATGAATTTGCATGTATGGAAGTTTTCTTTTGATATCTATTTAATTTATTCTGTATATAACATTTTATTTGAATGGTTGATTAGGATTCCATGTTAATAAAATAAAATTAAAATAATCAATGTATATTTTATTTACGAGATTGTTATATTTACATAATATTTTTTTGGTTGGATTTTTTTTGGTATATGATTTAAGAATGAAAATTATATATAATATATCAAAACCGCAGTAGCTCAAATGGTAAATTCAATTTATAGAATTTCCGGGTTCGAATCCTTGCTGCGGTAATTGATTTTTTTTTATTAATAATATTTTCTCCTTTCTTTATCTTTTGTGGTTACATTTCCTTCTTTCTTTTACTCACTACGTTTTTGTTAATAAAGTCCAAACAAATTCACATATTTGTGTTGGAAGAATTTAAAATCTATATAGGAAATGTTAATTAAAAAATATACATCTAATGTGATTTTCATTTTTTAAAAGATAAGATAAAATTTATATTTTCATTTCATAAGATAGAAATGAATTTGTGTGTATGGAAGTTTTCTTTTGATATCCATTTAATTTATTCGGTATATAACATTTTGTTAGAATGATTGATTAGGATTCCATGTTAATAAAATAAAACTAAAATAATCAATGTATATTTTATTTACGAGATTGTTATATTACTTAATATTTTTTTGGCTGGATTTTTTTTGTTAGATGATTTAAGAATGAAAATTTTATCTAATATGTCAAAACTGCAGTAGCTCAAATGGTAAATTCAATTTGCAGAATTCTCGGGTTCGAATCCTGGCTGCGATATATGATTTTTTTTATTAATAATATTTTTCTCCTTTCTTTTTTTTTGTGGTTACATTTCCTCCTTTCTTTTACTCACTACGTTTTTGTTAATAAAGTCTAAACAAATTCACATATTTGTGTTGGAAAAATTTAAAATCTATATAGAAAATGTTAATGAAAAAATATATATCTAAGGTGATTTTCATTTTTTAAAAGATAAGATAAAATTTATATTTTCATTTCATAAGTTAGAAATGAATTTGTATGTATGGAAGTTTGCTTTTGGTATCCGTTTAAATTATTATGTATATAATGTTTTGTTTGAATGATTGATTAGGATTCCATGTTAATAAAATAAAATAAAAATAATCAATGTATATTTTATTTACGAGATTGTCATATTTACTTAATATTTTTTTGGCTGGATTTTTTTTGGTATATTATTTAAGAATGAGAATTTTATCTAATATACCAAAACCGCAGTAGTTCAAATGGTAAATTAATTTGCAGAATATCTGGGTTCGAATTTTGGTTGCGGTAATTGATTTTTTTTATTAATAATATTTTCTCCTTTATTATTTTTTTTTTGTGGTTACATTTCCTCCTTTCTTTTACTTACTACGTTTTTGTTAATAAAGTCTAAACAAATTCACATATTTGTGTTGGAAGAATTTAAAATCTATATAGGAAATGTTAATGAAAAAATATATATCTAATGTGATTTTTGTTTTTTAAAAGATAAGATAAAATTTATATTTTCATTTCATAAGATAGAAATGAATTTGCATGTATGGAAGTTTGCTTTTGATATCTATTTAATTTATTCTGTATATAACATTTTGTTTGAATGGTTGATTAGGATTCCATGTTAATAAAATAAAATTAAAATAATCAATGTATATTTTATTTACGAGATTGTTATATTTACATAATATTTTTTTGGCTTGATTTTTTTTGGTATATAATTTAAGAATGAAAATAAGATATAATATATCAAAACCGCAGTAGCTCAAATGGTAAATTCAATTTATAGAATTTCCGGGTTCGAATCCTGGCTGCGGTAATTGATTTTTTTTTATTAATAATATTTTCTCCTTTCTTTATCTTTTGTGGTTACATTTCCTTCTTTCTTTTACTCACTACGTTTTTGTTAATAAAGTCCAAACAAATTCACATATTTGTGTTGGAAGAATTTAAAATCTATATAGGAAATGTTAATTAAAAAATATACATCTAATGTGATTTTCATTTTTTAAAAGATAAGATAAAATTTATATTTTCATTTCATAAGATAGAAATGAATTTGTGTGTATGGAAGTTTTCTTTTGATATCCATTTAATTTATTCGGTATATAACATTTTGTTAGAATGATTGATTAGGATTCCATGTTAATAAAATAAAACTAAAATAATCAATGTATATTTTATTTACGAGATTGTTATATTACTTAATATTTTTTTGGCTGGATTTTTTTGTTAGATGATTTAAGAATGAAAATTTTATCTAATATGTCAAAACTGCAGTAGCTCAAATGGTAAATTCAATTTGCAGAATTCTCGGGTTCGAATCCTGGCTGCGATATATGATTTTTTTTTTAATAATATTTTTCTCCTTTCTTTTTTTTTGTGGTTACATTTCCTCCTTTCTTTTACTCACTACGTTTTTGTTAATAAAGTCTAAACAAATTCACATATTTGTGTTGGAAAAATTTCAAATCTATATAGAAAATGTTAATGAAAAAATATATATCTAATGTGATTTTCATTTTTTAAAAGATAAGATAAAATTTATATTTTCATTTCATAAGTTAGAAATGAATTTGTATGTATGGAAGTTTGCTTTTGGTATCCGTTTAAATTATTATGTATATAATGTTTTGTTTGAATGATTGATTAGGATTCCATGTTAATAAAATAAAATAAAAATAATCAATGTATATTTTATTTACGAGATTGTCATATTTACTTAATATTTTTTTGGCTGGATTTTTTTGGTATATTATTTAAGAATGAGAATTTTATCTAATATACCAAAACCGCAGTAGTTCAAATGGTAAATTAATTTGCAGAATATCTGGGTTCGAATTTTGGTTGCGGTAATTGATTTTTTTTATTAATAATATTTTCTCCTTTATTATTTTTTTTTTGTGGTTACATTTCCTCCTTTCTTTTACTTACTACGTTTTTGTTAATAAAGTCTAAACAAATTCACATATTTGTGTTGGAAGAATTTAAAATCTATATAGGAAATGTTAATGAAAAAATATATATCTAATGTGATTTTTGTTTTTTAAAAGATAAGATAAAATTTATATTTTCATTTCATAAGATAGAAATGAATTTGCATGTATGGAAGTTTGCTTTTGATATCTATTTAATTTATTCTGTATATAACATTTTGTTTGAATGGTTGATTAGGATTCCATGTTAATAAAATAAAATTAAAATAATCAATGTATATTTTATTTACGAGATTGTTATATTTACATAATATTTTTTTGGCTGGATTTTTTTTGGTATATAATTTAAGAATGAAAATAAGATATAATATATCAAAACCGCAGTAGCTCAAATGGTAAATTCAATTTATAGAATTTCCGGGTTCGAATCCTGGCTGCGGTAATTGATTTTTTTTTATTAATAATATTTTCTCCTTTCTTTATCTTTTGTGGTTACATTTCCTTCTTTCTTTTACTCACTACGTTTTTGTTAATAAAGTCCAAACAAATTCACATATTTGTGTTGGAAGAATTTAAAATCTATATAGGAAATGTTAATTAAAAAATATACATCTAATGTGATTTTCATTTTTTAAAAGATAAGATAAAATTTATATTTTCATTTCATAAGATAGAAATGAATTTGTGTGTATGGAAGTTTTCTTTTGATATCCATTTAATTTATTCGGTATATAACATTTTGTTAGAATGATTGATTAGGATTCCATGTTAATAAAATAAAACTAAAATAATCAATGTATATTTTATTTACGAGATTGTTATATTACTTAATATTTTTTTGGCTGGATTTTTTTTGTTAGATGATTTAAGAATGAAAATTTTATCTAATATGTCAAAACTGCAGTAGCTCAAATGGTAAATTCAATTTGCAGAATTCTCGGGTTCGAATCCTGGCTGCGATATATGATTTTTTTTATTAATAATATTTTTCTCCTTTCTTTTTTTTTGTGGTTACATTTCCTCCTTTCTTTTACTCACTACGTTTTTGTTAATAAAGTCTAAACAAATTCACATATTTGTGTTGGAAAAATTTAAAATCTATATAGAAAATGTTAATGAAAAAATATATATCTAAGGTGATTTTCATTTTTTAAAAGATAAGATAAAATTTATATTTTCATTTCATAAGTTAGAAATGAATTTGTATGTATGGAAGTTTGCTTTTGGTATCCGTTTAAATTATTATGTATATAATGTTTTGTTTGAATGATTGATTAGGATTCCATGTTAATAAAATAAAATAAAAATAATCAATGTATATTTTATTTACGAGATTGTCATATTTACTTAATATTTTTTTGGCTGGATTTTTTTTGGTATATTATTTAAGAATGAGAATTTTATCTAATATACCAAAACCGCAGTAGTTCAAATGGTAAATTAATTTGCAGAATATCTGGGTTCGAATTTTGGTTGCGGTAATTGATTTTTTTTATTAATAATATTTTCTCCTTTATTATTTTTTTTTGTGGTTACATTTCCTCCTTTCTTTTACTTACTACGTTTTTGTTAATAAAGTCTAAACAAATTCACATATTTGTGTTGGAAGAATTTAAAATCTATATAGGAAATGTTAATGAAAAAATATATATCTAATGTGATTTTTGTTTTTTAAAAGATAAGACAAAATTTATATTTTCATTTCATAAGATAGAAATGAATTTGCATGTATGGAAGTTTGCTTTTGATATCTATTTAATTTATTCTGTATATAACATTTTGTTTGAATGGTTGATTAGGATTCCATGTTAATAAAATAAAATTAAAATAATCAATGTATATTTTATTTACGAGATTGTTATATTTACATAATATTTTTTTGGCTTGATTTTTTTTGGTATATAATTTAAGAATGAAAATAAGATATAATATATCAAAACCGCAGTAGCTCAAATGGTAAATTCAATTTATAGAATTTCCGGGTTCGAATCCTGGCTGCGGTAATTGATTTTTTTTTATTAATAATATTTTCTCCTTTCTTTATCTTTTGTGGTTACATTTCCTTCTTTCTTTTACTCACTACGTTTTTGTTAATAAAGTCCAAACAAATTCACATATTTGTGTTGGAAGAATTTAAAATCTATATAGGAAATGTTAATTAAAAAATATACATCTAATGTGATTTTCATTTTTTAAAAGATAAGATAAAATTTATATTTTTCATTTCATAAGATAGAAATGAATTTGTGTGTATGGAAGTTTTCTTTTGATATCCATTTAATTTATTCGGTATATAACATTTTGTTAGAATGATTGATTAGGATTCCATGTTAATAAAATAAAACTAAAATAATCAATGTATATTTTATTTACGAGATTGTTATATTACTTAATATTTTTTTGGCTGGATTTTTTTGTTAGATGATTTAAGAATGAAAATTTTATCTAATATGTCAAAACTGCAGTAGCTCAAATGGTAAATTCAATTTGCAGAATTCTCGGGTTCGAATCCTGGCTGCGATATATGATTTTTTTTTTTAATAATATTTTTCTCCTTTCTTTTTTTTTGTGGTTACATTTCCTCCTTTCTTTTACTCACTACGTTTTTGTTAATAAAGTCTAAACAAATTCACATATTTGTGTTGGAAAAATTTCAAATCTATATAGAAAATGTTAATGAAAAAATATATATCTAATGTGATTTTCATTTTTTAAAAGATAAGATAAAATTTATATTTTCATTTCATAAGTTAGAAATGAATTTGTATGTATGGAAGTTTGCTTTTGGTATCCGTTTAAATTATTATGTATATAATGTTTTGTTTGAATGATTGATTAGGATTCCATGTTAATAAAATAAAATAAAAATAATCAATGTATATTTTATTTACGAGATTGTCATATTTACTTAATATTTTTTTGGCTGGATTTTTTTTGGTATATTATTTAAGAATGAGAATTTTATCTAATATACCAAAACCGCAGTAGTTCAAATGGTAAATTAATTTGCAGAATATCTGGGTTCGAATTTTGGTTGCGGTAATTGATTTTTTTTAGTAATAATATTTTCTCCTTTATTATTTTTTTTTTGTGGTTACATTTCCTCCTTTCTTTTACTTACTACGTTTTTGTTAATAAAGTCTAAACAAATTCACATATTTGTGTTGGAAGAATTTAAAATCTATATAGGAAATGTTAATGAAAAAATATATATCTAATGTGATTTTTGTTTTTTAAAAGATAAGATAAAATTTATATTTTCATTTCATAAGATAGAAATGAATTTGCATGTATGGAAGTTTGCTTTTGATATCTATTTAATTTATTCTGTATATAACATTTTGTTTGAATGGTTGATTAGGATTCCATGTTAATAAAATAAAATTAAAATAATCAATGTATATTTTATTTACGAGATTGTTATATTTACATAATATTTTTTTGGCTGGATTTTTTTTGGTATATAATTTAAGAATGAAAATAAGATATAATATATCAAAACCGCAGTAGCTCAAATGGTAAATTCAATTTATAGAATTTCCGGGTTCGAATCCTGGCTGCGGTAATTGATTTTTTTTTATTAATAATATTTTCTCCTTTCTTTATCTTTTGTGGTTACATTTCCTTCTTTCTTTTACTCACTACGTTTTTGTTAATAAAGTCCAAACAAATTCACATATTTGTGTTGGAAGAATTTAAAATCTATATAGGAAATGTTAATTAAAAAATATACATCTAATGTGATTTTCATTTTTTAAAAGATAAGATAAAATTTATATTTTCATTTCATAAGATAGAAATGAATTTGTGTGTATGGAAGTTTTCTTTTGATATCCATTTAATTTATTCGGTATATAACATTTTGTTAGAATGATTGATTAGGATTCCATGTTAATAAAATAAAACTAAAATAATCAATGTATATTTTATTTACGAGATTGTTATATTACTTAATATTTTTTTGGCTGGATTTTTTTGTTAGATGATTTAAGAATGAAAATTTTATCTAATATGTCAAAACTGCAGTAGCTCAAATGGTAAATTCAATTTGCAGAATTCTCGGGTTCGAATCCTGGCTGCGATATATGATTTTTTTTTTTAATAATATTTTTCTCCTTTCTTTTTTTTTGTGGTTACATTTCCTCCTTTCTTTTACTCACTACGTTTTTGTTAATAAAGTCTAAACAAATTCACATATTTGTGTTGGAAAAATTTAAAATCTATATAGAAAATGTTAATGAAAAAATATATATCTAATGTGATTTTCATTTTTTAAAAGATAAGATAAAATTATTATTTTCATTTCATAAGTTAGAAATGAATTTGTATGTATGGAAGTTTGCTTTTGGTATCCGTTTAAATTATTATGTATATAACGTTTTGTTTGAATGATTGATTAGGATTCCATGTTAATAAAATAAAATAAAAATAATCAATGTATATTTTATTTACGAGATTGTCATATTTACTTAATATTTTTTTGGCTGGATTTTTTTTGGTATATTATTTAAGAATGAGAATTTTATCTAATATACCAAAACCGCAGTAGTTCAAATGGTAAATTAATTTGCAGAATATCTGGGTTCGAATCTTGGTTGCGGTAATTGATTTTTTTTATTCATAATATTTTCTCCTTTATTTTTTTTTTGTGGTTACATTTCCTCCTTTCTTTTACTCACTACGTTTTTGTTAATAAAGTTTAAACAAATTCACATATTTGTGTTGGAAGAATTTAAAATCTATATAGGAAATGTTAATGAAAAAATATATATCTAATGTGATTTTTGTTTTTTAAAAGATAAGATAAAATTTATATTTTCATTTCATAAGATAGAAATGAATTTGCATGTATGGAAGTTTGCTTTTGATATCTATTTAATTTATTCTGTATATAACATTTTGTTTGAATGGTTGATTAGGATTCCATGTTAATAAAATAAAATTAAAATAATCAATGTATATTTTATTTACGAGATTGTTATATTTACATAATATTTTTTTGGCTGGATTTTTTTTGGTATATGATTTAAGAATGAAAATAAGATATAATATATCAAAACCGCAGTAGCTCAAATGGTAAATTCAATTTATAGAATTTCCGGGTTCGAATCCTGGCTGCGGTAATTGATTTTTTTTTATTAATAATATTTTCTCCTTTCTTTATCTTTTGTGGTTACATTTCCTTCTTTCTTTTACTCACTACGTTTTTGTTAATAAAGTCCAAACAAATTCACATATTTGTGTTGGAAGAATTTAAAATCTATATAGGAAATGTTAATTAAAAAATATACATCTAATGTGATTTTCATTTTTTAAAAGATAAGATAAAATTTATATTTTCATTTCATAAGATAGAAATGAATTTGTGTGTATGGAAGTTTTCTTTTGATATCCATTTAATTTATTCGGTATATAACATTTTGTTAGAATGATTGATTAGGATTCCATGTTAATAAAATAAAACTAAAATAATCAATGTATATTTTATTTACGAGATTGTTATATTACTTAATATTTTTTTGGCTGGATTTTTTTTGTTAGATGATTTAAGAATGAAAATTTTATCTAATATGTCAAAACTGCAGTAGCTCAAATGGTAAATTCAATTTGCAGAATTCTCGGGTTCGAATCCTGGCTGCGATATATGATTTTTTTTTTTAATAATATTTTTCTCCTTTCTTTTTTTTTGTGGTTACATTTCCTCCTTTCTTTTACTCACTACGTTTTTGTTAATAAAGTCTAAACAAATTCACATATTTGTGTTGGAAAAATTTAAAATCTATATAGAAAATGTTAATGAAAAAATATATATCTAATGTGATTTTCATTTTTTAAAAGATAAGATAAAATTTATATTTTCATTTCATAAGTTAGAAATGAATTTGTATGTATGGAAGTTTGCTTTTGGTATCCGTTTAAATTATTATGTATATAACGTTTTGTTTGAATGATTGATTAGGATTCCATGTTAATAAAATAAAATAAAAATAATCAATGTATATTTTATTTACGAGATTGTCATATTTTCTTAATATTTTTTTGGCTGGATTTTTTTTGGTATGTTATTTAAGAATGAGAATTTTATCTAATATACCAAAACCGCAGTAGTTCAAATGGTAAATTAATTTGTAGAATATCTGGGTTCGAATCTTGGTTGCGGTAATTGATTTTTTTTATTCATAATATTTTCTCCTTTATTTTTTTTTTGTGGTTACATTTCCTCCTTTCTTTTACTCACTACGTTTTTGTTAATAAAGTTTAAACAAATTCACATATTTGTGTTGGAAGAATTTAAAATCTATATAGGAAATGTTAATGAAAAAATATATATCTAATGTGATTTTTGTTTTTTAAAAGATAAGATAAAATTTATATTTTCATTTCATAAGATAGAAATGAATTTGCATGTATGGAAGTTTGCTTTTGATATCTATTTAATTTATTCTGTATATAACATTTTGTTTGAATGGTTGATTAGGATTCCATGTTAATAAAATAAAATTAAAATAATCAATGTATATTTTATTTACGAGATTGTTATATTTACATAATATTTTTTTGGCTGGATTTTTTTTGGTATATGATTTAAGAATGAAAATAAGATATAATATATCAAAACCGCAGTAGCTCAAATGGTAAATTCAATTTATAGAATTTCCGGGTTCGAATCCTGGCTGCGGTAATTGATTTTTTTTTATTAATAATATTTTCTCCTTTCTTTATCTTTTGTGGTTACATTTCCTTCTTTCTTTTACTCACTACGTTTTTGTTAATAAAGTCCAAACAAATTCACATATTTGTGTTGGAAGAATTTAAAATCTATATAGGAAATGTTAATTAAAAAATATACATCTAATGTGATTTTCATTTTTTAAAAGATAAGATAAAATTTATATTTTCATTTCATAAGATAGAAATGAATTTGTGTGTATGGAAGTTTTCTTTTGATATCCATTTAATTTATTCGGTATATAACATTTTGTTAGAATGATTGATTAGGATTCCATGTTAATAAAATAAAACTAAAATAATCAATGTATATTTTATTTACGAGATTGTTATATTACTTAATATTTTTTTGGCTGGATTTTTTTTGTTAGATGATTTAAGAATGAAAATTTTATCTAATATGTCAAAACTGCAGTAGCTCAAATGGTAAATTCAATTTGCAGAATTCTCGGGTTCGAATCCTGGCTGCGATATATGATTTTTTTTTTTAATAATATTTTTCTCCTTTCTTTTTTTTTGTGGTTACATTTCCTCCTTTCTTTTACTCACTGCGTTTTTGTTAATAAAGTCTAAACAAATTCACATATTTGTGTTGGAAAAATTTAAAATCTATATAGAAAATGTTAATGAAAAAATATATATCTAATGTGATTTTCATTTTTTAAAAGATAAGATAAAATTTATATTTTCATTTCATAAGTTAGAAATGAATTTGTATGTATGGAAGTTTGCTTTTGGTATCCGTTTAAATTATTATGTATATAACGTTTTGTTTGAATGATTAATTAGGATTCCATGTTAATAAAATTAAATAAAAATAATCAATGTATATTTTATTTACATGATTGTCATATTTACTTAATATTTTTTTGGCTTGATTTTTTTTGGTATATTATTTAAGAATGAGAATTTTATCTAATATACCAAAACCGCAGTAGTTCAAATGGTAAATTAATTTGCAGAATATCTGGGTTCGAATCTTGGTTGCGGTAATTGATTTTTTTTATTCATAATATTTTCTCCTTTATTTTTTTTTTTGTGGTTACATTTCCTCCTTTCTTTTACTCACTACGTTTTTGTTAATAAAGTTTAAACAAATTCACATATTTGTGTTGGAAGAATTTAAAATCTATATAGGAAATGTTAATGAAAAAATATATATCTAATGTGATTTTTGTTTTTTAAAAGATAAGATAAAATTTATATTTTCATTTCATAAGATAGAAATGAATTTGCATGTATGGAAGTTTGCTTTTGATATCTATTTAATTTATTCTGTATATAACATTTTGTTTGAATGGTTGATTAGGATTCCATGTTAATAAAATAAAATTAAAATAATCAATGTATATTTTATTTACGAGATTGTTATATTTACATAATATTTTTTTGGCTGGATTTTTTTTGGTATATGATTTAAGAATGAAAATTATATATAATATATCAAAACCGCAGTAGCTCAAATGGTAAATTCAATTTATAGAATTTCCGGGTTCGAATCCTGGCTGCAGTAATTGATTTTTTTTTATTAATAATATTTTCTCCTTTCTTTATCTTTTGTGGTTACATTTCCTTCTTTCTTTTACTCACTACGTTTTTGTTAATAAAGTCCAAACAAATTCACATATTTGTGTTGGAAGAATTTAAAATCTATATAGGAAATGTTAATTAAAAAATATACATCTAATGTGATTTTCATTTTTTAAAAGATAAGATAAAATTTATATTTTCATTTCATATGATAGAAATGAATTTGTGTGTATGGAAGTTTTCTTTTGATATCCATTTAATTTATTCGGTATATAACATTTTGTTAGAATGATTGATTAGGATTCCATGTTAATAAAATAAAACTAAAATAATCAATGTATATTTTATTTACGAGATTGTTATATTACTTAATATTTTTTTGGCTGGATTTTTTTTGTTAGATGATTTAAGAATGAAAATTTTATCTAATATGTCAAAACTGCAGTAGCTCAAATGGTAAATTCAATTTGCAGAATTCTCGGGTTCGAATCCTGGCTGCGATATATGATTTTTTTTATTAATAATATTTTTCTCCTTTCTTTTTTTTTGTGGTTACATTTCCTCCTTTCTTTTACTCACTACGTTTTTGTTAATAAAGTCTAAACAAATTCACATATTTGTGTTGGAAAAATTTAAAATCTATATAGAAAATGTTAATGAAAAAATATATATCTAATGTGATTTTCATTTTTTAAAAGATAAGATAAAATGTATATTTTCATTTCATAAGTTAGAAATGAATTTGTATGTATGGAAGTTTGCTTTTGGTATCCGTTTAAATTATTATGTATATAACGTTTTGTTTGAATGATTGATTAGGATTCCATGTTAATAAAATAAAATAAAAATAATCAATGTATATTTTATTTACGAGATTGTCATATTTACTTAATATTTTTTTGGCTGGATTTTTTTTGGTATATTATTTAAGAATGAGAATTTTATCTAATATACCAAAACCGCAGTAGTTCAAATGGTAAATTAATTTGCAGAATATCTGGGTTCGAATCTTGGTTGCGGTAATTGATTTTTTTTATTCATAATATTTTCTCCTTTATTTATTTTTTTTTGTGGTTACATTTCCTCCTTTCTTTTACTCACTACGTTTTTGTTAATAAAGTTTAAACAAATTCACATATTTGTGTTGGAAGAATTTAAAATCTATATAGGAAATGTTAATGAAAAAATATATATCTAATGTGATTTTTGTTTTTTAAAAGATAAGATAAAATTTATATTTTCATTTCATAAGATAGAAATGAATTTGCATGTATGGAAGTTTGCTTTTGATATCTATTTAATTTATTCTGTATATAACATTTTGTTTGAATGGTTGATTAGGATTCCATGTTAATAAAATAAAATTAAAATAATCAATGTATATTTTATTTACGAGATTGTTATATTTACATAATATTTTTTTGGCTGGATTTTTTTTGGTATATGATTTAAGAATGAAAATTATATATAATATATCAAAACCGCAGTAGCTCAAATGGTAAATTCAATTTATAGAATTTTCGGGTTCGAATCCTGGCTGCGGTAATTGATTTTTTTTTATTAATAATATTTTCTCCTTTCTTTATCTTTTGTGGTTACATTTCCTTCTTTCTTTTACTCACTACGTTTTTGTTAATAAAGTCCAAACAAATTCACATATTTCTGTTGGAAGAATTTAAAATCTATATAGGAAATGTTAATTAAAAAATATACATCTAATGTGATTTTCATTTTTTAAAAGATAAGATAAAATTTATATTTTCATTTCATAAGATAGAAATGAATTTGTGTGTATGGAAGTTTTCTTTTGATATCCATTTAATTTATTCGGTATATAACATTTTGTTAGAATGATTGATTAGGATTCCATGTTAATAAAATAAAACTAAAATAATCAATGTATATTTTATTTACGAGATTGTTATATTACTTAATATTTTTTTGGTTGGATTTTTTTTGTTAGATGATTTAAGAATGAAAATTTTATCTAATATGTCAAAACTGCAGTAGCTCAAATGGTAAATTCAATTTGCAGAATTCTCGGGTTCGAATCCTGGCTGCGATATATGATTTTTTTTATTAATAATATTTTTCTCCTTTCTTTTTTTTTGTGGTTACATTTCCTCCTTTCTTTTACTCACTACGTTTTTGTTAATAAAGTCTAAACAAATTCACATATTTGTGTTGGAAAAATTTAAAATCTATATAGAAAATGTTAATGAAAAAATATATATCTAATGTGATTTTCATTTTTTAAAAGATAAGATAAAATTTATATTTTCATTTCATAAATTAGAAATGAATTTGTATGTATGGAAGTTTGCTTTTGGTATCCGTTTAAATTATTATGTATATAACGTTTTGTTCGAATGATTGATTAGGATTCCATGTTAATAAAATAAAATAAAAATAATCAATGTATATTTTATTTACGAGATTGTCATATTTACTTAATATTTTTTTGGCTGGATTTTTTTTGGTATATTATTTAAGAATGAGAATTTTATCTAATATACCAAAACCGCAGTAGTTCAAATGGTAAATTAATTTGTAGAATATCTGGGTTCGAATCTTGGTTGCGGTAATTGATTTTTTTTATTCATAATATTTTCTCCTTTATTTTTTTTTTGTGGTTACATTTCCTCCTTTCTTTTACTCACTACGTTTTTGTTAATAAAGTTTAAACAAATTCACATATTTGTGTTGGAAGAATTTAAAATCTATATAGGAAATGTTAATGAAAAAATATATATCTAATGTGATTTTTGTATTTTAAAAGATAAGATAAAATTTATATTTTCATTTCATAAGATAGAAATTAATTTGCATGTATGGAAGTTTGCTTTTGATATCTATTTAATTTATTCTGTATATAACATTTTGTTTGAATGGTTGATTAGGATTCCATGTTAATAAAATAAAATTAAAATAATCAATGTATATTTTATTTACGAGATTGTTATATTTACATAATATTTTTTTGGCTGGATTTTTTTTGGTATATGATTTAAGAATGAAAATAAGATATAATATATCAAAACCGCAGTAGCTCAAATGGTAAATTCAATTTATAGAATTTCCGGGTTCGAATCCTGGCTGCGGTAATTGATTTTTTTTTATTAATAATATTTTCTCCTTTCTTTATCTTTTGTGGTTACATTTCCTTCTTTCTTTTACTCACTACGTTTTTGTTAATAAAGTCCAAACAAATTCACATATTTGTGTTGGAAGAATTTAAAATCTATATAGGAAATGTTAATTAAAAAATATACATCTAATGTGATTTTCATTTTTTAAAAGATAAGATAAAATTTATATTTTCATTTCATAAGATAGAAATGAATTTGTGTGTATGGAAGTTTTCTTTTGATATCCATTTAATTTATTCGGTATATAACATTTTGTTAGAATGATTGATTAGGATTCCATGTTAATAAAATAAAACTAAAATAATCAATGTATATTTTATTTACGAGATTGTTATATTACTTAATATTTTTTTGGCTGGATTTTTTTTGTTAGATGATTTAAGAATGAAAATTTTATCTAATATGTCAAAACTGCAGTAGCTCAAATGGTAAATTCAATTTGCAGAATTCTCGGGTTCGAATCCTGGCTGCGATATATGATTTTTTTTTTTAATAATATTTTTCTCCTTTCTTTTTTTTTGTGGTTACATTTCCTCCTTTCTTTTACTCACTGCGTTTTTGTTAATAAAGTCTAAACAAATTCACATATTTGTGTTGGAAAATTTTAAAATCTATATAGAAAATGTTAATGAAAAAATATATATCTAATGTGATTTTCATTTTTTAAAAGATAAGATAAAATTTATATTTTCATTTCATAAGTTAGAAATGAATTTGTATGTATGGAAGTTTGCTTTTGGTATCCGTTTAAATTATTATGTATATAACGTTTTGTTTGAATGATTAATTAGGATTCCATGTTAATAAAATAAAATAAAAATAATCAATGTATATTTTATTTACATGATTGTCATATTTACTTAATATTTTTTTGGCTTGATTTTTTTTGGTATATTATTTAAGAATGAGAATTTTATCTAATATACCAAAACCGCAGTAGTTCAAATGGTAAATTAATTTGCAGAATATCTGGGTTCGAATCTTGGTTGCGGTAATTGATTTTTTTTATTCATAATATTTTCTCCTTTATTTTTTTTTTGTGGTTACATTTCCTCCTTTCTTTTACTCACTACGTTTTTGTTAATAAAGTTTAAACAAATTCACATATTTGTGTTGGAAGAATTTAAAATCTATATAGGAAATGTTAATGAAAAAATATATATCTAATGTGATTTTTGTTTTTTAAAAGATAAGATAAAATTTATATTTTCATTTCATAAGATAGAAATGAATTTGAATGTATGGAAGTTTGCTTTTGATATCTATTTAATTTATTCTGTATATAACATTTTGTTTGAATGGTTGATTAGGATTCCATGTTAATAAAATAAAATTAAAATAATCAATGTATATTTTATTTACGAGATTGTTATATTTACATAATATTTTTTTGGCTGGATTTTTTTTGGTATATGATTTAAGAATGAAAATAAGATATAATATATCAAAACCGCAGTAGCTCAAATGGTAAATTCAATTTATAGAATTTCCGGGTTCGAATCCTGGCTGCGGTAATTGATTTTTTTTTATTAATAATATTTTCTCCTTTCTTTATCTTTTGTGGTTACATTTCCTTCTTTCTTTTACTCACTACGTTTTTGTTAATAAAGTCCAAACAAATTCACATATTTGTGTTGGAAGAATTTAAAATCTATATAGGAAATGTTAATTAAAAAATATACATCTAATGTGATTTTCATTTTTTAAAAGATAAGATAAAATTTATATTTTCATTTCATAAGATAGAAATGAATTTGTGTGTATGGAAGTTTTCTTTTGATATCCATTTAATTTATTCGGTATATAACATTTTGTTAGAATGATTGATTAGGATTCCATGTTAATAAAATAAAACTAAAATAATCAATGTATATTTTATTTACGAGATTGTTATATTACTTAATATTTTTTTGGCTGGATTTTTTTTGTTAGATGATTTAAGAATGAAAATTTTATCTAATATGTCAAAACTGCAGTAGCTCAAATGGTAAATTCAATTTGCAGAATTCTCGGGTTCGAATCCTGGCTGCGATATATGATTTTTTTTTTTAATAATATTTTTCTCCTTTCTTTTTTTTTGTGGTTACATTTCCTCCTTTCTTTTACTCACTGCGTTTTTGTTAATAAAGTCTAAACAAATTCACATATTTGTGTTGGAAAAATTTAAAATCTATATAGAAAATGTTAATGAAAAAATATATATCTAATGTGATTTTCATTTTTTAAAAGATAAGATAAAATTTATATTTTCATTTCATAAGTTAGAAATGAATTTGTATGTATGGAAGTTTGCTTTTGGTATCCGTTTAAATTATTATGTATATAACGTTTTGTTTGAATGATTAATTAGGATTCCATGTTAATAAAATAAAATAAAAATAATCAATGTATATTTTATTTACATGATTGTCATATTTACTTAATATTTTTTTGGCTTGATTTTTTTTGGTATATTATTTAAGAATGAGAATTTTATCTAATATACCAAAACCGCAGTAGTTCAAATGGTAAATTAATTTGCAGAATATCTGGGTTCGAATCTTGGTTGCGGTAATTGATTTTTTTTATTCATAATATTTTCTCCTTTATTTTTTTTTTTGTGGTTACATTTCCTCCTTTCTTTTACTCACTACGTTTTTGTTAATAAAGTTTAAACAAATTCACATATTTGTGTTGGAAGAATTTAAAATCTATATAGGAAATGTTAATGAAAAAATATATATCTAATGTGATTTTTGTTTTTTAAAAGATAAGATAAAATTTATATTTTCATTTCATAAGATAGAAATGAATTTGAATGTATGGAAGTTTGCTTTTGATATCTATTTAATTTATTCTGTATATAACATTTTGTTTGAATGGTTGATTAGGATTCCATGTTAATAAAATAAAATTAAAATAATCAATGTATATTTTATTTACGAGATTGTTATATTTACATAATATTTTTTTGGCTGGATTTTTTTTGGTATATGAATTAAGAATGAAAATTATATATAATATATCAAAACCGCAGTAGCTCAAATGGTAAATTCAATTTATAGAATTTCCGGGTTCGAATCCTGGCTGCAGTAATTGATTTTTTTTTATTAATAATATTTTCTCCTTTCTTTATCTTTTGTGGTTACATTTCCTTCTTTCTTTTACTCACTACGTTTTTGTTAATAAAGTCCAAACAAATTCACATATTTGTGTTGGAAGAATTTAAAATCTATATAGGAAATGTTAATTAAAAAATATACATCTAATGTGATTTTCATTTTTTAAAAGATAAGATAAAATTTATATTTTCATTTCATATGATAGAAATGAATTTGTGTGTATGGAAGTTTTCTTTTGATATCCATTTAATTTATTCGGTATATAACATTTTGTTAGAATGATTGATTAGGATTCCATGTTAATAAAATAAAACTAAAATAATCAATGTATATTTTATTTACGAGATTGTTATATTACTTAATATTTTTTTGGCTGGATTTTTTTTGTTAGATGATTTAAGAATGAAAATTTTATCTAATATGTCAAAACTGCAGTAGCTCAAATGGTATATTCAATTTGCAGAATTCTCGGGTTCGAATCCTGGCTGCGATATATGATTTTTTTTATTAATAATATTTTTCTCCTTTCTTTTTTTTTGTGGTTACATTTCCTCCTTTCTTTTACTCACTACGTTTTTGTTAATAAAGTCTAAACAAATTCACATATTTGTGTTGGAAAAATTTAAAATCTATATAGAAAATGTTAATGAAAAAATATATATCTAATGTGATTTTCATTTTTTAAAAGATAAGATAAAATGTATATTTTCATTTCATAAGTTAGAAATGAATTTGTATGTATGGAAGTTTGCTTTTGGTATCCGTTTAAATTATTATGTATATAACGTTTTGTTTGAATGATTGATTAGGATTCCATGTTAATAAAATAAAATAAAAATAATCAATGTATATTTTATTTACGAGATTGTCATATTTACTTAATATTTTTTTGGCTGGATTTTTTTTGGTATATTATTTAAGAATGAGAATTTTATCTAATATACCAAAACCGCAGTAGTTCAAATGGTAAATTAATTTGCAGAATATCTGGGTTCGAATCTTGGTTGCGGTAATTGATTTTTTTTATTCATAATATTTTCTCCTTTATTTATTTTTCTTTGTGGTTACATTTCCTCCTTTCTTTTACTCACTACGTTTTTGTTAATAAAGTTTAAACAAATTCACATATTTGTGTTGGAAGAATTTAAAATCTATATAGGAAATGTTAATGAAAAAATATATATCTAATGTGATTTTTGTTTTTTAAAAGATAAGATAAAATTTATATTTTCATTTCATAAGATAGAAATGAATTTGCATGTATGGAAGTTTGCTTTTGATATCTATTTAATTTATTCTGTATATAACATTTTGTTTGAATGGTTGATTAGGATTCCATGTTAATAAAATAAAATTAAAATAATCAATGTATATTTTATTTACGAGATTGTTATATTTACATAATATTTTTTTGGCTGGATTTTTTTTGGTATATGATTTAAGAATGAAAATTATATATAATATATCAAAACCGCAGTAGCTCAAATGGTAAATTCAATTTATAGAATTTTCGGGTTCGAATCCTGGCTGCGGTAATTGATTTTTTTTTATTAATAATATTTTCTCCTTTCTTTATCTTTTGTGGTTACATTTCCTTCTTTCTTTTACTCACTACGTTTTTGTTAATAAAGTCCAAACAAATTCACATATTTGTGTTGGAAGAATTTAAAATCTATATAGGAAATGTTAATTAAAAAATATACATCTAATGTGATTTTCATTTTTTAAAAGATAAGATAAAATTTATATTTTCATTTCATAAGATAGAAATGAATTTGTGTGTATGGAAGTTTTCTTTTGATATCCATTTAATTTATTCGGTATATAACATTTTGTTAGAATGATTGATTAGGATTCCATGTTAATAAAATAAAACTAAAATAATCAATGTATATTTTATTTACGAGATTGTTATATTACTTAATATTTTTTTGGTTGGATTTTTTTTGTTAGATGATTTAAGAATGAAAATTTTATCTAATATGTCAAAACTGCAGTAGCTCAAATGGTAAATTCAATTTGCAGAATTCTCGGGTTCGAATCCTGGCTGCGATATATGATTTTTTTTATTAATAATATTTTTCTCCTTTCTTTTTTTTTGTGGTTACATTTCCTCCTTTCTTTTACTCACTACGTTTTTGTTAATAAAGTCTAAACAAATTCACATATTTGTGTTGGAAAAATTTAAAATCTATATAGAAAATGTTAATGAAAAAATATATATCTAATGTGATTTTCATTTTTTAAAAGATAAGATAAAATTTATATTTTCATTTCATAAATTAGAAATGAATTTGTATGTATGGAAGTTTGCTTTTGGTATCCGTTTAAATTATTATGTATATAACGTTTTGTTCGAATGATTGATTAGGATTCCATGTTAATAAAATAAAATAAAAATAATCAATGTATATTTTATTTACGAGATTGTCATATTTACTTAATATTTTTTTGGCTGGATTTTTTTTGGTATATTATTTAAGAATGAGAATTTTATCTAATATACCAAAACCGCAGTAGTTCAAATGGTAAATTAATTTGCAGAATATCTGGGTTGGAATCTTGGTTGCGGTAATTGATTTTTTTTATTAATAATATTTTCTCCTTTATTTTTTTTTTGTGGTTACATTTCCTCCTTTCTTTTACTCACTACGTTTTTGTTAATAAAGTCTAAACAAATTCACATATTTGTGTTGGAAGAATTTAAAATCTATATAGGAAATGTTAATGAAAAAATATATATCTAATGTGATTTTTGTTTTTTAAAAGATAAGATAAAATTTATATTTTCATTTCATAAGATAGAAATGAATTTGCATGTATGGAAGTTTGCTTTTGATATCTATTTAATTTATTCTGTATATAACATTTTGTTTGAATGGTTGATTAGGATTCCATGTTAATAAAATAAAATTAAAATAATCAATGTATATTTTATTTACGAGATTGTTATATTTACATAATATTTTTTTGGCTGGATTTTTTTTGGTATATGATTTAAGAATGAAAATTATATATAATATATCAAAACCGCAGTAGCTCAAATGGTAAATTCAATTTATAGAATTTCCGGGTTCGAATCCTGGCTACGGTAATTGATTTTTTTTTATTAATAATATTTTCTCCTTTCTTTATCTTTTGTGGTTACATTTCCTTCTTTCTTTTACTCACTACGTTTTTGTTAATAAAGTCCAAACAAATTCACATATTTGTGTTGGAAGAATTTAAAATCTATATAGGAAATGTTAATTAAAAAATATATATCTAATGTGATTTTCGTTTTTTAAAAGATAAGATAAAATTTATATTTTCATTTCATAAGATAGAAATGAATTTGCATGTATGGAAGTTTGCTTTTGGTATCCATTTAATTTATTCGTAGATAACATTTTGTTAGAATGATTGATTAGGATTCCATGTTAATAAAATAAAATTAAAATAATCAATGAATATTTTATTTACGAGATTGTTATATTTACTTAATATTTTTTTGGATGTCATATATAATATATGTATATTAATGTTTCCTAAAATTAATATATTTTCTCCTTTTTTTTTTTGTGGTTACATTTCCTCCTTTCTTTTACTCACTACGTTTTTGTTAATAAAGTCTAAACAAATTCACATATTTGTGTTGGAAGAATTTAAAATCTATATAGAAAATGTTAATGAAAAAATATATATCTAATGTGATTTTCATTTTTTAAAAGATAAGATAAAATTTATATTTTCATTTCATAAGATAGAAATGAATTTGTATGTATGGAAGTTTGCTTTTGGTATCCGTTTAAATTATTATGTATATAACGTTTTGTTAGAATGATTGATTAGGATTCCATGTTAATAAAATAAAACTAAAATAATCAATGTATATTTTATTTACGAGATTGTTATATTACTTAATATTTTTTTGGCTGGATTTTTTTTGTTAGATGATTTAAGAATGAAAATTTTATCTAATATGTCAAAACTGCAGTAGCTCAAATGGTATATTCAATTTGCAGAATTCTCGGGTTCGAATCCTGGCTGCGATATATGATTTTTTTTATTAATAATATTTTTCTCCTTTCTTTTTTTTTGTGGTTACATTTCCTCCTTTCTTTTACTCACTACGTTTTTGTTAATAAAGTCTAAACAAATTCACATATTTGTGTTGGAAAAATTTAAAATCTATATAGAAAATGTTAATGAAAAAATATATATCTAATGTGATTTTCATTTTTTAAAAGATAAGATAAAATGTATATTTTCATTTCATAAGTTAGAAATGAATTTGTATGTATGGAAGTTTGCTTTTGGTATCCGTTTAAATTATTATGTATATAACGTTTTGTTTGAATGATTGATTAGGATTCCATGTTAATAAAATAAAATAAAAATAATCAATGTATATTTTATTTACGAGATTGTCATATTTACTTAATATTTTTTTGGCTGGATTTTTTTTGGTATATTATTTAAGAATGAGAATTTTATCTAATATACCAAAACCGCAGTAGTTCAAATGGTAAATTAATTTGCAGAATATCTGGGTTCGAATCTTGGTTGCGGTAATTGATTTTTTTTATTCATAATATTTTCTCCTTTATTTATTTTTCTTTGTGGTTACATTTCCTCCTTTCTTTTACTCACTACGTTTTTGTTAATAAAGTTTAAACAAATTCACATATTTGTGTTGGAAGAATTTAAAATCTATATAGGAAATGTTAATGAAAAAATATATATCTAATGTGATTTTTGTTTTTTAAAAGATAAGATAAAATTTATATTTTCATTTCATAAGATAGAAATGAATTTGCATGTATGGAAGTTTGCTTTTGATATCTATTTAATTTATTCTGTATATAACATTTTGTTTGAATGGTTGATTAGGATTCCATGTTAATAAAATAAAATTAAAATAATCAATGTATATTTTATTTACGAGATTGTTATATTTACATAATATTTTTTTGGCTGGATTTTTTTTGGTATATGATTTAAGAATGAAAATTATATATAATATATCAAAACCGCAGTAGCTCAAATGGTAAATTCAATTTATAGAATTTTCGGGTTCGAATCCTGGCTGCGGTAATTGATTTTTTTTTATTAATAATATTTTCTCCTTTCTTTATCTTTTGTGGTTACATTTCCTTCTTTCTTTTACTCACTACGTTTTTGTTAATAAAGTCCAAACAAATTCACATATTTGTGTTGGAAGAATTTAAAATCTATATAGGAAATGTTAATTAAAAAATATACATCTAATGTGATTTTCATTTTTTAAAAGATAAGATAAAATTTATATTTTCATTTCATAAGATAGAAATGAATTTGTGTGTATGGAAGTTTTCTTTTGATATCCATTTAATTTATTCGGTATATAACATTTTGTTAGAATGATTGATTAGGATTCCATGTTAATAAAATAAAACTAAAATAATCAATGTATATTTTATTTACGAGATTGTTATATTACTTAATATTTTTTTGGTTGGATTTTTTTTGTTAGATGATTTAAGAATGAAAATTTTATCTAATATGTCAAAACTGCAGTAGCTCAAATGGTAAATTCAATTTGCAGAATTCTCGGGTTCGAATCCTGGCTGCGATATATGATTTTTTTTATTAATAATATTTTTCTCCTTTCTTTTTTTTTGTGGTTACATTTCCTCCTTTCTTTTACTCACTACGTTTTTGTTAATAAAGTCTAAACAAATTCACATATTTGTGTTGGAAAAATTTAAAATCTATATAGAAAATGTTAATGAAAAAATATATATCTAATGTGATTTTCATTTTTTAAAAGATAAGATAAAATTTATATTTTCATTTCATAAATTAGAAATGAATTTGTATGTATGGAAGTTTGCTTTTGGTATCCGTTTAAATTATTATGTATATAACGTTTTGTTCGAATGATTGATTAGGATTCCATGTTAATAAAATAAAATAAAAATAATCAATGTATATTTTATTTACGAGATTGTCATATTTACTTAATATTTTTTTGGCTGGATTTTTTTTGGTATATTATTTAAGAATGAGAATTTTATCTAATATACCAAAACCGCAGTAGTTCAAATGGTAAATTAATTTGCAGAATATCTGGGTTGGAATCTTGGTTGCGGTAATTGATTTTTTTTATTAATAATATTTTCTCCTTTATTTTTTTTTTGTGGTTACATTTCCTCCTTTCTTTTACTCACTACGTTTTTGTTAATAAAGTCTAAACAAATTCACATATTTGTGTTGGAAGAATTTAAAATCTATATAGGAAATGTTAATGAAAAAATATATATCTAATGTGATTTTTGTTTTTTAAAAGATAAGATAAAATTTATATTTTCATTTCATAAGATAGAAATGAATTTGCATGTATGGAAGTTTGCTTTTGATATCTATTTAATTTATTCTGTATATAACATTTTGTTTGAATGGTTGATTAGGATTCCATGTTAATAAAATAAAATTAAAATAATCAATGTATATTTTATTTACGAGATTGTTATATTTACATAATATTTTTTTGGCTGGATTTTTTTTGGTATATGATTTAAGAATGAAAATTATATATAATATATCAAAACCGCAGTAGCTCAAATGGTAAATTCAATTTATAGAATTTCCGGGTTCGAATCCTGGCTACGGTAATTGATTTTTTTTTATTAATAATATTTTCTCCTTTCTTTATCTTTTGTGGTTACATTTCCTTCTTTCTTTTACTCACTACGTTTTTGTTAATAAAGTCCAAACAAATTCACATATTTGTGTTGGAAGAATTTAAAATCTATATAGGAAATGTTAATTAAAAAATATATATCTAATGTGATTTTCGTTTTTTAAAAGATAAGATAAAATTTATATTTTCATTTCATAAGATAGAAATGAATTTGCATGTATGGAAGTTTGCTTTTGGTATCCATTTAATTTATTCGTAGATAACATTTTGTTAGAATGATTGATTAGGATTCCATGTTAATAAAATAAAATTAAAATAATCAATGAATATTTTATTTACGAGATTGTTATATTTACTTAATATTTTTTTGGATGTCATATATAATATATGTATATTAATGTTTCCTAAAATTAATATATTTTCTCCTTTTTTTTTTTGTGGTTACATTTCCTCCTTTCTTTTACTCACTACGTTTTTGTTAATAAAGTCTAAACAAATTCACATATTTGTGTTGGAAGAATTTAAAATCTATATAGAAAATGTTAATGAAAAAATATATATCTAATGTGATTTTCATTTTTTAAAAGATAAGATAAAATTTATATTTTCATTTCATAAGATAGAAATGAATTTGTATGTATGGAAGTTTGCTTTTGGTATCCGTTTAAATTATTATGTATATAACGTTTTGTTTGAATGATTGATTAGGATTCCATGTTAATAAAATAAAATAAAAATAATCAATGTATATTTTATTTACGAGATTGTCATATTTACTTAATATTTTTTTGGTTGGATTTTTTTTGGTATATTATTTAAGAATGAGAATTTTATCTAATATACCAAAACCGCAGTAGTTCAAATGGTAAATTAATTTGCAGAATATCTGGGTTGGAATCTTGGTTGCGGTAATTGATTTTTTTTATTAATAATATTTTCTCCTTTATTTTTTTTTTGTGGTTACATTTCCCCCTTTCTTTTACTCACTACGTTTTTGTTAATAAAGTCTAAACAAATTCACATATTTGTGTTGGAAGAATTTAAAATCTATATAGGAAATGTTAATGAAAAAATATATATCTAATGTGATTTTTGTTTTTTAAAAGATAAGATAAAATTTATATTTTCATTTCATAAGATAGAAATGAATTTGCATGTATGGAAGTTTGCTTTTAATATCTATTTAATTTATTCTATATATAACATTTTGTTTGAATGGTTGATTAGGATTCCATGTTAATAAAATAAAATTAAAATAATCAATGTATATTTTATTTACGAGATTGTTATATTTACATAATATTTTTTTGGCTGGATTTTTTTTGGTATATGATTTAAGAATGAAAATTATATATAATATATCAAAACCGCAGTAGCTCAAATGGTAAATTCAATTTATAGAATTTCCGGGTTCGAATCCTGGCTGCGGTAATTGATTTTTTTTTATTAATAATATTTTCTCCTTTCTTTATCTTTTGTGGTTACATTTCCTTCTTTCTTTTACTCACTACGTTTTTGTTAATAAAGTCCAAACAAATTCACATATTTGTGTTGGAAGAATTTAAAATCTATATAGGAAATGTTAATTAAAAAATATACATCTAATGTGATTTTCATTTTTTAAAAGATAAGATAAAATTTATATTTTCATTTCATAAGATAAAAATGAATTTGTGTGTATGGAAGTTTTCTTTTGATATCCATTTAATTTATTCGGTATATAACATTTTGTTAGAATGATTGATTAGGATTCCATGTTAATAAAATAAAATTAAAATAATCAATGTATATTTTATTTACGAGATTGTTATATTACTTAATATTTTTTTGGCTGGATTTTTTTTGTTAGATGATTTAAGAATGAAAATTTTATCTAATATGTCAAAACTGCATTAGCTCAAATGGTAAATTCAATTTGCAGAATTCTCGGGTTCGAATCCTGGTTATGATATATGATTTTTTTTATTAATAATATTTTTCTCCTTTTTTTTTTTGTGGTTACATTTCCTCCTTTCTTTTACTCACTACGTTTTTGTTAATAAAGTCTAAACAAATTCACATATTTGTGTTGGAAGAATTTAAAATATATATAGGAAATGTTAATGAAAAAATATATATCTAATGTGATTTTTGTTTTTTAAAAGATAAGATAAAATTTATATTTTCATTTCATAAGATAGAAATGAATTTGCATGTATGGAAGTTTGCTTTTGATATCTATTTAATTTATTCTGTATATAACATTTTGTTTGAATGGTTGATTAGGATTCCATGTTAATAAAATAAAATTAAAATAATCAATGTATATTTTATTTACGAGATTGTTATATTTACATAATATTTTTTTGGCTGGATTTTTTTTGGTATATGATTTAAGAATGAAAATTATATATAATATATCAAAACCGCAGTAGCTCAAATGGTAAATTCAATTTATAGAATTTCCGGGTTCGAATCCTGGCTGCGGTAATTGATTTTTTTTTATTAATAATATTTTCTCCTTTCTTTATCTTTTGTGGTTACATTTCCTTCTTTCTTTTACTCACTACGTTTTTGTTAATAAAGTCCAAACAAATTCACATATTTGTGTTGGAAGAATTTAAAATCTATATAGGAAATGTTAATTAAAAAATATATATCTAATGTGATTTTCGTTTTTTAAAAGATAAGATAAAATTTATATTTTCATTTCATAATATAGAAATGAATTTGCATGTATGGAAGTTTGCTTTTGGTATCCATTTAATTTATTCGTAGATAACATTTTGTTAGAATGATTGATTAGGATTCCATGTTAATAAAATAAAATTAAAATAATCAATGAATATTTTATTTACGAGATTGTTATATTTACTTAATATTTTTTTGGATGTCATATATAATATATGTATATTAATGTTTCCTAAGATTTAATATATTTTCTCCTTTTTTTTTTGTGGTTACATTTCCTCCTTTCTTTTACTCACTACGTTTTTGTTAATAAAGTCTAAACAAATTCACATATTTGTGTTGGAAGAATTTAAAATCTATATAGAAAATGTTAATGAAAAAATATATATCTAATGTGATTTTCATTTTTTAAAAGATAAGATAAAATTTATATTTTCATTTCATAAGATAGAAATGAATTTGTATGTATGGAAGTTTGCTTTTGGTATCCGTTTAATTTATTCGTAGATAACATTTTGTTAGAATGATTGATTAGGATTCCATGTTAATAAAATAAAATAAAAATAATCAATGTATATTTTATTTACGAGATTGTCATATTTACTTAATATTTTTTTGGCTGGATTTTTTTTGGTATATTATTTAAGAATGAGAATTTTATCTAATATACCAAAACCGCAGTAGTTCAAATGGTAAATTAATTTGCAGAATATCTGGGTTGGAATCTTGGTTGCGGTAATTGATTTTTTTTATTAATAATATTTTCTCCTTTATTTTTTTTTTGTGGTTACATTTCCTCCTTTATTTTACTCACTACGTTTTTGTTAATAAAGTCTAAACAAATTCACATATTTGTGTTGGAAGAATTTAAAATCTATATAGGAAATGTTAATGAAAAAATATATATCTAATGTGATTTTTGTTTTTTAAAAGATAAGATAAAATTTATATTTTCATTTCATAAGATAGAAATGAATTTGCATGTATGGAAGTTTGCTTTTGATATCTATTTAATTTATTCTGTATATAACATTTTGTTTGAATGGTTGATTAGGATTCCATGTTAATAAAATAAAATTAAAATAATCAACGTATATTTTATTTACGAGATTGTTATATTTACATAATATTTTTTTGGCTGGATTTTTTTTGGTATATGATTTAAGAATGAAAATTATATATAATATATCAAAACCGCAGTAGCTCAAATGGTAAATTCAATTTATAGAATTTCCGGGTTCGAATCCTGGCTGCGGTAATTGATTTTTTTTTATTAATAATATTTTCTCCTTTCTTTATCTTTTGTGGTTACATTTCCTTCTTTCTTTTACTCACTACGTTTTTGTTAATAAAGTCCAAACAAATTCACATATTTGTGTTGGAAGAGTTTAAAATCTATATAGGAAATGTTAATTAAAAAATATACATCTAATGTGATTTTCATTTTTTAAAAGATAAGATAAAATTTATATTTTCATTTCATAAGATAGAAATGAATTTGTGTGTATGGAAGTTTTCTTTTGATATCCATTTAATTTATTCGGTATATAACATTTTGTTAGAATGATTGATTAGGATTCCATGTTAATAAAATAAAATTAAAATAATCAATTTATATTTTATTTACGAGATTGTTATATTACTTAATATTTTTTTGGCTGGATTTTTTTTGTTAGATGATTTAAGAATGAAAATTTTATCTAATATGTCAAAACTGCAGTAGCTCAAATGGTAAATTCAATTTGCAGAATTCTCGGGTTCGAATCTTGGCTATGATATATGATTTTTTTTATTAATAATATTTTTCTCCTTTCTTTTTTTTTGTGGTTACATTTCCTCCTTTCTTTTACTCACTACGTTTTTGTTAATAAAGTCTAAACAAATTCACATATTTGTGTTGGAAGAATTTAAAATCTATATAGGAAATGTTAATGAAAAAATATATATCTAATGTGATTTTTGTTTTTTAAAAGATAAGATAAAATTTATATTTTCATTTCATAAGATAGAAATGAATTTGCATGTATGGAAGTTTGCTTTTGATATCTATTTAATTTATTCTGTATATAACATTTTGTTTGAATGGTTGATTAGGATTCCATGTTAATAAAATAAAATTAAAATAATCAATGTATATTTTATTTACGAGATTGTTATATTTACATAATATTTTTTTGGCTGGATTTTTTTTGGTATATGATTTAAGAATGAAAATTATATATAATATATCAAAACCGCAGTAGCTCAAATGGTAAATTCAATTTATAGAATTTCCGGGTTCGAATCCTGGCTGCGGTAATTGATTTTTTTTTATTAATAATATTTTCTCCTTTCTTTATCTTTTGTGGTTACATTTCCTTCTTTCTTTTACTCACTACGTTTTTGTTAATAAAGTCCAAACAAATTCACATATTTGTGTTGGAAGAATTTAAAATCTATATAGGAAATGTTAATTAAAAAATATATATCTAATGTGATTTTCGTTTTTTAAAAGATAAGATAAAATTTATATTTTCATTTCATAAGATAGAAATGAATTTGCATGTATGGAAGTTTGCTTTTGGTATCCATTTAATTTATTCGTAGATAACATTTTGTTAGAATGATTGATTAGGATTCCATGTTAATAAAATAAAATTAAAATAATCAATGAATATTTTATTTACGAGATTGTTATATTTACTTAATATTTTTTTGGATGTCATATATAATATATGTATATTAATGTTTCCTAAAATTAATATATTTTCTCCTTTTTTTTTGTGGTTACATTTCCTCCTTTCTTTTACTCACTACGTTTTTGTTAATAAAGTCTAAACAAATTCACATATTTGTGTTGGAAGAATTTAAAATCTATATAGAAAATGTTAAAGAAAAAATATATATCTAATGTGATTTTCATTTTTTAAAAGATAAGATAAAATTTATATTTTCATTTCATAAGATAGAAATGAATTTGTATGTATGGAAGTTTGCTTTTGGTATCCATTTAATTTATTCGTATATAACTTTTTGTTAGAATGATTGATTAGGATTCCATGTTAATAAAATAAAATTAAAATAATCAATGAATATTTTATTTACGAGATTGTTATATTTACTTAATATTTCTTTGGATGGATTTTTTTTGGTATATGATTTAAGAATGAAAATTATATATAATATATCAAAACCGCAGTAGCTCAAATGGTAAATTCAATTTATAGAATTTCTGGGTTCGAATCCTGGCTGTGGTAATTGATTTTTTTTATTAATAATATTTTCTCCTTTTTTTTTGTGGTTACATTTCCTCCTTTCTTTTACTCACTACGTTTTTGTTAATAAAGTCTAAACAAATTCACATATTTGTGTTGGAAGAATTTAAAATCTATATAGGAAATGTTAATGAAAACATATATATCTAATGTGATTTTCGTTTTTTAAAAGATAAGATAAAATTTATATTTTCATTTCATAAGATAGAAATGAATTTGTGTGTATGGAAGTTTTCTTTTGATATCCATTTAATTTATTCGGTATATAACATTTTGTTAGAATGATTGATTAGGATTCCATGTAAATAAAATAAAATAAAAATAATTAATGTATATTTTATTTACGAGATTGTTATATTTACTTAATATTTTTTTGGCTGGATTTTTTTTTGGTATATGATTTAAGAATGAAAATTATATATAATATATCAAAACCGCAGTAGCTCAAATGGTAAATTCAATTTATAGAATTCCCGGGTTTGAATCCTGGTTGCGGTAATTGATTTTTTTTATTAATAATATTTTCTCCTTTTTTTTTTTTTTTGTGGTTACATTTCCTCCTTTCTTTTAGTCATTACGTTTTTGTTAATAAAGTCTAAACAAACTCACATATTTGAGTTGGAAGAATTTCAAATCTATATAGGAAATGTTAAATGAAAAAATATATATCTAATGTGATTTTCATTTTTTAAAAGATAAGATAAAATTTATATTTTCATTTCATAAGATAGAAATGAATTTGTGTGTATGGAAGTTTTCTTTTGATATCTATTTAATTTATTCGGTATATAACATTTTGTTAGAATGATTGATTAGGATTCCATGTTAATAAAATAAAATAAAAATAATCAATGTATATTTTATTTACGAGATTGTTATATTTGGTTAATATTTTTTGGCTGGATTTTTTTTTGTATATGATTTAAGAATGAAAATTTTATCTAATATATCAAAATCGGAGTAGCTCAAATGGTAAATTCAATTTGCAGAATTTCCAGGTTTGAATCCTGGCTGCGGTAATTGATTTTTTTTTATTAATAATATTTTCTCCTTTCTTTATCTTCTGTGGTTACATTTCCTTCTTTCTTTTACTCACTACGTTTTTGTTAATAAAGTCCAAACAAATTCACATATTTGTGTTGGAAGAATTTCAAATCTATATAGGAAATATTAAATGAAAAAATATATGTCTAATGTGATTTTCATTTTTTAAAAGATAAGATAAAATTTATATTTTCATTTCATAAGATAGAAATGAATTTGCATGTATGGAAGTTTGCTTTTGATATCTATTTAATTTATTTTGTATATAACATTTTGTTTGAATGGTTGATTAGGGTTCCATGTTAATAAAATAAAATTAAAATAATCAATGTATATTTTATTTACGAGATTGTTATATTTACATAATATTTTTTTGGCTGGATTTTTTTTGGTATATGAATTAAGAATGAAAATTATATATAATATATCAAAACCGCAGTAGCTCAAATGGTAAATTCAATTTATAGAATTTCCGGGTTCGAATCCTGGCTGCAGTAATTGATTTTTTTTTATTAATAATATTTTCTCCTTTCTTTATCTTTTGTGGTTACATTTCCTTCTTTCTTTTACTCACTACGTTTTTGTTAATAAAGTCCAAACAAATTCACATATTTGTGTTGGAAGAATTTAAAATCTATATAGGAAATGTTAATTAAAAAATATACATCTAATGTGATTTTCATTTTTTAAAAGATAAGATAAAATTTATATTTTCATTTCATATGATAGAAATGAATTTGTGTGTATGGAAGTTTTCTTTTGATATCCATTTAATTTATTCGGTATATAACATTTTGTTAGAATGATTGATTAGGATTCCATGTTAATAAAATAAAACTAAAATAATCAATGTATATTTTATTTACGAGATTGTTATATTACTTAATATTTTTTTGGCTGGATTTTTTTTGTTAGATGATTTAAGAATGAAAATTTTATCTAATATGTCAAAACTGCAGTAGCTCAAATGGTATATTCAATTTGCAGAATTCTCGGGTTCGAATCCTGGCTGCGATATATGATTTTTTTTATTAATAATATTTTTCTCCTTTCTTTTTTTTTGTGGTTACATTTCCTCCTTTCTTTTACTCACTACGTTTTTGTTAATAAAGTCTAAACAAATTCACATATTTGTGTTGGAAAAATTTAAAATCTATATAGAAAATGTTAATGAAAAAATATATATCTAATGTGATTTTCATTTTTTAAAAGATAAGATAAAATGTATATTTTCATTTCATAAGTTAGAAATGAATTTGTATGTATGGAAGTTTGCTTTTGGTATCCGTTTAAATTATTATGTATATAACGTTTTGTTTGAATGATTGATTAGGATTCCATGTTAATAAAATAAAATAAAAATAATCAATGTATATTTTATTTACGAGATTGTCATATTTACTTAATATTTTTTTGGCTGGATTTTTTTTGGTATATTATTTAAGAATGAGAATTTTATCTAATATACCAAAACCGCAGTAGTTCAAATGGTAAATTAATTTGCAGAATATCTGGGTTCGAATCTTGGTTGCGGTAATTGATTTTTTTTATTCATAATATTTTCTCCTTTATTTATTTTTCTTTGTGGTTACATTTCCTCCTTTCTTTTACTCACTACGTTTTTGTTAATAAAGTTTAAACAAATTCACATATTTGTGTTGGAAGAATTTAAAATCTATATAGGAAATGTTAATGAAAAAATATATATCTAATGTGATTTTTGTTTTTTAAAAGATAAGATAAAATTTATATTTTCATTTCATAAGATAGAAATGAATTTGCATGTATGGAAGTTTGCTTTTGATATCTATTTAATTTATTCTGTATATAACATTTTGTTTGAATGGTTGATTAGGATTCCATGTTAATAAAATAAAATTAAAATAATCAATGTATATTTTATTTACGAGATTGTTATATTTACATAATATTTTTTTGGCTGGATTTTTTTTGGTATATGATTTAAGAATGAAAATTATATATAATATATCAAAACCGCAGTAGCTCAAATGGTAAATTCAATTTATAGAATTTTCGGGTTCGAATCCTGGCTGCGGTAATTGATTTTTTTTTATTAATAATATTTTCTCCTTTCTTTATCTTTTGTGGTTACATTTCCTTCTTTCTTTTACTCACTACGTTTTTGTTAATAAAGTCCAAACAAATTCACATATTTGTGTTGGAAGAATTTAAAATCTATATAGGAAATGTTAATTAAAAAATATACATCTAATGTGATTTTCATTTTTTAAAAGATAAGATAAAATTTATATTTTCATTTCATAAGATAGAAATGAATTTGTGTGTATGGAAGTTTTCTTTTGATATCCATTTAATTTATTCGGTATATAACATTTTGTTAGAATGATTGATTAGGATTCCATGTTAATAAAATAAAACTAAAATAATCAATGTATATTTTATTTACGAGATTGTTATATTACTTAATATTTTTTTGGTTGGATTTTTTTTGTTAGATGATTTAAGAATGAAAATTTTATCTAATATGTCAAAACTGCAGTAGCTCAAATGGTAAATTCAATTTGCAGAATTCTCGGGTTCGAATCCTGGCTGCGATATATGATTTTTTTTATTAATAATATTTTTCTCCTTTTTTTTTTTTTGTGGTTACATTTCCTCCTTTCTTTTACTCACTACGTTTTTGTTAATAAAGTCTAAACAAATTCACATATTTGTGTTGGAAAAATTTAAAATCTATATAGAAAATGTTAATGAAAAAATATATATCTAATGTGATTTTCATTTTTTAAAAGATAAGATAAAATTTATATTTTCATTTCATAAATTAGAAATGAATTTGTATGTATGGAAGTTTGCTTTTGGTATCCGTTTAAATTATTATGTATATAACGTTTTGTTCGAATGATTGATTAGGATTCCATGTTAATAAAATAAAATAAAAATAATCAATGTATATTTTATTTACGAGATTGTCATATTTACTTAATATTTTTTTGGCTGGATTTTTTTTGGTATATTATTTAAGAATGAGAATTTTATCTAATATACCAAAACCGCAGTAGTTCAAATGGTAAATTAATTTGCAGAATATCTGGGTTGGAATCTTGGTTGCGGTAATTGATTTTTTTTATTAATAATATTTTCTCCTTTATTTTTTTTTTGTGGTTACATTTCCTCCTTTCTTTTACTCACTACGTTTTTGTTAATAAAGTCTAAACAAATTCACATATTTGTGTTGGAAGAATTTAAAATCTATATAGGAAATGTTAATGAAAAAATATATATCTAATGTGATTTTTGTTTTTTAAAAGATAAGATAAAATTTATATTTTCATTTCATAAGATAGAAATGAATTTGCATGTATGGAAGTTTGCTTTTGATATCTATTTAATTTATTCTGTATATAACATTTTGTTTGAATGGTTGATTAGGATTCCATGTTAATAAAATAAAATTAAAATAATCAATGTATATTTTATTTACGAGATTGTTATATTTACATAATATTTTTTTGGCTGGATTTTTTTTGGTATATGATTTAAGAATGAAAATTATATATAATATATCAAAACCGCAGTAGCTCAAATGGTAAATTCAATTTATAGAATTTCCGGGTTGGAATCCTGGCTACGGTAATTGATTTTTTTTTATTAATAATATTTTCTCCTTTCTTTATCTTTTGTGGTTACATTTCCTTCTTTCTTTTACTCACTACGTTTTTGTTAATAAAGTCCAAACAAATTCACATATTTGTGTTGGAAGAATTTAAAATCTATATAGGAAATGTTAATTAAAAAATATATATCTAATGTGATTTTCGTTTTTTAAAAGATAAGATAAAATTTATATTTTCATTTCATAAGATAGAAATGAATTTGCATGTATGGAAGTTTGCTTTTGGTATCCATTTAATTTATTCGTAGATAACATTTTGTTAGAATGATTGATTAGGATTCCATGTTAATAAAATAAAATTAAAATAATCAATGAATATTTTATTTACGAGATTGTTATATTTACTTAATATTTTTTTGGATGTCATATATAATATATGTATATTAATGTTTCCTAAAATTAATATATTTTCTCCTTTTTTTTTTTGTGGTTACATTTCCTCCTTTCTTTTACTCACTACGTTTTTGTTAATAAAGTCTAAACAAATTCACATATTTGTGTTGGAAGAATTTAAAATCTATATAGAAAATGTTAATGAAAAAATATATATCTAATGTGATTTTCATTTTTTAAAAGATAAGATAAAATTTATATTTTCATTTCATAAGATAGAAATGAATTTGTATGTATGGAAGTTTGCTTTTGGTATCCGTTTAAATTATTATGTATATAACGTTTTGTTTGAATGATTGATTAGGATTCCATGTTAATAAAATAAAATAAAAATAATCAATGTATATTTTATTTACGAGATTGTCATATTTACTTAATATTTTTTTGGTTGGATTTTTTTTGGTATATTATTTAAGAATGAGAATTTTATCTAATATACCAAAACCGCAGTAGTTCAAATGGTAAATTAATTTGCAGAATATCTGGGTTGGAATCTTGGTTGCGGTAATTGATTTTTTTTATTAATAATATTTTCTCCTTTATTTTTTTTTTTAGGTTACATTTCCCCCTTTCTTTTACTCACTACGTTTTTGTTAATAAAGTCTAAACAAATTCACATATTTGTGTTGGAAGAATTTAAAATCTATATAGGAAATGTTAATGAAAAAATATATATCTAATGTGATTTTTGTTTTTTAAAAGATAAGATAAAATTTATATTTTCATTTCATAAGATAGAAATGAATTTGCATGTATGGAAGTTTGCTTTTAATATCTATTTAATTTATTCTATATATAACATTTTGTTTGAATGGTTGATTAGGATTCCATGTTAATAAAATAAAATTAAAATAATCAATGTATATTTTATTTACGAGATTGTTATATTTACATAATATTTTTTTGGCTGGATTTTTTTTGGTATATGATTTAAGAATGAAAATTATATATAATATATCAAAACCGCAGTAGCTCAAATGGTAAATTCAATTTATAGAATTTCCGGGTTCGAATCCTGGCTGCGGTAATTGATTTTTTTTTATTAATAATATTTTCTCCTTTCTTTATCTTTTGTGGTTACATTTCCTTCTTTCTTTTACTCACTACGTTTTTGTTAATAAAGTCCAAACAAATTCACATATTTGTGTTGGAAGAATTTAAAATCTATATAGGAAATGTTAATTAAAAAATATACATCTAATGTGATTTTCATTTTTTAAAAGATAAGATAAAATTTATATTTTCATTTCATAAGATAAAAATGAATTTGTGTGTATGGAAGTTTTCTTTTGATATCCATTTAATTTATTCGGTATATAACATTTTGTTAGAATGATTGATTAGGATTCCATGTTAATAAAATAAAATTAAAATAATCAATGTATATTTTATTTACGAGATTGTTATATTACTTAATATTTTTTTGGCTGGATTTTTTTTGTTAGATGATTTAAGAATGAAAATTTTATCTAATATGTCAAAACTGCATTAGCTCAAATGGTAAATTCAATTTGCAGAATTCTCGGGTTCGAATCCTGGTTATGATATATGATTTTTTTTATTAATAATATTTTTCTCCTTTTTTTTTTTTGTGGTTACATTTCCTCCTTTCTTTTACTCACTACGTTTTTGTTAATAAAGTCTAAACAAATTCACATATTTGTGTTGGAAGAATTTAAAATATATATAGGAAATGTTAATGAAAAAATATATATCTAATGTGATTTTTGTTTTTTAAAAGATAAGATAAAATTTATATTTTCATTTCATAAGATAGAAATGAATTTGCATGTATGGAAGTTTGCTTTTGATATCTATTTAATTTATTCTGTATATAACATTTTGTTTGAATGGTTGATTAGGATTCCATGTTAATAAAATAAAATTAAAATAATCAATGTATATTTTATTTACGAGATTGTTATATTTACATAATATTTTTTTGGCTGGATTTTTTTTGGTATATGATTTAAGAATGAAAATTATATATAATATATCAAAACCGCAGTAGCTCAAATGGTAAATTCAATTTATAGAATTTCCGGGTTCGAATCCTGGCTGCGGTAATTGATTTTTTTTTATTAATAATATTTTCTCCTTTCTTTATCTTTTGTGGTTACATTTCCTTCTTTCTTTTACTCACTACGTTTTTGTTAATAAAGTCCAAACAAATTCACATATTTGTGTTGGAAGAATTTAAAATCTATATAGGAAATGTTAATTAAAAAATATATATCTAATGTGATTTTCGTTTTTTAAAAGATAAGATAAAATTTATATTTTCATTTCATAATATAGAAATGAATTTGCATGTATGGAAGTTTGCTTTTGGTATCCATTTAATTTATTCGTAGATAACATTTTGTTAGAATGATTGATTAGGATTCCATGTTAATAAAATAAAATTAAAATAATCAATGAATATTTTATTTACGAGATTGTTATATTTACTTAATATTTTTTTGGATGTCATATATAATATATGTATATTAATGTTTCCTAAGATTTAATATATTTTCTCCTTTTTTTTTTGTGGTTACATTTCCTCCTTTCTTTTACTCACTACGTTTTTGTTAATAAAGTCTAAACAAATTCACATATTTGTGTTGGAAGAATTTAAAATCTATATAGAAAATGTTAATGAAAAAATATATATCTAATGTGATTTTCATTTTTTAAAAGATAAGATAAAATTTATATTTTCATTTCATAAGATAGAAATGAATTTGTATGTATGGAAGTTTGCTTTTGGTATCCGTTTAATTTATTCGTAGATAACATTTTGTTAGAATGATTGATTAGGATTCCATGTTAATAAAATAAAATAAAAATAATCAATGTATATTTTATTTACGAGATTGTCATATTTACTTAATATTTTTTTGGCTGGATTTTTTTTGGTATATTATTTAAGAATGAGAATTTTATCTAATATACCAAAACCGCAGTAGTTCAAATGGTAAATTAATTTGCAGAATATCTGGGTTGGAATCTTGGTTGCGGTAATTGATTTTTTTTATTAATAATATTTTCTCCTTTATTTTTTTTTTGTGGTTACATTTCCTCCTTTATTTTACTCACTACGTTTTTGTTAATAAAGTCTAAACAAATTCACATATTTGTGTTGGAAGAATTTAAAATCTATATAGGAAATGTTAATGAAAAAATATATATCTAATGTGATTTTTGTTTTTTAAAAGATAAGATAAAATTTATATTTTCATTTCATAAGATAGAAATGAATTTGCATGTATGGAAGTTTGCTTTTGATATCTATTTAATTTATTCTGTATATAACATTTTGTTTGAATGGTTGATTAGGATTCCATGTTAATAAAATAAAATTAAAATAATCAACGTATATTTTATTTACGAGATTGTTATATTTACATAATATTTTTTTGGCTGGATTTTTTTTGGTATATGATTTAAGAATGAAAATTATATATAATATATCAAAACCGCAGTAGCTCAAATGGTAAATTCAATTTATAGAATTTCCGGGTTCGAATCCTGGCTGCGGTAATTGATTTTTTTTTATTAATAATATTTTCTCCTTTCTTTATCTTTTGTGGTTACATTTCCTTCTTTCTTTTACTCACTACGTTTTTGTTAATAAAGTCCAAACAAATTCACATATTTGTGTTGGAAGAGTTTAAAATCTATATAGGAAATGTTAATTAAAAAATATACATCTAATGTGATTTTCATTTTTTAAAAGATAAGATAAAATTTATATTTTCATTTCATAAGATAGAAATGAATTTGTGTGTATGGAAGTTTTCTTTTGATATCCATTTAATTTATTCGGTATATAACATTTTGTTAGAATGATTGATTAGGATTCCATGTTAATAAAATAAAATTAAAATAATCAATTTATATTTTATTTACGAGATTGTTATATTACTTAATATTTTTTTGGCTGGATTTTTTTTGTTAGATGATTTAAGAATGAAAATTTTATCTAATATGTCAAAACTGCAGTAGCTCAAATGGTAAATTCAATTTGCAGAATTCTCGGGTTCGAATCTTGGCTATGATATATGATTTTTTTTATTAATAATATTTTTCTCCTTTCTTTTTTTTTGTGGTTACATTTCCTCCTTTCTTTTACTCACTACGTTTTTGTTAATAAAGTCTAAACAAATTCACATATTTGTGTTGGAAGAATTTAAAATCTATATAGGAAATGTTAATGAAAAAATATATATCTAATGTGATTTTTGTTTTTTAAAAGATAAGATAAAATTTATATTTTCATTTCATAAGATAGAAATGAATTTGCATGTATGGAAGTTTGCTTTTGATATCTATTTAATTTATTCTGTATATAACATTTTGTTTGAATGGTTGATTAGGATTCCATGTTAATAAAATAAAATTAAAATAATCAATGTATATTTTATTTACGAGATTGTTATATTTACATAATATTTTTTTGGCTGGATTTTTTTTGGTATATGATTTAAGAATGAAAATTATATATAATATATCAAAACCGCAGTAGCTCAAATGGTAAATTCAATTTATAGAATTTCCGGGTTCGAATCCTGGCTGCGGTAATTGATTTTTTTTTATTAATAATATTTTCTCCTTTCTTTATCTTTTGTGGTTACATTTCCTTCTTTCTTTTACTCACTACGTTTTTGTTAATAAAGTCCAAACAAATTCACATATTTGTGTTGGAAGAATTTAAAATCTATATAGGAAATGTTAATTAAAAAATATATATCTAATGTGATTTTCGTTTTTTAAAAGATAAGATAAAATTTATATTTTCATTTCATAAGATAGAAATGAATTTGCATGTATGGAAGTTTGCTTTTGGTATCCATTTAATTTATTCGTAGATAACATTTTGTTAGAATGATTGATTAGGATTCCATGTTAATAAAATAAAATTAAAATAATCAATGAATATTTTATTTACGAGATTGTTATATTTACTTAATATTTTTTTGGATGTCATATATAATATATGTATATTAATGTTTCCTAAAATTAATATATTTTCTCCTTTTTTTTTGTGGTTACATTTCCTCCTTTCTTTTACTCACTACGTTTTTGTTAATAAAGTCTAAACAAATTCACATATTTGTGTTGGAAGAATTTAAAATCTATATAGAAAATGTTAAAGAAAAAATATATATCTAATGTGATTTTCATTTTTTAAAAGATAAGATAAAATTTATATTTTCATTTCATAAGATAGAAATGAATTTGTATGTATGGAAGTTTGCTTTTGGTATCCATTTAATTTATTCGTATATAACTTTTTGTTAGAATGATTGATTAGGATTCCATGTTAATAAAATAAAATTAAAATAATCAATGAATATTTTATTTACGAGATTGTTATATTTACTTAATATTTCTTTGGATGGATTTTTTTTGGTATATGATTTAAGAATGAAAATTATATATAATATATCAAAACCGCAGTAGCTCAAATGGTAAATTCAATTTATAGAATTTCTGGGTTCGAATCCTGGCTGTGGTAATTGATTTTTTTTATTAATAATATTTTCTCCTTTTTTTTTGTGGTTACATTTCCTCCTTTCTTTTACTCACTACGTTTTTGTTAATAAAGTCTAAACAAATTCACATATTTGTGTTGGAAGAATTTAAAATCTATATAGGAAATGTTAATGAAAACATATATATCTAATGTGATTTTCGTTTTTTAAAAGATAAGATAAAATTTATATTTTCATTTCATAAGATAGAAATGAATTTGTGTGTATGGAAGTTTTCTTTTGATATCCATTTAATTTATTCGGTATATAACATTTTGTTAGAATGATTGATTAGGATTCCATGTAAATAAAATAAAATAAAAATAATTAATGTATATTTTATTTACGAGATTGTTATATTTACTTAATATTTTTTTGGCTGGATTTTTTTTTGGTATATGATTTAAGAATGAAAATTATATATAATATATCAAAACCGCAGTAGCTCAAATGGTAAATTCAATTTATAGAATTCCCGGGTTTGAATCCTGGTTGCGGTAATTGATTTTTTTTATTAATAATATTTTCTCCTTTTTTTTTTTTTTGTGGTTACATTTCCTCCTTTCTTTTAGTCATTACGTTTTTGTTAATAAAGTCTAAACAAACTCACATATTTGAGTTGGAAGAATTTCAAATCTATATAGGAAATGTTAAATGAAAAAATATATATCTAATGTGATTTTCATTTTTTAAAAGATAAGATAAAATTTATATTTTCATTTCATAAGATAGAAATGAATTTGTGTGTATGGAAGTTTTCTTTTGATATCTATTTAATTTATTCGGTATATAACATTTTGTTAGAATGATTGATTAGGATTCCATGTTAATAAAATAAAATAAAAATAATCAATGTATATTTTATTTACGAGATTGTTATATTTGGTTAATATTTTTTGGCTGGATTTTTTTTTGTATATGATTTAAGAATGAAAATTTTATCTAATATATCAAAATCGGAGTAGCTCAAATGGTAAATTCAATTTGCAGAATTTCCAGGTTTGAATCCTGGCTGCGGTAATTGATTTTTTTTTATTAATAATATTTTCTCCTTTCTTTATCTTCTGTGGTTACATTTCCTTCTTTCTTTTACTCACTACGTTTTTGTTAATAAAGTCCAAACAAATTCACATATTTGTGTTGGAAGAATTTCAAATCTATATAGGAAATATTAAATGAAAAAATATATGTCTAATGTGATTTTCATTTTTTAAAAGATAAGATAAAATTTATATTTTCATTTCATAAGATAGAAATGAATTTGCATGTATGGAAGTTTGCTTTTGATATCTATTTAATTTATTCTGTATATAACATTTTGTTTGAATGGTTGATTAGGGTTCCATGTTAATAAAATAAAATTAAAATAATCAATGTATATTTTATTTACGAGATTGTTATATTTACATAATATTTTTTTGGCTGGATTTTTTTTGGTATATGATTTAAGAATGAAAATTATATATAATATATCAAAACCATAGTAGCTCAAATGGTAAATTCAATTTATAGAATTTCCGGGTTCGAATCCTGGCTGCGGTAATTGATTTTTTTTATTAATAATATTTTCTCCTTTCTTTATCTTTTGTGGTTACATTTCCTTCTTTCTTTTACTCACTACGTTTTTGTTAATAAAGTCCAAACAAATTCACATATTTGTGTTGGAAGAATTTAAAATCTATATAGGAAATGTTAATTAAAAAATATATATCTAATGTGATTTTCGTTTTTTAAAAGATAAGATAAAATTTATATTTTCATTTCATAAGATAGAAATGAATTTGCATGTATGGAAGTTTGCTTTTGGTATCCATTTAATTTATTCGTAGATAACATTTTGTTAGAATGATTGATTAGGATTCCATGTTAATAAAATAAAATTAAAATAATCAATGAATATTTTATTTACGAGATTGTTATATTTACTTAATATTTTTTTGGATGTCATATATAATATATGTATATTAATGTTTCCTAAAATTAATATATTTTCTCCTTTTTTTTTTGTGGTTACATTTCCTCCTTTCTTTTACTCACTACGTTTTTGTTAATAAAGTCTAAACAAATTCACATATTTGTGTTGGAAGAATTTAAAATCTATATAGAAAATGTTAAAGAAAAAATATATATCTAATGTGATTTTCATTTTTTAAAAGATAAGATAAAATTTATATTTTCATTTCATAAGATAGAAATGAATTTGTATGTATGGAAGTTTGCTTTTGGTATCCATTTAATTTATTCGTATATAACTTTTTGTTAGAATGATTGATTAGGATTCCATGTTAATAAAATAAAATTAAAATAATCAATGAATATTTTATTTACGAGATTGTTATATTTACTTAATATTTCTTTGGATGGATTTTTTTTGGTATATGATTTAAGAATGAAAATTATATATAATATATCAAAACCGCAGTAGCTCAAATGGTAAATTCAATTTATAGAATTTCTGGGTTCGAATCCTGGCTGTGGTAATTGATTTTTTTTATTAATAATATTTTCTCCTTTTTTTTTGTGGTTACATTTCCTCCTTTCTTTTACTCACTACATTTTTGTTAATAAAGTCTAAACAAATTCACATATTTGTGTTGGAAGAATTTAAAATCTATATAGGAAATGTTAATGAAAACATATATATCTAATGTGATTTTCGTTTTTTAAAAGATAAGATAAAATTTATATTTTCATTTCATAAGATAGAAATGAATTTGTGTGTATGGAAGTTTTCTTTTGATATCCATTTAATTTATTCGGTATATAACATTTTGTTAGAATGATTGATTAGGATTCCATGTAAATAAAATAAAATTAAAATAATTAATGTATATTTTATTTACGAGATTGTTATATTTACTTAATATTTTTTTGGCTGGATTTTTTTTTGGTATATGATTTAAGAATGAAAATTATATATAATATATCAAAACCGCAGTAGCTCAAATGGTAAATTCAATTTATAGAATTTCCGGGTTTGAATCCTGGTTGCGGTAATTGATTTTTTTTATTAATAATATTTTCTCCTTTCTTTTTTTTTTGTGGTTACATTTCCTCCTTTCTTTTAGTCATTACGTTTTTGTTAATAAAGTCTAAACAAACTCACATATTTGACTTGGAAGAATTTCAAATCTATATAGGAAATGTTAAATGAAAAAATATATATCTAATGTGATTTTCATTTTTTAAAAGATAAGATAAAATTTATATTTTCATTTCATAAGATAGAAATGAATTTGTGTGTATGGAAGTTTTCTTTTGATATCTATTTAATTTATTCGGTATATAACATTTTGTTAGAATGATTGATTAGGATTCCATGTTAATAAAATAAAATAAAAATAATCAATGTATATTTTATTTACGAGATTGTTATATTTGGTTAATATTTTTTGGCTGGATTTTTTTTTGTATATGATTTAAGAATGAAAATTTTATCTAATATATCAAAATCGGAGTAGCTCAAATGGTAAATTCAATTTGCAGAATTTCCAGGTTTGAATCCTGGCTGCGGTAATTGATTTTTTTTTATTAATAATATTTTCTCCTTTCTTTATCTTCTGTGGTTACATTTCCTTCTTTCTTTTACTCACTACGTTTTTGTTAATAAAGTCCAAACAAATTCACATATTTGTGTTGGAAGAATTTCAAATCTATATAGGAAATATTAAATGAAAAAATATATGTCTAATGTGATTTTCATTTTTTAAAAGATAAGATAAAATTTATATTTTCATTTCATAAGATAGAAATGAATTTGTGTGTATGGAAGTTTTCTTTTGATATCCATTTAATTTATTCGGTATATAACATTTTGTTAGGATGATTGATTAGGAGTCCATGTTAATAAAATAAAATTAAAATAATCAATGTATATTTTATTTACGAGATTGTTACATTACTTAATATTTTTTTGGCTGGATTTTTTTTGTTAGATGATTTAAGAATGAAACTTTTATCTAATATGTCAAAACCGCAGTAGCTGAAATGGTAAATTCAATTTGCAGAATTCTCGGGTTGGAATCCTGGCTGCGATAATTGATTTTTTTTGTTAATAATATTTTCTCCTTTTTTTTTTGTGGTTACATTTCCTCCTTTCTTTTTTACTCACTACGTTTTTGTTAATAAAGTCTAAACAAATTCACATATTTGTGTTGGAAGAATTTCAAATCTATAGAGAAAATGTTAATGAAAAAATATATATCTAATGTGATTTTCATTTTTTAAAAGATAAGATAAAATTTATATTTTCATTTCATAAGATAGAAATGAATTTGTATGTATGGAAGTTTGCTTTTGGTATCCATTTAATTTATTCTGTATATAACATTTTGTTTGAATGATTGATTAGGATTTCATGTTAATAAAATAAAATTAAAATAATCAATGTATATTTTATTTACGAGATTGTTATATTTACTTAATATTTTTTTGGCTGGATTTTTTTTGGTATATGATTTAAGAATGAAAGTTTTATCAAATATACCAAAACCGCAGTAGCTCAAATGGTAAATTCAATTTGCAGAATTTCCGGGTTTGAATCCTGGCTGCGGTAATTGATTTTTTTTATTAATAATATTTTTTCCTTTCTTTATCTTTTGTGGTTACATTTCCTTCTTTCTTTTTTTTTTGAACCAAAAATGATATATTAATTCAAAAGGAAACAAGACAACCGAGGCAACCTCTACAGGTTCAGCCATCTAAGTCTACAAAAAAAAAAGCTAAAACATTAATCTAGCAATATTAGGCCTAATCTTCCTATTTCCCCAGCATTTATACACTATACAATCAATAATTCTTTCTACCGAATTGTTGTTAAAAGTAATATTATCAAAAATAGTAGCATTCCTAAGCAGCCAAGTTTCATGAATTGTTTCTGTAAACGCCGTTTTGAGCACAGTTGCCCGCCAGCCCTTACCTTTAGTACTAGCCAGAATCCACTTCAACTAATCCTCCCAGAGAAGGGGTTTATTGTTTACCCCCAACCAAGTTAAGGTTGCCATCCAGACAGTAATAGTTTTTGAACAGCTAAAGAAAATATGGTTAGCACTTTCTTCCTCCTGATCACACAACCTACATAAGCTATCTTGAACAATACCAAACCGCACCAGCCTATCCTTAGTTGGGGGCTTCCCATGACACAACAACCAGGAAGTAAATTAGGCTTTCGGTCTAGCATGATTATGCAGAAGGAGCTTACTCCAAGTACTTCTACTCAAGTCATCAATAAGCAAGTTATAAACTGCTTTCATTGAAAACTTTTGATGAAGAAGCATTTGGTCCCAAAGATGTTGGATTTGAGTGACCTTACTTCTAAGGTTCAAAATGTTCCTAATGTTCCACGTCCAGCTTATCCCCACAGTAGCTTCCATAACGTCACAATTTTTCAGATACACCTTATGTATCTATTTGACCCACAGGCTGTCACTCTTATTACTAATATTCCAAAGGCACTTAAGTAAGGCAACTTGGTTCCAAACCGTTAGGTTATTGATACCTAACCCTCCTTGCTTCCTTGGTTTACACATATTCTTCCTAGCAACATAACTTTTATGGCTAGCATCATTCCTACCAGTCCAAACAAAAGTCCTGCAAATATTGTCAATCTTCCTGAGCACGCACTTTGGAAGGGGGAAATTATGCATCCAGTACTGAGTAATAGAGCAGATAATGTTGTTAACAAGTTGAATAAGTCCAGCATAACTGAGCAGATTTGTAGACCAATGGTGGATACGCCCAGTAATTTTCGCAATTAGGGGAAGGTAATGCTTCAAACTGAGCTTCTTGCTGCTGAGTGGTACCCCTAAGTATCGGATGGGGAAGCTACCTTCTGCAAAGCCAACTCTAGTCCTGATTTTGTTTCTCTCTGTCAACTCCACACTGCCAAAGAAAATGTTACATTTGCTAGGGTTAAAAATATGGCCAGTGGAGAGGGAAAAGTTCCTAAAAGCAGTCATAAGAATATCCACAGATCCAGCATCCCCTCTGCAGAAAAGGAGGATGTCATCTGCAAAAGCCAGGTTTGTCAGCGCCATCTGCTCACATTTTGCGTGATGGTTAAAATTAGGATTACTTTGCATTTTCACCAAGCACCTATCTAGATACTCAATCATGAGCACAAACAGGAGCGGGGACATTGGGTCCCCCTATCTGATACCTCTATTTGCCTGCAGAATATTAGAAAGGTTACCATTAATATTGAAGGTATAAGAAACTGTTGAGATCAGAGTGAGGATCCAATGGACAAATCTGGTAGGGAAACCCAATTCCCTCATAATACTATCTAAAGCACCCCATTCAACCATGTCATAAGCCTTCTGAAGGTCGATTTGCATCATGCACCTTGGAGTACCATGTTTCCTATCATATCCTTTGACAAGTTCATAGGCTAAGTGGATGTGGTTGTGAATGTCTTGGCCTGAGACAAAAGCTGCCTGATTCTTGTTAATAACAGAAGGCAAGATCTTCTTCAATCTAGTTGTAAGAATCTTCGAGATAATTTTGAGAAAGACATTGCACCCATAAATAGTCCTATAATCCTTAATATCGATAGCACTGTCTCCTTTAGGGATAAGGGTTACCAGAGTCCTGTTAAATTTGCTAAGGATTTTACCAGTTCTGAAAAACTCCTCAACAGTTGTAATAACATCCTTCTGCAGAATATCCCAACAGCTTTTGAAAAACTTAGCAGTAAATCCATCAGGGCCTGGGGATTTGTTGTCACTAATGCTCTTTAAAGCATCTTCAATCTCCTGGACAGAAGCATAGTTGACAAGGTTTCTCTTTTGATCATTCAGAATCTGCCTGCCCATTCTCATAGCTTCCACATCAATATGCTTGGTTTGGTTAGGGGTCTCTCCCAGCAGATGGAGGTAAAAGGTCATAACCTCATTTTCAATGTTATTTTTCCCTGTAATGACACCCCCCTTATCATTCTGCAGGAATTTGATGTAATTCCTTTTCTGTCTAGCTTTGATATGCGAAAAGTAGAATTTGTTATTGCCATCTCCCTTTTTTATCCAGTCAATTTTCGCCCTTTGGATCAACCTATTCTCCTCATGATCATGAAGATTAATGATATCTTCAGTAAAGGTTTTGATCTGCTCTATCAAATTTCCATCCTTCCTGTTATTTTGGAGTTCATTTTGGGCTTTATGTAACTTCTCCCTCGCTACCAGCAACCTCTACTTTAAATTGCCAGTCTGCTTACTAAATTTCTTGATATCTTCCTTAAGCCTTTGGAGCTTGTACCATAGAACCTACATAGGGTCCCCACAGGCTGGTTTATCCCAGGAAACCTTGACCATTTCTTTGAATCCATTGATATCAATGAGGTAGTTGTTGAATTTAAAGTGATTACTTCTTTTATCCTTAGTAGGCCCACTGATAGAAAGCAGGGAGTGGTCAGAAACATTTGGAGGCAAAACACTCAGCACATGCTCTGGGAAAAGCTGGAAGCATTCAGTGTTGCAGATTGCCCTGTCAATCCTAGAATATATAGTACCAGTGGCATGTTTATTTGACCAGGTGTAGTGGTCGCCCACACTGTCCATTTCATACAGTTCAATATTTCTCATCATGCTTGCAATATCAACAAATTCATAATCACTCACCATTTTACCACCAATTCTATCCCTAGATGTAACCACATTATTGAAGTCTCCTATGGCACACCAAGGGCCAGCTTGGTTAGTGTGGATGTTTTCCAGCTTTCTCCAAAGAATTCTTCTCATGTCCAATTGGTTTAAGGCATAAATTGCAGTAAGCCAGAAGAGAAACTCCCCTGTGACTGTGTATATGCCACAGTGAAGGTGTTGACTAGACATACTGTGCAGCTTCATATCAACCTTTGTATCATCCCAAAGAAACCAGATTCGACCATTGGGGTGGGCAGAGTAGTTATCGATGCAGGATCTGTGCATATTAAGCTTATCTCTGACTTTCTTGGCCTTATTTTCTTTAACTCTAGTTTCAAGCAAAATGCTAATGGTTGGTTGTAGATGTAAGAGAAGGGAGCTTATCTCTTTTATCTTCCCCAGCTTGTTGAGCCCCCTAACATTCCAAGAGACTATCATGGTCCTCTATCTAATACTAGAGGCTCATTCAAAGTCCCTAGTACCCCATAACCATTCTCACATAGTAAAGCTGCTGCGTCTTCAGACTGACCTTTCATAGGACTTCTGCTTTTTCCCTGTTTGTTTTGAGAAATCCAGCTCCCTTCCCCTTTTGATTCTGAACCCACACCCTGATTCCTTCTATCAGGATCCTTCCCTTTAGGAGTAGACACAATTGTAGTGGTTTTTTCCATCTCAGGAATTTTCTGGGACAGGGAACCGACTGTTTCCTTACTTTGAGTTGCTTCTAGTGGTTGTCTCTTCTTTGGTCTCCATTTATTTTGTCTTACTCTGATTTCACAGTTGTGACCCACAGTTTGGCATTTCTCACAGTATTTAGGCCTCCATTCATATTCTATCTTTTGAATAACCGTGGTACCCTCCTTTTCCTTGATACTGATTTCCTCTAACAATTTCTGAGTGATATCAACCTCTATTAGGACTCTTGCATAGGATACCCGCATTTTTCTAGCAGTGCATTTGTCAGTCACCAGTGGTACACCAATGGCACTAGCTATTTTGCTCAGATTAGACTTACCCCAAAGGTGGATGGGCAACATGGGGAATTTCACCCAGATTGGGATGGTTCTCATCATATCTTTCTTTAGATTGAAACCCTTCCTCCATTCTTTCAGGATCATAGGCATTCCTCTAAGGGTGTAAGGCCCCTTCATTAGAACTGTTTCCATCGCGTCTTTGGTACGAAATCGGAGTATGAAATACCCTTCTTCATAGTAGAAAATGTTAGGTAACTGAACGTTGTTCCAAGTCTTTATCATGAAATTCTTTACCGAGTGCATACTTAGGTCTTCCCCCAATACGTACATGATAAGCGAATTTTTCCAGTATTGAGCTTCACAGTTTGCATCATCCTCATCGATTTCAATTTCCATTTTGCCATCAATAACAGTAGGGGGGGTATATACTTCATTTCCAAACCCTTAGCTTTATTCCTATTCTCTGTTAGCACATCAACCCATAAATTACGATTAGGGATTTCTAGATTCGTCTTTGTTATGGTATCTGCAGAGCTAGCTTCTTCGTCGTGAACTTCCATTGTTGTCTCTGATTCCATCTTTGCTTGTGGGCTTTCTTCCAGCATCAGAGGAGGTAGTGGTGAGAGGTTCAAAATTACCGGCGGTACCGAAATTTTTGGCGGCCGCCCCCGGTTTTTCTTCGTCGCCATTAGAATTGTTAAATGATTCTCTCCTTCTTTCTTTTACTCACTACGTTTTTGTTAATAAAGTCTAAACAAATTCACATATTTGTGTTGGAAGAATTTAAAATCTATATAGGAAATGTTAATGAAAAAATATATATCTAATGTGATTTTCATTTTTTAAAAGATAAGATAAAATTTATATTTTCATTTCATAAGATAGAAATGAATTTGTATGTATGGAAGTTTGCTTTTGGTATCCATTTAATTTATTCTATATATAACATTTTGTTTGAATGATTGATTAGGATTCCATGTTAATAAAATAAAATTAAAATAATCAATGTATATTTTATTTACGAGATTGTTATATTTGCTTAATATTTTTTGGCTGGATTTTTTTTAGTATATGATTTAAGAATGAAAATTTTATCCAATATATCAAAACCGCAGTAGCTCAAATGGTAAATTCAATTTGCAGAATTTTCAGGTTCGAATCCTGGCTGCGGTAATTGATTTTTTTTATTAATAATATTTTCTCCTTTCTTTATCTTTTGTGGTTACATTTCCTTCTCTCTTTTACTCACTACGTTTTTGTTAATAAAGTCTAAACAAATTCACATATTTGTGTTGGAAGAATTTAAAATCTATATAAGAAATGTTAATGAAAAAATATATATCTAATGTGATTTTCATTTTTTAAAAGATAAGATATAATTTATATTTTCATTTAATAAGATAGAAATGAATTTGTGTGTATGAAAGTTTGCTTTTGGTATCCATTTAATTTATTCGTATATAACATTTTGTTAGAATGATTGATTAGGATTCCATGTTAATAAAATAAAATTAAAATAATCAATGTATATTTTATTTACGAGATTGTTATATTTACTTAATATTTTTTTGGCTGGATTTATTTTGGTATATGATTAAAGAATGAAAATTATATATAATATATCAAAACCGCAGTAGCTCAAATGGTAAATTCAATTTATAGAATTTCCGGGTTTGAATCCTGGCTGTGGTAATTGATTTTTTTTATTAATAATATTTTCTCCTTTTTTTTTGGTTACATTTCCTCCTTTCTTTTACTCACTACGTTTTTGTTAATAAAGTCTAAACAAATTCACATATTTGTGTTGGAAGAATTTCAAATTTATATAGAAAATATTAAATGAAAAAATATATATCTAATGTGATTTTCATTTTTTAAAAGATAACATAAAATTTATATTTTCATTTCATAAGATAGAAATGAATTTATGTGTATGGAAGTTTTCTTTTGATATCAATTTAATTTATTCGGTATATAACATTTTGTTAGAATGATTGATTACGATTCCATGTTAATAAAATAAAATTAAAATAATCAATGTATATTTTATTTACGAGATTGTTATATTACTTAATATTTTTTTGGCTGGATTTTTTTTGTTAGATGATTTAAGAATGATAATTTTATGTAATATGTCAAAACTGCAGTAGCTCAAATGGTAAATTCAATTTGCAGAATATCCGGGTTTGAATCTTGGCTGCGATAATTGATTTTTTTTATTAATAATATTTTCTCCTTTATTTTTTTTGTTGTGGTTACATTTCCTCCTTTCTTTTACTCACTACATTTTTTTTGATAAAGTCTAAACAAATTCACATATTTGTGTTGGAAGAATTTCAAATATATAAAGAAAATGTTAATAAAAAAATATATATCTAATGTGATTTTCATTTTTTAAAAGATAAGATAAAATTTATATTTTTATTTGATAAGATAGAAATGAATTTGTATGTAAGGAAGTTTGCTTTTGGTATCCGTTTAAATTATTATGTATATAACGTTTTGTTTGAATGATTGATTAGGATTCCATGTTAATAAAATAAAATAAAAGTAATCAATTTATATTTTATTTACGAGATTGTTATATTTACTTAATATTTTTTTGGCTGGATTTTTTTTGGTATATTATTTAAGAATGAGAATTTTATCTAATATACCAAAACCGCAGTAGTTCAAATGGTAAATTCAATTTGCAGAATTTTCGGGTTCGAATCTTGGTTGCGGTAATTGATTTTTTTTATTAATAATATTTTCTCCTTTTTTTTTATGTTACATTTCCTCCTTTCTTTTACTCACTACGTTTTTGTTGATAAAGTCTAAACAAATTCACATATTTGTGTTGGAAGAATTTTAAATCTATATAGAAAATGTTAATGAAAAATATATATCTAATGTGATTTTCATTTTTTAAAAGATAAGATAAAATTTATATTTTCATTTCATAAGATAGAAATTAATTTGTGTGTATGGAAGTTTGCTTTTGGTATCCATTTAATTTATTATATATATAACATTTTGTTTGAATGATTGATTAGGATTCCATTTTAATAAAATAAAATTAAAATAATCAATGTATATTTTATTTACGAGATTGTTATATTTACTTAATATTTTTTTGGATGGATTTTTTTTTGTATATGATTTAAGAATGAAAATTTTATCTAATATATCAAAACCGCAGTAGCTCAAATGGTAAATTCAATTTGCAGAATTTTCGGGTTCGAATCCTGGCTGCGGTAATTGATTTTTTTTATTAATAATATTTTCTCCTTTCTTTTTTATGTTGTGGTTACATTTCCTCCTTTCTTTTACTCACTACGTTTTTGTTGATAAAGTCTAAACAAATTCACATATTTGTGTTGGAAGAATTTCAAATCTATATAGAAAATGTTAATGAAAAAATATATATCTAATGTGATTTTCATTTTTTAAATGATAAGATAAAATTTATACTTTCGTTTCATAAGATAGAAATGAATTTGTATGTATGTAAGTTTGCTTTTGGTATCCATTTAATTTATTTTTTATATAACATTTTGTTTGAATGATTGATTAGGATTCCATGTTAATAAAATAAAATTAAAATAATCAATGTATATTTTATTTACGAGATTGTTATATTTACTTATTATTTATTTGGCTGAATTTTTTTTGGTATATGATTTAAGAATGAAAATTTTATCTAATATATCAAAACCACAGTAGCTCAAATGGTAAATTCAATTTGCAGAATTTCCGGGTTTGAATCTTGGCTGCGGTAATTGATTTTTTTTATTAATAATATTTTATCCTTTCTTTTTTTTGTTGTGGTTACATTTCCTCCTTTCTTTTACTCACTACGTTTTTTTTGATAAAGTCTAAACAAATTCACATATTTGTGTTGGAAGAATTTCAAATCTATAAAGAAAATGTTAATGAAAAAATATATATCTAATGTGATTTTCATTTTTTAAAAGATAAGATAAAATTTATATTTTTATTTCTTAAGATAGAAATGAATTTGTATGTACGGAAGTTTGCTTTTGGTATCCGTCTAAATTATTATGTATATAACGTTTTGTTTGAATGATTGATTAGGATTCCATGTTAATAAAATAAAATAAAAGTAATCAATTTATATTTTATTTACGAGATTGTTATATTTACTTAATATTTTTTTGGCTGGATTTTTTTTGGTATATTATTTAAGAATGAGAATTTTATCTAATATACCAAAACCTCAGTAGTTCAAATGGTAAATTCAATTTGCAGAATTATCGGGTTCGAATCTTGGTTGCGGTAATTGATTTTTTTTATTAATAATATTTTCTCCTTTTTTTTATGTTACATTTCCTCCTTTCTTTTACTCACTACGTTTTTGTTGATAAAGTCTAAACAAATTCACATATTTGTGTTGGAAGAATTTTAAATCTATATAGAAAATGTTAATGAAAAAATATATATCTAATGTGATTTTCATTTTTTAAAAGATAAGATAAAATTTATATTTTCATTTCATAAGATAGAAATGAATTTGTGTGTATGGAAGTTTGCTTTTGGTATCCATTTAATTTATTTTGTATATAACATTTTGTTTGAATGATTGATTAGGATTCCATGTTAATAAAATAAAATTAAAATAATCAATGTATATTTTATTTACGAGATTGTTATATTTACTTAATATTTTTTTGGATGGATTTTTTTTGGTATATGATTTAAGAATGAAAATTTTATCTAATATATCAAAATCACAGTAGCTCAAATGGTAAATTCAATTTGCAGAATTTTCGGGTTCGAATCCTGGCTGCGTTAATTGATTTTTTTTATTAATAATATTTTCTCCTTTCTTTTTTTTGTTGTGGTTACATTTCCTCCTTTCTTTTGCTCACTACGTTTTTGTTGATAAAGTCTAAACAAATTCACATATTTGTGTTGGAAGAATTTCAAATCTATATAGAAAATGTTAATGAAAAAATATATATCTAATGTGATTTTCATTTTTTAAAAGATAAGATAAAATTTATATTTTCATTTCATAATATAGAAATTTATTAGTATGTACGGAAGTTTGCTTTTGGTATCCGTTTAAATTATTATGTATATAACATTTTGTTTGAATGATTGATTAGGATTCCATGTTAATAAAATAAAATTAAAATAATCAATGTATATTTTATTTAGGAGATTGTTATATTACTTAATTTTTTTTTGGATGGATTTTTTTTTATATGATTTAAGAATGAAAATTTCATCTAATATTTCAAAACCGCAGTAGCTCAAATGGTAAATTCAATTTGCAGAATTTCCGGGTTTGAATCTTGGTTGCGGTAATTGATTTTTTTTATTAATAATATTTTCTCCTTTCTTTATCTTTTGTGGTTACATTTCCTTCTTTCTTTTACTCACTACGTTTTTGTTAATAAAGACTAAACAAATTCACATATTTGTGTTGGAAGAATTTAAAATCTATATAGGAAATGTTAATGAAAAAATATATATCTAATGTGATTTTCATTTTTTAAAAGATAAGATTAAATTTATATTTTCATTTCATAAGATAGAAATGAATTTGTATGTATGGAAGTTTGCTTTTGGTATCCATTTAATTTATTCTGTATATAACATTTTGTTTGAATGATTGATTAGGATTCCATGTTAATAAAATAAAATTAAAATAATCAATGTATATTTTATTTACAAGATTGTTATATTTGGTTAATAGTTTTTGGCTGGATTTTTTTTAGTTTATGATTTAAGAATGAAAATTTTATCTAATATATCAAAACCGCAGTAGCTCAAACGGTAAATTAAATTTGCAGAATTTCCAGGTTTAAATCCTGGCTGCGGTAATTGATTTTTTTTATTAATAATATTTTTCTCCTTTTTTTTTTGTGGTTACATTTCATCCTTTCTTTTACTCACTACGTTTTTGTTAATAAAGTCTAAACAAATTCACATATTTGTGTTGGAAGAATTTCAAATCTATATAGGAAATGTTAAATGAAAAAATATATATCTAATGTGATTTTCATTTTTTAAAAGATAAGATAAAATTTATATTTTCATTTAATAAGATAGAAATGAATTTGTGTGTATGGAAGTTTTATTTTGATATCCATTTAATTTATTCGGTATATAACATTTTGTTAGAATGGTTGATTAGGATTCCATGTTAATAAAATAAAATTAAAATAATAAATGTATATTTTATTTACGAGATTGTTATATTACTAAAAAAGTTTTTTGGCTAGAATTTTTTTGTTAGATGATTTAAGAATGAAAATTTTATCTAATATGACAAAACCGCAATAGCTCAAATGGTAAATTCAATTTGCAGAATTTTCGGGTTTAAATCCTGGCTGCGGTAATTGATTTTTTTTATTAATAATAATTTATCCTTTCTATTTTTTTGTGGTTACATTTCCTCCTTTCTTTTACTCACTATGTTTTTGTTAATTAAGTCTAAACAAATTCACATATTTGTGTTGGAAGAATTTAAAATCTATATAGGAAATATTAATGAAAAAATATATATCTAATGTGATTTTCATTTTTTAAAAGATAAGATAAAATTTATATTTTCATTTCATAAGATAGAAATGAATTTGTATGTATGGAAGTTTGCTTTTGGTATCCATTTAATTTATTCTGTATATAACATTTTGTTTGAATGATTGATTAGGATTCCATGTTAATAAAATAAAATTAAAATAATCAATGTATATTTTATTTACGAGATTTTTATATTTGGTTAATATTTTTTGGCTGGATTTTTTTTAGTTTATGATTTAAGAATGAAAATTTTATCTAATATATCAAAACCGCAGTAACTCAAATGGTAAATTCAATTTGCCGAATTTCCAGGTTCGAAACCTGGCAGCGGTAATTGATTTTTTTTATTAATAATATTTTCTCCTTTCTTTATCTTTTGTGGTTACATTTCCTTCTTTCTTTTACTCACTACGTTTTTGTTAATAAAGACTAAACAAATTCACATATTTGTGTTGGAAGAATTTAAAATCTATATAGGAAATGTTAATGAAAAAATATATATCTAATGTGATTTTCATTTTTTAGAAGATAAGATAAAATTTATATTTTCATTTCATAAGATAGAAATGAATTTGTATGTATGGAAGTTTGCTTTTGGTATCCATTTAATTTATTCTGTATACATTTTGTTTGAATGATTGATTAGGATTCCATGTTAATAAAATAAAATAAAAATAAATAATGTATATTTTATTTACGAGATTGTTATATTTGGTTAATATTTTTTGGTTGGATTTTTTTTAGTATATGATTTAAGAATGAAAATTTTATCTAATATATCAAAACCGCAGTAGCTCAAATGGTAAATTCAATTTGCAAAATTTCCAGGTTTGAATCCTGACTGCGGTAATTGATTTTTTTTATTAATAATATTTTTCTCCTTTTTTTTTGTGGTTACATTTCCTCCTTTCTTTTACTCACTACGTTTTTGTTAATAAAGTCTAAACAAATTCACATATTTGTGTTGGAAGAATTTCAAATCTATATAGGAAATGTTAAATGAAAAAATAAATATCTAATGTGATTTTCATTTTTTAAAAGATAAGATAAAATTTATATTTTCATTTAATAAGATAGAAATGAATTTGTGTGTATGGAAGTTTTATTTTGATATCCATTTAATTTATTCGGTATATAACATTTTGTTAGAATGGTTGATTAGGATTCCATGTTAATAAAATAAAATTAAAATAATCAATGTATATTTTATTTACGAGATTGTTATATTACTTAATATTTTTTTGGATGGAATTTTTTTGGTATATGATTTAAGAATGAAAATTATTTATAATATATCAAAACCGCAGTAGCTCAAATGGTAAATTCAATTTATAGAATTTCCGGGTTCGAATCTTGGCTGTGGTAATTGATTTTTTTTATTAATAATATTTTCTCCTTTTTTTTTTGTGGTTACATTTCCTCCTTTCTTTTACTCACTACGTTTTTGTTAATAAAGTCTAAACAAATTCACATATTTGTGTTGGAAGAATTTCAAATCTATATAGGAAATGTTAAATGAAAAAATATATATCTAATGTGATTTTCATTTTTTAAAAGATAAGATAAAATTTATATTTTCATTTAATAAGATAGAAATGAATTTGTGTGTATGGAAGTTTTATTTTGATATCCATTTAATTTATTCGGTATATAACATTTTGTTAGAATGGTTGATTAGGATTCCATGTTAATAAAATAAAATTAAAATAATCAATGTATATTTTATTTACGAGATTGTTATATTACTTAATATTTTTTTGGATGGAATTTTTTTGGTATATGATTTAAGAATGAAAATTATTTATAATATATCAAAACCGCAGTAGCTCAAATGGTAAATTCAATTTATAGAATTTCCGGGTTCGAATCTTGGCTGTGGTAATTGATTTTTTTTATTAATAATATTTTCTCCTTTTTTTTTTTTTGTGGTTACATTTCCTCCTTTCTTTTACTCACTACGTTTTTGTTAATAAAGTCTAAACAAATTCACATATTTGTGTTGGAAGAATTTCAAATCTATATAGGAAATGTTAAATGAAAAAATATATATCTAATGTGATTTTCATATTTTAAAAGATAAGATAAAATTTATATTTTCATTTCATAAGATAGAAATGAATTTGTGTGTATGGAAGTTTGCTTTTGGTATCCATTTAATTTATTCTGTATATAACATTTTGTTTGAATGATTGATTAGGATTCCATGTTAATAAAATAAAATTAAAATAATCAATATATATTTTATCTACGAGATTGTTATATTTACTTAATATTTTTTTGGCTGGATTTTTTTGGGTATATGATTTAAGAATGAAAATTTTATATAATATATCAAAACCGCAGTAACTCAAATGGTAAATTCAATTTTTCAGAATTTCTGGGTTCGAATCCTGGCTGCGGTAATTGGTTTTTTTTATTAATATTATTTTCTCCTTTTTTTTTGTGGTTATATTTCCTCCTTTCTTTTAATCACTACGTTTTTGTTAATAAAGTCTAAACAAATTCACATATTTGTGTTGGAAGAATTTCAAATCTATATCGGAAGTGTCAATGAAAAAATATATATCTAATGTGATTTTCATTTTTTAAAAGATAAGATACAATTTATATTTTCATTTCATAAGATAGAAATGAATTTGTATGTATGGAAGTTTGCTTTTGATTATCCATTTAATTTATTCGGTATATAACATTTTGTTAGAATGATTGATTAGGATTCCATGTTAATAAAATAAAATAAAAATAATCAATGTATATTTTATTTACGAGATTGTTATATTGACTTAATATTTTTTTGGCTGGATTTTTTTTTGTATATGATTTAAGAATGAAAAGTTTAACTAATATGTCGAAACTGTAGTAGCTCAAATGGTAAATTCAATTTGCAGAATTTCTGTGTTCAAATTCTGGCTTTGGTAATTGATTTTTTTTATTAATAATATTTTTCTCCTTTTTTTTTGTGGTTACAGTTTCTCCTTTCTTTTACTCACTACGTTTTTGTTAATAAAGTCTAAACAAATTCACATATTTGTGTTGGAAGAATTTCAAATCTATATAAAAAATGTTAATGAAAAAATATATATCTAATGTGATTTTCATTTTTTAAAAGGTAAGATAAAATTTATATTTTCATTTCATAAGATAGAAATGAATTTGTATGTATGGAAGTTTGCTTTTGGTATCCATTTAATTTATTCTGTATACATTTTGTTTGAATGATTGATTAGGATTCCATGTTAATAAAATAAAATTAAAATAAATAATGTATATTTTATTTACGAGATTGTTATATTTGGTTAATATTTTTTGGCTGGATTTTTTTTAGTATATGATTTAAGAATGAAAATTTTATCTAATATATCAAAACCACAGTAGCTCAAATGGTAAATTCAATTTGCAGAATTTCCAGGTTTGAATCCTGGCTGCGGTAATTGATTTTTTTATTAATAATATTTTTCTCCTTTCTTTTTTTTTTTGTGGTTACATTTCCTCCTTTCTTTTACTCACTACGTTTTTGTTAATAAAGTCTAAACAAATTCACATATTTGTGTTGGAAGAATTTCAAATCTATATAGGAAATGTTAAATGAAAAAATATATATCTAATGTGATTTTCATTTTTTAAAAGATAAGATAAAATTTATATTTTCATTTAATAAGATAGAAATGAATTTGTGTGTATGGAAGTTTTATTTTGATATCCATTTAATTTATTCGGTATATAACATTTTGTTAGAATGGTTGATTAGGATTCCATGTTAATAAAATAAAATTAAAATAATCAATGTATATTTTATTTACGAGATTGTTATATTACTTAATATTTTATTGGATGGAATTTTTTTGGTATATGATTTAAGAATGAAAATTATTTATAATATATCAAAACCGCAGTAGCTCAAATGGTAAATTCAATTTATAGAATTTCCGGGTTCGAATCTTGGCTGTGGTAATTGATTTTTTTTATTAATAATATTTTCTCCTTTCTTTTTTTTTTGTGGTTACATTTCCTCCTTTCTTTTACTCACTACGTTTTTGTTAATAAAGTCTAAACAAATTCACATATTTGTGGTGGAAGAATTTCAAATCTATATAGGAAATGTTAAATGAAAAAATATATATCTAATGTGATTTTCATTTTTTAAAAGATAAGATAAAATTTATATTTTCATTTCATAAGATAGAAATGAATTTGTGTGTATGGAAGTTTGCTTTTGGTATCCATTTAATTTATTCTGTATATAACATTTTGTTTGAATGATTGATTAGGATTCCATGTTAATAAAATAAAATTAAAATAATCAATATATATTTTATCTACGAGATTGTTATATTTACTTAATATTTTTTTGGCTGGATTTTTTTGGGTATATGATTTAAGAATGAAAATTTTATATAATATATCAAAACCGCAGTAACTCAAATGGTAAATTCAATTTTTCAGAATTTCCGGGATCGAATCCTGGCTGCGGTAATTGGTTTTTTTTATTAATATTATTTTCTCCTTTTTTTTTGTGGTTACATTTCCTCCTTTCTTTTAATCACTACGTTTTTGTTAATAAAGTCTAAACAAATTCACATATTTGTGTTGGAAGAATTTCAAATCTATATCGGAAGTGTCAATGAAAAAATATATATCTAATGTGATTTTCATTTTTTAAAAGATAAGATACAATTTATATTTTCATTTCATAAGATAGAAATGAATTTGTATGTATGGAAGTTTGCTTTTGATATCCATTTAATTTATTCGGTATATAACATTTTGTTAGAATGATTGATTAGGATTCCATGTTAATAAAATAAAATAAAAATAATCAATGTATATTTTATTTACGAGATTGTTATATTGACTTAATATTTTTTTGGCTGGATTTTTTTTGTATATGATTTAAGAATGAAAAGTTTAACTAATATGTCGAAACTGTAGTAGCTCAAATGGTAAATTCAATTTGCAGAATTTCTGTGTTCAAATTCTGGCTTTGGTAATTGATTTTTTTTATTAATAATATTTTTCTCCTTTTTTTTTTGTGGTTACAGTTTCTCCTTTCTTTTACTCACTACGTTTTTGTTAATAAAGTCTAAACAAATTCACATATTTGTGTTGGAAGAATTTCAAATCTATATAAAAAATGTTAATGAAAAAATATATATCTAATGTGATTTTCATTTTTTAAAAGGTAAGATAAAATTTATATTTTCATTTCATAAGATAGAAATGAATTTGTATGTATGGAAGTTTGCTTTTGGTATCCATTTAATTTATTCTGTATACATTTTGTTTGAATGATTGATTAGGATTCCATGTTAATAAAATAAAATTAAAATAAATAATGTATATTTTATTTACGAGATTGTTATATTTGGTTAATATTTTTTGGCTGGATTTTTTTTAGTATATGATTTAAGAATGAAAATTTTATCTAATATATCAAAACCACAGTAGCTCAAATGGTAAATTCAATTTGCAGAATTTCCAGGTTTGAATCCTGGCTGCGGTAATTGATTTTTTTATTAATAATATTTTTCTCCTTTCTTTTTTTTTTGTGGTTACATTTCCTCCTTTCTTTTACTCACTACGTTTTTGTTAATAAAGTCTAAACAAATTCACATATTTGTGTTGGAAGAATTTCAAATCTATATAGGAAATGTTAAATGAAAAAATATATATCTAATGTGATTTTCATTTTTTAAAAGATAAGATAAAATTTATATTTTCATTTAATAAGATAGAAATGAATTTGTGTGTATGGAAGTTTTATTTTGATATCCATTTAATTTATTCGGTATATAACATTTTGTTAGAATGGTTGATTAGGATTCCATGTTAATAAAATAAAATTAAAATAATCAATGTATATTTTATTTACGAGATTGTTATATTACTTAATATTTTTTTGGATGGAATTTTTTTGGTATATGATTTAAGAATGAAAATTATTTATAATATATCAAAACCGCAGTAGCTCAAATGGTAAATTCAATTTATAGAATTTCCGGGTTCGAATCTTGGCTGTGGTAATTGATTTTTTTTATTAATAATATTTTCTCCTTTCTTTTTTTTTTTGTGGTTACATTTCCTCCTTTCTTTTACTCACTACGTTTTTGTTAATAAAGTCTAAACAAATTCACATATTTGTGTTGGAAGAATTTCAAATCTATATAGGAAATGTTAAATGAAAAAATATATATCTAATGTGATTTTCATTTTTTAAAAGATAAGATAAAATTTATATTTTCATTTCATAAGATAGAAATGAATTTGTGTGTATGGAAGTTTGCTTTTGGTATCCATTTAATTTATTCTGTATATAACATTTTGTTTGAATGATTGATTAGGATTCCATGTTAATAAAATAAAATTAAAATAATCAATATATATTTTATCTACGAGATTGTTATATTTACTTAATATTTTTTTGGCTGGATTTTTTTGGGTATATGATTTAAGAATGAAAATTTTATATAATATATCAAAACCGCAGTAACTCAAATGGTAAATTCAATTTTTCAGAATTTCCGGGTTCGAATCCTGGCTGCGGTAATTGGTTTTTTTTATTAATATTATTTTCTCCTTTTTTTTTGTGGTTACATTTCCTCCTTTCTTTTAATCACTACGTTTTTGTTAATAAAGTCTAAACAAATTCACATATTTGTGTTGGAAGAATTTCAAATCTATATCGGAAGTGTCAATGAAAAAATATATATCTAATGTGATTTTCATTTTTTAAAAGATAAGATACAATTTATATTTTCATTTCATAAGATAGAAATGAATTTGTATGTATGGAAGTTTGCTTTTGATATCCATTTAATTTATTCGGTATATAACATTTTGTTAGAATGATTGATTAGGATTCCATGTTAATAAAATAAAATAAAAATAATCAATGTATATTTTATTTACGAGATTGTTATATTGACTTAATATTTTCTTGGCTGGATTTTTTTTTGTATATGATTTAAGAATGAAAAGTTTAACTAATATGTCGAAACTGTAGTAGCTCAAATGGTAAATTCAATTTGCAGAATTTCTGTGTTCAAATTCTGGCTTTGGTAATTGATTTTTTTTATTAATAATATTTTTCTCCTTTTTTTTTTGTGGTTACAGTTTCTCCTTTCTTTTACTCACTACGTTTTTGTTAATAAAGTCTAAACAAATTCACATATTTGTGTTGGAAGAATTTCAAATCTATATAAAAAATGTTAATGAAAAAATATATATCTAATGTGATTTTCATTTTTTAAAAGGTAAGATAAAATTTATATTTTCATTTCATAAGATAGAAATGAATTTGTATGTATGGAAGTTTGCTTTTGGTATCCATTTAATTTATTCTGTATACATTTTGTTTGAATGATTGATTAGGATTCCATGTTAATAAAATAAAATTAAAATAAATAATGTATATTTTATTTACGAGATTGTTATATTTGGTTAATATTTTTTGGCTGGATTTTTTTTAGTATATGATTTAAGAATGAAAATTTTATCTAATATATCAAAACCGCAGTAGCTCAAATGGTAAATTCAATTTGCAGAATTTCCAAGTTTGAATCCTGGCTGCGGTAATTGATTTTTTTATTAATAATATTTTTCTCCTTTCTTTTTTTTTTGTGGTTACATTTCCTCCTTTCTTTTACTCACTACGTTTTTGTTAATAAAGTCTAAACAAATTCACATATTTGTGTTGGAAGAATTTCAAATCTATATAGGAAATGTTAAATGAAAAAATATATATCTAATGTGATTTTCATTTTTTAAAAGATAAGATAAAATTTATATTTTCATTTCATAAGATAGAAATGAATTTGTGTGTATGGAAGTTTGCTTTTGGTATCCATTTAATTTATTCTGTATATAACATTTTGTTTGAATGATTGATTAGGATTCCATGTTAATAAAATAAAATTAAAATAATCAATATATATTTTATCTACGAGATTGTTATATTTACTTAATATTTTTTTGGCTGGATTTTTTTGGGTATATGATTTAAGAATGAAAATTTTATATAATATATCAAAACCGCAGTAACTCAAATGGTAAATTCAATTTTTCAGAATTTCCGGGTTCGAATCCTGGCTGCAGTAATTGGTTTTTTTTATTAATATTATTTTCTCCTTTTTTTTTGTGGTTACATTTCCTCCTTTCTTTTAATCACTACGTTTTTGTTAATAAAGTCTAAACAAATTCACATATTTGTGTTGGAAGAATTTCAAATCTATATCGGAAGTGTCAATGAAAAAATATATATCTAATGTGATTTTCATTTTTTAAAAGATAAGATACAATTTATATTTTCATTTCATAAGATAGAAATGAATTTGTATGTATGGAAGTTTGCTTTTGATATCCATTTAATTTATTCGGTATATAACATTTTGTTAGAATGATTGATTAGGATTCCATGTTAATAAAATAAAATAAAAATAATCAATGTATATTTTATTTACGAGATTGTTATATTGACTTAATATTTTTTTGGCTGGATTTTTTTTGTATATGATTTAAGAATGAAAAGTTTAACTAATATGTCGAAACTGTAGTAGCTCAAATGGTAAATTCAATTTGCAGAATTTCTGTGTTCAAATTCTGGCTTTGGTAATTGATTTTTTTTATTAATAATATTTTTCTCCTTTTTTTTTTGTGGTTACAGTTTCTCCTTTCTTTTACTCACTACGTTTTTGTTAATAAAGTCTAAACAAATTCACATATTTGTGTTGGAAGAATTTCAAATCTATATAAAAAATGTTAATGAAAAAATATATATCTAATGTGATTTTCATTTTTTAAAAGGTAAGATAAAATTTATATTTTCATTTCATAAGATAGAAATGAATTTGTATGTATGGAAGTTTGCTTTTGGTATCCATTTAATTTATTCTGTATACATTTTGTTTGAATGATTGATTAGGATTCCATGTTAATAAAATAAAATTAAAATAAATAATGTATATTTTATTTACGAGATTGTTATATTTGGTTAATATTTTTTGGCTGTATTTTTTTTAGTATATGATTTAAGAATGAAAATTTTATCTAATATATCAAAACCGCAGTAGCTCAAATGGTAAATTCAATTTGCAGAATTTCCAAGTTTGAATCCTGGCTGCGGTAATTGATTTTTTTATTAATAATATTTTTCTCCTTTCTTTTTTTTTTTGTGGTTACATTTCCTCCTTTCTTTTACTCACTACGTTTTTGTTAATAAAGTCTAAACAAATTCACATATTTGTGTTGGAAGAATTTCAAATCTATATAGGAAATGTTAAATGAAAAAATATATATCTAATGTGATTTTCATTTTTTAAAAGATAAGATAAAATTTATATTTTCATTTCATAAGATAGAAATGAATTTGTGTGTATGGAAGTTTGCTTTTGGTATCCATTTAATTTATTCTGTATATAACATTTTGTTTGAATGATTGATTAGGATTCCATGTTAATAAAATAAAATTAAAATAATCAATATATATTTTATCTACGAGATTGTTATATTTACTTAATATTTTTTTGGCTGGATTTTTTTGGGTATATGATTTAAGAATGAAAATTTTATATAATATATCAAAACCGCAGTAACTCAAATGGTAAATTCAATTTTTCAGAATTTCCGGGTTCGAATCCTGGCTGCGGTAATTGGTTTTTTTTATTAATATTATTTTCTCCTTTTTTTTTGTGGTTACATTTCCTCCTTTCTTTTAATCACTACGTTTTTGTTAATAAAGTCTAAACAAATTCACATATTTGTGTTGGAAGAATTTCAAATCTATATCGGAAGTGTCAATGAAAAAATATATATCTAATGTGATTTTCATTTTTTAAAAGATAAGATACAATTTATATTTTCATTTCATAAGATAGAAATGAATTTGTATGTATGGAAGTTTGCTTTTGATATCCATTTAATTTATTCGGTATATAACATTTTGTTAGAATGATTGATTAGGATTCCATGTTAATAAAATAAAATAAAAATAATCAATGTATATTTTATTTACGAGATTGTTATATTGACTTAATATTTTTTTGGCTGGATTTTTTTTTGTATATGATTTAAGAATGAAAAGTTTAACTAATATGTCGAAACTGTAGTAGCTCAAATGGTAAATTCAATTTGCAGAATTTCTGTGTTCAAATTCTGGCTTTGGTAATTGATTTTTTTTATTAATAATATTTTTCTCCTTTTTTTTTTGTGGTTACAGTTTCTCCTTTCTTTTACTCACTACGTTTTTGTTAATAAAGTCTAAACAAATTCACATATTTGTGTTGGAAGAATTTCAAATCTATATAAAAAATGTTAATGAAAAAATATATATCTAATGTGATTTTCATTTTTTAAAAGGTAAGATAAAATTTATATTTTCATTTCATAAGATAGAAATGAATTTGTATGTATGGAAGTTTGCTTTTGGTATCCATTTAATTTATTCTGTATACATTTTGTTTGAATGATTGATTAGGATTCCATGTTAATAAAATAAAATTAAAATAAATAATGTATATTTTATTTACGAGATTGTTATATTTGGTTAATATTTTTTGGCTGTATTTTTTTTAGTATATGATTTAAGAATGAAAATTTTATCTAATATATCAAAACCGCAGTAGCTCAAATGGTAAATTCAATTTGCAGAATTTCCAAGTTTGAATCCTGGCTGCGGTAATTGATTTTTTTATTAATAATATTTTTCTCCTTTCTTTTTTTTTTTGTGGTTACATTTCCTCCTTTCTTTTACTCACTACGTTTTTGTTAATAAAGTCTAAACAAATTCACATATTTGTGTTGGAAGAATTTCAAATCTATATAGGAAATGTTAAATGAAAAAATATATATCTAATGTGATTTTCATTTTTTAAAAGATAAGATAAAATTTATATTTTCATTTCATAAGATAGAAATGAATTTGTGTGTATGGAAGTTTGCTTTTGGTATCCATTTAATTTATTCTGTATATAACATTTTGTTTGAATGATTGATTAGGATTCCATGTTAATAAAATAAAACTAAAATAATCAATATATATTTTATCTACGAGATTGTTATATTTACTTAATATTTTTTTAGCTGGATTTTTTTGGGTATATGATTTAAGAATGAAAATTTTATATAATATATCAAAACCGCAGTAACTCAAATGGTAAATTCAATTTTTCAGAATTTCCGGGTTCGAATCCTGGCTGCGGTAATTGGTTTTTTTTATTAATATTATTTTCTCCTTTTTTTTTGTGGTTACATTTCCTCCTTTCTTTTAATCACTACGTTTTTGTTAATAAAGTCTAAACAAATTCACATATTTGTGTTGGAAGAATTTCAAATCTATATCGGAAGTGTCAATGAAAAAATATATATCTAATGTGATTTTCATTTTTTAAAAGATAAGATACAATTTATATTTTCATTTCATAAGATAGAAATGAATTTGTATGTATGGAAGTTTGCTTTTGATATCCATTTAATTTATTCGGTATATAACATTTTGTTAGAATGATTGATTAGGATTCCATGTTAATAAAATAAAATAAAAATAATCAATGTATATTTTATTTACGAGATTGTTATATTGACTTAATATTTTTTTGGCTGGATTTTTTTTTGTATATGATTTAAGAATGAAAAGTTTAACTAATATGTCGAAACTGTAGTAGCTCAAATGGTAAATTCAATTTGCAGAATTTCTGTGTTCAAATTCTGGCTTTGGTAATTGATTTTTTTTATTAATAATATTTTTCTCCTTTTTTTTTGTGGTTACAGTTTCTCCTTTCTTTTACTCACTACGTTTTTGTTAATAAAGTCTAAACAAATTCACATATTTGTGTTGGAAGAATTTCAAATCTATATAAAAAATGTTAATGAAAAAATATATATCTAATGTGATTTTAATTTTTTAAAAGGTAAGATAAAATTTATATTTTCATTTCATAAGATAGAAATGAATTTGTATGTATGGAAGTTTGCTTTTGGTATCCATTTAATTTATTCTGTATACATTTTGTTTGAATGATTGATTAGGATTCCATGTTAATAAAATAAAATTAAAATAAATAATGTATATTTTATTTACGAGATTGTTATATTTGGTTAATATTTTTTGGCTGGATTTTTTTTAGTATATGATTTAAGAATGAAAATTTTATCTAATATATCAAAACCGCAGTAGCTCAAATGGTAAATTCAATTTGCAGAATTTCCAAGTTTGAATCCTGGCTGCGGTAATTGATTTTTTTATTAATAATATTTTTCTCCTTTTTTTTTTTTGTGGTTACATTTCCTCCTTTCTTTTACTCACTACGTTTTTGTTAATAAAGTCTAAACAAATTCACATATTTGTGTTGGAAGAATTTCAAATCTATATAGGAAATGTTAAATGAAAAAATATATATCTAATGTGATTTTCATTTTTTAAAAGATAAGATAAAATTTATATTTTCATTTCATAAGATAGAAATGAATTTGTGTGTATGGAGGTTTGCTTTTGGTATCCATTTAATTTATTCTGTATATAACATTTTGTTTGAATGATTGATTAGGATTCCATGTTAATAAAATAAAATTAAAATAATCAATATATATTTTATCTACGAGATTGTTATATTTACTTAATATTTTTTTGGCTGGATTTTTTTGGGTATATGATTTAAGAATGAAAATTTTATATAATATATCAAAACCGCAGTAACTCAAATGGTAAATTCAATTTTTCAGAATTTCCGGGTTCGAATCCTGGCTGCGGTAATTGGTTTTTTTTATTAATATTATTTTCTCCTTTTTTTTTGTGGTTACATTTCCTCCTTTCTTTTAATCACTACGTTTTTGTTAATAAAGTCTAAACAAATTCACATATTTGTGTTGGAAGAATTTCAAATCTATATCGGAAGTGTCAATGAAAAAATATATATCTAATGTGATTTTCATTTTTTAAAAGATAAGATACAATTTATATTTTCATTTCATAAGATAGAAATGAATTTGTATGTATGGAAGTTTGCTTTTGATATCCATTTAATTTATTCGGTATATAACATTTTGTTAGAATGATTGATTAGGATTCCATGTTAATAAAATAAAATAAAAATAATCAATGTATATTTTATTTACGAGATTGTTATATTGACTTAATATTTTTTTGGCTGGATTTTTTTTTGTATATGATTTAAGAATGAAAAGTTTAACTAATATGTCGAAACTGTAGTAGCTCAAATGGTAAATTCAATTTGCAGAATTTCTGTGTTCAAATTCTGGCTTTGGTAATTGATTTTTTTTATTAATAATATTTTTCTCCTTTTTTTTTGTGGTTACAGTTTCTCCTTTCTTTTACTCACTACGTTTTTGTTAATAAAGTCTAAACAAATTCACATATTTGTGTTGGAAGAATTTCAAATCTATATAAAAAATGTTAATGAAAAAATATATATCTAATGTGATTTTCATTTTTTAAAAGGTAAGATAAAATTTATATTTTCATTTCATAAGATAGAAATGAATTTGTATGTATGGAAGTTTGCTTTTGGTATCCATTTAATTTATTCTGTATACATTTTGTTTGAATGATTGATTAGGATTCCATGTTAATAAAATAAAATTAAAATAAATAATGTATATTTTATTTACGAGATTGTTATATTTGGTTAATATTTTTTGGCTGGATTTTTTTTAGTATATGATTTAAGAATGAAAATTTTATCTAATATATCAAAACCGCAGTAGCTCAAATGGTAAATTCAATTTGCAGAATTTCCAAGTTTGAATCCTGGCTGCGGTAATTGATTTTTTTATTAATAATATTTTTCTCCTTTTTTTTTTTTGTGGTTACATTTCCTCCTTTCTTTTACTCACTACGTTTTTGTTAATAAAGTCTAAACAAATTCACATATTTGTGTTGGAAGAATTTCAAATCTATATAGGAAATGTTAAATGAAAAAATATATATCTAATGTGATTTTCATTTTTTAAAAGATAAGATAAAATTTATATTTTCATTTCATAAGATAGAAATGAATTTGTGTGTATGGAGGTTTGCTTTTGGTATCCATTTAATTTATTCTGTATATAACATTTTGTTTGAATGATTGATTAGGATTCCATGTTAATAAAATAAAATTAAAATAATCAATATATATTTTATCTACGAGATTGTTATATTTACTTAATATTTTTTTGGCTGGATTTTTTTGGGTATATGATTTAAGAATGAAAATTTTATATAATATATCAAAACCGCAGTAACTCAAATGGTAAATTCAATTTTTCAGAATTTCCGGGTTCGAATCCTGGCTGCGGTAATTGGTTTTTTTTATTAATATTATTTTCTCCTTTTTTTTTGTGGTTACATTTCCTCCTTTCTTTTAATCACTACGTTTTTGTTAATAAAGTCTAAACAAATTCACATATTTGTGTTGGAAGAATTTCAAATCTATATCGGAAGTGTCAATGAAAAAATATATATCTAATGTGATTTTCATTTTTTAAAAGATAAGATACAATTTATATTTTCATTTCATAAGATAGAAATGAATTTGTATGTATGGAAGTTTGCTTTTGATATCCATTTAATTTATTCGGTATATAACATTTTGTTAGAATGATTGATTAGGATTCCATGTTAATAAAATAAAATAAAAATAATCAATGTATATTTTATTTACGAGATTGTTATATTGACTTAATATTTTTTTGGCTGGATTTTTTTTTGTATATGATTTAAGAATGAAAAGTTTAACTAATATGTCGAAACTGTAGTAGCTCAAATGGTAAATTCAATTTGCAGAATTTCTGTGTTCAAATTCTGGCTTTGGTAATTGATTTTTTTTATTAATAATATTTTTCTCCTTTTTTTTTTGTGGTTACAGTTTCTCCTTTCTTTTACTCACTACGTTTTTGTTAATAAAGTCTAAACAAATTCACATATTTGTGTTGGAAGAATTTCAAATCTATATAAAAAATGTTAATGAAAAAATATATATCTAATGTGATTTTCATTTTTTAAAAGGTAAGATAAAATTTATATTTTCATTTCATAAGATAGAAATGAATTTGTATGTATGGAAGTTTGCTTTTGGTATCCATTTAATTTATTCTGTATACATTTTGTTTGAATGATTGATTAGGATTCCATGTTAATAAAATAAAATTAAAATAAATAATGTATATTTTATTTACGAGATTGTTATATTTGGTTAATATTTTTTGGTTGGATTTTTTTTAGTATATCATTTAAGAATGAAAATTTTATCTAATATATCAAAACCGCAGTAGCTCAAATGGTAAATTCAATTTATAGAATTTCCGGGTTCGAATCTTGGCTGTGGTAATTGATTTTTTTTATTAATAATATTTTCTCCTTTCTTTTTTTTTTGTGGTTACATTTCCTCCTTTCTTTTACTCACTACGTTTTTGTTAATAAAGTCTAAACAAATTCACATATTTGTGTTGGAAGAATTTCAAATCTATATAGGAAATGTTAAATGAAAAAATATATATCTAATGTGATTTTCATTTTTTAAAAGATAAGATAAAATTTATATTTTCATTTCATAAGATAGAAATGAATTTGTGTGTATGGAAGTTTGCTTTTGGTATCCATTTAATTTATTCTGTATATAACATTTTGTTTGAATGATTGATTAGGATTCCATGTTAATAAAATAAAATTAAAATAATCAATATATATTTTATCTACGAGATTGTTATATTTACTTAATATTTTTTTGGCTGGATTTTTTTGGGTATATGATTTAAGAATGAAAATTTTATATAATATATCAAAACCGCAGTAACTCAAATGGTAAATTCAATTTTTCAGAATTTCCGGGTTCGAATCCTGGCTGCGGTAATTGGTTTTTTTTATTAATATTATTTTCTCCTTTTTTTTTGTGGTTACATTTCCTCCTTTCTTTTAATCACTACGTTTTTGTTAATAAAGTCTAAACAAATTCACATATTTGTGTTGGAAGAATTTCAAATCTATATCGGAAGTGTCAATGAAAAAATATATATCTAATGTGATTTTCATTTTTTAAAAGATAAGATACAATTTATATTTTCATTTCATAAGATAGAAATGAATTTGTATGTATGGAAGTTTGCTTTTGATATCCATTTAATTTATTCGGTATATAACATTTTGTTAGAATGATTGATTAGGATTCCATGTTAATAAAATAAAATAAAAATAATCAATGTATATTTTATTTACGAGATTGTTATATTGACTTAATATTTTTTTGGCTGGATTTTTTTTTGTATATGATTTAAGAATGAAAAGTTTAACTAATATGTCGAAACTGTAGTAGCTCAAATGGTAAATTCAATTTGCAGAATTTCTGTGTTCAAATTCTGGCTTTGGTAATTGATTTTTTTTATTAATAATATTTTTCTCCTTTTTTTTTGTGGTTACAGTTTCTCCTTTCTTTTACTCACTACGTTTTTGTTAATAAAGTCTAAACAAATTCACATATTTGTGTTGGAAGAATTTCAAATCTATATAAAAAATGTTAATGAAAAAATATATATCTAATGTGATTTTCATTTTTTAAAAGGTAAGATAAAATTTATATTTTCATTTCATAAGATAGAAATGAATTTGTATGTATGGAAGTTTGCTTTTGGTATCCATTTAATTTATTCTGTATACATTTTGTTTGAATGATTGATTAGGATTCCATGTTAATAAAATAAAATTAAAATAAATAATGTATATTTTATTTACGAGATTGTTATATTTGGTTAATATTTTTTGGCTGTATTTTTTTTAGTATATGATTTAAGAATGAAAATTTTATCTAATATATCAAAACCGCAGTAGCTCAAATGGTAAATTCAATTTGCAGAATTTCCAAGTTTGAATCCTGGCTGCGGTAATTGATTTTTTTATTAATAATATTTTTCTCCTTTCTTTTTTTTTTTGTGGTTACATTTCCTCCTTTCTTTTACTCACTACGTTTTTGTTAATAAAGTCTAAACAAATTCACATATTTGTGTTGGAAGAATTTCAAATCTATATAGGAAATGTTAAATGAAAAAATATATATCTAATGTGATTTTCATTTTTTAAAAGATAAGATAAAATTTATATTTTCATTTCATAAGATAGAAATGAATTTGTGTGTATGGAAGTTTGCTTTTGGTATCCATTTAATTTATTCTGTATATAACATTTTGTTTGAATGATTGATTAGGATTCCATGTTAATAAAATAAAACTAAAATAATCAATATATATTTTATCTACGAGATTGTTATATTTACTTAATATTTTTTTAGCTGGATTTTTTTGGGTATATGATTTAAGAATGAAAATTTTATATAATATATCAAAACCGCAGTAACTCAAATGGTAAATTCAATTTTTCAGAATTTCCGGGTTCGAATCCTGGCTGCGGTAATTGGTTTTTTTTATTAATATTATTTTCTCCTTTTTTTTTGTGGTTACATTTCCTCCTTTCTTTTAATCACTACGTTTTTGTTAATAAAGTCTAAACAAATTCACATATTTGTGTTGGAAGAATTTCAAATCTATATCGGAAGTGTCAATGAAAAAATATATATCTAATGTGATTTTCATTTTTTAAAAGATAAGATACAATTTATATTTTCATTTCATAAGATAGAAATGAATTTGTATGTATGGAAGTTTGCTTTTGATATCCATTTAATTTATTCGGTATATAACATTTTGTTAGAATGATTGATTAGGATTCCATGTTAATAAAATAAAATAAAAATAATCAATGTATATTTTATTTACGAGATTGTTATATTGACTTAATATTTTTTTGGCTGGATTTTTTTTTGTATATGATTTAAGAATGAAAAGTTTAACTAATATGTCGAAACTGTAGTAGCTCAAATGGTAAATTCAATTTGCAGAATTTCTGTGTTCAAATTCTGGCTTTGGTAATTGATTTTTTTTATTAATAATATTTTTCTCCTTTTTTTTTGTGGTTACAGTTTCTCCTTTCTTTTACTCACTACGTTTTTGTTAATAAAGTCTAAACAAATTCACATATTTGTGTTGGAAGAATTTCAAATCTATATAAAAAATGTTAATGAAAAAATATATATCTAATGTGATTTTAATTTTTTAAAAGGTAAGATAAAATTTATATTTTCATTTCATAAGATAGAAATGAATTTGTATGTATGGAAGTTTGCTTTTGGTATCCATTTAATTTATTCTGTATACATTTTGTTTGAATGATTGATTAGGATTCCATGTTAATAAAATAAAATTAAAATAAATAATGTATATTTTATTTACGAGATTGTTATATTTGGTTAATATTTTTTGGCTGGATTTTTTTTAGTATATGATTTAAGAATGAAAATTTTATCTAATATATCAAAACCGCAGTAGCTCAAATGGTAAATTCAATTTGCAGAATTTCCAAGTTTGAATCCTGGCTGCGGTAATTGATTTTTTTATTAATAATATTTTTCTCCTTTTTTTTTTTTGTGGTTACATTTCCTCCTTTCTTTTACTCACTACGTTTTTGTTAATAAAGTCTAAACAAATTCACATATTTGTGTTGGAAGAATTTCAAATCTATATAGGAAATGTTAAATGAAAAAATATATATCTAATGTGATTTTCATTTTTTAAAAGATAAGATAAAATTTATATTTTCATTTCATAAGATAGAAATGAATTTGTGTGTATGGAGGTTTGCTTTTGGTATCCATTTAATTTATTCTGTATATAACATTTTGTTTGAATGATTGATTAGGATTCCATGTTAATAAAATAAAATTAAAATAATCAATATATATTTTATCTACGAGATTGTTATATTTACTTAATATTTTTTTGGCTGGATTTTTTTGGGTATATGATTTAAGAATGAAAATTTTATATAATATATCAAAACCGCAGTAACTCAAATGGTAAATTCAATTTTTCAGAATTTCCGGGTTCGAATCCTGGCTGCGGTAATTGGTTTTTTTTATTAATATTATTTTCTCCTTTTTTTTTGTGGTTACATTTCCTCCTTTCTTTTAATCACTACGTTTTTGTTAATAAAGTCTAAACAAATTCACATATTTGTGTTGGAAGAATTTCAAATCTATATCGGAAGTGTCAATGAAAAAATATATATCTAATGTGATTTTCATTTTTTAAAAGATAAGATACAATTTATATTTTCATTTCATAAGATAGAAATGAATTTGTATGTATGGAAGTTTGCTTTTGATATCCATTTAATTTATTCGGTATATAACATTTTGTTAGAATGATTGATTAGGATTCCATGTTAATAAAATAAAATAAAAATAATCAATGTATATTTTATTTACGAGATTGTTATATTGACTTAATATTTTTTTGGCTGGATTTTTTTTTGTATATGATTTAAGAATGAAAAGTTTAACTAATATGTCGAAACTGTAGTAGCTCAAATGGTAAATTCAATTTGCAGAATTTCTGTGTTCAAATTCTGGCTTTGGTAATTGATTTTTTTTATTAATAATATTTTTCTCCTTTTTTTTTGTGGTTACAGTTTCTCCTTTCTTTTACTCACTACGTTTTTGTTAATAAAGTCTAAACAAATTCACATATTTGTGTTGGAAGAATTTCAAATCTATATAAAAAATGTTAATGAAAAAATATATATCTAATGTGATTTTCATTTTTTAAAAGGTAAGATAAAATTTATATTTTCATTTCATAAGATAGAAATGAATTTGTATGTATGGAAGTTTGCTTTTGGTATCCATTTAATTTATTCTGTATACATTTTGTTTGAATGATTGATTAGGATTCCATGTTAATAAAATAAAATTAAAATAAATAATGTATATTTTATTTACGAGATTGTTATATTTGGTTAATATTTTTTGGCTGGATTTTTTTTAGTATATGATTTAAGAATGAAAATTTTATCTAATATATCAAAACCGCAGTAGCTCAAATGGTAAATTCAATTTGCAGAATTTCCAAGTTTGAATCCTGGCTGCGGTAATTGATTTTTTTATTAATAATATTTTTCTCCTTTTTTTTTTTTGTGGTTACATTTCCTCCTTTCTTTTACTCACTACGTTTTTGTTAATAAAGTCTAAACAAATTCACATATTTGTGTTGGAAGAATTTCAAATCTATATAGGAAATGTTAAATGAAAAAATATATATCTAATGTGATTTTCATTTTTTAAAAGATAAGATAAAATTTATATTTTCATTTCATAAGATAGAAATGAATTTGTGTGTATGGAGGTTTGCTTTTGGTATCCATTTAATTTATTCTGTATATAACATTTTGTTTGAATGATTGATTAGGATTCCATGTTAATAAAATAAAATTAAAATAATCAATATATATTTTATCTACGAGATTGTTATATTTACTTAATATTTTTTTGGCTGGATTTTTTTGGGTATATGATTTAAGAATGAAAATTTTATATAATATATCAAAACCGCAGTAACTCAAATGGTAAATTCAATTTTTCAGAATTTCCGGGTTCGAATCCTGGCTGCGGTAATTGGTTTTTTTTATTAATATTATTTTCTCCTTTTTTTTTGTGGTTACATTTCCTCCTTTCTTTTAATCACTACGTTTTTGTTAATAAAGTCTAAACAAATTCACATATTTGTGTTGGAAGAATTTCAAATCTATATCGGAAGTGTCAATGAAAAAATATATATCTAATGTGATTTTCATTTTTTAAAAGATAAGATACAATTTATATTTTCATTTCATAAGATAGAAATGAATTTGTATGTATGGAAGTTTGCTTTTGATATCCATTTAATTTATTCGGTATATAACATTTTGTTAGAATGATTGATTAGGATTCCATGTTAATAAAATAAAATAAAAATAATCAATGTATATTTTATTTACGAGATTGTTATATTGACTTAATATTTTTTTGGCTGGATTTTTTTTTGTATATGATTTAAGAATGAAAAGTTTAACTAATATGTCGAAACTGTAGTAGCTCAAATGGTAAATTCAATTTGCAGAATTTCTGTGTTCAAATTCTGGCTTTGGTAATTGATTTTTTTTATTAATAATATTTTTCTCCTTTTTTTTTTGTGGTTACAGTTTCTCCTTTCTTTTACTCACTACGTTTTTGTTAATAAAGTCTAAACAAATTCACATATTTGTGTTGGAAGAATTTCAAATCTATATAAAAAATGTTAATGAAAAAATATATATCTAATGTGATTTTCATTTTTTAAAAGGTAAGATAAAATTTATATTTTCATTTCATAAGATAGAAATGAATTTGTATGTATGGAAGTTTGCTTTTGGTATCCATTTAATTTATTCTGTATACATTTTGTTTGAATGATTGATTAGGATTCCATGTTAATAAAATAAAATTAAAATAAATAATGTATATTTTATTTACGAGATTGTTATATTTGGTTAATATTTTTTGGTTGGATTTTTTTTAGTATATCATTTAAGAATGAAAATTTTATCTAATATATCAAAACCGCAGTAGCTCAAATGGTAAATTCAATTTATAGAATTTCCGGGTTCGAATCTTGGCTGTGGTAATTGATTTTTTTTATTAATAATATTTTCTCCTTTCTTTTTTTTTTGTGGTTACATTTCCTCCTTTCTTTTACTCACTACGTTTTTGTTAATAAAGTCTAAACAAATTCACATATTTGTGTTGGAAGAATTTCAAATCTATATAGGAAATGTTAAATGAAAAAATATATATCTAATGTGATTTTCATTTTTTAAAAGATAAGATAAAATTTATATTTTCATTTCATAAGATAGAAATGAATTTGTGTGTATGGAAGTTTGCTTTTGGTATCCATTTAATTTATTCTGTATATAACATTTTGTTTGAATGATTGATTAGGATTCCATGTTAATAAAATAAAATTAAAATAATCAATATATATTTTATCTACGAGATTGTTATATTTACTTAATATTTTTTTGGCTGGATTTTTTTGGGTATATGATTTAAGAATGAAAATTTTATATAATATATCAAAACCGCAGTAACTCAAATGGTAAATTCAATTTTTCAGAATTTCCGGGTTCGAATCCTGGCTGCGGTAATTGGTTTTTTTTATTAATATTATTTTCTCCTTTTTTTTTGTGGTTACATTTCCTCCTTTCTTTTAATCACTACGTTTTTGTTAATAAAGTCTAAACAAATTCACATATTTGTGTTGGAAGAATTTCAAATCTATATCGGAAGTGTCAATGAAAAAATATATATCTAATGTGATTTTCATTTTTTAAAAGATAAGATACAATTTATATTTTCATTTCATAAGATAGAAATGAATTTGTATGTATGGAAGTTTGCTTTTGATATCCATTTAATTTATTCGGTATATAACATTTTGTTAGAATGATTGATTAGGATTCCATGTTAATAAAATAAAATAAAAATAATCAATGTATATTTTATTTACGAGATTGTTATATTGACTTAATATTTTTTTGGCTGGATTTTTTTTTGTATATGATTTAAGAATGAAAAGTTTAACTAATATGTCGAAACTGTAGTAGCTCAAATGGTAAATTCAATTTGCAGAATTTCTGTGTTCAAATTCTGGCTTTGGTAATTGATTTTTTTTATTAATAATATTTTTCTCCTTTTTTTTTGTGGTTACAGTTTCTCCTTTCTTTTACTCACTACGTTTTTGTTAATAAAGTCTAAACAAATTCACATAATTGTGTTGGAAGAATTTCAAATCTATATAAAAAATGTTAATGAAAAAATATATATCTAATGTGATTTTCATTTTTTAAAAGGTAAGATAAAATTTATATTTTCATTTCATAAGATAGAAATGAATTTGTATGTATGGAAGTTTGCTTTTGGTATCCATTTAATTTATTCTGTATACATTTTGTTTGAATGATTGATTAGGATTCCATGTTAATAAAATAAAATTAAAATAAATAATGTATATTTTATTTACGAGATTGTTATATTTGGTTAATATTTTTTGGCTGGATTTTTTTTAGTATATGATTTAAGAATGAAAATTTTATCTAATATATCAAAACCGCAGTAGCTCAAATGGTAAATTCAATTTGCAGAATTTCCAGGTTTGAATCCTGGCTGCGGTAATTGATTTTTTTATTAATAATATTTTTCTCCTTTCTTTTTTTTTTGTGGTTACATTTCCTCCTTTCTTTTACTCACTACGTTTTTGTTAATAAAGTCTAAACAAATTCACATATTTGTGTTGGAAGAATTTCAAATCTATATAGGAAATGTTAAATGAAAAAATATATATCTAATGTGATTTTCATTTTTTTAAAGATAAGATAAAATTTATATTTTCATTTAATAAGATAGAAATGAATTTGTGTGTATGGAAGTTTTATTTTGATATCCATTTAATTTATTCGGTATATAACATTTTGTTAGAATGGTTGATTAGGATTCCATGTTAATAAAATAAAATTAAAATAATCAATGTATATTTTATTTACGAGATTGTTATATTACTTAATATTTTTTTGGATGGAATTTTTTTGGTATATGATTTAAGAATGAAAATTATTTATAATATATCAAAACCGCAGTAGCTCAAATGGTAAATTCAATTTATAGAATTTCCGGGTTCGAATCTTGGCTGGGGTAATTGATTTTTTTTATTAATAATATTTTCTCCTTTTTTTTTTTTGTGGTTACATTTCCTCCATTCTTTTACTCACTACGTTTTTGTTAATAAAGTCTAAACAAATTCACATATTTGTGTTGGAAGAATTTCAAATCTATATAGGAAATGTTAAATGAAAAAATATATATCTAATGTGATTTTCATTTTTTAAAAGATAAGATAAAATTTATATTTTCATTTCATAAGATAGAAATGAATTTGTGTGTATGGAAGTTTGCTTTTGGTATCCATTTAATTTATTCTGTATATAACATTTTGTTTGAATGATTGATTAGGATTCCATGTTAATAAAATAAAATTAAAATAATCAATATATATTTTATCTACGAGATTGTTATATTTACTTAATATTTTTTTGGCTGGATTTTTTTGGGTATATGATTTAAGAATGAAAATTTTATATAATATATCAAAACCGCAGTAACTCAAATGGTAAATTCAATTTTTCAGAATTTCCGGGTTCGAATCCTGGCTGCGGTAATTGGTTTTTTTTATTAATATTATTTTCTCCTTTTTTTTGTGGTTACATTTCCTCCTTTCTTTTAATCACTACGTTTTTGTTAATAAAGTCTAAACAAATTCACATATTTGTGTTGGAAGAATTTCAAATCTATATCGGAAGTGTCAATGAAAAAATATATATCTAATGTGATTTTCATTTTTTAAAAGATAAGATACAATTTATATTTTCATTTCATAAGATAGAAATGAATTTGTATGTATGGAAGTTTGCTTTTGATATCCATTTAATTTATTCGGTATATAACATTTTGTTAGAATGGTTGATTAGGATTCCATGTTAATAAAATAAAATTAAAATAATCAATGTATATTTTATTTACGAGATTGTTATATTACTTAATATTTTTCTGGATGGAATTTTTTTGGTATATGATTTAAGAATGAAAATTATTTATAATATATCAAAACCGCAGTAGCTCAAATGGTAAATTCAATTTATAGAATTTCCGGGTTCGAATCTTGGCTGTGGTAATTGATTTTTTTTATTAATAATATTTTCTCCTTTTTTTTTTGTGGTTACATTTCCTCCTTTCTTTTACTCACTACGTTTTTGTTAATAAAGTCTAAACAAATTCACATATTTGTGTTGGAAGAATTTCAAATCTATATAGGAAATGTTAAATGAAAAAATATATATCTAATGTGATTTTCATTTTTTAAAAGATAAGATAAAATTTATATTTTCATTTCATAAGATAGAAATGAATTTGTGTGTATGGAAGTTTGCTTTTGGTATCCATTTAATTTATTCTGTATATAACATTTTGTTTGAATGATTGATTAGGATTCCATGTTAATAAAATAAAATTAAAATAATCAATATATATTTTATCTACGAGATTGTTATATTTACTTAATATTTTTTTGGCTGGATTTTTTTGGGTATATGATTTAAGAATGAAAATTTTATATAATATATCAAAACCGCAGTAACTCAAATGGTAAATTCAATTTTTCAGAATTTCCGGGTTCGAATCCTGGCTGCGGTAATTGGTTTTTTTTATTAATATTATTTTCTCCTTTTTTTTTGTGGTTACATTTCCTCCTTTCTTTTAATCACTACGTTTTTCTTAATAAAGTCTAAACAAATTCACATATTTGTGTTGGAAGAATTTCAAATCTATATCGGAAGTGTCAATGAAAAAATATATATCTAATGTGATTTTCATTTTTTAAAAGATAAGATACAATTTATATTTTCATTTCATAAGATAGAAATGAATTTGTATGTATGGAAGTTTGCTTTTGATATCCATTTAATTTATTCGGTATATAACATTTTGTTAGAAAGATTGATTAGGATTCCATGTTAATAAAATAAAATAAAAATAATCAATGTATATTTTATTTACGAGATTGTTATATTGACTTAATATTTTTTTGGCTGGATTTTTTTTTGTATATGATTTAAGAATGAAAAGTTTAACTAATATGTCGAAACTGTAGTAGCTCAAATGGTAAATTCAATTTGCAGAATTTCTGTGTTCAAATTCTGGCTTTGGTAATTGATTTTTTTTATTAATAATATTTTTCTCCTTTTTTTTTGTGGTTACAGTTTCTCCTTTCTTTTACTCACTACGTTTTTGTTAATAAAGTCTAAACAAATTCACATATTTGTGTTGGAAGAATTTCAAATCTATATAAAAAATGTTAATGAAAAAATATATATCTAATGTGATTTTCATTTTTTAAAAGGTAAGATAAAATTTATATTTTCATTTCATAAGATAGAAATGAATTTGTATGTATGGAAGTTTGCTTTTGGTATCCATTTAATTTATTCTGTATACATTTTGTTTGAATGATTGATTAGGATTCCATGTTAATAAAATAAAATTAAAATAAATAATGTATATTTTATTTACGAGATTGTTATATTTGGTTAATATTTTTTGGCTGGATTTTTTTTAGTATATGATTTAAGAATGAAAATTTTATCTAATATATCAAAACCGCAGTAGCTCAAATGGTAAATTCAATTTGCAGAATTTCCAAGTTTGAATCCTGGCTGCGGTAATTGATTTTTTTATTAATAATATTTTTCTCCTTTCTTTTTTTTTTGTGGTTACATTTCCTCCTTTCTTTTACTCACTACGTTTTTGTTAATAAAGTCTAAACAAATTCACATATTTGTGTTGGAAGAATTTCAAATCTATATAGGAAATGTTAAATGAAAAAATATATATCTAATGTGATTTTCATTTTTTAAAAGATAAGATAAAATTTATATTTTCATTTCATAAGATAGAAATGAATTTGTGTGTATGGAAGTTTGCTTTTGGTATCCATTTAATTTATTCTGTATATAACATTTTGTTTGAATGATTGATTAGGATTCCATGTTAATAAAATAAAATTAAAATAATCAATATATATTTTATCTACGAGATTGTTATATTTACTTAATATTTTTTTGGCTGGATTTTTTTGGGTATATGATTTAAGAATGAAAATTTTATATAATATATCAAAACCGCAGTAACTCAAATGGTAAATTCAATTTTTCAGAATTTCCGGGTTCGAATCCTGGCTGCGGTAATTGGTTTTTTTTATTAATATTATTTTCTCCTTTTTTTTGTGGTTACATTTCCTCCTTTCTTTTAATCACTACGTTTTTGTTAATAAAGTCTAAACAAATTCACATATTTGTGTTGGAAGAATTTCAAATCTATATCGGAAGTGTCAATGAAAAAATATATATCTAATGTGATTTTCATTTTTTAAAAGATAAGATACAATTTATATTTTCATTTCATAAGATAGAAATGAATTTGTATGTATGGAAGTTTGCTTTTGATATCCATTTAATTTATTCGGTATATAACATTTTGTTAGAATGATTGATTAGGATTCCATGTTAATAAAATAAAATAAAAATAATCAATGTATATTTTATTTACGAGATTGTTATATTGACTTAATATTTTTTTGGCTGGATTTTTTTTTGTATATGATTTAAGAATGAAAAGTTTAACTAATATGTCGAAACTGTAGTAGCTCAAATGGTAAATTCAATTTGCAGAATTTCTGTGTTCAAATTCTGGCTTTGGTAATTGATTTTTTTTATTAAATATATTTTTCTCCTTTTTTTTTTGTGGTTACAGTTTCTCCTTTCTTTTACTCACTACGTTTTTGTTAATAAAGTCTAAACAAATTCACATATTTGTGTTGGAAGAATTTCAAATCTATATAAAAAATGTTAATGAAAAAATATATATCTAATGTGATTTTCATTTTTTAAAAGGTAAGATAAAATTTATATTTTCATTTCATAAGATAGAAATGAATTTGTATGTATGGAAGTTTGCTTTTGGTATCCATTTAATTTATTCTGTATACATTTTGTTTGAATGATTGATTAGGATTCCATGTTAATAAAATAAAATTAAAATAAATAATGTATATTTTATTTACGAGATTGTTATATTTGGTTAATATTTTTTGGCTGGATTTTTTTTAGTATATGATTTAAGAATGAAAATTTTATCTAATATATCAAAACCGCAGTAGCTCAAATGGTAAATTCAATTTATAGAATTTCCGGGTTCGAATCTTGGCTGGGGTAATTGATTTTTTTATTAATAATATTTTTCTCCTTTTTTTTTTTTTGTGGTTACATTTCCTCCTTTCTTTTACTCACTACGTTTTTGTTAATAAAGTCTAAACAAATTCACATATTTGTGTTGGAAGAATTTCAAATCTATATAGGAAATGTTAAATGAAAAAATATATATCTAATGTGATTTTCATTTTTTAAAAGATAAGATAAAATTTATATTTTCATTTCATAAGATAGAAATGAATTTGTGTGTATGGAAGTTTGCTTTTGGTATCCATTTAATTTATTCTGTATATAACATTTTGTTTGAATGATTGATTAGGATTCCATGTTAATAAAATAAAATTAAAATAATCAATATATATTTTATCTACGAGATTGTTATATTTACTTAATATTTTTTTGGCTGGATTTTTTTGGGTATATGATTTAAGAATGAAAATTTTATATAATATATCAAAACCGCAGTAACTCAAATGGTAAATTCAATTTTTCAGAATTTCCGGGTTCGAATCCTGGCTGCGGTAATTGGTTTTTTTTATTAATATTATTTTCTCCTTTTTTTTTGTGGTTACATTTCCTCCTTTCTTTTAATCACTACGTTTTTGTTAATAAAGTCTAAACAAATTCACATATTTGTGTTGGAAGAATTTCAAATCTATATCGGAAGTGTCAATGAAAAAATATATATCTAATGTGATTTTCATTTTTTAAAAGATAAGATACAATTTATATTTTCATTTCATAAGATAGAAATGAATTTGTATGTATGGAAGTTTGCTTTTGATATCCATTTAATTTATTCGGTATATAACATTTTGTTAGAATGATTGATTAGGATTCCATGTTAATAAAATAAAATAAAAATAATCAATGTATATTTTATTTACGAGATTGTTATATTGACTTAATATTTTTTTGGCTGGATTTTTTTTTGTATATGATTTAAGAATGAAAAGTTTAACTAATATGTCGAAACTGTAGTAGCTCAAATGGTAAATTCAATTTGCAGAATTTCTGTGTTCAAATTCTGGCTTTGGTAATTGATTTTTTTTATTAATAATATTTTTCTCCTTTTTTTTTTGTGGTTACAGTTTCTCCTTTCTTTTACTCACTACGTTTTTGTTAATAAAGTCTAAACAAATTCACATATTTGTGTTGGAAGAATTTCAAATCTATATAAAAAATGTTAATGAAAAAATATATATCTAATGTGATTTTCATTTTTTAAAAGGTAAGATAAAATTTATATTTTCATTTCATAAGATAGAAATGAATTTGTATGTATGGAAGTTTGCTTTTGGTATCCATTTAATTTATTCTGTATACATTTTGTTTGAATGATTGATTAGGATTCCATGTTAATAAAATAAAATTAAAATAAATAATGTATATTTTATTTACGAGATTGTTATATTTGGTTAATATTTTTTGGCTGGATTTTTTTTAGTATATGATTTAAGAATGAAAATTTTATCTAATATATCAAAACCGCAGTAGCTCACATGGTAAATTCAATTTGCAGAATTTCCAAGTTTGAATCCTGGCTGCGGTAATTGATTTTTTTATTAATAATATTTTTCTCCTTTCTTTTTTTTTTGTGGTTACATTTCCTCCTTTCTTTTACTCACTACGTTTTTGTTAATAAAGTCTAAACAAATACACATATTTGTGTTGGAAGAATTTCAAATCTATATAGGAAATGTTAAATGAAAAAATATATATCTAATGTGATTTTCATTTTTTAAAAGATAAGATAAAATTTATATTTTCATTTAATAAGATAGAAATGAATTTGTGTGTATGGAAGTTTTATTTTGATATCCATTTAATTTATTCGGTATATAACATTTTGTTAGAATGGTTGATTAGGATTCCATGTTAATAAAATAAAATTAAAATAATCAATGTATATTTTATTTACGAGATTGTTATATTACTTAATATTTTTTTGGATGGAATTTTTTTGGTATATGATTTAAGAATGAAAATTATTTATAATATATCAAAACCGCAGTAGCTCAAATGGTAAATTCAATTTATAGAATTTCCGGGTTCGAATCTTGGCTGTGGTAATTGATTTTTTTTATTAATAATATTTTGTCCTTTCTTTTTTTTTTGTGGTTACATTTCCTCATTTCTTTTACTCACTACGTTTTTGTTAATAAAGTCTAAACAAATTCACATATTTGTGTTGGAAGAATTTCAAATCTATATAGGAAATGTTAAATGAAAAAATATATATCTAATGTGATTTTCATTTTTTAAAAGATAAGATAAAATTTATATTTTCATTTCATAAGATAGAAATGAATTTGTGTGTATGGAAGTTTGCTTTTGGTATCCATTTAATTTATTCTGTATATAACATTTTGTTTGAATGATTGATTAGGATTCCATGTTAATAAAATAAAATTAAAATAATCAATATATATTTTATCTACGAGATTGTTATATTTACTTAATATTTTTTTGGCTGGATTTTTTTGGGTATATGATTTAAGAATGAAAATTTTATATAATATATCAAAACCGCAGTAACTCAAATGGTAAATTCAATTTTTCAGAATTTCCGGGTTCGAATCCTGGCTGCGGTAATTGGTTTTTTTTATTAATATTATTTTCTCCTTTTTTTTTGTGGTTACATTTCCTCCTTTCTTTTAATCACTACGTTTTTGTTAATAAAGTCTAAACAAATTCACATATTTGTGTTGGAAGAATTTCAAATCTATATCGGAAGTGTCAATGAAAAAATATATATCTAATGTGATTTTCATTTTTTAAAAGATAAGATACAATTTATATTTTCATTTCATAAGATAGAAATGAATTTGTATGTATGGAAGTTTGCTTTTGATATCCATTTAATTTATTCGGTATATAACATTTTGTTAGAATGATTGATTAGGATTCCATGTTAATAAAATAAAATAAAAATAATCAATGTATATTTTATTTACGAGATTGTTATATTGACTTAATATTTTTTTGGCTGGATTTTTTTTTGTATATGATTTAAGAATGAAAAGTTTAACTAATATGTCGAAACTGTAGTAGCTCAAATGGTAAATTCAATTTGCAGAATTTCTGTGTTCAAATTCTGGCTTTGGTAATTGATTTTTTTTATTAATAATATTTTTCTCCTTTTTTTTTGTGGTTACAGTTTCTCCTTTCTTTTACTCACTACGTTTTTGTTAATAAAGTCTAAACAAATTCACATAATTGTGTTGGAAGAATTTCAAATCTATATAAAAAATGTTAATGAAAAAATATATATCTAATGTGATTTTCATTTTTTAAAAGGTAAGATAAAATTTATATTTTCATTTCATAAGATAGAAATGAATTTGTATGTATGGAAGTTTGCTTTTGGTATCCATTTAATTTATTCTGTATACATTTTGTTTGAATGATTGATTAGGATTCCATGTTAATAAAATAAAATTAAAATAAATAATGTATATTTTATTTACGAGATTGTTATATTTGGTTAATATTTTTTGGCTGGATTTTTTTTAGTATATGATTTAAGAATGAAAATTTTATCTAATATATCAAAACCGCAGTAGCTCAAATGGTAAATTCAATTTGCAGAATTTCCAGGTTTGAATCCTGGCTGCGGTAATTGATTTTTTTATTAATAATATTTTTCTCCTTTTTTTTTTTTTTGTGGTTACATTTCCTCCTTTCTTTTACTCACTACGTTTTTGTTAATAAAGTCTAAACAAATTCACATATTTGTGTTGGAAGAATTTCAAATCTATATAGGAAATGTTAAATGAAAAAATATATATCTAATGTGATTTTCATTTTTTAAAAGATAAGATAAAATTTATATTTTCATTTAATAAGATAGAAATGAATTTGTGTGTATGGAAGTTTTATTTTGATATCCATTTAATTTATTCGGTATATAACATTTTGTTAGAATGGTTGATTAGGATTCCATGTTAATAAAATAAAATTAAAATAATCAATATATATTTTATTTACGAGATTGTTATATTACTTAATATTTTTTTGGATGGAATTTTTTTGGTATATGATTTAAGAATGAAAATTATTTATAATATATCAAAACCGCAGTAGCTCAAATGGTAAATTCAATTTATAGAATTTCCGTGTTCGAATCTTGGCTGTGGTAATTGATTTTTTTTATTAATAATATTTTCTCCTTTTTTTTTGTGGTTACATTTCCTCCTTTCTTTTACTCACTACGTTTTTGTTAATAAAGTCTAAACAAATTCACATATTTGTGTTGGAAGAATTTCAAATCTATATAGGAAATGTTAAATGAAAAAATATATATCTAATGTGATTTTCATTTTTTTAAAGATAAGATAAAATTTATATTTTCATTTCATAAGATAGAAATGAATTTGTGTGTATGGAAGTTTGCTTTTGGTATCCATTTAATTTATTCTGTATATAACATTTTGTTTGAATGATTGATTAGGATTCCATGTTAATAAAATAAAATTAAAATAATCAATATATATTTTATCTACGAGATTGTTATATTTACTTAATATTTTTTTGGCTGGATTTTTTTGGGTATATGATTTAAGAATGAAAATTTTATATAATATATCAAAACCGCAGTAACTCAAATGGTAAATTCAATTTTTCAGAATTTCCGGGTTCGAATCCTGGCTGCGGTAATTGGTTTTTTTTATTAATATTATTTTCTCCTTTTTTTTTGTGGTTACATTTCCTCCTTTATTTTAATCACTACGTTTTTGTTAATAAAGTCTAAACAAATTCACATATTTGTGTTGGAAGAATTTCAAATCTATATCGGAAGTGTCAATGAAAAAATATATATCTAATGTGATTTTCATTTTTTAAAAGATAAGATACAATTTATATTTTCATTTCATAAGATAGAAATGAATTTGTATGTATGGAAGTTTGCTTTTGATATCCATTTAATTTATTCGGTATATAACATTTTGTTAGAATGATTGATTAGGATTCCATGTTAATAAAATAAAATAAAAATAATCAATGTATATTTTATTTACGAGATTGTTATATTGACTTAATATTTTTTTGGCTGGATTTTTTTTTGTATATGATTTAAGAATGAAAAGTTTAACTAATATGTCGAAACTGTAGTAGCTCAAATGGTAAATTCAATTTGCAGAATTTCTGTGTTCAAATTCTGGCTTTGGTAATTGATTTTTTTTATTAATAATATTTTTCTCCTTTTTTTTTGTGGTTACAGTTTCTCCTTTCTTTTACTCACTTCGTTTTTGTTAATAAAGTCTAAACAAATTCACATATTTGTGTTGGAAGAATTTCAAATCTATATAAAAAATGTTAATGAAAAAATATATATCTAATGTGATTTTCATTTTTTAAAAGGTAAGATAAAATTTATATTTTCATTTCATAAGATAGAAATGAATTTGTATGTATGGAAGTTTGCTTTTGGTATCCATTTAATTTATTTTGTATACATTTTGTTTGAATGATTGATTAGGATTCCATGTTAATAAAATAAAATTAAAATAAATAATGTATATTTTATTTACGAGATTGTTATATTTGGTTAATATTTTTTGGCTGGATTTTTTTTAGTATATGATTTAAGAATGAAAATTTTATCTGATATATCAAAACCGCAGTAGCTCAAATGGTAAATTCAATTTGCAGAATTTCCAAGTTTGAATCCTGGCTGCGGTAATTGATTTTTTTATTAATAATATTTTTCTCCTTTCTTTTTTTTTTGTGGTTACATTTCCTCCTTTATTTTACTCACTACGTTTTTGTTAATAAAATCTAAACAAATTCACATATTTGTGTTGGAAGAATTTCAAATCTATATAGGAAATGTTAAATGAAAAAATATATATCTAATGTGATTTTCATTTTTTAAAAGATAAGATAAAATTTATATTTTCATTTAATAAGATAGAAATGAATTTGTGTGTATGGAAGTTTTATTTTGATATCCATTTAATTTATTCGGTATATAACATTTTGTTAGAATGGTTGATTAGGATTCCATGTTAATAAAATAAAATTAAAATAATCAATGTATATTTTATTTACGAGATTGTTATATTACTTAATATTTTTTTGGATGGAATTTTTTTGGTATATGATTTAAGAATGAAAATTATTTATAATATATCAAAACCGCAGTAGCTCAAATGGTAAATTCAATTTATAGAATTTCCGGGTTCGAATCTTGGCTGTGGTAATTGATTTTTTTTATTAATAATATTTTCTCCTTTCTTTTTTTTTGTGGTTACATTTCCTCCTTTCTTTTACTCACTACTTTTTTGTTAATAAAGTCTAAACAAATTCACATATTTGTGTTGGAAGAATTTCAAATCTATATAGGAAATGTTAAATGAAAAAATATATATCTAATGTGATTTTCATTTTTTAAAAGATAAGATAAAATTTATATTTTCATTTCATAAGATAGAAATGAATTTGTGTGTATGGAAGTTTGCTTTTGGTATCCATTTAATTTATTCTGTATATAACATTTTGTTTGAATGATTGATTAGGATTCCATGTTAATAAAATAAAATTAAAATAATCAATATATATTTTATCTACGAGATTGTTATATTTACTTAATATTTTTTTGGCTGGATTTTTTTGGGTATATGATTTAAGAATGAAAATTTTATATAATATATCAAAACCGCAGTAACTCAAATGGTAAATTCAATTTTTCAGAATTTCCGGGTTCGAATCCTGGCTGCGGTAATTGGTTTTTTTATTAATATTATTTTCTCCTTTTTTTTTTGTGGTTACATTTCCTCCTTTCTTTTAATCACTACGTTTTTGTTAATAAAGTCTAAACAAATTAACATATTTGTGTTGGAAGAATTTCAAATCTATATCGGAAGTGTCAATGAAAAAATATATATCTAATGTGATTTTCATTTTTTAAAAGATAAGATACAATTTATATTTTCATTTCATAAGATAGAAATGAATTTGTATGTATGGAAGTTTGCTTTTGATATCCATTTAATTTATTCGGTATATAACATTTTGTTAGAATGATTGATTAGGATTCCATGTTAATAAAATAAAATAAAAATAATCAATGTATATTTTATTTACGAGATTGTTATATTGACTTAATATTTTTTTGGCTGGATTTTTTTTTGTATATGATTTAAGAATGAAAAGTTTAACTAATATGTCGAAACTGTAGTAGCTCAAATGGTAAATTCAATTTGCAGAATTTCTGTGTTCAAATTCTGGCTTTGGTAATTGATTTTTTTTATTAATAATATTTTTCTCCTTTTTTTTTTGTGGTTACAGTTTCTCCTTTCTTTTACTCACTACGTTTTTGTTAATAAAGTCTAAACAAATTCACATATTTGTGTTGGAAGAATTTCAAATCTATATAAAAAATGTTAATGAAAAAATATATATCTAATGTGATTTTCATTTTTTAAAAGGTAAGATAAAATTTATATTTTCATTTCATAAGATAGAAATGAATTTGTATGTATGGAAGTTTGCTTTTGGTATCCATTTAATTTATTCTGTATACATTTTGTTTGAATGATTGATTAGGATTCCATGTTAATAAAATAAAATTAAAATAAATAATGTATATTTTATTTACGAGATTGTTATATTTGGTTAATATTTTTTGGCTGGATTTTTTTTAGTATATGATTTAAGAATGAAAATTTTATCTAATATATCAAAACCGCAGTAGCTCAAATGGTAAATTCAATTTGCAGAATTTCCAGGTTTGAATCCTGGCTGCGGTAATTGATTTTTTTATTAATAATATTTTTCTCCTTTCTTTTTTTTTTTGTGGTTACATTTCCTCCTTTCTTTTACTCACTACGTTTTTGTTAATAAAGTCTAAACAAATTCACATATTTGTGTTGGAAGAATTTCAAATCTATATAGGAAATGTTAAATGAAAAAATATATATCTAATGTGATTTTCATTTTTTAAAAGATAAGATAAAATTTATATTTTCATTTAATAAGATGGAAATGAATTTGTGTGTATGGAAGTTTTATTTTGATATCCATTTAATTTATTCGGTATATAACATTTTGTTAGAATGGTTGATTAGGATTCCATGTTAATAAAATAAAATTAAAATAATCAATGTATATTTTATTTACGAGATTGTTATATTACTTAATATTTTTTTGGATGGAATTTTTTTGGTATATGATTTAAGAATGAAAATTATTTATAATATATCAAAACCGCAGTAGCTCAAATGGTAAATTCAATTTATAGAATTTCCGGGTTCGAATCTTGGCTGTGGTAATTGATTTTTTTTATTAATAATATTTTCTCCTTTCTTTTTTTTTTGTGGTTACATTTCCTCCTTTCTTTTACTCACTACGTTTTTGTTAATAAAGTCTAAACAAATTCACATATTTGTGTTGGAAGAATTTCAAATCTATATAGGAAATGTTAAATGAAAAAAATATATATCTAATGTGATTTTCATTTTTTAAAAGATAAGATAAAATTTATATTTTCATTTCATAAGATAGAAATGAATTTGTGTGTATGGAAGTTTGCTTTTGGTATCCATTTAATTTATTCTGTATATAACATTTTGTTTGAATGATTGATTAGGATTCCATGTTAATAAAATAAAATAAAAATAATCAATATATATTTTATCTACGAGATTGTTATATTTACTTAATATTTTTTTGGCTGGATTTTTTTGGGTATATGATTTAAGAATGATAATTTTACATAATATATCAAAACCACAGTAACTCAAATGGTAAATTCAATTTTTCAGAATTTCCGGGTGCGAATCCTGGCTGCGGTAATTGGTTTTTTTTATTAATATTATTTTCTCCTTTTTTTTGTGGTTACATTTCCTCCTTTCTTTTAATCACTACGTTTTTGTTAATAAAGTCTAAACAAATTCACATATTTGTGTTGGAAGAATTTCAAATCTATATCGGAAGTGTCAATGAAAAAATATATATCTAATGTGATTTTCATTTTTTAAAAGATAAGATACAATTTATATTTTCATTTCATAAGATAGAAATGAATTTGTATGTATGGAAGTTTGCTTTTGATATCCATTTAATTTATTCGGTATATAACATTTTGTTAGAATGATTGATTAGGATTCCATGTTAATAAAATAAAATAAAAATAATCAATGTATATTTTATTTACGAGATTGTTATATTGACTTAATATTTTTTTGGCTGGATTTTTTTTTGTATATGATTTAAGAATGAAAAGTTTAACTAATATGTCGAAACTGTAGTAGCTCAAATGGTAAATTCAATTTGCAGAATTTCTGTCTTCAAATTCTGGTTGTGTTATTGATTTTTTTTATTAATAATATTTTTCTCCTTTTTTTTTGTGGTTACATTTTCTCCTTTCTTTTACTCACTACATTTTTGTTAATAAAGTCTAAACAAATTCACATATTTGTGTTGGAAGAATTTCAAATCTATATAAAAAATGTTAATGAAAAAATATATATCTAATGTGATTTTCATTTTTTAAAAGATAAGATAAAATTTATATTTTCATTTAATAAGATAGAAATGAATTTGTGTGTATGGAAGTTTTCTTTTGATATCCATTTAATTTATTCGGTATATAACATTTTATTAGAATGGTTGATTAGGATTCCATGTTAATAAAATAAAATTAAAATAATCAATGTATATTTTATTTACGAGATTGTTATATTACTTAATATTTTTTTGGCTGGAATTTTTTTGTTAGATGATTTAAGAATGAAAATTTTATCTAATATGACAAAACCGCAGTAGCTCAAATGGTAAATTCAATTTGCAGAATTTTCGGGTTTAAATCCTTGCTGCGGTAAGTGATTTTTTTTATTAATAATATTTTCTCCTTTCTTTATCTTTTGTGGTTACATTTCCTCCTTTCTTTTACTCACTATGTTTTTGTTAATAAAGTCTAAGCAAATTCACATATTTGTGTTGGAAGAATTTAAAATCTATATAGGAAATGTTAATGAAAAAATATATATCTAATGTGATTTTCATTTTTTAACAGATAAGATAAAATTTATATTTTCATTTCATAAGATAGAAATGAATTAGTATGTATGGAAGTTTGCTTTTGGTATCCATTTAATTTATTCTGTATATAACATTTTGTTTGAATGATTGATTAGGATACCATGTTAATAAAATAAAATTAAAATAATCAATGTATATTTTATTTACGAGATTGTTATATTTGCTTAATATTTTTTGGCTGGATTTTTTTAGTATATGTTTTAAGAATGAAAATTTTATCTAATATATCAAAACCGCAGTAACTCAAATGGTAAATTCAATTTGCAGAATTTCCAGGTTCGAATCCTGGCTGCGATAATTGATTTTTTTTATTAATAATATTTTCTCCTTTCTTTATCTTTTGTGGTTACATTTCCTTCTTTCTTTTACTCACTACGTTTTTGTTAATAAAGACTAAACAAATTCACATATTTGTGTTGGAAGAATTTAAAATCTATATAGGAAATGTTAATGAAAAAATATATATCTAATGTGATTTTCATTTTTTAAAAGATAAGATAAAATTTATATTTTCATTTCATAAGATAGAAATGAATTTGTTGTATGTATGGAAGTTTGCTTTTGGTATCCATTTAACTTATCCTGTATACATTTTGTTTGAATGATTGATTAGGATTCCATGTTAATAAAATAAAATAAAAATAAATAATGTATATTTTATTTACGAGATTGTTATATTTGGTTAATATTTTTTGGCTGGATCTTTTTTAGTTTATGATTTAAGAATGAAAATTTTATCTTTAATATCAAAACCGCAGTAGCTCAAATGGTAAATTCAATTTGCAGAATTTCCAGGTTTGAATCCTGGCTGCGGTAATTGATTTTTTTTATTAATAATATTTTTCTCCTTTTTTTTTGTGGTTACATTTCCTCCTTTCTTTTACTCACTACGTTTTTGTTAATAAAGTCTAAACAAATTCACATATTTGTGTTGGAAGAATTTCAAATCTATATAGGAAATGTTAAATGAAAAAATATATATCTAATGTGATTTTCATTTTTTAAAAGATAAGATACAATTTATATTTTCATTTAATAAGATAGAAATGAATTTGTGTGTATGGAAGTTTTCTTTTGATATCCATTTAATTTATTCGGTATATAACATTTTATTAGAATGGTTGATTAGGATTCCATGTTAATAAAATAAAATTAAAATAATCAATGTATATTTTATTTACGAGATTGTTATATTACTTAATATTTTTTTGGCTGGAATTTTTTTGTTAGATGATTTAAGAATGAAAATTTTATCTAATATGACAAAACCGCAATAGCTCAAATGGTAAATTCAATTTGCAGAATTTTCGGGTTTAAATCCTGGCTGCGGTAATTGATTTTTTTTATTAATAATATTTACTCCTTTCTTTATCTTTTGTGGTTACATTTCCTCCTTTCTTTTACTCACTACGTTTTTGTTAATAAAGTCTAAGCAAATTCACATATTTGTGTTGGAAGAATTTAAAATCTATATAGGAAATGTTAATGAAAAAATATATATCTAATGTGATTTTCCTTTTTTAAAATATAAGATAAAATTTATATTTTCATTTTCATAAGATAGAAATGAATTAGTATGTATGGAAGTTTGCTTTTGGTATCCATTTAATTTATTCTGTATATAACATTTTGTTTGAATGATTGATTAGGATTCCATGTTAATAAAATAAAATTAAAATAATCAATGTATATTTTATTTACGAGATTGTTATATTTGCTTAATATTTTTTGGCTGGATTTTTTTAGTATATGATTTAAGAATGAAAATTTTATCTAATATATCAAAACTGCAGTAACTCAGATGGTAAATTCAATTTGCAGAATTTCCAGGTTCGAATCCTGGCAGCGGTAATTGATTTTTTTTATTAATAATATTTTCTCCTTTCTTTATCTTTTGTGGTTACATTTCCTTCTTTCTTTTACTCACTACGTTTTTGTTAATAAAGACTAAACAAATTCACATATTTGTGTTGGAAGAATTTAAAATCTATATAGGAAATGTTAATGAAAAAATATATATCTAATGTGATTTTCATTTTTTAAAAGATAAGATAAAATTTATATTTTCATTTCATAAGATAGAAATGAATTTGTATGTATGGAAGTTTGCTTTTGGTATCCATTTAATTTATTCTGTATACATTTTGTTTGAATGATTGATTAGGATTCCATGTTAATAAAATAAAATAAAAATAAATAATGTATATTTTATTTACGAGATTGTTATATTTGGGTAATCTTTTTTGGCTGGATTTTTTTTAGTATATGATTTAAGAATGAAAATTTTATCTAATATATCAAAACCGCAGTAGCTCAAATGGTAAATTCAATTTGCATAATTTCCAGGTTTGAATCCTGGCTGCGGTAATTGATTTTTTTTATTAATAATATTTTTCTCCTTTCTTTTTTTTTGTGGTTACATTTCCTCCTTTCTTTTACTCACTACGTTTTTGTTAATAAAGTCTAAACAAATTCACATATTTGTGTTGGACGAATTTCAAATCTATATAGGAAATGTTAAATGAAAAAATATATATCTAATGTGATTTTCATTTTTTAAAAGATAAGATAAAATTTATATTTTCATTTCATAAGATAGAAATGAATTTGTATGTATGGAAGTTTGCTTTTGGTATCCATTTAATTTATTCTGTATATAACATTTTGTTTGAATGATTGATTAGGATTCCATGTTAATAAAATAAAATTAAAATAATCAATGTATATTTTATTTACGAGATTGTTATATTTGCTTAATATTTTTTGGTTGGAAATTTTTAGTATATGATTTAAGAATGAAAATTTTATCTAATATAACAAAACCGCAGTAACTCAAATGGTAAATTCAATTTGCAGAATTTCCAGGTTCGAATCCTGGCAGCGGTAATTGAATTTTTTTATTAATAATATTTTCTCCTTTCTTTATCTTTTGTGGTTACATTTCCTTCTTTCTTTTACTCACTACGTTTTTGTTAATAAAGACTAAACAAATTCACATATTTGTGTTGGAAGTATTTAAAATCTATATAGGAAATGTTAATGAAAAAATATATATCTAATGTGATTTTCATTTTTAAAAGATAAGATAAAATTTATATTTTCATTTCATAAGATAGAAATGAATTTGTATGTAAGGAAGTTTGCTTTTGGTATCCATTTAATTTATTCTGTATACATTTTGTTTGAATGATTGATTAGGATTCCATGTTAATAAAATAAAATTAAAATAAATAATGTATATTTTATTTACGAGATTGTTATATTTGGTTAATATTTTTTGGCTGGATTTTTTTTAGTATTTGATTTAAGAATGAAAATTTTATCTAATATAAACAAACCGCAGTAGCTCAAATGGTAAATTCAATTTGCATAATTTCCAGGTTTGAATCCTGGCTGCGGTAATTGATTTTTTCTATTAATAATATTTTTCGCCTTTCTTTTTTTTTGTGGTTACATTTCCTCCTTTCTTTTACTCACTACGTTTTTGTTAATAAAGTCTAAACAAATTCACATATTTGTGTTGGACGAATTTCAAATCTATATAGGAAATGTTAAATGAAAAAATATATATCTAATGTGATTTTCATTTTTTAAAAGATAAGATAAAATTTATATTTTCATTTCATAAGATAGAAATGAATTTGTATGTATGGAAGTTTGCTTTTGGTATCCATTTAATTTATTCTGTATATAACATTTTGTTTGAAATATTGATTAGGATTCCATGTTAATAAAATAAAATTAAAATAATCAATGTATATTTTATTTACGAGATTGTTATATTTGCTTAATATTTTTTGGCTGGATTTTTTTAGTATATGATTTAAGAATGAAAATTTTATCTAATATAACAAAACCGCAGTAACTCAAATGGTAAATTCAATTTGCAGAATTTCCAGGTTCGAATCCTGGCAGCGGTAATTGATTTTTTTTATTAATAATATTTTCTCCTTTCTTTATCTTTTGTGGTTACATTTCCTTCTTTCTTTTACTCACTACGTTTTTGTTAATAAAGACTAAACAAATTCACATATTTGTGTTGGAAGTATTTAAAATCTATATAGGAAATGTTAATGAAAAAATATATATCTAATGTGATTTTCATTTTTTAAAAGATAAGATAAAATTTATATTTTCATTTCATAAGATAGAAATGAATTTGTTGTATGTATGGAAGTTTGCTTTTGGTATCCATTTAACTTATCCTGTATACATTTTGTTTGAATGATTGATTAGGATTCCATGTTAATAAAATAAAATTAAAATAAATAATGTATATTTTATTTACGAGATTGTTATATTTGGTTAATATTTTTTGGCTGGATTTTTTTTAGTTTATGATTTAAGAATGAAAATTTTATCTTTAATATCAAAACCGCAGTAGCTCAAATGGTAAATTCAATTTGCAGAATTTTCGGGTTTAAATCCTGGCTGCGGTAATTGATTTTTTTTATTAATAATATTTACTCCTTTCTTTATCTTTTGTGGTTACATTTCCTCCTTTCTTTTACTCACTATGTTTTTGTTAATAAAGTCTAAGCAAATTCACATATTTGTGTTGGAAGAATTTAAAATCTATATAGGAAATGTTAATGAAAAAATATATATCTAATGTGATTTTCCTTTTTTAAAATATAAGATAAAATTTATATTTTCATTTTCATAAGATAGAAATGAATTAGTATGTATGGAAGTTTGCTTTTGGTATCCATTTAATTTATTCTGTATATAACATTTTGTTTGAATGATTGATTAGGATTCCATGTTAATAAAATAAAATTAAAATAATCAATGTATATTTTATTTACGAGATTGTTATATTTGCTTAATATTTTTTGGCTGGATTTTTTTAGTATATGATTTAAGAATGAAAATTTTATCTAATATATCAAAACCGCAGTAACTCAAATGGTAAATTCAATTTGCAGAATTTCCAGGTTCGAATCCTGGCAGCGGTAATTGATTTTTTTTATTAATAATATTTTCTCCTTTCTTTATCTTTTGTGGTTACATTTCCTTCTTTCTTTTACTCACTACGTTTTTGTTAATAAAGACTAAACAAATTCACATATTTGTGTTGGAAGAATTTAAAATCTATATAGGAAATGTTAATGAAAAAATATATATCTAATGTGATTTTCATTTTTTAAAAGATAAGATAAAATTTATATTTTCATTTCATAAGATAGAAATGAATTTGTATGTATGGAAGTTTGCTTTTGGTATCCATTTAATTTATTCTGTATACATTTTGTTTGAATGATTGATTAGGATTCCATGTTAATAAAATAAAATAAAAATAAATAATGTATATTTTATTTACGAGATTGTTATATTTGGTTAATATTTTTTGGCTGGATTTTTTTTAGTATATGATTTAAGAATGAAAATTTTATCTAATATATCAAAACCGCAGTAGCTCAAATGGTAAATTCAATTTGCATAATTTCCAGGTTTGAATCCTGGCTGCGGTAATTGATTTTTTTTATTAATAATATTTTTCTCCTTTCTTTTTTTTTTGTGGTTACATTTCCTCCTTTCTTTTACTCACTACGTTTTTGTTAATAAAGTCTAAACAAATTCACATATTTGTGTTGGATGAATTTCAAATCTATATTGGAAATGTTAAATGAAAAAATATATATCTAATGTGATTTTCATTTTTTAAAAGATAAGATAAAATTTATATTTTCATTTCATAAGATAGAAATGAATTTGTATGTATGGAAGTTTGCTTTTGGTATCCATTTAATTTATTCTGTATATAACATTTTGTTTGAATGATTGATTAGGATTCCATGTTAATAAAATAAAATTAAAATAATCAATGTATATTTTATTTACGAGATTGTTATATTTGCTTAATATTTTTTGGCTGGATTTTTTTAGTATATGATTTAAGAATGAAAATTTTATCTAATATAACAAAACCGCAGTAACTCAAATGGTAAATTCAATTTGTAGAATTTCCAGGTTCGAATCCTGGCAGCGGTAATTGATTTTTTTTATTAATAATATTTTCTCCTTTCTTTATCTTTTGTGGTTACATTTCCTTCTTTCTTTTACTCACTACGTTTTTGTTAATAAAGACTAAACAAATTCACATATTTGTGTTGGAAGTATTTAAAATCTATATAGGAAATGTTAATGAAAAAATATATATCTAATGTGATTTTCATTTTTTAAAAGATAAGATAAAATTTATATTTTCATTTCATAAGATAGAAATGAATTTGTTGTATGTATGGAAGTTTGCTTTTGGTATCCATTTAACTTATCCTGTATACATTTTGTTTGAATGATTGATTAGGATTCCATGTTAATAAAATAAAATTAAAATAAATAATGTATATTTTATTTACGAGATTGTTATATTTGGTTAATATTTTTTGGCTGGATTTTTTTTAGTTTATGATTTAAGAATGAAAATTTTATCTTTAATATCAAAACCGCAGTAGCTCAAATGGTAAATTCAATTTGCAGAATTTCCAGGTTTGAATCCTGGCTGCGGTAATTGATTTTTTTTATTAATAATATTTTTCTCCTTTTTTTTTGTGGTTACATTTCCTCCTTTCTTTTACTCACTACGTTTTTGTTAATAAAGTCTAAACAAATTCACATATTTGTGTTGGAAGAATTTCAAATCTATATAGGAAATGTTAAATGAAAAAATATATATCTAATGTGATTTTCATTTTTTAAAAGATAAGATACAATTTATATTTTCATTTAATAAGATAGAAATGAATTTGTGTGTATGGAAGTTTTCTTTTGATATCCATTTAATTTATTCGGTATATAACATTTTATTAGAATGGTTGATTAGGATTCCATGTTAATAAAATAAAATTAAAATAATCAATGTATATTTTATTTACGAGATTGTTATATTACTTAATATTTTTTTGGCTGGAATTTTTTTGTTAGATGATTTAAGAATGAAAATTTTATCTAATATGACAAAACCGCAGTAGCTCAAATGGTAAATTCAATTTGCAGAATTTTCGGGTTTAAATCCTGGCTGCGGTAATTGATTTTTTTTATTAATAATATTTACTCCTTTCTTTATCTTTTGTGGTTACATTTCCTCCTTTCTTTTACTCACTACGTTTTTGTTAATAAAGTCTAAGCAAATTCACATATTTGTGTTGGAAGAATTTAAAATCTATATAGGAAATGTTAATGAAAAAATATATATCTAATGTGATTTTCCTTTTTTAAAATATAAGATAAAATTTATATTTTCATTTTCATAAGATAGAAATGAATTAGTATGTATGGAAGTTTGCTTTTGGTATCCATTTAATTTATTCTGTATATAACATTTTGTTTGAATGATTGATTAGGATTCCATGTTAATAAAATAAAATTAAAATAATCAATGTATATTTTATTTACGAGATTGTTATATTTGCTTAATATTTTTTGGCTGGATTTTTTTAGTATATGATTTAAGAATGAAAATTTTATCTAATATATCAAAACCGCAGTAACTCAAATGGTAAATTCAATTTGCAGAATTTCCAGGTTCGAATCCTGGCAGCGGTAATTGATTTTTTTTATTAATAATATTTTCTCCTTTCTTTATCTTTTGTGGTTACATTTCCTTCTTTCTTTTACTCACTACGTTTTTGTTAATAAAGACTAAACAAATTCACATATTTGTGTTGGAAGAATTTAAAATCTATATAGGAAATGTTAATGAAAAAATATATATCTAATGTGATTTTCATTTTTTAAAAGATAAGATAAAATTTATATTTTCATTTCATAAGATAGAAATGAATTTGTATGTATGGAAGTTTGCTTTTGGTATCCATTTAATTTATTCTGTATACATTTTGTTTGAATGATTGATTAGGATTCCATGTTAATAAAATAAAATAAAAATAAATAATGTATATTTTATTTACGAGATTGTTATATTTGGTTAATATTTTTTGGCTGGATTTTTTTTAGTATATGATTTAAGAATGAAAATTTTATCTAATATATCAAAACCGCAGTAGCTCAAATGGTAAATTCAATTTGCATAATTTCCAGGTTTGAATCCTGGCTGCGGTAATTGATTTTTTTTATTAATAATATTTTTCTCCTTTCTTTTTTTTTGTGGTTACATTTCCTCCTTTCTTTTACTCACTACGTTTTTGTTAATAAAGTCTAAACAAATTCACATATTTGTGTTGGATGAATTTCAAATCTATATAGGAAATGTTAAATGAAAAAATATATATCTAATGTGATTTTCATTTTTTAAAAGATAAGATAAAATTTATATTTTCATTTCATAAGATAGAAATGAATTTGTATGTATGGAAGTTTGCTTTTGGTATCCATTTAATTTATTCTGTATATAACATTTTGTTTGAATGATTGATTAGGATTCCATGTTAATAAAATAAAATTAAAATAATCAATGTATATTTTATTTACGAGATTGTTATATTTGCTTAATATTTTTTGGCTGGATTTTTTTAGTATATGATTTAAGAATGAAAATTTTATCTAATATAACAAAACCGCAGTAACTCAAATGGTAAATTCAATTTGTAGAATTTCCAGGTTCGAATCCTGGCAGCGGTAATTGATTTTTTTTATTAATAATATTTTCTCCTTTCTTTATCTTTTGTGGTTACATTTCCTTCTTTCTTTTACTCACTACGTTTTTGTTAATAAAGACTAAACAAATTCACATATTTGTGTTGGAAGTATTTAAAATCTATATAGGAAATGTTAATGAAAAAATATATATCTAATGTGATTTTCATTTTTTAAAAGATAAGATAAAATTTATATTTTCATTTCATAAGATAGAAATGAATTTGTATGTAAGGAAGTTTGCTTTTGGTATCCATTTAATTTATTCTGTATACATTTTGTTTGAATGATTGATTAGGATTCCATGTTAATAAAATAAAATTAAAATAAATAATGTATATTTTATTTACGAGATTGTTATATTTGGTTAATATTTTTTGGCTGGATTTTTTTTAGTATTTGATTTAAGAATGAAAATTTTATCTAATATAAACAAACCGCAGTAGCTCAAATGGTAAATTCAATTTGCATAATTTCCAGGTTTGAATCCTGGCTGCGGTAATTGATTTTTTCTATTAATAATATTTTTCGCCTTTCTTTTTTTTTGTGGTTACATTTCCTCCTTTCTTTTACTCACTACGTTTTTGTTAATAAAGTCTAAACAAATTCACATATTTGTGTTGGACGAATTTCAAATCTATATAGGAAATGTTAAATGAAAAAATATATATCTAATGTGATTTTCATTTTTTAAAAGATAAGATAAAATTTATATTTTCATTTCATAAGATAGAAATGAATTTGTATGTATGGAAGTTTGCTTTTGGTATCCATTTAATTTATTCTGTATATAACATTTTGTTTGAAATATTGATTAGGATTCCATGTTAATAAAATAAAATTAAAATAATCAATGTATATTTTATTTACGAGATTGTTATATTTGCTTAATATTTTTTGGCTGGATTTTTTTAGTATATGATTTAAGAATGAAAATTTTATCTAATATAACAAAACCGCAGTAACTCAAATGGTAAATTCAATTTGCAGAATTTCCAGGTTCGAATCCTGGCAGCGGTAATTGATTTTTTTTATTAATAATATTTTCTCCTTTCTTTATCTTTTGTGGTTACATTTCCTTCTTTCTTTTACTCACTACGTTTTTGTTAATAAAGACTAAACAAATTCACATATTTGTGTTGGAAGTATTTAAAATCTATATAGGAAATGTTAATGAAAAAATATATATCTAATGTGATTTTCATTTTTTAAAAGATAAGATAAAATTTATATTTTCATTTCATAAGATAGAAATGAATTTGTTGTATGTATGGAAGTTTGCTTTTGGTATCCATTTAATTTATTCTGTATACATTTTGTTTGAATGATTGATTAGGATTCCATGTTAATAAAATCAAATTAAAATAAATAATGTATATTTTATTTACGAGATTGTTATATTTGGTTAATATTTTTTGGCTGGATTTTTTTTAGTATATGATTTAAGAATGAAAATTTTATCTATAATATCAAAACCGCAGTAGCTTAAATGGTAAATTCAATTTGCAGAATTTCCAGGTTTGAATCCTGGCTGCGGTAATTGATTTTTTTTATTAATAATATTTTCTCCTTTCTTTTTTTTTGTGGTTACATTTCCTCCTTTCTTTTACTCACTACGTTTTTGTTAATAAAGTCTAAACAAATTCACATATTTGTGTTGGACGAATTTCAAATCTATATAGGAAATGTTAAATGAAAAAATATATATCTAATGTGATTTTCATTTTTTAAAAGATAAGATAAAATTTATATTTTCATTTAATAAGATAGAAATGAATTTGTGTGTATGGAAGTTTTCTTTTGATATCCATTTAATTTATTCGGTATATAACATTTTGTTAGAATGGTTGATTAGGATTCCATGTTAATAAAATAAAATTAAAATAATCATTGTATATTTTATTTACGAGATTGTTATATTACTTAATATTTTTTTGGCTGGAATTTTTTTGTTAGATGATTTAAGAATGAAAATTTTATCTAAAATGACAAAACCGCAGTAGCTCAAATGGTAAATTCAATTTGCAGAATTTTCAGGTTTAAATCCTGGCTGCGGTAATTGATTTTTTTTATTAATAATATTTACTCCTTTCTTTATCTTTTGTGGTTACATTTCCTCCTTTCTTTTACTCACTACGTTTTTGTTAATAAAGTCTAAGCAAATTCACATATTTGTGTTGGAAGAATTTAAAATCTATATAGGAAATGTTAATGAAAAAATATATATCTAATGTGATTTTCCTTTTTTAAAATATAAGATAAAATTTATATTTTCATTTTCATAAGATAGAAATGAATTAGTATGTATGGAAGTTTGCTTTTGGTATCCATTTAATTTATTCTGTATATAACATTTTGTTTGAATGATTGATTAGGATTCCATGTTAATAAAATAAAATTAAAATAATCAATGTATATTTTATTTACGAGATTGTTATATTTGCTTAATATTTTTTGGCTGGATTTTTTTAGTATATGATTTAAGAATGAAAATTTTATCTAATATATCAAAACCGCAGTAACTCAAATGGTAAATTCAATTTGCAGAATTTCCAGGTTCAAATCCTGGCAGCGGTAATTGATTTTTTTTATTAATAATATTTTCTCCTTTCTTTATCTTTTGTGGTTACATTTCCTTCTTTCTTTTACTCACTACGTTTTTGTTAATAAAGACTAAACAAATTCACATATTTGTGTTGGAAGAATTTAAAATCTATATAGGAAATGTTAATGAAAAAATATATATCTAATGTGATTTTCATTTTTTAAAAGATAAGATAAAATTTATATTTTCATTTCATAAGATAGAAATGAATTTGTATGTATGGAAGTTTGCTTTTGGTATCCATTTAATTTATTCTGTATACATTTTGTTTGAATGATTGATTAGGATTCCATGTTAATAAAATAAAATTAAAATAAATAATGTATATATTATTTACGAGATTGTTATATTTGGTTAATATTTTTTGGCTGGATTTTTTTTAGTATATGATTTAAGAATGAAAATTTTATCTATAATATCAAAACCGCAGTAGCTGAAATGGTAAATTCAATTTGCAGAATTTCCAGGTTTGAATCCTGGCTGCGGTAATTGATTTTTTTTATTAATAATATTTTTCTCCTTTCTTTTTTTTTGTGGTTACATTTCCTCCTTTCTTTTACTCACTACGTTTTTGTTAATAAAGTCTAAACAAATTCACATATTTGTGTTGGACGAATTTCAAATCTATTTAGGAAATGTTAAATGAAAAAATATATATCTAATGTGATTTTCATTTTTTAAAAGATAAGATAAAATTTATATTTTCATTTAATAAGATAGAAATGAATTTGTGTGTATGGAAGTTTTCTTTTGATATCCATTTAATTTATTCGGTATATAACATTCTGTTAGAATGGTTGATTAGGATTCCATGTTAATAAAATAAAATTAAAATAATCATTGTATATTTTATTTACGAGATTGTTATATTTGCTTAATATTTTTTGGCTGGATTTTTTTAGTATATGATTTAAGAATGAAAATTTTATCTAATATATCAAAACCGCAGTAACTCAAATGGTAAATTCAATTTGCAGAATTTCCAGGTTCGAATCCTGGCAGCGGTAATTGATTTTTTTTATTAATAATATTTTCTCCTTTCTTTATCTTTTGTGGTTACATTTCCTTCTTTCTTTTACTCACTACGTTTTTGTTAATAAAGACTAAACAAATTCACATATTTGTGTTGGAAGAATTTAAAATCTATATAGGAAATGTTAATGAAAAAATATATATCTAATGTGATTTTCATTTTTTAAAAGATAAGATAAAATTTATATTTTCATTTCATAAGATAGAAATGAATTTGTATGTATGGAAGTTTGCTTTTGGTATCCATTTAATTTATTCTGTATACATTTTGTTTGAATGATTGATTAGGATTCCATGTTAATAAAATAAAATTAAAATAAATAATGTATATATTATTTACGAGATTGTTATATTTGGTTAATATTTTTTGGCTGGATTTTTTTTAGTATATGATTTAAGAATGAAAATTTTATCTATAATATCAAAACCGCAGTAGCTGAAATGGTAAATTCAATTTGCAGAATTTCCAGGTTTGAATCCTGGCTGCGGTAATTGATTTTTTTTATTAATAATATTTTTCTCCTTTCTTTTTTTTTGTGGTTACATTTCCTCCTTTCTTTTACTCACTACGTTTTTGTTAATAAAGTCTAAACAAATTCACATATTTGTGTTGGACGAATTTCAAATCTATTTAGGAAATGTTAAATGAAAAAATATATATCTAATGTGATTTTCATTTTTTAAAAGATAAGATAAAATTTATATTTTCATTTAATAAGATAGAAATGAATTTGTGTGTATGGAAGTTTTCTTTTGATATCCATTTAATTTATTCGGTATATAACATTCTGTTAGAATGGTTGATTAGGATTCCATGTTAATAAAATAAAATTAAAATAATCATTGTATATTTTATTTACGAGATTGTTATATTACTTAATATTTTTTTGGCTGGAATTTTTTTGTTAGATGATTTAAGAATGAAAATTTTATCTAATATGACAAAACCGCAGTAGCTCAAATGGTAAATTCAATTTGCAGAATTTTCGGGTTTAAATCCTGGCTGCGGTAATTGATTTTTTTATTAATAATATTTTCTCCTTTCTTTATCTTTTGTGGTTACATTTCCTCCTTTCTTTTACTCACTACGTTTTTGTTAATAAAGTCTAAGCAAATTCACATATTTGTGTTGGAAGAATTTAAAATCTATATAGGAAATGTTAATGAAAAAATATATATCTAATGTGATTTTCATTTTTTAAAAGATAAGATAAAATTTATATTTTCATTTCATAAGATAGAAATGAATTAGTATGTATGGAAGTTTGCTTTTGGTATCCATTTAATTTATTCTGTATATAACATTTTGTTTGAATGATTGATTAGGATTCCATGTTAATAAAATAAAATTAAAATAATCAATGTATATTTTATTTACGAGATTGTTATATTTGCTTAATATTTTTTGGCTGGATTTTTTTAGTATATGATTTAAGAATTAAAATTTTATCTATTATAACAAAACCGCAGTAACTCAAATGGTAAATTCAATTTGCAGAATTTCCAGGTTCGAATCCTGGCAGCGGTAATTGATTTTTTTTATTAATAATATTTTCTCCTTTCTTTATCTTTTGTGGTTACATTTCCTTCTTTCTTTTACTCACTACGTTTTTGTTAATAAAGACTAAACAAATTCACATATTTGTGTTGGAAGAATTTAAAATCTATATAGGAAATGTTAATGAAAAAATATATATCTAATGTGATTTTCATTTTTTAAAAGATAAGATAAAATTTATATTTTCATTTCATAAGATAGAAATGAATTTGTATGTATGGAAGTTTGCTTTTGGTATCCATTTAATTTATTCTGTATACATTTTGTTTGAATGATTGATTAGGATTCCATGTTAATAAAATAAAATTAAAATAAATAATGTATATTTTATTTACGAGATTGTTATATTTGGTTAATATTTTTTGGCTGGATTTTTTTTAGTATATGATTTAAGAATGAAAATTTTATCTATAATATCAAAACCGCAGTAGCTTAAATGGTAAATTCAATTTGCAGAATTTCCAGGTTTGAATCCTGGCTGCGGTAATTGATTTTTTTTATTAATAATATTTTTCTCCTTTCTTTTTTTTTTGTGGTTACATTTCCTCCTTTCTTTTACTCACTATGTTTTTATTAATAAAGTATAAACAAATTCACATATTTGTGTTGGAAGAATTTCAAATCTATATAGGAAATGTTAAATGAAAAAATATATATCTAATGTGATTTTCATTTTTTAAAAGATAAGATAAAATTTATATTTTCATTTAATAAGATAGAAATGAATTTGTGTGTATGGAAGTTTTCTTTTGATATCCATTTAATTTATTTGGTATATAACATTTTGTTAGAATGGTTGATTAGGATTCCCTGTTAATAAAATAAAATTTAAATAATCAATGTATATTTTATTTACGAGATTGTTATATTACTTAATATTTTTTTGGCTGGAATTTTTTTGTTAGATGATTTAAGAATGAAAATTTTATCTAATATGACAAAACCGCAGTAGCTCAAATGGTAAATTCAATTTGCAGAATTTTCGGATTTAAATCCTGGCTGCGGTAATTGATTTTTTTTATTAATAATATTGTATCCTTTCTTTTTTTTTTGTGGTTACATTTCCTCCTTTCTTTTACTCACTACGTTTTTGTTAATTAAGTCTAAACAAATTCACATACTTGTGTTGGAAGAATTTAAAATCTATATAGGAAATGTTAATGAAAAAATATATATCTAATGTGATTTTCATTTTTTAAAAGATAAGATAAAATTTATATTTTCATTTCATAAGATAGAAATGAATTTGTGTGTATGGAAGTTTGCTTTTGGTATCCATTTAATTTATTCTGTATATAACATTTTGTTTGAATGATTGATTAGGATTCCATGTTAATAAAATAAAATTAAAATAATCAATGTATATTTTATTTACGAGATTGTTATATTTGCTTAATATTTTTTGGCTGGATTTTTTTAGTATATGATTTAAGAATGAAAATTTTATCTAATATATCAAAACCGCAGTAACTCAAATGGTAAATTCAATTTGCAGAATTTCCAGGTTTGAATCCTGGCAGCGGTAATTGATTTTTTTTATTAATAATATTTTCTCCTTTCTTTATCTTTTGTGGTTACATTTCCTTCTTTCTTTTACTCACTACGTTTTTGTTAATAAAGTCTAAACAAATTCACATATTTGTGTTGGAAGAATTTAAAATCTATATAGGAAATGTTAATGAAAAAATATATATCTAATGTGATTTTCATTTTTTAAAAGATAAGATAAAATTTATATTTTCATTTCATAAGATAGAAATGAATTTGTATGTATGGAAGTTTGCTTTAGGTATCCATTTAATTTATTCTGTATACATTTTGTTTGAATGATTGATTAGGATTCCATGTTAATAAAATAAAATTAAAATAAATAATGTATATTTTATTTACGAGATTGTTATATTTGGTTAATATTTTTTGGCTGGATTTTTTTTAGTATATGATTTAAGAATGAAAATTTTATCTAATATATCAAAACTGCAGTAGCTCAAATGGTAAATTCAATTTGCAGAATTTCCAGGTTTAAATCCTGGCTGCGGTAATTGATTTTTTTTATTAATAATATTTTTCTCCTTTTTTTTGTGTGGTTACATTTCCTCCTTTCTTTTACTCACTACGTTTTTGTTAATAAAGTCTAAACAAATTCACATATTTGTGTTGGAAGAATTTCAAATCTATATAGGAAATGTTAATTAAAAAATATATATCTTATGTCATTTTCATTTTTTAAAAGATAAGATAAAATTTATATTTTCATTTCATAAGATAGAAATGAATTTGTATGTATGGAAGTTTGCTTTTGGTATCCATTTAATTTATTCATATATAACATTTTGTTAGAATGATTGATTAGGATTCCATGTTAATAGAATAAAATTAAAATAATCAATGTATATTTTATTTACGAGATTGTTATATTTACTTAATATTTTTTTGGCTAGATTTTGTTTGGTATATGATTTACGAATGAAAATTATTTATAATATATCAAAACCGCAGTAGCTCAAATGGTAAATTCAATTTATAGAATTTCCGTGTTCGAATCCTGGCTTTGGTAATTGATTTTTTTTATTAATATTATTTTCTTTTTTTTTTGTGGTTACATTTCCTCCTTTCTTTTACTCACTACGTTTTTGTTAATAAAGTCTAAACAAATTCACATATTTGTGTTGGAAGAATTTCAAATCTATATAGGAAATGTTAAATGAAAAAATATATATCTAATGTGATTTTCATTTTTTAAAAGATAAGATAAAAGTTATATTTTCATTTCATAAGATAGAAATGAATTTGTGTGTATGGAAGTTTGCTTTTGGTATCCATTTAATTTATTTTGTATATAACATTTTGTTAGAATGATTGATTAGGATTCCATATTAATAAAATAAAATTAAAATAATCAATGTATATTTTATTTACGAGATTGTTATATTACTTAATATTTTTTTGGCTGGATTTTTTTAGTTATGTGATTTAAGAATGAAAATTTTATCTAATATGTCAAAACCGCAGTAGCTCAAATGGTAAATTCAATTTGCAGAATTTCCGGGTTCAAATCCTGGCTGCGGTAATTGATTTTTTTTATTAATAATATTTTCTCCATTTTTTTTGTGGTTACATTTCCTCCTTTCTTTTACTCACTATGTTTTTGTTAATAAAGTCTAAACAAATTCACATATTTGTGTTGGAAGAATTTAAAATCTATATAGGAAATGTTAATGAAAAAATATATATCTAATGTGATTTTCATTTTTTAAAAGATAAGATAAAATTTATATTTTCATTTCATAAGATAGAAATGAATTTGTATGTATGGAAGTTTGCATTAGGTATCCATTTAATTTATTCTGTATATAACATTTTGTTTGAATGATTGATTAGGATTCCTTGTTAATAAAATAAAATTAAAATGATCAATGTATATTTTATTTACGAGATTGTTATATTTGCTTAATATTTTTTAGCTGGATTTTTTTAGTATATGATTTAAGAATGAAAATTTTATCTAATATATCAAAACTGCAGTAACTCAAATGGTAAATTCAATTTGCAGAATTTCCAGGTTCGAATCCTGGCAGCGGTAATTGATTTTTTTTATTAATAATATTTTCTCCTTTCTTTATCTTTTGTGGTTACATTTCCTTCTTTCTTTTACTCACTACGTTTTTGTTAATTAAGTCTAAACAAATTCACATATTTGTGTTGGAAGAATTTAAAATCTATATAGGTAATGTTAATGAAAAAATATATATCTAATGAGATTTTCATTTTTAAAAAGATAAGATAAAATTTATATTTTCATTTCATAAGATAGAAATGAATTTGTATGTATGGAAGTTTGCTTTTGGTATCCATTTAATTTATTCATATATAACATTTTGTTAGAATGATTGATTAGGATTCCATGTTAATAGAATAAAATTAAAATAATCAATGTATATTTTATTTACGAGATTGTTATATTTACTTAATATTTTTTTGGCTAGATTTTGTTTGGTATATGATTTACGAATGAAAATTATTTATAATATATCAAAACCGCAGTAGCTCAAATGGTAAATTCAATTTATGGAATTTCCGGGTTCGAATCCTGGCTTTGGTAATTGATTTTTTTTATTAATATTATTTTCTTTTTTTTTTGTGGTTACATTTCCTCCTTTCTTTTACTCACTACGTTTTTGTTAATAAAGTCTAAACAAATTCACATATTTGTGTTGGAAGAATTTCAAATCTATATAGGAAATGTTAAACGAAAAAATATATATCTAATGTGATTTTCATTTTTTAAAAGATAAGATAAAAGTTATATTTTCATTTCATAAGATAGAAATGAATTTGTGTGTATGGAAGTTTGCTTTTGGTATCCATTTAATTTATTTTGTATATAACATTTTGTTAGAATGATTGATTAGGATTCCATATTAATAAAATAAAATTAAAATAATCAATGTATATTTTATTTACGAGATTGTTATATTACTTAATATTTTTTTGGCTGGATTTTTTTAGTTATATGATTTAAGAATGAAAATTTTATCTAATATGTCAAAACCGCAGTAGCTCAAATGGTAAATTCAATTTGCAGAATTTTCGGGTTCAAATCCTGGCTTCGGTAATTGATTTTTTTTATTAATAATATTTTCTCCTTTTTTTTTGTGGTTACATTTCCTCCTTTCTTTTACTCACTATGTTTTTGTTAATAAAGTCTAAACAAATTCACATATTTGTGTTGGAAGAATTTAAAATCTATATAGGAAATGTTAATGAAAAAATATATATCTAATGTGATTTTCATTTTTTAAAAGATAAGATAAAATTTATATTTTCATTTCATAAGATAGAAATGAATTTGTATGTATGGAAGTTTGCATTAGGTATCCATTTAATTTATTCTGTATATAACATTTTTGTTTGAATGATTGATTAGGATTCCTTGTTAATAAAATAAAATTAAAATGATCAATGTATATTTTATTTACGAGATTGTTATATTTGCTTAATATTTTTTAGCTGGATTTTTTTAGTATATGATTTAAGAATGAAAATTTTATCTAATATATCAAAACTGCAGTAACTCAAATGGTAAATTCAATTTGCAGAATTTCCAGGTTCGAATCCTGGCAGCGGTAATTGATTTTTTTTATTAATAATATTTTCTCCTTTCTTTATCTTTTGTGGTTACATTTCCTTCTTTCTTTTACTCACTACGTTTTTGTTAATTAAGTCTAAACAAATTCACATATTTGTGTTGGAAGAATTTAAAATCTATATAGGAAATGTTAATGAAAAAATATATATCTAATATGATTTTCATTTTTTAAAAGATAAGATAAAATTTATATTTTCATTTCATAAGATAGAAATGAATTTGTATGTATGGAAGTTTGCTTTTGGTATCCATTTAATTTATTCTGTAAATAACATTTTGTTAGAATGATTCATTAGGATTCCATGTTAATAGAATAAAATTAAAATAATCAATGTATATTTTATTTACGAGATTGTTATATTTACTTAATATTTTTTTGGCTGGATTTTGTTTGGTATATGATTTAAGAATGAAAATTATTTATGATATATCAAAACCGCAGTAGCTCAAATGGTAAATTCAATTTATAGAATTTCCGGGTTCGAATCCTGGATTTGGTAATTGATTTTTTTTATTAATATTTTTTTTTTTTTGTGGTTACATTTCCTCCTTTCTTTTACTCACTACGTTTTTGTTAATAAAGTCTAAACAAATTCACATATTTGTGTTGGAAGAATTTCAAATCTATATAGGAAATGTTAAATGAAAAAATATATATCTAATGTGATTTTCATTTTTTAAAAGATAAGATAAAAGTTATATTTTCATTTCATAAGATAGAAATGAATTTGTGTGTATGCAAGTTTTCTTTTGATATCCATTTAATTTATTCGGTATATAACATTTTGTTAGAATGATTGATTAGGAATCCATGTTAATAAAATAAAATTAAAATAATCAATGTATATTTTATTTACGAGATTGTTATATTACTTAATATTTTTTTGGCTGGAATTTTTTTGTTAGATGATTTAAGAATGCAAATTTTATCTAATATGACAAAACCGCAGTAGCTCAAATGGTAAATTCAATTTGCAGAATTTTCAGGTTCAAATCTTGGCTGCGGTAATTGTTTTTTTTTATTAATAATATTTTCTCCTTTCTTTATCTTTTGTGGTTACATTTCCTTCTTTCTTTTACTCACTACGTTTTTGTTAATTAAGTCTAAACAAATTCACATATTTGTGTTGGATAAATTTAAAATCTATATAGGAAATGTTAATGAAAAAATATATATCTAATGTGATTTTCATTTTTTAAAAGATAAGATAAAATTTATATTTTCATTTCATAACATAGAAATGAATTTGTATGTATGGAAGTTTACTTTTGGTATCCATTTAATTTATTCTGTATATAACATTTTGTTAAAATGATTGATTAGGATTCCATGTTAATAAAATAAAATTAAAATAATCAATGTATATTTTATTTACGAGATTGTTATATTTGGTTAATATTTTTTGGGTGAATTTTTTTTAGTATATGATTTAAGAATGAGAATTTTATCCAATATATCAAAACCGCAGTAGCTCAAATGGTAAATTCACTTTGTAGAATTTCCAGGTTCGAAACCTGGCTGCGGTAATTGATTTTTTTTATTAATAATATTTTCTCCTTTCTTTATCTTTTGTGGTTACATTTCCTCCTTTCTTTTACTCACTACGTTTTTGTTAATAAAGTCTAAACAAATTCAAATATTTGTGTTGGAAGAATTTAAAATCTATATAGAAAATTTTAATAAAAATATATATATCTAATGTGATTTTCATTTTTTAAAAGATAAGATAAAATTTATATTTTCATTTCATAAGATAGAAATGAATTTGTATGTATGGAAGTTTGCTTTTGGTATCCATTTAATTTATTCATATATAACATTTTGTTAGAATGATTGATTAGGATTCCATGTTAATAAAATAAAATTAAAAGAATCAATGTATATTTTATTTACGAGATTGTTATATTTAATTAATATTTTTTTGGCTGGATTTTTTTTGGTATATGATTTAAGAATGTAAACTATTAAAAATATATCAAAACTGCAGTAGCTCAAATGGTAAATTCAATTTGTAGAATTTCCGGGTTCGAATCCTGGCTGCGGTAATTGATTTTTTTTATTAATAATATTTTCTCCTTTCTTTATCTTTTGTGGTTACATTTCCTCCTTTCTTTTACTCACTACGTTTTTGTTAATAAAGTCTAAACAAATTCACATATTTGTGTTGGAAGAAATTCAAATCTATATAGGAAATGTTAAATGAAAAAATATATATCTAATGTGATTTTCATTTTTTAAAAGATAAGATAAAAGTTATATTTTCATTTCATAAGATAGAAATGAATTTGTGTGTATGGAAGTTTGCTTTTGGTATCCATTTAATTTATTTTGTATATAACATTTTGTTAGAATGATTGATTAGGATTCCATATTAATAAAATAAAATAAAAATAATCAATGTATATTTTATTTACGAGATTGTTATATTACTTAATATTTTTTTGGCTGGATTTTTTTTGTTATATGATTTAAGAATGAAAATTTTATCTAATATGTCAAAACCGCAGTAGCTCAAATGGTAAATTCAATTTGCAGAATTTCCGGGTTCAAATCCTGGCTGCGGTAATTGATTTTTTTTATTAATAATATTTTCTCCTTTTTTTTTTGTGGTTACATTTCCTCCTTTCTTTTACTCACTACGTTTTTGTTAATAAAGTCTAAACAAATTCACATATTTGTGTTGGAAGAATTTAAAATCTATATAGGAAATGTTAATGAAAAAATATATATCTAATGTGATTTTCATTTTTTAAAAGATAAGATAAAATTTATATTTTCATTTCATAAGATAGAAATGAATTTGTATGTATGGAAGTTTGCATTAGGTATCCATTTAATTTATTCTGTATATAACATTTTGTTTGAATGATTGATTAGGATTCCTTGTTAATAAAATAAAATTAAAATAATCAATGTATATTTTATTTACGAGATTGTTATATTTGCTTAAAAAATTTTAGCTGGATTTTTTTAGTATATGATTTAAGAATGAAAATTTTATCTAATATATCAAAACTGCAGTAACTCAAATGGAAAATTCAATTTGCAGAATTTCCAGGTTTGAATCCTGGCAGCGGTAATTGATTTTTTTTATTAATAATATTTTCTCCTTTCTTTATCTTTTGTGGTTACATTTCCTTCTTTCTTTTACTCACTACGTTTTTGTTAATTAAGTCTAAACAAATTCACATATTTCTGTTGGAAGAATTTAAAATCTATATAGGAAATGTTAATGAAAAAATATATATCTAATGTGATTTTCATTTTTTAAAAGATAAGATAAAATTTATATTTTCATTTCATAAGATAGAAATGAATTTGTATGTATGGAAGTTTGCTTTTGGTATCCATTTAATTTATTTTGTAAATAACATTTTGTTAGAATGATTCATTAGGATTCCATGTTAATAGAATAAAATTAAAATAATCAATGTATATTTTATTTACGAGATTGTTATATTTACTTAATATTTTTTTGGCTGGATTTTGTTTGGTATATGATTTAAGAATGAAAATTATTTATAATATATCAAAACTGCAGTAGCTCAAATGGTAAATTCAATTTATAGAATTTCCGGGTTCGAATCCTGGCTTTGGTAATTGATTTTTTTTATTAATATTATTTTTTTTTTTTGTGGTTACATTTCCTCCTTTCTTTTACTCACTACGTTTTTGTTAATAAAGTCTAAACAAATTCACATATTTGTGTTGGAAGAATTTCAAATCTATATAGGAAATGTTAAATGAAAAAATATATATCTAATGTGATTTTCATTTTTTAAAAGATAAGATAAAAGTTATATTTTCATTTCATAAGATAGAAATGAATTTGTGTGTATGGAAGTTTTCTTTTGATATCCATTTAATTTATTTTGTATATAACATTTTGTTAAAATGATTGATTAGGATTCCATGTTAATAAAATAAAATTAAAATAATCAATGTATATTTTATTAACGAGATTGTTATATTTGCTTAATATTTTTTGGGTGGATTTTTTTTAGTATATGATTTAAGAATGAGAATTTTATCCAATATATCAAAACCGCAGTAGCTCAAATGGTAAATTCAATTTGTAGAATTTCCAGGTTCGAAACCTGGCTGCGGTAATTGATTTTTTTTTATTAATAATATTTTCTCCTTTCTTTATCTTTTGTGGTTACATTTCCTCCTTTCTTTTACTCACTACGTTTTTGTTAATAAAGTCTAAACAAATTCACATATTTGTGTTGGAAGAATTTAAAATCTATATAGAAAATGTTAATAAAAATATATATATCTAATGTGATTTTCATTTTTTAAAAGATAAGATAAAATTTATATTTTCATTTCATAAGATAGAAATGAATTTATATGTATGGAAGTTTGCTTTTGGTATCCATTTAATTTATTCATATATAACATTTTGTTAGAATGATTGATTAGGATTCCATGTTAATAAAATAAAATTAAAATAATCAATGTATATTTTATTTACGAGATTGTTATATTTAATTAATATTTTTTTGGCTGGATTTTTTTTGGTATATGATTTAAGAATGAAAACTATTTATAATATATCAAAACTGCAGTAGCTCAAATGGTAAATTCAATTTGTAGAATTTCCGGGTTCGAATCCTGGCTGCAGTAATTGATTTTTTTTATTAATAATATTTTCTCCTTTCTTTATCTTTTGTGGTTACATTTCCTCCTTTCTTTTACTCACTACGTTTTTGTTAATAAAGTCTAAACAAATTCACATATTTGTATTGGAAGAAATTCAAATATATATCTAATGTGATTTTCATTTTTTAAAAGATAAGATAAAAGTTATATTTTCATTTCATAAGATAGAAATGAATTTGTGTGTATGGAAGTTTGCTTTTGGTATCCATTTAATTTATTTTGTATATAACATTTTGTTAGAATGATTGATTAGGATTCCATATTAATAAAATAAAATTAAAATAATCAATGTATATTTTATTTACGAGATTGTTATATTACTTAATATTTTTTTGGCTGGATTTTTTTTGTTATATGATTTAAGAATGAAAATTTTATCTAATATGTCAAAACCGCAGTAGCTCAAATGGTAAATTCAATTTGCAAAATTTCCGGGTTCAAATCCTGGCTGCGGTAATTGATTTTTTTTATTAATAATATTTTCTCCTTTTTTTTTGTGGTTACATTTCCTCCTTTCTTTTACTCACTACGTTTTTGTTAATAAAGTCTAAACAAATTCACATATTTGTGTTGGAAGAATTTAAAATCTATATAGGAAATGTTAATGAAAAAATATATATCTAATGTGATTTTCATTTTTTAAAAGATAAGATAAAATTTATATTTTCATTTCATAAGATAGAAATGAATTTGTATGTATGGAAGTTTGCATTAGGTATCCATTTAATTTATTCTGTATATAACATTTTGTTTGAATGATTGATTAGGATTCCTTGTTAATAAAATAAAATTAAAATAATCAATGTATATTTTATTTACGAGATTGTTATATTTGCTTAAAATTTTTTAGCTGGATTTTTTTAGTATATGATTTAAGAATGAAAATTTTATCTAATATATCAAAACTGCAGTAACTCAAATGGTAAATTCAATTTGCAGAATTTCCAGGTTCGAATCCTGGCAGCGGTAATTGATTTTTTTTATTAATAATATTTTCTCCTTTCTTTATCTTTTGTGGTTACATTTCCTTCTTTCTTTTACTCACTACGTTTTTGTTAATTAAGTCTAAACAAATTCACATATTTCTGTTGGAAGAATTTAAAATCTATATAGGAAATGTTAATGAAAAAATATATATCTAATGTGATTTTCATTTTTTAAAAGATAAGATAAAATTTATATTTTCATTTCATAAGATAGAAATGAATTTGTATGTATGGAAGTTTGCTTTTGGTATCCATTTAATTTATTCTGTAAATAACATTTTATTAGAATGATTCATTAGGATTCCATGTTAATAGAATAAAATTAAAATAATCAATGTATATTTTATTTACGAGATTGTTATATTTACTTAATATTTTTTTGGCTGGATTTTGTTTGGTATATGATTTAAGAATGAAAATTATTTATAATATATCAAAACCGCAGTAGCTCAAATGGTAAATTCAATTTATAGAATTTCCGGGTTCGAATCCTGGCTTTGGTAATTGATTTTTTTTATTAATATTATTTTCTTTTTTTTTGTGGTTACATTTCCTCCTTTCTTTTACTCACTACGTTTTTGTTAATAAAGTCTAAACAAATTCAAATATTTGTGTTGGAAGAATTTCAAATCTATATAGGAAATGTTAAATGAAAAAATATATATCTAATGTGATTTTCATTTTTTAAAAGATAAGATAAAAGTTATATTTTCATTTCATAAGATAGAAATGAATTTGTGTGTATGGAAGTTTTCTTTTGATATCCATTTAATTTATTTTGTATATAACATTTTGTTAAAATGATTGATTAGGATTCCATGTTAATAAAATAAAATTAAAATAATCAATGTATATTTTATTTACGAGATTGTTATATTTGCTTAATATTTTTTGGGTGGATTTTTTTTAGTATATGATTTAAGAATGAGAATTTTATCCAATATATCAAAACCGCAGTAGCTCAAATGGTAAATTCAATTTGTAGAATTTCCAGGTTCGAAACCTGGCTGCGGTAATTGATTTTTTTTTATTAATAATATTTTCTCCTTTCTTTATCTTTTGTGGTTACATTTCCTCCTTTCTTTTACTCACTACGTTTTTGTTAATAAAGTCTAAACAAATTCACATATTTGTGTTGGAAGAATTTAAAATCTATATAGAAAATGTTAATAAAAATATATATATCTAATGTGATTTTCATTTTTTAAAAGATAAGATAAAATTTATATTTTCATTTCATAAGATAGAAATGAATTTGTATGTATGGAAGTTTGCTTTTGGTATCCATTTAATTTATTCATATATAACATTTTGTTAGAATGATTGATTAGGATTCCATGTTAATAAAATAAAATTAAAATAATCAATGTATATTTTATTTACGAGATTGTTATATTTAATTAATATTTTTTTGGCTGGATTTTTTTTGGTATATGATTTAAGAATGAAAACTATTTATAATATATCAAAACTGCAGTAGCTCAAATGGTAAATTCAATTTGTAGAATTTCCGGGTTCGAATCCTGGCTGCAGTAATTGATTTTTTTTATTAATAATATTTTCTCCTTTGTTTATCTTTTGTGGTTACATTTCCTCCTTTCTTTTACTCACTACGTTTTTGTTAATAAAGTCTAAACAAATTCACATATTTGTATTGGAAGAAATTCAAATATATATCTAATGTGATTTTCATTTTTTAAAAGATAAGATAAAAGTTATATTTTCATTTCATAAGATAGAAATGAATTTGTGTGTATGGAAGTTTGCTTTTGGTATCCATTTAATTTATTTTGTATATAACATTTTGTTAGAATGATTGATTAGGATTCCATATTAATAAAATAAAATTAAAATAATCAATGTATATTTTATTTACGAGATTGTTATATTACTTAATATTTTTTTGGCTGGATTTTTTTTGTTATATGATTTAAGAATGAAAATTTTATCTAATATGTCAAAACCGCAGTAGCTCAAATGGTAAATTCAATTTGCAAAATTTCCGGGTTCAAATCCTGGCTGCGGTAATTGATTTTTTTTATTAATAATATTTTCTCCTTTTTTTTTGTGGTTACATTTCCTCCTTTCTTTTACTCACTACGTTTTTGTTAATAAAGTCTAAACAAATTCACATATTTGTGTTGGAAGAATTTAAAATCTATATAGGAAATGTTAATGAAAAAATATATATCTAATGTGATTTTCATTTTTTAAAAGATAAGATAAAATTTATATTTTCATTTCATAAGATAGAAATGAATTTGTATGTATGGAAGTTTGCATTAGGTATCCATTTAATTTATTCTGTATATAACATTTTGTTTGAATGATTGATTAGGATTCCTTGTTAATAAAATAAAATTAAAATAATCAATGTATATTTTATTTACGAGATTGTTATATTTGCTTAAAATTTTTTAGCTGGATTTTTTTAGTATATGATTTAAGAATGAAAATTTTATCTAATATATCAAAACTGCAGTAACTCAAATGGTAAATTCAATTTGCAGAATTTCCAGGTTCGAATCCTGGCAGCGGTAATTGATTTTTTTTATTAATAATATTTTCTCCTTTCTTTATCTTTTGTGGTTACATTTCCTCCTTTCTTTTACTCACTACGTTTTTGTTAATTAAGTCTAAACAAATTCACATATTTCTGTTGGAAGAATTTAAAATCTATATAGGAAATGTTAATGAAAAAATATATATCTAATGTGATTTTCATTTTTTAAAAGATAAGATAAAATTTATATTTTCATTTCATAAGATAGAAATGAATTTGTATGTATGGAAGTTTGCTTTTGGTATCCATTTAATTTATTCTGTAAATAACATTTTATTAGAATGATTCATTAGGATTCCATGTTAATAGAATAAAATTAAAATAATCAATGTATATTTTATTTACGAGATTGTTATATTTACTTAATATTTTTTTGGCTGGATTTTGTTTGGTATATGATTTAAGAATGAAAATTATTTATAATATATCAAAACCGCAGTAGCTCAAATGGTAAATTCAATTTATAGAATTTCCGGGTTCGAATCCTGGCTTTGGTAATTGATTTTTTTTATTAATATTATTTTCTTTTTTTTTGTGGTTACATTTCCTCCTTTCTTTTACTCACTACGTTTTTGTTAATAAAGTCTAAACAAATTCAAATATTTGTGTTGGAAGAATTTCAAATCTATATAGGAAATGTTAAATGAAAAAATATATATCTAATGTGATTTTCATTTTTTAAAAGATAAGATAAAAGTTATATTTTCATTTCATAAGATAGAAATGAATTTGTGTGTATGGAAGTTTTCTTTTGATATCCATTTAATTTATTTTGTATATAACATTTTGTTAAAATGATTGATTAGGATTCCATGTTAATAAAATAAAATTAAAATAATCAATGTATATTTTATTTACGAGATTGTTATATTTGCTTAATATTTTTTGGGTGGATTTTTTTTAGTATATGATTTAAGAATGAGAATTTTATCCAATATATCAAAACCGCAGTAGCTCAAATGGTAAATTCAATTTGTAGAATTTCCAGGTTCGAAACCTGGCTGCGGTAATTGATTTTTTTTTATTAATAATATTTTCTCCTTTCTTTATCTTTTGTGGTTACATTTCCTCCTTTCTTTTACTCACTACGTTTTTGTTAATAAAGTCTAAACAAATTCACATATTTGTGTTGGAAGAATTTAAAATCTATATAGAAAATGTTAATAAAAATATATATATCTAATGTGATTTTCATTTTTTAAAAGATAAGATAAAATTTATATTTTCATTTCATAAGATAGAAATGAATTTGTATGTATGGAAGTTTGCTTTTGGTATCCATTTAATTTATTCATATATAACATTTTGTTAGAATGATTGATTAGGATTCCATGTTAATAAAATAAAATTAAAATAATCAATGTATATTTTATTTACGAGATTGTTATATTTAATTAATATTTTTTTGGCTGGATTTTTTTTTGTATATGATTTAAGAATGAAAACTATTTATAATATATCAAAACTGCAGTAGCTCAAATGGTAAATTCAATTTGTAGAATTTCCGGGTTCGAATCCTGGCTGCAGTAATTGATTTTTTTTATTAATAATATTTTCTCCTTTGTTTATCTTTTGTGGTTACATTTCCTCCTTTCTTTTACTCACTACGTTTTTGTTAATAAAGTCTAAACAAATTCACATATTTGTATTGGAAGAAATTCAAATATATATCTAATGTGATTTTCATTTTTTAAAAGATAAGATAAAAGTTATATTTTCATTTCATAAGATAGAAATGAATTTGTGTGTATGGAAGTTTGCTTTTGGTATCCATTTAATTTATTTTGTATATAACATTTTGTTAGAATGATTGATTAGGATTCCATATTAATAAAATAAAATTAAAATAATCAATGTATATTTTATTTACGAGATTGTTATATTACTTAATATTTTTTTGGCTGGATTTTTTTTGTTATATGATTTAAGAATGAAAATTTTATCTAATATGTCAAAATCGCAGTAGCTCAAATGGTAAATTCAATTTGCAGAATTTCCGGGTTCAAATCCTGGTTGCGGTAATTGATTTTTTTTATTAATAATTTTTTTTTTTTTTTGTGGTTACATTTCCTCCTTTCTTTTACTCACTACGTTTTTGTTAATAAAGTCTAAACAAATTCACATATTTGTGTTGGAAGAATTTAAAATCTATATAGGAAATGTTAATTAAAAAATATATATCTAATGTGATTTTCATTTTTTAAAAGATAAGATAAAATTTATATTTTCATTTCATAAGATAGAAATGAATTTGTATGTATGGAAGTTTGCTTTTGGTATCCATTTAATTTATTCATATATAACATTTTGTTAGAATGATTGATTAGGATTCCATGTTAATAAAATAAAATTAAAATAATCAATGTATATTTTATTTACGAGATTGTTATATTTAATTAATATTTTTTTGGCTGGATTTTTTTTGGTATATGATTTAAGAATGAAAACTATTTATAATATATCAAAACTGCAGTAGCTCAAATGGTAAATTCAATTTGTAGAATTTCTGGGTTCGAATCCTGGCTGCGGTAATTGATTTTTTTTATTAATAATATTTTCTCCTTTCTTTATCTTTTGTGGTTACATTTCCTCCTTTCTTTTACTCACTACGTTTTTGTTAATAAAGTCTAAACAAATTCACATATTTGTGTTGGAAGAAATTCAAATCTATATAGGAAATGTTAAATGAAAAAATATATATCTAATGTGATTTTCATTTTTTAAAAGATAAGATAAAAGTTATATTTTCATTTCATAAGATAGAAATGAATTTGTGTGTATGGAAGTTTGCTTTTGGTATCCATTTAATTTATTTTGTATATAACATTTTGTTAGAATGATTGATTAGGATTCCATATTAATAAAATAAAATTAAAATAATCAATGTATATTTTATTTACGAGATTGTTATATTACTTAATATTTTTTTGGCTGGATTTTTTTTGTTATATGATTTAAGAATGAAAATTTTATCTAATATGTCAAAACCGCAGTAGCTCAAATGGTAAATTCAATTTGCAGAATTACCGGGTTCAAATCCTGGCTGCGGTAATTGATTTTTTTTATTAATAATATTTTCTCCTTTTTTTTTTGTGGTTACATTTCCTCCTTTCTTTTACTCACTACGTTTTTGTTAATAAAGTCTAAACAAATTCACATATTTGTGTTGGAAGAATTTAAAATCTATATAGGAAATGTTAATGAAAAAATATATATCTAATGTGATTTTCATTTTTTAAAAGATAAGATAAAATTTATATTCTCATTTCATAAGATAGAAATGAATTTGTATGTATGGAAGTTTGCATTAGGTATCCATTTAATTTATTTTGTATATAACATTTTGTTTGAATGATTGATTAGGATTCCTTGTTAATAAAATAAAATTAAAATAATCAATGTATATTTTATTTACGAGATTGTTATATTTGTTTAATATTTTTTAGCTTGATTTTTTTAGTATATGATTTAAGAATGAAAATTTTATCTAATATATCAAAACTGCAGTAACTCAAATGGTAAATTCAATTTGCAGAATTTCCAGGTTCGAATCCTGGCAGCGGTAATTTATTTTTTTATTAATAATATTTTCTCCTTTCTTTATCTTTTGTGGTTACATTTCCTTCTTTCTTTTACTCACTACGTTTTTGTTAATTAAGTCTAAACAAATTCACATATTTGTGTTGGAAGAATTTAAAATCTATATAGGAAATGTTAATGAAAAAATATATATCTAATATGATTTTCATTTTTTAAAAGATAAGATAAAATTTATATTTTCATTTCATAAGATAGAAATGAATTTGTATGTATGGAAGTTTGCTTTTGGTATCCATTTAATTTATTCTGTAAATAACATTTTGTTAGAATGATTCATTAGGATTCCATGTTAATAGAATAAAATTAAAATAATCAATGTATATTTTATTTACGAGATTGTTATATTTACTTAATATTTTTTTGGCTGGATTTTGTTTGGTATATGATTTAAGAATGAAAATTATTTATAATATATCAAAACCGCAGTAGCTCAAATGGTAAATTCAATTTATAGAATTTCCGGGTTCGAATCTAGGCTTTGGTAATTGATTTTTTTATTAATATTATTTTCTTTTTTTTTTGTGGTTACATTTCCTCCTTTCTTTTACTCACTACGTTTTTGTTAATAAAGTCTAAACAAATTCACATATTTGTGTTGGAAGAATTTCAAATCTATATAGGAAATGTTAAATGAAAAAATATATATCTAATGTGATTTTCATTTTTTAAAAGATAAGATAAAAGTTATATTTTCATTTCATAAGATAGAAATGAATTTGTGTGTATGGAAGTTTTCTTTTGATATCCATTTAATTTATTCGGTATATAACATTTTGTTAGAATGATTGATTAGGAATCCATGTTAATAAAATAAAATTAAAATAATCAATGTATATTTTATTTACGAGATTGTTATATTACTTAATATTTTTTTGGCTGGAATTTTTTTGTTAGATGATTTAAGAATGAAAATTTTATCTAATATGACAAAACCGCAGTAGCTCAAATGGTAAATTCAATTTGCAGAATTTTCGGGTTCAAATCTTGGCTGCGGTAATTGATTTTTTTTATTAATAATATTTTCTCCTTTCTTTTCATTTGTGGTTACATTTCCTCCTTTCTTTTACTCACTACGTTTTTGTTAATAAAGTCTAAAAAAATTCACATATTTGTGTTGGATAAATTCAAAATCTATATAGGAAATGTTAATGAAAAAATATATATCTAATGTGATTTTCATTTTTTAAAAGATAAGATAAAATTTATATTTTCATTTCATAACATAGAAATGAATTTGTATGTATGGAAGTTTACTTTTGGTATCCATTTAATTTATTCTGTATATAACATTTTGTTAAAATGATTGATTAGGAAGCCATGTTAATAAAATAAAAATTAAAATAATCAATGTATATTTTATTTACGAGATTGTTATATTTGCTTAATATTTTTTGGGTGGATTTTTTTTAGTATATGATTTAAGAATGAGAATTTTATCCAATATATCAAAACCGCAGTAGCTCAAATGGTAAATTCAATTTGTAGAATTTCCAGGTTCGAAACCTGGCTGCGGTAATTGATTTTTTTTATTAATAATATTTTCTCCTTTCTTTATCTTTTGTGGTTATATTTCCTCCTTTCTTTTACTCACTACGTTTTTGTTAATAAAGTCTAAACAAATTCACATATTTGTGTTGGAAGAATTTAAAATCTATATAGAAAATGTTAATAAAAATATATATATCTAATGTGATTTTCATTTTTTAAAAGATAAGATAAAATTTATATTTTCATTTCATAAGATAGAAATGAATTTGTATGTATGGAAGTTTGCTTTTGGTATCCATTTAATTTATTCATATATAACATTTTGTTAGAATGATTGATTAGGATTCCATGTTAATAAAATAAAATTAAAATAATCAATGTATATTTTATTTACGAGATTTTTATATTTAATTAATATTTTTTTGGCTGGATTTTTTTTGGTATATGATTTAAGAATGAAAACTATTTATAATATATCAAAACTGCAGTAGCTCAAATGGTAAATTCAATTTGTAGAATTTCCGGGTTCGAATCCTGGCTGCGGTAATTGATTTTTTTTATTAATAATATTTTCTCCTTTCTTTATCTTTTGTGGTTACATTTCCTCCTTTCTTTTACTCACTACGTTTTTGTTAATAAAGTCTAAACAAATTCACATATTTGTATTGGAAGAAATTCAAATCTATATAGGAAATGTTAAATGAAAAAATATATATCTAATGTGATTTTCATTTTTTAAAAGATAAGATAAAAGTTATATTTTCATTTCATAAGATAGAAATGAATTTGTGTGTATGGAAGTTTGCTTTTGGTATCCATTTAATTTATTTTGTATATAACATTTTGTTAGAATTATTGATTAGGATTCCATATTAATAAAATAAAATTAAAATAATCAATGTATATTTTATTTACGAGATTGTTATATTACTTAATATTTTTTTGGCTGGATTTTTTTTTGTTATATGATTTAAGAATGAAAATTTTATCTAATATGTCAAAACCGCAGTAGCTCAAATGGTAAATTCAATTTGCAGAATTTTCGGGTTCAAATCCTGGTTGCGGTAATTGATTTTTTTTATTAATAATATTTTCTTTTTTTTTTTTTGTGGTTACATTTCCTCCTTTCTTTTACTCACTACGTTTTTGTTAATAAAGTCTAAACAAATTCACATATTTGTGTTGGAAGAATTTAAAATCTATATTGGAAATGTTAATTAAAAAATATATATCTAATGTGATTTTCATTTTTTAAAAGATAAGATAAAATTTATATTTTCATTTCATAAGATAGAAATGAATTTGTATGTATGGAAGTTTGCTTTTGGTATCCATTTAATTTATTCATATATAACATTTTGTTAGAATGATTGATTAGGATTCCATGTTAATAAAATAAAATTAAAATAATCAATGTATATTTTATTTACGAGATTGTTATATTTAATTAATATTTTTTTGGCTGGATTTTTTTTGGTATATGATTTAAGAATGAAAACTATTTATAATATATCAAAACTGCAGTAGCTCAAATGGTAAATTCAATTTGTAGAATTTCTGGGTTCGAATCCTGGCTGCGGTAATTGATTTTTTTTATTAATAATATTTTCTCCTTTCTTTATCTTTTGTGGTTACATTTCCTCCTTTCTTTTACTCACTACGTTTTTGTTAATAAAGTCTAAACAAATTCACATATTTGTGTTGGAAGAAATTCAAATCTATATAGGAAATGTTAAATGAAAAAATATATATCTAATGTGATTTTCATTTTTTAAAAGATAAGATAAAAGTTATATTTTCATTTCATAAGATAGAAATGAATTTGTGTGTATGGAAGTTTGCTTTTGGTATCCATTTAATTTATTTTGTATATAACATTTTGTTAGAATGATTGATTAGGATTCCATATTAATAAAATAAAATTAAAATAATCAATGTATATTTTATTTACGAGATTGTTATATTACTTAATATTTTTTTGGCTGGATTTTTTTTGTTATATGATTTAAGAATGAAAATTTTATCTAATATGTCAAAACCGCAGTAGCTCAAATGGTAAATTCAATTTGCAGAATTACCGGGTTCAAATCCTGGCTGCGGTAATTGATTTTTTTTATTAATAATATTTTCTCCTTTTTTTTTTGTGGTTACATTTCCTCCTTTCATTTACTCACTACGTTTTTGTTAATAAAGTCTAAACAAATTCACATATTTGTGTTGGAAGAATTTAAAATCTATATAGGAAATGTTAATGAAAAAATATATATCTAATGTGATTTTCATTTTTTAAAAGATAAGATAAAATTTATATTCTCATTTCATAAGATAGAAATGAATTTGTATGTATGGAAGTTTGCATTAGGTATCCATTTAATTTATTTTGTATATAACATTTTGTTTGAATGATTGATTAGGATTCCTTGTTAATAAAATAAAATTAAAATAATCAATGTATATTTTATTTACGAGATTGTTATATTTGTTTAATATTTTTTAGCTTGATTTTTTTAGTATATGATTTAAGAATGAAAATTTTATCTAATATATCAAAACTGCAGTAACTCAAATGGTAAATTCAATTTGCAGAATTTCCAGGTTCGAATCCTGGCAGCGGTAATTTATTTTTTTATTAATAATATTTTCTCCTTTCTTTATCTTTTGTGGTTACATTTCCTTCTTTCTTTTACTCACTACGTTTTTGTTAATTAAGTCTAAACAAATTCACATATTTGTGTTGGAAGAATTTAAAATCTATATAGGAAATGTTAATGAAAAAATATATATCTAATGTGATTTTCATTTTTTAAAAGATAAGATAAAATTTATATTTTCATTTCATAAGATAGAAATGAATTTGTATGTATGGAAGTTTGCTTTTGGTATCCATTTAATTTATTCTGTAAATAACATTTTGTTAGAATGATTCATTAGGATTCCATGTTAATAGAATAAAATTAAAATAATCAATGTATATTTTATTTACGAGATTGTTATATTTACTTAATATTTTTTTGGCTGGATTTTGTTTGGTATATGATTTAAGAATGAAAATTATTTATAATATATCAAAACCGCAGTAGCTCAAATGGTAAATTCAATTTATAGAATTTCCGGGTTCGAATCTAGGCTTTGGTAATTGATTTTTTTATTAATATTATTTTCTTTTTTTTTTGTGGTTACATTTCCTCCTTTCTTTTACTCACTACGTTTTTGTTAATAAAGTCTAAACAAATTCACATATTTGTGTTGGAAGAATTTCAAATCTATATAGGAAATGTTAAATGAAAAAATATATATCTAATGTGATTTTCATTTTTTAAAAGATAAGATAAAAGTTATATTTTCATTTCATAAGATAGAAATGAATTTGTGTGTATGGAAGTTTTCTTTTGATATCCATTTAATTTATTCGGTATATAACATTTTGTTAGAATGATTGATTAGGAATCCATGTTAATAAAATAAAATTAAAATAATCAATGTATATTTTATTTACGAGATTGTTATATTACTTAATATTTTTTTGGCTGGAATTTTTTTGTTAGATGATTTAAGAATGAAAATTTTATCTAATATGACAAAACCGCAGTAGCTCAAATGGTAAATTCAATTTGCAGAATTTTCGGGTTCAAATCTTGGCTGCGGTAATTGATTTTTTTTATTAATAATATTTTCTCCTTTCTTTTCATTTGTGGTTACATTTCCTCCTTTCTTTTACTCACTACGTTTTTGTTAATAAAGTCTAAAAAAATTCACATATTTGTGTTGGATAAATTCAAAATCTATATAGGAAATGTTAATGAAAAAATATATATCTAATGTGATTTTCATTTTTTAAAAGATAAGATAAAATTTATATTTTCATTTCATAACATAGAAATGAATTTGTATGTATGGAAGTTTACTTTTGGTATCCATTTAATTTATTTTGTATATAACATTTTGTTAGAATTATTGATTAGGATTCCATATTAATAAAATAAAATTAAAATAATCAATGTATATTTTATTTACGAGATTGTTATATTACTTAATATTTTTTTGGCAGGATTTTTTTTTGTTATATGATTTAAGAATGAAAATTTTATCTAATATGTCAAAACCGCAGTAGCTCAAATGGTAAATTCAATTTGCAGAATTTTCGGGTTCAAATCCTGGTTGCGGTAATTGATTTTTTTTATTAATAATATTTTCTTTTTTTTTTTTTGTGGTTACATTTCCTCCTTTCTTTTACTCACTACGTTTTTGTTAATAAAGTCTAAACAAATTCACATATTTGTGTTGGAAGAATTTAAAATCTATATAGGAAATGTTAATTAAAAAATATATATCTAATGTGATTTTCATTTTTTAAAAGATAAGATAAAATTTATATTTTCATTTCATAAGATAGAAATGAATTTGTATGTATGGAAGTTTGCTTTTGGTATCCATTTAATTTATTCATATATAACATTTTGTTAGAATGATTGATTAGGATTCCATGTTAATAAAATAAAATTAAAATAATCAATGTATATTTTATTTACGAGATTGTTATATTTAATTAATATTTTTTTGGCTGGATTTTTTTTGGTATATGATTTAAGAATGAAAACTATTTATAATATATCAAAACTGCAGTAGCTCAAATGGTAAATTCAATTTGTAGAATTTCTGGGTTCGAATCCTGGCTGCGGTAATTGATTTTTTTTATTAATAATATTTTCTCCTTTCTTTATCTTTTGTGGTTACATTTCCTCCTTTCTTTTACTCACTACGTTTTTGTTAATAAAGTCTAAACAAATTCACATATTTGTGTTGGAAGAAATTCAAATCTATATAGGAAATGTTAAATGAAAAAATATATATCTAATGTGATTTTCATTTTTTAAAAGATAAGATAAAAGTTATATTTTCATTTCATAAGATAGAAATGAATTTGTGTGTATGGAAGTTTGCTTTTGGTATCCATTTAATTTATTTTGTATATAACATTTTGTTAGAATGATTGATTAGGATTCCATATTAATAAAATAAAATTTAAATAATCAATGTATATTTTATTTACGAGATTGTTATATTACTTAATATTTTTTTGGCTCGATTTTTTTTGTTATATGATTTAAGAATGAAAATTTTATCTAATATGTCAAAACCGCAGTAGCTCAAATGGTAAATTCAATTTGTAGAATTACCGGGTTCAAATCCTGGCTGCGGTAATTGATTTTTTTTATTAATAATATTTTCTCCTTTTTTTTTTGTGGTTACATTTCCTCCTTTCTTTTACTCACTACGTTTTTGTTAATAAAGTCTAAACAAATTCACATATTTGTGTTGGAAGAATTTAAAATCTATATAGGAAATGTTAATGAAAAAATATATATCTAATGTGATTTTCATTTTTTAAAAGATAAGATAAAATTTATATTCTCATTTCATAAGATAGAAATGAATTTGTATGTATGGAAGTTTGCATTAGGTATCCATTTAATTTATTTTGTATATAACATTTTGTTTGAATGATTGATTAGGATTCCTTGTTAATAAAATAAAATTAAAATAATCAATGTATATTTTATTTACGAGATTGTTATATTTGTTTAATATTTTTTAGCTTGATTTTTTTAGTATATGATTTAAGAATGAAAATTTTATCTAATATATCAAAACTGCAGTAACTCAAATGGTAAATTCAATTTGCAGAATTTCCAGGTTCGAATCCTGGCAGCGGTAATTTATTTTTTTATTAATAATATTTTCTCCTTTCTTTATCTTTTGTGGTTACATTTCCTTCTTTCTTTTACTCACTACGTTTTTGTTAATTAAGTCTAAACAAATTCACATATTTGTGTTGGAAGAATTTAAAATCTATATAGGAAATGTTAATGAAAAAATATATATCTAATGTGATTTTCATTTTTTAAAAGATAAGATAAAATTTATATTTTCATTTCATAAGATAGAAATGAATTTGTATGTATGGAAGTTTGCTTTTGGTATCCATTTAATTTATTCTGTAAATAACATTTTGTTAGAATGATTCATTAGGATTCCATGTTAATAGAATAAAATTAAAATAATCAATGTATATTTTATTTACGAGATTTTTATATTTACTTAATATTTTTTTGGCTGGATTTTGTTTGGTATATGATTTAAGAATGAAAATTATTTATAATATATCAAAACCGCAGTAGCTCAAATGGTAAATTCAATTTATAGAATTTCCGGGTTCGAATCTAGGCTTTGGTAATTGATTTTTTTATTAATATTATTTTCTTTTTTTTTTGTGGTTACATTTCCTCCTTTCTTTTACTCACTACGTTTTTGTTAATAAAGTCTAAACAAATTCACATATTTGTGTTGGAAGAATTTCAAATCTATATAGGAAATGTTAAATGAAAAAATATATATCTAATGTGATTTTCATTTTTTAAAAGATAAGATAAAAGTTATATTTTCATTTCATAAGATAGAAATGAATTTGTGTGTATGGAAGTTTTCTTTTGATATCCATTTAATTTATTCGGTATATAACATTTTGTTAGAATGATTGATTAGGAATCCATGTTAATAAAATAAAATTAAAATAATCAATGTATATTTTATTTACGAGATTGTTATATTACTTAATATTTTTTTGGCTGGAATTTTTTTGTTAGATGATTTAAGAATGAAAATTTTATCTAATATGACAAAACCGCAGTAGCTCAAATGGTAAATTCAATTTGCAGAATTTTCGGGTTCAAATCTTGGCTGCGGTAATTGATTTTTTTTATTAATAATATTTTCTCCTTTCTTTTCATTTGTGGTTACATTTCCTCCTTTCTTTTACTCACTACGTTTTTGTTAATAAAGTCTAAAAAAATTCACATATTTGTGTTGGATAAATTCAAAATCTATATAGGAAATGTTAATGAAAAAATATATATCTAATGTGATTTTCATTTTTTAAAAGATAAGATAAAATTTATATTTTCATTTCATAACATAGAAATGAATTTGTATGTATGGAAGTTTACTTTTGGTATCCATTTAATTTATTTTGTATATAACATTTTGTTAGAATTATTGATTAGGATTCCATATTAATAAAATAAAATTAAAATAATCAATGTATATTTTATTTACGAGATTGTTATATTACTTAATATTTTTTTGGCTGGATTTTTTTTTGTTATATGATTTAAGAATGAAAATTTTATCTAATATGTCAAAACCGCAGTAGCTCAAATGGTAAATTCAATTTGCAGAATTTTCGGGTTCAAATCCTGGTTGCGGTAATTGATTCTTTTTATTAATAATATTTTCTTTTTTTTTTTTGTGGTTACATTTCCTCCTTTCTTTTACTCACTACGTTTTTGTTAATAAAGTCTAAACAAATTCACATATTTGTGTTGGAAGAATTTAAAATCTATATAGGAAATGTTAATTAAAAAATATATATCTAATGTGATTTTCATTTTTTAAAAGATAAGATAAAATTTATATTTTCATTTCATAAGATAGAAATGAATTTGTATGTATGGAAGTTTGCTTTTGGTATCCATTTAATTTATTCATATATAACATTTTGTTAGAATGATTGATTAGGATTCCATGTTAATAAAATAAAATTAAAATAATCAATGTATATTTTATTTACGAGATTGTTATATTTAATTAATATTTTTTTGGCTGGATTTTTTTTGGTATATGATTTAAGAATGAAAACTATTTATAATATATCAAAACTGCAGTAGCTCAAATGGTAAATTCAATTTGTAGAATTTCTGGGTTCGAATCCTGGCTGCGGTAATTGATTTTTTTTATTAATAATATTTTCTCCTTTCTTTATCTTTTGTGGTTACATTTCCTCCTTTCTTTTACTCACTACGTTTTTGTTAATAAAGTCTAAACAAATTCACATATTTGTGTTGGAAGAAATTCAAATCTATATAGGAAATGTTAAATGAAAAAATATATATCTAATGTGATTTTCATTTTTTAAAAGATAAGATAAAAGTTATATTTTCATTTCATAAGATAGAAATGAATTTGTGTGTATGGAAGTTTGCTTTTGGTATCCATTTAATTTATTTTGTATATAACATTTTGTTAGAATGATTGATTAGGATTCCATATTAATAAAATAAAATTAAAATAATCAATGTATATTTTATTTACGAGATTGTTATATTACTTAATATTTTTTTGGCTGGATTTTTTTTGTTATATGATTTAAGAATGAAAATTTTATCTAATATGTCAAAACCGCAGTAGCTCAAATGGTAAATTCAATTTGCAGAATTACCGGGTTCAAATCCTGGCTGCGGTAATTGATTTTTTTTATTAATAATATTTTCTCCTTTTTTTTTTGTGGTTACATTTCCTCCTTTCTTTTACTCACTACGTTTTTGTTAATAAAGTCTAAACAAATTCACATATTTGTGTTGGAAGAATTTAAAATCTATATAGGAAATGTTAATGAAAAAATATATACCTAATGTGATTTTCATTTTTTAAAAGATAAGATAAAATTTATATTCTCATTTCATAAGATAGAAATGAATTTGTATGTATGGAAGTTTGCATTAGGTATCCATTTAATTTATTTTGTATATAACATTTTGTTTGAATGATTGATTAGGATTCCTTGTTAATAAAATAAAATTAAAATAATCAATGTATATTTTATTTACGAGATTGTTATATTTGTTTAATATTTTTTAGCTTGATTTTTTTAGTATATGATTTAAGAATGAAAATTTTATCTAATATATCAAAACTGCAGTAACTCAAATGGTAAATTCAATTTGCAGAATTTCCAGGTTCGAATCCTGGCAGCGGTAATTTATTTTTTTATTAATAATATTTTCTCCTTTCTTTATCTTTTGTGGTTACATTTCCTTCTTTCTTTTACTCACTACGTTTTTGTTAATTAAGTCTAAACAAATTCACATATTTGTGTTGGAAGAATTTAAAATCTATATAGGAAATGTTAATGAAAAAATATATATCTAATGTGATTTTCATTTTTTAAAAGATAAGATAAAATTTATATTTTCATTTCATAAGATAGAAATGAATTTGTATGTATGGAAGTTTGCTTTTGGTATCCATTTAATTTATTCTGTAAATAACATTTTGTTAGAATGATTCATTAGGATTCCATGTTAATAGAATAAAATTAAAATAATCAATGTATATTTTATTTACGAGATTGTTATATTTACTTAATATTTTTTTGGCTGGATTTTGTTTGGTATATGATTTAAGAATGAAAATTATTTATAATATATCAAAACCGCAGTAGCTCAAATGGTAAATTCAATTTATAGAATTTCCGGGTTCGAATCTAGGCTTTGGTAATTGATTTTTTTATTAATATTATTTTCTTTTTTTTTTGTGGTTACATTTCCTCCTTTCTTTTACTCACTACGTTTTTGTTAATAAAGTCTAAACAAATTCACATATTTGTGTTGGAAGAATTTCAAATCTATATAGGAAATGTTAAATGAAAAAATATATATCTAATGTGATTTTCATTTTTTAAAAGATAAGATAAAAGTTATATTTTCATTTCATAAGATAGAAATGAATTTGTGTGTATGGAAGTTTTCTTTTGATATCCATTTAATTTATTCGGTATATAACATTTTGTTAGAATGATTGATTAGGAATCCATGTTAATAAAATAAAATTAAAATAATCAATGTATATTTTATTTACGAGATTGTTATATTACTTAATATTTTTTTGGCTGGAATTTTTTTGTTAGATGATTTAAGAATGAAAATTTTATCTAATATGACAAAACCGCAGTAGCTCAAATGGTAAATTCAATTTGCAGAATTTTCGGGTTCAAATCTTGGCTGCGGTAATTGATTTTTTTTATTAATAATATTTTCTCCTTTCTTTTCATTTGTGGTTACATTTCCTCCTTTCTTTTACTCACTACGTTTTTGTTAATAAAGTCTAAAAAAATTCACATATTTGTGTTGGATAAATTCAAAATCTATATAGGAAATGTTAATGAAAAAATATATATCTAATGTGATTTTCATTTTTTAAAAGATAAGATAAAATTTATATTTTCATTTCATAACATAGAAATGAATTTGTATGTATGGAAGTTTACTTTTGGTATCCATTTAATTTATTTTGTATATAACATTTTGTTAGAATTATTGATTAGGATTCCATATTAATAAAATAAAATTAAAATAATCAATGTATATTTTATTTACGAGATTGTTATATTACTTAATATTTTTTTGGCTGGATTTTTTTTTGTTATATGATTTAAGAATGAAAATTTTATCTAATATGTCAAAACCGCAGTAGCTCAAATGGTAAATTCAATTTGCAGAATTTTCGGGTTCAAATCCTGGTTGCGGTAATTGATTTTTTTTATTAATAATATTTTCTTTTTTTTTTTTGTGGTTACATTTCCTCCTTTCTTTTACTCACTACGTTTTTGTTAATAAAGTCTAAACAAATTCACATATTTGTGTTGGAAGAATTTAAAATCTATATAGGAAATGTTAATTAAAAAATATATATCTAATGTGATTTTCATTTTTTAAAAGATAAGATAAAATTTATATTTTCATTTCATAAGATAGAAATGAATTTGTATGTATGGAAGTTTGCTTTTGGTATCCATTTAATTTATTCATATATAACATTTTGTTAGAATGATTGATTAGGATTCCATGTTAATAAAATAAAATTAAAATAATCAATGTATATTTTATTTACGAGATTGTTATATTTAATTAATATTTTTTTGGCTGGATTTTTTTTGGTATATGATTTAAGAATGAAAACTATTTATAATATATCAAAACTGCAGTAGCTCAAATGGTAAATTCAATTTGTAGAATTTCTGGGTTCGAATCCTGGCTGCGGTAATTGATTTTTTTTATTAATAATATTTTCTCCTTTCTTTATCTTTTGTGGTTACATTTCCTCCTTTCTTTTACTCACTACGTTTTTGTTAATAAAGTCTAAACAAATTCACATATTTGTGTTGGAAGAAATTCAAATCTATATAGGAAATGTTAAATGAAAAAATATATATCTAATGTGATTTTCATTTTTTAAAAGATAAGATAAAAGTTATATTTTCATTTCATAAGATAGAAATGAATTTGTGTGTATGGAAGTTTGCTTTTGGTATCCATTTAATTTATTTTGTATATAACATTTTGTTAGAATGATTGATTAGGATTCCATATTAATAAAATAAAATTAAAATAATCAATGTATATTTTATTTACGAGATTGTTATATTACTTAATATTTTTTTGGCTGGATTTTTTTTGTTATATGATTTAAGAATGAAAATTTTATCTAATATGTCAAAACCGCAGTAGCTCAAATGGTAAATTCAATTTGCAGAATTACCGGGTTCAAATCCTGGCTGCGGTAATTGATTTTTTTTATTAATAATATTTTCTCCTTTTTTTTTTGTGGTTACATTTCCTCCTTTCTTTTACTCACTACGTTTTTGTTAATAAAGTCTAAACAAATTCACATATTTGTGTTGGAAGAATTTAAAATCTATATAGGAAATGTTAATGAAAAAATATATACCTAATGTGATTTTCATTTTTTAAAAGATAAGATAAAATTTATATTCTCATTTCATAAGATAGAAATGAATTTGTATGTATGGAAGTTTGCATTAGGTATCCATTTAATTTATTTTGTATATAACATTTTGTTTGAATGATTGATTAGGATTCCTTGTTAATAAAATAAAATTAAAATAATCAATGTATATTTTATTTACGAGATTGTTATATTTGTTTAATATTTTTTAGCTTGATTTTTTTAGTATATGATTTAAGAATGAAAATTTTATCTAATATATCAAAACTGCAGTAACTCAAATGGTAAATTCAATTTGCAGAATTTCCAGGTTCGAATCCTGGCAGCGGTAATTTATTTTTTTATTAATAATATTTTCTCCTTTCTTTATCTTTTGTGGTTACATTTCCTTCTTTCTTTTACTCACTACGTTTTTGTTAATTAAGTCTAAACAAATTCACATATTTGTGTTGGAAGAATTTAAAATCTATATAGGAAATGTTAATGAAAAAATATATATCTAATGTGATTTTCATTTTTTAAAAGATAAGATAAAATTTATATTTTCATTTCATAAGATAGAAATGAATTTGTATGTATGGAAGTTTGCTTTTGGTATCCATTTAATTTATTCTGTAAATAACATTTTGTTAGAATGATTCATTAGGATTCCATGTTAATAGAATAAAATTAAAATAATCAATGTATATTTTATTTACGAGATTGTTATATTTACTTAATATTTTTTTGGCTGGATTTTGTTTGGTATATGATTTAAGAATGAAAATTATTTATAATATATCAAAACCGCAGTAGCTCAAATGGTAAATTCAATTTATAGAATTTCCGGGTTCGAATCTAGGCTTTGGTAATTGATTTTTTTATTAATATTATTTTCTTTTTTTTTTGTGGTTACATTTCCTCCTTTCTTTTACTCACTACGTTTTTGTTAATAAAGTCTAAACAAATTCACATATTTGTGTTGGAAGAATTTCAAATCTATATAGGAAATGTTAAATGAAAAAATATATATCTAATGTGATTTTCATTTTTTAAAAGATAAGATAAAAGTTATATTTTCATTTCATAAGATAGAAATGAATTTGTGTGTATGGAAGTTTTCTTTTGATATCCATTTAATTTATTCGGTATATAACATTTTGTTAGAATGATTGATTAGGAATCCATGTTAATAAAATAAAATTAAAATAATCAATGTATATTTTATTTACGAGATTGTTATATTACTTAATATTTTTTTGGCTGGAATTTTTTTGTTAGATGATTTAAGAATGAAAATTTTATCTAATATGACAAAACCGCAGTAGCTCAAATGGTAAATTCAATTTGCAGAATTTTCGGGTTCAAATCTTGGCTGCGGTAATTGATTTTTTTTATTAATAATATTTTCTCCTTTCTTTTCATTTGTGGTTACATTTCCTCCTTTCTTTTACTCACTACGTTTTTGTTAATAAAGTCTAAAAAAATTCACATATTTGTGTTGGATAAATTCAAAATCTATATAGGAAATGTTAATGAAAAAATATATATCTAATGTGATTTTCATTTTTTAAAAGATAAGATAAAATTTATATTTTCATTTCATAACATAGAAATGAATTTGTATGTATGGAAGTTTACTTTTGGTATCCATTTAATTTATTTTGTATATAACATTTTGTTAGAATTATTGATTAGGATTCCATATTAATAAAATAAAATTAAAATAATCAATGTATATTTTATTTACGAGATTGTTATATTACTTAATATTTTTTTGGCTGGATTTTTTTTTGTTATATGATTTAAGAATGAAAATTTTATCTAATATGTCAAAACCGCAGTAGCTCAAATGGTAAATTCAATTTGCAGAATTTTCGGGTTCAAATCCTGGTTGCGGTAATTGATTTTTTTTATTAATAATATTTTCTTTTTTTTTTTTGTGGTTACATTTCCTCCTTTCTTTTACTCACTACGTTTTTGTTAATAAAGTCTAAACAAATTCACATATTTGTGTTGGAAGAATTTAAAATCTATATAGGAAATGTTAATTAAAAAATATATATCTAATGTGATTTTCATTTTTTAAAAGATAAGATAAAATTTATATTTTCATTTCATAAGATAGAAATGAATTTGTATGTATGGAAGTTTGCTTTTGGTATCCATTTAATTTATTCATATATAACATTTTGTTAGAATGATTGATTAGGATTCCATGTTAATAAAATAAAATTAAAATAATCAATGTATATTTTATTTACGAGATTGTTATATTTAATTAATATTTTTTTGGCTGGATTTTTTTTGGTATATGATTTAAGAATGAAAACTATTTATAATATATCAAAACTGCAGTAGCTCAAATGGTAAATTCAATTTGTAGAATTTCTGGGTTCGAATCCTGGCTGCGGTAATTGATTTTTTTTATTAATAATATTTTCTCCTTTCTTTATCTTTTGTGGTTACATTTCCTCCTTTCTTTTACTCACTACGTTTTTGTTAATAAAGTCTAAACAAATTCACATATTTGTGTTGGAAGAAATTCAAATCTATATAGGAAATGTTAAATGAAAAAATATATATCTAATGTGATTTTCATTTTTTAAAAGATAAGATAAAAGTTATATTTTCATTTCATAAGATAGAAATGAATTTGTGTGTATGGAAGTTTGCTTTTGGTATCCATTTAATTTATTTTGTATATAACATTTTGTTAGAATGATTGATTAGGATTCCATATTAATAAAATAAAATTAAAATAATCAATGTATATTTTATTTACGAGATTGTTATATTACTTAATATTTTTTTGGCTGGATTTTTTTTGTTATATGATTTAAGAATGAAAATTTTATCTAATATGTCAAAACCGCAGTAGCTCAAATGGTAAATTCAATTTGCAGAATTACCGGGTTCAAATCCTGGCTGCGGTAATTGATTTTTTTTATTAATAATATTTTCTCCTTTTTTTTTTGTGGTTACATTTCCTCCTTTCTTTTACTCACTACGTTTTTGTTAATAAAGTCTAAACAAATTCACATATTTGTGTTGGAAGAATTTAAAATCTATATAGGAAATGTTAATGAAAAAATATATATCTAATGTGATTTTCATTTTTTAAAAGATAAGATAAAATTTATATTCTCATTTCATAAGATAGAAATGAATTTGTATGTATGGAAGTTTGCATTAGGTATCCATTTAATTTATTTTGTATATAACATTTTGTTTGAATGATTGATTAGGATTCCTTGTTAATAAAATAAAATTAAAATAATCAATGTATATTTTATTTACGAGATTGTTATATTTGTTTAATATTTTTTAGCTTGATTTTTTTAGTATATGATTTAAGAATGAAAATTTTATCTAATATATCAAAACTGCAGTAACTCAAATGGTAAATTCAATTTGCAGAATTTCCAGGTTCGAATCCTGGCAGCGGTAATTTATTTTTTTATTAATAATATTTTCTCCTTTCTTTATCTTTTGTGGTTAGATTTCCTTCTTTCTTTTACTCACTACGTTTTTGTTAATTAAGTCTAAACAAATTCACATATTTGTGTTGGAAGAATTTAAAATCTATATAGGAAATGTTAATGAAAAAATATATATCTAATGTGATTTTCATTTTTTAAAAGATAAGATAAAATTTATATTTTCATTTCATAAGATAGAAATGAATTTGTATGTATGGAAGTTTGCTTTTGGTATCCATTTAATTTATTCTGTAAATAACATTTTGTTAGAATGATTCATTAGGATTCCATGTTAATAGAATAAAATTAAAATAATCAATGTATATTTTATTTACGAGATTGTTATATTTACTTAATATTTTTTTGGCTGGATTTTGTTTGGTATATGATTTAAGAATGAAAATTATTTATAATATATCAAAACCGCAGTAGCTCAAATGGTAAATTCAATTTATAGAATTTCCGGGTTCGAATCTAGGCTTTGGTAATTGATTTTTTTATTAATATTATTTTCTTTTTTTTTTGTGGTTACATTTCCTCCTTTCTTTTACTCACTACGTTTTTGTTAATAAAGTCTAAACAAATTCACATATTTGTGTTGGAAGAATTTCAAATCTATATAGGAAATGTTAAATGAAAAAATATATATCTAATGTGATTTTCATTTTTTAAAAGATAAGATAAAAGTTATATTTTCATTTCATAAGATAGAAATGAATTTGTGTGTATGGAAGTTTTCTTTTGATATCCATTTAATTTATTCGGTATATAACATTTTGTTAGAATGATTGATTAGGAATCCATGTTAATAAAATAAAATTAAAATAATCAATGTATATTTTATTTACGAGATTGTTATATTACTTAATATTTTTTTGGCTGGAATTTTTTTGTTAGATGATTTAAGAATGAAAATTTTATCTAATATGACAAAACCGCAGTAGCTCAAATGGTAAATTCAATTTGCAGAATTTTCGGGTTCAAATCTTGGCTGCGGTAATTGATTTTTTTTATTAATAATATTTTCTCCTTTCTTTTCATTTGTGGTTACATTTCCTCCTTTCTTTTACTCACTACGTTTTTGTTAATAAAGTCTAAAAAAATTCACATATTTGTGTTGGATAAATTCAAAATCTATATAGGAAATGTTAATGAAAAAATATATATCTAATGTGATTTTCATTTTTTAAAAGATAAGATAAAATTTATATTTTCATTTCATAACATAGAAATGAATTTGTATGTATGGAAGTTTACTTTTGGTATCCATTTAATTTATTCTGTATATAACATTTTGTTAAAATGATTGATTAGGAAGCCATGTTAATAAAATAAAAATTAAAATAATCAATGTATATTTTATTTACGAGATTGTTATATTTGCTTAATATTTTTTGGGTGGATTTTTTTTAGTATATGATTTAAGAATGAGAATTTTATCCAATATATCAAAACCGCAGTAGCTCAAATGGTAAATTCAATTTGTAGAATTTCCAGGTTCGAAACCTGGCTGCGGTAATTGATTTTTTTTATTAATAATATTTTCTCCTTTCTTTATCTTTTGTGGTTATATTTCCTCCTTTCTTTTACTCACTACGTTTTTGTTAATAAAGTCTAAACAAATTCACATATTTGTGTTGGAAGAATTTAAAATCTATATAGAAAATGTTAATAAAAATATATATATCTAATGTGATTTTCATTTTTTAAAAGATAAGATAAAATTTATATTTTCATTTCATAAGATAGAAATGAATTTGTATGTACGGAAGTTTGCTTTTGGTATCCATTTAATTTATTCATATATAACATTTTGTTAGAATGATTGATTAGGATTCCATGTTAATAAAATAAAATTAAAATAATCAATGTATATTTTATTTACGAGATTTTTATATTTAATTAATATTTTTTTGGCTGGATTTTTTTTGGTATATGATTTAAGAATGAAAACTATTTATAATATATCAAAACTGCAGTAGCTCAAATGGTAAATTCAATTTGTAGAATTTCCGGGTTCGAATCCTGGCTGCGGTAATTGATTTTTTTTATTAATAATATTTTCTCCTTTCTTTATCTTTTGTGGTTACATTTCCTCCTTTCTTTTACTCACTACGTTTTTGTTAATAAAGTCTAAACAAATTCACATATTTGTATTGGAAGAAATTCAAATCTATATAGGAAATGTTAAATGAAAAAATATATATCTAATGTGATTTTCATTTTTTAAAAGATAAGATAAAAGTTATATTTTCATTTCATAAGATAGAAATGAATTTGTGTGTATGGAAGTTTGCTTTTGGTATCCATTTAATTTATTTTGTATATAACATTTTGTTAGAATTATTGATTAGGATTCCATATTAATAAAATAAAATTAAAATAATCAATGTATATTTTATTTACGAGATTGTTATATTACTTAATATTTTTTTGGCTGGATTTTTTTTTGTTATATGATTTAAGAATGAAAATTTTATCTAATATGTCAAAACCGCAGTAGCTCAAATGGTAAATTCAATTTGCAGAATTTTCGGGTTCAAATCCTGGTTGCGGTAATTGATTTTTTTTATTAATAATATTTTCTTTTTTTTTTTTTGTGGTTACATTTCCTCCTTTCTTTTACTCACTACGTTTTTGTTAATAAAGTCTAAACAAATTCACATATTTGTGTTGGAAGAATTTAAAATCTATATAGGAAATGTTAATTAAAAAATATATATCTAATGTGATTTTCATTTTTTAAAAGATAAGATAAAATTTATATTTTCATTTCATAAGATAGAAATGAATTTGTATGTATGGAAGTTTGCTTTTGGTATCCATTTAATTTATTCATATATAACATTTTGTTAGAATGATTGATTAGGATTCCATGTTAATAAAATAAAATTAAAATAATCAATGTATATTTTATTTACGAGATTTTTATATTTAATTAATATTTTTTTGGCTGGATTTTTTTTGGTATATGATTTAAGAATGAAAACTATTTATAATATATCAAAACTGCAGTAGCTCAAATGGTAAATTCAATTTGTAGAATTTCCGGGTTCGAATCCTGGCTGCGGTAATTGATTTTTTTTATTAATAATATTTTCTCCTTTCTTTATCTTTTGTGGTTACATTTCCTCCTTTCTTTTACTCACTACGTTTTTGTTAATAAAGTCTAAACAAATTCACATATTTGTATTGGAAGAAATTCAAATCTATATAGGAAATGTTAAATGAAAAAATATATATCTAATGTGATTTTCATTTTTTAAAAGATAAGATAAAAGTTATATTTTCATTTCATAAGATAGAAATGAATTTGTGTGTATGGAAGTTTGCTTTTGGTATCCATTTAATTTATTTTGTATATAACATTTTGTTAGAATTATTGATTAGGATTCCATATTAATAAAATAAAATTAAAATAATCAATGTATATTTTATTTACGAGATTGTTATATTACTTAATATTTTTTTGGCTGGATTTTTTTTTGTTATATGATTTAAGAATGAAAATTTTATCTAATATGTCAAAACCGCAGTAGCTCAAATGGTAAATTCAATTTGCAGAATTTTCGGGTTCAAATCCTGGTTGCGGTAATTGATTTTTTTTATTAATAATATTTTCTTTTTTTTTTTGTGGTTACATTTCCTCCTTTCTTTTACTCACTACGTTTTTGTTAATAAAGTCTAAACAAATTCACATATTTGTGTTGGAAGAATTTAAAATCTATATAGGAAATGTTAATTAAAAAATATATATCTAATGTGATTTTCATTTTTTAAAAGATAAGATAAAATTTATATTTTCATTTCATAAGATAGAAATGAATTTGTATGTATGGAAGTTTGCTTTTGGTATCCATTTAATTTATTCATATATAACATTTTGTTAGAATGATTGATTAGGATTCCATGTTAATAAAATAAAATTAAAATAATCAATGTATATTTTATTTACGAGATTGTTATATTTAATTAATATTTTTTTGGCTGGATTTTTTTTGGTATATGATTTAAGAATGAAAACTATTTATAATATATCAAAACTGCAGTAGCTCAAATGGTAAATTCAATTTGTAGAATTTCTGGGTTCGAATCCTGGCTGCGGTAATTGATTTTTTTTATTAATAATATTTTCTCCTTTCTTTATCTTTTGTGGTTACATTTCCTCCTTTCTTTTACTCACTACGTTTTTGTTAATAAAGTCTAAACAAATTCACATATTTGTATTGGAAGAAATTCAAATCTATATAGGAAATGTTAAATGAAAAAATATATATCTAATGTGATTTTCATTTTTTAAAAGATAAGATAAAAGTTATATTTTCATTTCATAAGATAGAAATGAATTTGTGTGTATGGAAGTTTGCTTTTGGTATCCATTTAATTTATTTTGTATATAACATTTTGTTAGAATGATTGATTAGGATTCCATATTAATAAAATAAAATTAAAATAATCAATGTATATTTTATTTACGAGATTGTTATATTACTTAATATTTTTTTGGCTGGATTTTTTTTGTTATATGATTTAAGAATGAAAATTTTATCTAATATGTCAAAACCGCAGTAGCTCAAATGGTAAATTCAATTTGCAGAATTTCCGGGTTCAAATCCTGGTTGCGGTAATTGATTTTTTTTATTAATAATATTTTCTTTTTTTTTTTGTGGTTACATTTCCTCCTTTCTTTTACTCACTACGTTTTTGTTAATAAAGTCTAAACAAATTCACATATTTGTGTTGGAAGAATTTAAAATCTATATAGGAAATGTTAATTAAAAAATATATATCTAATGTGATTTTCATTTTTTAAAAGATAAGATAAAATTTATATTTTCATTTCATAAGATAGAAATGAATTTGTATGTATGGAAGTTTGATTTTGGTATCCATTTAATTTATTCATATATAACATTTTGTTAGAATGATTGATTAGGATTCCATGTTAAAAAAATAAAATTAAAATAATCAATGTATATTTTATTTACGAGATTGTTATATTTAATTAATATTTTTTTGGCTGGATTTTTTTTGGTATATGATTTAAGAATGGAAACTATTTATAATATATCAAAACTGCAGTAGCTCAAATGGTAAATTCAATTTGTAGAATTTCTGGGTTCGAATCCTGGCTGCGGTAATTGATTTTTTTTATTAATAATATTTTCTCCTTTCTTTATCTTTTGTGGTTACGTTTCCTCCTTTCTTTTACTCACTACGTTTTTGTTAATAAAGTCTAAACAAATTCACATATTTGTGTTGGAAGAAATTCAAATCTATATAGGAAATGTTAAATGAAAAAATATATATCTAATGTGATTTTCATTTTTTAAAAGATAAGATAAAAGTTATATTTTCATTTCATAAGATAGAAATGAATTTGTGTGTATGGAAGTTTGCTTTTGGTATCCATTTAATTTATTTTGTATATAACATTTTGTTAGAATGATTGATTAGGATTCCATATTAATAAAATAAAATTAAAATAATCAATGTATATTTTATTTACGAGATTGTTATATTACTTAATATTTTTTTGGCTGGATTTTTTTTGTTATATGATTTAAGAATGAAAATTTTATCTAATATGTCAAAACCGCAGTAGCTCAAATGGTAAATTCAATTTGCAGAATTTCCGGGTTCAAATCCTGGCTGCGGTAATTGATTTTTTTTATTAATAATATTTTCTCCTTTTTTTTTGTGGTTACATTTCCTCCTTTCTTTTACTCACTACGTTTTTGTTAATAAAGTCTAAACAAATTCACATATTTGTGTTGGAAGAATTTAAAATCTATCTAGGAAATGTTAATGAAAAAATATATATCTAATGTGATTTTCATTTTTTAAAAGATAAGATAAAATTTATATTCTCATTTCATAAGATAGAAATGAATTTGTATGTATGGAAGTTTGCATTAGGTATCCATTTAATTTATTTTGTATATAACATTTTGTTTGAATGATTGATTAGGATTCCTTGTTAATAAAATAAAATTAAAATAATCAATGTATATTTTATTTACGAGATTGTTATATTTGTTTAATATTTTTTAGCTTGATTTTTTTAGTATATGATTTAAGAATGAAAATTTTATCTAATATATCAAAACTGCAGTAACTCAAATGGTAAATTCAATTTGCAGAATTTCCAGGTTCGAATCCTGGCAGCGGTAATTGATTTTTTTTATTAATAATATTTTCTCCTTTCTTTATCTTTTGTGGTTACATTTCCTTCTTTCTTTTACTCACTACGTTTTTGTTAATTAAGTCTAAACAAATTCACATATTTGTGTTGGAAGAATTTAAAATCTATATAGGAAATGTTAATGAAAAAATATATATCTAATGTGATTTTCATTTTTTAAAAGATAACATAAAATTTATATTTTCATTTCATAAGATAGAAATGAATTTGTATGTATGGAAGTTTGCTTTTGGTATCCATTTAATTTATTCTGTAAATAACATTTTGTTAGAATGATTCATTAGGATTCCATGTTAATAGAATAAAATTAAAATAATCAATGTATATTTTATTTACGAGATTGTTATATTTACTTAATATTTTTTTGGCTGGATTTTGTTTGGTATATGATTTAAGAATGAAAATTATTTATAATATATCAAAACCGCAATAGCTCAAATGGTAAATTCAATTTATAGAATTTCCGGGTTCGAATCCTGGCTTTGGTAATTGATTTTTTTTATTAATATTATTTTCTTTTTTTTTGTGGTTACATTTCCTCCTTTCTTTTACTCACTACGTTTTTGTTAATAAAGTCTAAACAAATTCACATATTTGTGTTGGAAGAATTTCAAATCTATATAGGAAATGTTAAATGAAAAAATATATATCTAATGTGATTTTCCTTTTTTCAAAGATAAGATAAAAGTTATATTTTCATTTCATAAGATAGAAATGAATTTGTGTGTATGGAAGTTTTCTTTTGATATCCATTTAATTTATTCGGTATATAACATTTTGTTAGAATGATTGATTAGGAATCCATGTTAATAAAATAAAATTAAAATAATCAATGTATATTTTATTTACGAGATTGTTATATTACTTAATATTTTTTTGGCTGGAATTTTTTTGTTAGATGATTTAAGAATGAAAATTTTATCTAATATGACAAAACCGCAGTAGCTCAAATGGTAAATTCAATTTGCAGAATTTTCGGGTTCAAATCTTGGCTGCGGTAATTGATTTTTTTTATTAATAATATTTTCTCCTTTCTTTTCATTTGTGGTTACATTTCCTCCTTTCTTTTACTCACTACGTTTTGGTTAATAAAGTCTAAAAAAATTCACATATTTGTGTTGGATAAATTCAAAATCTATATAGGAAATGTTAATGAAAAAATATATATCTAATGTGATTTTCATTTTTTAAAAGATAAGATAAAATTTATATTTTCATTTCATAACATAGAAATGAATTTGTATGTATGGAAGTTTACTTTTGGTATCCATTTAATTTATTCTGTATATAACATTTTGTTAAAATGATTGATTAGGAATCCATGTTAATAAAATAAAATTAAAATAATCAAAGTATATTTTATTTACGAGATTGTTATATTTGCTTAATATTTTTTGGGTGGATTTTTTTTAGTATATGATTTAAGAATGAGAATTTTATCCAATATATCAAAACCGCAGTAGCTCAAATGGTAAATTCAATTTGTAGAATTTTCAGGTTCGAAACCTGGCTGCGGTAATTGATTTTTTTTATTAATAATATTTTCTCCTTTCTTTATCTTTTGTGGTTACATTTCCTCCTTTCTTTTACTCACTACGTTTTTGTTAATAAAGTCTAAACAAATTCACATATTTGTGTTGGAAGAATTTAAAATCTATATAGGAAATGTTAATTAAAAAATATATATCTAATGTGATTTTCATTTTTTAAAAGATAAGATAAAATTTATATTTTCATTTCATAAGATAGAAATGAATTTGTATGTATGGAAGTTTGCTTTTGGTATCCATTTAATTTATTCATATATAACATTTTGTTAGAATGATTGATTAGGATTCCATATTAATAAAATAAAATTAAAAAAATCAATGTATATTTTATTTACGAGATTGTTATATTTAATTAATATTTTTTTGGCTGGATTTTTTTTGGTATATGATTTAAGAATGAAAACTATTTATAATATATCAAAACTGCAGTAGCTCAAATGGTAAATTCAATTTGTAGAATTTCTGGGTTCGAATCCTGGCTGCGGTAATTGATTTTTTTTATTAATAATATTTTCTCCTTTCTTTATCTTTTGTGGTTACATTTCCTCCTTTCTTTTACTCACTACGTTTTTGTTAATAAAGTCTAAACAAATTCACATATTTGTATTGGAAGAAATTCAAATCTATATAGGAAATGTTAAATGAAAAAATATATATCTAATGTGATTTTCATTTTTTAAAAGATAAGATAAAAGTTATATTTTCATTTCATAAGATAGAAATGAATTTGTGTGTATGGAAGTTTGCTTTTGGTATCCATTTAATTTATTTTGTATATAACATTTTGTTAGAATGATTGATTAGGATTCCATATTAATAAAATAAAATTAAAATAATCAATGTATATTTTATTTACGAGATTGTTATATTACTTAATATTTTTTTGGCTGGATTTTTTTTGTTATATGATTTAAGAATGAAAATTTTATCTAATATGTCAAAACCGCAGTAGCTCAAATGGTAAATTCAATTTGCAGAATTTCCGGGTTCAAATCCTGGTTGCGGTAATTGATTTTTTTTATTAATAATATTTTCTTTTTTTTTTTGTGGTTACATTTCCTCCTTTCTTTTACTCACTACGTTTTTGTTAATAAAGTCTAAACAAATTCACATATTTGTGTTGGAAGAATTTAAAATCTATATAGGAAATGTTAATTAAAAAATATATATCTAATGTGATTTTCATTTTTTAAAAGATAAGATAAAATTTATATTTTCATTTCATAAGATAGAAATGAATTTGTATGTATGGAAGTTTGCTTTTGGTATCCATTTAATTTATTCATATATAACATTTTGTTAGAATGATTGATTAGGATTCCATGTTAATAAAATAAAATTAAAATAATCAATGTATATTTTATTTACGAGATTGTTATATTTAATTAATATTTTTTTGGCTGGATTTTTTTTGGTATATGATTTAAGAATGAAAACTATTTATAATATATCAAAACTGCAGTAGCTCAAATGGTAAATTCAATTTGTAGAATTTCTGGGTTCGAATCCTGGCTGCGGTAATTGATTTTTTTTATTAATAATATTTTCTCCTTTCTTTATCTTTTGTGGTTACGTTTCCTCCTTTCTTTTACTCACTACGTTTTTGTTAATAAAGTCTAAACAAATTCACATATTTGTGTTGGAAGAAATTCAAATCTATATAGGAAATGTTAAATGAAAAAATATATATCTAATGTGATTTTCATTTTTTAAAAGATAAGATAAAAGTTATATTTTCATTTCATAAGATAGAAATGAATTTGTGTGTATGGAAGTTTGCTTTTGGTATCCATTTAATTTATTTTGTATATAACATTTTGTTAGAATGATTGATTAGGATTCCATATTAAAAAAATAAAATTAAAATAATCAATGTATATTTTATTTACGAGATTGTTATATTACTTAATATTTTTTTGGCTGGATTTTTTTTGTTATATGATTTAAGAATGAAAATTTTATCTAATATGTCAAAACCGCAGTAGTTCAAATGGTAAATTCAATTTGCAGAATTTCCAGGTTCAAATCCTGGCTGCGGTAATTGATTTTTTTTATTAATAATATTTTCTCCTTTTTTTTGTGGTTACATTTCCTCCTTTCTTTTACTCACTACGTTTTTGTTAATAAAGTCTAAACAAATTCACATATTTGTGTTGGAAGAATTTAAAATCTATATAGGAAATGTTAATGAAAAAATATATATCTAATGTGATTTTTATTTTTTAAAAGATAAGATAAAATTTATATTCTCATTTCATAAGATAGAAATGAATTTGTATGTATGGAAGTTTGCATTAGGTATCCATTTAATTTATTTTGTATATAACATTTTGTTTGAATGATTGATTAGGATTCCTTGTTAATAAAATAAAATTAAAATAATCAATGTATATTTTATTTACGAGATTGTTATATTTGTTTAATATTTTTTAGCTTGATTTTTTTAGTATATGATTTAAGAATGAAAATTTTATCTAATATATCAAAACTGCAGTAACTCAAATGGTAAATTCAATTTGCAGAATTTCCATGTTCAAATCCTGGCAGCGGTAATTGATTTTTTTTATTAATAATATTTTCTCCTTTCTTTATCTTTTGTGGTTACATTTCCTTCTTTCTTTTACTCACTACGTTTTTGTTAATTAACTCTAAACAAATTCACATATTTGTGTTGGAAGAATTTAAAATCTATATAGGAAATGTTAATGAAAAAATATATATCTAATGTGATTTTCATTTTTTAAAAGATAACATAAAATTTATATTTTCATTTCATAAGATAGAAATGAATTTGTATGTATGGAAGTTTGCTTTTGGTATCCATTTAATTTATTCTGTAAATAACATTTTGTTAGAATGATTCATTAGGATTCCATGTTAATAGAATAAAATTAAAATAATCAATGTATATTTTATTTACGAGATTGTTATATTTACTTAATATTTTTTTGGCTGGATTTTGTTTGGTATATGATTTAAGAATGAAAATTATTTATAATATATCAAAACCGCAATAGCTCAAATGGTAAATTCAATTTATAGAATTTCCGGGTTCGAATCCTGGCTTTGGTAATTGATTTTTTTTATTAATATTATTTTTTTTTTTTTTGTGGTTACATTTCCTCCTTTCTTTTACTCACTACGTTTTTGTTAATAAAGTCTAAACAAATTCACATATTTGTGTTGGAAGAATTTCAAATCTATATAGGAAATGTAAAATGAAAAAATATATATCTAATGTGATTTTCCTTTTTTCAAAGATAAGATAAAAGTTATATTTTCATTTCATAAGATAGAAATGAATTTGTGTGTATGGAAGTTTTCTTTTGATATCCATTTAATTTATTCGGTATATAACATTTTGTTAGAATGATTGATTAGGAATCCATGTTAATAAAATAAAATTAAAATAATCAATGTATATTTTATTTACGAGATTGTTATATTACTTAATATTTTTTTGGCTGGAATTTTTTTGTTAGATGATTTAAGAATGAAAATTTTATCTAATATGACAAAACCGCAGTAGCTCAAATGGTAAATTCAATTTGCAGAATTTTCGGGTTCAAATCTTGGCTGCGGTAATTGATTTTTTTTATTAATAATATTTTCTCCTTTCTTTTCATTTGTGGTTACATTTCCTCCTTTCTTTTACTCACTACGTTTTGGTTAATAAAGTCTAAAAAAATTCACATATTTGTGTTGGATAAATTCAAAATCTATATAGGAAATGTTAATGAAAAAATATATATCTAATGTGATTTTCATTTTTTAAAAGATAAGATAAAATTTATATTTTCATTTCATAACATAGAAATGAATTTGTATGTATGGAAGTTTACTTTTGGTATCCATTTAATTTATTCTGTATATAACATTTTGTTAAAATGATTGATTAGGAATCCATGTTAATAAAATAAAATTAAAATAATCAAAGTATATTTTATTTACGAGATTGTTATATTTGCTTAACATTTTTTGGGTGGATTTTTTTTAGTATATGATTTAAGAATGAGAATTTTATCCAATATATCAAAACCGCAGTAGCTCAAATGGTAAATTCAATTTGTAGAATTTCCAGGTTCGAAACCTGGCTGCGGTAATTGATTTTTTTTATTAATAATATTTTCTCCTTTCTTTATCTTTTGTGGTTACATTTCCTCCTTTCTTTTACTCACTACGTTTTTGTTAATAAAGTCTAAACAAATTCACATATTTGTGTTGGAAGAATTTAAAATCTATATAGGAAATGTTAATTAAAAAATATATATCTAATGTGATTTTCATTTTTTAAAAGATAAGATAAAATTTATATTTTCATTTCATAAGATAGAAATGAATTTGTATGTATGGAAGTTTGATTTTGGTATCCATTTAATTTATTCATATATAACATTTTGTTAGAATGATTGATTAGGATTCCATGTTAAAAAAATAAAATTAAAATAATCAATGTATATTTTATTTACGAGATTGTTATATTTAATTAATATTTTTTTGGCTGGATTTTTTTTGGTATATGATTTAAGAATGGAAACTATTTATAATATATCAAAACTGCAGTAGCTCAAATGGTAAATTCAATTTGTAGAATTTCTGGGTTCGAATCCTGGCTGCGGTAATTGATTTTTTTTATTAATAATATTTTCTCCTTTCTTTATCTTTTGTGGTTACGTTTCCTCCTTTCTTTTACTCACTACGTTTTTGTTAATAAAGTCTAAACAAATTCACATATTTGTGTTGGAAGAAATTCAAATCTATATAGGAAATGTTAAATGAAAAAATATATATCTAATGTGATTTTCATTTTTTAAAAGATAAGATAAAAGTTATATTTTCATTTCATAAGATAGAAATGAATTTGTGTGTATGGAAGTTTGCTTTTGGTATCCATTTAATTTATTTTGTATATAACATTTTGTTAGAATGATTGATTAGGATTCCATATTAATAAAATAAAATTAAAATAATCAATGTATATTTTATTTACGAGATTGTTATATTACTTAATATTTTTTTGGCTGGATTTTTTTTGTTATATGATTTAAGAATGAAAATTTTATCTAATATGTCAAAACCGCAGTAGTTCAAATGGTAAATTCAATTTGCAGAATTTCCAGGTTCAAATCCTGGCTGCGGTAATTGATTTTTTTTATTAATAATATTTTCTCCTTTTTTTTGTGGTTACATTTCCTCCTTTCTTTTACTCACTACGTTTTTGTTAATAAAGTCTAAACAAATTCACATATTTGTGTTGGAAGAATTTAAAATCTATATAGGAAATGTTAATGAAAAAATATATATCTAATGTGATTTTTATTTTTTAAAAGATAAGATAAAATTTATATTCTCATTTCATAAGATAGAAATGAATTTGTATGTATGGAAGTTTGCATTAGGTATCCATTTAATTTATTTTGTATATAACATTTTGTTTGAATGATTGATTAGGATTCCTTGTTAATAAAATAAAATTAAAATAATCAATGTATATTTTATTTACGAGATTGTTATATTTGTTTAATATTTTTTAGCTTGATTTTTTTAGTATATGATTTAAGAATGAAAATTTTATCTAATATATCAAAACTGCAGTAACTCAAATGGTAAATTCAATTTGCAGAATTTCCATGTTCAAATCCTGGCAGCGGTAATTGATTTTTTTTATTAATAATATTTTCTCCTTTCTTTATCTTTTGTGGTTACATTTCCTTCTTTCTTTTACTCACTACGTTTTTGTTAATTAACTCTAAACAAATTCACATATTTGTGTTGGAAGAATTTAAAATCTATATAGGAAATGTTAATGAAAAAATATATATCTAATGTGATTTTCATTTTTTAAAAGATAACATAAAATTTATATTTTCATTTCATAAGATAGAAATGAATTTGTATGTATGGAAGTTTGCTTTTGGTATCCATTTAATTTATTCTGTAAATAACATTTTGTTAGAATGATTCATTAGGATTCCATGTTAATAGAATAAAATTAAAATAATCAATGTATATTTTATTTACGAGATTGTTATATTTACTTAATATTTTTTTGGCTGGATTTTGTTTGGTATATGATTTAAGAATGAAAATTATTTATAATATATCAAAACCGCAATAGCTCAAATGGTAAATTCAATTTATAGAATTTCCGGGTTCGAATCCTGGCTTTGGTAATTGATTTTTTTTATTAATATTATTTTTTTTTTTTTTGTGGTTACATTTCCTCCTTTCTTTTACTCACTACGTTTTTGTTAATAAAGTCTAAACAAATTCACATATTTGTGTTGGAAGAATTTCAAATCTATATAGGAAATGTAAAATGAAAAAATATATATCTAATGTGATTTTCCTTTTTTCAAAGATAAGATAAAAGTTATATTTTCATTTCATAAGATAGAAATGAATTTGTGTGTATGGAAGTTTTCTTTTGATATCCATTTAATTTATTCGGTATATAACATTTTGTTAGAATGATTGATTAGGAATCCATGTTAATAAAATAAAATTAAAATAATCAATGTATATTTTATTTACGAGATTGTTATATTACTTAATATTTTTTTGGCTGGAATTTTTTTGTTAGATGATTTAAGAATGAAAATTTTATCTAATATGACAAAACCGCAGTAGCTCAAATGGTAAATTCAATTTGCAGAATTTTCGGGTTCAAATCTTGGCTGCGGTAATTGATTTTTTTTATTAATAATATTTTCTCCTTTCTTTTCATTTGTGGTTACATTTCCTCCTTTCTTTTACTCACTACGTTTTGGTTAATAAAGTCTAAAAAAATTCACATATTTGTGTTGGATAAATTCAAAATCTATATAGGAAATGTTAATGAAAAAATATATATCTAATGTGATTTTCATTTTTTAAAAGATAAGATAAAATTTATATTTTCATTTCATAACATAGAAATGAATTTGTATGTATGGAAGTTTACTTTTGGTATCCATTTAATTTATTCTGTATATAACATTTTGTTAAAATGATTGATTAGGAATCCATGTTAATAAAATAAAATTAAAATAATCAAAGTATATTTTATTTACGAGATTGTTATATTTGCTTAACATTTTTTGGGTGGATTTTTTTTAGTATATGATTTAAGAATGAGAATTTTATCCAATATATCAAAACCGCAGTAGCTCAAATGGTAAATTCAATTTGTAGAATTTCCAGGTTCGAAACCTGGCTGCGGTAATTGATTTTTTTTATTAATAATATTTTCTCCTTTCTTTATCTTTTGTGGTTACATTTCCTCCTTTCTTTTACTCACTACGTTTTTGTTAATAAAGTCTAAACAAATTCACATATTTGTGTTGGAAGAATTTAAAATCTATATAGGAAATGTTAATTAAAAAATATATATCTAATGTGATTTTCATTTTTTAAAAGATAAGATAAAATTTATATTTTCATTTCATAAGATAGAAATGAATTTGTATGTATGGAAGTTTGATTTTGGTATCCATTTAATTTATTCATATATAACATTTTGTTAGAATGATTGATTAGGATTCCATGTTAAAAAAATAAAATTAAAATAATCAATGTATATTTTATTTACGAGATTGTTATATTTAATTAATATTTTTTTGGCTGGATTTTTTTTGGTATATGATTTAAGAATGGAAACTATTTATAATATATCAAAACTGCAGTAGCTCAAATGGTAAATTCAATTTGTAGAATTTCTGGGTTCGAATCCTGGCTGCGGTAATTGATTTTTTTTATTAATAATATTTTCTCCTTTCTTTATCTTTTGTGGTTACGTTTCCTCCTTTCTTTTACTCACTACGTTTTTGTTAATAAAGTCTAAACAAATTCACATATTTGTGTTGGAAGAAATTCAAATCTATATAGGAAATGTTAAATGAAAAAATATATATCTAATGTGATTTTCATTTTTTAAAAGATAAGATAAAAGTTATATTTTCATTTCATAAGATAGAAATGAATTTGTGTGTATGGAAGTTTGCTTTTGGTATCCATTTAATTTATTTTGTATATAACATTTTGTTAGAATGATTGATTAGGATTCCATATTAATAAAATAAAATTAAAATAATCAATGTATATTTTATTTACGAGATTGTTATATTACTTAATATTTTTTTGGCTGGATTTTTTTTGTTATATGATTTAAGAATGAAAATTTTATCTAATATGTCAAAACCGCAGTAGCTCAAATGGTAAATTCAATTTGCAGAATTTCCGGGTTCAAATCCTGGCTGCGGTAATTGATTTTTTTTATTAATAATATTTTCTCCTTTTTTTTTGTGGTTACATTTCCTCCTTTCTTTTACTCACTACGTTTTTGTTAATAAAGTCTAAACAAATTCACATATTTGTGTTGGAAGAATTTAAAATCTATCTAGGAAATGTTAATGAAAAAATATATATCTAATGTGATTTTCATTTTTTAAAAGATAAGATAAAATTTATATTCTCATTTCATAAGATAGAAATGAATTTGTATGTATGGAAGTTTGCATTAGGTATCCATTTAATTTATTTTGTATATAACATTTTGTTTGAATGATTGATTAGGATTCCTTGTTAATAAAATAAAATTAAAATAATCAATGTATATTTTATTTACGAGATTGTTATATTTGTTTAATATTTTTTAGCTTGATTTTTTTAGTATATGATTTAAGAATGAAAATTTTATCTAATATATCAAAACTGCAGTAACTCAAATGGTAAATTCAATTTGCAGAATTTCCAGGTTCGAATCCTGGCAGCGGTAATTGATTTTTTTTATTAATAATATTTTCTCCTTTCTTTATCTTTTGTGGTTACATTTCCTTCTTTCTTTTACTCACTACGTTTTTGTTAATTAAGTCTAAACAAATTCACATATTTGTGTTGGAAGAATTTAAAATCTATATAGGAAATGTTAATGAAAAAATATATATCTAATGTGATTTTCATTTTTTAAAAGATAACATAAAATTTATATTTTCATTTCATAAGATAGAAATGAATTTGTATGTATGGAAGTTTGCTTTTGGTATCCATTTAATTTATTCTGTAAATAACATTTTGTTAGAATGATTCATTAGGATTCCATGTTAATAGAATAAAATTAAAATAATCAATGTATATTTTATTTACGAGATTGTTATATTTACTTAATATTTTTTTGGCTGGATTTTGTTTGGTATATGATTTAAGAATGAAAATTATTTATAATATATCAAAACCGCAATAGCTCAAATGGTAAATTCAATTTATAGAATTTCCGGGTTCGAATCCTGGCTTTGGTAATTGATTTTTTTTATTAATATTATTTTCTTTTTTTTTGTGGTTACATTTCCTCCTTTCTTTTACTCACTACGTTTTTGTTAATAAAGTCTAAACAAATTCACATATTTGTGTTGGAAGAATTTCAAATCTATATAGGAAATGTTAAATGAAAAAATATATATCTAATGTGATTTTCCTTTTTTCAAAGATAAGATAAAAGTTATATTTTCATTTCATAAGATAGAAATGAATTTGTGTGTATGGAAGTTTTCTTTTGATATCCATTTAATTTATTCGGTATATAACATTTTGTTAGAATGATTGATTAGGAATCCATGTTAATAAAATAAAATTAAAATAATCAATGTATATTTTATTTACGAGATTGTTATATTACTTAATATTTTTTTGGCTGGAATTTTTTTGTTAGATGATTTAAGAATGAAAATTTTATCTAATATGACAAAACCGCAGTAGCTCAAATGGTAAATTCAATTTGCAGAATTTTCGGGTTCAAATCTTGGCTGCGGTAATTGATTTTTTTTATTAATAATATTTTCTCCTTTCTTTTCATTTGTGGTTACATTTCCTCCTTTCTTTTACTCACTACGTTTTGGTTAATAAAGTCTAAAAAAATTCACATATTTGTGTTGGATAAATTCAAAATCTATATAGGAAATGTTAATGAAAAAATATATATCTAATGTGATTTTCATTTTTTAAAAGATAAGATAAAATTTATATTTTCATTTCATAACATAGAAATGAATTTGTATGTATGGAAGTTTACTTTTGGTATCCATTTAATTTATTCTGTATATAACATTTTGTTAAAATGATTGATTAGGAATCCATGTTAATAAAATAAAATTAAAATAATCAAAGTATATTTTATTTACGAGATTGTTATATTTGCTTAATATTTTTTGGGTGGATTTTTTTTAGTATATGATTTAAGAATGAGAATTTTATCCAATATATCAAAACCGCAGTAGCTCAAATGGTAAATTCAATTTGTAGAATTTTCAGGTTCGAAACCTGGCTGCGGTAATTGATTTTTTTTATTAATAATATTTTCTCCTTTCTTTATCTTTTGTGGTTACATTTCCTCCTTTCTTTTACTCACTACGTTTTTGTTAATAAAGTCTAAACAAATTCACATATTTGTGTTGGAAGAATTTAAAATCTATATAGGAAATGTTAATTAAAAAATATATATCTAATGTGATTTTCATTTTTTAAAAGATAAGATAAAATTTATATTTTCATTTCATAAGATAGAAATGAATTTGTATGTATGGAAGTTTGCTTTTGGTATCCATTTAATTTATTCATATATAACATTTTGTTAGAATGATTGATTAGGATTCCATATTAATAAAATAAAATTAAAAAAATCAATGTATATTTTATTTACGAGATTGTTATATTTAATTAATATTTTTTTGGCTGGATTTTTTTTGGTATATGATTTAAGAATGAAAACTATTTATAATATATCAAAACTGCAGTAGCTCAAATGGTAAATTCAATTTGTAGAATTTCTGGGTTCGAATCCTGGCTGCGGTAATTGATTTTTTTTATTAATAATATTTTCTCCTTTCTTTATCTTTTGTGGTTACATTTCCTCCTTTCTTTTACTCACTACGTTTTTGTTAATAAAGTCTAAACAAATTCACATATTTGTGTTGGAAGAAATTCAAATCTATATAGGAAATGTTAAATGAAAAAATATATATCTAATGTGATTTTTATTTTTTAAAAGATAAGATAAAAGTTATATTTTCATTTCATAAGATAGAAATGAATTTGTGTGTATGGAAGTTTGCTTTTGGTATCCATTTAATTTATTTTGTATATAACATTTTGTTAGAATGATTGATTAGGATTCCATATTAATAAAATAAAATTAAAATAATCAATGTATATTTTATTTACGAGATTGTTATATTACTTAATATTTTTTTGGCTGGATTTTTTTTGTTATATGATTTAAGAATGAAAATTTTATCTAATATGTCAAAACCGCAGTAGCTCAAATGGTAAATTCAATTTGCAGAATTTCCGGGTTCAAATCCTGGCTGCGGTAATTGATTTTTTTTATTAATAATATTTTCTCCTTTTTTTTTTGTGGTTACATTTCCTCCTTTCTTTTACTCACTACGTTTTTGTTAATAAAGTCTAAACAAATTCACATATTTGTGTTGGAAGAATTTAAAATCTATCTAGGAAATGTTAATGAAAAAATATATATCTAATGTGATTTTCATTTTTTAAAAGATAAGATAAAATTTATATTCTCATTTCATAAGATAGAAATGAATTTGTATGTATGGAAGTTTGCATTAGGTATCCATTTAATTTATTTTGTATATAACATTTTGTTTGAATGATTGATTAGGATTCCTTGTTAATAAAATAAAATTAAAATAATCAATGTATATTTTATTTACGAGATTGTTATATTTGTTTAATATTTTTTAGCTTGATTTTTTTAGTGTATGATTTAAGAATGAAAATTTTATCTAATATATCAAAACTGCAGTAACTCAAATGGTAAATTCAATTTGCAGAATTTCCAGGTTCGAATCCTGGCAGCGGTAATTGATTTTTTTTATTAATAATATTTTCTCCTTTCTTTATCTTTTGTGGTTACATTTCCTTCTTTCTTTTACTCACTACGTTTTTGTTAATTAAGTCTAAACAAATTCACATATTTGTGTTGGAAGAATTTAAAATCTATATAGGAAATGTTAATGAAAAAATATATATCTAATGTGATTTTCATTTTTTAAAAGATAACATAAAATTTATATTTTCATTTCATAAGATAGAAATGAATTTGTATGTATGGAAGTTTGCTTTTGGTATCCATTTAATTTATTCTGTAAATAACATTTTGTTAGAATGATTCATTAGGATTCCATGTTAATAGAATAAAATTAAAATAATCAATGTATATTTTATTTACGAGATTGTTATATTTACTTAATATTTTTTTGGCTGGATTTTGTTTGGTATATGATTTAAGAATGAAAATTATTTATAATATATCAAAACCGCAATAGCTCAAATGGTAAATTCAATTTATAGAATTTCCGGGTTCGAATCCTGGCTTTGGTAATTGATTTTTTTTATTAATATTATTTTCTTTTTTTTTGTGGTTACATTTCCTCCTTTCTTTTACTCACTACGTTTTTGTTAATAAAGTCTAAACAAATTCACATATTTGTGTTGGAAGAATTTCAAATCTATATAGGAAATGTTAAATGAAAAAATATATATCTAATGTGATTTTCCTTTTTTCAAAGATAAGATAAAAGTTATATTTTCATTTCATAAGATAGAAATGAATTTGTGTGTATGGAAGTTTTCTTTTGATATCCATTTAATTTATTCGGTATATAACATTTTGTTAGAATGATTGATTAGGAATCCATGTTAATAAAATAAAATTAAAATAATCAATGTATATTTTATTTACGAGATTGTTATATTACTTAATATTTTTTTGGCTGGAATTTTTTTGTTAGATGATTTAAGAATGAAAATTTTATCTAATATGACAAAACCGCAGTAGCTCAAATGGTAAATTCAATTTGCAGAATTTTCGGGTTCAAATCTTGGCTGCGGTAATTGATTTTTTTTATTAATAATATTTTCTCCTTTCTTTTCATTTGTGGTTACATTTCCTCCTTTCTTTTACTCACTACGTTTTGGTTAATAAAGTCTAAAAAAATTCACATATTTGTGTTGGATAAATTCAAAATCTATATAGGAAATGTTAATGAAAAAATATATATCTAATGTGATTTTCATTTTTTAAAAGATAAGATAAAATTTATATTTTCATTTCATAACATAGAAATGAATTTGTATGTATGGAAGTTTACTTTTGGTATCCATTTAATTTATTCTGTATATAACATTTTGTTAAAATGATTGATTAGGAATCCATGTTAATAAAATAAAATTAAAATAATCAAAGTATATTTTATTTACGAGATTGTTATATTTGCTTAATATTTTTTGGGTGGATTTTTTTTAGTATATGATTTAAGAATGAGAATTTTATCCAATATATCAAAACCGCAGTAGCTCAAATGGTAAATTCAATTTGTAGAATTTCCAGGTTCGAAACCTGGCTGCGGTAATTGATTTTTTTTATTAATAATATTTTCTCCTTTCTTTATCTTTTGTGGTTACATTTCCTCCTTTCTTTTACTCACTACGTTTTTGTTAATAAAGTCTAAACAAATTCACATATTTGTGTTGGAAGAATTTAAAATCTATATAGGAAATGTTAATTAAAAAATATATATCTAATGTGATTTACATTTTTTAAAAGATAAGATAAAATTTATATTTTCATTTCATAAGATAGAAATGAATTTGTATGTATGGAAGTTTGCTTTTGGTATCCATTTAATTTATTCATATATAACATTTTGTTAGAATGATTGATTAGGATTCCATGTTAATAAAATAAAATTAAAATAATCAATGTATATTTTATTTACGAGATTGTTATATTTAATTAATATTTTTTTGGCTGGATTTTTTTTGGTATATGATTTAAGAATGAAAACTATTTATAATATATCAAAACTGCAGTAGCTCAAATGGTAAATTCAATTTGTAGAATTTCTGGGTTCGAATCCTGGCTGCGGTAATTGATTTTTTTTATTAATAATATTTTCTCCTTTCTTTATCTTTTGTGGTTACATTTCCTCCTTTCTTTTACTCACTACGTTTTTGTTAATAAAGTCTAAACAAATTCACATATTTGTGTTGGAAGAAATTCAAATCTATATAGGAAATGTTAAATGAAAAAATATATATCTAATGTGATTTTCATTTTTTAAAAGATAAGATAAAAGTTATATTTTCATTTCATAAGATAGAAATGAATTTGTGTGTATGGAAGTTTGCTTTTGGTATCCATTTAATTTATTTTGTATATAACATTTTGTTAGAATGATTGATTAGGATTCCATATTAATAAAATAAAATTAAAATAATCAATGTATATTTTATTTACGAGATTGTTATATTACTTAATATTTGTTTGGCTGGATTTTTTTTGTTATATGATTTAAGAATGAAAATTTTATCTAATATGTCAAAACCGCAGTAGCTCAAATGGTAAATTCAATTTGCAGAATTTCCGGGTTCAAATCCTGGCTGCGGTAATTGATTTTTTTTATTAATAATATTTTCTCCTTTTTTTTTTGTGGTTACATTTCCTCCTTTCTTTTACTCACTACGTTTTTGTTAATAAAGTCTAAACAAATTCACATATTTGTGTTGGAAGAATTTAAAATCTATCTAGGAAATGTTAATGAAAAAATATATATCTAATGTGATTTTCATTTTTTAAAAGATAAGATAAAATTTATATTCTCATTTCATAAGATAGAAATGAATTTGTATGTATGGAAGTTTGCATTAGGTATCCATTTAATTTATTTTGTATATAACATTTTGTTTGAATGATTGATTAGGATTCCTTGTTAATAAAATAAAATTAAAATAATCAATGTATATTTTATTTACGAGATTGTTATATTTGTTTAATATTTTTTAGCTTGATTTTTTTAGTATATGATTTAAGAATGAAAATTTTATCTAATATATCAAAACTGCAGTAACTCAAATGGTAAATTCAATTTGCAGAATTTCCAGGTTCGAATCCTGGCAGCGGTAATTGATTTTTTTTATTAATAATATTTTCTCCTTTCTTTATCTTTTGTGGTTACATTTCCTTCTTTCTTTTACTCACTACGTTTTTGTTAATTAAGTCTAAACAAATTCACATATTTGTGTTGGAAGAATTTAAAATCTATATAGGAAATGTTAATGAAAAAATATATATCTAATGTGATTTTCATTTTTTAAAAGATAACATAAAATTTATATTTTCATTTCATAAGATAGAAATGAATTTGTATGTATGGAAGTTTGCTTTTGGTATCCATTTAATTTATTCTGTAAATAACATTTTGTTAGAATGATTCATTAGGATTCCATGTTAATAGAATAAAATTAAAATAATCAATGTATATTTTATTTACGAGATTGTTATATTTACTTAATATTTTTTTGGCTGGATTTTGTTTGGTATATGATTTAAGAATGAAAATTATTTATAATATATCAAAACCGCAATAGCTCAAATGGTAAATTCAATTTATAGAATTTCCGGGTTCGAATCCTGGCTTTGGTAATTGATTTTTTTTATTAATATTATTTTCTTTTTTTTTGTGGTTACATTTCCTCCTTTCTTTTACTCACTACGTTTTTGTTAATAAAGTCTAAACAAATTCACATATTTGTGTTGGAAGAATTTCAAATCTATATAGGAAATGTTAAATGAAAAAATATATATCTAATGTGATTTTCCTTTTTTCAAAGATAAGATAAAAGTTATATTTTCATTTCATAAGATAGAAATGAATTTGTGTGTATGGAAGTTTTCTTTTGATATCCATTTAATTTATTCGGTATATAACATTTTGTTAGAATGATTGATTAGGAATCCATGTTAATAAAATAAAATTAAAATAATCAATGTATATTTTATTTACGAGATTGTTATATTACTTAATATTTTTTTGGCTGGAATTTTTTTGTTAGATGATTTAAGAATGAAAATTTTATCTAATATGACAAAACCGCAGTAGCTCAAATGGTAAATTCAATTTGCAGAATTTTCGGGTTCAAATCTTGGCTGCGGTAATTGATTTTTTTTATTAATAATATTTTCTCCTTTCTTTTCATTTGTGGTTACATTTCCTCCTTTCTTTTACTCACTACGTTTTGGTTAATAAAGTCTAAAAAAATTCACATATTTGTGTTGGATAAATTCAAAATCTATATAGGAAATGTTAATGAAAAAATATATATCTAATGTGATTTTCATTTTTTAAAAGATAAGATAAAATTTATATTTTCATTTCATAACATAGAAATGAATTTGTATGTATGGAAGTTTACTTTTGGTATCCATTTAATTTATTCTGTATATAACATTTTGTTAAAATGATTGATTAGGAATCCATGTTAATAAAATAAAATTAAAATAATCAAAGTATATTTTATTTACGAGATTGTTATATTTGCTTAATATTTTTTGGGTGGATTTTTTTTAGTATATGATTTAAGAATGAGAATTTTATCCAATATATCAAAACCGCAGTAGCTCAAATGGTAAATTCAATTTGTAGAATTTCCAGGTTCGAAACCTGGCTGCGGTAATTGATTTTTTTTATTAATAATATTTTCTCCTTTCTTTATCTTTTGTGGTTACATTTCCTCCTTTCTTTTACTCACTACGTTTTTGTTAATAAAGTCTAAACAAATTCACATATTTGTGTTGGAAGAATTTAAAATCTATATAGGAAATGTTAATTAAAAAATATATATCTAATGTGATTTACATTTTTTAAAAGATAAGATAAAATTTATATTTTCATTTCATAAGATAGAAATGAATTTGTATGTATGGAAGTTTGCTTTTGGTATCCATTTAATTTATTCATATATAACATTTTGTTAGAATGATTGATTAGGATTCCATGTTAATAAAATAAAATTAAAATAATCAATGTATATTTTATTTACGAGATTGTTATATTTAATTAATATTTTTTTGGCTGGATTTTTTTTGGTATATGATTTAAGAATGAAAACTATTTATAATATATCAAAACTGCAGTAGCTCAAATGGTAAATTCAATTTGTAGAATTTCTGGGTTCGAATCCTGGCTGCGGTAATTGATTTTTTTTATTAATAATATTTTCTCCTTTCTTTATCTTTTGTGGTTACATTTCCTCCTTTCTTTTACTCACTACGTTTTTGTTAATAAAGTCTAAACAAATTCACATATTTGTGTTGGAAGAAATTCAAATCTATATAGGAAATGTTAAATGAAAAAATATATATCTAATGTGATTTTCATTTTTTAAAAGATAAGATAAAAGTTATATTTTCATTTCATAAGATAGAAATGAATTTGTGTGTATGGAAGTTTGCTTTTGGTATCCATTTAATTTATTTTGTATATAACATTTTGTTAGAATGATTGATTAGGATTCCATATTAATAAAATAAAATTAAAATAATCAATGTATATTTTATTTACGAGATTGTTATATTACTTAATATTTGTTTGGCTGGATTTTTTTTGTTATATGATTTAAGAATGAAAATTTTATCTAATATGTCAAAACCGCAGTAGCTCAAATGGTAAATTCAATTTGCAGAATTTCCGGGTTCAAATCCTGGCTGCGGTAATTGATTTTTTTTATTAATAATATTTTCTCCTTTTTTTTTTGTGGTTACATTTCCTCCTTTCTTTTACTCACTACGTTTTTGTTAATAAAGTCTAAACAAATTCACATATTTGTGTTGGAAGAATTTAAAATCTATCTAGGAAATGTTAATGAAAAAATATATATCTAATGTGATTTTCATTTTTTAAAAGATAAGATAAAATTTATATTCTCATTTCATAAGATAGAAATGAATTTGTATGTATGGAAGTTTGCATTAGGTATCCATTTAATTTATTTTGTATATAACATTTTGTTTGAATGATTGATTAGGATTCCTTGTTAATAAAATAAAATTAAAATAATCAATGTATATTTTATTTACGAGATTGTTATATTTGTTTAATATTTTTTAGCTTGATTTTTTTAGTATATGATTTAAGAATGAAAATTTTATCTAATATATCAAAACTGCAGTAACTCAAATGGTAAATTCAATTTGCAGAATTTCCAGGTTCGAATCCTGGCAGCGGTAATTGATTTTTTTTATTAATAATATTTTCTCCTTTCTTTATCTTTTGTGGTTACATTTCCTTCTTTCTTTTACTCACTACGTTTTTGTTAATTAAGTCTAAACAAATTCACATATTTGTGTTGGAAGAATTTAAAATCTATATAGGAAATGTTAATGAAAAAATATATATCTAATGTGATTTTCATTTTTTAAAAGATAACATAAAATTTATATTTTCATTTCATAAGATAGAAATGAATTTGTATGTATGGAAGTTTGCTTTTGGTATCCATTTAATTTATTCTGTAAATAACATTTTGTTAGAATGATTCATTAGGATTCCATGTTAATAGAATAAAATTAAAATAATCAATGTATATTTTATTTACGAGATTGTTATATTTACTTAATATTTTTTTGGCTGGATTTTGTTTGGTATATGATTTAAGAATGAAAATTATTTATAATATATCAAAACCGCAGTAGCTCAAATGGTAAATTCAATTTATAGAATTTCCGGGTTCGAATCCTGGCTTTGGTAATTGATTTTTTTTAATAATATTATTTTCTTTTTTTTTTTTGTGGTTACATTTCCTCCTTTCTTTTACTCACTACGTTTTTGTTAATAAAGTCTAAACAAATTCACATATTTGTGTTGGAAGAATTTCAAATCTATATAGGAAATGTTAAATGAAAAAATATATATCTAATGTGATTTTCATTTTTTAAAAGATAAGATAAAAGTTATATTTTCATTTCATAAGATAGAAATGAATTTGTGTGTAAGGAAGTTTTCTTTTGATATCCATTTAATTTATTCGGTATATAACATTTTGTTAGAATGATTGATTAGGAATCCATGTTAATAAAATAAAATTAAAATAATCAATGTATATTTTATTTACGAGATTGTTATATTACTTAATATTTTTTTGGCTGGAATTTTTTTGTTAGATGATTTTAAGAATGAAAATTTTATCTAATATGACAAAACCGCAGTAGCTCAAATGGTAAATTCAATTTGCAGAATTTTCGGGTTCAAATCTTGGCTGCGGTAATTGATTTTTTTTATTAATAATATTTTCTCCTTTCTTTTCATTTGTGGTTACATTTCCTCCTTTCTTTTACTCACTACGTTTTTGTTAATAAAGTCTAAAAAAATTCACATATTTGTGTTGGATAAATTCAAAATCTATATAGGAAATGTTAATGAAAAAATATATATCTAATGTGATTTTCATTTTTTAAAAGATAAGATAAAATTTATATTTTCATTTCATAAGATAGAAATGAATTTGTATGTATGGAAGTTTACTTTTGGTATCCATTTAATTTATTCTGTATATAACATTTTGTTAAAATGATTGATTAGGAAGCCATGTTAATAAAATAAAAATTAAAATAATCAATGTATATTTTATTTACGAGATTGTTATATTTGCTTAATATTTTTTGGGTGGATTTTTTTTAGTATATGATTTAAGAATGAGAATTTTATCCAATATATCAAAACCGCAGTAGCTCAAATGGTAAATTCAATTTGTAGAATTTCCAGGTTCGAAACCTGGCTGCGGTAATTGATTTTTTTTATTAATAATATTTTCTCCTTTCTTTATCTTTTGTGGTTATATTTCCTCCTTTCTTTTACTCACTACGTTTTTGTTAATAAAGTCTAAACAAATTCACATATTTGTGTTGGAAGAATTTAAAATCTATATAGAAAATGTTAATAAAAAAATATATATCTAATGTGATTTTCATTTTTTAAAAGATAAGATAAAATTTATATTTTCATTTCATAAGATAGAAATGAATTTGTATGTATGGAAGTTTGCTTTTGGTATCCATTTAATTTATTCATATATAACATTTTGTTAGAATGATTGATTAGGATTCCATGTTAAAAAAATAAAATTAAAATAATCAATGTATATTTTATTTACGAGATTGTTATATTTAATTAATATTTTTTTGGCTGGATTTTTTTTGGTATATGATTTAAGATTGAAAACTATTTATAATATATCAAAACTGCAGTAGCTCAAATGGTAAATTCAATTTGTAGAATTTCCGGGTTCGAATCCTGGCTGCGGTAATTGATTTTTTTTATTAATAATATTTTCTCCTTTCTTTATCTTTTGTGGTTACATTTCCTCCTTTCTTTTACTCACTACGTTTTTGTTAATAAAGTCTAAACAAATTCACATATTTGTATTGGAAGAAATTCAAATCTATATAGGAAATGTTAAATGAAAAAATATATATCTAATGTGATTTTCATTTTTTAAAAGATAAGATAAAAGTTATATTTTCATTTCATAAGATAGAAATGAATTTGTGTGTATGGAAGTTTGCTTTTGGTATCCATTTAATTTATTTTGTATATAACATTTTGTTAGAATTATTGATTAGGATTCCATATTAATAAAATAAAATTAAAATAATCAATGTATATTTTATTTACGAGATTTTTATATTACTTAATATTTTTTTGGCTGGATTTTTTTTTGTTATATGATTTAAGAATGAAAATTTTATCTAATATGTCAAAACCGCAGTAGCTCAAATGGTAAATTCAATTTGCAGAATTTTCGGGTTCAAATCCTGGTTGCGGTAATTGATTTTTTTTATTAATAATATTTTCTTTTTTTTTTGTGGTTACATTTCCTCCTTTCTTTTACTCACTACGTTTTTGTTAATAAAGTCTAAACAAATTCACATATTTGTGTTGGAAGAATTTAAAATCTATATAGGAAATGTTAATTAAAAAATATATATCTAATGTGATTTTCATTTTTTAAAAGATAAGATAAAATTTATATTTTCATTTCATAAGATAGAAATGAATTTGTATGTATGGAAGTTTGCTTTTGGTATCCATTTAATTTATTCATATATAACATTTTGTTAGAATGATTGATTAGGATTCCATGTTAATAAAATAAAATTAAAATAATCAATGTATATTTTATTTACGAGATTGTTATATTTAATTAATATTTTTTTGGCTGGATTTTTTTTGGTATATGATTTAAGAATGAAAACTATTTATAATATATCAAAACTGCAGTAGCTCAAATGGTAAATTCAATTTGTAGAATTTCTGGGTTCGAATCCTGGCTGCGGTAATTGATTTTTTTTATTAATAATATTTTCTCCTTTCTTTATCTTTTGTGGTTACATTTCCTCCTTTCTTTTACTCACTACGTTTTTGTTAATAAAGTCTAAACAAATTCACATATTTGTATTGGAAGAAATTCAAATCTATATAGGAAATGTTAAATGAAAAAATATATATCTAATGTGATTTTCATTTTTTAAAAGATAAGATAAAAGTTATATTTTCATTTCATAAGATAGAAATGAATTTGTGTGTATGGAAGTTTGCTTTTGGTATCCATTTAATTTATTTTGTATATAACATTTTGTTAGAATGATTGATTAGGATTCCATATTAATAAAATAAAATTAAAATAATCAATGTATATTTTATTTACGAGATTGTTATATTACTTAATATTTTTTTGGCTGGATTTTTTTTGTTATATGATTTAAGAATGAAAATTTTATCTAATATGTCAAAACCGCAGTAGCTCAAATGGTAAATTCAATTTGCAGAATTTCCGGGTTCAAATCCTGGTTGCGGTAATTGATTTTTTTTATTAATAATATTTTCTTTTTTTTTTGTGGTTACATTTCCTCCTTTCTTTTACTCACTACGTTTTTGTTAATAAAGTCTAAACAAATTCACATATTTGTGTTGGAAGAATTTAAAATCTATATAGGAAATGTTAATTAAAAAATATATATCTAATGTGATTTTCATTTTTTAAAAGATAAGATAAAATTTATATTTTCATTTCATAAGATAGAAATGAATTTGTATGTATGGAAGTTTGCTTTTGGTATCCATTTAATTTATTCATATATAACATTTTGTTAGAATGATTGATTAGGATTCCATGTTAATAAAATAAAATTAAAATAATCAATGTATATTTTATTTACGAGATTGTTATATTTAATTAATATTTTTTTGGCTGGATTTTTTTTGGTATATGATTTAAGAATGAAAACTATTTATAATATATCAAAACTGCAGTAGCTCAAATGGTAAATTCAATTTGTAGAATTTCTGGGTTCAAATCCTGGCTGCGGTAATTGATTTTTTTTATTAATAATATTTTCTCCTTTCTTTATCTTTTGTGATTACATTTCCTCCTTTCTTTTACTCACTACGTTTTTGTTAATAAAGTCTAAACAAATTCACATATTTGTGTTGGAAGAAATTCAAATCTATATAGGAAATGTTAAATGAAAAAATATATATCTAATGTGATTTTCATTTTTTAAAAGATAAGATAGAAGTTATATTTTCTTTTCATAAGATAGAAATGAATTTGTGTGTATGGAAGTTTGCTTTGGGTATCCATTTAATTTATTTTGTATATAACATTTTGTTAGAATGATTGATTAGGAATCCATGTTAATAAAATAAAATTAAAATAATCAATGTATATTTTATTTACGAGATTGTTATATTACTTAATATTTTTTTGGCTGGAATTTTTTTGTTAGATGATTTTAAGAATGAAAATTTTATCTAATATGACAAAACCGCAGTAGCTCAAATGGTAAATTCAATTTGCAGAATTTTCGGGTTCAAATCTTGGCTGCGGTAATTGATTTTTTTTATTAATAATATTTTCTCCTTTCTTTTCATTTGTGGTTACATTTCCTCCTTTCTTTTACTCACTACGTTTTTGTTAATAAAGTCTAAAAAAATTCACATATTTGTGTTGGATAAATTCAAAATCTATATAGGAAATGTTAATGAAAAAATATATATCTAATGTGATTTTCATTTTTTAAAAGATAAGATAAAATTTATATTTTCATTTCATAACATAGAAATGAATTTGTATGTATGGAAGTTTACTTTTGGTATCCATTTAATTTATTCTGTATATAACATTTTGTTAAAATGATTGATTAGGAATCCATGTTAATAAAATAAAATTAAAATAATCAAAGTATATTTTATTTACGAGATTGTTATATTTGCTTAATATTTTTTGGGTGGATTTTTTTTAGTATATGATTTAAGAATGAGAATTTTATCCAATATATCAAAACCGCAGTAGCTCAAATGGTAAATTCAATTTGTAGAATTTCCAGGTTCGAAACCTGGCTGCGGTAATTGATTTTTTTTATTAATAATATTTTCTCCTTTCTTTATCTTTTGTGGTTACATTTCCTCCTTTCTTTTACTCACTACGTTTTTGTTAATAAAGTCTAAACAAATTCACATATTTGTGTTGGAAGAATTTAAAATCTATATAGGAAATGTTAATTAAAAAATATATATCTAATGTGATTTTCATTTTTTAAAAGATAAGATAAAATTTATATTTTCATTTCATAAGATAGAAATGAATTTGTATGTATGGAAGTTTGCTTTTGGTATCCATTTAATTTATTCATATATAACATTTTGTTAGAATGATTGATTAGGATTCCATGTTAATAAAATAAAATTAAAATAATCAATGTATATTTTATTTACGAGATTGTTATATTTAATTAATATTTTTTTGGCTGGATTTTTTTTGGTATATGATTTAAGAATGAAAACTATTTATAATATATCAAAACTGCAGTAGCTCAAATGGTAAATTCAATTTGTAGAATTTCTGGGTTCGAATCCTGGCTGCGGTAATTGATTTTTTTTATTAATAATATTTTCTCCTTTCTTTATCTTTTGTGGTTACATTTCCTCCTTTCTTTTACTCACTACGTTTTTGTTAATAAAGTCTAAACAAATTCACATATTTGTGTTGGAAGAAATTCAAATCTATATAGGAAATGTTAAATGAAAAAATATATATCTAATGTGATTTTCATTTTTTAAAAGATAAGATAAAAGTTATATTTTCATTTCATAAGATAGAAATGAATTTGTGTGTATGGAAGTTTGCTTTTGGTATCCATTTAATTTATTTTGTATATAACATTTTGTTAGAATGATTGATTAGGATTCCATATTAATAAAATAAAATTAAAATAATCAATGTATATTTTATTTACGAGATTGTTATATTACTTAATATTTTTTTGGCTGGATTTTTTTTGTTATATGATTTAAGAATGAAAATTTTATCTAATATGTCAAAACCGCAGTAGCTCAAATGGTAAATTCAATTTGCAGAATTTCCGGGTTCAAATCCTGGCTGCGGTAATTGATTTTTTTTATTAATAATATTTTCTCCTTTTTTTTTTGTGGTTACATTTCCTCCTTTCTTTTACTCACTACGTTTTTGTTAATAAAGTCTAAACAAATTCACATATTTGTCTTGGAAGAATTTAAAATCTATCTAGGAAATGTTAATGAAAAAATATATATCTAATGTGATTTTCATTTTTTAAAAGATAAGATAAAATTTATATTCTCATTTCATAAGATAGAAATGAATTTGTATGTATGGAAGTTTGCATTAGGTATCCATTTAATTTATTTTGTATATAACATTTTGTTTGAATGATTGATTAGGATTCCTTGTTAATAAAATAAAATTAAAATAATCAATGTATATTTTATTTACGAGATTGTTATATTTGTTTAATATTTTTTAGCTTGATTTTTTTAGTATATGATTTAAGAATGAAAATTTTATCTAATATATCAAAACTGCAGTAACTCAAATGGTAAATTCAATTTGCAGAATTTCCAGGTTCGAATCCTGGCAGCGGTAATTGATTTTTTTTATTAATAATATTTTCTCCTTTCTTTATCTTTTGTGGTTACATTTCCTTCTTTCTTTTACTCACTACGTTTTTGTTAATTAAGTCTAAACAAATTCACATATTTGTGTTGGAAGAATTTAAAATCTATATAGGAAATGTTAATGAAAAAATATATATCTAATGTGATTTTCATTTTTTAAAAGATAACATAAAATTTATATTTTCATTTCATAAGATAGAAATGAATTTGTATGTATGGAAGTTTGCTTTTGGTATCCATTTAATTTATTCTGTAAATAACATTTTGTTAGAATGATTCATTAGGATTCCATGTTAATAGAATAAAATTAAAATAATCAATGTATATTTTATTTACGAGATTGTTATATTTACTTAATATTTTTTTGGCTGGATTTTGTTTGGTATATGATTTAAGAATGAAAATTATTTATAATATATCAAAACCGCAGTAGCTCAAATGGTAAATTCAATTTATAGAATTTCCGGGTTCGAATCCTGGCTTTGGTAATTGATTTTTTTTAATAATATTATTTTCTTTTTTTTTTTTGTGGTTACATTTCCTCCTTTCTTTTACTCACTACGTTTTTGTTAATAAAGTCTAAACAAATTCACATATTTGTGTTGGAAGAATTTCAAATCTATATAGGAAATGTTAAATGAAAAAATATATATCTAATTTGATTTTCATTTTTTAAAAGATAAGATAAAAGTTATATTTTCATTTCATAAGATAGAAATGAATTTGTGTGTAAGGAAGTTTTCTTTTGATATCGATTTAATTTATTCGGTATATAACATTTTGTTAGAATGATTGATTAGGAATCCATGTTAATAAAATAAAATTAAAATAATCAATGTATATTTTATTTACGAGATTGTTATATTACTTAATATTTTTTTGGCTGGATATTTTTTGGTATATGATTTAAGAATGAAAAGTTTAATTAATATGTCGAAACCGTAGTAGCTCAAATGGTAAATTCAATTTGCAGAATTTCTGTGTTCGAATTCTGGTTGTGGTAATTGATTTTTTTTATTAATAATATTTTTCTCCTTTCTTTTTTTTTGTGGTTACATTTCCTCCTTTATTTTACTCACTACGTTTTTGTTAATAAAGTCTAAACAAATTCACATATTTGTGTTGGAAGAATTTCAAATCTATATAGAAAATGTTAATGAAAAAATATATATCTAATATGATTTTTATTTTTTAAAAGATAAGATAAAATTTATATTTTCATTTCATAAGATAGAAATGAATTTGTATGTATGGAAGTTTGCTTTTGGTATCCATTTAATTTATTCTGTATATAACATTTTGTTTGAATGATTGATTAGGATTCCATGTTAATAAAATAAAATTAAAATAATCAATGTATATTTTATTTACGAGATTGTTATATTTACATAATATTTTTTTGGCTGGATTTTTTTTGGTATATGATTTAAGAATGAGAATTTTATCTTGTGTATCCCTATAATTATATTTGTATTCTAACAATTGAAATTTTTGAACTAAAATGTCCTTCATATAAATAGTAAAATCTAAAGAAAAAATCATTTCTCATTTTCACGCTTACAAATTCTTTTGAAAAGCTCTGAGTCAGAATACTAACCGGAACACATTGCATAACTCTTTCGGCTCACACACTTGCAAACCGAAACACTCTAGGTAACTCTTCAAAAAATTTGTGTGCCCCGGAACAGATTTTGCAAGTCTTCTGTTTTGATTTTCAATTTCGAAACACATTTCCTAACTGTTCCAGTTTGGTTACATGCACCGGAACACTATTGAAAACTATTCCGATTTAAGAAATGATAAACCACAACACTTTGTATAAGTCATCCGATTTACTTCAAGTTTTGTACGCTGAAACACTTTCAAAATGTGTTATGGTTTGTATATTTTGATTTTTTTTATTAAAATTTTTACTTTTCAGAATGCGTACATTAGACAGCGACGATAGGCTTCCTCGGAGGCACGGAAAAAACGTTCAACAAATGGAGATGGAGAATTCTAGTGCATCTGCATCCGCTCAACAACCTCCACAAGAGCTTGTTGGATTTCCAAAAGAACCGCCTGATACACCTCTCCTGGTAGATACAAGCAGCATTGTGCTCAACGTCTATGGTTCGAGGAAGTAAGTAAATGACTATTTTATGTTGAATAAATTTTTAATTTTTATATGTGTTTAATAATATGTGTATTTTTGTTTTCAGGAGAGAGGTCTGAAGAAGGAACTGAAATGTGATGCACATGGGTTGAAGCTTCAGGGTTGGGTTCCACTGCAACTTCCAAAATAGATTGAGAATTAGATGAATAACTTTAGTCTTACTTCGCTTCAGAGAACCAATCTATCCAAGATAGACCCAAACCTGCTATTCGCTTTTGCAGAGAGATGGCATTCAGAGACATCTTCATTTCACGTGCCATTGGTGTGATGATGATTACTCTGGATGATGTCGTGTGTCTGCTTCACCTGCCCATTCAGGGTGCCTTCTGGAGCCCCGACCACGTCACATGAGAAGTTTCTATTATACTTGTTGTTGACTATTTAGGAGTGTTACAGGCTGTTGCAGCAAGACATGTACGATCATTCAGAGGTGCTCATTATAAATTGGAATGGTTGCACGATTTATTTGTAGAACATCGAGTTGCTTCTTCTTGGGCATATGCGACCAGAGCATGTCTGTTGATGTTGGTTGGTTGCATTATTTTTGCTAACAAGATGTTTACGCTTATCGATGCAAAATATCTGCTATTATTCAGGGACTTGAATAGTCTTCATGGTTATAGTTGGGGAGTAACTGCTTTAGTTACCCTCCACGATGTTCTTGGAGATGCATTTGTGTTTGGTTGTAAACAACTTGTTGGATATCCCACTCTTCTCAAGATCCCACTCTCTTTGTCAAATCAGCAACATGTTGCTTATCATCTGCTGTCAACCCACCAATAAACGCATGACCTTCAAGCCTATCACGTAATCCATGATTATAAACTCCGCATTTTACATCAACCTTCCATCCAGACCCATCTTTTTTTTGGAGTTGACCTGATTTTGAATGGACATCCACTTCTCTTAGTCGCACTTTGAACTTCATTTCTATCCTTGTATTTACCCTATTTATCACACCCAAATATTATTTGGTTACTTCTTCCACTCTTACCTGTTTCGGTGTCTGAACACTTGATAATAAAATTTATTTTATTTCTGATTCCAACCTCTTTAATCCATCTTATAACCTCTTCTCCTGTATCGAATGTTTGAGCAGTAAAGAATACATCTGTGGTATCTATAAAGTTCTCATTTTTTTGGCAAAGTTGGAGCGGAATTTCCATACCTGAAAAGAAAAAAATTAAAAAAGTGCATCGGATGACTTCAAATAAGTGTTATGGTTTCTATTTTGATACACACCAGAAAACTTTGGAGATGTATTTTGGTTAACAAAACTTAGAACCAGAAAACTTTTCAGAAGTGTTCTGATTCACATAAGTTTTTTTTTAATACCGAAACACTTTGATTAACTCTTCCAGAATGTTTTTTCCATAAAACCAGATCACTTTAATCAACTGTTTATGTTTGTTATAATACATACCAGAAGACTTTCTTGAACTGTTCCAAAACACAGGCGTGCGGTGTAATTTTTCAGAATTTTTGGTGAATAGTAAAAAGTGAAATAGTAAATTGGTTAAAAATAATTAAGGGTAAACTTGGCATTTTTGAAAAATTGGAGGGGTACAGGTATAATTATAGTGGTATGAGGTGAAATTTTCCTTAAGAATTAATATTTAATTCATCATTATACCCTTAATAATTTTCCCGTATCTTGATAAAAACCCGAAAATATATTTTTGTAGCGTTTAGAGTTTGTAATTCAGACACACCACATCACACAAACATCTTCATCAGAATCACAACCAATGCAAGTAAAAAATATATTCAGATTTCAATCTCCAAGCACACATAACAGACATTGAAATCCGAACACACCCCTTTAAATGATGTGCCCAGTCTTTCCATCTCCATTCTCTTACATTTGAAATAAAGTCCAAAAACACTAGAATAAGTCTCAAAAATCTGGATTCAACAAGCATGATGACCATTTTCTCAAGTTACATTCCTAGATATGAGACCCCTCTCACTTTTCCTCAGCCACACAATAGTGAAAATTTCAACCAAAATAACCAAAGTAGAAGATACACTTCCAATTAAACAGAACATACTACTGCTTCATAGCTTATGAGTGGTTCACAAATTACAACTTAACTAAAGAGTCCAACTCATGTATCAATAAGTTACAAGAGTGGCTTACAATGAACAATGAATAACAAAAAGTAGAAACCCTAAAGTCTATACTCTCATATGCAACTTCATATCTTCTTTAGGTTTAGAAAACTTCTATATTTAGCCACAAAAACGCATGGGCTTGGATATTAAATCTGGCCAAACAAATATTTTGCAAATCAAATAAAATCTTTTGGTGCAAAAAAATATGTTCTCAATAACGTTTTGACATAAATCTTCAGTAAATCAAATATCCAAATGCGCAACTTGGTCTACAAGGAACAAGAATCAAATCTTCTAAACCACAAAACAAATCTTACAAAACTGGAAACAACATAATTGTAATTTCATGTCAACATGTTGCGACATCTTATCCAACATCTTGCTAAGCCAGTTGTTTTAACAAAATGCATCCAGCAAACCAAACCCTAACAATCTCCCCCTTTAGAAATATTTCGGCTAAAATAATTATGGCACAAAACATCCAAAACAAGAGAGCTAAAACCAAAAAACAACATTACTTTAAAGAGACAATAATGCACAACCACAAAATAGGAACTAAACTAGTTCACAAAAGGAACTACACAAGTTCACAAATATTGGAGGTTTACGCGGAAGAAACAAAATAACCTCATACAAAAAGAGATAAACTCTCACAAACACAACCAGAGAGAAACAATTCTCTCATACAGAGTTCTACATTCATGATGTCAGAACATCAGTCATGACATCTCACACAACTTTAGAAACAAAACAGAGAAATAGAAAATTCTCCAAACAACCAAAAATTCTCTAGACCAGATGTCTAGACAACAGGTGTGCCATCAAGCATACAAAACTCCCCCTTAATCTTATATCAGCAAAATAATAATAATAATAATAATAATAATAATAATAATAATGATAATAATAATAATAATAATGATAATAATGATAATAATAATAATAATAATAATAATAATAATAATAATAATTGTAATAATAATAATAATAATAATTGTAATAATAATAATGATAATAATAATAATAATGATAATAATGATAATAATAATAATAATAATAATAATAATAATAATAATAATAATAATAATAAGGAAGAACAGAATGCTTCCTTACACTGTTAAACACAACAACAAAAAATACTACTCCCCCTTAAGTAGTACAAATGCAACAACAACACCAAGAACTAGAACAATAGCAATAAACCAAACACCAAGATACCAACAAGCTACCTACTAAACTGCCAAACTACTCCCCTTTTTTAGCTAAAAATTGACAAAAACAACCATTCTCACAAAAAATCATCTTATTGTAATTTCCTTGTCAAAAACATTCTTGTACTCCTTGCTTATTTTACTAGCATCTACCTTAGACATGTTAACCAGCAACTTATAACACTTACAAGCAACTCATAACACTTACCAGCTGTTGTACCCTAAATTTTGCCCCTAACTTTTTCAGTCGCACCTTCATACCATATTTTGTCATTTGGTCACAACCATTAATAAATAGCTTCATTCATCACATTTGCATCCTATCTTTAAGTTTTCTCTTGTGTTGTTGACTAACTTCTACTCAAAATACAAAAAAATATTTGTCTTTGTCTTTGCATATTTGTGTTTTGTAGGTACCGAGTCGAAGCATATGGCAAATAAGGTTTTCCGGTATTATTTCCCTAAAATCTCTATTTGCAAAGAAAAAGAATTAAATTTTTTTCATTTTTTTCACTATACAATCGATTGCTCCTAGAGTGCAATCGATTGCACAAAGTGAATTTTGCGCAATTTTTGGAAAAATACACTATGCAAATCGATTTGCACTGTAGTGCAATCGATTGCACAGTGTGAAAATTTGAAAAAAAAAATCAGCATTTCAAGCTTGTCAAATTTTTGGCTCCAATTTTCCTTCATTTTTGAAAGATGTACCATTAAATCAAATTTTAATGCCAATCTTTCATTTTTATAGAAGAATTATCATTAATTCAAATTTTGGCTCTAATATTTGAAAGAATTATCATTAATTCAAATTTTGGCTCCAAGAATCAATTACCACTAATCCCAATCCTAAACTCTATAAATAGAGCCCTCATCTCATTCAAATTTCAAGCTTTTGATAGCTAAATCCACCTTGCTAAAAAATCTCTCAAATCTCTCCATCTACCAAATTCACTCAAAGCTCCATTTTCAAAAAGTTAGTAAGCTTTGCATTGAAGCTTACTAATCTTTGAGCTAAATCTTCATCCAAACACTTTTTCTCCATCAATTCTCTACATCCAAGCTTGGTCAATTGATTCTTGTGGTTGAATTGAAGCAAATTCTTGAAGTTGTTTTGATAATTTTCTAGATCTACCTTTGGTAAGTTTGGATAATTCATCTTTCACAATGTGATCTCTTGGTGATCTTTGGGATTGATTCTTTGAGCATTATTTTATGATTCCAATGGTGTTATTTTCTCATAATTTGATGGAATTTTCGTGCTCAATTGGATCCATGATCATAAGGTGTTTGATGGAAAGTTTGAACAAGAAATTTCCCTTTTAAAATGTTGTTTTTGCTACTGCTTCTATGTGCAATCGATTTGCACTGGTGTGTAAATCGATTTACACAGCACAATTTTGCATAATTTTTTGAAAATTATACTGTGTAAATCGATTTACATAGTAGTGTAAATCGATTTACACCAGAACATAATGTTTTTTTTTGCCTTGTTTTGGGGAAGCTTTGATCCAAAATGCTTTTTCTACTCACTCCTTTTGATTGTTGGTCTGGATTGCAATTTTAGATGTCCAATTTGTCTTTAAACTCAATGGACTTTGTGATGTAGATGAAGTTGGATAAATGTTCATCAATTCAAATCTACCTAAGAGTGAATTATTTAATTCATTTTTGGTGCTTTGGATTAATGATATGTTTAGTGCTTTAATCCATCTAGAGGAGTGGTTGAATTTAAAGATGAAAGAATTTTGAAATGATGATCCAAATTAGCTTATCATTCCCCTCCCTCTTCATCTTATCCATTTCTTTTTTAATTATGCTACATGTTAAGGGATGGTGATCTCTATATCATTTATCCAAACATGAAGTACATAGATTGCTATTGACCGGCCTCAAAATAGGTGCGACTTCTACATAAGTCCACTTACGATTGCTTAACATAGCGCTAAATTTTGTCCCGATTCGAATAAATGATCATTCGTGGCCCAAACTTATAATTGCAAGCCCAAGTATGTTAATTTGATCTCTTTGATCCAATAACCTTGAGATTCATTGTGTAGAGACTTTGGTTCTACCAATCCTCTGATGGATCTATAACACCTTTGGTCAACGCGGATCACTTAAACATCGTTGATCATTACATGTTGCCTTGTGAGAATTCCAAAATGGATGATATACTTGACAAAAAGCAAATGCAACTTGTTGTGTGGAGGCTTTGGTTCTACCAATCCTCTAATGAGTTCCAAATGCAAGCTTCAAGATGGTCATCCAACTATCCACTAATTACTAACAATTAACTTTACTTTACGCTTTTATTTTCATGCTTTATGTACCATTTACTTTTAGCATTTTACATTTCTTGCTATTTTCATCTTTGCTCACTTGAGAATTTACTTTTATGTCATTTTTACTTTCCTCACTTGAGCTTTTCTTTTCCTTTTGAAGACACCTAATAATCAACATGAACCATAAAAAAAACTTTAATGATACTTGGACTACATGGTTACTATCCTTTGCATTATGGAGTGATGGACTTCTTGGACTTAGGATTAGAGACCTTGGCCTATCTTGGAGACTTTGTGACTTTATTTGATATTTTGACTGGAGTTCTTGAGGTTTACCTCAAGACATTGGGTTGTTTGTTTGTTTTGTGTGCAGGTTATTGAGATTACGATCTTTGTTTGTAATCTGGAATTCACCCGTATACAGCCGTTACTCTGCCCAATTTTTGCAAAGACTTAAAACACTTGAAGTTTGATTCTCTCAAGAGGTCTAGTATCTTTGCTTGCTTGGTTTCAATCCAAAGAATGGGGATTCTACATTGGCTTATAATGTCAAGTATCGACTTCATGTCGGTTAGACGGTTCTCTTCCTTAGCTTTTACCTTATGCTTTAGGATAGTCCCTTCATCTCCTCCCATCTTCTTTAATTTTCAAAATCTTCTCATCTTTTTTTCAAAATCTTCTTTGTTTATAAACTCAAACGGCTTTCATAATAAACCTCGACTTTGTCGAGTGCCTTTTCTTCTAAACTTCTTTTCTTTAAACAAACTTCAATTCACTTAATCATACTTTGACATCTTTCAAAATTAACAAAAACACTTCAACTCATTCAAACTCTTTTGTGCGCCCGAGCACCTTTACTATTCAAAACTTTTTTCAAGATAAGACATGATTCATTGATAGTCGAGCAACATTCTCCTATCCCCATGGTTATAAAGGTGTCAACTTTTCCACTTGAGTACTAGAGGCGTTCTCAAACCCTCACTCTTGTTGACGCATGGTCCATCTTTCTTACACCTTGTGGGCGTTAGTCGAGATTTATCTCCTAACAATGACGACTTGTCTCCTTGTTTAAAAAACAATCAACAAACAAGTCTTTTCTAGATGAACTACGTGTACCCTGATCCCCTATTGCACGAAAGGTGGTACGTAGGCACTAAAGGTTCGCAACCGCGGCGAGTGCAAAAATCATAAAAATATTTCTTTTCTCACCTCCACCATCCATTTTCTATACAACACATTTTTATAGCCAAAATATACAGATTTTTCAAAGAGGTTCCTGTGGAGTACCGTGGATGTTTAGGGTGTTAATACCTTCCCTTTGCATAACCAACCCCCTTACCTTGAATCTTTCCCCCTCTTTTTGGGGTATTCGCTCTTTTCCCATTCCTTTGGAAACAATAAAGCGCGGTGGAGATTTTTATTTTGATTTGTATAAAGTCTAGTCAATCCAATGGCTTAGTCTTGCACATTTCTACCGCTACAGAAAAAAATAGTGACTTCACTGGGGAAAGATTGACCTCTTGCTGGTCCATCCTTAAGTGGGTTGAGCCTATCTTTGTTTATATCTATATATGTGTTATTGTTGTTTATGTGTTATATTTTGTATATATGTTTGTCTGGATTTTCCTGGTTTACAGGGTGCTTGGTGATTTCTTATAAGTCCTATACCCGGACTTTGGGCAAACTTAAGATAGGACGGGCGGTATAGTCATTTTAACTTTGAGGGAGTAATCCTAAAAAAGGAGGCATGAGATCCCCCACTCAGTGGAGGCCCCTTTGACTGTAGTATCGTTTACCGAGTAATCGAGAAGACGTACTGCTTTCGACCTGGGAGCCTGCGAAGCTGAGGACCGTAGATTACCTAACCCCTCTTGGCCTTTTAGGTGTAGTGCGGAAGCTATGACTGAGTAATCCGTAAGTGGTTGTCACGCGATACTACGCTCGGACGAGTCTTTCCTGAGAATATTGCTAATTACCGAGTTAATTAGGACGTTGGTAATATCCGAAGGAAGGATGTAGACTCTGGGAACCTCTTAGAACCTTGTTCGGCAGGTGACAACCGTTAGTCCATACCTTATGGGTTGTACCTTTGACTCCAGGCTCGTGACTCTGAACCATGTGATCCTGTTACTGTATAGTGCATTGCATAACATTGCATATCATTTGCATCCTCTGCATCATTCTACATACATCCAGGTTGTTCGGGATCTTATTCCCGGTTGCTTCTTTCTTCCAGTTATTCGTCTACCGTCAAGCTGATTCCTCAACATAACTACGGGACTAGAGTTGCTGTCAGATCGAGAATGGAAAACCAAGAACAACACAACATGGAAGTCAGAATGGAAATCGACGAGTTGAAGTCAGGCATGGCCAAACTTACTGAGATGATGCAAGTCCTGATTTTCAGAGGAGAGCCACTTCTAAGGACTGTGATATCTGAAATCCCAACTACTACTGTTGACACTCAACCTATCCAGCATACATCTACTGCATGGCCAGAGTTTGGGTTACCTCAGAATTACTCTCCACCTGTTGCAATTACTCCAATGGTTGGTCAGTCTTCCCGACCAGTCTTTCAAGCTCCAGTTTTCACTGAACCTCAGCCAATCGTTCATACTGCTTCTCGTCAACCTGCTGCACAAGCTGCTTTTGGGAATCCTCTCTTTGAGTACCATGCTACTAGTCCTCGAATTGTGAGCCAAGGAGAATTTGGTGAGTTTGAAGAGTTCAAAGAACAATATCAGACTTTGGAGAAGAGACTCAGAGCTATGGAAGGAAATGAGTTCTTCAGTGTTGATGCTAACAATATGTGCTTGGTTTCTGATCTGGTTATGCCTGCAAAGTTCAAGACTCCCGAGTTTGAGAAATATAAGGGGCACACTTGTCCAAGAAGTCATTTGGTAATGTACTTTCGTAAGATGTCTGCTTACACAAAGAATGACAAGCTGCTTATCCATTATTTCCAAGACAGTCTGAGTGGAGCTTCATTGAAATGGTATATGGGGCTTGAGAAAGGTCGTATCCAATGCTTCCAAGATCTTGTTGATGCTTTCATAAAGTAATACAAATACAACCTCGACATGGCACCTGATCGTCTCCAACTGCAAAATATGTTTCAGAATGAGAAAGAATCTTTCAAGGAATATGCTCAACGATGGAGAGAATTGGCATCTCAAGTTGAACCACCTCTGGCAGAGAAAGAGATAACTGGTTTGTTCATGGATACTTTGCCCCCTTTCATTTGGGAGAAGATGATTGGTAGTGTGTCCTCCAGCTTCACAGACCTGGTGACTATTGGCCAGAGATTAGAAGAAGGAATCAAGAATGGTAAAGTGTCTAAAGCTGCTGAATCTTCTAATGGTGCAAAGAAATACCTTGGGAACTTTCAGAAGAAGAAAGAGGTAGAAGCCAATGTTGTCTCGACTGAGAGAAAAGGACCTCGCCGTAGGCCTCAATACACTGATCAACCACAAGTAGCGGCTGTTACTCCTGCGGTCAATGCTCAACCAGTTCATGTTCCTCATAGACAGAATATTGCACAGAATCAGAATCAGAATCAGAATCGGGCTCAGTTTGATCCCATCCCTATGACGTACACTGAATTATATCCTGCATTGGTGCAGAAAGGGTTGATTACAACTAGGCCTCTGATTCCTCGAAATCCTCCTCCAGCCGGGTTCAGATCTGACCTTCACTGTGAGTTTCATCAAGGAGTTTCCGGTCATGATTTAAAGAGTTGTTATGCATTGAAAAACAGAGTGCAAGAATTGGTGAAAACCAATTTTCTTACTTTCAAAGAGGCGGGCCCTAATATCATCAACAATCCTTTGCCAAAACAAAGTGGCTGAAGACTGAGTTGGGATACCCTCAAGCCTAAAGCCAGTGTTTCAGACGGGACAACTCATCCTTGTTACTGATTAGTCACTAGGCCATCTTTCCTTCTGTTTGCATTTTCCCCTTGTTTATGTTAAAATTGTTGCTTTGAAATACTGTTTATACTTTCATGTTAAGTTTAATGAAATGAGCATTGCAATGTTTTGGTTCAAATCATTTTCATTTACTGCTTTCAAATATATTTCTCTTGTTTACTCTCTTTATCAAGCTTTTGTTTATGCAAAGATTTGAGGGAGGATAATGAAAACGAAATACCCATAATTGTTGCTGGTATGCTTTCGAATAAAACTTTGTTGAGGATATACAGGCATTGTTTCAACTCCCAAACACTGGAGAAATAAGGAAGTTAATCCCTCGTTCACCCCTTTGAGCCTAGAAGTTGGAGTTTCTTTCTATACAGAAAAACCCGCAATCTTAACCCAGGGATGGGTAGTTCTCAGTTAATTTGGTTGTGCATTAAATTACAAGAGAAATCGTGCAAGACACCTTTCAACAAAGGTCACGATCAAGCTTTCCTTTGCATACAGCAAGAAGTGTCAAAGATGCTCTCAAACAAAAAATGACGAAGATGGTTCCCCGCAATCATTGAGCAAGGAAGTCATTATCTTTCCAAAAAAGGAAAAATGAAATGAAAATAAAAATCAACAGAAAAATCCCGCTAAGTCAAAACCTATGAAGGAGACTTAGGCAAAAACTGGGGCATCCCGCTGACTGTAATCCCAAATGAAACAACTCGGGCAAAAACTGGGGCATCCCGCTGACTGTAATCTCAAATGAAATAGTTTAGGCAAAAATTGGGAATAATAAATTCAATCAGAAGAGGTCTTCAAATCCTCAAAATTCTCCACCAGAGTTGACAAAAGTCCTCAAAACAGCAAAAATATGTAAGAAGAAATGACTGTCATTCTCAATAATTCCTTTAGCTTCTGAGCCATCATCATTGCTATCATCAGTGCAACTCCAAAACCTCTTGGAACCTGAATGCATATTCTGAATTAACTGAACGTAGGGCTGAAGAACATCATGAAGATTGGGTTGGGTACAAATAAACTTTGAGCCTTTATCCTTTATTTCTTAAACCGTGAACCAGACCACGTTACAACCCTTAAAAGACCTAATTAAAGCCAGGTTTATTTTGAAAGCATACTACAGCAAGGTTGCGTAAATTGACTCCTATGATCTTTTGTGAATCATTTGTTTTGGTATCATACCTTTGCTTTCACTTCAAAAGTATAAACCACTGTGTTTTAACTAGTGATGCATTTTATATACACCAATAACATCATTTCAAAAATGATTTTTGATTCAAAACTTTTGCATGAACTTTGCATTAAAAATACCATGTTTGAATAAACAATTTTTCTTGCAAACAAGCTTTCCTCATCAAGGAATTTCAAACAGCTGAGAAACTTGGTCAATGACCCTATCAGGGGCAAGTATCTTCCAGATCCTGTTGTGAATCAGTTCAAGATTTACTGCTCAATTCAAGTTTTCTCAGAATTGGCCAGCCAGGAAATCATTTTCAAGACTCATACAGGGGCATTTATTTACAACAATTATCTCAAGAACTGAAGCCATGATCAGTTTATCTCCAACAATCATTTCAGAACTGAAGCCATGATCAATTTATTCCCAACAAACATTTCAGAAGCTGAAGCCATGATCAGTTTATCTTCAACAGTCAGCTAATCTGGGATAAGTCCCCAAGTATCTCCCTATATCCTTCTTCAGAAGATCGCCAGTTCAACACAGTTTACAAGTGTGACAAATTTGGGTTCAGGACATTTTCTTTCCAAGCAAGTTTGGCAGAGTTCTCCGTGTTGAGGGATCAAACTTCCAATATTACCTTCACAAAAGAGTCAAACTCTATTATCATAAACGTCGGCATTACATTCATAGATCATAAACATATCATGCATAACAAAATTCATACATAATGCATAACAAGAGTGTTTCATCCTCATTTTCATTTTCCAAGGTCTTATTGCAGTTGACGTGTCACCTTGAGATCAAAGTCTAACTTACTTGGCACCTACCAAAGCAAACATCAGTTCAACTGTCTCTTTTTCCATCCAAAGCCAGTATTGGATGTTGTTACCTTTTTCTTCATTCAAAGCCAGTATTGAATGTCAAGATCTCTTTCACTCATTCAAAGCCAGTATTGGATATTGTGATCTTTTCTCTCGTCTAAAGCCAGTATTAGACGTTGAGTTTTCTCTTCATTCAAAGCCAGTATTGAATGTCAAGATCTCTTTCACTCGTCTAAAGCCAGTATTGGATGTTGTGACCTTTTCTCTTGTCTAAAGCCAGTATTAGACGTTGAGCTTTTTCTTCATTCAAAGCCAGTATTGAATGTCAAGATCCATTTCACTCATTTAAAGCCAGTATTGGATGTTGTGATCTTTTCTCTCGTCTAAAGCCAGTATTAGACGTTGAGTTTTCCCTTCATTCAAAGCCAGTATTGAATGTCAAGATATCTTTCACTCATCTAAAGCCAGTATTGGATGTTGTGATCTTTTCTCTCGTCTAAAGCCAGTATTAGACGTTGAGTTTTCCCTTCATTCAAAGCCAGTATTGGATGTCGTGTTTCTTTTCCGTTCAGCATCTTTCCTGGACAACTCTGATGTAGCTTCAGATTTGGTCTCATCCCACATCTAATGTTCTTCTGGATGCTTCTGACTGCCTTTTCCAGAGAATTTCTCGCCTCATTCAATGCAATTCTTGGATGTCGTTGCTTGCCTTCTCGAGGTTTTATCTCTTTTTTCCAAGTATTTCTGGTTAATCCTTGTCACCCTGACAGATATCCAGAAGTATCTTGTTGTTCCTCGGCGTGTCTTTCCATGTCGTTTCATCTGAACTACCACAAGTTTCCAGTTTTGAGTCTTTCCATATTTCCACAGAGTCTGTCTCATCTCATACATCATTCAAAAAAATATATATGTAAAAAAAAGAGTCCATGCATTCATTCATAACATATGCTATCATCTCATCGCATCAGGGACAAAATTAAGGTCTGTTTGTATTTAATTACCTTCCGCCTATCTGGATAAAAGATGATTAAATAGGGGCAGCTGTTGTACCCTAAATTTTGCCCCTAACTTTTTCAGTCACACCTTCATACCATATTTTGTCATTTGGTCACAACCATTAATAAATAGCTTTATTCATAACATTTGCATCCTATCTTTAAGTTTTCTCTTGTGTTGTTGACTAACTTCTACTCAAAATACAAAAAAAATATTTGTCTTTGTCTTTGCATATTTGTGTTTTGTAGGTACCGAGTCGAAGCATATGGCAAATAAGGTTTTCCGGTATTATTTCCCTAAAATCTCTATTTGCAAAGAAAAAGAATTAAAATTTTTTCATTTTTTTCACTATACAATCGATTGCTCCTAGAGTGCAATCGATTGCACAGTGAATTTTGCGCAATTTTTGGAAAAATACAATGTGCAAATCGATTTGCACTGTAATGCAATCGATTGCACAGTGTGAAAATTTGAAAAAAATCAGTATTTCAAGCTTGTCAAATTTTTGGCTCCAATTTTTCTTCATTTTTGAAAGATGTATCATTAATTCAAATTTTAGTGCCAATCTTTCATTTTTATAGAAGAATTATCATTAATTCAAATTTTGGCTCTAATATTTGAAAGAATTATCATTAATTCAAATTTTGGCTCCAAGAATCAATTACCAAATTACCACTAATCCCAATCCTAAACTCTATAAATAGAGCCCTCATCTCATTCAAATTTCAAGCTTTTGATAGCCAAATCCACCTTGCTAAAAAATCTCTCAAATCTCTCCATCTACCAAATTCACTCAAAGCTCCATTTTCAAAAAGTTAGTAAGCTTTGCATTGAAGCTTACTAATCTTTGAGCTAAACCTTCATCCAAACACTTTTTCTCCATCAATTCTCTACATCCAAGCTTGGTCAATTGATTCTTGTGGTTGAATTGAAGCAAATTCTTGAAGTTGTTTTGATAATTTTCTAGATCTACCTTTGGTAAGTTTGGATAATTCATCTTTCACAATGTGATCTCTTGGTGATCTTTGGGATTGATTCTTTGAGCATTATTTTGTGATTCCAATGGTGTTATTTTCTCATAATTTGATGGAATTTTCGTGCTCAATTGGATCCATGATCATAAGGTGTTTGATGGAAAGTTTGAACAAGAAATTTCCCTTTAAAAATGTTGTTTTTGCTACTGCTTCTATGTGCAATCAATTTGCACTGCTGTGCAAATCGATTTACACAGCACAATTTTGCATAATTTTTTGAAAATTATACTGTGTAAATCGATTTACATAGTAGTGTAAATCGATTTACACCAGAACAGAATTTATTTTTTGCCTTGTTTTGGGGAAGCTTTGATCCAAAATGCTTTTTCTACTCACTCCTTTTGATTGTTGGTTTGGATTGCAATTTTAAATGTCCAATTTGTCTTTAAACTCAATGGACTTTGTGATGTAGATGAAGTTGGATAAATGTTCATCAATTCAAATCTACCTAAGAGTGAATTATTTAATTCATTTTTGGTGCTTTGGATTAATGATATGTGTAGTGCTTTAATCCATCTAGAGGAGTGGTTGAATTTAAAGATGAAAGAATTTTGAAATGGTGGTCCAAATTAGCTTATCATTCCCCTCCCTCTTCATCTTATCCCTTTCTTTTTTAATTGTGCTACATGTTAAGGGATGGTGATCTCTATATCATTTATCCAAACATGAAGTACATAGATTTCTATTGACCGGCCTCAAAATAGGTGCAACTTCTACATAAGTCCACTTACGATTGCTTAACATAGCGCTAAATTTTGTCCCGATTCGAATAAATGATCATTCGTGGCCCAAACTTATGATTGCAAGCCCAAGTATGTTAATTTGATCTCTTTGATCCAATAACCTTGAGATTCATTGTGTAGAGGCTTTGGTTCTACCAATCCTCTGATGGATCTACAACACCTTTGGTCAACGCGGATCACTTAAACATCGTTGATCTTTACATGTTGCCTTGTGAGAATTCCAAAATGGATGATATACTTGACAAAAAGCAAATGCAACTTGTTGTGTGGAGGCTTTGGTTCTACCAATCCTCTAATGAGTTCCAAATGCAAACTTCAAGATGGTCATCCAACTAACCACTAATTACTAACAATTAACTTTACTTTACGCTTTTATTTTCATGCTTTACGTACCATTTACTTTTAGCATTTTACATTTCTTGCTATTTTCATCTTTGCTCACTTGAGCATTTACTTTTATGTTATTTTTACTTTGCTCACTTGAGCTTTTCTTTTCCTTTTGAAGACACCTAATAACCAACATGAACCATAAAAAAAAACTTTAATGATACTTGGACTACATGGTTACTATCCTTTGCATTATGGAGTGATGGACTTCTTGGACTTAGGATTAGAGACATTGGCCTATCATGGAGACTTTGTGACTTTATTTGATATTTTGTCTGGAGTTCTTGAGGTTTACCTCAAGACATTGGGTTATTTGTTTGTTTTGTGTGCAGGTTATTGAGATTACGATCTTTGTTTGTAATCTGGAATTCACCCGTATACAGCCGTTACTCTGCCCAATTTTTGCAAAGACTTAAAACACTTGAAGTTTGATTCTCTCAAGAGGTCTAGTATCTTTTCTTGCTTGGTTTCAATCCAAAGAATTGGGATTCTACATTGGCTTATAATGTCAAGTATCGGCTTCATGTTGGTTAGACGGTTCTCTTCCTTATCTTTTACCTTATGCTTTAGGATAGTCCCTTCATCTCCTCCCATCTTCTTTAATTTTCAAAATATTCTCATCTTTTTTTCAAAATCTTCTTTGTTTATAAACTCAAACCTCTTTCATAATAAACCTCGACTTTGTCGAGTGCCTTTTCTTCTAAACTTCTTTTCTTTAAACAAACTTCAATTCACTTAATCATACTTTGACATCTTTCAAAATTAACAAAAACACTTCAACTCATTCAAACTCTTTTGTGCGCCCGAGCACCTTTACTATTCAAAATTTTTTTCAAGATAAGACATGATTCATTGATAGTCGAGTAACATTCTCCTATCCCCATGGTTATAAAGGTGTCAACTTTTCCACTTGAGTACTAGAGGCGTTCTCAAACCCTCACTCTTGTTGACGCATGGTCCATCTTTCTTACACCTTGTGGGCGTTAGTCGAGATTTCTCTCCTAACAATGACAACTTGTCTCCTTGTTTAAAAAACAATCAACAAACAAGTCTTTTCTAGATGAACTACGTGTACCCTGATCCCCTATTGCACGAAAGGTGGTACGTAGGCACTAAAGGTTCGCAACCGCGGCGGGTGCAAAAATCATAAAAATATTTCTTTTCTCACCTCCACCATCCATTTTATATACAACACATTTTTATAGCCAAAATATACAGATTTTTCAAAGAGGTTCCTGCGGAGTACCGTGGATGTTTAGGGTGCTAATACCTTCCTGTAGCGATAAAAAATGTAGCGGGGTAAATCGGAGATCGAATTATTGATTAATTCGTCTCACAAAAGCAAGAGTCGCCACCGCGCTTTATTGTTTCCAAGGGAAAGGGGAAAGAGCGAAATAAAACCCTAAATATGCAATGTAAATAATACTTTTTAAAAGTAATAAAAATACAAGGCGTTTTTGAAAAGAGATCTATGGTTCGGGGGTTGGTTATACAGTGGGAAGGTATTAGCACCCAATGTATCTATAGTACTCTATAGGAACCTTTTGAAATATCTGTTTATTAAAATGCGTTTGTTTGATCGAAAATAAATTGTTTTGGCCGAAAACGGGGTACGGACGGGTTTTTGAAGGTACGACGACCTAATGTCGAAGTTTTTGCTTAAAAGGTATAAGTTTCGAAAAGATTGAATATTTGAGGAAAAATTATCCTAAGTTTTAATGAAATGCGAAAGTTCGCGCAATTAGACTTGAGGACATGAAGTCGACAAATTTAATCGTTTTTTCCCTTGGATTTAAACGTAAACAGAATAAATAAGTAAGCAGAAAATTATGATAAATAAATGATATACAACAATTTAAATAAAAGACTAAAGGGTATAGATATGCATTTTTTATGATTTTTGTTTAATATTAATGAAAAGAAAGTATTTTTAATAGTTTTCATTTTTACGCATTTTTAAAAATGGATAAAAGTAAAATGAGAATTAATTAAGGGGAATAAAATATTTTTTAAGTTTTTTAAGTTTCTATTTTTTTATCCCTTTTTTAGAGTTTTCATATTTTTTAATATAAAGTATTATTAAAAGATGACTTAATGTCTTATACTAAATTGAGTATTTTAACTAATTTTATAAAAGGCCCTAATTAATATAACAAAATTTGTTCATTAGTAATTAATACCATTAAGAATAATATATTTAATTAACTATATAGAAAGGTTGTTTATTATTATTAATTAGAAACAAAAGGTGAATTAAGTTGATTCATTAAAACAAATTAAAGGAAAAAACAAAATGGGCCAAAACGGGTTTTAGGAGGCCCAAGATTAATAGCATCAGAAGCAAGATAGGGGGTGAATAAAGCAAATCGTTGGGCTTAGGCAGAAAAATGGGGTGAGGCCCATTTGGTTTTACAAACGTTTTTAGGGTTAAACATGATTTGTTAATTGGAAAAGGGATTAGGGTTTGGTTATGTGCAGAGCGGCGATCTTTCTCTCTTCTTCGTCTTTGCGTCTTTTGCCTTTGCCTGAGCTTCTGCCTGAGCTTTTGCCTGAGCTTCTCGCCTCAATGTCCACCAGCATCCCGCTTTCCTCTTCCCTCCAGCCAAACGTTAGGGGGCGACAGATTTTTACGGTACAAGCTTCGTCCTTTACTTCGTTAGGTTTTGATTATTGCATGTTCATGTTTTTATCTGCTTGATTTTGATTCTCTATTATTGTTTGTTGGAGGTATTATGAAAGTCAAAGAAAGAAAAGAAATCGTTACCTAGAGGCGGAGACGGAGGAGGAAGTTGGGGCGTGCGACGGAGGCCAAGGGCGGCGAGGAAAGGTGATGCGTCGCGAGCTTGCTTCGGACTACTGGACCCTGGTTTGTGTATTTGTGTCCTTCTTCTTCTTGCCTTGGTACTGTATGCTTCAATGTTTTGGACGTTTGAGTGCTACTGTTGAAAAATGCTTTTTTTGACTAGTTTTCTCCTTCGTTCTCACTTCTGTATGCTTTTGCTTTTGGCCAATGATGCTATGCTGAGGCTTTTCTGGTTGCCTTGAACATGCTATGTTGGAACACTTTTTTTTAATTAGCTTTCCTCTTCTTCTCCTCCTTGCCTTGTTACTGTTGCCTTATGATAGCCTATGATGACGAATTCTGAGGCCTTTCTAGTTTGGACAATCTCAGGTAAGTTGCATTGTGGTTATGGTGTTAATGCTGGTTTTCAGCTTTTAGGCCATGGCTACTGGTTTTGAAATGGTTCTACTGGTTTTTGAAATGGTTTAATCAGTAGCAGGTTAATGGTTTAGGTTGTGTATGGTTTTTGATGAAAATGGTTGGTAGCAAGTTTTGTGGTATTATGCAGTCAGCAGGTTTAGTAATGTAGTTGAATGGTTTAGGCCATATGTTTATGGTTTTGAATGATGCTTGTGATATTGGTTTGAGGGCTCAATCAGGTTAATGAGGTTTTGGCCAAGGTTGTTGGTTTATGGTTAAGCTTCCATGGCTTAGGCTTTAAAACAGGACAGGTTTGACATCGTTAAGAGGTTCGGTTTTGAGGCAGCAAGGTTCTTGAAGTTATGCTTTTTGGTACTTTGAGAATTATTGTATATTTGTTTGACAATAATTTTTCTGAGTTTTGAAGGCTTGGAGATAGATAGATCCATCTGTGTAGTGATTTTTTCTTGTTATGTTATAACAGTTTTTGGCCTTCAGGTTTACGTTGAGGGCTTTGGTATATTTTTAATATTTTCTTTGATGCCTCTGTACACACTGTTACATCAGTTTGTTTTGTATCTTATTCCATGCTTTCTGTCTTCTTACTGACTGTGTTACTGCAGTTGTCTTGTATCTATTTCCTGCCTAAGCCAAACCTGTAAAACCACACTTCCTCCTCTCTTCTCTCTCTCAGTACAGCTTTGACAATAAAATGATATGTACTGTTTTCTTCTGAAATTACAACAATGCTGGAATATGATGAAAAGGGAATGCATATTGCTTGCAAATTGGTTTTTAGACTGCACATTTCTTTGACTTCCAATGCAACAGTGGAGCCTATGTTTTGGCTTCTTCTATGTGGCTGCATAGGTTTACGTTGGCTTTGTTTGTGCTTGCATATGTAATGTTCATGCATATGCTGTGTACATTTTTGAAATATGCATTGGACTTTGAAAAAATGAAATTAATTTTTAATATGCAGTTTTGAAACCAAAAATGAATTTGTGCATGTTTCACAATTGTGCATTCATTTATGAAAATAAAAATTCCTCCCTTTTTTGTGAACCGGGAGAAATCCCGTGATTTGCAAAAAAGGGTAAACTGATTCCAGCCGTTGCTTTTAATGATGAACACTAAATAATTTTTCTGCTTTAATTATTTGTTCAATTCTAATTTTCTTTTAATCGTTTTTGCAGGTAAAATCAAATGAGCAGACAAAAAGGCATTGGATAGAAGATTTAGAATTAGAAAACATTAGATTAGTTTTATTTCATTTTAACTTTGTAAAATTATTATTGTAAATTCGTTGTAAATGAATACAGTATTTACACAATAATTGTACAATTAGAAGAAAATGAATAAAATTCCAATATTTGCCAATTAATTTCTTCCTTCTCTATAATTATTTACTTTATCGTTTATAATTCTTTAAATTGTATAATAATTGAAAATAAATCTCAATTACTTAAATTCAGAATAATAAACAAATAAATAAATAATATCATTGATCAATTAATAGTTTCAATTATTTAATTCATTATTCATAATTTTCTAAATTATAATAATTAAAAATAGAATTTCAATTATTTAACTTAGAATGATAAATAATTAAATAATCATTATTGACCAATTAATGAACTTTTTCAAATATTTATTATATTGTTCATAAATCTTTAAATTATGTAATAACTGAGAATAAATTCCAATTATTTAAATTTAAGATAGTGAATAATAAATAAACACTGTCTGCTCGATTAATATACCACTTCTCTAATATTTATTTTATTATCTATAAATCTTTAAATTATATAACAATTGAAAACAAATTCCAATTATTTGAATTTAAGATAATAAATAATCAATAAACATTGTTTTAGCATGAATCGATTAATAAACTTAGCGTTCACCAAATAAACAACTCTCGACTCGAAAAAAGTTATGAATTTTAAAAATCAAAACGCTTGCAATGTAATGATGCAGATAGGAGATGATATCTTAGGTCAAAATTTGGGGTACAACAGCTGCCCCTATTTAAGTTTCCTCTATCCAGAGATATGAAGATTAAAAATCTTCGTTTCGACGAGATTGAAGGTACTTAAATACATAATTACGCCAATTTTGTCTTAAGATGTCGCCCTTATGTTTGATATGAATGCAGTGATTGAATTCACAGAGAAAGATATCGTATGAAACAAGACAATGTTGGAGGAATCGAACACCAACAAAACACAGAGACATGGATTATTCATTACTGGGGAAACGAGCTATCGACTTCAAACGACAGACTCCTGACAGTGAGTAAAATTGAGGGAATACGACCTCTGAACCTAACAAAGAAGGCATCTTGCATAGGCCATAAAATAGATTATTGACCCAAAATAACAGTGAGTTCGCAACTCAAGGTCAACGATAGACAGAGAGTATCAAATTTCTGATAACTGATTACCGACTTCTGAAGGTAAAGATTCGTAACAGACTTCTCTGCGAGATTTCCGGAGATACTCATTAATGCTGATATAATAATATTGTAGAGACGCAAGTTGTTCAAATAAAGAAACTGCCACTTGTCGTCGTCCAAAGAAAATACCAACATACAAGTTGCTCAAATAAAGAGGCTGCCACTTGCTGTTGTCCAAAGAAAATACCAATAACACACAAGTTGCTCAAATAAAGAGGCTGCAGCTTGCTGTATTCCAGAAAAATAATAATAACGCACAAGTTGCTCGTGAAGAGCTGCCGCTTGTCGTTCTCCGAAGATAAAAACAACGTACAAGTTGCTCGTTAAGAGCTGCCGCTGCCGTTCTCCGATGTAATAATACGTACAAGTTGCTCATGAAGAGCTGCCGCTTGTCGTTTTCCAAAATCATAATAACGCGCAAGTTGCTCGCGAAGAGCTGCCGCTTGCCGTCTTCCACAAAATAATAACGTACAAGTTGCTCGTGAAGAGCTGCCGCTTGTCGTTTTCCCAAAATCATAATAACGCACAAGTTGCTCGTGAAGAGCTGCCGCTTGTCGTTTTCCAAAAAAATAATTCAGAAGGAAATTGCGATGACACTGGCAGAGAATAACATCTTCGTCAGAAAGAAACATGAATCAATCTTTCCCGAGGAGATCATATACTTAAACGTGCAAAATAAACGCACCAATTGTCTAGGTCGCGGTTTCACTGAGGAAAATCAATGAGATAGCCTATGCAAGAGGCAACAACTTCATTCAGGAATAACCAGAGAGACAACAGTCAAACAAGACTCCACCCAATGAGAAAGCAATTCAATTGGGGAATTCATCCCATCCAGAAATGGACCAGGGTAAGCTAAATCAAAAATCATCCACGAGGATTAGCTCAGTCGGGGAATTTAGAAAGGAAGCACATTTTCTGCCTAAGCTAACCTTCTACTCGGAAAGAAACATGTACATTATTTGAATAAACAAAGTACAACCCCAAAATCGATGGCAAACATGAATATGTATGCGTGATATAAGTGTGAATGAATAAATGAATGTTATGCTGACAAAACGAACAGATGGAATGTCTTGAAGATGATAAGATGTCACAGCAAAATAGATACTCGGCCAATCTTGAAAAGATGGAAGATAACCGGAATTGGAACCACACAGCAACGTCGGAGCGTAACACGCTACAAGGCTCAAGTCTTCTGAGGAGAAAAGTATCCAAATCCAAACTTCTAGCACCAATAAACCACTGGCATGAGACGAAGTGTACCGCACTTCAAAATCTCCCAAACAAAGGTAGCTAAAACAACACTTAAACTGGAACAACTAGGGAGTCACCAAACTTAGCACCACCATAACCAAGCGTGTACACAACCAACACTTCATGACGATTTTGAAAGAAAACAAAGTTCATCATGCAGGGATAAAAAACTGTACGGTTTGCATTTCATGGCTCGACCATCCTCGGAACAACTGTTAATATTCCTTCCATTATTCACGACACATTTTTTTAAAACAAGAATACTTTAAGTAAATTTGTTTCAAGTATTTCCATAAAACTAAAATTTTGCCTACAAAAGGTAAATGCTCAAATTTCATTAATAAGCTGGTAGTTCGCTAACAACGCGCCTCCAATAGTTTACAAAAGTTTGGGAAATAGTACATGAAATAAAAGGTTACACAAAAACAATGATCACTATTCTCCCTAACAACTTTGAATTCCAAAATGTGCTCAAATGCCACAGCCGGGATGACCAAAAGCTTGCCTAAGCGAAATACTTCTTGACTGCATCGGCGTTCATGGGACGCGGGAGCTTGTCACCGTCCATATTGGTGAGAATCAAGGCACCCCCAGAGAAAACTTTCTTAACAACATACGGTCCTTCATAATTCGGAGCCCACTTGCCCCTTGAATCAGGTTGGAAAGATAATATTTTCTTGAGCACAAGATCACCTTCTCTGAACTCGCGCGGTCGAACCTTCTTATCAAAAGCCTTCTTCATTCTCTGCTGATACAATTGACCATGACACAACGCTGTCAATCTCTTCTCTTCAATTAAATTCAACTGATCATACCTACTTTGACACCATTCAGCCTCAGAAAGTTTAGCTTCCATCAACACTCTCAGAGACGGAATCTCAACCTCCACGGGGAGTACTGCTTCCATACCATAAACTAGGGAAAATGGGGTTGCGCCTGTTGAAGTTCGAACTGAAGTACGGTATCCATGCAGAGCAAACGGAAGCATTTCATGCCAATCTTTATAAGTTACCACCATCTTCTGGACAATCTTCTTGATATTCTTGTTAGTAGCTTCAACAGCCCCATTCATCTTCGGTCTGTAAGGGGAAGAATTATGATGTTCGATTTTGAACTCTTCACAAAGCTCTCTCATCATATTGTTATTCAAATTCGAACCATTATCAGTGATGATCTTGCTCGGGATACCGTATCGACAAATGATCTGATTCTTGATAAATCTGACTACCACCTGTCTGGTTACATTAGCATAAGATGCTGCTTCTACCCATTTAGTAAAATAATCGATCGCTACCAAGATGAAACGATGACCATTTGAAGCTTTGGGTTCAATCATCCCAATCATATCAATGCCCCACATAGAGAAAGGCCAAGGTGAAGATATAACATTGAGGAGGGTCGGCGGCACATGCATCTTGTCCGCATAAATCTGGAATTTATGACATTTCTTCACATATTTGCAGCAATCAGATTCCATCGTCATCCAATAGTAACCAGCTCTCAGCATCTTTTTAGCCATTGCATGTCTATTGGCATGAGTGCCAAAGGACCCTTCATGTACCTCTTGCATCAGTATGTCTGCTTCACGTCTGTCTACACATCTGAGCAAGACCATGTCATAATTCCTCTTATACAATACTTCTTCATTGAGAAAGAAACTGCTTGCCAATCTTCTCAACGTCTTCCTATCTTTATTGGATGCCCCAGGCGGATACTCTTGAGTTTGAAGAACACGTTTAATGTCGTAGAACCACGGTTTGTCATCGGTAACCTCTTCTACTGAGAACACATGAGCAGGTCTATCAAGGCGCATAACTCGGATTGTAGGCACATCGTTCCAACCATTCACTTGAAACATTGAAGACAAAGTAGCTAAAGCATCAGCCATTTGATTTTCATCTCTAGGGATATGATGCAATTCCACTTTGTTCAAGAAAGTTAACAATCTTCTAGCATAGTCTCTGTAAGGGATCAAACCAGGATGACGAGTCTCCCATTCTCCTTTGATTTGATTAATTACTAATGCCGAATCTCCGTAAATATCAAGAATCTTAATCCTTAAATCCACCGCTTCTTCGATACCCATAATACATGCCTCATACTCCGCCATGTTGTTCGTGCAGTCAAACTTCAGCCTCGCCGTGAACGGGATATGAGTACCTCGGGGAGTGACGATGATTGCCCCAATTCCATTTCCATAGGAATTCACAGCTCCGTCAAATATTAAACCCCAATGCGATTCGGGATCAGGTCCTTCTTCAGGTAACGGCTCTTCACAATCTTTAGCTTTCAAGTACATAACATCTTCATCTGGGAAATCAAACTTGATGGATTGATAATCGTCAATTGGTTGGTGAGCCAAATGATCGGCTAAAATACTTCCTTTAATTGCTTTCTGAGTGTGATACTCAATGTCATATTCGGACAACAACATCTGCCAACGGGCTATTCTTCCAGATAAGGCGGGCTTCTCAAAGATATACTTGATCGGGTCCATTTTGGAGATCAACCAAGTGGTGTGGTTAATCATATACTGGCGCAGACGGCGAGCAGCCCAAGCTAAAGCACAACAGGTTTTCTCAAGCAATGAGTATCGAGACTCACAGTCTGTGAATTTCTTACTCAGATAATATACGGCATGTTCTTTTCTTCCAGTCTCATCTTGTTGACCAAGCACACATCCCATGGAATCTTCCAATATAGTCAAGTACATAATCAAAGGTCTTCCTTCCACTGGAGGGATCAAAATGGGAGGTTCAAGCAAATATTCTTTGATGCTGTCAAAAGCTCTCTGACAATCTTCTGTCCACACACATCCTTGGTTCTTCCGGAGAAGCTTGAAAATCGGCCCACAGGTAGAAGTCATATGAGATATAAATCTAGAAATATAATTCAGTCTCCCAAGGAAACCTCTTACTTGTTTTTCCGTCTTGGGTGCGGGCATTTCTCGAATGGCTTTGACTTTATCAGGATCTACTTCAATACCTTTCTGACTGACAATGAAACCCAGAAGTCTTCCAGAACGAACACCAAAAGTGCATTTGTTGGGATTCAGACGGAGCTTATACTTTCTCAACCGCTGGAATAACTTCAACAAATGTTCCAAGTGATCCTCCTCAGTTTGTGATTTGGCAATCATGTCATCCACATACACTTCGATCTCCTTATGCATCATGTCATGGAACAAAGCAGTCATGGCTCTTTGGTATGTTGCACCCGCATTCCTCAAACCAAACGGCATAACCCGATAGCAAAAAGTTCCCCAAGGTGTAATGAAAGCGGTCTTCTCCATATCTTCTGGTGCCATCTTGATTTGATTGTAACCAGAGAAACCATCCATGAAAGAAAAGACTTTGAACTTGGCGGTACTGTCGACCAATACGTCAATATGAGGTAATGGGAAGTCATCCTTTGGGCTAGCTCTATTCAGATCTCTGTAGTCTATACACATCCGAACCTTGCCATCTTTCTTAGCAACAGGCACTATGTTGGCTAACCACTGAGGATAGACCGATGTAACAAGGAAACCTGCATTAATCTGCTTCTGAACCTCCTCTTTGATCTTGTCAGCCATATCAGGACGAGTCCTTCTCAACTTCTTCTTGATCGGCGGACATTCAGGTCTCAACGGTAAACGATGCTCCACAATGTTGTTGTCCAAACCTGGCATATCTTGGTAGGACCAAGCAAACACATCAACATACTCTTTGAGAAGCTCCAACATCTTCTCCTTAACTTCCGGGATAAGAAGTTCTCCGACCTTGACTTCCTTTCTATCTTCTTCATCACCCAAATTGACCAACTCTACAGGTTCTTCAAATGGTTGAATGATCTTCTCATCATGCTTAAGCAAACGGGAAATCTCAACAGGAATCTCTTCACCATCCTCTTCTTCGGCTCTGAACACAGGGAATTCAAAGTTGGGAGAGGGCATAGGATCATTGTTTTCGATGGTTAAGTCATGGACTAATCTGCACATATGATTATGCTTTATTTTAGAAATCGATTTGTGCAAATAAGACAAAAGGTTATTAATTAATTTCATTACTATTTCCCAAAAAAGTGAAAAATAAAACAGTAGTGGACAAAATAACATTTTTATTCATTAAAGGGAAATACTTGAAACAAGGAGCCTAGACATTTCTCTTTTGCCTTCGGCAGAGCAAAAGGAATTATTTTTCATAGCCCGACACAAAATACGTTTCGCCTTGAGCAGAGCGAATTTTTTCAAAGAAAAATAAACAAAAAATTACTCGGAAATATGCATAACCACAGGAACATCAACAGTTATCCAGTTTTGGCAAGCCAATCTAGGCGTCACAAAAACGGGCAAATCTTCCTCGGAATCATCTTCTATGATAGCATCAACCTCAGGATGTATAAAACCTGCACTTCGGAAAACCTCTTGAATCAGACGAACAACCACCTCTTTCTTGACTCTTGCAGATACTGGATGAAAACCCAGACCTTCCCCAGACTTGTTCTCGGGTAACGTCAACACCTGGCCCCATCCTCCAAACGAACCACTTTCCACCACTCGCCGTGCATACTCAAAAGAAGAGATGGATGCCCCTTGCTTCTTCACTGCATTCTTGGCAACAGATAAACCTTGGAACTGGGTTCCAACATCCTCATCAGCATCAATAAAAGAGAATGATGATAAATGGCTTACCACCATAGCTTGCTCTCCCCCAATCATCAATAGCTTCCCATGTCTCACAAACTTCAGTCTCTGATGGAGCATGGAGGTGACTGCCCCTGCATCATGGATCCACGGACGACCCAATAAGCAACTATAGGCAGCACGGATATCCATCACTTGGAAAGTGATTTGAAAAGTATGGGGACCAATCACTATAGGAAGATCCACTTCACCAATGACTGTCTTCCTAGAACCATCAAACGCTTTAACAATTACTCCGCTAGGTCTCATAGGAGCACCTGGATATGAGAGACGAGATAAAGTAGTCTTGGGCATCACATTCAACGACGAACCTGTATCCACCAACACACTTGACAAGGTATCATTCCCACAACTTACTGAGATGTGTAAAGCCATATTATGGTTTCTCCCTTCCTCTGGGAGCTCCTCATCACTGAAACCAAGATTGTTACATGAAGTGATATTTCCCACAATCCCGTCAAACTGGTCAACCGTCACATCATGGTCCACGAACGCCTGGTCCAAGACCTTCATCAAAGCTTCTCTATGCGCACCAGAATCTCTCAATAAAGCAAGCAAAGAAATCTTGGAAGGTGTTTGCAAAATCTGGTCCACGATCTTATATTCACTTCTTTTGATAAGCTTCAGAATCTCATCATCCTCGGGGTGAGGGATAGGTTCACTGGATCGGCCTATCTCAACCCTTGGTTCAACATTTCTCATTGGAATCTCCGCCGGCATGGGTCTCCTAACTTGAACTTCTGGTCTCTTCAAAGGTACTGCTGCAAAAACACGTCCACTTCTCGTAACTCTACTTACATCGGCAATGTTAACAAAAGATGGTCTCGTTGGTATGGGGACTTCCACCCCATTCTCAATCATTGTGGCATTGTACTTATACGATACAGCTTGGTCTGAGCTGTAAGGCACAGGGCCAGATGGGTAAATAATCAAAGGATCAACAGGTGCAGTCTGACTGTCGTAAGCAATCTCTACTGATTCAGGAAAATTGAATTGTGGTACGATAACATTCACTTCATCCTCCGGATTTCTGTCATACGTAATGGTGATAACTCTCTGGTCTAACAACTTCTGAATGTCCTCCTTAACGATAGGACAATCAACCTCCCTTGAACGAAATTCACAAATGTCATAATCATGCTGATGTCTAACAAAGGCAAGTCTTCTCAAACTCTGATGTAACCTGATCAACGACTCTCTTATATGTTCAACTTGAAAAACTCGGAACTTCCCCGAACAACCTTCCACCATATTCACTGAAGTTGCCCCATGTCGAGGCAAAGGATTATCTCTCACATTTGGATTGACGTCCTTAAACGACAAGATACCATTCTTGATCAGTCTCTGCACGTCCGCCTTCAAAGCAAAACAATTCTCAAGGTTGTGCCCCGGCGACCCTTGGTGATACTCACAAAATTGATCCGCCTTGTACCACGGAGAAGTACTGTTCGGTGCGACAGGAGGAGGCTTTGTCGTTATGAGCTTCTTTCTGATAAGAGCAGGGAACAATTCAGTATAAGTCATAGGAATGGCATCGAACTGCGGTTTTCTGGGTGAACGGTTCTGATTGTTAAATGGATAAGCCTGTTGTCGAGGCTGCTGCTGAAAAGGCCGTTGTTGAGTTGGTGGGGTTTGATGAGCTGGGGTCATCAAAGCTGGGCGGACAGCCGGAGTGACTGCCGCAACATGAGAGTAACCTCTCCTAGGTCTACCTGGGAACAGAGCGCTGACATCCTGCTCTTTTCTTTTAGGGAACACACTTCCAAACTTCTTAGTACTGCTAGATGGACTTCCTTCTTTAACCAAACGCCCTTCGCGAATCCCTTCCTCTAATCGCATACCCATGCTTACCATTTCGGTGAAGTCACTGGGTGCGCTGGCTATCATTCTTTCATAGTAAAAGGAACCTAAAGTCTTCAAAAATATCTTCTTCATCTCCTTCTCCTCAAGAGGTGGATAGATTTGAGCAGCAATTTCACGCCACCTCTGGGCGTATTCCTTAAAAGATTCTCGGTCTCTCTGCGACATCGCCCGGAGTTGATCCCTGTCCGATGCCATGTCAACGTTGTACTTATACTGGTGAACAAAAGCTTCTCTAAGATTGTTGAAGTTGCGGATCTGAATGCTGTCTAAGCCCATATACCACTTCAGAGCAGCACCCGTCAAACTATCTTGAAAATAATGAATCAATAAATCATGATCATCGGAATACGTAGACATCTTTCTCACGTACATTGTCAAATGACTTCTAGGACACGAATCACCCTTATATCTCTCAAAGTCTGGCACTTTGAATTTTGCTGGAATCTTGACATTCGGAACTAAACAAAGGTCATGCGTGTTCTTCCCAAACAGATCCTTCCCCTTCAATGCTCTAAGCTCTTTCTGCATTTCTTGGAACTGATCCTGAAATTCTTCCATTCTATCAAAAAGACCCAAACTTTCAGCTGGCTCGGCAGGATAAGTAGGTTCATTCAAGTATGGCACTGAGTGGACCACAGGAGCAACGGTTGTCATAATCGGTTGCGGAAAAGGTGTCACAGACGGAATTACTGGCGGCATAGCAGTTGTCTCTGGTTGAGGAAGAGACAAAGCAGGTTGAAATAAGGGTTGTACGGCAGGCTGATACCCTTCTGGCACAAAGTTGTAAGGCATTCCCCACGGAAAACCCTTCGGCATCTGATGTTGAAGCGGGGAGTTGATTTGAGTCACGGATGCAGGAACGGCGACAATCTCGGAAACCACTGGAGTTGAAGTTTGAATCTCGGCAGCTGTAGTCGATGGCTGATTCTGAACAGCCACCAAACTTTCCACTAACGCAGTTAACTTTTCCATCTCGACACGAAGTGTAGCAACTTCCCCACGAAGCTCATGATTTTCCTGTTCCAAATCTTCCATTTTCCTCTGACGATTGGCTTGAGTGTCGTATTGGTGAGACAGCTTGACAACCTTGGGGGTGGAAAAAGAACAAGGATAAGACTCTAGAAAACGTGTGAAGTGGAATGTGGAATGATGCATGATGTGCGATGCAAATGATGATTCATTTTAAAAGTTTTTCAAGGAACCTTGACAATTTTGCATACATCAATGGTAAAGGAATTTGGAACAATGAAAACTCGATCCAATAATTGAAAGCAGTAAATTACAACTTACGACTTGGAATAACAAAGCAATAAATTATAACTTTGGGATAACACCCCAATAATAAAAGCAGTAAATTACAACTTTGAAACATGAAATCCATAATAAAGCGATAAATTACAACTTCGGAGCATTAAAGCCCTTAATAAAGCAATAAATTACAACTTCGGAGCATTAAAACCCTTAATAAAGCAATAAATTACAACTTCGGAGCATGAAGCCCTTTTACATAGTTTTACAAAATGATATCAATAAAATAAAACTAAAAGATAGAGATCACTCAGAATCATCAGATGAGGGACCAAACACCAACTGTAACCGGAGCTTCTTGATCTTCTCTTCATAAAAGTCTTCCATCTCTTTCTTCTCAGCTATCAGTCGATCAATGACTTCCTTATGTGGATTAGGAACGAGAGCCACGTTTACCGAACCTTCCCTCTTTCTCTTCCTTTCACTAGCATACTTCTTCAGCAAGGCATCCTTTTGACAAAGCTTCTCATCGTGATCAATGAACCGACTGTCTTGAATAAACAACAACTCCTCCTTTTCCTTTAACTGTCGAGTCAGGACTCGATTCTCATATTCAGACATATGGTACTTTTCTTTCCAAGCATCCCTCTCGGACTTCATCCTAGCCAGATTTCCTTGGTACTCTCCTATATTTGCGATAGGGATAACAACAGATGATGGTGCAATGGCAGGGAATAAAGGTTTCTCAAGTTTATTGGGCACCTTGAGAGCACAAGCCCTAGCACGGACCCACTGTAGGTAAGGCTCCAAAGAAACGGCACCCCTATGTCCTAACATATCTCTCCATTTCCTATGGATGTGGCGCCAAGCTCCTCCGATCTCCCTCTTAGCTGCCTGATGATCTTGTCCTTCTTGAAGAAAGAAACCACTCACATGGATGTTGTTTGGCTTATCTCTCATCGGGTACCCAAACTGACGGCGCGCGAGAACAGGGTTATAGTTGATTCCACCTCTCGTACCGAGAATAGGTACGTTAGGAAAAGCACCACAGCTATCGATGATCTTCACGTCGTAGTAAACTCGATTATACCAGTCAATGTCGAAATGAGTGAGAGCCATAATCTTCGGCGCCCAACGCGGTTCCTTCTCGAGATCCCAGAAAACATCAGACCCAGGTAGATGCGAAACATACCACTGATACAGCAACGGTACACAACAAATAATCATCCCTCCTTGATAAGAGTTTCGAAGATGGATGGAGTAGTAGGTATCTCCTAGCAGCGTAGGGACTGGATTTCCAATCAAGAAAATTCTGATGGCGTTGATATCCACAAACTTATCAACGTTAGGGAACAAGAATAGACCATAGGCGAGTAAAGCAAACACGTCTTCAAAGGCAACAGTATCCTTTGTCTCAGCAAAATGACGAGCTTTCTTTAACAAAAACTGCGTAGACAAACCCCGGATTCCCCCTTTCGTAGTCATGTTCTCCTCTATCTCTGACTTCTTCAAGTGGGTGATGGTTGCTATCTCGTGAGATTTGGGCTCCTCTTCCAAGCCAGAAAAAGGAACACAGTCGGTGATCGGCAAACCAAGTATGTAGGAGTACTCTTCTAAGGTGGGCATCAACTGGTAATCCGGAAAAGTGAAACATCGGTACAAGGGGTCGTAGAATTGAACCAACGTATTGAGAATGCCCTCCTTCATCCTGCGCTTCATGAGAGGTATAATGGACCCAAACTTCTTCTGAAAATCCGTCGGGTTCTCGATCTTCGGAATCAAACTCTTCAGTTCTTCAATCTCGGGCTCCTTAAAACTAAAACTCCGAGTATTTCTCCTTCCAAATTCCATAATAACCTGAGATGTCTGCAAAAATCATTCCGAAGTTCCTTGAAAAACAAGTTTTTTTACAAAGATGTTGATGAATGCATGAATGAATGATAATGCAACAATCACACACAAGCTTGCAAACATGGGGTTCAAAGGTTCAACGTTTCAGCATGGAGTCGAGGGTAAAGTCCACCGAAAGGTATGTACTAACGGTTCAATCGCACCTGTAAGACAAGGTTCTAAGAGTTCCCAGAGTCTACATTCCTCCTTCGGATATTACCAACGTCTTGATTACTCAATAATTAGCAATATTCTCAAGAGAAACTCGTCCGAGCGTAGCATCGCGTAACAACTACTTCCGAATTACTCCGTTATAGTCTCCGCGCTACACCTAAAAAGGCCAAGATGGGTTAGGGTTCTACAATCCTCAACTTCTCGGGCTCCTAGGTCGAAAATAATAATGTCTTCCCGATTACTCGGTAAACAAATATTAAGTTCAAGATGGCCTTCCATTGAGTGGGGGATCTCATGCCTCCTTCTTCGGGATTACTCCCTCAAAGTTAACATGACTATACCGCCCGTCCTATTCCTTAAGTGTTACTTAATCCGGGTATAGGATTCATCCTTTGCAAAAAACCCAAACACCCCAATTTAAACACATAATCAAACAAATCAAATAATAGTAAAACAGATAAAACAAAATAGGCTTAACCCACTTAGGGATGGACCAGCAAGAGGTCAATCTGTCCCCAGCAGAGTCGCCAATTCTGTAGCGATAAAAAATGTAGCGGGGTAAATCGGAGATCGAATTATTGATTAATTCGTCTCACAAAAGCAAGAGTCGCCACCGCGCTTTATTGTTTCCAAGGGAAAGGGGAAAGAGCGAAATAAAACCCTAAATATGCAATGTAAATAATACTTTTTAAAAGTAATAAAAATTCAAGGCATTTTTGAAAAGAGATCTATGGTTCGGGGGTTGGTTATACAGTGGGAAGGTATTAGCACCCAATGTATCTATAGTACTCTATAGGAACCTTTTGAAATATCAGTTTATTAAAATGCGTTTGTTTGATCGAAAATAAATTGTTTTGGCCGAAAACGGGGTACGGACGGGTTTTTGAAGATACGACGACCTAATGTCGAAGTTTCTGCTTAAAAGGTATAAGTTTCGAAAAGATTGAATATTTGAGGAAAAATTATCCTAAGTTTTAATGAAATGCGAAAGTTCGCGCAATTAGACTTGAGGACATGAAGTCGACAAATTTAATCATTTTTTCCCTTGGATTTAAACGTAAAGAGAATAAACAAGTAAGCAGAAAATTATGATAAATAAATAATATACAACAATTTAAATAAAAGACTAAAGGGTATAGATATGCATTTTTTATGATTTTTGTTTAATATTAATGAAAAGAAAGTATTTTTAATAGTTTTCATTTTTACGCATTTTTAAAAATGGATAAAAGTAAAATGAGAATTAATTAAGGGGAATAAAATATTTTTTAAGTTTTTTAATTTTCTATTTTTTATCCCTTTTTTAGAGTTTTGATATTTTTTAATATAAAGTATTATTAAAAGATGACTTAATGTCTTATACTAAATTGAGTATTTTAACTAATTTTATAAAAGGCCCTAATTAATATAACAAAATTTGTTCATTAGTAATTAATACCATTAAGAATAATATATTTAATTAACTATATAGAAAGGTTGTTTTTTATTATTAATTAGAAACAAAAGGTGAATTAAGTTGATTCATTAAAACAAACTAAAGGAAAAAACAAAATGGGCCAAAAGGGGTTTTAGGAGGCCCAAGATTAATAGCATCAGAAGCAAGATAGGGGGTGAATAAAGCAAATCGTTGGGCTTAGGCAGGAAAATGGGGTGAGGCCCATTTGGTTTTACAAACGTTTTTAAGGTTAAACATGATTTGTTAATTGGAAAAGGGATTAGGGTTTGGTTATGTGCAGAGCGGCGATCTTTCTCTCTTCTTCGTCTTCGCGTCTTTTGCCTTTGCCTGAGCTTCTGCCTGAGCTTTTGCCTGAGCTTCTCGCCTCAATGGCCACCAGCATCCCGCTTTCCTCTTCCCTCCAGCCAAACGTTAGGGGGCGACGGATTTTTACGGTACAAGCTTCGTCCTTTACTTCGTTAGGTTTTGATTATTGCATGTTCATGTTTTTATCTGCTTGATTTTGATTCTCTATTATTGTTTGTTGGAGGTATTATGAAAGTCAAAGAAAGAAAAGAAATCGTTACCTAGAGGCGGAGACGGAGGAGGAAGTTGGGGTGTGCGACGGAGGCCAAGGGCGGCGAGGAAAGGTGATGCGTCGCGAGCTTGCTTCGGACTACTGGACCCTGGTTTGTGTATTTGTGTCCTTCTTCTTCTTGCCTTGGTACTGTATGCTTCAATGTTTTGGACGTTTGAGTGCTACTGTTGAAAAATGCTTTTTTTGACTAGTTTTCTCCTTCGTTCTCACTTCTGTATGCTTTTGCTTTTGGCCAATGATGCTATGCTGAGGCTTTTCTGGTTGCCTTGAACATGCTATGTTGGAACACTTTTTTTTAATTAGCTTTCCTCTTCTTCTCCTCCTTGCCTTGTTACTGTTGCCTTATGATAGCCTATGATGACGAATTCTGAGGCCTTTCTAGTTTGGACAATCTCAGGTAAGTTGCATTGTGGTTATGGTGTTAATGCTGGTTTTCAGCTTTTAGGCCATGGCTACTGGTTTTGAAATGGTTCTACTGGTTTTTGAAATGGTTTAATCAGTAGCAGGTTAATGGTTTAGGTTGTGTATGGTTTTTGATGAAAATGGTTGGTAGCAAGTTTTGTGGTATTATGCAGTCAGCAGGTTTAGTAATGTAGTTGAATGGTTTAGGCCATATGTTTATGGTTTTGAATGATGCTTGTGATATTGGTTTGAGGGCTCAATCAGGTTAATGAGGTTTTGGCCAAGGTTGTTGGTTTATGGTTAAGCTTCCATGGCTTAGGCTTTAAAACAGGACAGGTTTGACATCGTTAAGAGGTTCGGTTTTGAGGCAGCAAGGTTCTTGAAGTTATGCTTTTTGGTACTTTGAGAATTATTGTATATTTGTTTGACAATAATTTTTCTGAGTTTTGAAGGCTTGGAGATAGATAGATCCATCTGTGTAGTGATTTTTCTTGTTATGTTATAACAGTTTTTGGCCTTCAGGTTTACGTTGAGGGCTTTGGTATATTTTTAATATTTTCTTTGATGCCTCTGTACATACTGTTACATCAGTTTGTTTTGTATCTTATTCCATGCTTTCTGTCTTCTTACTGACTGTGTTACTGCAGTTGTCTTGTATCTATTTCCTGCCTAAGCCAAACCTGTAAAACCACACTTCCTCCTCTCTTCTCTCTCTCAGTACAGCTTTGACAATAAAATGATATGTACTGTTTTCTTCTGAAATTACAACAATGCTGGAATATGATGAAAAGGGAATGCATATTGCTTGCAAATTGGTTTTTAGACTGCACATTTCTTTGACTTCCAATGCAACAGTGGAGCCTATGTTTTGGCTTCTTCTATGTGGCTGCATAGGTTTACGTTGGCTTTGTTTGTGCTTGCATATGTAATGTTCATGCATATGCTGTGTACATTTTTGAAATATGCATTGGACTTTGAAAAAATGAAATTAATTTTTAATATGCAGTTTTGAAACCAAAAATGAATTTGTGCATGTTTCACAATTGTGCATTCATTTATGAAAATAAAAATTCCTCCCTTTTTTGTGAACCGGGAGAAATCCCGTGATTTGCAAAAAAGGGTAAACTGATTCCAGCCGTTGCTTTTAATGATGAACACTAAATAATTTTTCTGCTTTAATTATTTGTTCAATTCTAATTTTCTTTTAATCGTTTTTGCAGGTAAAATCAAATGAGCAGACAAAAAGGCATTGGATAGAAGATTTAGAATTAGAAAACATTAGATTAGTTTTATTTCATTTTAACTTTGTAAAATTATTATTGTAAATTCGTTGTAAATGAATACAGTATTTACACAATAATTGTACAATTAGAAGAAAATGAATAAAATTCCAATATTTGCCAATTAATTTCTTCCTTCTCTATAATTATTTACTTTATCGTTTATAATTCTTTAAATTGTATAATAATTGAAAATAAATCTCAATTACTTAAATTCAGAATAATAAACAAATAAATAAATAATATCATTGATCAATTAATAGTTTCAATTATTTAATTCATTATTCATAATTTTCTAAATTATAATAATTAAAAATAGAATTTCAATTATTTAACTTAGAATGATAAATAATTAAATAATCATTATTGACCAATTAATGAACTTTTTCAAATATTTATTATATTGTTCATAAATCTTTAAATTATGTAATAACTGAGAATAAATTCCAATTATTTAAATTTAAGATAGTGAATAATAAATAAACACTGTCTGCTCGATTAATATACCACTTCTCTAATATTTATTTTATTATCTATAAATCTTTAAATTATATAACAATTGAAAACAAATTCCAATTATTTGAATTTAAGATAATAAATAATCAATAAACATTGTTTTAGCATGAATCGATTAATAAACTTAGCGTTCACCAAATAAACAACTCTCGACTCGAAAAAAGTTATGAATTTTAAAAATCAAAACGCTTGCAATGTAATGATGCAGATAGGAGATGATATCTTAGGTCAAAATTTGGGGTACAACAGCTGCCCCTATTTAAGTTTCTTCTATCCAGAGATATGAAGATTAAAAATCTTCGTTTCGACGAGATTGAAGGTACTTAAATACATAATTACGCCAATTTTGTCTTAAGATGTCGCCCTTATGTTTGATATGAATGCAGTGATTGAATTCACAGAGAAATATATCGTATGAAACAAGACAATGTTGGAGGAATCGAACACCAACAAAACACAGAGACATGGATTATTCATTACTGGGGAAACGAGCTATCGACTTCAAACGACAGACTCCTGACAGTGAGTAAAATTGAGGGAATACGACCTCTGAACCTAACAAAGAAGGCATCTTGCATAGGCCATAAAATAGATTATTGACCCAAAATAACAGTGAGTTCGCAACTCAAGGTCAACGATAGACAGAGAGTATCAAATTTCTGATAACTGATTACCGACTTCTGAAGGTAAAGATTCGTAACAGACTTCTCTGCGAGATTTCCGGAGATACTCATTAATGCTGATATAATAATATTGTAGAGACGCAAGTTGTTCAAATAAAGAAACTGCCACTTGCCGTCGTCCAAAGAAAATACCAATAACATACAAGTTGCTCAAATAAAGAGGCTGCCACTTGCTGTTGTCCAAAGAAAATACCAATAACACACAAGTTGCTCAAATAAAGAGGCTGCAACTTGCTGTATTCCAGAAAAATAATAATAACGCACAAGTTGCTCGTGAAGAGCTGCCGCTTGTCGTTCTCCGAAGATGAAAACAACGTACAAGTTGCTCGTTAAGAGCTGCCGCTGCCGTTCTCCGATGTAATAATACGTACAAGTTGCTCATGAAGAGCTGCCGCTTGTCGTTTTCCAAAATCATAATAACGTGCAAGTTGCTCGCGAAGAGCTGCCGCTTGCCGTCTTCCACAAAATAATAACGTACAAGTTGCTCGTGAAGAGCTGCCGCTTGTCGTTTTCCCAAAATCATAATAACGCACAAGTTGCTCGTGAAGAGCTGCCGCTTGTCGTTTTCCAAAAAAATAATTCAGAAGGAAATTGCGATGACACTGGAAGAGAATAACATCTTCGTCAGAAAGAAACATGAATCAATCTTTCCCGAGGAGATCATATACTTAAACGTGCAAAATAAACGCACCAATTGTCTAGGTCGCGGTTTCACTGGGGAAAATCAATGAGATAGCCTATGCAAGAGGCAACAACTTCATTCAGGAATAACCAGAGAGACAACAGTCAAACAAGACTCCACCCAATGAGAAAGCAATTCAATTGGGGAATTCATCCCATCCAGAAATGGACCAGGGTAAGCTAAATCAAAAATAATCCACGAGGATTAGCTCAGTCGGGGAATTTAGAAAGGAAGCACATTTTCTGCCTAAGCTAACCTTCTACTCGGAAAGAAACATGTACATTATTTGAATAAACAAAGTACAACCCCAAAATCGATGGCAAACATGAATATGTATGCGTGATATAAGTGTGAATGAATAAATGAATGTTATGCTGACAAAACGAACAGATGGAATGTCTTGAAGATGATAAGATGTCACAGCAAAATAGATACTCGGCCAATCTTGAAAAGATGGAAGATAACCGGAATTGGAACCACACAGCAACGTCGGAGCGTAACACGCTACAAGGCTCAAGTCTTCTGAGGAGAAAAGTATCCAAATCCAAACTTCTAGAACCAATAAACCACTGGCATGAGACGAAGTGTACCGCACTTCAAAATCTCCCAAACAAAGGTAGCTAAAACAACACTTAAACTGGAACAACTAGGGAGTCACCAAACTTAGCACCACCATAACCAAGCGTGTACACAACCAACACTTCATGAAGATTTTGAAAGAAAACAAAGTTCATCATGCAGGGATAAAAAACTGTACGGTTTGCATTTCATGGCTCGACCATCCTCAGAACAACTGTTAATATTCCTTCCATTATTCACGACACATTTTTTTAAAACAAGAATACTTTAAGTAAATTTGTTTCAAGTATTTCCATAAAACTAAAATTTTGCCTACAAAAGGCAAATGCTCAAATTTCATTAATAAGCTGGTAGTTCGCTAACAACGCGCCTCCAATAGTTTACAAAAGTTTGGGAAATAGTACATGAAATAAAAGGTTACACAAAAACAATGATCACTATTCTCCCTAACAACTTTGAATTCCAAAATGTGCTCAAATGCCACAGCCGGGATGACCAAAAGCTTGCCTAAGCGAAATACTTCTTGACTGCATCGGCGTTCATGGGACGCGGGAGATCGTCACCGTCCATATTGGTGAGAATCAAGGCACCCCCAGAGAAAACTTTCTTAACAACATACGGTCCTTCATAATTCGGAGCCCACTTGCCCCTTGAATCAGGTTGGAAAGATAATATTTTCTTGAGCACAAGATCACCTTCTCTGAACTCGCGCGGTCGAACCTTCTTATCAAAAGCCTTCTTCATTCTCTGCTGATACAATTGACCATGACACAACGCTGTCAATCTCTTCTCTTCAATTAAATTCAACTGATCATACCTACTTTGACACCATTCAGCCTCAGAAAGTTTAGCTTCCATCAACACTCTCAGAGACGGAATCTCAACCTCCACGGGGAGTACTGCTTCCATACCATAAACTAGGGAAAATGGGGTTGCGCCTGTTGAAGTTCGAACTGAAGTACGGTATCCATGCAGAGCAAACGGAAGCATTTCATGCCAATCTTTATAAGTTACCACCATCTTCTGGACAATCTTCTTGATATTCTTGTTAGTAGCTTCAACAGCCCCATTCATCTTCGGTCTGTAAGGGGAAGAATTATGATGTTCGATTTTGAACTCTTCACAAAGCTCTCTCATCATCTTGTTATTCAAATTCGAACCATTATCAGTGATGATCTTGCTCGGGATACCGTATCGACAAATGATCTGATTCTTGATAAATCTGACTACCACCTGTCTGGTTACATTAGCATAAGATGCTGCTTCCACCCATTTAGTAAAATAATCGATCGCTACCAAGATGAAACGATGACCATTTGAAGCTTTGGGTTCAATCATCCCAATCATATCAATGCCCCACATAGAGAAAGGCCAAGGTGAAGATATAACATTGAGGAGGGTCGGCGGCACATGCATCTTGTCCGCATAAATCTGGCATTTATGACATTTCTTCACATATTTGCAGCAATCAGATTCCATCGTCATCCAATAGTAACCAGCTCTCAACATCTTTTTAGCCATTGCATGTCTATTGGCATGAGTGCCAAAGGACCCTTCTTGTACCTCTTGCATCAGCATGTCTGCTTCACGTCTGTCTACACATCTAAGCAAGACCATGTCATAATTCCTCTTATACAATACTTCTTCATTGAGAAAGAAACTGCTTGCCAATCTTCTCAACGTCTTCCTATCTTTATTGGATGCCCCAGGCGGATACTCTTGAGTTTGAAGAACACGTTTAATTTCGTAGAACCACGGTTTGTCGTCGGTAACCTCTTCTACTGAGAACACATGAGCAGGTCTATCAAGGCGCATAACTCGGATTGTAGGCACATCGTTCCAACCATTCACTTGAAACATTGAAGACAAAGTAGCTAAAGCATCAGCCATTTGATTTTCATCTCTAGGGATATGATGCAATTCCACTTTGTTGAAGAAAGTTAACAATCTTCTAGCATAGTCTCTGTAAGGGATCAAACCAGGATGACAAGTCTCCCATTCTCCTTTGATTTGATTAATTACTAATGTCGAATCTCCATAAATATCAAGAATCTTAATCCTTAAATCCACCGCTTCTTCGAGACCCATAATACATGCCTCATACTCCGCCATGTTGTTCGTGCAGTCAAACTTCAGCCTCGCCGTGAACGGGATATGAGTACCTCGGGGAGTGACGATGATTTCCCCAATTCCATTTCCATAGGAATTCACAGCTCCGTCAAATATTAAACCCCAATGCGATTCGGGATCAGGTCCTTCTTCAGGTAACGGCTCTTCACAATCTTTAGCTTTCAAGTACATAACATCTTCATCTGGGAAATCAAACTTGATGGATTGATAATCGTCAATTGGTTAGTGAGCCAAATGATCGGCTAAAATACTTCCTTTAATTGCTTTCTGAGTGTGATACTCAATGTCATATTCGGACAACAACATCTGCCAACGGGCTATTCTTCCAGATAAGGCGGGCTTCTCAAAGATATACTTGATCGGGTCCATTTTGGAGATCAACCAAGTGGTGTGGTTAATCATATACTGGCGCAGACGGCGAGCAGCCCAAGCTAAAGCACAACAGGTTTTCTCAAGCAATGAGTATCGAGACTCACAGTCTGTGAATTTCTTACTCAGATAATATACGGCATGTTCTTTTCTTCCAGTCTCATCTTGTTGACCAAGCACACATCCCATGGAATCTTCCAATATAGTCAGGTACATAATCAAAGGTCTTCCTTCCACTGGAGGGATCAAAATGGGAGGTTCAAGCAAATATTCTTTGATGCTGTCAAAAGCTCTCTGACAATCTTTTGTCCACACACATCCTTGGTTCTTTCGGAGAAGCTTGAAAATCGGCCCACAGGTAGAAGTCATATGAGATATAAATCTAGAAATATAATTCAGTCTCCCAAGGAAACCTCTTACTTGTTTTTCCGTCTTGGGTGCGGGAATTTCTCGAATGGCTTTGACTTTATCAGGATCTACTTCAATACCTTTCTGACTGACAATGAAACCCAGAAGTCTTCCAGAACGAACACCAAAAGTGCATTTGTTGGGATTCAGACGGAGCTTATACTTTCTCAACCGCTAGAATAACTTCAACAAATGTTCCAAGTGATCCTCCTCAGTTTGTGATTTGGCAATCATGTCATCCACATACACTTCGATCTCCTTATGCATCATGTCATGGAACAAAGCAGTCATGGCTCTTTGGTATGTTGCACCCGCATTCCTCAAACCAAACGGCATAACCCGATAGCAAAAAGTTCCCCAAGGTGTAATGAAAGCGGTCTTCTCCATATCTTCCGGTGCCATCTTGATTTGATTGTAACCAGAGAAACCATCCATGAAAGAAAAGACTTTGAACTTGGCGGTACTGTCGACCAATACGTCAATATGAGGTAATGGGAAGTCATCCTTTAGGCTAGCTCTATTCAGATCTCTGTAGTCTATACACATCCGAACCTTGCCATCTTTCTTAGCAACAGGCACTATGTTGGCTAACCACTGATGATAGACCGATGTAACAAGGAAACCTGCATTAATCTGCTTCTGAACCTCCTCTTTGATCTTGTCAGCCATATCAGGACGAGTCCTTCTCAACTTCTGCTTGATCGACGGACATTCAGGTCTCAACGGTAAACGATGCTCCACAATGTTGTTGTCCAAACCTGACATATCTTGGCAGGACCAAGCAAACACATCAACATACTCTTTGAGAAGCTCCAACATCTTCTCCTTAACTTCCGGGATAAGCAGTGCTCCGACCTTGACTTCCTTTCTATCTTCTTCATCACCCAAATTGACCAACTCTACAGGTTCTTCAAATGGTTGAATGATCTTCTCATCATGCTTAAGCAAACGGGAAATATCAACAGGAATCTCTTCACCATCCTCTTCTTTGGCTCTGAACACAGGGAATTCAAAGTTGGGAGAGGGCATAGGATCATTGTTTTCGATGTTTAAGTCATGGACTAATCTGCAGATATGATTATGCTTTATTTTAGAAATCGATTTGTGCAAATAAGACAAAAGGATATTAATTAATTTCATTACTATTTCCCAAAAAAGTGAAAAATAAAACAGTAGTGGACAAAATAACATTTTTATTCATTAAAGGGAAATACTTGAAACAAGGAGCCCAGACATTTCTCTTTTGCCTTGGGCAGAGCAAAAGGAATTATTTTTCATAGCCCGACACAAAATACGTTTCGCCTTGGGCAGAGCGAATTTTTTCAAAGAAAAATAAACAAAACATTACTCGGAAATGTGCATAACCACAGGAACATCAACAGTTATCCAGTTTTTGCAAGCCAATCCAGGCGTCACAAAAACGGGCAAATCTTCCTCGGAATCATCTTCTATGATAGCATCAAACTCAGGATGTATAAAACCTGCACTTCGGAAAACCTCTTGAATCAGATGAACAACCACCTCTTTCTTGACTCTTGCAGATACTGGATGAAAACCCAGACCTTCCCCAGACTTGTTCTCGGGTAACGTCAACACCTGGCCCCATCCTCCGGACGAACCACTTTCCACCACTCGCCGCGCATCCTCAAAAGAAGAGATGGATGCCCCATGCTTCTTCACTGCATTCTTGGCAACAGATAAACCTTGGAACTGGGTTCCAACATCCTCATCAGCATCAATAAAAGAGAATGATGATAAATGGCTTACCACCATAGCTTGCTCTCCCCCAATCATCACTAGCTTCCCATGTCTCACAAACTTCAGTCTCTGATGGAGCGTGGAGGTGACTGCCCCTGCATCATGGATCCACGGACGACCCAATAAGCAACTATAGGCAGCATGGATATCCATCACTTGGAAAGTGATTTGAAAAGTATGGGGACCAATCACTATAGGAAGATCCACTTCACCAATGACTGTCTTCCTAGAACCATCAAACGCTTTAACAATTACTCCGCTAGGTCTCATAGGAGCACCTGGATATGAGAGACGAGATAAAGTAGTCTTGGGCATCACATTCAACGACGAACCTGTATCCACCAACACACTTGACAAGGTATCATTCCCACAACTTACTGAGATGTGTAAAGACATATTATGGTTTCTCCCTTCCTCTGGGAGCTCCTCATCACTGAAACCAAGATTGTTACATGAAGTGATATTTCCCACAATCCCGTCAAACTGGTCAACCGTCACATCATGGTCCACGAACGCCTGGTCCAAGACCTTCATCAAAGCTTCTCTATGCGCACCAGAATCTCTCAATAAAGCAAGCAAAGAAATCTTGGAAGGTGTTTGCAAAAGCTGGTCCACGATCTTATATTCACTTCTTTTGATAAGCTTCAGAATCTCATCATCCTCGGGGTGAGGGATAGGTTCACTGGATCGGCCTATCTCAACCCTTGGTTCAACATTTCTCACTGGAATCTCCGCCGGCATGGGTCTCATAACTTGAACTTCTGGTCTCTTCAAAGGTACTGCTGCAAAAACACGTCCACTTCTCGTAACTCTACTTACATCGGCAATGTTAACAAAAGATGGTCTCGTTGGTATGGGGACTTCCACCCCATTCTCAATCATTGTGGCATTGTACTTATACGGTACAGCTTGGTCTGAGCTGTAAGGCACAGGGCCAGGTGGGTAAATAATCAAAGGATCAACAGGTGCAGTCTGACTGTCGTAAGCAATCTCTACTGATTCAGGCAAATTGAATTGTGGTACGATAACATTCACTTCATCCTCCGGATTTCTGTCATACGTAATGGTGATAACTCTCTGGTCTAACAACTTCTGAATGTCCTCCTTAACGATAGGACAATCAACCTCCCTTGAACAAAATTCACAAATGTCATAATCATGCTGATGTCTAACAAAGGCAAGTCTTCTCAAACTCTGATGTAACCTGATCAACGACTCTCTTATATGTTCAACTTGAAAAACTCGGAACTTCCCCGGACAACCTTCCACCATATTCACTGAAGCTGCCCCATGTCGAGGCAAAGGATTATCTCTCACATTTGGATTGACGTCCTTAAACGACAAGATACCATTCTTGATCAGTCTCTGCACGTCCTCCTTCAAAGCAAAACAATTCTCAAGGTTGTGCCCCGGCGACCCTTGGTGATACTCACAAAATTGATCCGCCTTGTACCACGGAGAAGTACTGTTCGGTGCGACAGGAGGAGGCTTTGTCGTTATGAGATTCTTTCTGATAAGAGCAGGGAACAATTCAGTATAAGTCATAGGAATGGCATCGAACTGCGGTTTTCTGGGTGAACGGTTCTGATTGTTAAATGGATAAGCCTGTTGTCGAGGCTGCTGCTGAAAAGGCCGTTGTTGAGTTGGTGGGGTTTGATGAGCTGGGGTCATCAAAGCTGGGCGGACAGCCGGAGTGACTGCCGCAACATGAGAGTAACCTCTCCTAGGTCTACCTGGGAACAGAGCGCTGACATCCTACTCTTTTCTTTTAGGGAACACACTTCCAAACTTCTTAGTACTGCTAGATGGACTTCCTTCTTTAACCAAACGCCCTTCGTGAATCCCTTCCTCTAATCGCATACCCATGCTTACCATTTCGGTGAAGTCACTGGGTGCGCTGGCTATCATTCTTTCATAGTAAAAGGAACCTAAAGTCTTCAAAAATATCTTCTTCATCTCCTTCTCCTCAAGAGGTGGATAGATTTGAGCAGCAATTTCACGCCACCTCTGGGAGTATTCCTTAAAAGATTCTCGGTCTCTCTGCGACATCGCCCGGAGTTGATCCCTGTCCGATGCCATGTCAACGTTGTACTTATACTGGTGAACAAAAGCTTCGCTAAGATCGTTGAAGTTGCGGATCCGAATGCTGTCTAAGCCCATATACCACTTCAGAGCAGCACCCGTCAAACTATCTTGAAAATAATGAATCAATAAATCATGATCATCGGAATACGTAGACATCTTTCTCACGTACATTGTCAAATGACTTCTAGGACACGAATCACCCTTATATCTCTCAAAGTCTGGCACTTTGAATTTTGCTGGAATCTTGACATTCGGAACTAAACAAAGGTCATGCGTGTTCTTCCCAAACAGATCCTTCCCCTTCAATGCTCTAAGCTCTTTCTGCATTTCTTGGAACTGATCCTGAAATTCTTCCACTCTATCAAAAAGACCCAAACTTTCAGCTGGCTCGGCAGGATAAGTAGGTTCATTCAAGTATGGCACTGAGTGGACCACAGGAGCAACGGTTGTCATAATCGGTTGCGGAAAAGGTGTCACAGACGGAATTACTGGCGGCATAGCAGTTGTCTCTGGTTGAGGAAGAGACAAAGCAGGTTGAAATAAGGGTTGTACGGCAGGCTGATACCCTTCTGGCACAAAGTTGTAAGGCATTCCCCACGGAAAACCCTTCGGCATCTGATGTTGAAGCGGGGAGTTGATTTGAGTCACGGATGCAGGAACGACGACAATCTCGGAAACCACTGGAGTTGAAGTTTGAATCTCGGCAGCTGTAGTCGATGGCTGATTCTGAACAGCCACCAAACTTTCCACTAACGCAGTTAACTTTTCCATCTCGACACGAAGTGTAGCAACTTCCCCACGAAGCTCATGATTTTCCTGTTCCAAATCTTCCATTTTCCTCTGACGATTGGCTTGAGTGTCGTATTGGTGAGACAGCTTGACAACCTTGGGGGTGTAAAAAGAACAAGGATAAGACTCTAGAAAACGTGTGAAGTGGAATGTGGAATGATGCATGATGTGCGATGCAAATGATGATTCATTTTAAAAGTTTTTCAAGGAACCTTGATAATTTTGCATACATCAATGGTAAAGGAATTTGGAACAATGAAAACTCGATCCATTAATTGAAAGAAGTAAATTACAACTTACGACTTGGAATAACAAAGCAATAAATTATAACTTTGGGATAACACCCCAATAATAAAAGCAGTAAATTACAACTTTGAAACATGAAATCCATAATAAAGCGATAAATTACAACTTCGGAGCATTAAAGCCCTTAATAAAGCAATAAATTACAACTTCGGAGCATTAAAGCCCTTAATAAAGCAATAAATTACAACTTCGGAGCATGAAGCCCTTTTACATAGTTTTACAAAATGATATCAATAAAATAAAACTAAAAGATAGAGATCACTCAGAATCATCAGATGAGGGACCAAACACCAACTGTAACCAGAGCTTCTTGATCTTCTCTTCATAAAAGTCTTCCATCTCTTTCTTCTCAGCTATCAGTCGATCAATGACTTCCTTATGTGGATTAGGAACGAGAGCCACGTTTACCGAACCTTCCCTCTTTCTCTTCCTTTCACTAGCATACTTCTTCAGCAAGGCATCCTTTTGACAAAGCTTCTCATCGTGATCAATGAACCGACTGTCTTGAATAAACAACAACTCCTCCTTTTCCTTTAACTGTCGAGTAAGGACTCGATTCTCATATTCAGACATATGGTACTTTTCTTTCCAAGCATCCCTCTCGGACTTCATCCTAGCCAGATTTCCTTGGTACTCTCCTATATTTGCGATAGGGATAACAACAGATGATTGTGCAATGGCAGGGAATAAAGGTTTCTCAAGTTTATAGGGCACCTTGAGAGCACAAGCCCTAGCACGGACCCACTGTAGGTAAGGCTCCAAAGAAACGGCACCCCTATGTCCTAACATATCTCTCCCTTTCCTATGGATGTGGCGCCAAGCTCCTCCGATCTCCCTCTTAGCTGCCTGATGATCTTGTCCTTCTTGAAGAAAGAAACCACTCACATGGATGTTGTTTGGCTTATCTCTCATCGGGTACCCAAACTGACGGCGCGCGAGAACAGGGTTATAGTTGATTCCACCTCTCGTACCGAGAAGAGGTACGTTAGGAAAAGCACCACAGCTATCGATGATCTTCACGTTGTAGTAAACTCGATTATACCAGTCAATGTCGAAATGAGTGAGAGCCATAATCTTCGGCGCCCAACGCGGTTCCTTCTCGAGATCCCAGAAAACATCAGACCCAGGTAGATACGAAACATACCACTGATACAGCAACGGTACACAACAAATAATCATCCCTCCTTGATAAGAGTTTCGAAGATGGATGGAGTAGTAGGTATCTCCTAGCAGCGTATGGACTGGATTTCCAATCAAGAAAATTCTGATGGCGTTGATATCCACAAACTTATCAACGTTAGGGAACAAGAATAGACCATAGGCGATTAAAGCAAACACGTCTTCAAAGGCAACAGTATCCTTTGTCTCAGCAAAATGACGAGCTTTCTTTAACAAAAATTGCGCAGACAAACCCCGGATTCCCCCTTTCGTAGTCATGTTCTCCTCTATCTCTGACTTCTTCAAGTGGGTGATGGTTGCTATCTCGTGAGATTTGGGCTCCTCTTCCAAGCCAGAAAAAGGAACACAGTCGGTGATCGGTAAACCAAGTATGTAGGAGTACTCTTCTAAGGTGGGCATCAACTGGTAATCCGGAAAAGTGAAACATCGGTACAAGGGGTCGTAGAATTGAACCAACGTATTGAGAATGCCTTCCTTCATCCTGCGCTTCATGAGAGGTATAATGGACCCAAACTTCTTCTGAAAATCCGTCGGGTTCTCGATCTTCGGAATCAAACTCTTCAGTTCTTCAATCTCGGGCTCCTTAAAACTAAAACTCCGAGTATTTCTCCTTCCAAATTCCATAATAACCTGAGATGTCTGCAAAAATCATTCCGAAGTTCCTTGAAAAACAAGTTTTTTTACAAAGATGTTGATGAATGCATGAATGAATGATAATGCAACAATCACACACAAGCTTGCAAACATGGGGTTCAAAGGTTCAACGTTTCAGCATGGAGTCGAGGGTAAAGTCCACCCAAAGGTATGTACTAACGGTTCAATCGCACCTGTAAGACAAGGTTCTAAGAGTTCCCAGAGTCTACATTCCTCCTTCGGATATTACCAACGTCTTGATTACTCAATAATTAGCAATATTCTCAAGAGAAACTCGTCCGAGCGTAGCATCGCGTAACAACTACTTCTGAATTACTTCGTTATAGTCTCCGCGCTACACCTAAAAAGGCCAAGATGGGTTAGGGTTCTACAGTCCTCAACTTCTCGGGCTCCTAGGTCGAAAATAATAATGTGTTCCCGATTACTCGGTAAACAAATATTAAGTTCAAGAGGGCCTTCCATTGAGTGGGGGATCTCATGCCTCCTTCTTCGGGATTACTCCCTCAAAGTTAACATGACTATACCGCCCGTCCTATTCCTTAAGTGTTACTTAATCCGGGTATAGGATCCGTCCTTTGCAAAAAACCCAAACACCCCAATTTAAACACATAATCAAACAAATCAAATAATAGTAAAACATATAAAACAAAATAGGCTTAACCCACTTAGGGATGGACCAGCAAGAGGTCAATCTGTCCCCAGCAGAGTCGCCAATTCTGTAGCGATAAAAAATGTAGCAGGGTAAATCGGAGATCGAATTATTGATTAATTCGTCTCACAAAAGCAAGAGTCGCCACCGCGCTTTATTGTTTCCAAGGGAAAGGGGAAAGAGCGAAATAAAACCCTAAATATGCAATGTAAATAATACTTTTTAAAAGTAATAAAAATTCAAGGCGTTTTTGAAAAGAGATCTATGGTTCGGGGGTTGGTTATACAGTGGGAATGTATTATCACCCAATGTATCTATAGTACTCTATAGGAACCTTTTGAAATATCTGTTTATTAAAATTCATTTGTTTGATCGAAAATAAATTGTTTTGGCCGAAAACGAGGTACGGACGGGTTTTTGAAGGTACGACGACCTAATGTCGAAGTTTTTGCTTAAAAGGTATAAGTTTCGAAAAGATTGAATATTTGAGGAAAAATTATCCTAAGTTTTAATGAAATGCGAAAGTTCGCGCAATTAGACTTGAGGACATGAAGTCGACAAATTTAATCATTTTTTCCCTTGGATTTAAACGTAAACAGAATAAACAAGTAAGCAGAAAATTATGATAAATAAATGATATACAACAATTTAAATAAAAGACTAAAGGGTATAGATATGCATTTTTTATGATTTTTGTTTAATATTAATGAAAAGAAAGTATTTTTAATATTTTTCATTTTTACGCATTTTTAAAAATGGATAAAAGTAAAATGAGAATTAATTAAGGGGAATAAAATATTTTTTAAGTTTTTTAAGTTTCTATTTTTTTATCCCTTTTTTAGAGTTTTGATATTTTTTAATATAAAGTATTATTAAAAGATGACTTAATGTCTTATACTAAATTCAGTATTTTAACTAATTTTATAAAAGGCCCTAATTAATATAACAAAATTTGTTCATTAGTAATTAATACCATTAAGAATAATATATTTAATTAACTATATAGAAAGGTTGTTTTTTATTATTAATTAGAAACAAAAGGTGAATTAAGTTGATTCATTAAAACAAACTAAAGGAAAAAACAAAATGGGCCAAAAGGGGTTTTAGGAGGCCCAAGATTAATAGCATCAGAAGCAAGATAGGGGGTGAATAAAGCAAATCGTTGGGCTTAGGCAGGAAAATGGGGTGAGGCCCATTTGGTTTTACAAACGTTTTTAGGGTTAAACATGATTTGTTAATTGGAAAAGGGATTAGGGTTTGGTTATGTGCAGAGCGGCGATCTTTCTCTCTTCTTCGTCTTCGCGTCTTTTGCCTTTGCCTGAGCTTCTGCCTGAGCTTTTTCCTGAGCTACTCGCCTCAATGGCCATCAGCATCCCGCTTTCCTCTTCCCTCCAGCCAAACGTTAGGGGGCGACGGATTTTTACGGTACAAGCTTCGTCCTTTACTTCGTTAGGTTTTGATTATTGCATGTTCATGTTTTTATCTGCTTGATTTTGATTCTCTATTATTGTTTGTTGGAGGTATTATGAAAGTCAAAGAAAGAAAAGAAATTGTTACCTAGAGGCGGAGACGGAGGAGGAAGTTGGGGCGTGCGACGGAGGCCAAGGGCGGCGAGGAAAGGTGATGCGTCGCGAGCTTGCTTCGGACTACTGGACCCTGGTTTGTGTATTTGTGTCCTTCTTCTTCTTGCCTTGGTACTGTATGCTTCAATGTTTTGGACGTTTGAGTGCTACTGTTGAAAAATGCTTTTTTTGACTAGTTTTCTCCTTCGTTCTCACTTCTGTATGCTTTTGCTTTTGGCCAATGATGCTATGCTGAGGCTTTTTTGGTTGCCTTGAACATGCTATGTTGGAACAATTTGTTTTGATTAGCTTTCCTCTTCTTCTCCTCCTTTCCTTGTTACTGTTGCCTTATGATAGCCTATGATGACGATTTCTGAGGCCTTTCTAGTTTGGACAATCTCAGGTAAGTTGCATTGTGGTTATGGTGTTAATGCTGGTTTTCAGCTTTTAGGCCATGGCTACTGGTTTTGAAATGGTTCTACTGGTTTTTGAAATGGTTTAATCAGTAGCAGGTTAATGGTTTAGGTTGTGTATGGTTTTTGATGAAAATGGTTGGTAGCAAGTTTTGTGGTATTATGCAGCCAGCAGGTTTAGTAATGTAGTTGAATGGTTTAGGCCATATGTTTATGGTTTTGAATGATGCTTGTGATATTGGTTTGAGGGCTCAATTAGGTTAATGAGGTTTTGGCCAAGGTTGTTGGTTTATGGTTAAGCTTCCATGGCTTAGGCTTTAAAACAGGACAGGTTTGACATGGTTAAGAGGTTCGGTTTTGAGGCAGCAAGGTTCTTGAAGTTATGCTTTTTGGTACTTTGAGAATTCTTGTATATTTGTTTGACAATAATTTTTCTGAGTTTTGAAGGCTTGGAGATAGATAGATCCATCTGTGTTGAGATTTTTCTTGTTATGTTATAACAGTTTTTGGCCTTCAGGTTTACGTTGAGGGCTTTGGTATATTTTTAATATTTTCTTTGATGCCTCTGTACATACTGTTACATCAGTTTGTTTTGTATCTTATTCCATGCTTTCTGTCTTCTTACTGACTGTGTTACTGCAGTTGTCTTGTATCTATTTCCTGCCTAAGCCAAACCTGTAAAACCACACTTCCTCCTCTCTTCTCTCTCTCAGTACAACTTTGACAATAAAATGATATGTACTATTTTCTTCTGAAATTACAACAGTGCTGGAATATGATGAAAAGGGAATGCATATTTCTTGCAAATTGGTTTTTAGACTGCACATTTCTTTGACTTCCAATGCAACAGTGGAGCCTATGTTTTGGCTTCTTCTATGTGGCTGCATAGGTTTACGTTGGCTTTGTTTGTGCTTGCATATGTAATGTTCATGCATATGCTGTGTACATTTTTGAAATATGCGTTGGACTTTGAAAAAATGCAATTAATTTTTAATATGCAGTTTTAAAACCAAAAATGAATTTGTGCATGTTTCACAATTGTGCATTCATTTATGAAAATAAAAATTCCTCCCTTTTTTGTGAACCGGGAGAAATCCCGTGATTTGCAAAAAAGGGTAAACTGATTCCAGCCGTTGCTTTTAATGATGAACACTAAATAATTTTTCTGCTTTAATTATTTGTTCAATTCTAATTTTCTTTTAATCGTTTTTGCAGGTAAAATCAAATGAGCAGACAAAAAGGCATTGGATAGAAGATTTAGAATTAGAAAACATTAGATTAGTTTTATTTCATTTTAACTTTGTAAAATTATTATTGTAAATTCGTTGTAAATGAATACAGTATTTACACAATAATTGTACAATTAGAAGAAAATGAATAAAATTCCAATATTTGCCAATTAATTTCTTCCTTCTCTATAATTATTTACTTTATCGTTTATAATTCTTTAAATTGTATAATAATTGAAAATAAATCTCAATTACTTAAATTCAGAATAATAAACAAATAAATAAATAATATCATTGATCAATTAATAGTTTCAATTATTTAATTCATTATTCATAATTTTCTAAATTATAATAATTAAAAATAGAATTTCAATTATTTAACTTAGAATGATAAATAATTAAATAATCATTATTGACCAATTAATGAACTTTTTCAAATATTTATTATATTGTTCATAAATCTTTAAATTATGTAATAACTGAGAATAAATTCCAATTATTTAAATTTAAGATAGTGAATAATAAATAAACACTGTCTGCTCGATTAATATACCACTTCTCTAATATTTATTTTATTATCTATAAATCTTTAAATTATATAACAATTGAAAACAAATTCCAATTATTTGAATTTAAGATAATAAATAATCAATAAACATTGTTTTAGCATGAATCGATTAATAAATTTAGCGTTCACCAAATAAACAACTCTCGACTCGAAAAAAGTTATGAATTTTAAAAATCAAAACGCTTGCAATGTAATGATGCAGATAGGAGATGATATCTTAGGTCAAAATTTGGGGTACAACACTTCCCTTTGCATAACCAACCCCCTTACCTTGAATCTTTCCCCCTCTTTTTGGGTTATTCGCTCTTTTCCCATTCCTTTGGAAACAATAAAGCACGGTGGCGATTTTTATTTTGATTTGTATAAAGTCTAGTCAATCCAATGGCTTAGTCTTGCACATTTCTACCGCTACACCAGCAACCTCAGTTAGATTCATCATCTCCTTGCAGTCAAGAACATCTTCTTGAGATTCTTTATATGTCATGACATTGACCATGACATTTTGTAAAATCCTCCCTGAAATTTTGTGCACCACTAAATAGAGGAAATATGAATTAACCTTTTCACTCCTCCACAACTGTAGTTGCTATAACTCCTCAAAAGTGAAAATTTCCAATGCACTCCTTAACTTCTCGAATTGATTTGCATCCAAGGAATTAGTAAATATATCTGCCAGTTATTTCTCAATGACCACATGCTCAAGAGACACAATTTTGTCTTTAATATGATCCCTAATAAAATGATGATGAATGTCAATATGCTTTGTCCTGCTATGGTGGATGGGATTCTTGGATATGTTGATAGCACTCAGATTATCACAGTATAATATCATGATATCGTGCTCAATATTGTATTCCTTTAGCATTTGTTTCATCCAGACCAATTGAGAGAAATTGCTTCCTGCTGTAATATACTCAGCCTCAATAGTAGACAAAGAAAAACAATTTTGCTTTTTACTAAACCAAAAGATAGATTGTTCTCAAAGAATAAACATCCTCCAGAAGTTATTTTTCGGTCATCAACATAACCTGCCTAATCTGCATTACAATAACTTACAAGCATATAATTTGTACTATGGGAATACAACATACCATAGTCACTTGTACCATTAATGTATTTCAAGATTCTCTTCACTTGGGTAATGTGGCTCATTTTAGGTTCAGAATGATATCTAGCACACACTTATACAACAAAAGCAATGTCAGGTCTACTAGTTGTAAGATACAATAGACTATCAATCATGCTTATGCAGAGACTTTGATCCATATCAACACCTTTTTCATCCTTGGTTAGTTTCAAGTGTGTGGAAGCAGATATCCTTTTATGACTAGAATTTTCTAATCCAAACTTAGTCACCATATTCTGGCCATACTTGCTCTGAGATATGAAGATAGTTTCATTCATTTGCTTAAGTTGCAGGCCAAGAAAATATGTTAATTCACCCACAAGATTCATCTCAAATTCAGATTGCATTTGCTTGAAAAAATGTTGGACCATCTGGTTTAACATCCCTCCAAATATAATGTCATCAACATATACTTGTGATATCATGATTTTTCCACCTTGTTCCTTTACAAACAAGGTATTGTCTATTGCCCCTTTTTTGTAGCCATTATTGATAAGAAACTCAGTTAACCTTTTATACAAAGCCCTAAGAGCTTGTTTCAAACCATACAAAGCTTTCCTTATTTTGCAGACATGATCTAGAAAACCAGGATCTGTGAACCCCTTGGGTTGTTCAACATACACTTCTTCATTTACGTACCCATTTAAAAAAGAACTTTTCACATCCATCTGAAAGAGCTTGAATTTTATCATACATGCTACTCCCCAAGAGAAATCTTATGGATTCAAGTCTGGAAAAATGTGAAAAAGTTTCATCAAAATCAAGCCATTCAAATTGAATGTATCCATGAGTAATAAGCCTTGCCTTGTTTCTGGTCACAGTACCATTTTCATCTGATTTGTTCTTGTAAATCAATTTTGTACCAATAACATTCATCCTTACAGGTCTAGGAACTAGATGCTACACTTCAATTCTTTTGAACTGACCTAGTTCTTATTGCATAGCATTAATCCAAAATTCTTCAGTCAAGGCCTCCTTAACATTCATATATTCAATTTTTGACACGAAACAAGCATTGGATATCACATCTCTGGACTTAGTTGTAACTCCTTCATTAAGATTCCCTATAATGAGTTCCTTTGGATTATCTTTCTGAATTATATTAGAGGGAACTTTGTCTGCTTGAGAGTTATATGATTCAGTACCTATTGGCTCAATGTTGAACTCAAGGTCTCCTATATTTTCTAGAGCATCAATATGTTGAGATGAAGTTCCAGCATCTTCATCGACATCAAGTTATTTCTTAATGATTAAGTCATCAACCACCACATTAATGGACTCCATTATGAATTTGGTTTTGGAGATAAAGACCCTGTAAGCTCTTCTATTTGTTAAGTAACCAAGAAATATCTCGTCATCACTATTGGAATCCATCTTTCTCCTTTGTTCACGATCATCCAGGATGTAGCATTTACAACCAAACACATGAAAATATTTAACAGTTGGTTTCCTTCCTTTCCACAATTAATAAAGTGTAGACGAGGTTCCATCTCTCAGAGTCACACAATTATGAATATAGCAGGCAGTGTTCACGGCTTCATCCTAGAAATGATAAGGAAGATTTTTTGCATGAAGCATGACTCTAGATAATTCTTATAAAGTTTTGTTCTTGCATTCTACAACTCCATTTTGCCAAGGAGTGATGGGAGATGAGAAATTATGACTAATACCTTCATAGGAACAAAATTCATAAAATTTTGCATTCTCAAATTCCTTTCCATGGTCACTTCTGATTCTAATAGTCATAATATCATTCTCTCTTTGACGGCATTCGCACAAATCTCTGAAGACCTCAAAAGTGTCTGATTTTTCTTTGATAAAGTTAACCCAAGTAAATCTTGAAAAATCATGAACAACCACATAGACATAACTATTTCCACCAAGACTTTCAACCTGCATTGGTCCCATCAAATCCATATGAAGAAGTTCTAGCACTTTGTAAGAAGTCTGATGTTGTAACTTTGGACGTGACATCTTGATTTTCTTCCTAATTTGACATTCACCATAGACCTTACCATCCTCAATTTTGAGCTTAGGTAAGCTTCTAATAGCTTCTTCATATATAATCTTCTTCATACCTTTGAGATGAAGATGCTCAAGCTTCTGGTGCTAGAGTTTAACCTCATCCTCCTTTGTCATTAAACATGTAAAAGAGTAGGTGGTTTCTTGAGCATGAATAAAAATTGTATTTAGACCTAACTCCCTTCACCAGAACACCATTCTTTTCATTTTTGACCAATCACTCTGATTTTGTAAAGTTGACATTCAACCCTTGATCACATAATTGACTAATGCTGATAAGGTTAGCAGTTGATCCCTTTACAAGAAGTACATATTCTAGGCTAGGAAGTCCAATCAAAACTATACTTCCTAATCCCTTAATTTCACCTTTAGCTCCATCATAAAATGTGACAAAACTGGTGGAATGAGATCTGATATCCACCAAATACTTCTGAACCCATGTCATATGCCTGGAACACCCACTGTCAAAGTATCAATCTTCTCTATATGAAGCTTTTATAGAAGTATGGGCCATTATACAAATATCCATACTTTTGGATTTCCTCTTCTTTCTAGTGTTCATCCTCAGATGATTATCCCTAGGTTGTGCTGGAAGTTTTTGAACTCCATACAATTTGAAACAATAAGACTTAATGTGACCATACTCACCATAATAATGACATTTCCAAGATAAAGACTTGGCTTTATTTTGAGTTTCCTGATGTTTGGTGGGATGTTGTAACATTTGGTCGGGCATAATGGTCACTTTCTTTCTTTCATAGGAGATGAACCTATCCACAAAGATTTTCCCTATACTTGTTGAGTTTTCAGCCCCTTTCTCACCTTGAAGAATTTTGTCCAACATATTTGTTCCAATGTTCAACATTATTATGAATTTGATCATGTTGTCAAGTTTAGAATTTAACATGGTTACCTCATTTTGAAGATCAAAGGTAGTGAACAATAGTTTCTCTTTTTCACTTTCTAGTTGAGCTATGATTCTTTTATGATTTTATTCTATCTTTCAACTCTCTTCACATCTGACATATGACCTTTTGTAAGACACATTATGTTCTTCATAAGGGACATTCTCAACGCAAGATTCTTCATCAGATCCCCATTTTCCAGTGAGAGAAGTAACATGCTTAGCATTCTAAACATCAGGTTCACCTTCAGACTCATCATCATCAGACCAAGACACAGAAAACCCCTTCTTTTGTTTCTTGAGATAAGTGGAACATTCTGACTTAATATGACTAAAACTTTCACATTCATGACACTGAATAACTTTTCCTTGGTTAGGGCTCTCTCATGTTCTTCCTTTTCTCTAAAAATCGCTATTCTTGTTGATGTCAAATGATATGTCCTTGACATTTGATCTTTGTTTCCTATTCGTTCTCTTTAGAACCCTATTGAATTGCCTTCCAGAAGCACGGTAGCATTAGAAATACCTTTATCGGTCTCAAAGTCATGTTGATCTTCTTTATCCTCATTGTTGGAGATAAAAATTATGCTTTTGTTCTTCTTTTATGATCTTTCATTAACAACCAATTCAAAGGTTTTGAGTGACCTAATCAGTTCTTCCACTTTCATGTTACAGATATCTTTGGATTCTTCTATGGCCATGACCTTCATGTCAAACTTCTTTGGCAGAGACTTGAGAATTTTATAACAAGATTTTTCTTCTGACATCTTCTCTCCCAAGGCGTTGGATGCATTTCTAATGTTAAGAATACTTATGTGAAAATCATGAATATACTCATCATCTTTCATCCAGAGATTTTCAAAATTTGTGGTGAGTAGTTGAAGTCTTGACATTTTGACTTTTGATGTGCCTTCATGAGTGGTTTTAAGGATTTCCCATGCATTTTTGGGCACATTATAAGATAGAATTCAAAGATTTAGAGTTTCCAAGAGCAAGTTCATCTTCTTCCTTAGACCAGTCTTCTTCTGGATTTAAATCAGTAGTATCCTTCCCATATTTGTTTGTTAACATAGGACGAACCTAACCTTTGACAACATCTTTCCAGGTTTTTCTATCAATAGATTTTAGAAGACAACCATTGGTGCTTTCCAGTAGTCATAGTTGGTGTTATCCAACATGGTGGTCTGTTAGTATTTCCTCCTTCCTTGTCTATAGTGCCAGAAAATATCTTCCATGGAGCTCACCCAAAATAGAACAGGATGCTTACTTTGATGCCAATTGAAATTCTGGAAATTTACAAAATAAATGTCAGATACAATTTTAAGACATCACAGACCGAACAATTAAAATAAGAAATAACACAGGAAGTAAATAACATAGTTTAATTGTTAACCAAGTTAGGTGCAACTTCACCTACATCTCGGGGCATCCAAGCCAAGAAGGAAATCCATTATAATAATATTAGTTTGAAGTTCCAAACTACCCCTGTTTTAAAAACATCTATCCTAATCACTACCCATGCAATTTCTACCCAGTAACTCCTAGATATGAGACCTCTTTCACTTCCCCTCAGTCACATAACAATGACAATTACAACCAAAACAACCAAAGTAGAAGATACACTTCCAATTAAACATAACACACTATTGCTTCACAGCTTATGAGTGATTCACAAATTATAACTCAACTAAAGAGTCCAACTCATGTATCAACAAGATACAAGAGTGGCTCACAATGAACAATGAATAACAAAAAGACAAAACCCTAAAGTATATACTCTCATGTGCTACTTCGTATCTTATTTAGGTTTAGAATTCTTTTATCTATATCCATAGAAGCGCATGGGCTTGAATATTAAATCTAACCAAACAAATATTCTACAAATCAAATCAAATCATATCAAATATTTTGGTGCAGAAAAATATGTTCTCAATAATGTTTTGACATTCTATTTTGATAACTAAATCTTCAGATATTTCTGGCTTGAAACAAATCTTTTGTAAATCAAATATCCAAATTCGCAGCTTGGTCCACAAGGAACAACAATCAAATCTTCTAAACAACAAAAAAATCTTCCAAAACTGAAAATGTCACACCTGCAATATCGTACAAACATGTCACGACATGTTGTCCAACATCTTGCTTAACTAGTTGCTTTAACAAAATGCAGCCAACAAACCAAAATAAAATAAAACATAAGATCAAATGAGTCAAAATTAAACTTTCTAAAAATAGTGCAATAGAGAAACACGCAGCCAAGATGGCCTTATCAAATTTCAAGATATCTTGCTCAAAATTTTGCCTATAAAATAAGTCATTTCAAATGTAATAACATGTGCCATTGCCTATTGTTATATGTATGTAATTTAATCAAGCATATGGTAGAATAATGTATATTAAAAATTTTGAGTGTATAAACCATAAACATGTGAGAAACTTTGTGAGAAAGTGTAGAGAGATTTCCCCTAGAATAATATCATCAAGTGGGAATGCAAAAGATTTATCGAAATTGATAAAATTACAAAACCCGAGGTATTAGCAACAAAGTAAGTGAATTATGAAACAAGAAATCTAGGTTGTACTCAATTTGGCAGGTTGGAAATTTTTTGTTAGGTTGCTTTAAGACTGGCGACAAGTTAGGTTTAATATTGTGATCAGTCATCAAATTTATTAGTTATATCTAAGTTTAGAGTCGTGAAATGTCTTCACTTTATTCCCAGTGTCTTAAAATCTGGACCAAACCGGCCAATCGAATCGACAACCAGTGGGATCATTGATCTGATCTGATCGTTGAATCGGGTAAGTTATTGAACTTGTGTGAACTAGTCAAAAATGATAAAAATCGGAAAAAACCGAAGAATCAGCGGTTTTGAAAAACCTGCGGTTTAATTGCTTATTTTTTTCTCAAACAAAATGATGCCATTTTGATAGTTTTTGTAAAATAATAATATTAAAATATATGTAACCTTGTTCAAAACTTATTTGGAACATTTTCCCTCTTTAGAATTAAATTTATTAGATATTTCATTTTGTTATTCAGTTTATGTTGCAATTAGACTTTGTTTAAAATTTATTTGGATTTATATTTTGTATTATTCTGTTGTGTGTGATGACTATACATAGAACTTGAATTTAAAAAATAAACTTGTGAAATTATGATATTTTGAAAAATTAAAATTTTATAGGTGTCGTGTGTAACACCCTTCTAAACCCCACAGAATATCATAGAAATAATCAGAGTGAATTATCATGCATATCACATAAGAGTGTCACACATATTCCAAAATCACATATACACTTGTCATGCTCAAATAACACTAAATTAAATTGATGCTTTCCATATCACTTAACATAAGCATGTCGCAACAGAATCACTTTATTTTGAATAACCTCATAATATTCAAGTCTCAAATAAACTTCATTCGTTAAATCAACTTAGGCATAAAAAGCCACTTCACCATAACATTCAAATCCAATTAACAAAACAAATAGAGTACACAATTGTATCTCTCAAAACATGAATCAAACGTTTCCCCAGTGTTACATAACCAGAGCACGACTCAAAACCCAAAATGATAAATAAAATAAAGTAGATCTTCTACAGATAACTCCTGCTCAAGCAACTCTAATCTTTAGTATCTGAGTGATGACGTATAAAACACCATTCCAACAGAAGGGGTGAGAATTCACATAATTATCAAGAATCATATAATAATATATAATGTTTAACATACATGCAATACGATAAATATTCTCAAACTTCATATGCTTTATAAAATATAACATCACTCAATTCATCATACTATTTCGAAGTATATGCCAAAATTTCACAATTTTCATATACAATATTGCTCAATAATTCAAGATTTAAAGATAATCAATCACAATTACTACAAAATGTAACATTCACGTCAATATTACATATATCACACCAACACAATATTTCACATCGACACATGAAACTCCAATTCAACTCAAAACAATGCAATGTGTATGTGGTACCAATTGTTATCCTTACCGGTCCTGCCAGATCCGCATCTCCAAAAAGAGGCACTACATTATTTGCCTGCTTGTTATTATCTACCGAAAACATGGCAAGGCAGAATGAAGCTATGCTACAACACATTTTTTATAAGTTACAATATATATATATATATATATATATATATATATATATATATATATATATATATATATATATATATATATATATATATATATATATATATATTGAAATTAGATTCTCAATCATCTCTTAATTTCACCAATATATCAATTTCAAACACAATTAATCATCATATTCAAGAATTACTCATCAAAACCTAACAGTGTTAAAACCATTAAAATTAGGGATGCCAACCTAAACATGTTTCTACCCTCAAATATCATCTTACAATCCCAAATAACTATGTAAAAACCCACCCTTACCTTGGACGTAGATTCTCTAGGATTCTTCCCTCTTCTTTTCTCTTTTCTCCCTTTTCACTTCTTTTCCTCTTCTCTTGGTTTTCTTCACTTTCTCTTTCTAACTTCTATTCTCTTTGTTTTATAAAATCCTTACTAAATCTTGTTTCACTAATGGGCTTATCCCATTCTCATACTAACTTATCACACCAAAGCCCAATTAACTAATATTTTTATTTTCACACTCAATATTCCAATTACTCACATAATACATATTCTCCATTAATAGAATATTATATATCACACATCACCAATTAATTCAAATAAATCATATTTCCATAAAATCACATAAATTAATTAATTATTATATTATATAATAATTAATAAAATAAATAACTCATAAAATAATTAGTAAATAAAATAGAGGTTTTACAACTCTCCCCCACTTAAAATATTTTTGTCCTTGAAAATTACCACAAACAAACAACTCAGGATAAGACTCCCTCATCTGACTCTCGAGTTCACATGTCATGTTTTCACCTGTCGGTCCTCCCTAAGCTACTTGCACATCATCTAATTGGACCATATGGGAAGGATCAACAATGTATCTCCTCAAACTACTTCAACGCTCGATCAACACCTGTTACCAGAGTAACTCGAAGAAACACATGATCTCCCTTCTTGAACTCAAGTGCTTTCCTCCTCTTATCATGATAACTCTTCTGACGACTCTGAGAAGCTTTCATCTTCTCCATAATTGTCTTAATCTTATCAGTAGTCTACTGGACTATCTCAGGTCCAACCACATCACTCTCTCCCGATTCATACCAACACAAAGGGGTCCTATACCTTCTACCATACAAAGCCTAAGACGGTGTCATCCCAATACTCGAATGGAAACTGTTGTTATAAGTAAACTATATCAAAGGAAAGTATTTATCCAAAAAACCTCCTTGTTCAAATACACAAGCTCTCAAAATATCTTCAAGTGGATGAATCATCCTCTCACTTTGACCATCTGATTGCGGGTGATAAGCATAATTCAAACGCAACTTCGTACCCCACGTATTTTTCAAACTTCCCCAAAATCTTAAAGTAAATCTCGTATCCATATCTGACACAATGCTAGATGGAATACCATGCAAACTGACTATCTTCTAAATGTACAGCTTTCCAAGTTTTCCATCGTATAATTCATTCTCATCGGGATAAAGTGAGCATATTTTGTCAACTTGTCCATAATAACCCAAATAGTCTCAAAATTACTCAGTGTTCTGGGTATACTAGACACAAAATTCATAGAGATGCTATCCCATTTTCATTTAGGAATAGATAGCGGTTGCATCAAACCAGACGGTTTCTGATGTTCAATCTTCGACTTCTGGAAAATCAAGCAAAAATACACAAATTCCACAATCTCTTTCTTCATACATGGCCACAAAAACAATTTCCTCAAATCCTGATACATCTTAGTAGCTCCAAGATGAATACTCAATCCACTACGATGCCCTTCCTCAAGAATACACTTCTTCAAATCGGCTATATCCGGAACACAAGCTTTGTCACGACACCTCATGATACCATTCTCATCAATCCAAAAATTTCCACCTTGACCTTGATTGATCAATGTCAATCGATCTACCAAACTCAAATCATATTTCTGACCTTCTCGAATCTCATCAAGAATGCCACTAGTAAGCTTTAACATACCGAGATTAACTCTAGAAGAAGTCTCTTCACAAACCAAACCCATATCCTGAAATTGCTCAAGTAATTCTAACTCTCGCACCATCAACATCGACATATGCAAAGACTTCCTACTTAATGCAGCAGATACAACATTCGCTTTACTCTGATGGTAATTCAAACCAAAATTATAATACTTCAAGAATTCCAACCATCTTCTTTGCCTCATATTCAACTCTTTCTGATCAAACAGATATTTTAAACTCTTGTGATCACTGAATACATCAAATCTTGATCCAAACAAATAATGCCTCCAAATCTTTAATACAAACACAACATCAACTAACTCTAAATCATGAGTCGGATAATTCCTTTCATGAACTTTAAGTTTCCTTGAAGCATAAGCTACAATTTTTTGATTCTGCATCAACACACCTCTTAAACCCATCAATGAAGTGTTACAATATACAACAAACAGTTCTGCCAGATTAGGAAAAATCAAAATAGGAGCGATTGTCAATCTTCTCTTAGGCTCTTGAAAACCAGCTTCACACTGTGTAATCCAAATAAAAGCTTGACCCTTCCTAGTCAATTGTGTCAACGGTAAGGCTAACTTGAAAAATCCTTTAATAAACTTCCGATAATAACCTTCTAAACCAAGAAAACTTCTAATCTCAGAAATAGATTTTAGAGCTTCCCATTGAGATATAGCCTCAATCTTCGACAGATCAACATCAATACCATCACTCGATGTCAAATGACCAAGGAAACTCACTTCCTTCAACCAAAACTCACACTTAGAAAGTTTAGCATACAACTGCTTCTCTTTCAACACAGATAGCACAATATTCAGATGCTAGACAAGATCTTCTTCACTATTTGAATAGATCAAAATATCATCAATGAACACAATAATAAACTTATCCAAATACTGATGAAAAATCCTATTTGTGTATTCTATAAACACATCAGGTGCATTGGTCACACAAAACAGCATCACAGAATACTCATACTGACCATACCTTATTCTAAAAGTTGTCTTATGAATATCTTCAGCCTTCACACGAATCTAATGATACCTAGACCTCAAAAATATCTTGCTAAAAACACAAGCACCAAAAATTGATCCATCAAATCATCAATCCTCGAAAGTGGATACTTATTCTTGATAGTCATCTTGTTCAGTTGTCTATAATCCATACATAACCTCATAGTTCCTTCTTTCTTCTTAACCAATAAAATAGATGCACCCCACGATGACACACTAGGATGAATAAACCTCTTCTCAAGAAAATCCTCAAGTTGACTCTTCAACTCTTTCAACTTAGATGTTGACATCTGATATGGAGACATCAATACCAGACTAGTTCCAAGAACTAATTCGATCGTAAACTCCACCTCACGCTCTGGCGGTAAATCACTTATATATTCAGGAAATACTTCCGCAAAATCACGAACTATTGCTAATTCACCAATCATTTGTTTCCCACGCATATGCAATGTTGCCATCAAAGACAACAACACCGCACCATCCTGCAAAGACTCCTTTACTTTACATACTATGAAGCTGGCAAGATAAGTCTATCCCATCCAATAGAATCCCACCTACTATCAATAAGAGATTAAGGGTGATCAGTTCCTCAATTTGTCAATTGGTAGTCGACAACCATAATGGAGCATAAACTATTATTACCAAACTATAATAGCGTTTCTCTTGTTCTCAAAGTCACCTAAAGCACCATGGTATAACTCTTCACACCATAAACATCTCAGGGAAGCAAAGCTTCTCCCCTACTTGTTTTAAACCCGCTCCTGCAACCAAGTGATCAGAAAACAAGAAAGTACCAACAATGTTTCACACATATGTTGCATATTAAGGGAATAAACACATTAGATAATCTAGTCGGACTGACCGACCTACTCTGATACCACTAATGTAACACCCTTCAAAACCTTGTGGAATATCATAGAAATAATCATAGTAAATTATCATGCATGTCACATAAGAGTGTCACACATATTCCAAAATCACATATACATCTATCATGTTCAAATAACACTAAATTAAATTCATGCTTTCCATATCACTTCACATAAGCATGTCGTAGTTGTAACACCCCAAAAATTTAGATTAATTATTTAATTAATTTAGTGTGAATATTAGTGATTATTGGGGAATATATGAATTATTGTGAGTTATGTGATGCATGGTGATGCATTGGTGAATGAAGTGCTATGAGTAGTGTGGGAATGAGAGTAATATGAGTATTTAATCAGTTTATAATTATTTAGAGCTTAAATAACTATTTGAGGTTAAATTAGATTTAATAATAATATTTAGAATTATTATTTATAATAATATGAGGAGAATAATAATGTAAGACAAGGATGACAAGATGGTAACGTTGTGTTGAACAAGTGAGGGCAAGGTTGGGATTTATGATTTAGGAGTCCAAAGGCTAGATAAGTAAAAACAAGAGGCATAGAAGAGTAGTTGTTTTGTTCGATCGTAGAAATGAGAGAAAAGTAGAAGCAGAAAGCAGAAGTGGGGTTCCGACTCTCTAATAGGTGGTATAATTGTGAATATATGATGATATTGAATGTTAGGTTTTGGATGGAGATTGGTTTTGATTTAATCCATTGAAATTATGCATAGTTGATGAAATTGATAATGGGAATTGAGTTAGAATATAGTAGCTGTAGTATGACAATATGATAAATTAGATTATGTATTTTGATGTAGAAAAATTAGGGTTTTGGGTTGGAAAGGGATGATTTTTGTAACATAAAAATCTGGTTTTTTTACTCTGGTACAGTGGGAATTGTAACACCTCGATTTAATTAAAATTATTTTTAATTAAATACTAAGACGATACGGTGATATTGCATGATTTGGTGGAATTTATGGTGGGATATGATATCTTGTTGGAGACAAGATGCCTTAGAATTATAGAAATTGAGGTTATGAGGGTGTTTGGCTAATTGTGTAGAAACATAGGGGTGTGTAGGATAATATGGATTATTACTATTATTATATTATTAGGGTAATTATTATTATTTTATAATGATAATTAAATAATTATTTAATTGGGAAGACTAAGGTTATATTATTATTAGATTATAATAAATGAGATTGGGAGAATAAGTAAATACGTGAAATAGAACAGAAGAAGCGTAGAAGAGAGAGAGGAGAAAGAACACTAGGAAGCTAGGGCAAGAAGTTTCATCCATAGAAATCAAGAATCAACCAAGATTCTAAGGTAAGGGGAGATTCTAACTCTATAAGGGTTTGCCTAATGATGGGGCATGGTAGAATTTACGTTGTATAATCGTATATTTTGATTTCTCCATATTTGGTTGTTTTTGGGTTTTGTTCCCGTTGATGGAATTTTGGTGATTTTGGTGTGTTTTGATGTGATTGAATGATATGAATTGGTTAGAATTGGTAGATGAATGTTGATGAATAATTAACCTGTTAAAAAGATGAATTTTGATGGGAAAATCATGAATTTTGGGTGTTGAGACATGGAAGGTTGTAAGCTGAAAGTTGTAGAAATTACCATTGTTATCGCAGGATAACCGGTTACCCGAATATGGTAACCATTTACCATTTCAACGGTTGAATCGAGGTTTAGCTACTGTCATGCGGTAACCAGTTCTCATAAGTGGGTAACCAGTTATCGTGATGAATTTTGATAAGTAACGAGGCTACTGTCCTGCGATAACCCGTTACCACTGCTACTGATAGCATTTTTTGGAAAACTTCTAAAACACATAACCTTTGCCTCGGGTGTCCGTTTGACGCGCCGTTTGGACAATTGGAAAGATAAAATAATTTCCTATTTTATAAAAATTATTTATAATGCAGTAGTTAATTATTTCATCAACATTGCTACCGATCCGTAGGTGTGTTTTGATTTGTATGCCATGAATTATGTTGTGGTTAATTGCGGCGATTATTTTGACTGTGTGACACGAGTTATATGATGATGATGATGATAATGATGATGATGATGACGAATGGCATGTATTTGCGAAATTGTGATGAATAATAGCGATGAATGCGAAGTATGTTATTTCATGATAGTGTCTCATACATTCTGTTGTACCCCAAAATTTGCCCTCCCATATTTCTCAAGACATTGCAAGAAAAATCTCCAAGTGGCTCAAGGTTGCTCAAGGATTGACCAGACAAGCTATCTCCTAAGACAGTCTACCCAAAATTAGGGTTTTGTGTTGCATCAAGATCTTTGAGTCCAAATGACCTCAAGTTCTCCTCAATGTCCTAATATGTTCTCAAGATCATCCATGTCAAATTTCAAGCCTTGCAGAGGAAGTTTGCTCAGTCAATTGCTCAAAGGGCCAAAAGTCGTTTGTGCTAGGGCAAAAGTCAACTGTGACCTACAAACAGTCAAACTTCAAGATTTTTTGTCTACATTCTCATTTTGAAGTATATTTCATCATTTGATAAAGGGTTGATCATGATTCATCAAGGATTTCTCAAAATTCATCAAGATTCAAAAGTTGCTAAATTAGGGTTTTGTAGGAAAAGTCAACTCAACTTTGACCAGGCATAACTTTCTCATACTTTATGATAAATGACCCATACAAAGCTCATTTTGAATAGGATGCAATTCCCTAGAATCTATCTTCATGCCCCAAGTTTAAAAAATGCACTCATAAGAAGTTATGAATTTGGACATTATTGGTCATTTTGAAAAGTCAACAAAAACACATTTTTTGTCAAAGCTTCTAACTTGAGCATCGAATATCAAAATGATATGAGACTAAAAGGGTTGGTTATAGTACATCTCAAGCTTTCTAAAAAGTCCAAAAATTGCCAAAAGTCAACTATCCCCAAAACATCAAATTTTGCCAAATGGGCCCATTCTTTTTCACTTGTTTTGAGTTTTCCCTATTGCCCACGTGCCCTAGCTCCATCCATGTGTCCATATCACATTTTTATTATATAATTTGATTTTTATTTGAAATTATTTATTTTAAATCAAATAAAATCATATAAAATCTAAAGTATTGATAACACATGATTTTTTGGCTATTTCAGGCTCCAACTACAGTTATCCTTGCAATTAAATTCGTATCAAGTGAATCATGTGCAAAAAGATATGATTTAAGCCAAGTTTGGAAAGCTTTTATGGAGGAATCAAATCAAATTCATGAGCATTGATAGGGCAATATTTGGACCAAGTTCTTTACCCTAATCCAATGTACAATACATAAGCAAGCTGAAGGCATGAAAATAAGGGTTGGAAAATCATTGGAAGAGGTAGAACCAAAGTTGAAAAAATCACAAAAAAGCGTGAGATCGAAATCAAGGTTGGAGGCATTTTCAAAGCCTGAGACGTATCCCAATCGCTTCCTGGCCATTCTCAAAAGCTAAACCAATCACAACCAAGTGTTTTCCAGCTTCCATACGCACTGTAAGTCTCACGCGAATTCCCCCTGTGTTTGATTTCGTATCTCTGGAATTAGACATCGTTTTCATGAAATAATTGCATATCCTTAACCCTCACATCATTTGGAAACTATTGGTAATAGCCAATTTCATTTATGTGCTCTGTATGAAGAATCACCATAGCTAGGGTTCTTTGTCCGTTTTTAGGGTTTTCTGTTTCAGGTGCAATTGGTCCATATGAAGGACATGGTTGAGATCAGGAGATCATGACGAATTCAACCATGTTCTTGGAAGTTGTTTACATTTCCTGAGGACGGTTTTAGGATGAAGTTGCGTCCTTTGCTGCGGATAAAAATCCGCAGGTAATGTTACAGCGTTGGGAGGACAGGGATGAAGACGTGTCGTCCATCCATTAGCCAATTCAAATAATTGCGCGCGGTTTTTGTCTTTCTGGCAATTGCTTTGTTTTTTATATAATATATATTATTTGTATTATTATTAACAAAACAACAACGTGCTTCAGTGGTTTCCACCTAAGCCATAAAGGTTCCAAACGCTGGAGGTCAGGGGTTCGATCCCTGCCTCCAGCAATTTGTGTTTTCTTCATATTTTTCAGGTAATTGCATGCATGCTCAGGCTTGATTCATACCATGCTCCTTCATCAATCCAAGGGCCAGATGGCCAATGGCCAGATCTGATGGCCAGTGATTGGAGGTCCACCAAAGAGCAAGTCAATACACCCACACGGGATCCCAGATGGTCAAACGAGCCAGCATGGTTGGGCCTACAGAATTGCTTTCCACACCCTTCAAAATTTGGCCCAATTCTTCTTTTTTTATTTTGTTTTGTTTATTTAATTTATTTGTTTTATTTTATTTAACTAATTTTCTAACCAATAACAAAATTCTTTTTTATCAAATAAAATAAAAAATACTTTTTTTTATCCAATCAAATTTTAAAACTTTTATTTTTATGAATAAACTCATTAATTAATTAGGATATTAATTAGGAAACTTTGGTTTATTTTGTAAATATTTAAAATTAATTAGACTTAATTAGGTTTTAACTACTAATTTGATTATTTTTATTTTTCTTTCTTAAATTAACAAAAACCCAAAAATATGTCATAAATTATTTTTTCATTAATTAAATTTAGTTATTTAATTTAGGAGTTAATTACTTTTCTTAAAAGAAAGACAACAAAAACCAAAAAAAACATTTTCTTTAAAAAGGGTCAAAACCCTAAATTTCGCACTCGATTTAATTTCCCGCGCGCTTTATTTATTTTTATCCAATTATGTATCTGCTTACGAACTGTAATAGTTAAATAAGACATTTAATTATTTTTATCGCTTTATTTTATTTTTCAAGGGTTGCTTTTGGCGATGTAAATACCCGACACCTTGTAATTTAATTTCTGCATTTTTATTTCTGCAAATTATAACTGCTAGATGTTTGATAATAGGGTATGCATGACAAGGCTGAATGTTAATCTTAAAATCAAATTAGACCACCCTTAACATGTGCAAAGATAAAAATAAACTGAAAACGACACACTCGCACATGCGCACCCTTAGGGTACACCCCATTTGGTTTCCTTCGTACACGGTCATTGAGTATAGGTCGCTTTAGAGGTCGTCCTCTTGTCTAAAAGATCACAGTCACCTCGAAATGGTTGCCTCAGATATTGTTGCCTCAAACAAATGATCTAAGACACTAGGGTTACCGCTAAGGCGTCCTAACATTGCTTTAGTGACCGTATGTCCCTCAATCGAATTGACCCTAAAACTCCAACGACAGTGCTACCTACTCACTAATAATGGGATAGCATTGTCTAAGGGAAATTAGCATAGAACGATTCCTTTTTCGAGTAGGTAGATTAGATCTTAGATACTTGCTCTTTCAAAACAAAACTATTTTCACACTTACACTTTACGAACAAGTTTTCAAAAACACTTCATTACACTCTTGAGGACAGAAGCAAGAGTTAAATTGAAGTTAAAACAAAAACTTTTCAAACACACAAGCACAAAGAAAACAAATTTTGAAAATGATGAGCAAGTACCTAAGAGCCCGTAGATAACTACGGATAGAAAGGATGCTAATACCTTCCCTTTCTATAATCTACCCCCCGTACTCAGAAATAATCTCGAAAAAGGAATTTTTCTGTGCTTTTTTCCTTTCCTTGTTGGATAAAATAAAAATCGGTGGCGACTCTTACTTACCGCGACATTTTGCGAAAACAAACGCAAAACGCAAACCAGCATTCCAAAAACAGTCAGTTCTTCCCACCGTATCACAGAACTGGCGACTCTGCTGGGGAAACTTATAAGTGAGGTGTACCTTAGGAATAGTTCATCATAATGTTTTCAATTTCTTGATTTGTATGCTTTATCTTTGTGGGCTTGTATCGGAGTTATTATAGATCCTAACCCAGATCTGAGGGACACCCTTTAGGTAAGTAGCAATAAACTGTGAGGGAACTGTACGACGTAGACCGATACGGTTGAAGCAATAGCTACGTTGGTGTGGCACTTTAGTATGTACTGATATCCCTTGTGGCAAAATGAGGAGAATATGGGTCTACTAAGGGGTCATTAAGCACCAACTGACCTTAAAACCTTTAATTGACCAACTTGGCCATAGAACAGTAGCAGTATGCTACACTCAATGAGACCAAACTCTCGCGATGATTTCGGCTGCAAGAAAAGGTTGCTAAACTGGAATTATGACTGATCGAGGGTGGTCAGTGATATTGAGATCCTCTAGAACCCGGTTACTATTTTAGGACAGGTTTGAACCAACTGAACTGAAAGAGGGTAGTACCTAAACTCCTTGCCAGCCTGAAATCTAAGGGCTATATGTGTAACTTGTGTGCCCTTACCATGTTTTCTATTTGTGGATACTTGTGGTGTGTTTTCTATCATGACATCATGCATCATGACATTGCATGCATCTTGCATTGGACTAACCCATTTCAAAGACAAAGGGGATTCATCTTTGTTCTGTTTTGTAGGTCATGGCACCCATGCGTAGAAACACTATTCAGATCAACTTTGTCCAAATTCCAACTCAGCTTAAGGATTTGGTTGCAAAGGTTCCAGATACTTCCTCCTTTATCAGAAGACATGGACACCTCCTTGGTTTGGTTACCTCCAAGATGGATGAACAGATGATGAGTGTCTTAGTCCAGTTCTTTGATCCACTGTACCATTGCTTTACTTTTCTGGACTACCAGTTGGTCCCCACCTTGGAAGAGTTCTCTGATCTACTTGATATCTCCATTCTAGAGCAGACCCCGTTTACAGGTTGGGAGAAAATCCTTAGGCCGGAAGAGATTGCTTCATCCCTCCATCTGACAAAGGCTGAGGTAATTTCAAACTGGGAGACTCGAAGTGGGACAAACGGCTTCTTGGCTAAATTCTTGGTTGATCGGGCTAATCAGTTCTGAGACAGTCTAGACTTTCAGGCATTTGAAGACATTTTGGCTCTTCTCATATATGGCTTGGTATTGTTTCCTAACTCAGATTCTTTTTTCGACGTGAATGCAGTGAAGATTTTCATGTCCGGTAATCCGATACCCACTCTCTTGGGTGACATTTTGCACTCTCTTTATGCCCGTACTGCTCGGAAACGGGGAACCCTTATGTGTTGTGCACCATTGCTGGCGAGGTGGTTTATTTCTCATCTTCCCAAATCAGTTTTGAAGAACAAGGAAGGCATGGGTTGGGCCTACAGGATTATGTCTCTCTCTCATAATGACATCATTTGGACTATCAAAGGTATGGAAGACGTGGCTATTATTGATCGCTGTGGGGAATACCCCAATGTTCCACTGCTAGGAATCAATGGAGGGATCACGTATAATCCGTGTTTGGCCTTACGTCAGTTTGGGCGAGCTAGGAGGGAAGGACCTCATGAGTTGCTAATGCCAAGTATTATCTTTGACTTCCAAGGGGATAGTGACGAGCAACGCCGCAGGTTCATACGAGCTTGGGATAGGGTGCACAGGTCTGATATGCACAAGCTAGGTGTAAAGACTTCTCTTCCAATGGAACCATATCTCCGATGGGTTTGTACACGTGATCAGAAGCTAGGGATGCCCTACGAGGTTGTCTTGCTTGTGATAGTTGAACTTGCTAATGAAGAAGGGATTCCTCCTACCATCCTCCACCCTTACATGCCTACTGACATTGGGGCATTAAAGAGGTCTTGGATGCAGCTAAGAGAAGAGCGGGATACTTATAGAGAAAAGTATCACGAATAAGAGCGAAAGATCCTGAAGTTGACAAGGCAATTGGAGAATGAGCAGATCCTCAACGACTATGTCAACACCAAAGAGAAACGACCATGGGAGCGCTGATGTCTTTTGATTATTTCTAGTTTTGATTTAATTTGCAGTATTTCCCTTTTTGTAACGCCTTAAAGGCATCTGTTGAACATTTGAATTCAAAGTTTATCTAATAAAAGTGTGTTTCATTTTGGTTTACGAATTTGAATCTCTAAAGTCTTTGAAACCATGTCTTACGCATTTCATTCCATGCACCTCATCACAGGTACCCATTACATGTCTCTTATCTTCTTCGCTGTTTATTTCAGCATCATGTCTTCTGAAACATCAACTGATCAAGCTACCAAGGCTATACAAGCTCAAAACGCTCAATTCCAGGAATGTTCATGAATTTGGCTAAGGGTCAGCAAGATCTGAAGACCCTTATCCTGAAAGATAAGAAGAAGAAGAAGAAGAAGAAGACGGTCCTACTGAATATGGGTCGCAGATTTGGAAACAATTTGCGAGAAGAGGTTGATTTGACTCACTCATCTGAAGGGGGAGAGAATCAGGAAGAAAAGAGGGCTCCTAGCCCTGTAGTTTCTAACAACGAGACTGGCTTTGATGAAGACCAGTATCCTCCGGCTGAGGATAGGTATAAACAGCTTGAAGACCAGTTAAGTGTGATGGAGATCCAGAAGGTACCTGGATTGGACTTTGGTGATTTGGGTATGTCATCTGGGATGGTAATTCCCCGCAAGTTTAAAGCACCAATCTTTTCTAAATACAACGGGGTTTCTTGTCCAAAGATGCACCTCCGCTTGTATGTTAGAAAGATCCAGCCATACACCGCTGATAAGAACCTCTGGATCCACTTCTTTCAAGATAGTCTCTCAGGGACTCAACTTGAATGGTTTTACCAACTGGAAGGAGCTAGTATCAGTAATTGGGAAGATATTGCTGCTGCTTTTTACAAGCAGTACCAATACAATGCCGACCTCGCTCCCACGCGTACCCAACTCTAGGATATGTCTATGGGCGCGGGCAAAGGTTTCAAAGACTATGCTCAGAAGTGGAGGGACCTTGTTGGAAGAGTGAAACCACCCTTGGCTGATAGGGAGCTAGTGGATATGTTTCTGGGGACCTTGTCTGGTCCGTATTTCAACCATCTGATTGGAAGTTCATCGTCCGGGTTTACAGAGCTGATTATGACCGAGGAAAGAATTGAGGTCGGTATCAAATCCGGTAAAATACAGAAGGGTGCTTTATCAAGCACCGAGAAGAAGCCTTTTAAGAAGGAGTCAAGCACAGTTTACAATGAAAAGAGCCATAATAGACCTGATCACCACCAAGCTGTTAATGCGGATGTTATATCAAGACCTATTGTTGCTCCTCAGCACAACAATCAGCCAAGGGCCGAGAGGCCACGAAGACAGTTCACTCAGCTCAGCATGACTTTGTCTCAAATTTTGCCGCAGTTACTGAAGACCAACTTGGTGATTCCGAAGGAAGCCCCGAAGAATCCCAATACAACATCACTGATGTACAATCCTAACACCCGCTGTGCTTTTCACTCTGATAGCCCAGGGCATGATACGAATGATTGTTGGGTTTTGAAGAATAAGGTGCAGGACTTGATTGATGCTAAGGAGATTGAGTTTGAAGCACCTGATAGACCTAATGTTGTGACTGCTCCTATGCCAAAGCATGGAGTGAATGCTGTAGATGAAGACTCGTTTGTGGTTTCTGTGAAAGACATTGTTACTCCATTGATGACTGTAAAGAAGAACCTTATGTTAGCCGGTTTATTTCCGGGTTGTGGTGAAGGTTGCCATCTGTGTGTCGTCCTACCTACTGGTTGCCATATTTTGAAGTCAGGTGTCCAACGCCTGATGGATAATAAAGAAATTCTGTTTGAGAAGACTTTTGTTCGTTTGGTTCTTACTGAAGAAGTTGTTATAATCACCATTTTCGACAATTCTTCCAAGGCTTCCTCGAGAAAGCCTGTTAGAGTTATGTCTGTTCCGAGAATCTCTCCCTTGATCATCATTGTTCCTAGGCCTATCCCATATACATCCGATAAAGCTTTCCCGTGGCACTACGGGGCTGATGTATATTATCACGGAGTTAAGCAAGACTTGAGTGCTGAAGAGACTGATACTAACGTCAGCAATATTGTCGGACCTGCCAAGGTCACCCGCAGCAGAAGACTTTTCTCCCCCGAGATCTCTCCACCAACTATTCGGAAGCCTGTTGTTATACCCGCCAGTACACCTGTTATTGTCCCTGTCCAAGTTCCAATCCTTACCCTTGTTGCCGAGTCATCTGATACTCGAGGCAAAGGGACCGCTGATGAGCCTTCCCGGACGGAGGCACCAAAGATGATTACTGTTGAAGCCTTTAGACAAGAGATGGAAGAAATTTTGAAGATCATCAAAAAGAGCGACTACAATGTAGTCGAACAGCTGGGGCAAACCCCGTCCAAAATCTCTATGTTGTCTCTGTTTCTATGCTCTGAAGCACATGCCAAGGCTCTGATTGCTTTCCTGAAAACTGCGCATGTGCCGCAGGAGACATCAGGTGATCAGTTTAAAGATTGCGTAGCTAGTCTGACAGCAGATAATAGGTTGGGCTTCTCCGACGTAGACTTGCCTTCTAAGGGGAAGAATCACAATGATGCCCTGCATGTCTCTATTGAATGCAGGGGCACTACTCTAGCTTATGTGTTGGTGGATACTGGTTCCTCGTTGAATGTGTTGCCCAAGAAAGCTCTAGACCGGTTGGACTATGAAGGTTTAGAGTTGAAGCCAAGTAACATTGTTGTTAGGGCCTTTGATGGGTCCAAGAGAATGGTACACGGAGAAGTGGATATTCCAGTGAAGGTTGGTTCTCAGGTTTTTACATCTACATTCTATGTGATGGACATTCGGCCATCATATTCTTGTTTGTTGGGTCACCCGTGGATCCACAAAGCTGGGGCAGTGACTTCTACGCTTCACCAGATGCTAAAATACCCAGTGAAGGGGAAAATTGTGACGGTACGAGGAGAGGAGGAATACATGGTGATCCACCTCAACTCTTTTCGATATGTGGAGATGTATGGGGAGTTCATTGAGACTCCGTTTCAACATTTTGAAGAAGTACCCCAGACATTGGCGTCAGCTAAAACTATTACTGAAGATCCTCCAATGAAGATGGCTTCCTTCAAGGATGCCCGGGCTGTTGTTGAGAAAGGTGGGTGTGCAAATTGGGGCCAACTCCCTGATTTTGCACATAAGACTAACAAGTTTGGTTTGGGTTTCACAGCAGAAGCTCAAAGGGCTGTACGGAGTGCGCGGACTGGAAGACCTCCCCTGTTTATCATCAACTCAAGAGTGAATGCCATTGAAGACGATGTTGAAGAATCTGAGTTCAACAGTTGGATCTACCCGACTGCTGACGGCGGGCTAAGCAACTGGACAGCAAAAGACTTCATCCCAATTTCTTTTATTACCCAGTAATGAGACTTTTGTTTTGTATTTGTAACAGACAATGTTTTAAACTTTATAGCCCAGTGCCTTACCCGGGGCACCGTGGCTTTGTTTGTGAGGGCTTTATGTGTGTCATTTCCATATATCATTAATAAAAGCATTGGACGTTTTCTTGCATTTCAAATTTTGCGCTCCTTGTCTTTCTTTTGTTATGTATTGCAAAACAGCTATTTTACACACACTCACATATACAGGTCTACATCCACTCTGGATCCCACTGATAACGACTCTGCTACTGTCGGTTATGACTTCGAAAGTCCGATCAACTTAGCCAAAGACGAAGGTGAAGATGATTGTGAAGTGCCTGGTGAACTTGCTAGACTACTACTTCAGGAAGAGAGGGCCATACAGCCGCATGAAGAGTCAGTGGAAATAGTCAATCTGGGTACAGAGGAAGACAAGAAAGAGGTCAAGATCAGTGCGAATCTGGAGCCTAGTGTTAAGCAACGACTGATTCAGATGTTCCGTGACTATGTTGAGATCTTTGCCTGGTCTTATGAAGATATGCTTGGGTTGGATACCGATATTGTGGTTCACCGTTTTCCTACCAAGGAAGACTATCCTTTAGTAAAACAGAAAGTCTGCCGAATGCGCCCAGAGATGTCTGAGAAAATCAAGGCTAAAGTTATGAAACAGTTTGACGCCGGTTTTCTAGAAGTTACTTCTTACCCGCAGTGGGTTGCCAACGTGGTTCCGGTGCCGAAGAAGGATGGTAAAGTTCGAATGTGTGTTGACTATAAGGATCTGAATAGGGCGAGTCCCAAGGATGATTTCCCTCTGCCTTATACCAATGTTCTGGTTGACAACGCCGCTCAGCATAAGGTTTTCTCCTTCATGGATGGTTTCTCCGGTTATAATCAGATTAAGATGGCTCCCGAAGACATGGAGAAGACAACCTTTGTTACTCAATGTGGTACCTTTTGCTACAAAGTCATGCCTTTTGGATTAAAGAATGTTGGGGCAACGTATCAGTGCGCCATGGTCGCCTTGTTCCACAACATGATCCATCATGAGATTGAGGTATACGTTGACGACATGATTGCAAGATCCCAGACTGAAGGAGAACACCTTGACCATCTTCAAAAGGTATTTGACAGGTTGAAGTTGTACAAGATGAGGTTAAACCCGAACAAGTTCACCTTCAGGGTGAGATATGGTAAGCTGTTGGGTTTCGTCGTAAGTGATAAAGGTATTCAAGTGGATCCTGCAAAGGTGAAGGCTATACAGGAAATGCCAGCTCCTCGAACAGAAAAAGAAGTCAGAGGCTTTCTAGGACGTCTGAACTATATTTCCCGAATCATCTTACACCTAACTGCTACTTGTGAGCCAATCTTCAAACTACTGAAGAAAGATCAAGTGGTAAGATGGGATGATAAATGCCAGGCCGCTTTCGAAAGGATCAAAGAATATCTCCAAGAGCCACCCATTCTGATGCCGCCAGTTGAAGGGAGACCTTTGATCTTATACATGACAATACTCGATAACTCAATGGGGTGTGTGCTGAGGCAGCATGACGAGTCTAGCCGAAAAGAGCATGCTATTTATTACCTTAGCAAAAAGTTTACTGACTGTGAGACCCGATACTCGTTGCTCGAGAAAACTTGATGCGCTTTGGCATGGGCTGCTCGCCGGCTGAGACAGTATATGCTGACTCACACTACTCTATTGATATCAAAGATGGATTCAATCAAGTATATCTTCGAAAAGCCTTCCTTGTCCGGAAGAATAGCAAGATGGCAGATGATCTTGACTGAGTATGACATCCAATATACGACTCAAAAGGAAATCAAGGGAAGTGTGTTGGCAGATCATCTGGAACATCAGGCAGTGGACGATTACCAGTCTATGAACTTTGAATTCCCGGATGAGAATATCATGATAGTGACTGACTGTGAAACACCTGGACCGGATGAAGGACCTGAGGAGGGATCCCGATGGTCTATGTACTTTGATGGAGCTTCGAATGCTTTGGGTAATGGCATTGGCGCTGTGATCATATCTCCTGAAGGCTCTCATACTCCGTTCACCGCCCGACTATGTTTCAACTGCACCAACAACATGGCGGAGTATGAAGCGTGCATTATGGGTCTTCGAGCAGCTATTGACCTAAGGATTAAGTTCTTAAGTGTTTTCGGATATTCCGCTCTCGTGATCAGTCAGATCAAAGGTGAGCGGGATACGAAACACCCTAATCTTATTCCTTAAAAGGAGTATGTGTTGAATTTGCTGCCGCACTTCAAGGAGATAACCTTTGAACACTTCCCTAGAGAGGAGAATCAGTTAGCAGACGCGCTAGCTACGATGTCTTCTATGTTCAGAGTCAGATGGGACAACGAGGCTCCCCAGATTACCATTGAAAGGTTGGATGAACCTGTACATTGTTGCGATATTGAGACTGAAGAGGCAACGGATAAACCCTGGTTTCATCCGGTGAAGAGGTATCTTGAGGCTCAAGAATACCCCGAGGGTGCATCTGTTAATGACAAGAAGTTTCTGAGGAGGTTCGCGGCGAAGTTCTTCATCAGCAATGGCATTCTTTACAAGCGTAACCATGATTCAACCTTACTACGTTGTTTGGATAAGAACGAAGCAGAAAAGATCATGATAGAGTTGCATGAAGGTACTTTCAGAACTCATTCCAGTGGACACACCATGGCAAAGAAAATCCGTTGGGCAGGATATTATTGGTCCACAATGGAATCCGACTGTTATCAGCATTCTCAGACCTGTCACAAGTGCCAAGTCTATGCTGATAAAGTGCACATACCTCCAGTACCTCTGAACATCTTGACAGCTCCGTGGCCTTTTGCAATGTGGGGCATTGATATGATCGGCGAGATCATACCTACGGCATCTAACGGGCATCGTTTCATCTTGGTAGCAATTGATTACTTTAAAAAGTGGGTTGAAGCAGCTTCCTTTGGTACTGTAACCAAGAACGTCGTGGCATGGTTCATTCGACACAATCTGATCTATCGATATGGTGTACCAGAGAGGATCATTACAGACAATGGTACAAATCTCAACAAAAATATGATCACTGAGCTCTGCAAGAAGTTCAAGATAGAGCATCACAACTCTTCTCCATACCGTTCGAAGATGAATGGGGTTGTAGAAGCGGCTAATAAGAACATCAAGAAGATTGTGCAGAAGATGACAGTGATATACAAAGACTGGCATGAGATGTTGCCATTTGCTCCTCATGGGTACCGTAACTCCGCACGGACGTCAACAGGGGCAACACCCTATTCCTTGGTTTATGGCATGGAGGCCGTCTTGCCCATTGAAGTTCAGATACCCTCTCTTTGGATTATGAAAGATGCAGGTTTAAGTGAAGATGACTGGATTCAGACCCGGCTTGATCAGCTGAATTTACTAGACGAAAAGAGACTTACTGCTATTTGTCATGGTCAAACGTATCAAAAACGGATGATCAAGGCATTTAACAAGAAAGTCAAACGACAAGAGTATCAAGTTGGGGATATGGTGATCAAGCACATCATATTACCTCAAGGTGATCCCAGGGGAAAATGGACCCCTACTTACGAAGGGTCATTTGTGGTTAAGAACATCTTCTCAGGAGGAGCTATGATTCTGACCACCATGGATGGTGACGACCTTCCTCACCCCGTCAATGCAGACATAGTGAAAAAATACTATGCATGATCAAGGACCCACTAGGTTGACTGGCCTAGGAAAAAATAAGGGCTTCCCGGTGAACCAAAAGGTTTCGGGCAAAAATAAGGGATGAAAATGAAAAATTGTACACCCGACAAGTCGAAAACCTGAAAAGGCGGCTTGGGCAAAAATGGGTATCCCGGTGGACTGAAAACCCGAAAGGGAAGTCCAGGAAAAAATTAGGGATCAAAGCGTAACACTATGTCTCATTGGATCACTTTGCGACCAGACTTCGGTATCGACTATCAAGCTCGGACGGCACTAAACAATCTGATCTACCTTCAACCAAGTAGCAAAGTGATGAGATGCTCGAGGACATAAGGGCAATAGCAGAGTTGGAACCCAGTTGGATTATTCACATAGCTGTTTTGTTTTGTTTTTTCACAAATTGTGTAAATTCTATTTGTTCGACGGCGTTCTCTTACTAATACGTCAGCCTCTTGTACAAAACGCCTATTTACAGGCTAAACTTCAAAATCTATATAATTCATTTTCAAAGAAATTTCAAACTGTTTTTTTCCTTTTCTGTTTTGTTTTGCAAAGAACGTCCAATGTTCATTTTTGATATATACATTTGACATTAATTGCTGCTCATGAATATTTACATGCGAAACAAAAGATGATTACTTGTAATATCAGAAACAAGGGCAAACGAGAAATGTCCAAACTGTACGGTTGCTCTGTCCACCAGGTATAAAGGTGGATTTAGCTGAAGAATAGGGCTGAAATACTTTCACTCCCCGCAGAGTAAGAGAAGGCAGTAATATTAGCTCTCCCCATCTGAGACTCACGACCACGAATGAATCGGTAACATTCTCCCCAAGTAGAGTTTATCTATCATCGGCATTGAAAGGTCTTAATATTCACCAGTGGAGTATACGGATATTCCCCGACAGAATACGAGATGTCCCCAGTGAAGTCTGAAATTTTTCCCAGCATAGTCTGAAAAAGCTTCCCCAGTGGAGTTTGGAGAATCATCCCTAGTAGACTTTGGAAGATTTGTCCCCATTAGAGTCTAAAAGGATTATCCCCATAAGAGTCTAAAAGATTATCCCCATTAGAGTCTAAAAGGATTATCCCCATTAGAGTCTAAAAGGATTATCCCCATAAGAGTCTAAAAGGTTATCCCCAGTGAAGTCGCAATTGAAAGGTCATCCCCAACGGAGTTCATTCCTTTCACAAACAGGAATTCAATCCCCAACAGGATTCAGTATCACCAGTAATGGTAATTCATCCCCAGCGGAATTTATCGGCAGAATCCTCTATAGAGAATCTCTTCCCCACAGAGGCACTTTCTCGTCAGTTTATTCCCCAACGGAGTCATCTTCTCCTGCAGGTTTATTCTCACAGTCATCTTCATTCGCTATCCCCGACAGAAACGAAGAATTCCACTCTTTTCTCCAGCACCTATCTGGGATTTATTTTCCCCAGCTAAAAGCATTACATTTCCATACATCATGACACATGCATATACGCATCATACAACACAATCTCATTTATTTTGAAAACATCATTGCTTGATACATATCATACATTACATACAACTAACCTTTACTTTTTAGGAAGGATGCGGTTGAATTCTCATAAAATTCAAAGCTATGAAGTTTTTATCTCAGTCGAATTACAAACAAGTTCTTAAATATCAGCAGAGTTTTTCTCAGTTGAATTACAGACAGGGTCCTAAATCTCGACAAAGTTCCTCCATCGAATTACAGACAGTTCCCAAATCTCAGCAGAGTTTTCTCAGTTGAATTACGGGCGAGTTCTTAAATTTCGATGAAGATGTTTCCCAAAGTCGAATTACTGACAAGTTCTTAAATCTCAACAGAGTTTTTCTCAGTTGAATTACAGACAAGGTCCTAAATCTCGACAAAGTTCCTCCTTCGAATTACAGACGAGTTCCTAAATCTCAGCAGAGTTTTCTCAGTTGAATTACAGGCGAGTTCTTAAATCTCGATGAAGATGTTTCCCTCCAGTCGAATTACTGACAAGTTCTTAAATCTCAGCAGAGATGTTTATCTCAGTTGAATTACAGACAAGGTCCTAAATCTCGACAAAGTTCCTCCGTCGAAGTACAGATGAGTTCCTAAATCTCAGTAGAGTTTTCTCAGTTGAATTACGGGCGAGTTCTTAAATCTCGATGAAGATGTTTCCTCGAGTCGAATTACTGACAAGTTTTTAAATCTCAGCAGAGATGTTTATCTCAGTTGAATTACAGACAAGGTCCTAAATCTCGACAAAGTTCCTCCGTCGAAGTACAAAAGAGTTCCTAAATCTCAGCAGAGTTTTCTCAGTTGAATTACGGGCGAGTTCTTAAATCTCGATGAAGATATTTCCCTCAGTCGAATTACTGACAAGTTCTTAATTCTCAACAGAGTTTTCCTCAGTTGAATTACAAACAAGGTCCTAAACCTCGACAAAGTTCCTCCGTTGAATTACAGACAATTTCCTAAATCTCAGCAGAGAAGTTTTCTCAGTTGAATTACGGGCGAGTTCTTAAATCTCGACGAAGATGTTTCCCCAGTTGAATTACGGACGAGTTCTTAAAACTCAGCAGAGATGTTTTCTCAGTTGAATTACAGACAAGGTCCTAAATCTCGACAAAGTTCCTCCGTTGAATTATAGACGAGTTCCTCAATCTCAGCAGAGTTTTCTCAGTTGAATTACAGGCGAGTTCTTAAATCTCGATGAAGATGTTTTCCTCCAGCCGAATTATGGACAAGTTCTTAAATCTTAACATAATTATCCTCAGTTGAATTACAGATAAGGTCCTAAATCTTGACAAGTTCCTCCGTCGAATTACAAACAGTTCCTAAATCTCAGCAGAATTTTCTCAGTTGAATTACGGGAAAGTTCTTAAATCTCGATGAAGATGTTTCCCCAAAGTCGAATTACTGACCAGTTCTTAAATCTCAACAGAATTATCATCAGTTGAACTACAAACAAGGTCCTAAATCTCGACAAGTTCCTCAGTCGAATTACTGACCAGTTCTTAAATCTCAACAGAATTATCCTCAGTTGAATTACAGACAAGGTCCTAAATCTCGACAAGTTCCTCAGTCGAATTACTGACCAGTTCTTAAATCTCAACAGAATTATCCTCAGTTGAATTACAGATAAGGTCCTAAATCGCGACAAGTTCCTCCGTCAAATTACAGAAAGTTCCTAAATCTCAACAGAATTTTCTCAGTTGAATTACGGGAAAGTTCTTAAATCTCGATGAAGATGTTTCCCCAAAGTCGAATTACTGACCAATTCTTAAATATCAACAGAATTATCCTCAGTTGAATTACAGATAAGGTCCTAAATCTCGATAAGTTCCTCCGTCGAATTACAGACAGTTCCAAAATCTCAGCAGAATTTTCTCAGTTGAATTACGGGCAAGTTCTTAAATCTCGATGAAGATGTTTCCCCAAAGACGAATTACTGACCAGTTCTTAAATCTCAATAGAATTATACTCAGTTGAATTACAGACAAGGTCCTAAATTTCGACAAATTCCTTAGTTGAATTACGGACAAGTTCTTAAAACTCAGCAGAGATGTTCTCTCAGCTGAAGTACAAGCAAGGTCCTAAATCTCAACAAAGATCAGACTTCCCCAGCGGAATCTTCTCAAACAACAGGTATACAAGCTCTCGCTAAGGAATCTCTTATGCGTTCGAAAGTCCTTCAGATGGCATCTTTAAGCCCATCCTCCCACCAGCAATCTCCAAATGGCATCTGTAAGCCCATTCCCGACATCACAAGGCTGATACCACTTCATGCGAGTGCAAATTTCTGGGCACTCTAGTGTTCAATCATCTTCCACCTTCGGATCACGAAAGGCATGAAAGCCAATCTACATCCTCAGGTTTAAGAAGATTGAACAGGGGCAGCTGTTGTACCCCAAAATTTGCCCTCCCATATTTCTCAAGACATTGCAAGAAAAATCTCCAAGTTGCTCAAGGTTGCTCAAGGATTGACCAGACAAGCTATCTCCTAAGACAGTCTACCCCAAATTAGGGTTTTGTGTTGCATCCAGATCTTTGAGTCTAAATGACCTCAAGTTCTCCTCAATGTACTAATATGTTCTCAAGATCATCCATGTCAAATTTCAAGCCTTGCAGAGGAAGTTTGCTCAGTTAATTGCTCAAAGGGCCAAAAGTCGACTGTGACCTACAAACAGTCAAACTTCAAGATTTTTTGTCAACATTCTCATTTTGACGTATATTTCATCATTCGATCAAGGGTCGATCATGATTCATCAAGGATTGCTCAAAATTCATCAAGATTCAAAAGTTGCTAAATTAAGGTTTTGCAGGAAAAGTCAACTCAACTTTGACCAGGCATAACTTTCTCATACTTTATGAGAAATGACCCATACAAAGCTCATTTTGAAGAGGATGCAATTCCCTAGAATCCATCTTCATACCCCAAGTTCAAAAAATGCACTCACAAGAAGTTATGAATTTGGACATTATTGGTCATTTTGAAAAGTCAACAAAAACACATTTTTTGTCAAAGCTTCTAACTTGAGCATCGAATATCAAAATGATATGAGACTAAAAGGGTTGGTTAGAGGATATCTCAAGCTTTCTAAAAAGTCCAAGAACACCCCCCAAAAGTTCAAAATTGAAGAAGTTATGCATTGTTGAAGTTGGACTTTTTTGCAAAAATTGCCAAAAGTCAACTATCCCCAAAACATCAAATTTTGCCAAATGGGCCCATTCTTTTTCACTTGTTTTGAGTTTTCCCTATTGCCCACGTGCCCTAGCTCCAGCCATGTGTCCATATCACATTTTTATTATAAAATTTGATTTTTATTTGAAATTATTTATTTTAAATCAAATAAAATCATATAAAATCTAAAGTATTGATAACACATGATTTTTTGGCTATTTCAGGCTCCAAATACAACTATCCTTGCAATTAAATTCGTATCAAGTGAATCATGTGCAAAAAGATATGATTTAGGCCAAGTTTGGAAAGCTTTTATGGAGGAATCAAATCAAATTCATGAGCATTGATAGGGCAATATTTGGACCAAGTTCTTTACCATAATCCAATGTACAATACATAAGCAAGCTAAAGGCACGAAAATAAGGGTTGGAAAATCATTGGAAGAGGCAGAACCAAAGTTGAAAAAATCACAAAAATGCTTGAGATCGAAATCAAGGTTGGAGGCATTTTCAAAGCCTGAGACGTATCCCAATCGCTTCCTGGCCATTCTCACAAGGTAAACCAATCACAACCAGGTGTTTTCCAGCTTTCATACGCACTGTAAGTCTCACGCGAATCCCCCCTGTGTTTGATTTCGTATCTCTGGAATTAGACATCATTTTCATGAAATAATTGCATATCCTTAACCCTCACATCATTTGCAAACTATTGGTAATAGTCAATTTCATTTATGTGCTCTGTATGAAGAATCACCATAGCTAGGGTTCTTTGTTCGTTTTTAGGGTTTTCTGTTTCAGGTGCAATTGGTCAATATGAAGGACATGGTTGAGATCAGGAGATCGTGACGAATTCAACCATGTTCTTGGAAGTTGTTTACATTGCCTGAGGACGATTTTAGGATGAAGTTGCATCCTTTGCTGCGGATAAAAATCCGCAGGTAATGTTACAGCGTTGGGAGGACAGGGATGAAGACGTGTCGTCCATCCATTAGCCAATTCAAATAATTGCGCGCATTTTTTGTCTTTCTGGCAATTGCTTTGTTTTTTATATAATATATATTATTTGTATTATTATTAACAAAACAGCAACGTGCTTCGGTTGTTGCCACCTAAGCCATAAAGGTTCCAAATGCTGGAGGTCAGGGGTTCGATCCCTGCCTCCAGTAATTTGTGTTTTCTTCATATTTTTCAGGTAATTGCATGCATGCTCAGGCTTGATTCATACCATGCTCCTTCATCAATCCAAGCGCCAGATGGCCAATGGCCAGATCTGATGGCCAGTGATTGGAGGTCCACCAAAGAGAAAGTTAATGCGCCCACATGGGATTCCAGATGGTCAAACGAGCCAGCATGGTTGGGCCTACAGAATTGCTTTCCACACCCTTCAAAATCAGGCCCAATTCTTCTTTTTTTTATTTATTTTGTTTTGTTTATTTAATTTATTTGTTTTATTTTATTTAACTAATTTTCTAACCAATAACAAAATTCTTTTTTATCAAATAAAATAAAAAATACTTTTTTTATCCAATCAAATTTTAAAACTTTTATTTTTATTAATAAACTCATTAATTAATTAATTAGGATATTAATTAGGAAACTTTGGTTTATTTTGTAAATATTTAAAATTAATTAGACTTAATTAGGTTTTAACTACTAATTTAATTATTTTTATTTTTCTTTCTTAAATTAACAAAAACCCAAAAATATGTCATAAATTATTTTTTCATTAATTAAATTTAGTTATTTGATTTAGGAGTTAATTACTATTCTTAAAATAAAGACAACAAAAACCAAAAAAACATTTTCTTTAAAAAGGGTCAAAACCCTAAATTTCGCACTCGATTTAATTTCCCGCGCGCTTTATTTATTTTTATCCAATTATGTATCTGCTTACGGACTGTAATAGTTAAATAGGACATTTAATTATTTTTATCGCTTTATTTTATTTTTCAAGGGTTGCTTTTGGCGATGTAAATACCCTACGCCTTGTAATTTAATTTCCGCATTTTTATTTCTGCAAATTATAACTGCTAGATGTTTGATAATAGGGTATGCATGACAAGGCTGAATGTTAATCTTAAAATCAAACTAGACCACCCTTAACATGTGCAAAGATAAAAATAAACTGAAAACGACACACTCGCACATGCGCACCCTTAGGGTACACCCCATTTGGTTGCCTTCGTACACGGTCATTGAGTATAGGTCGCTTTAGAGGTCGTCCTCTTGTCTAAAAGATCATAGTCGCCTCGAAATGGTTGCCTCAGATATTGTTGCCTCAAACAAATGATCTAAGACACTAGGGTTACCGCTAAGGCGTCCTAACATTGCTTTAGTGACCGTATGTCCCTCATTCGAATTGACCCTAAAACTCCAACGATGGTGCTACCTACTCACTAATAGTGGGATAGCATTGTCTAAGGGAAATTAGCATAGAACGATTCTTTTTTCGAGTAGGTAGATTAGCTCTTAGATACTTGCTCTTTCAAAACAAAACTCTTTTCACACTTACACTTTTACGAACAAGTTTTCAAAAACACTTCATTACACTCTTGAGGACAGAAGCAAGAGTTAAATCAAAGTTAAAACAAAAACTTTTCAAACCCACAAGCATAAAGAAAACAAATTTTGAAAATGATGAGCAAGTACCTAAGAGCCTGTAGATAACTACAGATAGAAAGGGTGCTAATACCTTCCCTTTCTATAATCTACCCCCCGTACTCAGAAATAATCTCGAAAAAGGAATTTTTCTGTGCTTTTTTCCTTTCCTTGTTGGATAAAATAAAAGTCAGTGGCGACTCTTGCTTAGTTTGAAATTTTGCGAAAACAAACGCAAAACATAAACCAGCATTCCAAAAATAGTCAGTTCTTCCCACCGTATCACACATTCATAAAGTGAAGGCCTGTATTGGCGAGCAAAGTTGATTGCCCTAAATTGGCATTATTGCGAAGAGGATTTCTACCCTGATTGGTACTGTTAGAACATAGTTTGATTCTACAACCCTCGTAAGAGTTTTGATGATAACAAACACAAAGAACAAATATGCCTCTAAAATTGTGTTCTATTTTGTACAAAAGTTATGACGGAAGTGGATCAGAAGTTAAGCTACAAAGGTGTTCATGCTGTGTAAGTAGACTGATATCAGAATGTTCTGATGAATGAAGATCAGAATTTGCACCAAAGAGAAATACATCTTAACTCCGAATGGAATTCCAACGCTGCAAACAAGACCATATGATTCTGACCTTCCATGTTCTGAAGTAACGCAGCAAGCAGATTCCTTATGTTCTGAAGCGTTACTATTCCATCAAAGCAGTATCAATTGCAACGGCTACAAACAGACAATGATCTTCATATTATGGAAAGTGCATTAACTTCCAATTATCAAGTTTCCATTTACATAGATTTCTATGCCTATTTAAACAAGCATCAAGGTTAAGTCGTTCATAATTTACATCTCTTCTAATATACAATTTCTCAATGCTGCTACTCATATTTATACTATTATCTAAAATTGTGTAATACACCACAAGTTTGTGATACAATTTTTGTAACGAAAAACATCTTGTACACAGATTAATTCTTATTTTTGTTAGTGAATTTCCTTGGGATAAACCGGGTTGTGGTTGTACTTAAGAAGACTTTGGCAGTTGTCAAAGTAGAATTGTAATCATTTTGGTTAGTGAATTAAGACCTCGTTGGAGAGAGGCGAAATCACCTTGGCAGGTGGACTGGAGTATTTTGAGATCAAGCGAACCAGAATAAAAATCATCGTGTCATTTGCATTTGATTTTAAAGTTTCAATTCAACCCCCCTTCCTGTGTTTTTCACTTCTTTAATTGGCATCAGAGCGCCTGGTTCTGAGTTCATACACTTAACCGTGTCAGTACAAGATCCAAGCTAAGAAAAACATTATGGTGGGACCAAGTCAGAACATCAACAATGACTATCATGATGATAAAGACAGAATTAGCGGCAAACCTCCAGTCTTTGATGGGGATAATTTTGACTACTAGAAAGATAGAATTGAAAGCTTCTTTCTGGATCATGATGTTGATTTAATGGATATGGAAGTTGATTGATACATGTATCCTGTGGATGAAAGTGGTCAGAAGATTGATAGAAAAAGAATGTCTGACCATCAAAAGCGTGACTTCAGAAATCATCACAAGGCCAGAACGATTCTACTTAGTGTCATCTCATATTCAAAGTATGAGAAGATCTCAAACAGAGAGACAACTAAAAACATGTTTGATTCTCTAAGAATGACGCATGAAGGCAACATACAAGTTAAAGAAACCAAGTCCCTTGTGCTCATTCAGAAATATGAAGCCTTCAAGATGGAAGAAAGTGAATCCATTGAAGCAATGTTCTCAAGAATCCAGATTCTAGTTGTTGGGCTGAGTGTTCTTGACAAAGGGTATTCAACTGTTGATCATGTAAATAAGATCATCAAAAGTTTACCGAAGCAATGGAGGCCAATGGTCACTTCTCTCAAGTTGGAAAAAGATCTCAACAAGATATCTCTGGAGGAACTTGTCAGCTCACTCAGAAGTCATGAGATAGAGTTAGAAGACGACGAGCCTCATAAGCAAGGTAAGCCTTTAGCGTTAAAATATAACAAAAAATTTGAATCTAAAGTTTTGTAGGCTTTGGAAGAAACCTCTGATGGATCCTCATCAGAAGAAGACGAATTGTATCTTCTCTCCAGAAGAGTCAATCAGTCGTGGAAGCAGAGGCAAAGAAAATTCAGAAACTCCAGAAGAACATGGAATCATAATGAATCACCCTCTGGATACAGAAAGTCTGAATCCTCCTCCGGATACAGAAATTCTGAACCCTCCTCTGGACACAAAGTTTGAATCTTCTTCTGGTCACAAAAAGTCAAGCAACAGGGACATCGTCTGCTATGAGTGCAATGAACAAGGGCACTACAAAAGCGATTGTCAAGGCTTCAGAAGGAGAAACCTAAAAAGAAGTTCTTCAAGGAGAAGAAGAAAAGTCTCATGGCAACATGGGATGACTCATATACTTTTGACGCAAACACAGAGTCAGAAGATGAAAGAGCCAACATTGCTCTTATGGCCAATGTGACAGAAGACAATGAAGCATCTGGGTCAAAATCAGAATCACACACAGAAGAGGTATTTCCTGACTTTACTGTTAACTTTACTAAAGCTGAATTAGGAGAAAGTCTAAGTGAAATTCTAGAAAGATATCAGCAGCTAGTCAAATTCAAGAACCTGAAAAAGGATCTTGTTTCTGACTCTGAAGAAACTGAGAGTCTGAGATTAGAAAATTCTGAGTTAAAAGAAAAGATTTCAAAACATGAAAATGATTTACAAAACTCTCAGAAGGAAACAATCTAAGAGGTTACCAATAATGCTGATAAGATCATAAAGGAATATGATCATAGCTTTCAGAAGTTTCTGGCTAAAAACATAGATAGAAGCAAGATGGCTTCAATGATCTATGGAGTTAGCAGAAATGGCAGAAAAGGTATAAGATACCAAGGTAAAGTATCCCAACCTAATAAAGTCATGGACTTAGTTATTAAACGCACACCATTAAAATCTCACTTCACCTATGGGCACACACATGATTTGAAATACACCAGTAATGATTATTCTGCTAAACCAAAATTCAAACAGAATTTTGGTAAAACTAACAAACAAGGACCCAAAAAGACATGGGTTACCTATGGAAAAAATTATATATGTAGCAGATATCTTTGACAGCAGGACTAAAACACCAGTCATGGTACCTGGACTCTGGATACTCTTGACACATGACAGGAAGAAAGCATATGTTCCAAAGTCTGGAACTTAAACTTGGAGGCTACGTGGGTTTTGGAGGCAATCAAAGAAGGGAAGATCATTAGCTCTGGTCTAGTAGAAGTTTAATTCACAGGCACTGAAGGAAATTCATCAGAAGTTCCCAACAAAGATGCTCCAACAACATCAGAAGGAAATGTCAGAAGCACTTCAGCAACTTCTGTAGAACATCTCCGGAAAAGACTATCTAGAAGAAGCTTAGCTCACCCTGAAGACAAAATTATGGAAAAGAAGGAAGATCCAATCAGAACAATAACAACATTCAGAAATTCTGAAGAATCCCTCATGGGATTGGTATCTCTGATTGAGCCAACCACCATTGATGAAGCTCTTCTAGACAAGGACTGGATTTTGGCTATACAGGAGGAGTTAAATCAATTCACCAGAAATGACGTATGAGACCTGGTTCCCAAACCAAAAGGATTCAACGTCATTGGAACAAAGTGGGTGTTCAGAAACAAACTGAATGAACAAGGAGAATTCATCAGAAACAAGACACAACTGGTTGCACAAGGTTATAGTCATCAAGAGGGGATAGACTATACAGAAACCTTTGCTCCAGTCGCCAGGTTAGAATCTATCAGACTCTTAATCTCTTTTGCTGTAAACAATGGCATCATTCTGTATCAGATGGATGTCAAAAGTGCATTCTTAAATGGTTACATTGATGAAGAGGTTTATATGCACCAACCCCCTGGGTTTGAAAATTCCAAACACCCAGAAAATGTTTTCAAATTAAAGAAATCACTTTATGGTCTGAAACAAGCTCCCAGAGCTTTGTATGAAAGACTAAGCAACTTTCTGTTAGAAACGGAATTTACCAGAGGGAAAGTGGACACAACCTTATTCTGTAAGAAATTTAAGAATGACATTTTAGTTTGTCAAATTTATGTAGATGATATAATATTTGGATCTACTAAACCTTCTCTAGGAAGAGAATTTTCTAAGTCTATGCAGGCAGAGTTTGAAATGAGCTTGATGGGAGAACTCAAATTCTTTCTGGGCATTCAGATCAGTAAAACTCCAAAAGGAACTTACATTCACCAGAGAAAATACGTCAGGGAACTTCTGAAGAAATTTGACCTTTCAGAGTGTAAGCTATCAAAGACTCCAATGCATCCCACATGCATTCTGGAAAAGGAAGAGGTGAGTAAAAAGGTAGAAAAAAAGATCTACAGAGGTATGATTGGTTCTCTCTTATATCTTACAGCTTCGAGGCCTGACATTTTATACAGTGTTTGCTTATGTGCCAGATTCCAATCAGATCCTAGAGAATCTCACTTAACAGTTGTTAAGTGAATTTTCAAGTATCTGAAAGGTACTACTAACCTGGGTTTGTTTTATAGAAAAACCAGTGAACACAGTTTAGTAGGGTACTGTGATGCTAACTTTGCTGGAGATAGAGTTGAACAAAAAGTACTTTTGGAAGCTGCCAGTTTCTGAGAGATAATCTGATCTCATGGAACAGCAAGAGGCAATCCACAATTGCATTGTCAACAACTGAAGCTGAATACATAGCAACTGCTGGATGCAGCACACAAATGCTCTGGATGAAAAGTCAACTTGAAGACTTCAACATATTTTAGAGTAACATTCCCATATTCTGTGATAATACTTCTGCAATACTTTTATCTAGAAATCTAATTTTGCACTCTAGTTTTAAGCATATAGAAATAAAACATCATTTTATTAGGGACTATATTCAGAAAGGAATCCTTACTTTAAAATTTATTGACACAGACCATCAATGGGCTGATGTTTTTAGAAAACCCCTTTCTGAAGATAGGTTTAATTTCATTCTAAAACGTCTCAGCATGAAATTATGTCCAGAATAAGAGTTTTATTTATATATTCATTAACCCTCAAAACTTTATATTTTCTATGTGAATATCTGATCAACATGTCTTCAGAAGTTAGGAGTACAGTTGCTTCAGAATCTATCTAAGAAGATCTGAACCTTTCATTTCAAAGATAGAGGCGTGCAGTTCACACCATCAAACATTTGTCCTCCTCTCACAAGCTACCTTCTAAGGCTGAACACCCATTCAAATTATGAAGAGTCTAAGGCTCTGATTGGATGCATTGAGACACATGTCATTGGTAACTGTTTATCATCTACACGGAATCCCCTATTTTTAGGTTTCATAATTGCATTGTAATCATTAATTTTTTCTCTCTTTCTTACTGATTAAGTTTTCAAATTGGTTATGTATACACAATCACTATTTCATTCACTTCTTCTCGCTTTTATTACTCTCTAGTTTTCGTTTCGCAAAAACCCTTTTCTCAGAAATCTCAAAACAAACTGTGTGAACAATGGCATCTTCCTCAAGCATCAAAAATTTTCAAAGTGTTCCTGGTTCTTCTTCAATAGAAGAACAGTACGAGGAACCAATAAGAACTTTGCTCACTCCTGTCGATTCTCTTAAAGTTTTATGTGAGCTTATCATCGATTTTGAAAGCTTAAAGGAGAATGGCTTTGATCTGTCTGAATATGTAACTGCTCAAGGCTGGAACAGGTACTTTTATCGTCTGCTAGGTCCAACATTCCCCATTTTGGTAAAGGAATTCTGGATTGATGCAACTTCATCTAACCATTAAGTTACGTCTTACATAATGGGGAAGAAGATTGTAATCACTAAAGACTTGATTGGAAAACTGATTGGGTACAATGGCGGCGGAATTAAGTGCAGCAACATGGCTAAAAAATGTTCTTACCTAAAAGCCATTGCAAGAGTTATCTTCGCTTCTGGACAGGCATCCAACAATATTAGTGATTTGAAGGATTACTACAGAATCTGGGCTAAGATCATTCTGGGATGCATAAACCACAGGAAGCTAACAAGCTCTCTTGACTACATCAACATTGATCAACAGTTTCTGTTGTATTTCATCTCAAAGAAGATAAGAATAAATCTTCCACACTTGCTTTTCAATCATCTGAGAACAAGCGTGAAAGAAACAAGGGAAGAAGAAAGGACAAAGTGGGATTGGATTCCTCTGGGAAGATTAATTTCTGATATTCTGACGCAAAATAAGTTGATAGAGCATCTGACAGAAGCTCAGCAGATAACCACGCTGGAGACATGTGCTGGAAAACCCCTTAATGCCAAGAATCTGAAAAATATGAAGATTATTGATAGCATTAAGAAGGAGCCAACAATTTCTACTCATGAAGTCATCACATCAAGGAGAATCCCTCTGAAACATTTTCCTTTATTTTCTGAGATTGATGCTTCACCAGAAATTATGGTCAGATACTTAGAAGCTTGCAAGGAGGATGGAACAGCTCAAGAACTTAATATTCTTGATCTGCACAAGCAAGCTCTAAACGTTGTGTTAAAGAAGTCTAGAAAGAGAAAGGAAGTAGGAGAAGGATCTTCTCAGAGGACTCCCAAAGCTGCTAAAAGGAAAGGTAACACTTCCTTTTTTCTGTTGTAGAATCAATAGTTTTTCCAACATTTGAAACACTCCCCTCTCAACCAACAGAAGACCCCTCTCCTCAAACTTTCAAAGACTTTGATATAGAGTTTAATCCTTCTGTAACCCTAGGAAACTTCCTAAATGAACCTCAATCTCCCAATATAAATCTAGAACAAAATCAGCCAGGACTTGCTAGAGTTCTTTCGGATTTTGAGCTATTTGATCAAGACTTTCACACCCATATCCCATTTAATCAAAACCTCCACACTCCATAACTAGAAAATCCAAACCTTCATACTCCTCAACCAGAAAATTAAAACCCTCACACTCCCCAAACAGGAAATCCAAATTTTGAAACCCATCACCCAGAAAATCCAAATGCTCCCGCAAACCAACCAGAAGATTCTTTCACACACTATGATACCACTACTCTTATTCCTTGAATAACAAAACCACTTATGGTTCGTCAACCTCTCTCTATCATTGATATTCTAGAAATACCATCACCTTATCATTCCACTCCACCAAACACACCTTGTTCACCAATCCTAATTTATGATTCACCTACTCCCTCTCTCATTAACCGTCCATATGATCACCTCAGAATAATCATTGACTTAGAAGCACTGGACCCCCTAACTTCAACCTCCAATAAAATTTCCATTCCCAAACCTAAACCAAAAATAACCAAAACAGATGTTGGTAAGAACTTATTGATTTTTGAAACAGAATTAATGGATTGGGTTAATTCTTTAAAGCAAGCAAGTATAGATAATTCAAATCCTGCTGCTTCTGATTCTCATTGGGATCGGTTCAGAAGATGGTTCAATTTAGAATTCCAGAGGCTAGAATAATTAAGTTATGAAATGGCTCAACAAAACTTCAGTGATCAGCTAAAAGCTTTCAAAGATCAAGTTCTGAGTTACTGGGAAAAGAAATCAATTCTTCTGCTGGACAATGCTCCCTGGAAAGAGCATCAACCTTCAGAAGTTATTGAACCACGTTCTGATAGTCTTCCTCTGGCTGTTATTTAAGAAAAGGAAATAGCAAATGAAGAAGCAATTAAATCAGAAACTGTTGCAGAGTGTTCTGAAAGGCTTGCATCCTCTCAGGAGACACCAGCTCCATCTTTGGTCATGCAAACTCTGAAAGAGTTAAAGAAGGAGAATGTCGTAATCAACGCAAGATTGGATAAGCAAAAAGACACAACAAAAGAAATCAAGGAAATGCTGGGAAAGAAAGAGGAATCAAGCACTCAGATTAAGAGCTTGCTGGAAGCGTTGTTCACACGACTTCCCCATCCATCTTAGATTTTTTCTAACTTGTTTTCTGCATTCTTTATCCTGTTTCATCTGGCTTTGCAAATGTTTTTGAAATTTGTTTTAATATAAATCATCCTTTTTCCCTCTGAAATTTATGATTATATTGCTTTTTGATTCTTGACAAAAAGGGGGAGAATGTAAGATATTTCAATAACAGTATACCGGGACAAGGTCTCAAACATTCTGAATGTCTTAACATCTTATTTTTTCTGAAAACAGGAACAAAACTTTGATAAAGACAGAAGGAGATACATCAAAATCTCTAATCAGAATGAACTTCAGGGAGGTATTTCATCTCTATCTGAGTACTCAACTCAAGGGGAGACTCCCTAAAGCTTTATGTTCTGTCTATTTTTATTGAAAAATCCTTGTTTTTGTCATCATTAAAAAGGGGGAGATTGTTATAACATAGTTTGATTCTACAACCCTCGTAAGAGTTTTGATGATAACAAACACCAAGAACAAATATGCCTCTAAAATTATGTTCTATTTTGTACAGAAGTTCTGACGGAAGTGGATCAGAAGTTAAGCTACAAAGGTGTTCATGCTGTGTACGTAGACTGATATCGGAATGTTCTGATGAATGAAGATCAGAATTTGCGCTAAAGAGAAAGACATCTTAACTTTGAACGGAAGTCTAACGCTGCAAACAGGACCATATGATTCTGACCATCCAAGTTTAGAAGCAAAGCACCAAGCAGATTCCTTATGTTCTAAAGCGTTACTATTCCATCAAAGTAGTATCAATTGCAACGGCTACAAATAGACAAGGATTTTCATATTATGGAAAGTGCATTAACTGCCAATTATCAAGTTTCCATTTGCACAGATTGTTACGCCTATTTAAACAAGAATCAAGGTTAAAGCGTTCATGATTTACATCTCTGCTGATATACAATCTCTCAACGGTGCTACTCATATCCATACTATTCTCTAAAATCGTGTAATACATCACAAGTTTGTGATACAATTTTTGTAACGAAAAACATCTTGTACACAGATTAGTTTTTATTTTTGTTAGTGAATTTCCTTGAGATAAATCGGGTTATGGTTGTAGTCAAGAAGACTTTGGCAGTTGTCAAAGTAGAATTGTAATCAGTTTGATTAGTGAATTAAGACCTCGTTGGAGAGATGCAAAATCACCTTGGCGGGTGGACTGGAGTAGTTTGAGATCAAGCGAACCAGGATAAAAATCACCGTTTCATTTGCATTTGATTTTAAAGTTTCAATTCACCCCCCCCCCCTTTCTTGTGTTTTTCACTTCTTCAGGTACCATCTTCTTGTGATTCATAAACCGATGGGCGAAGATTGATGAAAGTGTGTAGTATATTACGATATATGTTATGTGTTGATTATGTGCTTGAATCTTACCTGCTTATTATCATTATGCTTTCTCTTATATTGTTATGATATCTCACCATTTATGTTTGAATGTTACTTCCACATGGGTATCGTGCAGATGATTTGAAGTAGCTAGAGATTGGAGGTTAGTTGAGGAGTTCCTCCAGTTGTGTAGATTGAGTCCGTGTCTGCTCTGATACGTAACACTTTGGGGTTTTGTGTGATTCGTTTTGTTATGATTAGGAGCGAAAATGTACTACTCCATTATTTGAATTGTTTTATGATTATGCTGATGTGTGAAGGATAATTATTATAGCTCCAGTTGGAGGATCGAGATGACTATTTATTGTTGTTTTTCTGCTGCGAATAAATGAATTAAAGTTTAAGACTTATGAGCATGCGAATTATGTTGTGTATCCTAATTTGAGCTTATATGATTGGCGAAGTATGTAACATCCTATTTGATTGATGTCTATTTAGAAATTAATTTTACTCTAATTATTATATAAATTACCAATGGGAAAATAGGGTGTTACAATTGGTATTAGAGAAGGTCGGTCCATCCGGCCAGGTTGGTGAATCGTTAGTGTAGTATTAGAGTAGAATAATGTCGATGTTTTTCTGTCTAACCGTTGCTTGATGTTGTGATGTGAGCAGAGCAATGGCTGGAAGAGGAAATGGTGCACTTGCTAATGCATTACAGGTGTTGGCTCAGGCAATGCAAAATCAGCCTAACGCTGGTGGGAACGATAGAGCTCATGCTTTGGAAACTTTCCAGAGAAATCATACACCTACGTTTAAAGGGAAGCATGATCCTGAAGGAGCGCAGGAGTGGCTCAAGGACATTGAGAGGATCTTTAGAGTTATGGATTATTCTGATGCATAGAAAGTGTGTTTTGGTATGCATATGCTAGCACAAGATGCTGATGATTGGTGGATTGTTACTCAACAGAGATTGTAAGGCACAAGAGAGGTTATTACTTAGCATGTGTTTCGTAGGGAATTCCTGGTGAAGTATTACCCAGAGGATGTCCGTGGGAAGAAGTAAATGAAATATCTGGAACTGAAACAAGGGAACTTATCGGTAACTTATTATGCTTCCAAATTTGTGGACTTGGAGAACTATTATCCTCATTACTGCGAAAAACTCGAGAAAAACTTGATCAGTAAAATAGCAAGTGTACTATTTTTCCTCTTGTAATAAGAGGGAAAATTCCCTGAATGTCGATCTCAAGGACTGCACAGAATTACTGAGTTTAGTGCGAATTTCAATTAAACAAAACTCAATTTGGGGTTTGGTTTGGTTATTGTTCTTAACAGTAATTAGAAATATGCGAAGGTAAATTGTGACCTTTTTTACTAGTGTGAATACTATGCTAGGGGTAAGTGTGTGGTTTGTCCTGTAATGACCTTCACTATTGATCTCTTCTACAAGTTCATTACCTTCAACTACCGGCCCTTTAGATTATTTTCCCCTAAGTCCTTAGTGAAAAACCTTTAACCATTCATCCTCAATCTTAGGTCCTTAGAAATATCTGATGGAGTCAAGCCTTTATCTTATCAAGGGTTAAATCCAGTGACTATAGGGTATCCCTAGTCCTAGGTGATATCTACTATAGCCTAATCATACAAAAACCTTAACAATTGCAGTCCAGTTGGTTATTAACCGTAACTCAACCCTAATTGGTCCAATCAGGAAAGCATTAGAAACCTTGAACAATTAAATTGAAAGGAAACTATTGTAATAAAATCAATAATTCATAACCAATACATTCGCAAATCAGGGACACCCCATAGCGTTGGGGGGTTTAGCCGCACATAATATTCAAAGAGATTTTAATAATAATAACGATAAGTATTGCATAAATTAATGGTGAACTCTGATCTTCAATTGCTTCCGCTCATGAAAGGTCTTCGTTCTCCCAAAACTTGCATAAACTTCAATCTCTTATTGTCAAATTCTCCAGTCGTCCCTAAAGTCCTCTTTTTATAGTGTTAGGTGTTGTACCCCAAAATTTGCCCTCCCATATTCTTCAAAGTTTTGACAAGCATCATCTCAATTTGCTCAAGTCTTTTCAAGGGATTGCACAGTCAACCACCCTCCTAAGCCAATCAAATTAGGGTTTTGGTTCTTGCAAGGGAGTTGAGGTTTTCAAGGGCTCAATCAAGTCCCATATGCTCATATACATTGTCAAGCACCTACATGTCAAGTTTCAAGGCTCACAAGGTCAAGTTGCACAGTCAAAAACCCTAATTGCTTCACAATCAACTCTAGGGGAAAAATGGTCATTTGGCAGTCAAAAGTCAAAATTTTTGGTCAACATCTTATTTTGAAGCCACAATCATCATTTGGTCAAGTCTTGACCATGATTCCACAAGAATGGCTCAAAAATCATCAAGATGCAAAAGTTTCTATTTTTGGACAGCTGAAAAGTCAACTGTAACTCGACCAAGGTATAACTTTTTCATGGTTCATTAGAAAAATCCCATCCAATGCTCATTTTGAAGGGGAGGACATTTCCTACAACTCATCTTCACATTCCAAGTCCAAGAAATGCTCTCACAAAAAGTTATCAATTTCAACATTATAGGTCATTTTCAAAAGTCAACAAAAAGGCATTTTAAGTCAAAGACCATAACTTGAGATTGGTAAATTCAAATCACATGGGACCAAAGGAATTGGTTAGAGGACTTCAAGACCTTTCCAAAATGTCCAAGAACATGTTCATATGATCAAAATTGAGCAAGATATGCATTGGAGAAGTTGGGAAATTTTTGTGAAATGGCCAAAGTCAACTATCCTTCAAACTTCAATTTTTGACAAAAGGGCCCACTTTTTCCACTTGATTCAGCCTTGTCATGCCACCCACGTGTCCCATGATTTATTTCAAGATTAAAAGTTAATTTTTCAATTTTTATTTAATTTTATTTGATTTAATTCATTTTAAATCCTTAAAATTCAAATAAAAATCAAAAAAATTAATTAAGGGATATCTTGTGGCTTGAATGGCTTTGATACATCATAATCCACCTACCAATTTCGTGTACAGTCCATTTCAAGCATGAAATTTAAATTTTGAACAAAAATGGCAAGTTCTTTAACGGTGGTTTATGGAAAAATCTCAAACTTCATTGCAAGGGTTAAAGACTCACATTATTGTTTGATTCTCATTCAAAGACATATATGCAAGCCTCTCATACCATTTACACAACCTAGTGTGTGCAGAAACGGCCAAGAGCAAAACAAAAAATTGTCCAAAAAGTGAGACATCTAAAACACAGTTACGAGCATTTTCAGATCAAAAGGAGGACGTGACTCTCTTCATTGCCATACCCTGAAGCTAAAGAGACCAAAAACACGTCCTAAGGTCCATCATACCGCGCTGTAAGTTATTCCAAAGTCATCCCTTTACATAGAACATGAACTCCTTATTCTTGCATTGTTTCTCAAAAATATTGACATAATCATATTGCTTGCTTGATTTCCAACATAACTGTAATATTTGATTTCATTTTTAAGCCCCATATGGTGATATCCGCTCTTAGGGTTTGCGTGGGTTGTTTTTAGGCGTTTCATTTGCAGGTGAAATCATAGCAAGTAATGAGCATAGATGGATTCAGGAGGTGGAGACGAGATCAAATATGGTTTTGAAATGGATTTTCATGGCCTAGGGACGAGTTTCGAAGCCACCTGCGGATAAAATCCGTAGGTAAAAAACCTGCAATTTTTGAGGAAGAAGATGACTGTTGTACCCCAAAATTTGCCCTCCCATATTCTTCAAGATTTGCAAAGAGCATGCTTCAAAATCTCCCCAAGGGTTGCACAGTTCAAGGGCCTCCTAACAGTCAAAAATTAGGGTTTTGGTTCTGACAAAGAAAATGAAGTTTCCAAGGGTCCAATCAAGTCCCACATGCCTATAAACATGGTCAAGCATCCTCATGCCAAGTTTCAAGACTTACAGCACAAAATTGCACAGTCAAAAACCCTAATTGCTCAACAGTCAACTGTAGGGCCAAAATGGTCATTTGACAGTCAAAAGTCCAAATTTTTGGTCAACATCTCATTTTGAAGCCACAAACATCATTTGATCAATTCTTGATCATGATTTTCAAGGCATGGCTCAAAAAGTCTCAAGATGCAAAAGTTTCCATATTTGGACAGTTGAAAAAGTCAACTGTAACTTGACCAAGGAATAACTTCCACATGGTTCATCAGAAAAATTCCATCCAAAGCTCATTTTGAAGAGAAAGACATTTCTTATAACTCCTCTTCACACTTCAAGTCCAAGAAATGCTCTCACAAAAAGTTATCAATTTCAACATTATAGGTCATTTTCAAAAGTCAACAAAAAGGCACTTTAAGTCAAAGACCATAACTTGAGAATGGTAAATCAAACTGACATGGGACCAAAGGAATTGGTTAGAGGACTTCAAGACCTTTCCAAAATGTCCAAGAACATGATCAAAGCTTAACAATTGAGCAAGATATGCCTTGTGGAAGTTGGGAAAGTTTTGGGAATTTTGAAAAGTCAACTTTACTTCAAATGCCTCAAAATTGCTAATGGGCCACATTTTCTTCCAAGATTCATCATCCAAAGACTATGCACGACCATTTGGCCCAAAGGGGATTTATTCCATCATTTTTTATTATTTATTTGAATTTTTAATTACTATTAATTCATTTAATTAATTAAAATATGGAAAAAATACTAAACAAATGAAGTTGAATCTTTTTATGCAGCATTTGCTCTCCTTAAAGACTCAAGATTCGTGCACAACCCAAATTGGAAAGATTGGCCATGATTGGAATCAAAATCACATGGAAAAGATTTGAAAAAATATGCATGGAAAATCAAATATCTCATACATCAATGCAAGGATCTTTTGATTCAAAATTCAACCCTAATCCATCCCATACATAAGCCAGAAGCTAGACCTAATGAGAAGGATCTGAAAAGCTGCGCCCAATCATCAAGAACAATTGTGCAATTTTTGTGAAAAAAGTCAAAACTGAAAACACCATTCCAAAGCGATTCAAGGCTTCCAATCAATTGAAAAAGCTTCATGAGGCATCACTGAACCTGACTGAATCTTTTTCCACTCCCATAGCATCAAGAATTGGTATACAGAACTCAAAATTTCTCACACTTTATGCATAGTCGTGTTTCAATTTCTGGGCATTTTTCATACCATTTAATTGTTGCTTTACACTAATCTAATCATGCTGAAACTAACCATGCAATTTAATTGAGTTTTCGTGCTATGTATGTGAAGTTACCATTGAAGCTTGCTAGGGTTTCATAACTGTAAATTTGGGGCTTCTTTGTTCTGAAAAAATTGAGACACGAAACCCACGCCATTAGAACCAGAAGATCATGACCAATTGATTCCATACCTCGCGCCTAATTTATGAACCACGATGGCCTATTCGCTATTTTTCTGTTCATCATTTAGTGGGGGTTTAAAACCCCCGCTATTTAGCTTGTTTTTTCAGGTAAAAATGCAAACGAGTGGAGAAGAAGATCATGTGGCATGATATGGTTGGACAGTTTGAATTGGCGCGCTGATTTTTGTTCTAACGTCACTAACACCAATTTTCTTTTATATTATTTATTTGTTATTCTAGATACAACGCGCGTTGATGGTTCAGTTGGTGGAGGATAGCATTGGTAAGCCTTGGAACCTGGGTTCGAACCCCAGGTCCCCCTTCTTATTTCCATATTTTTCTTCTTAACGTGGTTCTATGTAGCTTGCTCCCTGAGGCCTACCATGCAGCCTCATGACTTGGCTTGCCACACGTCCCATGGCATCAGTCCAATGGTCCAGATCTAAAGCCTATGGAGTGATTCAGTCAATTCCTACGCACATGATCGCCCAGAAGTCAACAAGGCCAGGAATTAAATGGGCCTAATTACTGGGACAAACCTCCAAACTGGGGTCAACACCCCCCATTGGTTTGCATCAATTCTTCTTTCTTTTTTATTCTTTTTCTATTTTATTTGTTTTATTTCTCTTTTAGTTCAATTCATAAATTAATATTTTCATAAATATAAAAAATAATAAAAAATCAGAAAAGGCAAAAAAATAAAAATATATTTTATTTAACATTTTTTGTAAATAAATTTTATTAATTGATTTAGTTTTAATTCTAGGTTTTAATTTTAGATGTTTTTTTATAAACTAAAATTTGTAGAATTAGGGTTTTAAGGACTTTTATCCCTTTTTTTCTTTTTTTCACCATATTAATTATTAATTATTAATTATTATTTTTTGTAAATAAATTATCATGTAAATAATTAGGTTAATTTTAGATTCAATTTTAACATATTTTTCTTAATAAATTAAAAATAGTTAGAATTAGGTTTAAATTCCATTAATTCTTACTAAAAGTCCATAAATACAAAAAACTCCAAAAAAATCTTTTCTTTTTATTTTAACTTAATTAATTTGTTAATCGTAATTTAATTTCCTAAAAAGGGTCCAACGCCCTCGCTTTCCCGACTTTAATTCTCTTCGCGTTTTATTTCCTTTTTGTGAATATTCATGTAATTCTCCCAAAGCCATGTAATATCTTGATTAGACGTTTATCTTTTCCGCATTTTTTATTTTATTTCAAATCGGGTCCTGGATGAATTTGGCGATGTGGACCCGCGCCTTTGTAATAGCGTAGAACTTTTAATTCTCGCACCTTTTAACTGTTAATTAATTTGCATGAAAGAATGAATGTCAAAAATAAAAGCAACGCGTAGATCACCAATCCATGAACAAGACAAAAATATCTGAAAACGACACACAAATCACACACCATCCCTAGGGTACGCCTCACTGTTGCCTTGCCCCTCGAAAGGTGATCGTCGAGTAGAGGACGTTTTGGTAAGTCCTCATGTCCATGAACATGGCATGAGGGTAGCTTCTAAGGTGTCTTCCTATTGCTCCGGTGATCACCATGTCCCGAACCTTCGAATTGACCCGAACACCTCCAACGGTGGTGCTACCTACCTCTCAATGGTGGGATGGCACTACTTTAAGGACATTTACACAGACGAAATCCTTAGGGTAGGTAGACAACTCTAGATACTTGCTCTAATTCCAAAACAAATCAAAAATACTTTTCACACCGACACACTTTCAAAAAGCTTTCGAAAGCAACTTTTCAAACACTCTTGAGGACTGATACAAGAGTCGAACTGGAATTTTCAAAGAAACTTTTTTTAAAACCCACAGTTGAAAAGCAAACAAACCATTTTTGAAAACACAAATGAGCAAGTACCTAAGAGCCCATGGATAACCATGGATAGAAAGGGTGCTAACACCTTCCCTTTCTATAATCTACCTCCCGAACCGAGAGCAATCTCTATAAGGAATTTTTCTGTGCTTTTGTCCTTTCCATTTGGAGAAAATAAAAGATAGTGGCGACTCTTGCTTCCGCGACATTTCGCGAACCAGCGTTAAACAGTCAGTTCCAGATCCATCGATCACAGAACTGGTGACTCTGCTGGGGACAATTTATAAAGTGAGGTGTACCTTAGGATTAGTTCATAACTGTGTTTTCAATTGTATTGATTTGCTTGCTTTAAAATTGTGGGTTGCATGGGAGTTACATAGATCCTAACCCGGATATGGGGGATACCCTGTTTAGGTAGCATAAGCTGTGAGGGACCTGTCCGGCGTAGACCGACACGGGTGAAACAGTGGCTACGTTGGTGTGGCACCTTGGTCTGTACTGATATCCCTTGTGTCGCAACGAGGAGAATATGGGTCTTCCAAGGAGTCATTAAGCACCAACAAACCTTAGAACCTTAAAAGACACAACTTGGCCATTAGAACAGTAGCAGTATGCTACGCCCATTGAGGCTAAACTCTCGTGATGGTTCTGGCCGCAAGAAAAGATTGCGATGCCGGAGTTATGACCGATTGAGGGTAGTCAATGATATTGGGATCCTCTAGAACCCGGTTACTTCTGATAGGACAGGTATGAACCAACAAACTGAAAGAGGGTAATACCTAGACCCCATGCTGGCCTAAACTCTAAGGGATTCTTTTGTGTGACTTGTGTGCCTTCCAACTTGACTATTTGCATGCTTGTTGTCTGACACTTGAGTTTCTTGCAGGTTTTGTTTTTAGTCCTTAATTAGGACTCATAACAGAGTGTACTGAGTTTCTTGCAGGTTTTGGTTATAGTCCTTAATGGGGACTCATAACAAGGTTTACTTACATCACTCCATGCATACCATAACATCATACCATTGCATACATCCTACATAAAGACTAACCCATTTCAAGGACCTCAAGGGTTTGTGATGCAGGTCATGATGTCTAGCAAGGGGTAAAGGGGATTTATTTTCCCTCTAGCCCAGGTTGTCAGGCGCTATGACCCACTGGATATGGTGAGCCTTTTGACCCTTGAAGAAGGACTCTCAACAACATGAAGTTCCTTCAATCAAGCTCCCGGTTTCCAATTCTAACAATCTTCTTGTTTACCCCGCAAGGTCCTTGAAAACATTGCATGCATACATACATATCATTGCATTACAGGTATACCTTTTACAGGTTGCTTACCCTCTGCGCTGTTTATTTCAGCCAATCATCATGAATCCTGAATCATCCAACGAACAATCTATCAAGGCCCTCCAGGCCCAGAATGCCCAGTTCCAGGAGTTGATTGTGAGCCTAGCTCAGGGTCAAAAGGAATTGAAGACTCTGATTCAGAAGAGGAAGAAGAAGAGGACAGTGCTGTTCAACCCGAGACGCAAATATGGGAATGGATCACTAAATGAAGTTGAGCAGACTACCCCATCTGTTGGAAAGGATAGCCCCCATGAGAGAGAGGTTCCTAGTCCTGTGGTCTCCGACAACGAGACCGATTACAATGATGAGCAGTACCCTCCAGCTGAGGACAGGTATAAACAATTGGAAGACCGGCTAAGCGCTATGGAGATACAAAAAGTGCCCGGCCTGGACTTAGAAGACCTAGGGATGTCTTCTGGGGTAGTAATCCCGCACAAATTCAAGGCACCTGCCTTTTCCAAGTACGACGGGGTATCCTGTCCCAGACTGCATCTCAGATCTTATGTGCGGAAGATTCAACCATATACTGTGGACAAGAATTTGTGGATCCACTTCTTCCAGGAGAGTCTTTCAGGGACTCATCTCGAATGGTTCTATCAGCTGGATGGAACCAAGGTTCGTAACTGGGAGGAGTTGGCTACTGCTTTTTACAAGCAGTATCAATATAATGCCGACCTCGCTCCTACACGTACCCAACTCCAGGGTATGTCGTTAGGATCGGGAGAAGGTTTCAAAGAATATGCGCAGAGATGGAGAGACCTTGCTGGGAGGGTACAACCACCTCTGACTGACCGAGAACTCGTTGATATGTTCTTGGGGACCCTATCCGGGCCGTTCTTCAATCATCTCATTGGTAATTCATCTGCAGGGTTTACCGACCTCATTCTGACTGGGGAAAGAATTGAAGCTGGTATCAAGGCCGGGAAGATTCAAGAGGCCACACCTTCTGATACTCACAAAAAGCCTTACATGGGAAAGAAGGAATCTAATGCTGCATACAGTCAAAAGAGTCGTCATGACCAACATGCAGGGGCAGTCATGATCTCTGGTTCTGCACCATGTCGACAACCACAAAAGGGAAATCAGCGAAGGCCGGACGAGCCTAAAAGACAAATCACCAACATCAACATGTCGTGGTTACAAGCATTACAGCACATGTTGAAAATGAACCTGATTGCGGTGATCAACCCTCCTGCAAATCCCAAGACCTCTTCTCCAAACTACAATCCAGAGGCGAGGTGTGCTTATCATTCTGATAGCCCGGGGCACGATACTGAGGACTGTTGGGCGCTGAAGTATAAAATCTAGAATATGATCGACGCTAAGGAGATCGAATTCGAGCCAGCTAAGACTCCCATGGTGACCACTGCTCCTTTGCCAAAGCATGGCTAGAATTGAGAGATTTTTTTTGTTCATTTGAATTCAAGTTGTATTTTTCTTTTCTTGTTCAAACAAACAATTGTCATGTTAAACTCTTTATTTCATGAATGCATTACACATGTCTGTCTTGAACTAATTATGTTTACTATACTTAAAGCTGTTTTCATATTCTTGTGATGTTCAACGCTCGATTAATAATTCTAAGCCTCTTGAGAGAGGATGACGAAAACGATACCACAATCTTTACAGTATGCTTTTGAACAGACCCCGCTGATGAGGTACAGGCATTGTTTCAATCCCTAAACACTGGAGTTATAAGGAAGGTAATCCCTCGTCAACCCCTTCGAGCCAAAGAAGTAGGAGTTTTTTCTTTTTACAAAAAAATTAAAACCCTTAATCAAAACCTGGGGCATGGTAGTTCTCTCAGTTAATCCAGGTGCACAAAATGGCACCAAAGAAGTCCTTACAAAACAAAAGACAGTGATGGTTCCGAATAATCATAAAGACAGGCAGTCATTATCCCTCAAAATAAAATCCCATTAAAGTCAACACCTATGAAGGAGACTTACTAAACTGGGGCATCCCGCTGACTGTAAATCCAAAAAGAAACAGTTCAGGCAAAAACAGGGATAAAGAAATCAAAAAAGAAAGAGGTCCTACAAACCCTCAACAAAAAATGGCTGCCTATTCAAAATAAATAGTCAATATCCGAACCATCACTGGTATATCAGGACAAAGACTCGAACAAGGTCTGACGCACGATCAACTGAGTTTAGGTTTGAAGAACATCACGAAGAGCGGGTGGGTGCAAATAATTTGAGCCTTTATTCTTTGTTTCTTAAACCATGAACCAGGCCACGTTATAACCCTTAAAAGTCCTAGCTGAAGCATGGGTTAGTTCGAAAGCATACTGTTACGAAAGGTATCCTGACTCCTTAAGGCCTACAGTAAATACGGAGTTGACATCACGTTTTACAAACATTCATTTGTTTTATGAAAAAGAATGCATTTTCAAAATCTTCAAGACAGACATAAGCTTCGCATTATTGATATAACATTGTTTACGTATGACCATTTGTTTGAACAGCAGGGAAATTCGCACGATGAAAGCCTAGTGAACAAAAGCACTTCCAATCAAGGGGCAGACATGATCATGGACTATTATCTGGGGCAGTCCAATCAAGATTCGGAGAATCTCTCAAAGGCCAAATAGCCTGGGGCAAATCTCCTCCTGAGACACTTGGGGGCATTCCAAGCGACGAATCTTGCCTGATCAAACATCTTCTGGTGGCATGGCAAAACACTCCTAACAGGGGCAACTCCCTACATTCTGAGAACATGGATATAGTCGAAAAAATACTACGCGTAATCAAAGACCCGCTAGGTTGACACACCTAGGCAAAAATAAGGGCTTCCCGACGAACCAAAAGGGTTCGGGCAAAAATAAGGGATGAAATGAAAAAAAATCTGTACACCCGGCAAGTCGAAAACCTGAAAAGGCTGCTTGGGCAAAAATGGGTATCCCGGTGGACTGAAAACCCGAAAGGGCGGTCCAGGCAAAAATTAGGGATTAAAGCGTACGACTATGTCCTGTCATCCTGTCACCTGCCTACCAGAAGAAGGTTTGTCCATCAACAACTATCAGCACTTCACAGGTCTTCCTCTCCCACCTGAGAAACAGGGGCAATGATGAGTTGTCTAAACGATCTAATTGTTCCGTCCACCAAAGTACCAAGGAAGGTTAATACAAAGATGATTACCTTACCTTTACAAATTCCAGATCGTGGGTTAATATCTGAAACCAAACAGGACAATCATCCATTTGATCATCATCAGGAAACCCTACACCGGTTCCTTCTCAACTTTCATACAAAGTCTTACACGGACTCAACCACAAGTAACCCTACACTGGTTCTTTTTCTTTCAGAAAAAGTCTTACACGGACTTATCATCAAAGTAACCCTACACCGGTTCCTTCTCAATTTTCAGACGAAGTCTTACACGGACTCACCCTCCACAAGTAACCTTACCCCGGTTCCTCCAGAAGTCTTACACGGACTTATCTCAAGATGACCTTACCCCGGTTCATCCAGAAGTCTTACACGGACTTATCTCAAGATAACCTTACCCCGGTTCATCAAGAAGTTTTACACGAACTTACCCTGCAGTAACCTCACCCCGGTTCCTCCAGAAGTTTTACACGAACTTATTCCGAAGTAACCCTACACAGGTTATCTCTTTCCAGATGTAGTTTTACACGGACTCGTCACCTAGAAACCCTACACAGGTCCTCTATCTTCAAGGATGCAGTTTTATACGGACTCATTGTCAATAAACCCTACACAGGTTTCCTTCAACTCCAAATGCAGCTCCACACGAGCCCAACCTCAAAGTAACCCTACACAGGTGTCCTTCTTTCCAAGATGCGAGCTCATCATCAGGCAACCCTACATAGGTTCCCTCTTTCAGCTTACAAAAATTACAGTTCAAAAATTTCCCCAGGAGAGTCCAATCAAGATTTCCCCAGGAAAGTTGGAATCCATCTCCCCAGCACGAAGCTTATCCCTCGCAGAGCACGAACGCGCCTCCCGGATTTATTCAAGAGTTATTTCCCTACCAGGATATAACTGGGTTATCCTCAGCCAAAAGCCACGGAAAGAGCATCCTCGGTGAAGTCTTCTTATCCCCAGCGAAGCCTATTAGCATTTCCAACACAACAATGGTATCCCCAGCAAATTTACCATCAACACTCCAACAAAGTAACTTTTCTCCCCGCAGAGTAATCCATTCGCCAAGATTATCCCCAACGGAGTTATCTTCTCCTAACCGGTATTCTTGCAACTATCATCCCCAGCGGAAGCAAAGCATTGTTCTCCAACATCAGCCTAGGATGTGACTTCCCGGCACCCGTCAAGGATTTATTTTCCTAAGACAAAAAGATACATTCATAAACATCACATTTTCATACATTATAGCATGCATATACGCATCATATATTACAAATCTCAATTATGTTGAGAACATCATCGCTTGATTCATATCATACCTTGCATATGACTGACCTTTACCTTTCAGGAAAGATCCAATTGAGTTCTCAGATATACTTCAAGACTTTAGTCTGGTTCAGTTAAATCGACCCTAAGATTTTCCTGATTCTTATCCAGTCAAAGGCCTTCTCTGGTTCAGTCAGATCGACCCTAAGATCTTCCTGATTCTTATCCAGTTGAAGATTCCAAGACCTAGACCGGTTCAGTTAATCGACCCTAAGATTTTCCTGTTGCTTATCGAGTCAAAGGCCTTCTCTGGTTCAGTCAGATCGACCCTAAGATCTCCCTGTTTCTTATCCAGTTGAAGATTTCAAGACCTTGTCCGGTTCAGTTAAATCGACCCTAAGATTTTCCTGTTTCTTATCCAGTCAAAGGCCTTCTCCAGTCCAGTTAAATCGACCCTAAGATTTTCCTGATGAAGACTCAGTAGAAGACATCCAAGATTCTCTCAGCGTTACTGTTGAGATTGAAGTCGCTCAAGATTCTCTCAGTGTTCCTGTTGAGATAGTAATCGTCCATGGTTCTCTCACCGTCCCGTTGAGGTAGTAACCATCCCTGGTTCATTCATCCCCTTTTTGAAGCTCCAGATCCAGCTCCTGTAACCAGTCAGGACACATCTACACAAAAAATTTGAAGACCAACTCCTGTAGCAGGTCAGGTAATCATTTTCTTTTCAGGTACGCAAGCTCTCGCTAAGGAATCTCTTACGCAATCGACGCCCAGATGGCATCTATAAGCCCATCCATATATCCATCATCTCTTAGCATTGCATCTATAAGCCCATCATCCTATTCATCAATCTCCAAATGGCATCTGTAAGCCCATTCCACATCACACTACTATGTGAGCGCAAATTTCTGGGCACTCTAGTGTTCAATCATCTTCCACCTTTGGATTACGAAAGGCACGTCAGCCAATCTGCATCCTCAGGTCTAAGAAGATTGAACAGGGGCAACTGCTGTACCCCAAAATTTTCCCTCCCATATTCTTCAAGATTTGCAAAGAGCATGCTTCAAAATCTCCCCAAGGGTTGCACAGTTCAAGGGCCTCCTAACAGTCAAAAATTAGGGTTTTAGTTCTGACAAAGAAAATGAAGTTTCCAAGGGTCCAATCAAGTCCCACATGCCTATAAACATGGTCAAGCATCCTCATGCCAAGTTTCAAGACTTACAGCACAAAATTGCACGGTCAAAAACCCTAATTGCTCAACAGTCAACTGTAGGGGCAAAATGGTCATTTGACAGTCAAAAGTCCAAATTTTTGGTCAACATCTCATTTTGAAGCCACAAATATCATTTGATCAATTCTTGATCATGATTTTCAAGGCATGGCTCAAAAAGTCTCAAGATGCAAAAGTTTCCATATTTGGACAGTTGAAAAAGTCAACTGTAACTTGACCAAGGCATAACTTCCACATGGTTCATCAGAAAAATTCCATCCAAAGCTCATTTTGAATATAAAGACATTTCCTACAACTCCTCTTCACACTTCAAGTCCAAGAAATGCTCTCACAAAAAGTTATCAATTTCAACATTATAGGTCATTTTCAAAAGTCAACAAAAAGGCACTTTAAGTCAAAGCCCATAACTTGAGATTGGTAAATCAAAATGACATGGGACCAAAGGCATTGGTTAGGGGACTTCAAGACCTTTCCAAAATGTCCAAGAACATGATCAAATATTAAAATTTGAGCAAGATATGCCTTGTGGAAGTTGGGAAATTTTTGGGAATTTTGAAAAGTCAACTTTACTTCAAATGCCTCAAAATTGCTAATGGGCCACATTTTCTTCCAAGATTCATCATCCAAAGACTATGCACGACCATTTGGCCCAAAGGGGATTTATTCCATCATTTTTTATTATTTATTTGAATTTTTAATTACTATTAATTCATTTAATTAATTAAAATATGGAAAAAATACTAAACAAATGAAGTTGAATCTTTTTATGCAGCATTTTCTCTCCTTAAAGACTCAAGATTCGTGCACAACCCAAATTGGAAAGATTGGCCATGATTGGAATCAAAATCACATGGAAAAGATTTGAAAAAATATGCATGGAAAATCAAATATCTCATACATCAATGCAAGGATCTTTTGGTTCAAAATTCAACCCTAATCCATCCCATACATAAGCCAGAAGCTAGACCTAATGAGAAGGATCTGAAAAGCTGCGCCCAATCATCAAGAACAATTGTGCAATTTTTGTGAAAAAAGTCAAAACTGAAAACACCATTCCAAAGCGATTCAAGGCTTCCAATCAATTGAAAAAGCTTCCTGAGGCATCACTGAACTTGACTGAATCTTTTTCCACTCCCATAGCATCAAGAATTGGTATACAGAACTCAAAATTTCTCACACTTTATGCATAGTCGTGTTTCAATTTCTGGGCATTTTTCATACCATTTAATTGTTGCTTTACACTAATCTAATCATGCTGAAACTAACCATGCAATTTAATTGAGTTTTCGTGCTATGTATGTGAAGTTACCATTGAAGCTTGCTAGGGTTTCATAACTGTAAATTTGGGGCTTCTTTGTTCTGAAAAAATTGAGACACGAAACCCACGCCATTAGAACCAGAAGATCATGACCAATTGATTCCATACCTCGCGCCTAATTTATGAACCACGATGGCCTATTCGCTATTTTTCTGTTCATCATTTAGTGGGGGTTTAAAACCCCCGCTATTTAGCTTGTTTTTTTAGGTAAAAATGCAAACGAGTGGAGAAGAAGATCATGTGGCATGATATGGTTGGACAGTTTGAATTGGCGCGCTGATTTTTGTTCTAACGTCACTAACACCAATTTTCTTTTATATTATTTATTTGTTATTCTAGATACAACGCGCGTTGATGGTTCAGTTGGTGGAGGATAGCATTGGTAAGCCTTGGGACCTGGGTTCGAACCCCAGGTCCCCCTTCTTATTTCCATATTTTTCTTCTTAATGTGGTTCTATGTAGCTTGCTCCCTGAGGCCTACCATGCAGCCTCATGACTGGGCTTGCCACACGTCCCATGGCATCAGTCCAATGGTCCAGATCTAAAGCCTATGGAGTGATTCAGTCAATGCTTACGCACATGATCGCCCAGAAGTCAACAAGGCCAGGAATTAAATGGGCCTAATTACTGGGACAAACCTCCAAACTGGGGTCAACACCCCCCATTGGTTTGCATCAATTCTTCTTTCTTTTTTATTCTTTTTCTATTTTATTTGTTTTATTTCTCGTTTAGTTCAATTCATAAATTAATATTTTCATAAATATAAAAAATAATAAAAATCAGAAAAGGCAAAAAAATAAAAATATATTTTATTTAACATTTTTTGTAAATAAATTTTATTAATTGATTTAGTTTTAATTCTAGGTTTTAATTTTAGATGTTTTTTTATAAACTAAAAATTGTAGAATTAGGGTTTTAAGGACTTTTATCCCTTTTTTTCTTTTTTTCACCATATTAGTTATTAATTATTAATTATTATTTTTTGTAAATAAATTATCATGTAAATAATTAGGTTAATTTTAGATTCAATTTTAACATATTTTTCTTAATAAATTAAAAATAGTTAGAATTAGGTTTAAATTCCATTAATTCTTACTAAAAGTCCATAAATACAAAAAACTCCAAAAAAATCTTTTCTTTTTATTTTAACTTAATTAATTTGTTAATCGTAATTTAATTTCCTAAAAAGGGTCCAACGCCCTCGCTTTCCCGACTTTAATTCTCTTCGCGTTTTATTTCCTTTTTGTGAATATTCATGTAATTCTCCCAAAGCCATGTAATATCTTGATTAGACGTTTATCTTTTCCGCATTTTTTATTTTATTTCAAATCGGGTCCTGGATGAATTTGGCGATGTGGACCCGCGCCTTTGTAATAGCGTAGAACTTTTAATTCTCGCACCTTTTAACTGTTAATTAATTTGCATGAAAGAATGAATGTCAAAAATAAAAGCAACGCGTAGATCACCAATCCATGAACAAGACAAAAATATCTGAAAACGACACACAAATCACACACCATCCCTAGGGTACGCCTCACTGTTGCCTTGCCCCTCGAAAGGTGATCGTCGAGTAGAGGACGTTTTGGTAAGTCCTCATGTCCATGAACATGGCATGAGGGTAGCTTCTAAGGTGTCTTCCTATTGCTCCGGTGATCACCATGTCCCGAACCTTCGAATTGACACGAACACCTCCAACGGTGGTGCTACCTACCTCTCAATGGTGGGATGGCACTACTTTAAGGACATTTACACAGACGAAATCCTTAGGGTAGGTAGACAACTCTAGATACTTGCTCTAATTCCAAAACAAATCAAAAATACTTTTCACACCGACACACTTTCAAAAAGCTTTCGAAAGCAACTTTTCAAACACTCTTGAGGACTGATACAAGAGTCGAACTGGAATTTTCAAAGAAACTTTTTTTAAAACCCACAGTTGAAAAGCAAACAAACCATTTTTGAAAACACAAATGAGAAAGTACCTAAGAGCCCATGGATAACCATGGATAGAAATGGTGCTAACACCTTCCCTTTCTATAATATACCTCCCGAACCGAGAGCAATCTCTATAAGGAATTTTTCTGTGCTTATGTCCTTTCCATTTGGAGAAAATAAAAGACGGTGGCGACTCTTGCTTCCGCGACATTTCGCGAACCAGCGTTAAACAGTCAGTTCCAGATCCACCGATCACAATGACCACATACTTGCATCTGATTGGCCTGTTTAAAATAACGCGCGTGTTTTTTTTATTTCCAGGAATATTGCTTTTTATTACATATATTAATCATTTCTTATTCTTAGATCAAATGAAACGCGCAACTCAGTTGGTGGCCATGCTATTGGAAAAGGCTACAGGACCTGGGTTCGATTCCCAGGTCCCCCAAAACTCAATATTATTTTGTTTAACAAATTCCTATGCAGGCTAGTCATTGTGCTCCACCATACGCCTCACCAATCCACATGCCATATGTCTACAATCAGCCATCCAAAGGCCCAGAGAGGAGGACCACCATGTTTCTCAGTCAAAGCTAGCTCAGCAGATCCAAGAAGTCAACGTGGCTTGAAGGCAAAAGGGCCACATCAATTCTAAACAAACTCCCAATCCTGGCCCAAACCCCCCTTGGGTTTGCATTTTTGTTTTGTCATTTTATTTATTTATTTGCCTTATTTTATTTCTTATTCTTTTTTATTAACTATTAACATAATTAATATTTTTCATAAAAATCAAAAAAACACTAATATTATTATTATTATTATTAATTTCATGTTATTTTTGTAAATAAAATACTAACAAATAAAATAGTTTAATTAAGTCAATTTTAATCTCTTTTCTTTATAATAAGTAAAAACAATTTAGAATTAGGTTAACTTTTAATTTTAATTCCTTTTATTTTATTTTCATTAAAAAAAACATAAAAACACAAAAAAAAAATTTCTTTAATTAAATAATTAATTAGTTAATTAGCTTTAACATTTAATTTAATTACAAAAAGGGACCAAAATTCATTTCTTTTCTTAAAAGGGTCAAAACCCTTAGGACGTTCCCGATTAAATTTCCATTCGCGCGTATTTATTCATTCTGATTATATTTATGTATCTGTACAGAGGATGTAATAGTAATTAGGATTTTATTGTTTTCTTTAATTTTCTGCATTTACTTTTCAAAAACGGGTTTTTGTTTTTGGCGATGTATAGACCCGCGCCTTGTAATAGCTAGATTTACATTTCTGCAATTTATTTTCCTCACTCCTAACTGCTAATATGCCTGCAAGAATATATGTAAATAAAAATCAATTCGTAGCTCACAAATAACATGTATAAAGATAATTAACTGAAAAACAACACACAAAGCACATGCCACTTCTAGGGTACGCCTCACTGGTTGCCTTGAACGTGGTCATCAAGAATAGGGTGTCTTAGAGGTCGCCCTTCTGTCCAAAAGATCCAGTTGCCTCGAAACGGTTGCCTCTGATACAACGGATCTAGGACATTAGGGTTACTTCTAAGGTGTCCTACCATTGCTTCGGTGACCACACTGTCCCGATAATCGAATTGACCCGAACACCTCCAACGATGGTGCTACCTACCTCTCAATGGTGGGATAGCACTATCTAAAGGACTCTTACACAGCCTAATTCCTTAGAGTAGGTAGATTCTCATGGGTACTTTCTCTTTTCAAACAAACAAAAACAACTTTTCGCACCTACACTTTCAAAAGTTTTCAAACAAATTTTTCATACACTCTTGAGGACAGATACAAGAGTTACTTAGAAATTTTTCAAACGAAACTTTTTCAAAACCTACACACACTTGAAAAGCAAACAAATCTTTGAAAACATAAGAGCAAGTACCTAAGAGCCTGTGGATAACCACTGATAGAAAGGGTGCTAACACCTTCCCTTTCTATAAATCTACCTCCCGAACCGAGAAACATTCTCGATAAGGAATTTTGCTGTGCTTTTGTCCTTTCCATGTTAGAGAACATAAAATACGGTGGTGACTCTTGCTTACCGTGACATTTCACGAAACCAGCTAAAAAACAGTCAGTTCTATTTCCACCGATCACAGAACTGGCGACTCTGTTGGGGATACTTAATAAGTGGGGTGTACCTTAGGAATAGTTCATCATCATGTTTTCAATTGCTTGATCTGTTTGCTTTAATATTGTGGGCCTGTCTTGGAGTTTCATAGATCCTAACCCGGATCTGGGGGATACCTTTTAGAAAGTAGCAACAAACTGTGAGGGAACTGTGCGGGGTATACCGACACGGTTGAAACAGTTTGCTACATTGATGTGGCACTTTGGTGGGTACCGGTAACCCTTGAGTCAAGTCAAGGAGAGTACGGGGCCGCCGCGCGGTGTCGTGAAGCATCAACTGACCTTAGGAACCTTAATTGAACCATCCTGGCCTCTTTAGGGGTAGTGAGATGACTGACTTTGGTGCAGTCCGAAGTTGGTTGATACTCGATACTACACTCATTAAGGGTTGTTTTCTTGGAATATTTTGATCGCCAGTTCAGTGGCTAAATCAAAACAATGAACATAGAAAACAACCCTATGATATTGAGCTCCTTAGAACCCGGTTACTTTTGATAGGACAGGTTTTAAGCCCACCAACTTCAAGAGGGTAGTACCCCAAACTTCATGCTGGCCTAAACTCTAAGGGCTCTCTGTGTGACTTGTGTTCCTTCAAACTTGAACTACTTGCATACTTGTTACCTAACACATGAGTTTCTTGCAGAGTTTGTTTACAGTCCTTAATCTGGGCTCATAACAGGGCCTACTTATATCACTCCATGCATAGCATAACATCATACCATTGCATACATCTTGCATAAGGACTAATCCATTTCAAGGATCTCAAAGGCTTGTGATACAGGTCATGATGAATCAAATGTCTAGCAAGGGGCAAAGGGGATTTATTTTCCTCTAGCCAAGGTTATTGACTTGAGTCAGGGGCTATGACCCACTCGATATGGTGAGCCTTGACTCTTGAAGAAGGACTCTCATCAACATGAAGTCCCTTCCATCAAGCTACAAAATTTAAATTCTAACAATTTTCTTGTTTACCCCGCGAGATCCTTGAAAACATTGCATGCATACATACACATCACTGCATAACAGGTACTCTTGTTACAGGTCACTTACCTTCTTCGCTATTTATTTCAGCAATGGCTTTCCAACAAGACAACCAGGATCTTCATGCTCAAGAGACTCGGTTCGGGGAGATCCTCCTAAATCTATCCAAGGGGCATGAAGAGCTGAGAACACTCCTCACGGGGACTTTGGATAGGAACAGTCTAGAAGACAGTAAGGATGAACGACTGAAACGTCTACAAGCTGAGGTGGATACAATGAGAACCCAGATGCTGGGGCAAATGGCTCTTATCCAAGACTTATCTCAAAGACAAGGAGAGCTCAGGGTTCTCATCAACCAACTGCTTCTGGATAACCAACTGGGGCAAACATCTAAGGTTGAAGAGCAAGCCATCATTCAACCACCTGTGGTGCAAGAAGACAAGGGAAAAGCTCCTCAGTTTGCTTCAGGGTCATAAGCCCAGCATCAACCTCACCAGCATCAACAGGGTAATCGACATAAGCGAAATACGTCTGGAAGACATTTCTCGGAGACTGGTATACCATCATCACTGATACTGAGACGCTTGTTGGAGGTCAAGTTGATTGCTTTAAAAGATCCTCCAAAGAATCTCAACATAACCTCCATAAAGTACAATCCTGATGAAAGGTGTGCCTACCATTCTGACAGTCCTGGACATGACACTGACGACTGTTGGAGCTTGAGGAACAAGATCCAGGACTTGATCGACGGAAGGGTGCTGGAGTTCATGCCGGGTGGCAAAATGAAAATCTTCTGCTGAGAATCTTCCATCTGAGATGACTAGTGCAAACTAAGAAGCTTTTGTTCATTCGAATGTTCAAGTTGTATTTTTCTTTGATTGTTCAAACATTTGTTCATGTCAAACTCTTTTACTTTATCAATGCGTCGCATATGTCTGTTTTGAATCAATATATTTGCATTCGCTATATTCAAATTGCTTTCATTCTTTGATGTCAACTCTCAATTAATAATTCTAAGCCTCTTGAGGGAGGATGACGAAAACGATACCACAATCTACAGTATGCTTTTGAACAAACCCCATTGATGAGGTACATGCATTATTTCAATTCCTAAACACTAGAGTTATAAGGAAGATAATCCCTCGTCAACCCCTCTGAGCCAAAGAAGTAGGAGTTTTTCTTTTCGAAAATTAAAACCCTTAATCATAACCTGGGGCAGGGTAGTTCTCTCAGTTGATCCAAGTGCACAATGAATGGAACCAAAGAAATCCTTACAAAACAAAAGACAGTGATGGTTCTGAATGATCACAAAGACAGGCAGTCATCATTTCTCAAAATAAAAGCCCAACAAGTCAAAACCTATGAAGGAGACTTGCAAAACTGGGGCATCCCGCTGACTGTAATACAAAAAGAAACAGTTCAGGCAAAAAATAGGGATAATAAAATCAAAAAGAAAGAGGTCACACAAACCCTCAACAAAAAGAAATGACTGCCTATTCAAAATAAATCGCCAACATTCGAACCATCACCGGAACATCATAGCAAAGACTCAAACAAGGTCTGACGCACGATCAACTGAGTTTAGGTTTGAAGAACGTCCCGAAGAACGGGTGGGTACAAATAAATTTTGAGCCTTTATCCTTTGTTTCTCAAACCGTGAACCAGGCCACGTTATAACCCTCAAAAGTCCTAGCTGAAGCATGGGTTAGTTCGAAAGCATACTGTTACGAAAGGTATCCTGACTCCTTAAGGCTTGTGGTAAAATAACGAGTAGACATCACAGTTTACAAAAAATTCACTTGTTTTTATGAAAAAAATGCATTTTCAAAAACTTCAAGACAGGCATAAGCTTTGCACTTTTAATATAACATTGTTTGCATATGACTATTCGTTTGAACAACATAGAAGTTCGCACGACGAATGTCTAATGAACAAAAGCACCTCCAATCAAGGGGAATGGCATGATCATTGTCCATCATCTGGGGCAGTTAAGTCAAGATTCGGAGAATCTCTCAAAAGGCCAACCAGCGTGGGGCAAATCTCCATCTGGATCAATTGGGGCATTGGACAGGGATTCTAGCAATGAATCTCGCACGATCAAACATCTTCTGGTAGCATGGCGCACAACACTACTGACAGGGGCACCTCCCTACATCCTGAGAGCGCAGACATAGTCAAAAAATACTGCGCATAATCAAAGACCCGCTAGGTCGACTGGCCTAGGCAAAAATAAGGGCTTCCCGGCGAACCAAAAGGGTTTGGGCAAAAATAAGGGATGAAAAGGAAAAAGTCTGTACACCCGGCAAGTCGAAAACCTGAAAAGGCGGCTTGGGCAAAAATGGGTATCCCGGTGGACTGAAAACCCGAAAGGGCAGTCCAGGCAAAAGTTAGGGATCAAAGCGTACGACTATGTCCTGCCATCTCGTCAATTGCCTACCAGAAGAAGACTCGTCAATCGGCAGTTATCAAGCACCTCCACAGGTACCTTCTCCCGCAGAAATAGGGGCAATAATGAGTTGTCTAAGCGATCTAGTTGCTCTGTCCATCAAGGTACCAAGGTAAGTTCAGCTGAAGAACGTAACCAAGATACCTTCACTCCCTGCAGAGTAAGACCAGAATCAGTAATACTCGCCCCAAGCAGAGTTGGTCTCCCATCAGCCCCAAAAGGCACAGTATCCCTAACAAGTCAGCAATACTCTCCCCAAAGTAGAGTTAGTCTACTGTCAGCCTTGAGGAAAGTTTGATATCTCCAGAAAATCTCAATATTCCCCAGCGGAGTATACAGATGGTCATAAGCAAGCATCCCCGGCAGTCTTAGTATAAGAATGTTCCCCGGTGGAATACCAGACACCCCAGTGGAGCCATTTCCCCAGTGGAGTCCAGAAAGTTTCCCCAGGAGAGTTGTGTCAATATCCCCAGTAGATTCTGGAAACTTATCCCTGCAGAGTATGAACGCATCTCCCCGGCTTTATTCAAAGATTATTCCTCACCAGAACTTATAACTGGGTTATCATCAGCTAATTACCACGGAAAGATCGTCCTCGGCGAAGCTCTTCCTATCCCCAACGGAGTTCATCAAATCTTCCAACAGAGCTTATCAACGGAATCCCCAGCAGAGTTATCATCAAAACCTCAGCAAGGTATCTCTTCCCACAGAGTAATTCCCCACAGAGTAATCTCCTCAACAAGTTTATTCCCCAACGAAGTCATCTTCTCCTACCGGTTTATTCTTACAACCATCATCCCCAGCGGAAACGAAGAACTCTACTCTTCAACATCAGCCCAGGATTCAACAAACTCCCGGCATTCGTCAAGGATTTATTTTCCCAGACGAGAATACATTCATAAACATCACATCTTCATACATTATAGCATGCATACGCATCATACAACACAAATCTCATTTATTTTTGAGAACATCTTAAAATCATGCAGTTCATGCATCATGACATTGCATACGACTAATACTTTGCCTTTTCAGAAAAAAGTCAATCAAAAGATGATTACCATCTACCTTTACAGTTCCAGATCAACACCGGTAACAAACCAGGAAAATTCTGTGGACGACTGATCGTGGGTTAATACCTGAAACCAGACATGGATGCTATTCTTTTGCTTATTCAAGAGTTTCTTTTCAGAGATAGCTGGGAAATGCTCCAGATATGGATGTTGTTCTTTTACTTATTCAAATTTTCTCTTCAGAGATGGCTTAGAAATGCTCCAGATATGGATGCTATTCTTGTGCTTATTCAAGAGATTTCCCTTCAGAGATAGCGTAGAAATGCTCCAGAGATGGATGCTATTCTTTTGCTTATTCAAAATTTCAGATATAGCTGGGAAATGCTCCAGATATGGATGCTGTTCTTTTGCTTATTCAGATTTTCTCTTCAGAGATAGCTTAGAAATGCTCCAAAGATGGATGTTATTCTTTTGCTTATTCAAGAGTTTCCTTTCAGATATAGCTGGGAAATGCTCCAGAGATGGACGCTATTCTGTTGCTTATTTAGAGTTGCTTGTTCAGAAATAGTTCAGATATGCTCCAGAACCAGACGCTATTATGTTGCTTATTCAGGGCTTCTTTTCAGAGATAACTTAGAGATGCTCCAACCACGGATGCTATTCTATTGTTTATTCAGAGATTCTTTCTAGAGATGGTTCAGATGCGATCCAGACATGGCTACATTCTGATACTTATTCTAGACTCCCTTCTAGAGATAGCTTAGAAATGCTCCGGACACGGATGCTATTCTATTGCTTATTCCAGATTCCCTTTTAGAGATGGTTCAGATGCGACCCAGACATGGCGACATTTTGATACTTATTCAGATTTCCTTTCAGATATAGCTCAGAGATGCTCCGGACCCGGCTGTTATTCTATTGCTTATTCAGAGATTCCCTTCTAGAGATAGTTCAAATGCAACCCAGGCATGGCGACATTCTGATACTTATTCCAAATTCTGTCCAGAGATAGTTCAGATGCAACCCATACATGGCGACATTTTGATACTTACTCAGATTTCCTTTCAGATATAGTTTAGAGATGCTCCTGACCCGGATGTTATTCTACTGCTTATTCAGATTTCTCTCCGGAGATGGCCTAGAGATGCTCCAGATCCGGACGCTATTCTATTGCTTATTCAGATTCAAACTTCTAAAGACAACTTAGAGATGCTCCATCCTGGATGCTATTCTATTGTTCAGTCCAGATACGATCCAGATTCGGATGACATTCTGCCACTCATTCAGATGCAGTATGGATATACCCCAGACCCGGCGGTCATTCTACTACTCGTTCAGACGTCAGCAATTAGATATAGACTAGATATGCCCCAGACACGGAAGCTATTCTATTTCTTACTCAGATTCAACTATCCATTACACTTCCAAATGGCATCTATAAGCCCATTCCCGACAAGGTTCTGTCACACTTCCAGATGGCATCTATAAGCCCATCCTCCTATCCACCATCTTTCCAAATGGCATCTATAAGCCCATTCCCGCCATCACACTACTGATACTCTACTATGTGAGTGCAAATTTCTGGATACTTTAGTGTTCAATCATCTTCCACCTTCGGATCACGAAACGCACGCAAGCCAATCTACATCCTCAGGTCTAAGAAGATTGAACAGGGGCAACTGTTGTACCCCAAAATTTGCCCTCCCATATTCTTCAAAGTTTGACAAGCATCATCTCAATTTGCTCAAGTCTTTTCAAGGGATTGCACAGTCAACCACCCTCCTAAGCCAGTCAAATTAGGGTTTTGGTTCTTGCAAGGGAGTTGAGGTTTTCAAGTGCTCAATCAAGTCCCATATGCTCATATACATTGTCAAGCACCTACATGTCAAGTTTCAAGGCTCACAAGGTCAAGTTGCACAGTCAAAAACCCTAATTGTTTCACAATCAACTGCAGGGGTAAAATGGTCATTTGGCAGTCAAAAGTCAAAATTTTTGGTCAAAATCTTATTTTAAAGCCACAATCATCATTTGGTCAAGTCTTGACCATGATTCCACAAGAATGGCTCAAAAATCATCAAGATGCAAAAGTTTCTATTTTTGGACAGCTGAAAAGTCAACTGTAACTTGACCAAGGCATAACTTTTTCATGGTTCATCAAAAAAATCCCATCCAATGCTCATTTTGAAGGGGAGGACATTTCCTACAACTCATCTTCACATTCCAAGTCCAAGAAATACTCTCACAAAAAGTTATCAATTTCAACATTATAGGTCATTTTCAAAAGTCAACAAAAAGGAATTTTAAGTCAAAGACCATAACTTGAGATTGGTAAATTCAAATCACATGGGACCAAAGGCATTGGTTAGAGGACTTCAAGACCTTTCCAAAATGTCGAAGAACATGTTCATATGATCAAAATTGAGCAAGATATGCATTGGAGAAGTTGGGAAATTTTTGTGAAATGGCCAAAGTCAACTATCCTTGAAACTTCAATTTTTGACAAAAGGGCCCACTTTTTCCACTTGATTCAGACTTGTCATGCCACCCACGTGTCCCATGATTTATTTCAAGATTAAAAGTTAATTTTTCCATTTTTATTTAATTTTATTTGATTTAATTCATTTTAAATCCTTAAAATTCAAATAAAAATCAAAAAAATTAATTAAGGGATATCTTGTGGCTTGAATGGCTTTGATACATCATAATCCACCTACCAATTTCGTGTACAGTCCATTTCAAGCATGAAATTCAAATTTTGAATAAAAATGGCAAGTTCTTTAATGGTGGTTTATGGAAAAATCTCAAACTTCATTGCAAGGGTTAAAGGCTCACATTATTATTTGATTCTCATTCAAAGTCATATATGCAAGCATCTCATACCATTTACACGACCTAGTGTGTGCAGAAACGGCCAAGAGAAAAACAAAAAATTGTCCAAAAGGTGAGACTTCTAAAACACAGTTACGAGCATTTTCCGATCAAAAGGAGGACGTGACTCTCTTCATTGCCATACCCTGAAGCTAAAGATACCAAAAACACGTCCTAAGGTCCATCATACCGCGCTGTAAGTTATTCCAAAGTCATCCCTGTACATAGAACATGAACTCCTTATTCTTGCATTGTTTCTCAAAAATATTGACATAATCATATTGCTTGCTTGATTTCCAACATAACTGTAATATTTGATTTCATTTTTAAGCCCCATATGGTGATATCCGCTCTTAGGGTTTGCGTGGGTTGTTTTTAGGCGTTTCATTTGCAGGTGAAATCATAGCAAGTATTGAGCATAGATGGATTCAGGAGGTGGAGACGAGATCAAATATGGTTTTGAAATGGATTTTCATGGCCTAGGGACGAGTTTCGAAGCCACCTACGAAACAACCTGCGGATAAAATCCGCAGGTAAAAAACCTGCAATTTTTGAGGAAGAAGATGACCACATGCTTGCATCTGATTGGCCTGTTCAAAATAACGCGCGTGTTTTTTTTTATTTCCAGGAATATTGCTTTTTATTACATATATTAATCATTTCTTATTCTTAGATCAAATGAAACGCGCAGCTCAGTTGGTGGCCATGCTATTGGAAAAGGCTACAGGACCTGGGTTCGATTCCCAGGTCCCCCAAAACTCAATATTATTTTGTTTAACAAATTCCTATGCAGGCTAGTCATTGTGCTCCGCCATACGCCTCACCAATCCACATGCCATATGTCTACAATCAGCCATCCAAAGGCCCAGAGAGGAGGACCACCATGTTTCTCAGTCAAAGCCAGCTCAGCATATCCAAGAAGTCAACGTGGCTTGAAGGCAAATGGGCCACATCAATGCTAAACAAACTCCCAATCCTGGCCCAAACCCCCCTTGGGTTTGCATTTTTGTTTTGTCATTTTATTTTTTTATTTGCCTTATTTTATTTCTTATTCTTTTTTATTAATTATTAACATAATTAATATTTTTCATAAAAATCAAAAAAACACTAATATTATTATTATTATTATTATTAATTTCATGTTATTTTTGTAAATAAAATACTAACAAATAAAATAGTTTAATTAAGTCAATTTTAATCTCTTTTCTTTATAATAAGTAAAAACAATTTAGAATTAGGTTAACTTTTAATTTTAATTCCTTTTATTTTATTTTCATTAAAAAAAACATAAAAACACAAAAAAAAAATTCTTTAATTAAATAATTAATTAGTTAATTAGCTTTAACATTTAATTTAATTACAAAAAGGGACCAAAATTCATTTCTTTTCTTAAAAGGGTCAAAACCCTTAGGACGTTCCCGATTAAATTTCCATTCGCGCGTATTTATTCATTCTGATTATATTTATGTATCTGTACAGAGGATGTAATAGTAATTAGGATTTTATTGTTTTCTTTAATTTTCTGCATTTACTTTTCAAAAACGGGTTTTTGTTTTTGGCGATGTATAGACTCGCGCCTTGTAATAGCTAGATTTACATTTCTGCAATTTATTTTCCTCACTCCTAACTGCTAATATGCCTGCAAGAATGTATGTAAATAAAAATCAATTCGTAGCTCACAAATAACATGTATAAAGTATGGATAAAGAAATTTTATTCCGATGTTGCCGTAAGATGTGTTGTAGTAGGTTGTTGTATGACGTTAGTGTCATATTTTCGGATAACTTTGGGATCCGTATCTTGTGTTTGGATTGTTGGATTGATGTTCTGTTTGAACCTGCAAGGAGATAAAAGTATATTTCCTTTATATGAAAATGTTTCCAAGTGTGGTAGAAGTATTCTCATAGGAAGAGACTTTGAAGTCGGTTGAGGAATTATAAACTTTTTGGACATGGGTGGTTGTTATTGCAGTTGTTGAGACGAGCTCAATCGAAAAATGTTGTTTGGAAATGAGTTGAGAGACTTGTTGTTCTGCATGGAAGGATGCGAAAGTGTCAGAGGTGGATCTTATGATGATTGGTAATTGTTGGATTATGATGTTGTGAAAGATTTGAGAAAAAGTTCGGAAGGAACACTATTATAGTTTGGTAACGATGGTTTATGCTCCGTTATGGTTTTCGTCTATCTATTGGCAAATTGAGGAACTGATCACCCTTAATTTATTGTTGATAGTAGACGGAATCATAGTTGATGGATAGATGTGTTGTGTCGACTAGTATAGTGCATTCTGAAGAATATGTTGTTATTCTTGTTTCTTGTTGCTATTTAAAAGAAGTGAAATTATAAGTTTGTTTATTAAAGTGCGAGTTTGGTTGGAAGAAGATGAGTCATCCTGTTGGAATTAATTGGACCCATGTACTGTATGTGGTTGTAATGTGGTTATGTTTTTAAGACGATTTTGAGGATTATGTTACTAAAAAGATGATAAAGTCGTAGTTATGTTTTATGACAATTGGGAATTCATGGAAGTATATGAATGTTTCATCCAAGAGTGGCAATTGGAGTAAACTTGGTAGAGTTGATACTTTATAAGTAATCAGAGTTGCGCATCTGAAGCGTGATGTGCCAGAGTATGTTGGTCTATTATAAATGTCAGTTGATTTAATAAGGATATTAATGTGGTTGTTGGTTTATGGAGAGTTGTATATATAATTTTTGGATTAAGACCCGTAAGCAGATGTTATGAGAATTTTGTTTTCGTTGTTGTGATGTCAGTGTTGATTACTAAAAGGAATGGTAATATTTCAGATTGTGTTAAAGGTGATTTGGTCGGTTATGTGGATGTCACTATAAGAGTGATATGACGAGAGTAATCAAGTTGTAAGTATTTGGTTGATAATTGGAATTCGTATATTAAGGAATGAATTGGCGCGCGAGTTTGTATTAAGAATGTTGTCAAGATGATAATATGATGGTTGTATGTTCAAGTATAAGTAGTTTGCGGTTGTTATTACTTCATAAGCGATGTATCAAGATGGTGTTGAGGGTGTCGATGAGCTAATATCGGGTATATCGTTATGATTAGTTGTGTATGTTTGGTGTCGATATGGTCGCTAAGTTGATCATGTGATATTGTTAAGACGAAAAGACGACGTTGTGTGCCTGAGTGCAACAGTTGTTGGTTGATAATACGTTGAGTGTTTGGTATGTCCAGAATTGGTGTTGAGAGTGGTTGTGTCGATTGGATTTTCGAGGACGAAAATATCCTAAGTGGGGGAGAGTTGTAACACCCCAGTTCTATTTATTTGGAATTATCTTAATAAGAGTTATTTTATTTGAAACCAATAAAATTATTTTATTTGGGTTAATATAAAATAAAAGGATTATTATTTATTTTATAAATAATTGTAGAAAAAAATAAGGATTATTGGGCTATGATGTTGTTGGTAAAAGAGGGGGTACAAGTGAAGTAAAATGTTATTTGGGACTTATATGTCACTTTTGCTCACTTTCACGTAAAACTGAGATTTTGGGATTTTGGAACTCAGAGAACGTGTAAAGAAGAGAAAGGAGAAGAAGGAGAAGATTGATCGAGGAAGTTGCAGGAGCTGCAGATTATCCAAGGTAAGGGGTTGATCATTCTTTTACTATGAATAAGTTGTGATATATATTCTATATGAGTTAGGGATTTGTAGGGATGATGGATTCTTGATGCCATGGTTGTTGTGATGATGAAACATGAATGGAATTGATTGGGTTTTGATGTGGTATTGATCCTATTGTATGCTTTAGATCATTGCTATATGATAGGAATTCGATTTTGATGGTTTTAGGATGTTTGGGGATGATTAGGAATGAGTTGGGGTGATTTTGGGAAGCTTAAAAACGTGAAATATGGTGTTGCAGAGTCATCAACACGGGCCGTGTTGCACAACACGGGCACCCGTGTTGATCTTCTGTGTGATGCTCGGGTAGGTTTTTCCCAAAAATCGTTTCGGCCATAACTTTTGAACCGTAACTCCGATTTAGGCGCCGTTTGATGCGTTGGAAAGCTAGTGAAATTTTCTATATGATTATGAGGAATTAAGTAGCTTTAAGAGCTTATTTTAATAAGTGATTATTGGAGAAAGTGTTTATGTTTATAAGTGAATTTGGTTGTTATGTATTTTAGTGAGGTGTTTGGAGATATTTGGGATTGGAGCTCTGAAGAACGACGGACAATCGCTCAAGAGTTCGAAGCTGCAATTTGATAAGGTAAGGGGGGCTACTACTCGATTTACTTTTGCTTATGGGTTTAGGTACGGTTGATTTTGGATAATCGTAGGGAGAACCCCAATTTTTAGATGTTCTTAGGGATCAATAACCTTAGGGTTGAACCTTGTTAGAAAAGGTTTAGGTTCCCAAATTTTATGAATCAATTAAGGATTTTAGGTTCCCATGGTGGATTTGGAGTATATTTGCATGATCGAGAGTTTCCCTTAGGTAATTCTAGGGATAACCTCAATGTTGTTAGGATTTCCCTAAAGGACGGGTAATATGTAACTTAAGGTCAATTTTATAAACTTGTTGTTGATGAAAGAATTGTTGATAAAATAGGATGTTTTGAGACGAAAATTCTGAGTTGTGTATGATTTGAAAAATAAGACCTTAAGTGAAGTAATGTTGTCCTTAAGATTGGAAATTGACTAACGTAGAAAGGAATTGTGTTTTCAATCGATGTGTTGCTTTGAGTTATGCAAAATGGATATTGTTATGTACGGATTGATCCTGTTTTGATGTGCAGTGTTTGACATGTTTTGAATATGCTGTTTATTGATTTCCTAGTGTTGATTGATGCTTGTATCGAATAACGTTTGTATGTTATGATACCAACACTACATGGATGTTATTGTCATGCTTTTAGATGATGTTATCAAGCATGAATTATGATATAACTTGATATGATTGGTTGATGTTTAATAGTATGCTGAGTGGTTACATACTATCCATATCCTGTTATGATTGATATTGTTGATGTTGCATGATATGTTTTCTTGATGTTAATAGTATGCTGAGTGTTACATACTTTACATATCATGTTGTATTTGTTAATTCCCATTGTGTGGAATTAACATGGTGGCCAATATACGTGTCCGCGATTTAATGGAATGTTGAGGTGGTAGCCGTGTCCGCGATATAATGGAACGGTGAGTTATCCGTGACCCGAGATTTAATGGGGCGGTAAAATGGTACCACATGCATGGGTGTGTTGCATTATATTGAATATAACATGAATGGATGATTTTCCAATGTTGTATTTAATTGATCGTATGCATGTATTGTTGCTAAATTGTTAATGATGTGTGATGTTAATTATAAGTACGAAAAGTAATATATTATGAACATATGAATTGTAAAGGTTTTCGTAAACTATGAAACATGCTAACTGTTGGGTGATGCTTATGATTTTTCTGAATTGATCGTTATGAACGTATAATCAAATGTATAGTTGAGATGCTCACCCTTACTGTTGAATATTTCAGATTGAGGAGCTTCGTTCAGGTGCTTGGCGAAGGCTTGTTGTTTCTAGTTTATTTCCGTTTAAGTATTGTCCGGGTCATGCTCTGGTAGTTGTAACTCCGGGAACGTTTGTTTGTCGAGCTGTTTTAATCAGACTCGTTTATTTCCTTATGTTTGTTATAATATGATGTTGATATTTTCCAGGTGTTAATCCCTGATGATTTTAAAAATATTATAACATTGGTTTTGTTAATTAAATTATTCCGCTGTGTAAACATGTATGAGTTGCTTCTATGTTATGCATGACAGGAACTTGTTTTTATTAAAAGAGAATTGTGACATCCTCGTTAATACATGTACTCTGAAATTATAATTTTAATTATTTGCGAAAATTTATTTGGGGTTTTAGAGGGTGTTACAATAGTGGTATCAGAGCATGGTCGGTCTGTCCGGCCAAGTTGTTATGTCAGTGTCATTACCCTTGGTACGCAATAAGTGTTTGAAAACACTGTTGGTACTTCTTTGTTTTGGATCACTTGATTGCAGGGATAAGATTGTGATAAGTGGGAGAGAAGCTTTTCTTCTCGGATGCGCTTCAGTTGTGATATGCCGGTTCAGAATGTTGCTGACGGCGACAATGCAAATGTTGTTGAAGTTTGGATGCTTCCTGAATGCGAAGGTGATATAGATTCAAGAATTTTGGTATGCTAGTGAACTCGTATGGGAAATTGGATTAAACTGCGTTGAAGAGATGCCGTCATGCAAAAATCCCTTTCTGTCTCGTACAGTTCGCGGCGCTAACTAGTGGTCGCGGCGCAAACTGCATATTTTTGCTGTCATCGCAGTGCGCGCTGGCCTTCACGGCGCGTACTGTGTGGTTTTGTGGAAAATGGCTAAATTATGTTTTGATCTCTAATGGTCGGAAAGTGGAACTGAACCTTAGTTGATTACCTTGAGGAATATTTTGGATACTATTAGTGTAGTAATTGGACTAATCTCCTATGGTAGCATGCCACTAAAGTCAATGTATGTTGTTATGTTCGAAGAATTGTGTTGAAAACTTGGTGTGCGAGTTATTTTGGAAGGTTGTAATTTACACTATTTCATCAAGTATCATGAAGTTGTTGAAGACGACGTTGATTGGAAGAGTGCAAAGGTCATTGAGTCGCTGTTGTTGCGAACCGGCGAGAGTATGGACTCATGAATATGTACCAGTCAAGTTGAAAATGTGGGTAGGTTTTTAGACGGTGAATTTAAGACAATTGAGAATAAAGTCTATTCCAAAGAAAATGATAAGTTGAAGGGATTAACTCGTCGGATCGTATGTCTTTAGTATAGTTGGATTAATATCAGATTATTTTTGTAGTTGGATAAAAAGAAAGGATGTGGGTGAATTTTGGAAGAAAGAGAGAAAGATGGAACTTATGTTCATCAATCTCAAATTCAGATTTTTTGTAATTTTGGAGCAGCTGTTAGTAAAAGTGGTATAACTTTTTACTCGTGATTCCGATCAAAGCGGTTATTCACTTTTTGGAAAGCTTACGAAATTCCATATAGTTTGCATATAAGATTTGTCTTCGGAAAGTTCGTGAAGAAGGAGAAAAATGCATTTTAATATTTGGGTCTGATGCTGAATTTTGGAAAATTCTGCATGCGGGAATTATGAACCAGTCCCATTGCAAAGATGATAACTTTTTACTCGTAACTTGGATTTGAGCGATTCATGAAGTTATAGAATCTACAAGTAATTACCTTCATTATAGAATATAATTTTATGCTTGGGAGGCATGTATCGAAGGAAATAATTGTGTTGGACGTTGGGTGTTTCTTGTTAAAAAATTGAAAGAGTGAAGAAGGATGTAAAGTATGGATAAAGAAATTTTATTCCGATGTTGCCGTAAGATGTGTTGTAGTAGGTTGTTGTATGACGTTAGTGTCGTATTTTCGGATAACTTTGGGATCCGTATCTTGTGTTTGGATTGTTGGATTGATGTTCTGTTTGAACCTGCAAGGAGATAAAAGTATATTTCCTTTATATGAAAATGTTTCCAAGTGTGGTAGAAGTATTCTCATAGGAAGAGACTTTGAAGTCGGTTGAGGAATTATAAACTTTTTGGACATGGGTGGTTGTTATTGCAGTTGTTGAGACGAGCTCAATCGAAAAATGTTGTTTGGAAATGAGTTGAGAGACTTGTTGTTCTGCATGGAAGGATGCGAAAGTGTCAGAGGTGGATCTTATGATGATTGGTAATTGTTGGATTATGATGTTGTGAAAGATTTGAGAAAAAGTTCGGAAGGAACACTATTATAGTTTGGTAACGATGGTTTATGCTCCGTTATGGTTTTCGTCTATCTATTGGCAAATTGAGGAACTGATCACCCTTAATTTATTGTTGATAGTAGACGGAATCATAGTTGATGGATAGATGTGTTGTGTCGACTAGTATAGTGCATTCTGAAGAATATGTTGTTATTCTTGTTTCTTGTTGCTATTTAAAAGAAGTGAAATTATAAGTTTGTTTATTAAAGTGCGAGTTTGGTTGGAAGAAGATGAGTCATCCTGTTGGAATTAATTGGACCCATGTACTGTATGTGGTTGTAATGTGGTTATGTTTTTAAGACGATTTTGAGGATTATGTTACTAAAAAGATGATAAAGTCGTAGTTATGTTTTATGACAATTGGGAATTCATGGAAGTATATGAATGTTTCATCCAAGAGTGGCAATTGGAGTAAACTTGGTAGAGTTGATACTTTATAAGTAATCAGAGTTGCGCATCTGAAGCGTGATGTGCCAGAGTATGTTGGTCTATTATAAATGTCAGTTGATTTAATAAGGATATTAATGTGGTTGTTGGTTTATGGAGAGTTGTATATATAATTTTTGGATTAAGACCCGTAAGCAGATGTTATGAGAATTTTGTTTTCGTTGTTGTGATGTCAGTGTTGATTACTAAAAGGAATGGTAATATTTCAGATTGTGTTAAAGGTGATTTGGTCGGTTATGTGGATGTCACTATAAGAGTGATATGACGAGAGTAATCAAGTTGTAAGTATTTGGTTGATAATTGGAATTCGTATATTAAGGAATGAATTGGCGCGCGAGTTTGTATTAAGAATGTTGTCAAGATGATAATATGATGGTTGTATGTTCAAGTATAAGTAGTTTGCGGTTGTTATTACTTCATAAGCGATGTATCAAGATGGTGTTGAGGGTGTCGATGAGCTAATATCGGGTATATCGTTATGATTAGTTGTGTATGTTTGGTGTCGATATGGTCGCTAAGTTGATCATGTGATATTGTTAAGACGAAAAGACGACGTTGTGTGCCTGAGTGCAACAGTTGTTGGTTGATAATACGTTGAGTGTTTGGTATGTCCAGAATTGGTGTTGAGAGTGGTTGTGTCGATTGGATTTTCGAGGACGAAAATATCCTAAGTGGGGGAGAGTTGTAACACCCCAGTTCTATTTATTTGGAATTATCTTAATAAGAGTTATTTTATTTGAAACCAATAAAATTATTTTATTTGGGTTAATATAAAATAAAAGGATTATTATTTATTTTATAAATAATTGTAGAAAAAAATAAGGATTATTGGGCTATGATGTTGTTGGTAAAAGAGGGGGTACAAGTGAAGTAAAATGTTATTTGGGACTTATATGTCACTTTTGCTCACTTTCACGTAAAACTGAGATTTTGGGATTTTGGAACTCAGAGAACGTGTAAAGAAGAGAAAGGAGAAGAAGGAGAAGATTGATCGAGGAAGTTGCAGGAGCTGCAGATTATCCAAGGTAAGGGGTTGATCATTCTTTTACTATGAATAAGTTGTGATATATATTCTATATGAGTTAGGGATTTGTAGGGATGATGGATTCTTGATGCCATGGTTGTTGTGATGATGAAACATGAATGGAATTGATTGGGTTTTGATGTGGTATTGATCCTATTGTATGCTTTAGATCATTGCTATATGATAGGAATTCGATTTTGATGGTTTTAGGATGTTTGGGGATGATTAGGAATGAGTTGGGGTGATTTTGGGAAGCTTAAAAACGTGAAATATGGTGTTGCAGAGTCATCAACACGGGCCGTGTTGCACAACACGGGCACCCGTGTTGATCTTCTGTGTGATGCTCGGGTAGGTTTTTCCCAAAAATCGTTTCGGCCATAACTTTTGAACCGTAACTCCGATTTAGGCGCCGTTTGATGCGTTGGAAAGCTAGTGAAATTTTCTATATGATTATGAGGAATTAAGTAGCTTTAAGAGCTTATTTTAATAAGTGATTATTGGAGAAAGTGTTTATGTTTATAAGTGAATTTGGTTGTTATGTATTTTAGTGAGGTGTTTGGAGATATTTGGGATTGGAGCTCTGAAGAACGACGGACAATCGCTCAAGAGTTCGAAGCTGCAATTTGATAAGGTAAGGGGGGCTACTACTCGATTTACTTTTGCTTATGGGTTTAGGTACGGTTGATTTTGGATAATCGTAGGGAGAACCCCAATTTTTAGATGTTCTTAGGGATCAATAACCTTAGGGTTGAACCTTGTTAGAAAAGGTTTAGGTTCCCAAATTTTATGAATCAATTAAGGATTTTAGGTTCCCATGGTGGATTTGGAGTATATTTGCATGATCGAGAGTTTCCCTTAGGTAATTCTAGGGATAACCTCAATGTTGTTAGGATTTCCCTAAAGGACGGGTAATATGTAACTTAAGGTCAATTTTATAAACTTGTTGTTGATGAAAGAATTGTTGATAAAATAGGATGTTTTGAGACGAAAATTCTGAGTTGTGTATGATTTGAAAAATAAGACCTTAAGTGAAGTAATGTTGTCCTTAAGATTGGAAATTGACTAACGTAGAAAGGAATTGTGTTTTCAATCGATGTGTTGCTTTGAGTTATGCAAAATGGATATTGTTATGTACGGATTGATCCTGTTTTGATGTGCAGTGTTTGACATGTTTTGAATATGCTGTTTATTGATTTCCTAGTGTTGATTGATGCTTGTATCGAATAACGTTTGTATGTTATGATACCAACACTACATGGATGTTATTGTCATGCTTTTAGATGATGTTATCAAGCATGAATTATGATATAACTTGATATGATTGGTTGATGTTTAATAGTATGCTGAGTGGTTACATACTATCCATATCCTGTTATGATTGATATTGTTGATGTTGCATGATATGTTTTCTTGATGTTAATAGTATGCTGAGTGTTACATACTTTACATATCATGTTGTATTTGTTAATTCCCATTGTGTGGAATTAACATGGTGGCCAATATACGTGTCCGCGATTTAATGGAATGTTGAGGTGGTAGCCGTGTCCGCGATATAATGGAACAGTGAGTTATCCGTGACCCGAGATTTAATGGGGCGGTAAAATGGTACCACATGCATGGGTGTGTTGCATTATATTGAATATAACATGAATGGATGATTTTCCAATGTTGTATTTAATTGATCGTATGCATGTATTGTTGCTAAATTGTTAATGATGTGTGATGTTAATTATAAGTACGAAAAGTAATATATTATGAACATATGAATTGTAAAGGTTTTCGTAAACTATGAAACATGCTAACTGTTGGGTGATGCTTATGATTTTTCTGAATTGATCGTTATGAACGTATAATCAAATGTATAGTTGAGATGCTCACCCTTACTGTTGAATATTTCAGATTGAGGAGCTTCGTTCAGGTGCTTGGCGAAGGCTTGTTGTTTCTAGTTTATTTCCGTTTAAGTATTGTCCGGGTCATGCTCTGGTAGTTGTAACTCCGGGAACGTTTGTTTGTCGAGCTGTTTTAATCAGACTCGTTTATTTCCTTATGTTTGTTATAATATGATGTTGATATTTTCCAGGTGTTAATCCCTGATGATTTTAAAAATATTATAACATTGGTTTTGTTAATTAAATTATTCCGCTGTGTAAACATGTATGAGTTGCTTCTATGTTATGCATGACAGGAACTTGTTTTTATTAAAAGAGAATTGTGACATCCTCGTTAATACATGTACTCTGAAATTATAATTTTAATTATTTGCGAAAATTTATTTGGGGTTTTAGAGGGTGTTACACCACACACACTTGAAAAGCAAACAAATCTTTGAAAACATAAGAGCAAGTACCTAAGAGCCCGTGGATAACCACAGATAGAAAGGGTGCTAACACCTTCCCTTTCTATAAATCTACCTCCCGAACCGAGAAACATTCTCGATAAGGAATTTTGATGTGCTTTTGTCCTTTCCATGTTGGAGAACATAAAAGACGGTGGCGACTCTTGCTTACCGCGACATTTCGAGAAACCAGCTAAAAAACAGTCAGTTCTATTTCCACCGATCACATTAGGTCATCCCTCTATGATGCCAAATTTCCACAGTGCCCTTATTGATCCAAGAATACAGGAAAACCTCAAAATTGGACTTTCACACGCCTAAGCTGACATGGGCCTTGACACCAGACAAGGGCACCCGTGTCAGAATCTGTGATTTGCTTTGTTCCATCATTTGGCCCAGCTAAATTGACACGGGCTGTGTCAGTGGACACGGGCACCCGTGTCAACTCCTGTAATTCTTCCTCCAACGTTCATACTTCAGCTGACTTGAAACGGGCCGTGTCTTGTGACAAGGGCTCCTGTGTCGCCTTCTGTCTTGCTCTCTATCTTCACTTTACCAAGTCCTCCCCCTGACACATCCCATGTCAGGTGACACGGCCACCCGTGTCAGGGCTCCTGAAACATTTTTTTTCCGGAACTCTGACTTTTACACCTTTTTGCCCCGACTTGTCTTATTTTATTCTTTTGAACATGAAAATACTAAAATACAAAACCAAAGAATAAAACGCGGTAAAATGAAATAGAACACCAATCAATTAAATGAAATGATAACTAAAATAAATGCTAAATTCCTATGTAAAAACCACATGTCAAACTCCCTCAAACTTAAATCGTTTCTTGACCTCAAACAACCATTACAAGAACTCATGAAAATCACAATAGTCTGATACTCATACATGAGACATCCATTCAAATTGATCAAAAAGTAGCTCATTCGATGTTCACATAACGCGTAGAGTTTGCTTAAGAATCTTTAACTTTAGATTTTCTTCTTCAGATACCTCTCTAAGTATGCTTTGCACTTCAGTCTCTTTCCGATTTTCCTCCTTTTTCATTCAGACAGTCAAATTAAGGCAATGATAATTATTGATGATCATCACACGCACAAGACTGATTAAGAGAGATTTTTGCCCAGACACCAAATAAGAGATTTTGCTCCTTTATAAATTCAGATGAAAATTTCAAAACTTGTCAGTTTATATATCGTCCTTTATGGACGACGTTTGGGGATCAACCCCCTTTGGGCTGAATAACATGGTGAGGGCTACCCAACTTAGCGAGCCAGTTGCCTTTTACTGCCTTTTCATCATTTGGTTCCAAATTTATTTCTTTCTCCTTCAATCGTACATGCATGTGAATCTATGTTATGCCCGACTGTGAGGATAAACTACTTCAGGAGTACTTCTCATAATTTAAGCACTATGATACAAATATACATGTTAGACTCGTATCCTGTCACGTTTTTTTGAACCTCCTACCCTCGAATAACCATCCCTTTGTCTCTATATACTATTCCCAAACTCTATGAGACTCAAGTTCTTGATCAAACCGAAAAATTTCGGCTAACTTGAAGGACTTCAACTCGTGGATTTACACAACAATTCACTAAGCACTAACAAATAATTCGAAAAGAAGAAAAGCAATAAACCCCCCCCCCCAAACTTGAACTGAACATTGACCCAGTGTTTCTGAACAAGCTCAAGAAGGTGACTCACAGGTGGTAATGCAACACATGATGCAGCCTCATAGCTCTCACCAGTAACACTCCCTTTTTATTACCTACAAATAATGCAAAAATAAAAATTAAGTTAGTAAGAGTGTGGGTTTCCTCCCACGAAGCGATGTGTTTAACATCGCATGGCTCGACGAGTCATCCCCTTATGGGGGGTACTTCCTATTCCACACCTTGTTGCATGTGTCTTCCGCAATCATGAACTCATTCAAATCACAAGTCTCAACCCATTTGTGCTTCCAGCCACTCCTGACTTCTATCTTTTCTGCTTGATGCTCTATTTTCTTTCTCTTCTTTATTTGGTGACTGTATTTATGAATTTTTATTGATGCTACCTGGGAAATCTATCCTGGTACTTCTGGTTGTAATTTTGAGTTGTTGCCTTCTCTTTCTACTTTGATCATTATGACCGAAGATTTATCCTTTCCACCTGCAACTTGCTTCCTTATTTCCAACACCTTCAAGGTTATCTCCTCATCAAATGATTTCAGTGTCAGTTTACTAGTTTCGATATCAAAATTGCATGGACTATTTAGCATAAACGGTCAACCTAGAATGATAGGAGTCTCTTCATCTTCAGGTATGTCCATGATCTGAAAATCAACTAGGAAAACAAAATTTCCAATTTCCACTAGGACATCTTCAATTATCCCATATGACTGCTTGATGGTGTGGTCATCAAATTTCAATTTTGTTCCATTCCCGCTTAATTTCTTAATACCGAGCTTCTTCAAAATCGATAATGGAATTAAACTCACACTCGAGCCAGAATCAACCAGAACCCTCTTAAAATCTATTTCTTTTATGTGCACGGTATTGCAACTGACCCCGAATCCCTCTGCTTGACAGGTATTTTTCTCTTTGGCGCAATTGTACATAATTTTTCATCAATGGGTACCTGTCCATCTTCTGTTGTTCTCTTTTTGGAAAGTACCTCCTTCATGAATTTCTGGTACAAAGGCATTTTATTGAGTGCTTCAAAGAACGGTATGTGAATTTCTAACTTTTTGAAAATTTTGAAAAATTTCTCAAAATCTTTTTCTTTTGTGTCCTTCTTTGCCACTCGAGATGGATACGACAACTTAATTTCTTGTTTAGTATTCTCTTCAGCTGGCTTTGCAGGTGATGCCACTTCTTCCTTTTCATTCTTGTTCTCTCTCACTTCCAGGTCTACTTCTATGATATTGTCATCAAACTTCACCTCATTTGGTTTTTCTTTATCCACTTTCTCACTCTTTGTTTTGACCGCATTCACATTGTCATGACTTTTCCGGTGCTTGCAGAGCTACCTGTTGTGCAATCTGTCCCATTTGAACTTCCAAATTTTTTATTGCAGCTGTGGTATTTCTATGATTGCTCCTTGTCTCTTCTTGAAACTGAGATGTCTGGGCAGCCATCTTTTTAATAGCCACCTCCCACTCTGCCTTCTAAGGATCTTGTTGCTGTTGCTCTTTCCAGGAGAAATTAGGATGATTCTTCCACCCAGGATTGTAGGTGTTAGAATATGGGTTGTTTTTCCTCAAGAATTTTATCCCCTCAATTTGTTGTGGCATTGTAAGACATTTCACAGTAGTGTGCATTCTACTACAAATTTCATAAGCTATCTTCTATACCTGTTGAACCTGAGCTACCTGTTGAGTACCCATGTTCATTGCTTGAAGATTTTTCTCTATTTCTGCAACAATGGCTTCTTCAATTTTTAGTTGCTGATTGGTTTCCAATTTCATATCAATCACTCCCTCTGGTTTGCTTACAGCTCTTTCATATAGCTCCAAATGCTCATTTGCAGCAATTGCTTCAATAATTTTCTTCACACTAGTGGTTGTTGCAAAGTTGGTTGAGCCACCGGCTGCTGTATCAATAAGCTGCTTTATCTTCATTCAGAGGCCATTTACAAACATCTGCATTTTCTTAGTTTGACTCATGTTGTGCGTTGGACAAGCTACTAGTGACCTCTTGAACCTCTTGTAAGCATCACCTAGTGACTCTCCTTCTTTCTGCTTAAAATTCCCAATTTCATATCTTTTACGAATTAAAACCGAAGTAGGAAAGTATTCTTCCAGAAAAGTATGCTCCATCTATTCCCAAGTGGTGATACTTCCAGCAGGAAATGAGTAGAACCACTCTTCAGCATCTTCAGACAGCGTGAAAGGGAATATCCTTAATTTCTTGGCTTCTTCAGAGTGCCCCTCAATCTTCAAAGCAGTGCTCAGGGTGAGAAATCTCTGCAAATGCTTATTGGCATCTTCATTGATATTTCCGGTCAAATATATATTCTCGATCAGGAGGATGGTTGAAGGATGCAGTTAAAGGTTTCTAACATTGACTGGTTGATTCACAATAGTCAACCGCCCTGCTAGAGCATTTGCTCATCCGTAGTCCCCAAGAAGTCTCTATGGTGGCAGCTTTTCAGCCATGGGTTTTACCTTTTCAGACTCTGAATCTGAAGGATCATAAGAACCTAATGACTGATGTCTATCTAACCGAGCTAGTCTGCGCCGCGTGTGAAAAGTTCTTTCTATTTTTGCGTCAATCAAAAATTCAGCTGAGGACTTTCCTCGCGTGCAAAGGTTAGGAAAAATCAGTTAAACAAAAAAATGTAAATTACACAAAAGAAATTTTAGTTGCAGAGAAACAAAATTTTAATTAAAATCCAATTAAACTCAATGATTAGGCAGTCCCCGGAAACAACGCCAAAAACTTGATCGATAAAATAACAAGTGTACTATTTTTCCTCTTGTAATAAGACAGAAAATACCCCGAATGTCGATCTCAAGGACTGCACAAAATTACCGAGTTTAGTGCGAGGTTCAATTAAAAAAAACTCAATTTGGGGTTTGGTTTGGTTATTATTCTTAACAATAATTATAAATATGTGAAGGTAAATTATAACCTTTTTTACTAGTGTGAATATTATGCTAGGGGTAAGTGTGTGGTTTGCCTTGTAATGACCTTCATTATTGATCTCTTCTACAAGTTCATTACCTTTAAATACCGACCTTTTAGATTATTTTCCCCTAAGTCCTTAGAGAGAAAACCTTTAACCGTCTATCCTCAATCTTAAGTCCTTAGAAATATCTGATGGAGTCAAGCCTTTATCTTATCAAGGGTTAAATCCAGTGACTATAGGGTATCCCTAGTCCTAGGTGATATCTACTATAGCATAATCGTACAAAAACCTTAACAACTGCGGTCCAGCTGGTTGTTAATCATAACTCAATCCTAATTGGTCAGATCAAGAAAGCATTAGAAACCTTGAACAATTAAATTGAAAGGAAACTACTGTATTAAAATCAATAATTCATAACCAACACATTCGCAAATCAGGGACACCCCCTAGCGTTGGGGTGTTTAGCCGCACATAATATTCAAAAATATTTCAATAATGATAACAATAGACATTACACAAATTAATGGTGAACTTTGATCTTCAATTGCTTCCGCTCATGAAAGGTCTTCGTTCTCCCAAAACTTGCATAGACTTTAATATCTTATCGTCGGATTCTACAGTCGTCCCCAAAATCCTCTTTTTCTTTTCCAAATCAGGTATTTATAGTGTCAGGTCATCCCTTTGTGATGCCAAATGTCCATAGTGCCCTTAATGATCCAAGAATACAGGAAAACCTCAAAATTGGACTTTCACACGGCTAAGCTGACACGGGCACCCTTGTCAGAATCTATGCTTTGCTTTGTTCCATCATTTGGCCCAGCTGAGTTGACACGGGTCATGTCAGTGGACACTGGCACCCATGTCAGGTCTTGTAATTCTTCCTCCAATGTTCATACTTCAGCTGACTTGACACGGGCCGTGTCTTGTGACACGGGTTTCCGTGTCGCCTTCTATCTTGCTCTCTATCTTCACTTTACCAAGTCCTCCTCCTTGACACGGCCTGTGTCAGGCGACACGTCCACCCGTGTCAGGGCTCCTGAAACATTTTTTTTTGGAACTCTGACTTCTGCACCTTTCTGCCCTGATTTGTCATATTTTATTCTTTTGAACCTGAAAATACTAAAATACAAAACCAAAGCATAAAACGAGGCAAAATTAAATAAAACACCAATCAATTAAACGAAACGATAACTAAAATAAATGCTAAATTCATGTGTAAAAACCACTGGTTAGCGAACTATTATCCTCATTACTGCGAAGAGACTGCTGAATTCTCAAAGTGTGTGAAGTTTGAAAACGGACTATGTTCGGAAATTAAGAAGGCAATTGGGTATCCACGGAACCATAAGTTTCCAGATTTAGTGAACAGTTGTAGGATTTATGAAGAAGATAGTGAGGCTCACTACAACATTGTCACTGAGAAGAGAGGCAAGCAACAACCATATCGTTGGAAGCCTTACAATGCTCCGAATGACAAAGAAAAACAGAAGGCTTCTGATGGTAGGAGGCCAAGTGGGAGAGGTTCTCCTGTTGGTATCGTGTGTTACAAATGTGGAAGGCTTGGTCATCATAGTAGAGAATACAATACTAAAGTGAAGAGGTGTTTCCATTGTGGTATAACCGTGCATGAGATAACGGAATGTAAACACAACAAAGTAATATGTTTCAACTGCGGTGAAGAAGGACATATAAGTGCCCAGTGCCAAAAATCTAAGAAAGACCAATCTGTTAGGAAAGTGTTTGCTTTAGCTGGGACTCAGGCATCCAGTGGAGACCGCTTGATCAGAGGTATATGTTTCATTAATGGTACTCCTTTAATTACTATTATTAATACTGGTGCTACACATTACTTTATTTCTACTGATTATGCTAAAAAGTTGAGTCTTGTGTTATCTTCGATGAATGGGGAGATGGTTGGAATTATTGAATGATTACGACTTTGGATTGAATTATCATCCAAGTAAAGCTAATGTTGTAGCTAACTCCTTGAGTAGAAATACTTTGCATATGTTTGGCATGATGGTTAGGGAACTAGAGTTGATTGAACAATTCAGAGACATGAGTTTGGTTGTAAAATGACACCGCAGAGTGTGATGTTGGGGATGTTGAAGATGAACAATGACTTCTTAGAAAATATTAAATAAGCTTAAAAGTTATATGTGAAGTTGGTAGATTTGATGGTCGAGAGTAACAAATATGAAGACAGTGACTTTAAACTAGATTCCCAATGTGTGTTGCAATTTCGAAACAGGATTTGTATCCCTGATGATGCCGATATGAAGAAGATGATTCTGGAAGAGAGTGTGATCGGTTGATCTGGAACTGACTGTTTAATGCTGGTTCGCGAAATGTCGCGGAAGCAAGAGTCGCCACCGTCTTTTATTTTCTCCAAATGGAAAGGACAAATGCACAGAAAAATTCCTTATAGAGATTTCTCTCGGTTCGGGAGGTAGATTATAGAAAGGGAAGGTGTTAGCACCCTTTCTATCCATGGTTATCCATGGGCTCTTAGATACTTGCTCATTTGTGTTTTCAAAAATGGTTTGTTTGCTTTTCAACTGTGGGTTTTAAAAAGTTTCTTTGAAAATTTCAGTTCGACTCTTGTATCGATCCTCAAGAGTGTTTGAAAAATGCTTTCGAAAGCTTTTTGAAAATGTGTTGGTGTGAAAATTATTTTTGATTTGTTTTGTTTTGAATTAGAGCAAGTATCCACGAGTCGTCTACCTACCCTAAGGAATTCGTCTGTGTAAATGTCCTTTAAAGTAGTGCCATCCCACCATTGAGAGGTAGGTAGCACCACCGTTGGAGGTGTTCGGGTCAATTCGAGGTTCGGGACATGGTGATCACCAGAGCAATGGGAAGACACCTTAGAAGCTACCCTCATGCCAGGTTCCCGGATCATGAGGACTTACTAAGACATCCTCTACTCGACGATCACCTTTCGAAGGGCAAGGCAACAGTGAGGCGTACCCTAGGGGTGGTGTGTGATTTGTGTGTCATGTTCATTTATTTTTGTCTTGTCATGTTATGGGTGATCTACGCTTTTGTTTTTATTTAGACATTCATTCTTGCATGCATTTATTAACAGTCAAAAAGAATTGCGGGAAATAAGAATTCTAAGCTATTACAAAAGGCGCGGGTCCACATCGCCAAAATTTCCAGGACCCGATTTGACAGAAAGTAAATAGAGATAAAGTGCGAGAAATTAAAATGTCCGAGTTTACAAGGCTTTGGGAGAGGTACATAAACATTAAAAGAAAAAAGAAATAAATACGCGAATTGAATTGAACTTAGAAACGAGGGCGTTGGACCCTTTTTGCGAAATTAAATTAAATTGTTAAATTAATTAAATTAAAAGAAAAGGAAACTGTTTTTTTGAGATTTTGATATTTATGTTTTTTATGTATTTTTATGAGAAAGATTAAATAAAATTAAGATATTAACCCTAATTCTAATTTTTTTTATTTATTAAGAAAAACATGTTAAAATTAAACCTAAAATTAATCTAATTATTTACATGCAATTTTGATTTATAAAAATAAATAATTAATTATTAGTGAAATTTATTTACAAAAAATATTAATTAAATAAATATATTTTGATTTTTATGACTTTCCTGTTTTTTACTATTTTTTATATTTTATGAAAATAAGTTAAATTAAAGGAATTAATTAAAAAAAGAAATAATTGAAATAAATAAAAATAAGGAAAAGAAAGAAAATACAATACCTTGGGGGGTTTCTGTCCCCTTTTTGGAGGTGAATTTGAGTGGTTTGGCCATTTGTGTTCTGGCCTCATCATGCATAAGTTTTTCTACTTTGGCCATTTGGCTTTTGGCTTTTGGCCATTTGCGTTTTGGCCTCAACGTTCCTTAATCTTCTCAGGATGTTTGTCTCGCCATGTATTGGTGTCATGCATAAGTTTTTCTACTTTGGCCATTTGGCTTTTGGCTTTTGGCCATTTGTGCTTTGGCCTCAACATTCCTTAATGAACCTGCATGGGATCCTGTCTAAATCTGCAGTGTTGAATCTCATGAACACATTAAATAAAATCATAAAATGCAAATAAAGCCAATATATGAAGAAATTTAATGTTTAGGCACAATATGGCATGTATGAATGATTATACCCTTTTGATCATGGAGATCAAATCAACCTTACCCTTATTGGAAAAGTAGTGACATGAATGCTTTTATGCCCTTTGGATCATGGAGATCAAGTCAGCCTTACCCTTACTGAAGAAGTAATAAGATGTTGGTTTGTAACTGAGATGACTTGTTTGTAGTGAGAGAGGGATTTGTAATAAGGATTTCAAGGTTTTAGGGTTATTGAAAGAATTTGATATTCTAACAGTGTTGTGGCAAGGTTTTTTTCTCTCTTTTCCTCCTCTTTCTCTCTTCTTCTCTGGTTTGTGTGAAAAGAAGGTGATTATATAATGGAAATTAGGGTAAAGCAAATGGGCTTTGAATGTGCAATTGGGCCTCCAATATTCACTTGAATTCGTCACTTTCCAGGCTAAATCGCAGGGACTTAAGTGCATTTTTTGAAGTTGAAATGTGAAAACAAAATGTAGCCGACATCGAGAACTAACTCCTGTCCGAAAATCGACTCAATCGGATAAAAGGTGAATTAGTTATGAATTTTTGAAGTTTCAGCTCAGACAAACTTATTTTGGGCTCCAGTGTCGACTCTGACACGTTCTTCAATAAAAAACTGGTATTGATTGGTGCATAATTTGGTCCCGACTTTTGAAGCAAAGTTGTAGATCTATGAGTCAGGGACCTTGTGTAAAAATATGAGTCCAATCCGATAAAAATTGACCGAGTTATGAATTTTCGAAGTTTCGGCCCAGATGAAATAATATTCAGCATTCGGGATTTTCAGCGTGTCACGCACTCTGAGCAAAAAACGAAGGCCTTTTGAATACCGTTTGAACTCAATACCTTCTGTGAAAATGTAGCCAACTCAATTTGTGAAATTTTGGCACCAGAACCAGCTCGATACGATGAAAATCGACCAAGTTATGATTTTCTGAACATGACGCAAATAAACTTCTGTCACAAATTTTCTGTATGAAAATACTTGATAAATCTACATTTTTGAAGACCTTATGATCGAAATTGGCTTCCAGCCGTGAGAGATGAAAACGTAGATAATGTCAAGACGGAATTTTGGCCACCTGAACGGGTTCAAAATGAGTCACGATCTTCAAGTTATGAATTTTTTAGCGCGTAAAAACTGCACTTTCAGCACACTTTTTCACCATATTTCTTCAAGAAAACTCGCACATTCGGATACCTTCTTTAAAGAATTGACTCTTGAGCCGAACCTGAATTTGAGAATACGTTATCAGAGATATCTTGGCGAAATAATACCTGAATATGACGCGTCGGGTTAGACTTGTGAATTTTTCTTGAAATGTTTTGAGAAATATGGGAGGGCAAATTTTGGGGTACAACAGTTGCCCCTGTTCAATCTTCTTAGACCTGAGGATGCAGATTGGCTGACGTGCCTTTCGTAATCCGAAGGTGGAAGATGATTGAACACTAGAGTGCCCAGAAATTTACGCTCACATAGTAACAGCGTGATAGTGGAATGGGCTTATAGATGCCATTTGGAGATTGATGGATAGGATGATGGGCTTATAGATGCCATGCTGAGAGGTGATGGATAGATGGATGGGCTTACAGATGCCATCTGGATGTCAATCGCTTAAGAGATTCCTTAGCGAGAACTTGCGTACCTGCAAAAAGAAACATGAGTACCTGGCATGTTACAGGAGCTGGTCTTCAAATTCTTTGTGTAGATGTGTCCTGACTGGTTACAGGAGCTGGATCTGGAGCTTCAAAAGACGATGAATGAACCAGGGGTGGTTACTACCTCAACAGGAACGGTGAGAGAACCTTGGGTGACTTTAACCTCGACAGCAATCGTTGAGAAAATCTTGGGATGATTACTACCTCCGCAGGATCGGGGAGAGAACCATAGGCGACTACAACCTCAACAGCAGACATTGAGAGAATCTTGGTGGGAATTATCATCTCCGCAGTATCCGGGAGAGAACCATAGGCGACTACAACCTCAATAGCAATCATTGAGAGAATCTTGGATATCTTCTACTGAGTCTTCAAAAGAAAAACCTTTAGGAGTCGGTTTAACTGGACCAGAGAAGGCCTTTGACTGGATAATAACCGGGAAAATCTTTGGGAGTCGATTTAACTGAACCAGACAAGGTCTTGGAGTCTTCAACTGAGTCTTCAAAAGAAAAACCTTTAGGAGTTGGTTTAACTAGACCAGAGAACGCCTTTGACTGGATAATAACCAGGAAAATCTTTGGAGTCGATTTAACTGAACCAGACAAGGTCTTTGGAGTCTTCAACTGGGTCTTCAAAAGAAAAACCTTTAGGAGTCGGTTTAACTAGACCAGAGAACGCCTTTGACTGGATAATAACCAGGAAAATCTTTGGGAGTCGATTTAACTGAACCAGACAAGGTCTTGGAGTCTTCAACTGAGTCTTCAAAAGAAAAACCTTTAGGAGTCGGTTTAACTAGACCAGAGAACGCCTTTGACTGGATAATAACCAGGAAAATCTTTGGAGTCGATTTAACTGAACCAGACAAGGTCTTTGGAGTCTTCAACTGAGTCTTCAAAAGAAAAACCTTTAGGAGTCGGTTTAACTAGACCAGGGAACGCCTTTGACTGGATAATAACCAGGAAAATCTTTGGAGTCGATTTAACTGAACCAGACAAGGTCTTTGGAGTCTTCAACTGAGTCTTCAAAAGAAAAACCTTTAGGAGTCGATTTAACTAGACCAGAGAACGCCTTTGACTGGATAATAACCAGGAAAATCTTTGGAGTCGATTTAACTGAACCAGACAAGGTCTTTGGAGTCTTTAACTGAGTCTTCAAAAGAAAAACCTTTAGGAGTCGGTTTAACTAGACCAGAGAACGCCTTTGACCGGATAATAACCAGGAAAATCTTTGGAGTCGATTTAACTGAACCAGACAAGGTCTTTGGAGTCTTCAACTGAGTCTTCAAAAGAAAAACCTTTAGGAGTCGGTTTAACTAGACCAGAGAACGCCTTTGACTGGATAATAACCAGGAAAATCTTTGGAGTCGATTTAACTGAACCAGACCAGGTCTTTGGAGTCTTCAACTGAGTCTTCAAAAGAAAAACCTTTAGGAGTCGGTTTAACTAGACCAGAGAACGCCTTTGACTGGATAATAACCAGGAAAATCTTTGGAGTCGATTTAACTGAACCAGACAAGGTCTTTGGAGTCTTCAACTGAGTCTTCAAAAGAAAAACCTTTAGGAGTCGGTTTAACTAGACCAGAGAATGCCTTTGACTGGATAATAACCAGGAAAATCTTTGGAGTCGATTTAACTGAACCAGACAAGGTCTTTGGAGTCTTCAACTGAGTCTTCAAAAGAAAAACCTTTAGGAGTTGGTTTAACTAGACCAGAGAACGCCTTTGACTGGATAATAACCAGGAAAATCTTTGGAGTCGATTTAACTGAACCAGACAAGGTCTTTGGAGTCTAGCTTGAGAACTTAACTGAATCTTTCCTGAAAGGTAAAGGTCAGTCATATGCAATGCATGATATGGATCAAGCAATGATGTTCTCCACATAAATGAGATTTAAGATATGATGCGTATATGCATGCTATAATGTATGAGAATGTGATGTTTTGGAATGTATGTTTTCGTCTAGGAAAGTAAATCCTTGACGGGTGCCGGGAAGTCACTCCTGGGCTGATGTTGAAGTATTGATTTATTGCTTCCGCTGGGGATGAGAGTTGCAAGAATACCGGTAGGAGAAGATGACTCCGTTGGGGAATGAACTTGGCGAATGGATTACTCTGCGGGGAGAAAAGGTACTCTAACGGTCTTGCTGGGAAGCAATACTCTGTGGGGAGAGAGATACTTTGCTGAGATGATGATAATAACTTGCTGGGGATACCATTGTTGTGTTGGAAGTGTTGATAGACTTCGCTGGGGATAAGAGGACTTCGTCGGGGACGATCTTTCCGTGGCTTTGGCTGAGGATAACCCAGTTATATCCTGGTAAGGAAATAACTCTTTGAATAAAGCCGGGAGACGCGTTCGTGCTCTGCGAGGGATAAACTTCCAGAATCTACTGGGGATAAGCTTACTGCTTGGGGGAGACGGATTCCACTTTCCTGGGGACACTGGGTTGGACTCCTGGGGAAGTTTGGACTGCATCGGGGAAGTGACTCCTTTGAATATTTGATATACCGCCGGGGAACAATCTTTAGACCAAGACTGCCGGGGATGCTTGTTAAGGATATATATGCTGCTGGGGAATGTTGATATCTGTTGGAGGATACCCAACTTCCTTAAGATTTGATAACTTTGCTTGAGGAAGAGTGCGCTGACTGCTGACTTACTCTCTGGGGAATTAAGATATCTGGTTACGTTCTTCCGCTGAACATCCCTTATATCTTGTGGACAGAGCAATTAGATCGCTTGGACGGCTCATCATTGCCCCTGTTTCTGAGGTGGGAGAGGAAGACCTGTGAGATGCTGATAATTGTTGAGGGTCAAACCTTCTTCAGGTAGGCAGGTGACAAGATGACAGGACATAGTCGTACGCTTTGATCCCTAACTTTTGCCTGGACTGCCCTTCCGGGTTTTCAGTCCACCAGGATACCCGTTTTTGCCCAAGCCGCCTTTTCAGGTTTTCGACTTGCCGGGTGTACAGATTTTTTCATTTCATCCCTTCATTTTGCCCGAACCCTTTTGGTTCGCCGGGAAGCCCTTATTTTTGCCTAGGTGTGTCAACCTAGCGGGTCTTTGATTATGCGTAGTATTTTTCGACTATGTCCGTTCTCAGAAAGTAGGGAGTTGCCCCTGTTAGAAGTGTTTTGTCATGCCACCAGAAGTTATTTGATCAGGTCAGATTCATCGTTGGAATGCCCCAAGTGACTCAGGCGGAGATTTGTCCCCAGGTTATTTGGCCTTTGAGAGATTCTCCGAATCTTGATTGGACTGCCCCAGATAATGGACCATGGTCATGTCTGCCCCTTGATTGGAAGTACTTCTGTTCATTAGGCATTCGTCGTGCGAATTTCTATGTTGTTCAAACAAAAAGTCATATGCAAACAAAGTTATGTTAAAAATGCAAAGCCTATGTCTGTCTTGAAGATTTTGAAAATGCATTCTTTTTTTCATAAAACAAATGAATGTTTGTAAAACGTGATGTCAACTCCTTCTTTATAGTAAGCCTTAAGGAGTCAGGATACCTTTCGTCACAGTATGCTTCCGAACTAACCCATGCTTCAGCTAGGACTTTTAAGGGTTATAACGTGGCCTGGTTCACGGTTTAAGAAACAAAGGATAGAGGCTCAAATTATTTGTACCCACCCGCTCTTCGTGATGTTCTCCAAACCTAAACTCAGTTGATCATACGTTAGACCTTGTTTGAGTCTTTGCTCTGATTTTCCGGTGATGATTCGGATGTTGATAACTTATTTTGAATAGGTAGTCATTCCTTTTTTGTTGAGGGTTTGTAAGACCTCTTTCTTGATTGATTTTGTTATCCCTTTCTTTTTTGCCTGAACTGTTTCCTTTTTTGGAATTACAGTCAGCGGGATGCCCCAGTTTTGTAAGTCTCCTTCATGGGTTTTGACTTATTGGGTATTTATTTCGAAGGATAATGACTGCCTGTTTTTAGGATTGTTCGGAACCATCACTGTCTTTTTTCATAAGGATCTCGTTGGTGCCATTTGTTGCGCACTTGGATCAACTGAGAGACTACCCTGCCCCAGGTTATGATTAAGGATTTTAAATTTCGAAAAGAAAAACTCCTACTTCTTTGGCTCAGAGGGGTTGATGAGGGATTATCATCCTTATAACTCCAGTGTTTAGGGATTGAAACAATGCCTGTACCTCATCAGCGGGGTCTGTTCAAAAGCATACTGTAGATTGTGGTATCGTTTCGTCATCCTCCCTCAAGAGGCTTAGAATTTTAGATCAAGAGTTGACATCAGAAAAAATATGAAAATAATTTGCATTTAGTGAATATGAATATATTGTTTCAGAACAGACATATGCGATGCATTAATGAAATAACAATGTTTAACATGAGTAAATGTTTGAACAAAAGAAAATTGCAACTTGAACATTCGAATGAACAAAAATTTCTCAATCCTAGCCATGATTTGGCAAGGGAGCAGTGATTATGTTCGGAGTCTCAGGTACTTCAAACTAAATCTCTCCAGCGTCGATCATGTCTTGAATCTTGTTTTTGAGAGGCCAGCAGTTGTCCATAGTATGCCCCGGGCTATCAGAATGGTATGCGCACCTATCGTTGGGATGATAGTTAGGAGCAGAAGTGTTTGGATTCCGGAGAGGAGCCCTTAAGGTGATCAGCCCTGCCTTCAACATTTGTTGTAGTGCTTGATCCAGCGACATGTTGAGCTTGGTGAACTTCCTTTTAGGCTTGTCTGGTTTGCTCTGATCAGCCCGTTATTCTGGGCGAGGTCTTTGTTGGGCCTGTAAAGTAATAGCAGCTTGGAGAGGCCCAAACCTTTGACTTCTTGGAAGTTGATTAATGACTGGGTCCCTGACTTGGGCTGGTTGCTTCATGTCTTGATGAAGCTGACTGATCATGGCCCTCAGCTCTCCTTGCTCCTGAGCTAAACCTTGAATGAGTGCCCTTTGCCCCAGCATCTGGGTTTTCAATGTGTCTACCTCAGCTTGTAGACGTTTCAGCTGTTCGTCCTTGTCATCTTCAGGACTCTTTCTGATCAGATTCCCCATGAGGAGTGTCCTCAACTCTTCCTGCCCCTTGGATAGGCTTAGGAAGATCTCTTTGAACTGAGTCTCTTGAGTGTGAAGACCCTGGTTATCTGGTTGGGGAGCCATTGCTGAAATAAACAGCGAAGAAGGTAAGCCACCTGTCAAAAGGGTACCTGCGATGCAATGATATGTATGATATGCATGCAATGTTTTCAAGGATCTCGCGGGGTAAACAAGAAAGTTTGTTAGAATTTGGGTCCGGTAGCCTGATTGAAGGAAACTCATGTTATTGAGAATTCTTCTTCAAGGGTCAAAGGCTCACCATATCCAGTGGGTCATAGCCCCTGACTTAAGTCATCATGTCTGGTTGTGATTTCCAATCAACCTTGGTTAGGGGAACCTTCTTCAAGAGTCAGAGCTCACCATATCCAGTGGGTCATTGCCCCTGACAACCTTGGCTAGAGGAAAATAAATCCCCTTTGCCCCTTGCTGGATGTTTGATTCATCATGACCTGCATCACAAGCCCTTGAGATCCTTGAAATGGGTTAGGATGTATGCAATGGTATGATGTCATGATGCATGGGGTAATATGAGTAAACCCTGTTATGAGCCCTTATTAAGGACTATAAACAGAAACCTGCAAGAAACTCAAGTAAAACCTGTCATGAGTCCCAATTAAGGACTATAAACAGAACCTGCAAGTAGTTCATGTGTCAGATAGATAACAAGCATGCAAGTAGTCAAGTTGGAAGGCACACAAGTCACACAAGACAAGCCCTTAGGGTTTAAGGCCATCATGGGGTCTGGGTAGTACCCTCTTGAAGTTGGTGGGCTCAACCTGTCCTATTAGAAGTAATCGGGTTCTAAGGGTCCCAATATCACGGGATTGCTTTCATTGTTCATCGTTTCCGTTTAGCCACTGAACTGGCGACCGGAATATTCCAGGAAAGCAACCCTCAATTGAGTGTAGTATCGAGTATCAACCAACCTCGGACTGCACCAAAGTCAGTTATCTCACTACCCTAAAGAGGCCAAGATAGTTCAATTAAGGTTCCTAAGGTCTGTTGATGCTTCACGACACCACGCGGAGGCCCCGTACTCTCCTTGACTGAACTCAAGGGTTACCGGTACACACCAAAGTGCCACATCAACGTAGCGGACTGTTTCAACCATGTCGGTATACCCCGCACAGTTCCCTCACAGCCTTGTTGCTACTTTCTAAGAAGGTATCCCCAGATCCGGGTTAGGATCTATAGAACTCCCAAGACAGTCCCACAATTTAAATCAAGCAAATCAGTACAATTGAAAACATAGTTATGAACTAACCCTAAGGTACACCTCACTTTAAGTTTTGTTCCCCAGCAGAGTCGCCAGTTCTGTGATCGGTGGATCTGGAACTGACTGTTTAACGCTGGTTCGCGAAATGTCGCGGAAGCAAGAGTCGCCACCGTCTTTTATTTTCTCCAAATGGAAAGGACAAAAGCACAGAAAAATTCCTTATAGAGATTGCTCTCGGTTCGGGAGGTAGATTATAGAAAGGGAAGGTGTTAGCACCCTTTCTATCCATGGTTATCCATGGGCTCTTAGATACTTGCTTATTTGTGTTTTCAAAAATGGTTTGTTTGCTTTTCAACTGTGGGTTTTAAAAAGTTTCTTTGAAAATTTCAGTTCGACTCTTGTATCGGTCCTCAAGAGTGTTTGAAAAATGCTTTCGAAAGCTTTTTGAAAATGTGTTGGTGTGAAAAGTATTTTTGATTTGTTTTGTTTTGAATTAGAGCAAGTATCCACGAGTCGTCTACCTACCCTAAGGAATTCGTCTGTGTAAATATCCTTTAAAGTAGTGCCATCCCACCATTGAGAGGTAGGTAGCACCACCGTTGGAGGTGTTCGGGTCAATTCGAGGTTCGGGACATGGTGATCACCAGAGCAATGGGAAGACACCTTAGAAGCTACCCTCATGCCAGGTTCCCGGATCATGAGGACTTACTAAGACATCCTCTACTCGACGATCACCTTTCGAAGGGCAAGGCAACAGTGAGGCGTACCCTAGGGGTGGTGTGTGATTTGTGTGTCATGTTCATTTATTTTTGTCTTGTCATGTTATGGGTGATCTACGCTTTTGTTTTTATTTAGACATTCATTCTTGCATGCATTTATTAACAGTCAAAAAGAATTGCGGGAAATAAGAATTCTAAGCTATTACAAAAGGCGCGGGTCCACATCGCCAAAATTTCCAGGACCCGATTTGACAGAAAGTAAATAGAGATAAAGTGCGAGAAATTAAAATGTCCGAGTTTACAAGGCTTTGGGAGAGGTACATAAATATTAAAAGAAAAAAGAAATAAATACGCGAATTGAATTGAACTTAGAAACGAGGGCGTTGGACCCTTTTTGCGAAATTAAATTAAATTGTTAAATTAATTAAATTAAAAGAAAAGAAAACTGTTTTTTTTGAGATTTTGATATTTATGTTTTTTATGTATTTTTATGAGAAAGATTAAATGAAATTAAAATATTAACCCTAATTCTAATTTTTTTTATTTATTAAGAAAAACATGTTAAAATTAAACCTAAAATTAATCTAATTATTTACATGCAATTTTGATTTATAAAAATAAATAATTAATTATTAGTGAAATTTATTTACAAAAAATATTAATTAAATAAATATATTTTGATTTTTATGACTTTCCTGTTTTTTACTATTTTTTATATTTTATGAAAATAAGTTAAATTAAAGGAATTAATTAAAAAAAGAAATAATTGAAATAAATAAAAATAAGGAAAAGAAAGAAAATACAATACCTTGGGGGGTTTCTGTCCCCTTTTTGGAGGTGAATTGGAGTGGTTTGGCCATTTGTGTTCTGGCCTCATCATGCATAAGTTTTTCTACTTTGGCCATTTGGCTTTTGGCTTTTGGCCATTTGCGTTTTGGCCTCAACGTTCCTTAATCTTCTCAGGATGTCTGTCTCGTCATGTATTGGTGTCATGCATAAGTTTTTCTACTTTGGCCATTTGGCTTTTGGCTTTTGGCCATTTGTGCTTTGGCCTCAACGTTCCTTAATGAACCTGCATGAGATCCTGTCTAAATCTGCAGTGTTGAACCTCATGAACACATTAAATAAAATCATAAAATGCAAATAAAGCCAATATATGAAGAAATTTAATGTTTAGGCACAATATGGCATGTATGAATGATTATACCCTTTTGATCATGGAGATCAAATCAACCTTACCCTTATTGGAAAAGTAGTGACATGAATGCTTTTATGCCCTTTGGATCATGGAGATCAAGCCAGCCTTACCCTTACTGAAGAAGTAATAAGATGTTGGTTTGTAATTGAGATGACTTGTTTGTAGTGAGAGAGGGATTTGTAATAAGGATTTCAAGGTTTTAGGGTTCTTGAAAGAATTTGATATTCTAACAGTGTTGTGGCAAGGTTTTTTTCTCTCTTTTCCTCCTCTTTCTCTCTTCTTCTCTGGTTTGTGTGAAAAGAAGGTGATTATATAATGGAAATTAGGGTAAAGCAAATGGGCTTTGAATGTGCAATTGGGCCTCCAATATTCACTTGAATTCGTCACTTTCTAGGCTAAATCGCAGGGACTGAAGTGCATTTTTTGAAGTTGAAATGTGAAAACATAATGTAGCCGACATCGAGAGCTAACTCCTGTCTGAAAATCGACTCAATCGGATAAACGGTGAATTAGTTATGAATTTTTGAAGTTTCAGCTCAGACAAACTTATTTTGGGCTCCAGTGTCGACTCTGACACGTTCTTCAATAAAAAACTGGTATTGATCGGTGCATAATTTGGTCCCGACTTTTGAATCAAAGTTGTAGATCTATGAGTCAGGGACCTTGTGTAAAAACATGAGTCCAATCCGATAAAAATTGACCGAGTTATGAATTTTCGAAGTTTCGGCCCAGATGAAATAATATTCAGCATTCGGGATTTTCAGCGTGTCACGCACTCTGAGCAAACAACGAAGGCCTTTTGAATACCGTTTGAACTCAATACCTTCTGTGAAAATGTAGCCAACTCAATTTGTGAAATTTTGGCACCAGAACCAGCTCGATACGATGAAAATCGACCAAGTTATGATTTTCTGAACATGACGCAAATAAACTTCTGTCACAAATTTTCTGTATGAAAATACTTGATAAATCCACATTTTTGAAGACCTTATGATCGAAATTGGTTTCCAGCCGTGAGAGATGAAAACGTAGATAATGTCAAGACGGAATTTTGGCCACCGGAACGGGTTCAAAATGAGTCACGATCTTCAAGTTATGAATTTTTTTGCGCGTAAAAACTGCACTTTCAGCACACTTTTTCACCATATTTCTTCAAGAAAACTCGCACATTCGGATACCTTCTTTAAAGAATTGACTCTTGAGCCGAACCTGAATTTGAGAATACGTTATCAGAGATATCTTGGCGAAAGAATACCTGAATATGACGCGCCGGGTTGGACTTGTGAATTTTTCTTGAAATGTTTTGAGAAATATGGGAGGGCAAATTTTGGGGTACAACAGAGGGCTATATAAGCAATTTGAGTATTCATCCGGGAGCTACCAAGATGTATCATGACTTAAAGAAGTTATTTTGGTGGTCCGGGTTGAAGCGAAATGTGACACAGTTTGTGTATGCGTGTTTGACTTGTCAGAAATCGAAAGTCTAACATCAGAAACCTGTAGGGCTGTTGGAAACTTTAGACGTTCCGGAATGGAAATGGGATAGTATATCGATGGAATTTGTGACGGGGCTTCCAAGTACTCCAAGAGGGCACAATGCGATTTGGGTGATTGTTGATAGATTAACAAAACCAGCTTATTTCATTCCGACTAGTATCGATTTTCTTGTATCGAAGTTGGAAAAGATTTATATTCAAGTAATTATGAAGCTACACAATGTTCCTTCTAGCATTGTGTCGGATAGAGATCCGAGGTTTACCTCTGTTTTTGGAAGAGTTTGTAGGACGCTTTGGGGAAGAAGCTGAAATTGAGTTCGGCATATCATCCACAGACAGATGGTCAGACGGAAAGGACTATTCAGTCGCTAGAAGATTTGCTGAGGGCTTGTGTTCTTGAGCAGAGAGGTACCTGGGATAGTTGTTTTCCTTTTATTGAGTTCACTTACAACAATAGCTTCCATTCTAGTATTGGTATGGCACCTTTCGAAGCATTGTATGATCGGAGGTGCAGAACACCTTTGTGTTGGTATCAATCGGGTGAGCATGTGGTGCTCGGACCCGAGATGGTGAGAGAGACTATGAAGAAGGTGAAGGTAATCCAAGAAAGGATAAAAGCTTCACATAGTAGGCAGAAGAGTTACCATGATAAGAGGAGTAAGAATCTCGAGTTTCAAGAAGGAGACCATGTATTCTTGAGAGTATCACCGATAACCGGTGTAGGTCGTGCTCTAAAGTCAAAGAAGTTGACTTCGTGGTTTATTGGTCTGTATCAGATTTCAGAAAAGGTGGAGACTGTTGCATATAGAGTGGCCTTGCCATCTAATTTGTCGAATTTGCATGATGTGTTCCATGTGTCGCAACTCCGGAAGTATATTTCAGATCCGTCGCATGTAATTCTGATAGATGATGTACAAGTGAGGGACCATCTTACTATTGAGACTGTACTTATGAGGGGCGAAGATCGCGAAATAAATAAGTTGAGAGGCAAAGAGATCACCCTCGTGAAAGTAATCTTGGGAGGAGCTATCGGATAGAATGCGACGTGGGAGGTAGAGAGCAAGATGCGGGAGGCTTTTCCAGAGTTATTTGCTTCAAGTAATTTTTTAGGGCGAAAATATTCTAAGTGGGGGATAGTTGTAACACCCTGATTTAATTAGAATTATTTTTAATTAAATACTAAGACGATGCAGTGAAATTGTATGAGTTGGTAGAATTTATGATATGGTGTGATACCTTGTTTGGAACTAGATTCCTTAGAATTATAGAAATTTAGGTTATGGGGGTGTTTGGCTAATTGTGTAGAGACATAAGGGTGTGTAGGATGATATGGATTATTACTATTATTATATTATTAGAATTATTATTATTATTTTATAATAATAATTAAATAATTATTTAATTGGGAAGACTAAGGTTATATTATTATTAGATTATAAGAAGTGAGTTTGGGAGAACAAATCAGTATGTGAAATAGAACAGAAGAAGCGTAGCAGAGAGAGAGAGAGAGCAGAAAGAGAACTAGGAAGTTAGGGCAAGAAGTTTCATCCATAGAAATCAAGAATCAACCAAGAATCTAAAGTAAGGGGGGATTCTAACTCTATATGGTTTTGCCTAATGATGGGGTATGGTAGAATTTAAGTTGTATAATCGTATGTTTTGATTTCTCCATATTTGGTTGTTTTTGGGTTTTGTTCCCGTTGATGGAATTTTGGTGATTTTTGTGTGTTTTGATGTGATTGAATGATATGTATTGGTTAGAATTGGTAGATGAATGTTGATGAATAATTAACCTGTTAAAAAGATAAATTTTGATGTGAAAATTATGAATTTTGGGTGTTGAAACATGGAAGGTCGTAACCTGAAAGTTGCAGAATTTGTCGTTGTTATTGCAGGATAACTGGTTACCGGAATATGGTAACCGTTTACCATATCAATGGTTGAAACAAGGTTTAGCTATTGTCCTACGGTAACCGGTTCCTATAAGTGGGTAACTGATTACCGTGATGAATAATGAAAAGCAACAAGGCTACTGTCCTGCGGTAACTGGTTCCCGTAACTGGGTAACCCGTTACCACTTCTACTGACAACATTTTTTGGAAAACTTCTAAAACCCATAATGTTTGCCTCGGGTGTCCGTTTGATGCACCGTTTGGACCATTGAAAAGATAAAATATTTCCCTATTTTTTAAAAATGATTTATAATGTAGCAGTTAATTATTTCATCAACATTTCTATCGATCCATAGGTGTGTTTTGATTTGTATGTCATGAATTATGTTGTGGTTAATTGCGACGATTGTTTTGACTGTGTGACACGAGTTATATGATGATGACGAATGGTCTGTATTGGAGAAATTGTGATGAATAATAGCGATGAATGTTAAGTATTTTATTGCATGATAGTGTCTCATGCATTCATAAAGCGAAGGCTTGTATTGGCGAGCGAAGGCCTATATTGGCGAGCGGAGTTGATTTCCTTAAATTGGAATCATTGCGAAGAGGGTTCTTCCCTGATTGGTACCACATGAATTGCATTAATGTTAGTCCTTTGAATCATATTGTGATTGATAAACCGATGGGCAAAGATTGACGAAAGTGTGTATTATATTACGATGCATGTTATATGCTGATTATGTACTTGAATCTTACCTGCTTATTGTCATTTTGCTTTCTCTTATATTGTTATGATATCTCACCTTTTCTGTTTAAATGTTATCTCCACGTGGGTAACGTACAGATGATCCTAAGTAGCTAGAGATCGAAGGTTAGCTGAGGAGTTCCTTCAGTTGCATAGATTGAGTCGGTGTCTGCTCTGATACGTAACACTTTGGGGTTTCACGTGATTCATTTTTTTATGATTAGGAGTGAACATGTACTACTATATTATTTGAATTGTTTTATGATTATGCTGATGTGTGAAGGATAATAATTATAACCCTGGTTGGAGGATCGAGATGACTATTTATTGATATTTTTCCACTACGAATAAATGCATTGAAGTTTAAGACTTATGAGCATGCGAGTTGTGTTGTGTATCCTAATTTGAGCTTGTATGATTGGTGAAGTATGTGACATCCTATTTGATTGATTTTTATTTAGAAATTAACTTTACTCTGATTATTATATAAATCACCGACGAGGAAATATGGTATTACAGGAATCAGTTACAATATATGAGTAACTGGTTACCGCGTGAAAAAACAACATTTCTGGGAATTTTGTATGGGTGTACCCGGGTACCACATATTGGGTAATCGGTTACCCTGAGAGTAAATTGAAAAAAAATGAAATTTTCAAAAGTTCAGAACTTTCAAACCGTGAGTCTGTTTTGGGTGTCGTTTGAACTGTTGGAAAGCTAATAAAATGTATTTTCTTGTAAAATTGTTTCAAGCTCTGGAACTAAATTTAATTGGTTTGTAAAGATGTTTTGTAGTGTCAGTGTCTATTGCTTTAGGTTGTCGCTGTTGGTAAATCTTATAAAACTTCAAAAATTCATAACTTGAGTTTCAGGTATCCCATTGACGTGTAGTTTGAATCGTTAGAACACTGTTTTAACATACTTTCTCTTAAAAATATTTTCAATACCAGAATTCCAACTATTTGATGCATGGACGGGTGTTTCATACTATTGAGTTATGTCATTTTGTGAAATGTATACAAATTTTTTGTATAGTAGAATAATTGGAAATGTCCTATTTTTAATGATGAATTATTGTTGTTGTGGAATTAATCATGAAGATTTTGGTGTTAATGTGATGTGATATTTTCTATCTTATGATGATTATTTTGGTGAAGGTTTATGCCTTGTGTGTTAATTTTGTATGAAGTGTGATGAATATTGTTGTGATTGAACGTGATGGTATTGTATGAATGATGTATGAATGAATTACATAAATACTGCATGATGATGATGATGGATTGTATTGGCATGGCATTGATGAGTAGTAATATTAATGTAAATTAAGTCGTTGCATGTCGGTGTCGCATGCATTCATGAAAAGATGGCCTGTATGGGCGAAAGATGACATGTATTGGCGAAATATGACCTGTATGGGTGAAAGATGACCTATATTGGTGTTATGATGTTGTTTCCCTAAGTTGTCATTATTACGATGAGGGTTCTACCCTATTGGTACCACATGCATCTTGCATCAACGTCAGTTGCATTGCATTTGATTAAATTGTTGATATAACGACGAAGTTGAGTTGCATAGTTGGTATGTGTTGTATGATGGATGATGATAAATATGTATGTACTTGTATAATCATTATGAATTATGATTGATGATTGTTGAGCTTGGAATCTTGCGTGATATATCTGTTGTATACCTATGATTATGTAACTTATTATATTGTTATGATATCTCACCCCTTCTGTTTGAATGTTACCTATATGTGGGTAACGTGCAGGTGATCCTCAATATATGAAGTTAATCGTCATTTATTTCAAGTCAGTGTTATTCTTTGATACGTAACACCGGGGGGATGAATGCTTGCTTGTTTTGCTTAGTTATTGTTTTTATTTTGAAGAATTGTGGGAGTATTGTAAACTCTATATTACTTGATTAAACGTTGGTTTATGATTGGTTGAAGATGTTGAATAATAAATATGAATTTCTTTTCCGCTACAATAATAAAGTTGAAGTTTGAGAACTATGTTGAAAATGTTGTTGGTTCATCCGAAAGTGTGTTATGTATCTGTTTATTTATAATTAAGCAGGTTTGTGATATGTTGAAGGATGTGACATTCTATTCTTGGTACTTTGATTTAAAAATATATTTACTCTGATTTTTATTAATTTACCATTGAGGAAATAGGGTGTTACAGTAGCGAAATCACATTATTTTGAATAACCTCGTAATATTCAAGTCTCAAATAAACTTTATTCATTAAATTAACTTAGGCATAAAAATCCACTTCACCATAAAATTCAAATCCAATAAAAAAAATGAATAGAGTACACAATTGTATCTCTCAAAACATGAATCAAACGTTTCACCATTGTTACATGACCAAAGCACGACTCAAAACCCAAAAGGATATCGGGACACTAAACACCCTAATATTATCCCTTACAAGGAACTTGTGCTATCCCTAATCCCTTACTTCGAAGGGATAACTTTAGAGCACTTCCCTAGGGAAGAAAACCAGTTGGCTGACGCTTTGGCAACCATGTCTTCAATGTTCAAAGTTAGATGGGACAATGAAGCCCCTATGATAACAATTGAAAGATTCAATGAACCTGCACATTGCTATGAGCTTGACACCGATGCGGAAAAGCCATGTGTGATACGGTGGGAAGAATTGACTGTTTTTTGGAATGTTGGTTTGCGTTTGCGTTTTTTTTGCAAAATGTCGCGGTAAGCAAGAGTCGCCACCGAATTTTATTTTATCCAACAAGAAAAGGAAAAAAGCACAGAAAAATTCCTTTTTCAAGATGTTTCTCGGGTTCGGGGGGTAGATTATAGAAAGGGAAGGTATTAGCACCCTTTCTATCCGTGGTTATCCACGGGCTCTTAGGTACTTGCTCATATTGTTTTCAAAATATTGCTTTCTTTGTGCTTGTGGGTTTGAAAAAGTTTTTGTTTTGAAAACTTCGATTTAACTCTTGCTTCTGTCCTCAAGAGTGTAATGAAGTGTTTTTTGAAAACTTTGTTCAAAAAGTGTAAGTGTGAAAAGTTTTTGTTTTTGAAAGAGCAAGTATCTAAGAACCATCTACCTACTCGAAAAAGGAATCATTCTATGCTAATGTCCTTTAGGCAATACTATCCCACTATTGATGAGTAGGTAGCATCGTCATTGGAGTTTGAGGGTCAATTCGAAAGAGGGACATACGGTCACCAAAGCAATGTTAGGACGCCTTAGCGGTAACCCTAATGTCTTAGATAATTTGTTTGAGGCAATAATATCTGAGGCAACCGTTTCGAGGCGACTATGATCTTTTAGACAAGAGGGTGACATCTAAAACGACCTATACTCAATGACCGTTTACGAAGGCAACCAAGCGGGGTGTACCCTAAGAGTGCGCATGTGCGAGTGTGTCGTTTTTAGTTTATTTTTTATCTTTGTACATGTTAAAGGTAATCTAAGTTGATTTTAGGTTAAAACATTTAGTCTTGTCATGCATCCCTATTATCAAACATCTAACAGTTATAATTTACGGAAATAAAATGCGGAATTTAAATTATAAGGCGTCGGGTATTTACATCGCCAAAGACAAACCCTTTAAAAATAAATAAAGCGACAAAAAATAAATAAAGGTCCTATTAACTATTACAAACCGGAGGCAAGTACATTAATATTGGATAAAAGAAGATAAATCGCGGCGCAAAATTAAATCGGACGCAAGATTAGGGTTTTGACCCTTTGGTTAAAGAGAAATATCTTTTTGTTGTTTTTTATTTTAAGAAAGAAAATAAAATCCTAAATTAATTACTAAATTGGATTAATAAATTAATTAATTAAAAAAATAAATTATTTTTGAGTTTTTGTTATTTTAAGAAAGAAAAATAAAATAATTAATGTTAGTAATTAAAACCTAATTAAATCTAATTTAATTTTAATTATTTACAAAAAATAGGTTAAATTTATTTTAATTAAAACCTAAATTAATTTAATTAGTGTTTATTAATAAAAATTAAAATTAAAATTTGAGTAAATATAAAAAATATTTTTGTGATCTTATTTTATAAAGAAAAGAATTTTTTTGATTGGTTAGTAAATGAAATAAAAATAATAAAACAATTAAATAAACAAAATAAAATAAATGAGTAGAAGGGAGTATGGGCCTGATTATATGGTGTAGAAAGCAATTCTGAGGCCCATTAGAGTTGGCCTTGTTTGACTTTGGGAATCCAGCGCATATGCATTGACCAATGTCTTGGTGGACTTTCAGATCCTAGCCACCAGATCTGGCCTTTGGCCATCTGGCTATTGCATGGATGATGGTACACGGTAGGCTGCAGGTTTGAATATGCACGTGATCACCTGAAAGACAAAATTAAATAGAAATTGGGGGACCTGGGATTCGAACCCAGGTCCTGAAGGAGTTTGAACGTGCACGCTTACCACTAGGCCATGATGGTGTGTTTGTTAATAACATACAAAGAATATATAATAAAATAAAACAAGTCCATGGCCAGAAAAATTAAAAAAACGCGCGCCATTTGAACGAACCAATGGGCAGGGAACACTTCATCGTCCCTATCCTAAATCCTGCAAAAAACTTACCTGCGGATTTGAATCCGCAACTAAAAGCGCAGACCCATCCTAAAATCCATCTCAGGCTACATAAATTCATTCCAAGGTCATGGTTGGATTCATCTTGGCTTCCTGTCAACACCATGCCCTTCTTGAGTCCCAATTTTGACCGAAACAGAAAAACCCAAAAAACAAACGAAGAACCCTAGCTATGGTGGTTCTTCGTTCAGGCCAGATAAAAGCAATTGAATAATACCAATCGCTTGCAGATGTCGTGTAGATTCAAAATATGGTATTGATTTATGAAAAGGATGCATAAATTCAGAGTTGTGAAATCAAGAACAAGGGTGGTTATCGTGACACTTACAGCGCGTTATGGGGTCTGAACAAACTTGCTTTTGATCCAGGTAGATTGAATGAACACCCAGGAAGAGATTGGGACAAGTCTCAGTCCTTGAAAACACCTCTAAGCACGATTTCAATTTCAAGCTTTTTGTCACTTTTTTCCAACTTTGTTTTGCCTCTTTCTGCCGATACCAACCCTGATCTCCATTACTTTTGCTTGTTTATGTAGTATGTGGTGTATTAGGGTATGAATTATGGATCAAATCTTCCCATATCAATGCATACATATTTGATTTGATCTCTTCTTTAAAACCTTCCAAATTTGTCCAATCTCAATCTTTTTGCACATGGTTTGGTGTGATACGAATTTGATGATTCTAATGATGATAATCAAAACCTGAAACAGCAAAAATATCTTATGTAATCAAAGTTTTGGATTTTTTATGATTTTATTTGATTAAAAATGAATAAATTCAATAAAAAATCAAATAAAATAATAAAAATTAAATATGAGCTCATGGCTGAAGCTAGGAAACGTGGGCAATGATGCAAGCTCAAATCAAGTGGAAAAGAATGGTCCCATTTGACAAAATTTGAAGTTTTGGGGATAGTTGACTTTTGGCAATTTTTCAAAAAAGTCCAACTTCAACAATGCATAACTTCTTCAATTTTGAACGTTTGGAAGTGTTCTTGGACTTTTTAGAAAGCTTGAGATATCCTATAACTAACTCTTTTGGTCTAATCTCATTTTGATATTCCATGCTCAAGTTATAATCTTTGGCAAAAATGGTGTTTTTGTTGACTTTCAAAAATGACCTATAATGTCAAAATTCATAACTTCTTGTGAGTGAATTTTTTGATCTTGGGGTATGCAGATGGATTGTAGAAAATTGCATCCTATTAAAAATGAGCTTTAGATGGGTCATTTCTCATAAAGTATGAGAAAGTTATGTTTGGTCAAAGTTGAGTTGACTTTTCTTACAAAACCCTAATTTAGCAACTTTTGAATCTTGATGAATTTTGAGCAATCCTTGATGAATCATGATCAACCCTTGATGAAATGATGAAATATCCTTTAAAATGAGAATGTTGATAAAAAATCTTGAAGTTTGACTGTATTTGGGTCACAGTTGACTTTTGCCCTAGCATAGTCGATTTTTGGACCTTTGAGCAATTGACTGAGCAAACTTCTTCTGCAAGGCTTGAAATTTGACATGGATGATCTTGAGAACATATTAGGAAATTGGGGATAACTTGAGGTCATTTGGATTCAAAGATCTTGATGCAACATAAAACCCTATTTTGGGGTAGCCTGCCTTAGGAGATAGCTTGTCTGTCCAACTCTTGAGCAACCTTGAGCCACTTGGAGATTTTTCTTGCAATGTCTTGAGGAATATGAGAGGGAAAATTTTGGGGTACAACAGCTGCCCCTGTTTAATCTTCTTAAACCTGAGGATATAGATTGGCTTTCATGCCTTTCGTAATCCGAAGGTGGAAGATGATTGAACACTAGAGTGCCCAGAAATTTGCACTCGCATGAAGCGGTATCAACCTTGTGATGTCGGGAATGGGCTTACAGATGCCATTTGGATATTGCTGGCAGGAGGATGGGCTTAAAGATGCCATCTGCATGAGTGTCGATCGCATAAGAGATTCCTTAGAGAGAACTTGCATACCTGTTGTTGTGGAAGATTTCGCTGGGGAAGCCTAAACTTTGTTGAGATTTAGAAACTTGCATGTACCTCAGCTGAGAGAACATCTCTGCTGAGTTTTAAGAACTTGTCTGTAATTAAACTGGGGGAACTCTGTCGAGATTTAGGACCTTATCTTTAATTCAACCGAGACTAATTCACTTGATATTTAAGAACCGGTCAGTACTTCGACTGAGGAAACATCTTCATCGAGATCTAGGACTGTTTGTACTTCAACATAGGATAATTCTGTTGAAATTTAAGAACTCGTCCACACTTCGACGAAGGAAAATTGCCGAGATTTAGAACCTTATCTGTAATTCAACCGAGACTAATTCAGTTGAGATTTAAGAATCGGTCAGTACTTCGACTGAGGGAAACATCTTCATCGAGATCTATGACTGTCTGTATTTCAACAGAGGATAATTTTGTTTAGAGTTAAGAACTCGTCCACACTTCGAAGGAGGAAAATTGCCGAGATTTAGAACCTTATTTTTAATTCAACCGAGACTAATTCAGTTGAGATTTATGAACCGGTCAGTACTTCGACTGAGGGAAACATCTTCATCGAGATCTAGGAACTGTCTCTATTTCAACGGAGGATAATTCTGTTGAGATTTAAGAACTCGTCCCCACTTCGACGGAGGAAAATTGCCAATATTTAGAACCTTATCTGTAATTCAACTGAGACTAATTCAGTTGAGATTTAAGAATCGGTCAGTACTTTGACTGTGGGAAACATCTTCATCGAGATCTAGGAACTTTCTGTACTTCAATGGAGAATAATTCTGTTGAGATTTAAGAACTCGTCCACACTTCGATGGAGGAAAATTGTCGAGATTTAGAACCTTATCTGTAATTCAACCGAGACTAATTCAGTTGAGATTTAAGAACCGGTCAGTAGTTCGACTGAGGGAAACATCTTCATCGAGACCTAGGACTGTCTGTACTTCAACGGAGGATAATTCTGTTGAGATTTAAGAACTCGTCCACCCTTGAACGGAGGAAAATTGTCGAGATTTAGAACCTTATCTGTAATTCAACCGAGACTAATTCAGTTGAGATTTAAGAAGGGGATCCTGGTGGGTTGAAAACCCGAAAGGGCTGTTCAGGCAAAAGTAAAGGATTAAAAGCGTATGAATATGTTTCGTGGAATCAACACAGTCAATTTTATCACCAAGGTCTAAGTTCAACGGTCCAAGTTCAATCCAATCAACTTCTATCAACGGCAAGGGACATTCGAAGACATTGGGGGCAATAGTAGAGTTGGAAGGCAATGAGATCATTTCACATGGCTATTTGTTTTTCATTCTAAATTTTGTTTTTCTTTCGACGATTTCCTCTTACTAGGATCTCTGTCTCTCTATACAAAAATGCCTATTCATGGGCAAAATATCAATACAAATATTCTTTGAAGTGCAAAATTTATGTCTTTGTTTTTTAATGCAAATTTGTCCAATCACTAAAATTGAATAAACATATGCATATGAACATAATCAAAACTATTTGGCACATGTGTCCTGCTAAGCAGTAGTAAGCATCTCTTTAATGTATATGAAATATCCCCACAGAGTTATCTCATTATCATTATCCCCACAAGGACGGCTACAATAAACCTTTCCCCAAAAGGTTTTATTTCCCTAACAATCATCGAGGAACCACATAACTCCCCAGCCGAATTTAAATTTCCCCAACATATAACAATCAAGACACCACGAAGTTCCCCAACTGAGCATATCTTCCTCACTTGAGCATATCTTCCCCAGCCAAGGCTATTATCCCCAAGCAGAGTTTATCCTCCCCAGTTGAGTGTATCCTCCCCAAGTTGAGTATGTCCTACCCGACTGAGTCTGCACTCTCCAATTTGAATTTTCCTTTCAGATTATTGCAAATCATAGGGCCATAACCCCTGAACCCTTGTAAAGCCGTCAGCAAATCCTTTACTACTTCCAAAAAATTACTCAGAAACCTGGACCCTACCAGATATTAGCACAATTTTTAGGTAATTACTAAAACCTAGACCCGACCAGATTATAGTTTGAATATATGAAACCCGGACCCGACCAGATAACCGTTGATCTCAATTTCAAGACACTATGAAACCTAGACCCCACCAGATAGTACTCTAACTCTTCAAAGATATAGAAGAAACTGGACTTAATCCGACCAAGGTTTAATTTCTTTTCCCCAGTAGAGTTTGACTCTGCCCCAACAAATAACTGAGAAACCTGGACACGACCAGATTTCAATTCCATCTTTTCAAGCAATTCGTTGTGAAGCCTGGATCCGACTGGATAGAAATTACCCTCAGAGATTTATTGTGAAACCTGGAAACCAACCAGACAACAACTTAATCCCCAAATAGTTTATTGTGAAAACTGGGCCCGACCAAATAGCAATTGACTTCATCAATCTCAGAAATCTACAAAGCCTGGACCCGATCAGATAACAGTTTTTCAAACAGTTTGTTGTAAAACCTGGAGCCCAACCAGATAACAACTAACTATGTTCCCTAGAGAGACGCTATGAAGCTTGGAGTCGACCAGATAATAGTACAACTTTTAAAAAAACCATGAAGCCTGGACCCGACCAGATAGTAGTTACCACTTCGAGTTACTGCGAAACCTGGATCCAACTAGATAACAATTAACTTTCGTATCCCATGAAAGTTGTTGTGAAGCCTGGATCCGACCAGATAGCAATTGACTACTTCATCCTCAGCAAATTGTGAAGCCTGGATCCGACCAGATAACAGCTGACATTCAAGAGATATTCCCCAGCAAAAGCATCCTTTCAACAAAGTTTGAAGATATGCATATTCTCCATCCCCAACGACAATCAGGGATTCAATCTCCCAGAACTTCCTCAGCAGTAGCCATGGATTTATTTCCCCGAACAAAAACATACATCTCGCATTCATACATCATAGCATGTACATACCATATGCATTTAGCATAATACCACATTTGATGAACATCATACAAGCATTTGAATTTTACTAACTCTTTTCTCCCACAGGTGTTGTACCCCAAAATTTTCCCTCCCATATTTCTTAATACATGTCAAGTGAGGTCCTCAAATTGCTCAAGGAAGTTCAAAAGTTGACCAAACAAACTCTCTCCTAAGGCAGTCTACCTCAAATTAGGGTTTCATTTTTCATCAAGATGCTTGAGACCTAAGGATCCTAAATGCTCACCATTTTCCTAATGTGTTCTCAAGATCATCCATGCCAAGTTTCAAGCCTTGCAGAAGTAGTTTGCACAGTGAACTGCTCAGATGCTTTAGAATCGACTGTACTAGGTCAAAAGTCAATTGTGGCCCACATAAAGTAAAACTTCAAGATTTTTGGTCAACATCCTCATTTTAAAGTTTCATTCATCGTTTGATCAAGGAATGATCATGATTCCTCGAGGATTGCTCACAATTCATCAAAACCCAAAAGTTGCTAAATTAGGGTTTTGTAGGAAAAGTCAACTCAACTTTGACCAAGCATAACTTTCTCATACTTTATCAAAAATGACCCATCCAAAACTCATTTTTAAGAGAATGCAATTACCTACAATTCATCTTCAGCTCCCAAGTTCAAAATATGCACTCACCAAAAGATATGAATTTTGACATTATAGGTCATTTTGAAAAGTCAACAAAAATACCTTTTGGGTCAAAGCGTCATACATGAACATGGAAGAGTCAATTGAGATGAGACCAAAAGGGTTATTTAGGGGACATCCTAAGATTTCTAAAAAGTCCAAGAATACCTCTCTAGGGTCAAAATTGAGAGAGTTATACATTGGCCAAATTTACCTTTTTTGCAAAATTGCCAAAAGTCAAATGTGCTCAAATTTGCATTTTTTACTAAATGGGCCCAACTTTTTATGCTTGCATATCATTCCTAACATAGTCCACGACTTATGGGACCCTCCATGCTTTATTTATTTATTTTTTCAATTATTTTGATTTTTATTCACTTAAAATTCAAATAAAATCAAATAAATCTAAATAAATCAAATATTGTATTTTAGGGATGATTTTGCATTGAAGGAAGATCTTATATGCTGTCAATTGAGAAACAGTTCGTGCAAGGCTGATTTGGGTGGAAAATATTGAATTTGAGAAAATTTGGAAAGATATCATATGCCATGAAAGACCAAATCAAATCTTCATAATGGGCAGGATTGAGTATGTTTTTATTGACCTAACATGTTGTATTACATATACAGAGGAGATCCAAGGCATAAAGAGAGGTTGAGCAGTCGTGAAAGAGGCAAACAAAACTGAAAAACATTCAAGAAAGTGGTGATCCAATTTCCGTACTATAGGCCAATTCGTGTCATTCTCACATTGCCAATAGATTGCTGGACATCCCAGGAACATATCCCAATCAATTGCAAGCCTTTTCACGCTTGGAATTGTAAGTTATAGGTATCACGATTTTCTTCGAAACTCAAATTCGATTTCAGTGATTTACTTATCCTATGCATGTTTTGATTATATATTCGTGTTCATCATTGAGTTTGCAAACTATTGGTACCATTTAATTGCATTTCTAACGCATGTACAAGATATTTCCATAGCTAGGGTTTTACGTTCTTGTTCAGGGCTTTGCAGTATAGGCAAAATTGGGTTTGGATTTTGGTGCCATGACACTCGTGAGGATGAGGCGAGTCGTTTGGCACCTTTCAATTCCATTTATATTGCTTGTAGAGAATTTTTGTGATGAACAGGCTTGTAGCTACAGCAAGGCAACCGTAGGTAAAAGTGTTGTTATCTAAAACGACTGTTGGGAGGAAGAAGATGGATGCGTGGCACCCCCTGGTTGGGTGATTTGAATTTCGCGCGTTTTGGGTTTCAGCGTTTGGTTTTCATTATATAATAATTGTTTTTTATTGTATATACAAATAAATTAGATAGCTCAGTTGGCAAGCGTGCAGGGGAAGAGTGCCTAAGGACTTGGGTTCGATCCCCAGGTCCCAACCTTTATTCATATTTTTCTTCAACAGATAATCCAGCGTGTTGCAAACCAAGGAGCTCACCGTGTACCATCAGGATCTGGCCATTCAACTCATCAGCGCTCCAGATCCAATGCCTTTCCTTTGGAGGACTACCATGCACCCCCAGTCAATGTGCACACTAGATTGGGCGAAGTCAAGCAGGCCTTAGCCATTTGGGCCCAGCAATTCAGATAGCACCCCCCATAATTGCTAATACAGGCCCATTTTTCCTTCCCTTTTTTCTTTTTAATTTTTTAATTTATTTAAATCTTTCAATATTCATTTTTATTTTCTTTAATTCATAAATTAATTATTTTTTTTACAAAAAACCATAAAATCAATAATTCATCAAAAATTAGGAATATTTTTTATTTTATCAAAATTAATTTAATTTAGTTTAAATTAGGAAAATCATAATTTGTTTTCAAAAATAAAATCAAATAGAAATTAGGTTAAACTTTTGATTTAATTTTATTTTGCTCTTTTTCTCAAATAAATAAAAATACAAAAATAGGCTCTTAGAGGAATTAATTTATTTTTCTTAGTTTAAAATTAATTAGACTTAGGATTTTCCTTTAATTTAACAATTCCATTATTTTCTTAAAACATAACAAAAACATTTTCTTAATTAATCGCAATTAGGTTTAGGCAAGGGTCAAAACCCTAATTTTCTCGTATTCGATTCATCGCGCGCATATTATTTATTTTTTGTCAATATTGTTATAACTGTGCATGGTTTGTAATATTTTAATATAGGGTTTTTATTTATCGCTTTTTCCCGGGTTTTTGGCTATGTAATTAATCCCCCTCCCCGAAGCCTTGTAATAGCGTAGATTTAATTTCTCGCATTTTAATTCTCGCAAATATTTGACTGCTTAGATGTATGCTAATACGATTGTATGACAAGAATGTATGACAAATTAATCCAGTTAGAAAACCCTAATGTGCAAAGATAAATAATTGAAACCAATCACTCACACATATCACTCTTAGGGTATACTCACACTTTCGTCGCCTTCGGTAAACGATCATTAAGTATAGGGTGTCTTAGTGGTTACCCTTCTGTCTAATAAAGATCAAATGTCCTGTTTAGATGTTGCCTCAGAATGTTGCCTCGGAAAGGTTGCCTCGGAAATGTTGCCTCAAATATGATCTTAAGACTCTAGGGTTATTACTAATGTGTCCTAACATTGCTTTAGTGATCGTACGTCCCTTTCAAATTGACCCTTACAACTCCAACGATGGTGCTACCTATTTCTCAATAGTAGGATAGTGCTGTCTAAAGGAAACGAGAATAGAAACGATCTTTTTTCGAGTAGGTAGATGCTAGTAGGTAATTGCTCAAAATAAAACTTTTCACACTTACACTTTCTCAAACAAATTTTCAAAACAACTTCGTCACACCTTTGAGGATTGATACAAGGGTTATCACGAAGTCAAAATTTTCAAAAACAAAGCACATACACAAGCAATTTTAAAAAAGATGAGCAAGTACCTAAGAGCCCACGGAAAACCATGGATAGAAAGGGTGCTAACACCTTCCCTTTCTATAATCTACCCCCCGTACTCAGAATATCTCAAAAAAGGATTTTTTTTCTGTACTTTTTTCCTTTCCGGTTGGATGAAATAAAAGTCGGTGGCGACTCTTGCTTACCGGGACATTTTGCAAACACAAAATGAAAAATGCAAACCAGCATTTCAAACAGTTGGTTCTGCCACCGTATCATAGAACTGGTGACTCTGCTGGGGAAATATAAGTGGGGTATACCTTAGGATCTAGTTAATCATAATTGCTTCTCTTGATTGCTTTGATTGCTTTACTTTTAAGGGTTTTTTTTTGGAGTTACTATAGATCCTAACCCGGATCTGGAGATACCTTTTAGGTAAGTAGAAATAGACTGTAAGTGAATTGTACGGCTTAGACCGATATGGTTGAAGCAGTAGCTACATTGATGTGGCACATTGGTTGGTACCGGTATCCCTTGTGGAGAAACGAGGAGAATACGGGGCCGCTCCGTGGTGTCTTTAAGCATCAACTGACCTTAGAACCTTTAATTGCCCAACTTGGCCATTAGAAAGTAGTGATATAGCCGGCCTCGGTGTAAAGCTGAGAATTGGTTGATACTCGATGCTACACTCATTGAGACCATACTCTCGAGATAGTTCTGGCTGCAAGAAAAGATTGTGTGAGCTGAAACCATGACTGATGGAGGATGGTCAGTGATATTGAGATCCTCTAGAACCCAGTTACTTTTTTCTAGGACAGGTTGAAGCCAACTTAAACTTCAAGAGGGTACTACCTTTGACCTCATGCAAGCCTTAAACCTAAGGTCTTTGTTTGATTTGATTGTGTTTTCAATATTTGTGTTTGCAATATCTGTGTTTGCTATACCTATGGTTTACCATGACATCATGCATCATAACATGGCATTCATGTTTCATTACGCTAACCATTTCAAAGACCAAGGGAATTTATCTTTGTTATGTTTTGCAAATTATGGCTTCCGTGCATAGAAATACCATCTGAGTCAACTTTGTACAAATACCTGCCCAACTTAAACAGCTAGCCTCAAGTGTTTCTGAGACTTCTATGTTCATTAAGAGACACGGTCAACTTCTCAGCCTGGTTACTTTAAATCTTGATGAGCAGGTGATGAGTGTACTATTTCAGTTCTTTGATCAAGTGCATCATTGCTTCACCTTTCCAGATTACCAGCTAGTACCCACCTTGGAAGAGTTCTCTCATCTATTGGGCATATCCATCCTTGAACAGGTACCCTTCACGAGTATGAAAGAAGTTCCTAGACCAGAAGACATTGCCTCGACTCTGCATTTGAAATGGGCTGATATAGTATCCAATTGGGAAACACGAAGCGGGGTCGAAGGTTTTCTAGCCAAATTTATGATAGACCAGGCTCAGCTATTCTGGGATGATTTGGATTTTCAGGCTTTTGAAGATGACTTGGCTCTTCTTATCTATGGTTTGGTGCTCTTCCCTAACCCAGACTCCTTTGTAGATGTGAATGATGTCAAGATTTTCCTTTCTCGCAACCCTGTGCCTACCTTGTTGGGAGATGTCTTGCATGCTCTCCAAACCCGTACTGTGAGAAGGAGAGGTACTCTTATGTGTTGCATACCGTTGCTGTCGAGGTGGTATATTTCTCACCTCCCTAAGTCTATGATGAAGAACAAAGAAGGTTTGGGTTGGTCTTATAGAATAATGTCACTTGCTCATACAAATATTCTTTGGTGTTCCCGGGCTATGGAAGACACTGTTGTTTTTTACTGTTGTGGAGGATACCCTAATGTACCATTGCTTGGAATCAGAGGAGGTATAACTTATAATCCTTGTCTAGCTTTGTGACAATTTAGTGGTGCTCGCAGAGATGGTCCCCATGAACTACTTCTGGAGGACATTGTATTTGACTATAAGGATGATGTTAAGGAGCATCGCCGGAGGTTTATACGAGCTAGGGCCATGGTGAATAGATCTGACCCCCAAGAGTTGGGACCAAAGACTTCCCTTCCTATGCAGCCTTACCTCCAATGGGTCCGAGCTCGTGCCCAGAAGCTTGGGATGCCCTATGAGGCCGTATTACCAGTGATTATGGAGCCCACTAATGAAGAAGGTATTCCTTACACGGTCCTCTATCCTTACATGCCCACTGATCCCGGGGAGTTACAAAGGTCTTGGATTCAGCTGGACACTTACCGGGAACAGTACCATGATCAAGAAAGGAAGATTTTGAAGCTCACCAGGCAGCTCGAGGAAGAAAGAGTGATCAATGACCACATCAGCACAAAGAGGAAGCGACCATGGGACTTTTGAGTTTTGCTTTTTCTAGTTTTAGATTTTGTTTTATTTACTTCTTTGTAACGCCTTAAAGGCATTGTTGAAACTTTCAAAGTGTAAGCTAATAAAGCTTTGTTTATTTTTTGGTTTACAAATTTAAATCTCCCAAAGTCTTTTAAATCATTACATACGCATCCCACTATCATGCACACCATTACAGGTACCTTTACAGGTTTCTCATCTTCTTCGCTGTTTATTTCAGCAAAAATGTCTTCCGATCAAGCCATCAAAGATCTTCAGGCACAGAATGCCCAATTCCAACAAATGTTCATAAGTCTGGCTAAGGTGCAAGAGGATCTGAAGACTCTTATTCTGAAAGAGAAGAAGAAGAAGAAGAAGAAGGTCGGAATTCTGAACATGGGTAGAAGATTCAAAGAAAGGTTGAGACAACCAGCTGATCTGACCTCCTCATCCAAGGACGGGGAGAACCAAGAAAGGGAAAAAGACCCCAGTCCTGCAGTTTCTGATAACGATACGGATTACGATGATGAGCAGTATCTTCCTGTTGAAGATAGGTACAAGCAGCTAGAAGACTGTCTGAGTGCTATGGAGATTAAGAAAAATACCTGGTTTGGACTTCGGAGAATTGGGACTGGTATCGGGAGTGGTCATCCCTCATAAGTTCAAAGCTCCGGTCTTTGCCAAGTACGATGGAGTATCCTGCCCAAAACACCATCTCTGCTCATATGTCAGGAAGATCCAACCCCACACTGCTGATAGAAATTTGTGGGTGCATTTCTTTTAAGATAGTCTGTCAGGGACTCAGCTTGAATGGTTTTATCAGTTGGAAGGAGCTAGCGTCCGAAACTGGGAAGACCTTGTTGTTGCTTTTTACAAGTAATATCAGTATAATGTCGACCTTGCTCCCACTCGTACTCAGCTCTAGGGTGTGTGTATGGGTGTAGGTGAAGGTTTTAAGGACTATGCTCAAAAGTGGAGAGACTTGGCTGGAAGAGTCCAACCCCCTTTGTCTGATAGGGAGTTCGTTGACATGTTTCTAGGGACACTATCTGGTCCATTTTTCAATCACTTGATCGGGAGCTCGTCATCTGGTTTCACTGAGTTGATTTTGACTGGAGAGAAAGTAGAAGTTGGAATTCGAAGTGGTAAAATACAGAAGGATGCCTCTTCGGGTTCGGTAAAGAAGCCTTTCACTGGTAAGAAGGAATCTAGTGAAGTCTATGGCCCGAGGGGCCAAAACAGATCTGAACACCGTCAAATGGTGAATGATGTAGTGATACCAAGACCCACAGTTTCTCCACAATGCAACAATCAACAAAGAGTGGAAAGACCACAATGAAAGTTTACCCGCACCAACATGACTTTGGCTGAAGTTCTACCTCATTTGCTGAAATCCAACTTGGCAACCTTGAGAGAGGCTCCCAAGAATTCAAACACTACTTCTCCCAGCTACAATCCCAACAAGCGGTGCGCCTACCATTCTGAGAGTCCTGGCCACGATACAAACAATTGGTGGGCTCCGAGGGATAAAGTACAAGATTTGCTGGAAGCTAAGGAGATAGAGTTTGATGCTCCAGAAAAGCCAAATGTTATAACTACTCCCATGCCCAAACATGGTCGTGGAGTTAATGTTGTGGACACTGATTCGTTTGTAACCTCTGTGGAAGAAATCTATACTCCTCTAATGACGGTTAATAAGAACTTGTTGTTGGCCGGTTTATTTCCAGGCTATGGTGAAGGTTGCCACATGTGTGCGATTCTTCCTTCCGGTTTTTGTTTAGTGAAATCAGGTGTTCAGCGCCTGATGGATAATAAAGAGATTTAGTTTGAGAAGACTATGATTCCGTTTGTTCCAAATGAAGACGTTGCCATTATCACCATTTCCGCCAATCCTTCCAAGGTTTCCTCGAGAAAACCTGTTAGGGTTACACCTGTTCCAAGAATTGCTCCGTTAATAATCATTGTTCCTGGTCCCATCCCATATACCTCAGATAACGCTATCCCATGGCATTATGGTGCTGATGTATATTACCATGGTGTTAAGCAATATCTGCAGACTGAAGAAGCTGATACTGATATCAGTAATATTTTTGGGACTAGCAAGGTCACCAGAAGTGGAAAACTCTTTTCTCCCAAGATTTCCCCTCCGATTGTCCACAAACCTGTTGTCATTCCGTCTACTAGTACATCAACTACTGTCCCAATTCCTACTCCAGTTATCACCCCTGTCACAGAGCCATCTGGGACTCGGGGCAAAGAAATCCTAGGTGAGCCTGCCCGGACGGAGGCACCCAGGAAAATCATCATGGAAACCTCTAAACAAGAAATAGAGGAAATATTGAAAATTATCAAGAAGAGTGACTACAACGTAGTCGAGCAGCTGGGGCAGACCCCGTCAAAGATCTCTATGTTGTCCCTGTTGCTATGTTCTGAAGCCCATGCGAAGGCTTTGATTGCATTTCTCAAGACTGCGCAAGTGACGCAGGAAACTTCAACAGATCAGTATGAAGATTGCATGGCCAGCCTGACTGCTGACAATGGGCTGGGTTTTTTAGATGCGGATCTGACACCGAAAGGAAGAAATCATAATGATGCTCTGCATGTCTCGATTGAGTGCAGGGGAACCACTTTGGCCCATGTGCTGGTGGATACCGGGTCATCACTGAATGTTCTGCCAAAGAAAGCGTTAGCCCGTCTGGATTGTGAAGGTTTGATTCTAAAGCCGAGTAACATTGTGGTAAGGGCTTTTGATGGATCAAAAAGAATGGTGCACGGGGAGGTGGATGTAACGCCCGGAAATTCATTAAATTATTTAAATGAATTATTGAGGATTTAAATTGTTGGAATTTAGTCGAAGAAGGAATTATCGGAATAATTATGAGGAGAATTATTGGATTATATATATATATATATATATATATATATATATATATATATATATATATATATATATATATATATATATATATATATATATATATATATATATATATATATTGTTAGAATTGATAATCGAATAATTAGTCAATTTAGTCGAGAGAAATTAATATTGGAAATAATATTGATTTTAGTAGAATGTTATTTTATTAGTTGGGTCAAGTGGGGTGTGTGAAATAGCAAGATTAGTGTTGTACCCCAAAATTTTCCCTCCCATATTCTTCAAGATTTGCCAAGATCAATCTTCAGATGATTCAAAATCACTCAAGGGTTGCATAGTCCAATTGCCTCCTAACACAGTCAAAATTAGGGTTTTGGTTCTTGCAAAGAAATTGAGGTTTTCAAGGGTCCAATCAAGTCCCATATGCCTATATACATTGTCAAGCATCCATATGTCAAGTTTCAAGACTCACAACATCAAATTGCACAGTCAAAAACCCTAATTGCTCCACAGTCAACTGCAGGGGAAAAATGGTCATTTGACAGTCAAAAGTCAAAATTTTTGGTCAACATCTAATTTTGAAGCCACAAACATCATTTGATCAATTCTTGATCATGATTCTCAAAGCATGGCTCAAAAAGTCTCAAGATGCAAAAGTTTCTATTTTTGGACAGCTGAAAAGTCAACTGCAAATTGATCAAGGCATAACTTCTTCATGGTTTATCAGAAAAATCCCATCCAAATCTCATTTTGAATAGAATGACATTTCCTACAACTCATCTTTCACACTCCAAGTCCAAGAAATGCTCTCACAAAAAGTTATCAATTTCAACATTATAGGTCATTTCCAAAAGTCAACAAAAAGGCACTTTAAGTCAAAGACCATAACTTGAGATTGGTAAATCAAAATGACATGGGACCAAAGACATTGGTTAGAGGACTTCAAGACCTTTCCAAAATGTCTAAGAACATGATCATAGCTTCAAAATTGAGCAAGATATGCCATGGAGAAGTTGGGAAATTTTTGGGAACTTTGAAAAGTCAACTTTGCTTCAAAAGCTTCAAAATTGCTAATGGGCCACAAATTCTTCCATGAATCATTACCCAAAGCATATGCACGACCCATTAAGCTCAAAGGGATTTATTTTCTTATTTTTAATTAATTAATTTATTTTTTATTCTTATTTATTCATTTAATTAGTTTTAAATATGAGAAAAATATCAAATCATGCCTTTTAAATCTTTTTTGTGCAGCAAATCAAACTAGGGCAAAGTGGCAAATCGTGCATCAATCAACAAGACCAAATCTTCCATAATTGGCATGGTTTTCATGGATAAAAGATTGAAAAAAGATGTGGAAAAATCAAATATTGAAAACATTAATACATGGACTTTGGGCTTGTTTTCTTGACCTAATTTGCTTCATGTACAAAGGCACAACTCAACCCTATTCAAGCAGATACGAAAAACTGCTCAAAAGCTAAGAACCAAATTGCAAAATTTCCACCAAAAGTTGAAATCTGAAATCACAGTTAGAGGATAATTCAAAGCTTCTAAGGGATTCCAACACGTTGCCTAAGCATCCAGGAAGCTTTTGCAATCAAGAATCAATCAAAACGTGCCAAGAATCATAGAATACAGGCCATACGGTTTGCAACAATTTCTTCAATTCCACATCATGATTCATGCACTTTTAATCATTTTTCTTGAGTGATTTATACTAATATTAACCTTCTGAAGCTAATGACATAACTCAATTGCATTATCAGGCCATGTATCGCGATTCACCATTAACGTGTTTTAGGGTTTCAGAAGCTTCGAATTAGGGGTTCTCACATATGGAAAAATTGGCCCTTAAAACCTATGCCATTGAATTCGTGACCTCAAGACGAGACAAACCATGACCTCGCGCCCTTTTTATATTACAGCATGCTCTAATCGCTATTTTCTGGCCTTTGTTTTTGGGGGGGTTTAAAACCCCCGCTATTTGCTTATGTTGCAGGTATACAAACGAAGAAGAAGCCTGCGTGTCATTACATGATAGGGGGATTAAAATACTGGCGCGTGCTTTTTTGTTTACAGCATTAACTAACGTTTTTGTATATTATGTTCTTTACCTATCCAAATAACAAACGCGTACAACAACTCAGTTGGTAGTGGACATGCATTGCAAGCCTTGGGACCTGGGTTCGATTCCCAGGTCCCCCACATATTTCATATTTTTCTTCCTAATGTGCTTCCATGCAGTGTTCATCAAAAGGCTCACCATGCACACTCACACTCAGTCTTGCCACGCGCCCCTGATGATCAATCCAAGGGCCATTGAATGCAGTTCACGGTACATGCTAGTCAACCCACGTGCATTCAACCAGGAAAGGTCAAACAGGCATCATGTTCTTGGGCCAAACCACTCCAATTCACCTCCTAAATGGGCCTGATACCCCCATGGTTTGCATCATTTTTATTTTTTATTTGATTTTCTTTTGATTCTTTTTAATGTTTTAATTATTTCTTTTAATTCCATAAAATAACTTTTCATAATATAAAATACAGAAAAACCAAAAAATGTTTATTAATATTAATTTTACCATTAATTTATTTTGTAAATAAACTTTAATAATTAATTTAGTTAATTTAAGTTTCAATTTTAATATTTTCTTAATAAATAAAATAAGTAGAATTAGGGTTTTTAACCTTTTCATCTTTTTTTTTAATAAATAATTTTCTCATCATTATTATTATTATTAATTACTAAATATTTTGTAAATAAACATGTACATTAATTATTTAGTAAATTAGGTTAAACTTTAATATTTTTTCATTAATAATTAAAAACAACTTAGAATTAGGGTTTCTCTTGATTTTCAATTTTCTTTATTTTCATAAAACAAAAAACCTAAAAAATATTCCTTTTCTTAATTAAATAATTAATTAGCTTTCTAATTTCATTTAATTTCTCAAAAGGGTCAAAACCCTCGGACATTCGATTTTAATTTCGCACATTTATTTTGTTTTGAATATTATGTAACTGTTCAAGGCTTGTAATAGTAATTAGGTCTTTTTACCTTCCGCATTTTTATTAAAACGGGTCTTTGTAATTTGGCGATGTATAGACCCGCGCCTTGTAATAGCGTAGGATTTATCTTTCCGTATTTAAATTTCAGCACTTTTAAATTCTAATTGCATGAAAGAATGAATGGCTAATTAAAAATAACCCGTAGCTCACAAATGCCTTGATCAAAGATAATTGCTAAATTGAAAACAACATACAAATTCACACACCACTCCTAGGGTACGCCTCACCTGTTGCCTTCGAAACGTGGTCGTCAAGTATAGGACGTCTTAGTAAGTCCTTATGTCCATTGATCCAGTTGCCTCAAAACAAGTTGCCTCGAAACGGTTGCCTCGGAATAGTTTCCTCGAAACGGTTGCCTCGGATTAAACAAAGGATCAATGGCATAAGGGTAGCTTCTAAGGTGTCCTAACTGTTGCTTCGGTGACCACAATGTCCCTAAACTCGAATTGACCCGAACACCTCCAACGGTGGTGCTACCTACCTGTCAATGGTGGGATGACACTACCTAAAGGACACTTACACAACTTAATTCCTTATGGTAGGTAGATGACTCATAGATACTTGCTCTGTTCAAAAACAAATCAAAACCCTTTTCACACCGACACTTTTCAAAAAGCTTTCAAAACAATTTTTCAAACACTCTTGAGGACTGATACAAGAGTCATTCTGAAATCTTTAAACGAAACTTTTTCAAACTCACTCACAATTGAAAAGAAAACACTTTTGAAAACACAATGAGCAAGTATCTAAGAGCCCATGGATAACCATGGATAGAAAGGGTGCTAACACCTTCCCTTTCTATAAATCTACCTCCCGAACCGAGAAACTATCTCATAAGGAATTTTGCTGTGCTTTTGTCCTGTCCATATTGGAGAAAATAAAAGACGGTGGCAACTCTTGCTTCCGCGACATTTCGCGATCCAGTGTTAAACAATCAGTTCTAAATCCACCGATCACAATTAGAAATAGAATTAATAGGCCCATTAAAGTTACTAGTAGACCTATTATTATATTAGGTTATAATATATAGAAGCTAGCAGCCAAAAACCAAAAGCAAAACAATTATCACGTAGCAGTAGAAGAAGCAAGGGTTTGGAGGCACCAAGTGGGAGGCAAGCAAATTTAGAGAACTCGCCGTCAAACTAGTTGCAGTTTCAACCGGAGAATTAGACCGACCGAAAAACCAAAAGGTAAGGGTGGGGTTCGGATTTTATAACCGAAATATGATGGTTAGTATGTAAGGGTAGAGGATTGTTGTTTTTGTTCTTGAATTGGATGATGTATGATGAAGATTTGATGCATTTGAATGAACAATGACGTTATGATATCGTTTGATCGATGTAGTATTATAGGTTAATGTTAGGTGATGATTTATTAAGTTTATAATGAGGTTTGTAGGACTGTAATTAGGTTCCCGTAGTAAAATATAGAGAAAACTCGCAGAATTTATGTAGGAGGTATCAGTATGCGTCGACCTCAAGCTGGATGATTTGATACATGGGCGAGGTTAGACTCAGGATGAGTCGACCAGTAAGGGCATGTGTCGATACATGCTGTGATTTGAAGCAGAATGAGTAGATCCATAAGGAGGATGCGTCGACTCATAGTATGAAGATGAAGCGGGATGAGTCGATGCATAGTGTTTTGTGTCGATGCATACTAAATAATTTTGGCAGAATTGATTTTTAAATTGTTATAGCTTGAGTTGTAGGATGTTGTTTGAGATTTCGTTCGAAGCGTTGATTTACTAATGCGACGAACTCTAATCTAGATGATTTAGATGATGATTAAGAAGTGTAATCCCAGTAACTAATTTAGGATTTAGAATTAATTCCCGTAGATGACCGTTGTGCTGTTTTTGGGACAGATTGATGAATATGAGATGTTAGAGGCTGTTGTTAGAATTATGACAGTAGGATTACTGACAATAACGATATAAATTAGCAGAATAACAGGATGGGTTACTGTACTATTATTATACAGTTGAGTATTAGTGAGATTTTATTGATGAAGTTGTGTTCGATGATCTTTGTGATAATAAATGATGTTTAATAAATTATTTTGATGTTATGAGATGTTGTTAATTGAGATGTTTGAGATGATTGAGATGTTGTTGTTTTGAGATGTTTATGAGATGTTATTGTTCTGATATGTTTATGAGATGTTGTTGTTCTGAGATGTTTATGAGATGTTGTTGTTTTGAGATAATTGAGATGTGATTGAATATGTGATGTGTTAGGCTTATTGCCAGTGATGCAGGGATGTAGGCGAATGCCTCGTAATGAAGTTTGTGGTGAATGATATATATGTGATGTTGTATGTTACATGAGTCTCATACATTTGCATTTTGTGAAGGCCTGTATTGGCGGATTTGTGAAGTAGGCTTATTCCTTGTGCCTCTATTAATTGGCAATTAGTGAAGAGGGCTGAAGCCTCGTTGGTACCACATGCATATGCACAGTTGTGTCGCATTCGAATTTCATTTTGAATCGCTAATGATAATTGTGAATGTTTATTGATTGTTGTGTGTTATTGAGAAGCGGTGAAGTTTATAATGCTCTTGTCTAATATATTAATTATCATAATCTTATTTATATTATTCAATGTCTCACCCCTTTATTTGTTTCGCCGTTGCCTTTATACTGGTAACGTGCAAGTAACGAGGAGTAGAGACTTAGTAGCTTGTTGGTGTCGTCGCTCTGATATGTAGCACTCGGGGGGGATGAACGCTTATTTGATTTTATGATGTTTTAAGTTTAATTCAAGTTATTGTTTTAAGGAGTTGTTTTCTTTGAATTAAGTTGTTTAAAGGATGCTATGTTTCCTTTGAAGTTTTAAAGTTATGAATCCGCTGCATATTTATGGAATTAAGTTGAAATACTTTTGAAGACTAATAAATTGTTATAAGTTCTTTGGATCAATATGTGATATGTATCTATTATGATAGGTTTTTATGTTGTTGATTTTTGGAATGAGAATGTAATGCCCCATGTTTGTGGAAATTTTGGCACTCGGATTTTAATATAACTGTGGGGTAGATTTGGGGTGTTACAGTGGACATCCCTGTCAAAGTGGGTTCTCAGACCTTTGGATCCACCTTCTACGTAATGGATATCAAGCCGTTGTATTCTTGCTTGTTGGGTCGTCCTTGGATTCATAAGGCTGGGGCGGTGACCTCCACACTCCATCAAATGCTGAAATATCCGGTGAAGGGGAAGATTGTCACGGTGCGAGGTGAAGAAGAGTATATGGTGAGTTACCTCAATTCCTTTTGTTACGTAGAGATGGACGGGGTATTCATAGAAACCACTTGTCAGAATTTCAAAGAGGTACCTCAATTCTCGGCATCAACTGAAGTTACTACCAACAAACCTCCACTGAAGATGGCTTCTCTCAAGGATGCCAGGGCTGTAGTGGAAGAAGGTGGGTGTACCAATTGGGGTCAGCTCTCTGATTTCACTCACAAAACTGACAAATTTGGCTTGGGCTTTACTACAGGGGCTCAAAGGGCTGTTAGGCACGCACGGATTGGAAGACCTCCTCTACACATCAGCAATCGGGGAGTTAACGCAATTGAGGACAGTGAAGAAGATTCAGACATCGACAGCTGGATCTACCCAACAACCAATGGTGGATTGAACAACTAGACGGCGAAGGACTTCATACCTGTTTATTTTATTCTGCAGTAATTGACTTTTGTTTTAAGATTTGTAATAAACAGTTTGAAACTTTATGGCCTGGTGCCTTGCCCGAGGCACCTTGGTTTTGCTTGTGAGGGCTTATTATTTGTCATTTCATATATCATTAATAAAGCATCAGATGTTTTTGCATTACAAATTTTTCGCTCTTTGTTTTTCTTTTATGTTTCCCACTTTATCAAAACAGCTATTCGCTTACACACACTCACGTATCATACTGCAGATCCATATCCACTCTAGATCCCGTTGATAACAACTCTGCTACTGCTAGTTATGACTTCAAAAATCCTATCAACCAAGTCGAGGAAGAAGGTGAAGATGATTGTGAGGTGCCTGGAGAAATTTCTAGACTATTACAACAGGAATAAAGGGCCATACGACCTCATGAAGAGCCAGTTGAGTCAGTGAATTTGGGTACATAGGAAGACAGGAAAGAGGTTAAGATAGGTGCGAGTGTGGAGCCTAGTGTCAAACAATGGTTAATACAGATGTTACGCGACTATGTTGAGATCTTCGCCTGGTCCTATGAAGAAATGCCTGGTTTGGACATTGATATTATGGTACACCGCCTGCCGACTAAAGAAGACTGCCATCCGGTAAAGCATAAGGTCTGCCGTATGCGCCCTGAGATGTCAGAGAAAATAAAGGCAGAGGTCATGAAACAGTTCGATGCAGGGTTCTTAGTTGTCACTTCTTATCCGCAGTGGGTGGCCAATGTCGTTCCGGTACCTAAGAAGGACGGTAAGGAATGGATGTGTGTGGACTATAGAGATCTGAACAGGGCAAGCTCCAAGGATGACTTCCCACTTCCTCATATTAATGTTCTAGTCGACAATACCGCACAACACAAGATCTTCTCCTTCATGGATGGTTTTTCTGGCTACAACCAGATCAAGATGGCTCCTGAGGATATGGAGAAGACAACCTTCGTTACACAGTGGGGCACCTTCTGTTACAAGGTAATGCCTTTTGGGTTACAAGATAATGCCTTTTGGGTTGAAGAATGCTGGGGCGACTTATCAGCATGCCATGGTCGCTTTGTTCCACGGTATGATTCACCACGAGATAGAGGTTTATGTTGCTGACATGATAGCCAGGTCCCAGATTGAGGAAGAGCACCTTGATCATCTCCAGAAACTGTTTAACAGGTTGAAGACATACAAGCTGAGGTTGAATCCGAACAAGTGTACTTTCGGGGTAAGGTCTGGTAAGCTTCTGGGTTTTGTTGTCAGTGACAAAGGTATTCAGGTAGACCCCACAAAGGTAAAGGCCATACAAGAGATGTCGGTACCCCGCACAGAAAAAGAAGTCAGAGGTTTCTTGGGACGTCTAAATTACATTGCCAGGTTCATTTCACATATGACTGCTACTTGTGACCCAATCTTCAAGCTGCTGAAGAAAGATCAAGTAGTAAAGTGGAATGATGAATGCCAGACCGCTTTCGAAAGAATCAAGGAATACCTTCAAGAACCACCAATTTTAATGCCTCCAGTTGAAGGAAGACCTTTGATATTATACTTGACAGTGCTAGACAATTCAATGGGGTGTGTGTTGGGGCAGCATGACGAGTCTGGCCGAAAAGAGCACGCCATTTACTACCTTTGCAAAAAGTTAACCGACTGTGAGACCCGATACTCATTGCTCGAGAAAACTTGCTGCGCTTTGGCATGGGCTACTCGCCGGCTGAGACAGTATATGCTGACTCACACTACCTTATTGATATCAAAGATGGATCCGATCAAGTATATTTTCGAGAAGCCCCTCTCTCCGGAAGAATAGCAAGATGGCATATGATCTTAACCGAGTACGACATCCAATACACAACCCAAAAAGCAATCAAGGGGAGTGTATTGGCGGATCATTTGGCGCATCAGACCATGGATGACTACCAATCCATGAATTTCGAGTTCCCGGATGAGAATATCATGTTGGTGACCGACTGCGAAGACCCTGGACCGGATGAAGGACCTGAGGAAGGATCCCAATGGTCATAGTATTTTGATGGAGCCTCAAGCGCATTGGGTAACGGCATTGGCACTATAATTATATCTCCTGAGGGTTGTCATACTCCGTTCACCGCCCGATTATGTTTTAACTGCACCAACAATATGGCGTAGTATGAAGCGTGTATCATGGGTCTTCGAGCTGCTATTGACCTGAGGATTAAGTTCTTGAGTGTATTCAGGGATTCTGCTCTGGTAATAAGTCAGATCAAAGGCGAGTGGAATACGAAGCACCTGAATCTTATTCCCTACAAAGAGTATGTACTGACATTGCTCCCACACTTTGAGGAGATAACCTTTGAACATTTCCCATGAGAAGAGAATCAGTTGGCGGACGCGCTAGCTACCATGTCTTCTATGTTCAGAGTTAGGTGGGACAATGAAGCTCCCCAGATTACCATTGAGAGGTTGGACGAACCCGCATATTGCTATGAAATTGAGACTGAAGAGGTATCAGATAAACCCTGGTTTCACGAGGTAAAGAGGTATCTTGAGGCTCAGGAATACCCCGAGGGGGCATCTGTTAATGATAAGAAGTTTCTAAGAAGGTTTGCTGCGAAGTTCTTCATCAGTAATGGAATCCTCTATAAGCGTAACCATGATTCAACCTTACTGCAGTGTGTAGACGAGAGCGAGGCAGAAATAATCATGGCAGAGTTACATGAATGTACCTTCGGAACCCATTCCAGTGGACATACTATGGCAAAGAAAATCCTGCGGGAAGGATATTACTAGTCCACTATGGAAGCCGATTGTTATCAGCACTCCTGAACCTGTCATGAGTGCCAAGTCTATGTTGATAAAGTGCATGTACCTCTGTTTCCCCTAAATGTTTTGACAGCTCCTTGGCCATTTGCAATGTGGGGCATCGACATGATCAGTGAGATCAGACCTACTGCGTCTAATGGGCATCGTTTCATTCTGGTAGCACTTGATTACTTTACAAAGTTTGTTGAGGCAACTTCCTTTGCTACAGTAACCAAGAACGTCGTGGCGCGGTTCATCCGACACAATCTGATCTGTCGATATGGTGTACCAGAGAGGATTATTACTGACAATGGTACCAATATCAACAATACGATGATCACCGAGCTCTGCAAACAGTTCAAGATACAACATCACAACTCTTCTCCCTACCGGCCGAAGATGAACGGGGCCGTTGAAGCATCTAATAAGAACATCAAGAAGATTATACAGAAGATGACGGTGAAATACAAAGACTAGCACGAGATGCTACCATTCGCTCTTCATGGGTATCGTACCTCAGCACGGACGTCGACATGGGAAACACCCTACTCTCTGGTATATGGCATGGAGGCAGTCCTACCCATCAAAGTCCAGATACCCTCTCTCAGGATTATGAAGGATGCAGGTTTGAACAAAGACGATTGGATCCAAACCTAACTTGATCAGCTGAATCTGATCGATGAAAAGAGACTTACTGCTATCTGTCATGGTCAGATGTACCAAAAGCGAATGATCAAGGCTTTTAACGAGAAAGTCAGACGTCAAGAATATCAATTCGGGGATCTAGTGATCAAACGCATCATACTACCGCAAGGTGATCCCAGGGGAAAATGGACCCCCACATACGAAGGGCCATTTATGGTTAAGAACATTTTCTCGGGAGGAGCTATGATTCTAACTACCATGGATGGTAACGTCCTTCCTCACCCCGTCAATGCAGACATAGTGAAAAGATACTACGCATAATCAAAGACCCGCTAGGTTGACTGGCCTAGGAAAAAATAAGGGCTTCCCGGCGAACCAAAAGGGTTCAGGGAAAAATAAGGGATGAAAATATAAAAGCGTACACCCGGCAAGTCGAAAACCTGAAAAGGCAACTTGGGCAAAAAAGGGTATCCCGGTGGACTGAAAACCCGAAAGGGAATTCCAGGTAGAAATTAGGGATTGAAGCATAACACTATGTCTCATTGGATCATCTTGCAACTAGACTTCGATATCAACTATCAAGCTCGGATGACGCCAATCAATCTGATCCACCTTCGACCAAGCAGCAAAGTGATGAGACGCTTGAAGATATAAAGGCAATAGCAGAGTTGGAACCCAATGGGATTGTTTCACATAGCTGATTTTCTTTCTTTTACACAAATTGTAATTTCTATATTTCGGCGGCGTTATCTTACTAGGACGTCAGCCTCCTTATACAAAACGCCTATTACGGGCCAACTTCAAAAATCAATGCAATTCATTTTTTACAAGAAATTTCAATTTGTTTTTCTTTTTTCTGTTTTGTTTTGCAAGAACGTCCAATGATTCATTTTTTATATATGCATTTGAAATTAATTGATTCTCATAAATATTTACATAAGAAACAAAAGAAGATTACTCATAATTCCAGAAACAGGGAAAAACAAGAAGTGCCCAAACCTTACAGTTACTCTTCCCATCAGATACCAGGATAGAGCCAGCTTGAGAACATGAGTAATGATACATACACTACCCACATAGTGAAAAGTGCCCAAAGACAGTGATGTTAGCTTTCCAAACAGGACATAACTCTCCCCAGCTAAGGTTCACAATCGCGAGCGAGTCAACAAATTTCTCCCCAAGCAGAGATTATTTCTCTCACAAGCAGAAATTCAATCTCCAACAAAAATCATTACCACCAGCAACGGAAATTCATCCCCAACTGAGTTATTTCTCCAAGACAGCATATATATCAAGAGAATATCTCCTCTCCAACAAATTTATCCCCCCGCAGAGTTATCCTTAGACAAGGTCTCTTCCGGTAGAATATTCGCCAGCCGAGTGGGAAATCCCCAGCACAGTCATCTTTGTTCACCATCCCTAACAGAAGAAGAGGAACCATGGTTTTTTACAGCAGCCATGAATACCATTTCTCACACTCTCCAAACAACAGCCCGAGATTTATTTTCCCGGACTCAGATTATTATGTCAGCATTTCATGTTCATACATCATGACATATGCATACATCACATATAACATAGTCTCATTTATTTTGAGAAACGTCATCATACAATGCATCTCATGCATCGCATATAACTAACCTTGTATTTCTTTCAGGAAAGACACTATTGTCAACAATTTCAGCAAGTCCATGATCAACACTCGAAGCTAAACAGAGTAATCATCGGCGCAACAAGAACAACCTCACCAAGATTCCCTCTGCAGTTTTACCCAAACTCAGTCCGAAGCAGTCCTACTATCCAGGATTTCATATCGAAGTAACCCTACTATCCAGGTTCCTTCTCACAGCCATACTATCCAGGCTTTCATATCGAAGTAACCCTACTATCCAGGTTCCTTCTCACAACCCTACTATCCAGGTTCCTTCTCACAGCCCTACTATCCAGGCTTTCATATCAAAGTAACCCTACTATCCAGGTTCCTTCTCACAGCCCTACTATCCAGGATTTCATATCGAAGTAACCCTACTATCCAGGTTTCTTCTCACATCCCTACCATCCAGGCTTTCATATCGAAGTAACCCTACTATACAGGTTCCTTATCACAGCCCTACTATCCAGGATTTCATATCGAAGTAACCCTACTATCCAGGTTCCTTCTCACAGCCCTACTACCCAGGCTTTCATATCGAAGTAACCCTACTATCGAGGTTCCTTCTCACAACCCTACTACCCAGGCTTTCATATCAAAGTAACCCTACTATCCAGGTTCCTTCTCACAGCCCTACCATCCAGGCTTTCATATCAAGGCAACCCTCTTATCTAGGTTCCTTCTCATAACCTTACTTTTGTACCCCAAAATTTTCCCTCCCATATTTCTCAATACATTTCAATTTAGGTCCTCAAATTGCTCATGGAAGTCCAAGAGTTGACCAGACAAACTTTCTCCTAAGACAGTCTATCCCAAATTAGGGTTTCAGTTTGCATCAATATGTTTGATACAAAGGATCCCAAATTCTCACCATTGTCTTAATATGTTCTCAATATCATCCATGTCAAGTTTCAAGCCTTACAAAGGAAGCTTGCTCAGTCAATTGCTCAAAAGCCTAAAAATCGATTGTACTAGGGCAAAGGTCAACTGTGGCCCACATACAGTCAAACTTCAAGATTTTTGGTTAACATTCTCCTTTTTAAGTATCATTCATCATTTGATAAAGGGTTGATCATGATTCATCAAGGATTGCTCAAAATTCATCAAAACCCAAAAGTTTCTAAATTAGGGTTTTGTAGGAAAAGTTAACTTAACTTTGACCAAGCATAAATTTCTCATACTTTATCAAAAATGACCCATCCAAAGCTCATTTTTAAGAGGATGCAATTCCCTACAATTCATCTTCAGCTCCCAAGTTCAAAATACGCACTCACAAGAAGATATAAATTTGGACATTATAGGTCATTTTGGAAAGTCAACAAAAACACCTTTTGGGTCAAAACTTCATACATAAACATGGAATACTCAATTGAGATGATACCAAAAGGGTTGCTTAGAGGACATATTAAGCTTTCTAAAAAGTCCAAAAACACATCTCTAGGGTCAAAATTGAGAGAGTTATGCATTGGCTAAGTTGACCCATTTTGCAAAATTGCCAAAAGACAAATGTGGCCAAAATTGCATTTTTTGCCAAATGGGCCCAACTTTTTATGCTTGCGCTGAGTTTGTAATGTGGCCCACGACCCATGAGCCCTTCCACTTGTAATAATTTTATCTTTGTCATTTCTTTTGATTTTATTTCATTTAAATCAAATAAAATCAAAATAAAATAGTAAAAATATCAAAAGCTAATCAAATCTTGAGATTTTGTGCATGTTTAGGTCTATTACACAGCTGGAAGTGAGATCATATCGTGCAAGGCTCATATGGATACAAAAGGATTGCATTTTTCTTGATCTGGAAAGATTTGGACAAGGATCAAATCGTGAATCAATAACCATAATTGAGGGAGATTTGATACAAGTTTGCAACCCTAATTCATTCTAGGGTACATAAGGAACATTTACAGACCAAAAACAAAGAGGTTAGAGGCGTGTAAAAGAGAAAGCAAGTTTCAAAAAATTCAAGAAAAGTGGCAAACTGATTTCCATGTTTCAGATCAATTCAAAGCATTCTAATCATCCCAATCAATTGCTGGACTCCCCAGGATCAAGATTCAATCGTTAGCAAGCTTCCTCGCGCCTTGAAACATGCTGTAAGGTTCATACCGCTTCCATATTTTCTTGAAATCGAATATAATCATTATGGCATCTTTAACATGATTTATGAGCATATTCTTTATCTTTGAGTTATTTGAAAGCTAATGGTTATGATTAATTGCATTTTTATTGATTGTACATCAAGATGCCATAGTTAGGGTTCTTGCTTCGTTTTTAGGGTTTTTCTGTACATGAACAATTGGCCATGGATAATGGTACCATGATGCTCGTGATGTTGCAACGAGTTGATTGGTACCATTGGTTGTTATTTATCATGCTTGCATAGGATTTTGGAGTTGACAAGGGTTATACCTACGCCTAGTGTCCATAGGTAAAAGTTTTTATCTAAGACGACAGAGGCTGCGAGGAAGATGATGGCGTGGCGTGCTGTGAATGGGCCATTTGAATTTCGTGCATTTTTTAGTTTAGCCATTTCTTTTAGCATATTATATTTATTGTTAATTATTGATACAACTAATAAAGCCAGCTCAGTTGGCTAGCATGCAGCGTGAGAATGCCTAAGGGCCTGGGTTCGATCCCCAGGTCCCAACTTTGCTTCCTATTATTTTTTCTTGCATAATCAGATACACATGTATCCAATAAGCCTACCATGCATCATCAATATCCCACCATCATATCATCAAGGATTCAGATCCAATGCCTTCTCCCTGAAGGACTACCATGCGCTTGAGTCAAGTTGACATACAGAATCTGGAAAAGTCAAACAGGGCCAGAACTATTGGGCTTAGACTTGCCAAAGGAACCCCCCTTTCTGCTAAGATACCAAGCCCATTCCTTTTTTATTTTATTTATTTCATTTATTTATTTAATTAGTAAAATTGTTTTCTAACAAAAAATCAATTTCTTTTTTTCATAAAAAATCATAAAACCAAGTTTTCATAAATTTAGAATTAGGTTTTTTATTTTATTTAATTTAATATTAGTTTAAATTTAAATTAGGATAACTCTAACTTTTGTATATAATTAAAATCAATTAGAAAAATTAGGGTTTGCTCTTGATTTAATTCTTATTTCTTTTCTCAATAAATTAAAAATACAAAATAAGTTAATTTAATTATTTTTCTTAATTTAAATTAATTAGTAATTAGGTTTTTATTTTATTTATTCAATTAAACCTTATTTTCTCAAAGTAGCACAAAAACACAAAAAAAGTGATGTTTCTTTTAATTAGGCTTAGTCGGGGTCAAAACCCTATTCTCTCGTTTTCGATTCATCGCGCGCATTTATTATTATTGCAAATATTAATGTAACTGCTTACAGTATGTAATAGTTTAATTAGGATTTTCTTTTATTTATTGTTCTACGGGTTTTTTGGCTATGTAATTAATCCCTCCCCTGAAGCCTTGTAATAGCGTAGGTTTTAATTTTCCGCATTTTAATTCTCGCAAATATTAACTGTTAGATGTATGTTAATAGGATTGTATGACAAGATTGCATGACAAATGTAAAATGGCTAGAAAACCCTAATGTGCAAAGATAATAACTGAAATCAAATCACTCGCACATGCGCACTCCTAGGGTATACTCTCACTTCGGTTGTGTTCGGTAAACGGTCATTAAGTATAGGGTGTCTTAGTGGTTGCCCTCCTGTTTAAACAAAGATCAAATGTCCCGTTCGGAAATGTTGCCTCGGAAATGTTGCCTCGAATATGATCTTAAGACATTATGGTTATTACTAAGACGTCCTAACATTGCTTTAGTGATTGCACGTCCCTTTCGAATTGACCCTTACAACTCCAACGACGGCGCTACCTATTTCTCAATAGTAGGAGAGCATTGTCTAAAGGAAACAAGAACAGAAACAATCCTTTTTCAAGTAGGTAGATGCTAGTAGGTACTTGCTCAAATCAAACTTTTTCACACCAAACAGTTTTTTTTCAAACAAAGTTTTCAAAACAACTTAGTAACACTCTTGAAGACAGAAGCAAGGGTTAAAATGAAGTAAAATAAAACTTTTCAAAACCAACACACACAAGAAATTTTAAAAGATGATCAAGTACCTAAGAGCCCGTGGAAAACTACGGATAGAAAGGGTGCTAATACCTTCCCTTTCTATAATGTACCCCCCGTACTCAAAATCACGAAAAAGGAATTTTTCTATGCTTTTTTCCTTTCGGTTGGATAAAATAAAAGTCGGTGGCGACTCTTTCTTACCGTGACATTTTGTGAATACAAATGCAAAATGCAATCCAACATTTTCTAAAAATAGTCGGTTATGCCACCGTATCACACTTACCATCTGGGTTTCTTCCTCTCTTATCCCTAGACCGCAGTCTATAGCACTGTAAGACCGGGACCCAATCAAACACTATTGATTTCACATTTCCCCAAAAAGTCGCGGTGCAGCATATACCCCGACCAAACACGCAGTTCACTTCTGCTTCCCCAAACCGGAGTTATTCCCCAATAGAGTAACAGACAACTGAAGCTCCTAAAACTCTATTTCTCTCAAGATAGAGACCAACATTCCCCAGCGAAGTCCTCCTCAACAACAGGTATACGGGTTCTTGCAAAGGAAACTCTTATGCGATCGAAACCTCTAGGTGGCATCTTTAAGCCCATCTCTGACAATTCTCTAGCAACTTCCAAATGGCATCTATAAGCCCATTCCCAATATCAAATCAAGTGCCACTTCATGCGAGTGCAAATTTCTAGAAACTCTAGTGTTCAATCATCTTCCACCTTCAGATCACGAAGGTCAAACGAGTCGATCTCCCATATTTCTCAATACATGTCAAGTAAGGTTCTCAAATTGCTCAAGGAAGTTCAAAAGTTGACCAGACAAACTCTCTCCTAAGGCAGTCTACCTCAAATTAGGGTTTCATTTTTCATCAATATGCTTGAGACAAAAGGATTCCAAATGCTCACCATTGTCCTAATATGTTCTCAAGATCATCCATGCCAAGTTTCAAGCCTTATAGAAGAAGTTTGCACAATCAACTGCTCAGATGCTTGAGAATCGATTGTACTAGGTCAAAAGTCAACTGTGGCCCACATACAGTCAAACTTCAATATTTTTGGTCAACATCCTCATTTTAAAGTTTCATTCATCATTTGATCAAGTTTTGATCATGATTCCTCTAGGATTCCTCACAATTCATCAAAACCCAAAAGTTGCTAAATTAGGGTTTTGTAGGAAAAGTCAACTAAACTTTGACCAAGTATAACTTTCTCATACTTTATCAAAAATGACCCATCCAAAGCTCATTTTAAATAGAATGTAATTCCCTACAATTCATCTTTATCACCCAAGTTCAAAATATACACACAAAAAGATATGAATTTTGACATTATAGGTCATTTTGAAAAGTCAACAAAAACACCTTTTGGTTCAAAGCTTCATACATGAACATGGAAGACTCAATTTAGATGAGATCAAAATGGTTGTTTAGAGGACATCCTAAGCTTTCTAAAAAGTCCTAGAACACCTCTATAGGGTCAAAATTGAGAGAGTTATGCATTGGCCAAATTGACCTTTTTTGCAAAATTGTCAAAAGTCAAATGTGCTCAAATTTGCATTTTTTGCTAAATGGGCCAAAAATTTTATGCTTGCGTCTCATTCCTAACATAGTCCACGACCTATGGGACCCTCCATGATTTATTTATTTATTTATCCAATTTATTTTTTTTATTCACTTAAAATTCAAATAAATCTAAATAAATCATATATTGTGTTTTAGGGATGATTTTTGCATTGAAGGAAGATCTTATATGCTGTCAATTGAGAATTAATTCGTGTAAGGCTGATTTGGGTGGAAAAAGATTGAATTTGAGAAAATTTGGAAAGATATCATATGCCATGAAAGACCAAATCAAATCTTCATAATGGGCAGGATTGAGTATGTTTTTGTTGACCTAACATATTGTATTACATATAAAGAAGAGATCCAAGGCATAAAGGGAGGTTGAGCAGTCGTGAAAGAGGAAAACAAAACTGGAAAAAATTCAAGAAAAGTGGTGATCCAATTTCCATACTAGAGGCTAATTCGTGCCATTCTCACATTGCCAACAGATTGCTGGACATCCCAGGAACATATCCCAATCAATTGCAAGCCTTTTCACGCATGGAATTGTAAGTTACAGGTATCACGATTTGCTTCCAAACTCAAATTCGATTTCTTTGATTTACTCATCCTATGCATGTTTTGATTATATATTTGTGTTCATCATTGAGTTTGCAAAATATTGGTACCATCTAATTGCATTTCTAACGCCTGTACAGGATATTGCCATAGCTAGGGTTTTACGTTCTTGTTTAGGGCTTTGCAGTATAGGCAAAATTGGGTTTGGATTTTGGTGCCATGACACTCGTGAGGATGAGGCGAGTCGATTGGCACCTTTGAATTCCATTTATATTGCTTGTAGAGAATTTTTGTGATGAACATGCTTGTAGCTACAGCAAGGAAACCGTAGGTAAAAGTGTTGTTATCTAAAACGACGGTTGGGAGGAAGAAGATGGATGTGTGGCACCCCCTGGTTGGGTGATTTGAATTTCGCGCGTTTTGGGTTTCAGCGTTTTTTTTTCATTATATAATAATTGTTTTGTATTGTATATACAAATAAATCAGATAGCTCAAATGGCAAGCGTGCAGGGGAAGAGTGCCTAAGGTTTTGGGTTCGATCCCCAGGTCCCAACCTTTATTCATATTTTTCTTCAACAGATAATCCAGCGCGTTGCAAACCAAGGAGCTCACCGTGTACCATTAGGATCTAGCCATTCAACTCATCAGCGCTCCAGATCCAATGCCTTTCCTTTGGAGGACTACCATGCGCCCCAAGTCAACGTGCACACTGGATTGGGCGAAGTCAAGCAGGCCTTAGCCATTTGGGCCCAGCAATTCAGATAGCACCCCCTATCATTGCTAATACAGGCCCATTTTTCCTTCCCTTTTTCTTTTTAATTTTTTAATTTATTTAAATCTTTCAATATTCATATTTATTTTCTTTAATTCATAAATTAATTATTATTTTTACAAAAAACCATAAAATCAATAATTCATCAAAAATTAGGATTAGTTTTTATTTTATCAAAATTAATTTAATTTTTAGTTTAAATTAGGAAAATCACAATTTGTTTTCAAAAATAAAATCAAATAGAAATTAGGTTAAACTTTTGATTTAATTTTATTTTGCTCTTTTTCTCAAATAAATAAAAATACAAAAATAGGCGCTTAGAGGAATTAATTTATTTTTCTTAGTTTAAAATTAATTAGACTTAGGATTTTCCTTTAATTTATTAATTCCATTATTTTCTTAAAACATAACAAAAATATTTTCTTAATTAATCACAATTAGGTTTAGGCAAGGGTCAAAACCCTAATTATCTCGTATCCGATTCATCGCGCGCGTATTATTTATTTTTTGTCAATATTGTTGTAATTGTGTATGGTTTGTAATAGTTTAATCTAGGGTTTTTATTTATCGCTTTTTCTCTGGTTTTGGGCTATGTAATTAATCCCCCTCCCCGAAGCCTTGTAATAGCGTAGATTTACTTTCTCGCATTTTAATTCTCGCAAATATTTGACTGTTTAGATGTATGCTAATAGGATTGTATGACAAGAATGTATGACAAATTAATCCAGTTAGAAAACCCTAATGTGCAAAGATAAATAATTGAAACCAATCACTCGCACATATCACTCTTAGGGTATACTCACACTTCGGTCGCCTTTGGTAAACGATCATTAAGTATAGGGTGTCTTAGTGGTTACCCTTCTGTCTAAAAAAGATTAAATGTCCCGTTCGGATGTTGCCTTAGTATGTTTCCTCGGTAAGGTTGCCTCGAAAATGTTGCTTCGAATATGATCTTAAGACTCTAGAGTTATTACTAATGTGTCCTAACTTTGCTTTAGTAATCGTACGTCCCTTTCTACTTGACCCTTACAACTCCAACGATGGTGCTACCTTTTTCTCAATAGTAGGATAATGCTGTCTAAAGGAAACGAGAATAGAAACGATCTTTTTTTGAGTAGGTAGATGCTAGTAGGTAATTGCTCAAAACAAAACTTTTCACACTTACACTTTTTCAAACAAATTTTCAAAACAAATTTGTCACACCTTTGAGGACTGATACAAGGGTTATCACGAAGTCAAACTTTTCAAAAACAAAGCACATACACAAGCAATTTTAGAAAAGATGAGAAAGTACCTAAGAGCCCATGGAAAACCATGGATAGAAAGGGTGCTAACACCTTCCCTTTCTATAATCTACCCCCCAGTACTCAGAATATCTCAAAAAATGATTTTTTTTCTGTACTTTTTTCCTTTCCGGTTGGATGGAATAAAAGTTGGTGCGACTCTTGCTTACCGCGACATTTTGCAAACACAAAACGCAAAACACAAACCAGCATTTCAAACAGTCGGTTCGTCCACCGTATCACAACAGGTAAAACATCAAGTTTTAGTATAAGTCAATAAGAGATTTATGTTGATACTGCTTCCAGTGTTTACCAACTTTCCTCCAAATGGCATCTATAAGCCCATTCACCACCCATCTTCGAGTGCAAATTTCTGGGCACTCTAATGTTCAATCATCTTTCACCTTCAAGTCACGAATGGCGAAGCCGCCAATCTAAATCTTCAGGTTTAAGAAGATTTAATAGGGGTAGCTATTGTACCCCAAAATTTGCCCTCTCATTTATCAAATATTTCTTCACAAAGACCTCTCTTGGTTCAAGATTGCACTAGGGTTGATCAGCTCAAGACACCTCCTTAATCACTAATGACCAAAATTAGGGTTTGAGATTGTACAAGGATATTTGAACTTTCAATGCTTCATATGACTTTCATGGATCATTATGGACCCCCAAGATTTCTCATGTCAAGTTTCAAGCCTGGGATCACACTTTTGCTCAGTCAATTGAGCAGTTAACCTAAAAATCAACTGCATTGGGGAAAAAGTCAACTATGGCCAATTTACAGTCAAACCTCATAATTTTTTATCCACATCAACATTATAAACTCATATGTATAATTTGATCAAGTTTGGACCACAATTCCTCAATAAATTTGATCAAACCATCAAAAGGGCAGAATGGTCAAAATTAGGGTTTTTACTAAAAGAGGGCAATTTCTGATTTTTGACCTGGAAAATGGTCAATTGGTTTGAATCATGATTTCAAGAGTTCAATTGCATCATTTTGATCTAATGGAATGACCTAAAACATTGCTCAAGATCAATTAGATTGATAGTGAATTTCCAGTCAACTAATCAAAAGTCAATTATACACTGAAAAGTCAAACTTTGACTTTTTGGTCAAAATTCAATTTCAAAGATCATAATTCATCAAAACATGTCAAAACATGAAAATTATTCATCAATAAATCAAAAAGTCAAGATTTCATTTTGAAAACTCAAAGTTTTATAACAGAAATTTTTCTAAGTGTTTAAAACTTCATGTTTTTCATAACTTTAAGCCAATTTTTCACCATGATACAAGAGGATTTAGAAGAAACTTTCAACAAGAAATTTGTAGATCTCCGTGATATATACAACATTGCTTTACACAACTTCTTCTAAAATTGCTTGCATCTCAATTTATTAATTCATAAAGTCATGATCTTGAAATTGGACACCTAGTGAAGTTTTGCCCTAGTTTTGGTCAAGATTTTGACCTAACTTCATGGCACTTTTTCATATAGTTCCAAGGATAATTTTAAAAAGTGATTCAAAGAGGGGTTGTATAGCACATTACAAGATTTCAAAAATTTCCAAGAACTCCTTGATATCATTCTTGAGTAGGGAGAATCGAAGAGATGAAGTTAGGGTTTTCACACTTGAATTACAAGTCATTTTGTGATGAATAAGATTCAAATTTCAAACCTATGTTGCATAATCTCTACTTTACAGGCTTCAAACTTGTTAGGCACTCCATAATTAATTACTTGTACAACTGTTAGAGGTATCAATTCAAGCATTCAATGCAAGGCCATGCTTTATATCCATTTTGGGAAGAAAGTGCACAATGCCATTTTGATAAAGTAGCTTTTTACACAAAACTTGTTCTTGAGCCTTGAAATTGCTTTCTTCTGATCATACATGTCCCATAACTCATGAGAATCTTGTCTAAACACTTACAATCACTCAGCCCATGCTTGTACTTCCTCTTGAAATCATATTTCTCACTTTTCTTCAAAATCAAGTAACATAGCAATCAGTCTAGAACTTGTACTTCTGATCCTCTCAAGCACTCATGTCTTTTGCTTATACATACACAAGTAATTTATCACAAAACACACGCATGCTTGAGTCCTGAAAACACCAAGAACTCATATTTGCATCTCATACCTCCATTTTCACATAACCTGACCAAAAGTTTGAAACTCATAACTCCCTCGTGCGTTTTCAAGCCTCTTTGTTCCCAAAGCTTCTATACATCATTCAGAAGTCATCCCTCATCCTGTTACAGTTCTGTAACACCTCCATCACCATCCTCCATTTCCAAAAACAGAGGTTTTCATCTTGACTTCTCCAGGCCAGTTCAAGCACTTACAACTCAAAGTAACCATTGCATTAGCTCCTTGGGACCTCAATGGAGCTATTCTGATCATCACAACACCTTAAGGAGTGCTCATTTGCAGAACACGACTTCCAGTTTTGAGGTAAGTTATCTCAACTTTGAACTCTTCATACAAGCATCAGTAATGTTTAATTTGTGAATGAAAATGTAGACATCATTGTTCTAATGCTAACCATGCCTTTAGATTTCATTTATATTGCTTGAGTAGTTAGAATTTTGAATCTGAACATCTTGAAAAAATTAGGTCAGAATTTGGTACCATTCAAAATTCATGTTCATTATTGAGAATTAGTTTAAGTTTTTTACATTTCCGGGATCCCGATAAAATTTTACACAAGTTTCATGTTTCCTTTGTTGCAAATGGTTGAGAAATGAACAAGTTACATGTGGTCTGGCTGGAGGTTGAAGATGAAGTGTAATCAGGGTGCGTTTTATGTTATATATTTATGGTTTTGCATAAGTTAACGGATGTATCACCACCCCAATGGTTAAAGTGCGCGCCTGTCACTATGAGGTCCTGGGTTCAAGCCCCAGCGTGACCTTTTGTGATTTTTTCACATTTTTCACACTTTTTTTTACTTTTTTTTGCAGCGCTGGGCTACACTCCTTCGGGCCTATTCTTTTTTGCTTATTCTGACTCCCCTGGACTATTCACACCCCTGGCCCATTTTATTTTCTTTTTCTCATTTTTCATTTATTTATTTTCTTTAATATTTTATCTAATATTAAAAAATCAGAAAAAATATAAAAACATTAGATTTATATTTTGATATAGTTTATTTATTTTTTACAATAAAAGTTATTTTTATTTAATCATACTTTATTTATTTTACTAATTGGTTTGTAAATTTAATAAAAAACTAGGGTTTTAGTTATTTTCTTTTACACAATTAAAATATATTATTTTAAAACAAAAAAAAACCAAAAATATTTTATAATACTATAAATTATTTTTAAGACAAAAATACCAAAAATATTCTTCTTACAAACTTAATTTCTTTTTTAATCAATTAATATTTAGATTAGGGTTTTACTTAAATTATTTTCCTAGTAAATTTTGGTTTACTTTTTACTAATTTAATTAACTATTTTCTTTTAGTTAATTAGGTTAAAACAAAACCCTTTTTCCTAAAAAAAATCAAAACAAAAATCCATTTTACATTCTTGTGTATTTATTCATTTTTGTACATTATTTATCTAAATTCAATATGGTTGTAATAGATTATTTAGATTTAAATTCTTGCAATCCCCATTTGTAATTTGTACACCCCCTCCCACAAGTGTTGTAATAGCATAGTAATTTTAAATTCCGCAATTTATCGCTTTATATACAAATGCTAGTGTTGTACCCCAAAATTTACCCTCTCATGTTTCCCAAAGTCTTCCCCCTGCATGGTTGATCACAAACTCTTGCCTAAGGAAAAGGAAAAATTTTGAGTGGTGCTTTAAGCCTTTCGATTGGCATTCTGTCAAGCTCTTCGATTGGCATTATGGACAAGTACTTCGATTGGCATTATGTCAAGGCTTTCGATTGGCATTCTGAAAGACCCTTCGATTGGTATCCTGAAGGAGCCTTTCGATTGGCATTATGGACAAATACTTCGATTGGCATTATAACAGTGTCCTTCGATTGGAATTCCAAAAAGGTCCATTCGAAGAAGCATTCAAAGGGTCTATTCGAAGAAGCTTTCGAAAAGCATTCGAAGGAGGCCATCAGCCCATTCGAAAGGGAGCATTCGAAGGAGGCCACTAGCCCATTCGAAAGGGAGAATTCGAAGGCCAGTTACATGTCATTCAAAATTCAAAAAGGGACAAGATCCCATGTGTTTAGCCAACGTTACAAACTCTCATTCATGGCTTTCAAACACATAATTAACGTTGCAAATCCTCATTCATGGCTGTCAAACACAAAATCAAAGTCATTTAAACCTTTGTCTTCCTGTCCCCTCCACCCCCTCTATATAAAGAAATCACAAATGTTGCAAAGGGACACAAAAATATATAGAAAAAATAGAGAAAAGAAGCAAGGAGAGCTTGGAGATACGCTGCCAAAAGTCATCAGCACTTCCAGGAAGCCATACCCAATCCTTGCACCAGCCAAAGCTGCCACCCAGCGAACACCTCCACCCTCAGAACTACAGATCGAAACACCTCTGTTTGGTAAAAAAATCTAATCTCAAACTCAATCTTAAAGTCATTTTGATTGCATATTCATGTTATTACTGTTGTTTGTGAATGATTTAGTGTGCTACATATAAGCTACAACGCAGAGATGAGATTGTGCCATTTCTTGGGCACAATCTGAGTTTCTCCTTCGAATCCCAGGATAAAACAAACCCAGACCCAAATTCAGCAGTTGCGAATAAGGGGGAGATTCGAACTAGGGGGTAAAGTCCCCCCTGGACCTTTAACATGTGTTTCGTTTCTTGCAGGAAATACATTCTCAGGATCATGTTCAGAGTTTTGAAGCTCAGCAGCTTAGCTTCGAATTGGACCCAGGACTTCCAGATCGAAGGATGGCATATCCAGATCGAACACCCTAAGAGTGCAGCCCCTCATGCACCTTCGATCCAGCCTCTTCACTGGGTCGAAAGACATCCTGCACCTCTTTCGACCCAGACCTCCAGAATTATTATTTTTTTTCTTGTTTTGCTGCCTGGCCCATTTGTACTTTGTTTACTTTGTTTTTGTTTATTTCTTTTAGTTTGTTTTTTTTAATCAATATAAAAAAATCATAAAAATAAATAACTTAGAATTACGATTTAATTTAGTTAATTATTTTAACTTATTTTCTTCAATTTTAAAATCAGTAGACTTAGGATTTATTTGAATTCAATCCTTTTCATAAACAAAAAATGCAAAAAATATTAAGTATGTTTTAGAATTAATTTTAATCAGTATTTTTTTAATTAATTAAATTTGACTTAATTGGACATTTAGCATTTTCCCAAAAAATAAAATAAAACAACAAAAGTTCTTATTCTTAGGATTTTTTCAAGATTCGCGCGCGTTTATTTTATTGTAACTGCTTACTGGGATGTAATAGCTTAAACTAAGACCTTTTACTGCTTTTATTTCCCCAATTTTTGGACATGTAAATAATCCCCCTCCCCGAAGCCTTGTAATAGCGTAGGATTTATAATTTCCGCACTTTAAATTCATGTACATATATTAACTGTTTAGATGTATGCTAACTAGGCTATGCATGACAAGATTAAACTCCTAACTTAAAATCAATAGTAGCTCACCATGACATGCAAAGATAATATAACTGAAAATAAACGCACTTGCACATGCCACTCCTAGGGTACACCTCACTTGGTTGCCTCGAGCGTGGTCATTAAGTATAGGATGTTTTAGAGGTCGTCCTTTGGTCCCAAGATCATAAGTTGCCTCGAAATGGTTGCCTCGATAAAAATGATCTAAGACATTAGGATTACCACTAAAGTGTCCTAACGTTGCTTTAGTGACCACATGTCCCTAAAATCGAATCGACCCGAAAAACTCCAACGACGGTGCTACCTACTCTTCAATAGTGGGATAGCATTGTCTAAAGGACAGTTGCACAGTTTAATTCCTTTTTGAGTAGGTAGATGTTCTTAAGTACTTGCTCTCTTTTAAACAAAACAAAACTTTTCGCACTTACACTCTTTTCAAAACAACAAACTCTTTTCAAAACCCGCAATCACAAAGAAAAGCAAACTTTTGAAAACATAGTGAGCAAGTACCTAAGAGCCCGTGGATAACCACGGATAGAAAGGGTGCTAACACCTTCCCTTTCTATAATCTACCTCCCGAACCCGAGAAACACCTCGAAAAGGAATTTGTCAGTGCTTTTGTCCTTTCCTTTTTGGATAAAATAAAAGACGGTGGCGACTCTTGCTTACCGCGACACTTTGCGAAAACAAACGCAAACGCGAACCAGCATTAAAAAACAGTCAGTTCTCATTCCCACCGATCACAGAACTGGCGACTCTGCTGGGGACTATATAAGTGAGGTATACCTTAGGATTAGATCACTTGTATTTTCAATTGTATGCTTTGTATGCTTTTAATTTTGTGGGCTTGTATTGGAGTTCTATAGATCCTAACCCAGATCTGGGGTACCCTTTTTTAGGTAAGTAGCAATAAACTGTGAGGGATCTGTCCGGCATAGACCGACACGGATGAAGCAGTAGCTACATTGGTGTGGCACCTTGGTCTGTACCGATATCCCTTGTGTTGAAACGAGGAGAATATGGGTCTTCTGAGGAGTCATTAAGCACCAACTGACCTTAGAACCTTAAATTGACCAACTTGGCCATAGAACAGTAGCAGTATGCTACACTCATTGAGACTAAACTCTTGCGATGGTTCCGGCCACAAGAAAAGGTTGCTAAGCTGGAATTATGACCGATTGAGGGTAGTCAGTGATATTGAGATCCTCTAGAACCCGGTTACTATTTTTTTTAGGATAGGTCTTAACCAACTGAAACTGAAAGAGGGTAGTACCTGAACTTCATGCCAGCCTGAAATCTAAGGGCTCTTTTGTGTGACTTGTATGCCTTTACCATGTTTGCCTTTCGTGAATATTTGTGGTGTGCCTTTACCATGACATCATAACATCATAAATTTGCATGCATCTTGCATAAGGACTAACCTATTTCAAAGACAAGAGGGTTTCATCTTTGCTCTGTTTTGTAGGACATCATGATGCCCATGCGTAGGAATACTATCCGAATCAACTTTGTTCAGGCACCTACTTTGCTTAAAGAGTTGGTTGTCAGGATTCCAAACACTACTTCCTTCATCAAGAGGCATGGTTCTCTTCTCAGTTTAGTCACCTCAAAGTTGGACGAACAAATGATGAGCGTCTTGGTCCAGTTTTATGATCCGATATATCATTGCTTCACCTTTCAAGACTTCCAGCTGGTTCCTACCCTGGAAGAGTTCTTTGAGTTGCTTGGTATCTCTGTTTTGGAGCAGACTCCATTTACTGGTTGGGAAAAGACTCTCAAGCCTGAAGAGATTGCTGCAGCCCTTCACTTGACCAAAGAGGAGGTAATGGCCAACTGGGAGACTAGAAGTGGAGCTAAGGGTTTTCTGGCTAAGTTTTTGGTTGACAAAGCTAATTGTTTTTGGAATGACTTAGACTTCAAAGCGTACGAGGACATTCTGGCTCTCTTGATCTATGGTCTGGTATTGTTTCCAAATCCTGACACTTTTGTTAATGTTAATGCCATAAAGATCTTTATCTCTCGGAACCCTGTACCCACTCTCTTGGGTGATATCCTTCATCAGCTCTATGCTTGTACTGCCCGAAAGCGGGGAACTTTGATGTGATGTGCTCCTTTATTGACGAGGTGTTTATTTCGCACCTCCCTAAGTCCGTACTGAAGAACAAAGAAGGAATGGGATGGGCTCATAGGGTAATGTCTCTTACTAATAATGACATTATCTGGACTCTCAAAGGCTTGGATGAGGTGACTGTCATTGATCGTTGTGGAGAGTATCCTAATGTTCCATTGATCGGAACCCATGGAGGAATTTCTTATAACCCATGTTTAGCTCTCCATCAGTTTGGAAGAGCCAGAAGAGAAGGGCCTCATGAGATGTTGATACCTCATATCATCTTTGATTTTCAGGGAGATAGCGACGAGCTGCATCGTAAATTCATCAGGGCTTGGGATAGAGTTCATAAATCTGACCCACATGAGTTGACACCAAAGAGTTCTCTGCCAATGGAACCATATCTCAGATGGGTCTGCATCCCTGCCCAGAGGTTAGGTATGCCATACGAAGCTGTCAGGCCTATTACTCTTGAAATTGCTGATAAAGACGGGGTTGTTCCAACTATTTTCCATCCTCATATGCCCACTGATATTGGCACATTGAAGAGGTCTTGGATGCAACTGCGGGAAGAACGGGATTCTTATCGGGAGAAGTTCAATGAACAAGAACAGAAGATCCAGAAGCTGACTAAGCAACTGGAGAATGAGAGGATCCTGGATGATTATATCCGCACTGAGAAGAAGAGGCCATGAGAGCATTGATGGACCTTGGATGTTTCCTTTTACAGTTTTTATTTACTTTTTAGTATTTCCATTCTTGTAACGCCTAAGGGCAATTTGTTGAACAATTTAAATTCTGAAGTTAAATCTAATAAAGTGTGTTTCCGTTCTTGTTTACAAATTTGAATCCTGATTGTCTTTGAAATCATAAATCATACACATTCCATCTCATACACTTCATAAACAGGTACCCTTTTACAGGTCTCTTATCTTCTTCGCTGTTTATTTCAGCAATAATCATGTCTGTTGAACCTTCCATTGAGCAAGCTATCAAGGCCCTCCAGGCCCAGAATGCCCAATTCCAAGAGTTGGTCGTGAACCTAGCTAAGGGTCAGCAGGACTTGAAGACCCTGATTTTGAAAGAGAGGAAGAAGAAGAAGAAGAGGACCATCCTGTTCAACACCGGAAGCAGGTTTGGAAACGGGCTGCAGAATGAAATTGATCTGGCCACCCCGTCTGGAGAGAAAGACAGTCCACAAGAAAGGAGGGCTCCTAGCCCTATGGTCTCCGACAACGAGACGGACTATGATGATGAATAATATCCTCCTGCTGAGGATAAGTACAAATAGCTGGAAGACCGTTTGAACGCTATGGAAGTACAGAAGGTGCCTGGTCTGGACTTCGGAGATCTGGGTCTATCATCTGGGGTGGTGATTCCCCATAAGTTCAAGGCGCCTGCCTTTTCCAAGTATGATGGAGCTTCCTGTCCAAAACTGCAGCTCCGGTTATATGTGAGGAAGATCCAACCTTACACTGTTGATAAGAACTTGTGGATCCATTTCTTTCAAGACAGTCTTTCAGGGACTCAGCTTGAGTGGTTTTATCAGTTGGACGGAGCCAGTATTCGCAGCTGGGAGGATTTGGCTGCTGCGTTCTATAGGAAGTATCAATATAACTCTGACCTCGCTCCTACGCGTACCCAACTCCAGGGTATGTCAATAAGGACGGGTGGAGGATTTAAAGAATATGCTCAAAAGTGGAGAGACCTGGCCTGAAGGGTGCAACCACCTTTGGCTGATCGTGAACTGGTTGATATGTTTCTGGGGACCCTGTCTGGTCCGTTCTTTAATCATCTGATTGGAAGCTCCTCAGCCGGATTTACAGACCTCATCTTAACTGGTGAGAGGATTGAAGCGGGTATTAAAGCTGGGAAGATACAGAAGGGTGCCTCATCGAGCACCGAGAAGAAACCATTCAAGAAAAAGTCCAGTGTTGTCTACAGTTCAAGAAGACGGAGTAGACCTGAACACCGTCAAGTTGTCAATACGGTTGTTATTTCAAAACCTACTGGTGCTCCTCAGCATCACAACCAACAAAGGGACGAGAGACCTCGAAGGCTGTTCACCCGTCTCAGCATGACTTTGTCTCAGATTCTGCCACAGTTGTTGAGAACCAATCTGGTGACTCTAAGGGAAGACCCAAAGAATCCAAACACAACGTCATCAAAGTATAACCCCAACGCCCGTTGCGCTTATCACTCTGAGAGTCCGGGGCATAATACAGATGATTGTTGGAGTCTGAAAAACAAGGTTCAAGACCTAATCGATGCAAAGGAGATTGAGTTTGAGGCGCCCGAGAGGCCTAATGTTGTGACTGCTCCCATGCCCAAGCATGGAGTGAATGCTGTAGAGGAAGACTTGTTCGTAGTTTCTATGGATGATGTTGTTACCCCTCTGATGACTATCAAGAAGAACCTGTTGCTAGCCGGTTTATTTCCGGGCTGTGGTGAAGGTTGCCCTATGTGTTCTGCTTTACCTACTGGTTGCCCATCTCTGAAGTCAGGTGTCCAGAACCTGATGGATAATAAAGAGATTCTTTTTGAGAATATTGTTGTTCCACCCGTTCATTCTGAAGAAGTTTCCATTATTACCATTTTCGACAATTCTTCCAAGGCTCCCTCGAGGATGCCTGTTAGAATTACATCTGTTCCGAAGACCGCACCTATAATCATCACTGTCCCGGGGCCCATCCCATATACATCTGACAAAGTTGTCCCTTGGCACTATGGGGCAGATGTTTATGTTCTTGGAGTTAAGCAAGAGTGTTGATACCGGCGTCAGCAACGTTACAGGACCTGCTAAAGTCACCCGCAGCGGTAGACTTTTCTCACCTGATATTGCTCTACCAGCTGTCCGAAGACCTGTTGTCATTAAGCCTGCAAGTGTATCTGTTGCCATTCCTGATCACGTCCCTGTTCCTACCCCTGTCGCCGAGTCGTCTAACGCTCGGGGCAAAGGAATCACCACTGATATGCCTTCCTAGACAGAGGCGCCAAAGACAATCACTGTTGAAGCTTCTAAACATGAGATGGAAGAGATTCTGAAGATTATTAAGAAGAGTGATTATAATGTAGTTGAGCAACTGGGGCAAACCCCATCCAAGATTTCTATGTTATCACTGCTGTTGTGTTCAGAGGCCCATGCCAAGGCTCTGATTACCTTCCTGAAGACGGCCCACGTGCCGCAAGAGACACCAGCTGTTCAGTTTACCGATTGTGTGGCCAATTTAACTACTGATAATGGTTTAGGTTTCTCCGACGCTGATCTGACTACTAAAGGGAAGAACCATAACGATGCCCTGCATGTCTCCATTGAATGCAGGGGCACTACTCTTGCACATGTGTTGGTTGACACTGGTTCCTAGTTGAATGTCTTGCCCAATAAAGCTTTAGACAGGCTGGATTGCGAAGGTTTGGAACTAAAGCCGAGTAACATTGTTGTCTGGGCCTTTGATGGGTCTAAAAGGATGGTGCATGGCGAGGTTGATATTCCAATCAAAGTTGGTTCTCAGGTCTTCAATTCTACATTATACGTGATGGACATTCGGCCATCCTATTCTTGTTTGCTGGGTCGTCTGTGGATCCACAAAGCTGGAGCCGTAACCTCAACGCTCCACCAGAAGTTGAAGTACCCGGTCAGAGGGAAGATTGTGACAGTACAAGGGGAGGAGGAATACATGGTCAGCCACCTCAACTCGTTCCGGTACGTAGAGATGGATGGGTAGTTCATTGAGACCCCATTTCAACACTTTGAAGAGGTTCCTCAGACATTGGCATCAGCTGAGACTGTGATTGAAGATTATCCTATGAAGATGGCTTCCTTAAAGGATGCCCGGGCTGTTATTGAGAAGGGTGAGTATGCCAACTGGGGCCGACTTCCTGATTTCACTCAGAAGACTAACAATTTTGGGTTGGGTTTCACTACAGAAGCTCAAAGGGCTGTTCGAAGTGCAAGGATTGGAAGACCTCCTGTGTTCATCAGCAACTCGGGAGTAAATGCCATCGAAGATGACGTGGAGGAATCTGAATTCGACAGTTGGATCTATCCTACGACCAACGGTGGACCAAACAACTGGACAGCAAAGGATTTCATCCCTATTACTTTTGTTACTCAGTAATGAAGCTTTTTGTTTTAAATTTGTAACGGACAATATTGTGAAACTTTTTGGCCCGGTGTCTTACCCGGAACACCGTGGCTTCATTTGTAAGGGCTTTTGTGTGCCACTTTCATATATCATTAATAAAAGCATTGGACGTTTTGCATTTCAAATTTTGCGCTACTTGTCTTTCTTTATTATATATTGCAAAACAGCTATTTTACACACACTCACATATACAGGTCTCAATCCACTCTGGATCTCGCTGGTAACGACTCTGCTACTGCCAGTTATGACTTCGAAAATCCAATCAACTTAGCCGAAGACGAAGGTGAAGATGATTGCGAAGTGCCTGGGGAACTTGCAAGACTGCTACTCCAGGAAGAGAGGGCCATTCAGCCACATGAAGAGCTAGTGGAAACAGTGAATCTGGGTACTGAGACAGACAAAAAGGAAGTCAAGATCGGTGCAAATCTGGAGCTTAGTGTAAAACAACGGTTGATTCAGATGTTGCATGACTACGTGGAGATCTTTGCCTGGTCTTACAAAGATATGCCTGGGTTGGATATCGACATTGTGGTTCATCGCTTGCCTACCAAGGAAGACTGCCCTCCAGTAAAACAGAAGGTTCGTCGTATGCGTCCAGAGATGTCTGAGAAAATCAAGGCCGAAGTTATGAAACAGTTTGATGCCGGTTTTCTAGCAGTAACTTCTTACCCTCAGTGGGTTGCCAATGTGGTTCCGGTACCGAAGAAGGATGGTAAGGTCAGAATGTGCATTGATGACAGATATTTGAACAGGGCAAGCCCTAAGGATGACTTCCCTCTGCCTCACATCGACGTTCTGGTTGACAACACTGCTCAGCACAAGGTATTCTCCTTTATGGACGGTTTCTCCGGCTATAATCAGATAAAAATGGCTCCCGAAGACATGGAGAAGACCACCTTTGTTACTCAGTGGGGTACCTTTTGTTACAAGGTCATGCCTTTTGGGTTGAAGAATGTTGGGGCAACATATCAGCATGCCATGGTTGCTTTATTTCATGACATGATCCATCATGAGATCGAAGTATACGTCGACGATATGATTGCGAGATCCCAAACTGAGGAGGAACTCCTTGACCATCTACAGAAGCTGTTTGACAGGTTGAAGTTATATAAGCTGAGATTGAACCCAAACAAATGCACCTTCGGGGTACGGTCTGGTAAACTGCTGGGTTTCGTCGTAAGCGACAAAGGTATTCAAGTGGACCCTGCTAAGGTGAGAGCTATACAAGAGATGCCAGCTCCCAAGACAGAGAAAGAGGTCAGAGGCTTTTTAGGACGTCTGAACTACATTGCCCGATTCATCTCGCACCTAACTGCTACTTGTGAGCCAATCTTCAAACTGCTGAAGAAAGATCAAGTGGTACGTTGGAACGATGAATGCCAGGCCGCGTTCGAAATAATTAAAGAGTATCTCCAGGAGCCACCCATTCTAAGGCCACTAGTGGAAGGGAGACCTCTAATCTTATACTTGACAGTACTTGACAACTCAATGGGGTGTGTGCTGGGGCAGCATGACGAGTCTGGCCGAAAAGAGCATGCTATTTATTACCTTATGTTGTACCCCAAAATTTGCCCTCCTATTTTTCTACAAGAAATCACAGCTTCGGGTTTTCCCTGACTTTTTAGATTGGCGTAAGAATCAGTCAAACAGATTTTTTCTTATCAGTCTATCCAAATTAAGGTTTTCATGGACTCTGGAACAGTTCAAGCAGATTATTAGGGTTTGGTTGAGTTCGGCTCAGGGTTTGATCAGGCAGGCGCTTCTTTGACATTAAAACAAGAATCAGGGTTTTGTGCGCGCATTCTCAGAAAGAATTAGTTCTACAGTTCTTTTCAATTTACTTTGGGATGTGAGCTGAGGCAGTTGAATTAAGAACTTGCAGTGTTTGGTATAATCAGTAAAAGAAAAGACATATGGACGTTGGTTTGATTAACTGTGCATTGCTTATGTTTAATTGGGACGCCAGGTTATTATTGATTGCAAGGCTACAGTGTTTGTTAATTATTTATTTTATCTAAGTTAGAATAATTGGATTTACTTCCAGTTATTTTAATTCAAGAAAGCTTAAATAATTAAATAGACAGCTAAGATAAAAGAGATATTTGATAATAAAAAGACTTTTATCTATTTTTAATTATTTGTACAAATGTTATTTAAATACAATAATTATTTACAAGTATTTATAATAATATTTATTACAATGATTAAAAGTAAAATAAAATTGCATCCTAATTTTCCTAAGTCTTCATCTTCTACTGATGCTCCCCATTGCTCAATTGATTTTCATCTGCAAAAACAAAAGAAAAGGAAGAAATCAACACAGATGAAATCAAAAGGCAGACAGTTAATTTAAGACTCATCATTAAAAGTGACTGGCCGGAATCAGTTATTCACCCTCTCTGCAAATCACAAGAATACTCTTGGTTTACAAAGAGGGAAAGAGAAATATGCTTTCAAAAAATATATGAATTGCACAAATTCAAAATATCAAACATACTGCATAAATTGTCAACCAAAGAGGCAAACTGAACAGCTACTGAATATGCCAAAAAAAACAAATTGCCCATTTCAAAATTCCAAACCAAATTACAAAGGCAAATTGAACTGCACATGGCAAACCAAATGTCAACCAACTGTCCAAAAGCTATCAAAAGGCTGTCAAAAAGATATCAAGAAGTACACAATATGCAGGAAATCTGGAATGTGCAGAGGAAAGATACAAATGCAAGCAAACATTTCAAATATTGTTCATCATTTCCCAGCCTATCACTTTTTCATAATAGTACAGTAAGCAATAAACAAATTCTTTTTCTGATAGAGAGAGAGAAGAGAGAGAGAAGAGGCTTACAGGCTTGAGGCTTAGAAAAAGATATAACAAGATATACCAGAACAGAAAAAGGGGGCAGAATCACATAACAAGAAATAACACAACCTTTCAAACCTGCTTGCCTCAAATATTCAAGCCAAACATAAGTCCTGAAGCTTGGTCTAACTACCTGAAGCCTGCACAAACTACAAACTTCAAACAAAGCCTCCAAAACAAGCTTGAAGCCAAACCTGTTTCAAACAATATAGCCCTCAAACTGTAACATAACACAAGCCTCTAAACAGCAAGCCACAAACCTTGAAGCCTTCACCTGCATAAACACAAGCCTTCACCTGCAGAACCACAAGCCTCAAGCCTTTCAAGACTCAGCCTGAAGCCTGTCAAACAACCAAGAACACAAGCAAGCTAACTGATAAACCTTTAGCCTGTCAAAGCCAAAAAGCCATACAACCTGTTTCAAACCACATGCCAGCCTCAGAACTAACTTCCTCATAGGCTACATAAATCCCAATCTCAGAGTCAATATCATACAAGCATCTTCAGAAGCAAATCATACAAGCAACTCAGATCAAAGTATTCAAACCAACAAAACCCTCAGAATGATTTCATCACAGGGCTAGTGCATCAATACTCAAAATCAATATCAACATTTCAACAAGCATCTCAGAGGAAAACAGAAGAAGAGGAAAAGAAGCAAACAGGCAAGCATTCAAGCAGCCAGAAATCAAACACTGAAGCATTCAAACCAACAAGATATCTCAGAGCTATCATCATTAATATCCAGAAGCAAGCAAGCAAAAGAGAAGAAGAAAAGAAGTTTCAGAAGTGTTTGAGCTAGGGTTTTCAAGGCAACACTACAAGAAAATTGGCAGATTGCGACAGGTATTTTTGTAGATTACGACGGTTAAAACCGTCGCAATTTGCTTTCCACGATGGTTGCTTTACCGTCGCAGAAGTGTGTGTCCCCAACCTATTTCGCGACGGTTACAAAAACTGTCGTTCAAGTTTACGACGGGTTGATACCGTCGTGACTATCTTTTGAGTTTCTTTTAATTATTGATGGCAACGGTTCGATACTGTCGTGAATATCTTTTGAAATTGATTAAATTGTTTATGGCGACGGTTCGATACCGTCATGACTTTTGTTGATTATTTTTAATTGTTGATTACGACGGTTCGCTACTGTCGCCATGACTTTTGTTTATGTCTTGATTTTTTTTTTATTTTTCTATTATATATATTTTTTATTTAAATTATTATCTATGTAAAAAATTTTAAATATAGTTTTTTTTTGTGTTATTTTTTTCTTTAAATTATTTCTTCTTTAATATATTTATTTATAGTATTATTTTTTGTTTTATTTTCTATCACTTTGTAATATAGTAAAAATAATTTCCATAAAAAATATTTAACATCAAATAAGCATTATAATATCCAAAAAAATGTGTGTTCCATAATCATGTAAAATGCGAGTTCCATAATCATGTCAAGTAGTACAAAAAACCCAAAATATATCAATTCCTAATATTATAATAATAAGTATCATTATGCCAAAAATACATGAGAAAGTTCACAATCTAATTATCTCGATCATAGCAAAGTCTAATTTGTCCCCCCTGAAGTTCCATTATCTCCAATACGGTAGCTAGACTCAGATGAACGTCTACCATCAGCGGGTGATTCCAATCCCTAAAAAAATGTATTAAAATAATAATCTTTAAAATAATACTCATAAAATTTAACTTTAAATGCGTCAAAATAATACAAGGATATCCCCATATAAATATAAATTAATTAAAGGGGCAAAATGCAGCTCACATTTACTCAAATGGCCAAAAACATTGTTTAAAATAAAGGCAGTAGTAAAAAGTAAAAACTGAAACAAAAGAAAGGAATTCATAATGAATTGAAATGAAGATTAAAATGGATCCAGAAACACATCATGGATATAAATCTTTTGTGACCCAAAATACAGTAACCAGAACCAGAAGGACACCTGTCATCCTCTTCATCAAACTCGGCGTCAGAATCTGTTGATGTAATTGTCACATCAGGCTTAAGTTGTGCAGATTGAAGCAAGGGAGGCATGACAAATCCCATGTATGGGAGAAAATCCTGCCCAAGGCACTTGCAAAGTCGTGCCCATGCCTGAGAATATAAAATCCAAGTGAAAATCTGAGGTATAAATGTATTTAAACCATAACAAGAGAATATATAAATATATGATCCAAAGTTGATGTCAACAAATGGAAGGAAAAAAAAGGATCATACTTGTAACATGTAACTTGCAGTTGGATCATCAGCATCCAGTTGAGATTGTTGCAGTGACATCAAGACATCCATGACCTAGTCAATGAAGAATGAAAACCATACATTAGCACACAAAAAGTGAATAACAATCAGATTGTATGAAATAAGATATAAAAACTATTTGGATAAAAAATAAACAAAAAACATGCTAAAATAAATTTAAATCACCTGCTTGGCATCATCCCTGAACTTCTCCTTTCCAACAGCCATTCCTACCTAACTAATACACTCAATTGCTTTGGCACGAAGCATACGATTAGATTTATCATTTGCATTCAATAAGATAGCTTTTAGATATGGGGTTACAGCATCATAATACTTCTGAAATTTCTCCTGTTGACATGAGATTTAAATTTATTAAAAGACTTAAAAACAATGTGATTCCAATACAGAAGAATTGTTATATAAAGCACCTGTAAAGAATAGGCAACAGATGCTAATGCTGTCAAAGCACCTTCTTGAACCATCTGGTTTCCACCCTATAATTCATGCATGAAAAGAGATGAAATCATATAATTCCAAGTTTATCATCCCAAATCTATAAAATATAAAGCAGCATAACACCTTTGGGATGCAACAATTGATGAAACAAAGTAACAGTATACAATAATACTCACAGTCATGAAAGAAAAACTAACAAATTAGGAATCTAAGGCTTCCAAGTATAAAAATTCAAAGATGAGTAAAAAATAGATAGAGTAAATGCAGATCCTCTCAAACGACAAATAGATGAGAATCCATGAAATTTCTTTATTTTCAAACAAAATCAAAAAGTATAATCAAACAAAGACCATATGATCTCCTTCACCAAGATATTATTTAAATATTCTCACACGTTCATGCCTATAAATATCAATAACAAACAAATACCATATGATCTCCTTCACCAAGATATTATTTAAATATTCTCATACGTTCATGCCTATAAATATTAATAACAAACAAATACCTGAAGGAGTACAAGAAGTTTGCTCACAATCCCATCCAAATAAGGTATTAGAATATCTGGGTTGCAATTCTCGGTAAAATTTAGCACTGCAGAAGCTGCATGAGCCTGCAATATGATAGTAATAAATTGAATGATAAACATGATTCAGCCCTTCATAAATTCAAATGAGATATCAATAATCAGGAACTTCAAATAACCATATAAGAAATGATAAAATGATGAAAATATATTTAAAATGCATAACTAATAAAATTAGCCCAGCCAGTTTAATACTCTCATGTCAAAATGTCTGATAAGTATGAGAACCCCTCTGCACAAAACCTTTAGAGAACTGAGGATAATTACAAAGGTATACAAACTATGTTAACAGACACTAAAACCTATAAACAATCCATGAGGTAACACGAGATAATAAATACATGAGATTACTTTGACCAAGCACGTGCAGAATCAACCAATGCATAGAAAAAAGTTGCTTGTCCCCGGTATAGTATAATACAATACATAATCAAGGGTCAAATGGAAGAACAAGAATGAAATCCAATAAAGCTAGATTATCAAGTCCATCTTAACCTAATATGATTGAGAACATGGAATGGTCAATAAGAACAAATTTAGATGACAATAAATTAAGATAGTTGACAATGTAGTTGGTTGAGTTAAAAGTGCAAACCTGTACTCGAGGATTTTGAAAATCATCCATGGCTCCCGCTAATGCAGGAAGCACTAAGTGATGATAGTTAATCTGCAAGTTTGTTCCTAAATATGTGGACAACTGTCCAATTGCGTTTATATCCGCCCACCGTACCCGAGGGTTTGGATCAGGAAATGAATTTAACACCATTGACAATACATGCTCCAGATTCTTAGTCATCACCTTCACCACCAAAGATTAGGTTTTAATACACATGCATAAGTTGTTTTTCCACATAATAATCCCAACTATTCACCGACAATGCAGTCAAACAAAGGTTTAAATTTGAAAAACAACTGAGACAAAACAACAAACAGATGTTGGCCAATTATAATTGTAACTTAAATACAAAGGCATGAACATGTTTTACAAAACAACAATAGAATAATAGTTAATACAATAAATTTAAACAAAATATCATTTATGATGAGCATGGGCTGGTACAAATAAAAGAATACCTTGGAACAACCCTCTGCAATTTGTGCAAAGGCAACGAGTGCAGCATGGCGCTTTTGCCATTCAGGTGCAGACAAGTAAGTTGGCAGCAACTCAGGCGCAACTGGAACTATCGTGTTCCCGCCCAAAGAAATTGAAAGTCTATCCAAACATTCTTGTCCAAATCCGTAGTTACTAGTCTCACCAACATCCTCATCTTCAGACACCGCGGCATGCCAAGCAGCATCATCCTCAATATCCAGTAACAAATTCATCAGCACACCAAATAGCTTTTTCACAAACTGTGGCAACTTCCTCATCATCCCAGGAGCACGCTCCCTCGCCTCAGCAAGGGTAACAACAAACTCAATAGCCAAATGGCGAGTCCCTTCTTCCAATGACTCGGCCTCACTGATTTGCAGCATGGCACCAACAACATCAACAATCTGCCTTTGCAAGAAACGTGGCTCAGTCCCTGCAAGCTCAATGAGGAGTTCAAGTGCGTCTTGTGCAATCGCCTCCTGAACAGAATTCAATGCCTCTGTCAATGTCTGCATCATCAGAGGAAGCAAATCTTGGAACCTATTATCAGACATGAACCCAAACTTAGTAAGAAGTTTGCCATCAGAACAGATGATTAAGCCAATAACGATAACAGTCTCCCCAACTTCACATATAGAATTCAACATTAATCATAGGTAACTACATATCAACTTTTCACGAAACTTATAAACTAAACTCGTTACAATTTAAGGTGTACAGTATGTTGCTAATTTATGATAGCTTTGCATAACAAACTAAACTCATTCCAATTCAAGGTCTATGTTGTGAATCTATGATAGCTTTGAGTAACATTGATTCCCTAAAATGCTATAGAGGAAAGGCGCTATTGTTAAGAGTAAAACCCAATGTACAAAGTAAAAAAAAATGCACACAATTAAAAAGACATTTGTACTTAAAGAAACCTAAAGTACATAGCAACAAAACTTAGGCAAACAAGAAGAATAAAATAACAATTTTTGAGCTCAAGAACATAACATTACTCTTGAATGAGTTTGGATGGAAGCTTATACCCTAGAGAAAAAACCAACTGTTTAAACAAATGAGGAATTTATCCGCAAAATCCCACTAGCTGACCGCAATTTCGCAACAATTAGGAACCGCTGCCCTACTGCTGACCCTACCATTCTGTTCCGCTGCTATTGCATGCTATTGACAACTTAGTTTTAAGGTTCACCCAATTTGGAGAATAATTCAAACTTACCAACACTAATAACTAAGTGCATCTCAATTTTGATATGAAACCTATAAACTCATTCAATATAAGTTAATCCAAATTGGAGCAATGCTAATTCGTGCTATTGACAACATAGTTTTAAGGTTAATCCAAATTGGAGCAATGCTAATTCGTTAATCCAAATTGGAGCAATGCTAATTCGTTAATCCAAATTGGAGCAATGCTAATTCGTTAATCCAAATTGGAGCAATGCTAATTCGTTCATCCAAGCAATGCCAATTCGTTCATCCAAGCAATGCCAATTCGTGCTATTGACAACACAGTTTTAAGGTTCATCCAAATTGGAGCATAATTCATATCTATCAACAATAATCAAAAGGTAAGTCCATCTCAATTTTTATATGAAACCTATAAACTCGTTCAGTTCAAGTTAATCCAAATTGGAGCATAATTCAAATATGCACTGCTATTGCATGCTATTGACAACATAACTAAGTCCATCTCGAGTTTTATATTAAACCTATAAATTCATTCCAAGTTAGTCCAAATTGGAGCATAGTTCAAATCTGCACTATAGACAACATAACTAAACACATCTCAATTTTGGAATGAAACCTATGGATTCGTTCAATTCAAGTTAGTTCAAATAGGAGCATAATTGGAATATGTAATACCTGTCACGGTCAGAGGGATTGGAGAGACACTGAACAAAATTGATGCTGGCAGCAAGAGCAGCGATGTGGACATCTGATGACGATGTAGCAGCGCTAAGGCTGCGGAGGAAAACAGAGTGAAGAGTAGACAATTGAGGAATTAGGGTTTCACCTATGTAATGAGCCAATTGAGCAAACACAAGTAGCAAAATCTCCTAAAGCCTAGCGTCAGGTGAAGTAAACAACTGGAAGAGAAGCGGGAGTAGGTCAGGCCACGAAGCAAGGTCTTCGGAGAGAAGTGCAGAAGCAAGTTCAGAAACCGTGTCGCATAGCTTCTTAGCAATGGATTTGACAGGCTCTTGATGGAGAGAGGAGAGGAGGAGGTAACGGAGAGTGGATTGAGTGGAGGCGGTTAGGTGTGGGTAGATGAAGGAGTCGTCGTGGTGGCGCGTGAGGTGGCGGCGGAGGAGGATTATGGACATGGTGCGGGTTTCAGGGTTCAGGGAAGGGTGGAGAAGTTGGGCGAGTTTGAGGATTAGGGAATCGGGGTAGGTTTGTTTGCATAGGTTGAAGATATTTTCGGCTTGGGAGCGAAGGTCGTTGGAGGAGGACATGAGGTTTGTGATTAGGGATTCTAAGATATTTTATGAGTAAGTTTAACTTTAAAGGTTTTGGGTGCGACGGTTGTTTTACCATCGTGAAATGAATTTTAGGACGGATAATTTTACTATCGTGAAAGGTTTAAGGGTGCGACGGGTGCTTTACCGTCGTGATATGCCTTTTAGGACGGTTAATTTTACCGTCGTGACTAGTTGTTGGTGAAAAATCAATGTTAAAAGTGTTAAATGGGGGCCGACGGTTGTTTTACCGTCGTAATAATAATATTATGATGGTTAAATATACCGTCACAAAATAAATATTAGGGACGGTTGGTGTCAACTGTCGTAAACACTGTCTCTATATGTCTATTACGACAGTTATCACATAACTGTCGCAATTTTTGTGTCGTTAAACACTAATTTTCTTGTAGTGCAATCATCATAAAACCTAAAGAAAGATACTGAATACCAGATTTCCAAAGCTCACAGCTTCATACTCCCTCCTCCTCCGGCCGCCTAAGGCGCCTCCAGTCCATTCCTCCGTCTCCAACAAAGGTATCGTTCTCTTCCTTTTCACGCACCTCAAACAGAAACAAATAACAAAGATAAAGATCAGAACTAATAACATATGAACTGAAACCCTAAAAATGCGTTAAGACATAAAACAGAGATCATACCTTTCGTGTCATCACTGTCTTGCTCAACCTTGGAGAGAGGGAGATGGAGGCAGCGCCTAGTAGCTTGAGGCGAGGAGGCGAGTGTTCAGTGGCTCCATCTCGAGAAAGATGAAGACGAAGAGGGAAGATGGAAATGGCGCCGCTCTAGCCACTATAACCCTAATCCAGAAATGAAACAAACCCTAACAAATGTTGTAAACTGCATCTTGGGCTTTCGCCCCATCCAAGCGCCTAAGGCCCATTTCAGATTTGGCATACCCCCCTTTTTTCTTAACTCTGTCTATTTTGATTGGGCCAAGCAAATTCCTTAAAGCCCATTTCCTTTTCTTCACAAAAACCAATATCCTTTTTCACTTATCATTTTATTTTTCTTTTTATAGTTTAAACTAATATATTTTATTTTTGTTTGTAAATAAAATAATACATTAACTCTTTTTTAAATAAATAATACATTAATTTTTCATAATAATTTATTTTAACAATACTTTTCTTATACCAAAAAATGTGTAAATATTGGATTAATTAGGTTAATAGATTTTAGGTCTTAAAACTTTTTTAATAAATCTTTTTTTTTTGTGTATAAAACATTAACAAATATGCAAACAATAGATTTTCTCTTATTAAGTTAATCTTTTTCTTTCATTAAAACTTTGTTTATACTTCATTAACAAAAAAACACAAAAAGAAAAAATACTTAATTTTGCATTAAGTTAATATCTTGCATCACTTGTAAATAAATCACATGCACTTACACCAATACATTTGCTTATCTTTGATTCCTATACATTGATATATATTACATTTGAGAATGCGATTCGATTTGGTTGTAAATATATTTGGACACTACTCTCCTAATAAGTCTCATCCCCATTTGTAAATATTTGTACCCCCATTCCCGGATACTTATTTGTAATAGCTTAGACTTTAAATTCCCGCAATTTATCGCTTTCTATATACTGTATAGTAATTAGGGTTTGTATGCGAAGATTCAAAATCAACCGTTAGATAACCTAATACAAGACAAATGCATGACAATCAATAGACAATTCACACTTGCACCCCTAGGGTAATCCCGCTTGTTGCCTTCCAAAATGGGCCATGCTTGCATGTTGAGTTTCTTTGGCAAAACAAAACAAATCAAATGATCATAGTCCCTCGATGACGCTTTCGAAGTTGCCTAAACAAAATGATCATAGTCCCTTCAAGCAAAATTTCCAAAGACACTTGGCACCATTGCATTCATGGTCCAAACGATGACCCGCGCCCGTCCCGTTAACATCCTAACACAAGATTGTCCACCAAATACAATGGTGGAACAATACTGTTAAAAGGGTTAAAACATGAGAAAAATCTTTGAGTAAATTTAGGGGTAGACAACTCTTAGTTACTTGATCAAACTTGCAAAACACACTTGCCTACTTTTCAAAACACACTCCACAACACAACTTTCAAAATAACTTTCAAAACCTTGAAACATCTTTTCAAAAAGACAAACACCTTTTGTAAAACATTCGAGTAAAGAATTGTTACAAGGGTTGCCTAGACAAGGCATCTTTTTCAAAACATTTTCAAAAACACACACACACACACCACCATTTCAAGCAATTGAAAATCAAAGGCAAGTGATCTAAAACAAGTAACTAAGAGCCCATGGATAACCATGGATAGAAAGGGTGTTAATACCTTCCCTTTCTATAATCTACCCCCCGAACCCACGAAACATCTCAAAGGTTTTTCCTGTGCTTTTTTTAACCTTTCCATTAGGATAAAATAAAAAGTCGGTGGCGACTCTTGCTAAACCGAACAAGTGCAAATACAAACGCAAAACCTCAAGTCAGTTCTCCCACCGTATCACAGAACTGGAGACTCTGCTGGGGAGAAATTTAAAAGTGGGGTTATCTTAGGGTTTAGATCACCTTTACATACTTGCTTTGATGCTTTGATTGCTTTACTTTTTGGGTCCTTGTTTGGGTTTGTTGTAAATCCTACACCCGGATTTGGGGCACCTTCTTAGGTAAATAGCAATAAAACTGTGAGGGAACTGTGCGGGGTATACCGACATGGTTGAAGCAGTAAGCTATGTTAGTATGACATATTTGTGAGTACCGGTAACCCTTGAGTTCAATCAAGGAGAGTACAGGGCCGCTGAATGATGTCGTAAAGCACTAACTAACTCTTAGAACCTTACTTGACCATCTTAGCCTTTTTAGGGGTAGTGAGATGACCGACTTTGGTGCAGTCCGAAGTTGGTAGATACTCGATACTACACTCATGGAGGGTTGTTTTCTTGGAATATTTTAGTCGCCAGTCAAGTGGCTAAACCAAAACAATGAACACAGAAAACAATCCAATGATATTGAGCTCCTTAGAACCCGGTTTCTATTTTAGGACAGGATGAGCCAACTAACTTCAAGAGGGTACTTACCTACGAACCCCATGCAAGCCTAAACCTAAGGACTTGTTTGCTTTGTGTGAATATGACTGTCTGTATATACACTTACTTGCTTCTGCATACATATACATAACATCATAACATCATACCATAGCATTTTCACAAACCATTTCAAGGATCTCGAGGGTCTTTTAATGTAGGGTCACATTGAACCAGACGTCTACCAAGGGGTTTTCTCCTCTAAACAAATGCCATCAAAGATCAAGTACAACAACTTGAATCAGGGGCTATGACCCACTTGACATGGTGAGCTTGATTCTCGTGGAAAGACATCCACCGGTGCAAAGGTCTCCAATCAAAGATCGATGTTCAACCTCTAACATTCTCTTGTGTTTACCCTAGGAGATCCTTGAAAACATGCATCCACATAACATGCATTGCATCATAACAATTTTTCCTTTTCAGGTTTCCTTACTCTCCTACTGTTTATTTCAGTAAGAGATGGCTCTAGAGAGGACTGTCAAGGATATCCAAGATCAAAATGCTCAGCTTCAAGAGATGTTCTTGAACCTGTCTCTGGGGCAAGAAGAATTGAAAGCTCTCCTCACAAGGGGCTTGGTCCAGGGGAATTCAAGCAATGCCAGGAGTGATCAGTTGGAAGAGCTTCAGTCTGAGCTGACAACAATGAGGATCCAAATGATGGGGCAACTGGTGGGCCAGATGGCTCTCATCCAGGACTTGGCTCAAAGACAAGAGGAGCTCAGAGTTCTCGTCAACCAACTGCTTCGAGACAACCAGGTGGGGCAAACATCTGAGGTTGAAGAGCAAGCCATCATTCAACCCCCTTTCAGACAAGAAGACAAGGGAAAGGCTCCTCTACTTGTTTCAGGGTCACAAGGCCATCAACAACCTCGTCAGCATCAACGGGGTAATCGGCGTAAGCAAAATACGTCAGGAAGACAGTTCACTGAGACTGACATACCGTCGTCTCTAATACTGGAACGCTTGTTGGAGGTCAATCTGACTGCTTTGAGGGATCCTATTCGAAAGCCCAACACCTCTGCTCCTACCTATCACCCCAATGAAAGGTGTGTGTACCACTCCTTTGGTCCGGGACATGACACCGACAATTGTTGGACTCTGAAGAACAAGATCCAAGATTTGATCGACGAAGGAGTGCTAGAATTCATGCCGGATGGTGAGATGAAAATCTTCCGATTTGGGTGCTCCACCTGAAATGAAAATGCTCGAACTAAGAGACTTTTGCTTCATTTGAATTTTCAAAGTTGTAATTTCTTTTGTTATTCAAACAATTATCTGTTGATGTCAAACTTTGTTTCATTAATGCATTGCATATGTTTGTCTTGAATTCATCCATTCGTTTTCACTACTCTTATGCTTTCCTTATGATATTTAACTCTTGATAAAAATCTACAAGCCTTTAGAGGGACGATGACGAAACAATACCATAATCTCATACAGTATGCTTTTGAACAGACCTCGCTGATGATGTACAGGCATTTCTTTCAATTCCCAAACACCGGAGTTATAAGGAAGATAATCCCTAGTCAACCCCTTCGAGCCAAAGAAGTAGGAGTTTTCTGTTCTAAATAATTTGAAACCTTTGATTTAAACCTGGGGCAGGGTAGTCTCTCAGTTAATTCCAAAAAAAGGGGTGCGCATTGAAGTCGTGAATTCTCAGTTCGTAATACAACGAACGACATCAAAAGAGAAAAGCATTCCTCTGGAATCAAAAGACAATGATGGTTCCTTATCTCATAGGCAGTCATTATCTCTCAAAAAAGAAAAATCCCACTGAGCCAAAACCTATAAAGGAGGCTTAAGAAAGTTGGGGCATCCCGCTGACTGTAATCTCGAAAGCAAGAACAGTCAGGCAAAAGTTAGGGATAACAAATCAAAAGAACGAGGTCATTACAAATCCTCAACAAACATGAAAAATGTTGCAAAAGAAAAAGGAGATGATGACTGTCTTCCAAAATTCAACTGGTGAACCATCACCCAAAAGGTCGTTCCAAATTCAAATGGAGTTCGACGCACAAATTAACTGAGTTTAGGATTAAAGAACATCACGAAGAGCGGGTGGGTACAAATATACTTTGAGCCTTTATCCTTTGTTTCTTAAACCGTGAACCAAGCCACGTTACAACCCTTCAAAAGTCCTAATTGAAGCATGGGTTAGTTCGAAAGCATACTGTTACCAAAGGTATCCTGACTCCTGTAAGGCTTTGCTCTAAAATCTTGTGTTGAATTTGTCTTACAAAAAGTTTTCTGCTAAAAAACTCATTTTTCAAAACTTCGAGGCAGACATAAACTTTGCATTACTTGAATATCACTGTTTGCGTTTGGCTATTTGTTTGTTAGCGGAGAGATTCACACAACGAATATCCGATGAACGAAAGCTCTCTCAGTGAACAAAATCACTTCAAAAAGGATGACACTTCCATTGACAAATCTCCTATCAACAAGGGGCATGACATGTCACTTTCCAATTAACCTGGGGCAGTCCAGTCAAGATTTCAGCAAAATCTCTCAAAAGTTCAGTGAACTTGGGGCAAGTCTCCTTCATCATCACTTAGGGCATTCGAATGTCAATCTCAAGAGCGTTCAAAATTTCCTTCTGGAAGTTGCGGTCATCATCAAAAATTCCTTCATCACCTGTTGGAAGATACGGTCCAGATATGCTCCAGACACGGTTGCCATTCTGTAACCTTTCTTAAGTTCCAGATTAATACCTGTAGCAAGCCAGGAAAATATCTGTGGACGACTGATTGTGGATTAATGTCTGAAACAAGCCAGGAAACTATCTACATGAAGAGATTGAAGATCAACACCTGTAACAAGCCAGTAAAACTATCTTTCTCTCTCGGGTCAGAGATCAATACCTAAAACCAGCCAGGACAGTATCTCTTTGACCAACCTTTCTTAAGTTCCAGATTAATACATGTAGCAAGCCAGGAAAATATCTGTGGATGACTGATTGTGGATCAATACCTGAAACCAGCCAGGAAACCATCTACATGAAGAGATTGAAGATCAACACCTGTAACAAGCCAGGAAAACTATCTTTCTTTCTCAGGTTAGAGATCAACACCTGAAACCATCCAGGACAGTATCTCCTTGACCAACCTTTCTTAAGTTCCAGATTAATACCTGTAGCAAGCCAGGAAAATATCTGTGTATGACTGATTGTGGATCAATACCTGAAACAAGCCAGGAAATTATCTACATGAAGAGATTGAAGATCAATACCTATAACAAGCCAGGAAAACTATCTTTCTTTCTCAAGTCAGAGATCAATACCTGAAACCAGCTAGGACAGTATCTCCTTGACCAACCTTTCTTAAGTTCCAGATTAATACCTGTAGCAAGCCAGGAAAATATCTGTGGACGACTGATTATGGATCAACACCTGTAACAAGCCATGAAATTATCTACATGAAGAGATTGAAGATCAATACCTGTAACAAGCCAGGAAAACTATCTTTCTTTCTCAGGTCAGAGATCAACACCTGAAACCAGCCAGGACAGTATCTCCTTGACCAACCTTTCTTAAGTTCCGGATTAATACCTTTAACAAGCCAGGAAAATATCTATAGACGACTGATTGTGGATCAACACCTGTAACAAGCCAGGAAATTATCTACATGAAGAGATTGAAGATCAATACCTGTAACAAGCCAGGAAAACTATCTTTCTTTCTCAGGTCAAAGATTAATACCTGAAACCAGCCAGGACAACTATCTCGCCGACCAACCGATACTTATCCCAGATCAATGCCTGCAGCGATCAAAAGATTCTTGCAATCCCCAACGGAGCTAAAACTTCCAACTATCAATCCCCAAGCAGAGTGAAGACTCTCATTCTCAGTTCCGCATAGGATATTCAGATATTCCGTAGTGAAGATCTCCTCAAGACAGGAGTCCCTAGTAGATTGGCATACAACCTAAGCTCTTGTTTCCCCAACAGCGGTCCCAGGACTTCTCATTTTCAACGATCAAAGGATTTTCAATCCCCTGCAGTAGTCAAGGAATTACCATCCCCTGCAGCAGTCAAGGATTTACTTTCCCCGACAGCAGTCAAAGATTGCATTATCTAGGATTCATCTATCCTCAGTAAGACAGCTCATCAGCTTACATGCGCATTCCTCACATTCATATCATAAACATTGATATAACATACATTGCATCATGCATCATGACATTGCATACAACTAACTCTTTACCTTTTCAGGAAAGATCAATCAACAGACAAAGATCATCATCTTCCGAGATTCTTCCCAGAGATAGTTCAGATGTGACCCAGACATGGCGACATTCTGATACTTATTCCAGATTCATTCAGATGCAGTTTTACACGGACTCGTCATCAGGAAACCCTACACCGGTTCCTTCTCAAATTCAGATGCAGTTTTACACGAACTCATCATCAGGAAACCCTACACCGGTTCCTTCTCAAATTTAGATGCAGTTTTACACGAACTCATCATCAGGAAACCCTACACCGGTTCCTTCTCAAATTCAGATGTAGTTTTACACGGACTCATCATCAGGAAACCCTACACCGGTTCCTTCTCCACTTCAAGACTTTTGAAAACAGTTTACAGGTTCTCCAGACACGGATGTTGACCTATCGCTTGTTCAGATTCTTCAACTTCTGAAAACAGCTTACGGATGCTTCCCAACAACGGATGCTGCTCTATTGCTTATTCAACTTCAAGACTTCTGAAAACAGTTTACGGGTTCTCCAAACACGGATGTTAACCTATCGCTTGTTCAAATTCAACTTTTGAAAACAGTTTACGGACACTTCCCAACAACGGATACTGCTCTATTGCTTATTCAACTTCAACTTTTGAAAACAGTTTACGGATGCTTCCCAACAACGGATGCTGATCTATTGCTTATTCAACTTCAAGACTTCTGAAAATAGTTTACGGATTCTCCAAACACGGATGTTAATCTATCGCTTGTTCAGGTGCAAATTTTGAAAACAGTTTACAGATGCTTCCAGATACGGATGTCAATCTATTGCTTATTCAGACCCCCAGTTCAGAGATGTTCCAAAACATGGATACCTATCTGATACTCACTCACCAATGACATACAGTTCAACAATCACCTTTAGATGGCAGCTCTAAGCCCACCATCCTACCAACATTTCCAGATGGCATCTCTAAGCCCATCCCCCTGTCACATTTCCAGATGGCATCTTTAAGCCCATCCTCCTACCAGCAACTTCCAGATGGCATCTCTAAGCCCATCCCCCAACAAGATTCTGTCATATCCCTAGATGGCATCTCTAATCCCATCACCAAATGGCATCTTCAAGCCCATTCCCTCTACCATCACATCACCGAGTGCAAATTTTTTGGGCACTCTAGTGTCCAATCTCCTTTTACCTTTGAGTCGCGAACGGCAAACTTGCCAATCTAACTCTTCAGGTTCAAGAAGATTGAACAGGGGCAACTGTTGTACCCCAAAATTTGCCCTCCTATTTTTCCACAAGAAATCACAGCTTCGGGTTTTCCCTGACTTTCCAGATTGGCGTAAGAATCAGTCAAACAGACTTTTTCTTATCAGTCTATCCAAATTAAGGTTTTCATGGACTCTGGAACAGTTCAAGAAGATTATTAGGGTTTGGTTGAGTTCGGCTCAGGGTTTGATCAGGCAGGCGCTTCTTTGACATTAAAACAAGAATCAGGGTTTTGTGCGCGCATTCTCAGAAAGAATTAGTTCTACAGTTCTTTTCAATTTACTTTGGGATGTGAGCTGAGGCAGTTGAATTAAGAACTTGCAGTGTTTGGTATAATCAGTAAAATAAAAGACATGTGGATGTTGGTTTGATTAACTGTGCATTGCTTATGTTTAATTGGGACGCCAGGTTATTATTGATTGCAAGGCTACAGTGTTTGTTAATTATTTATTTTATCTAAGTTAGAATAATTGGATTTACTTCTAGTTATTTTAATTCAAGAAAGCTTAAATAATTAAATAGACAGCTGAGATAAAAGAGATATTTGACAATAAAAAGACTTTTATTTAATTTTAATTATTTGTACAAATGTTATTTAAATACAGTAATTATTTACAAGTATTTATAATAATATTTATTACAATGATTAAAAGTAAAATAAAATTGCATCCTAATTTTCCTAAGTCTTCATCTTCTACTGATGCTCCCCATTGCTCAATTGATTTTCATCTACAAAAACAAAAGAAAAGGAAGAAGTCAACACAGATGAAATCAAAAGGCAGACAGTTAATTTAAGACTCATCATTAAAAGTGACTGGCCGGAATCAATTATTCACCCTCTCTGCAAATCACAAGAATACTCTTGGTTCACAAAGAGGGAAAGATAAATATGCTTGCAAAAAAGATATGAATTGCACAAATTCAAAATATCAAACATACTGCATAAATTGTCAACCAAAGAGGCAAACTGAACAGCTACTAAATATGCCAAAAAAAACAAATTGCCCATTTCAAAATTCCAAACCAAATTACAAAGGCAAACTGAACTACACATGGAAAACCAATTCCAATGTCAACCAACTGTCCAAAAGCTATCAAAAGGCTGTCAAAAAGATATCAAGAAGTACACAATATGTAGGAAATCTGGAATATGCAGAGGACAGATACAAATGCAAGAAAACATTTCAAATATTGTTCATCATTTCCCAGCCTATCACTTTTTCAGAATAGTACAGTAAGCAATAAACAAATGCTTTTTCTGATAGAGAGAGAGAAGAGAGAGAGAAGAGGCTTACAGGCTTGAGGCTTAGAAAAAGATATAACAAGATATACCAGAACAAAAAAAAGGGGGCAGAATCACATAACAAGAAATAACACAACCTTTCAAACCTGCTTGCCTCAAATATTCAAGCCAAGCATAAGCCCTAAAGCTTGCTCTAACTACCTGAAGCCTGCACAAACTACAAACTTCAACCAAAGCCTCCAAAATAAGCTTGAAGCCAAACCTGTTTCAAACAATATAGCCCTCAAACTGTAACATAACACAAGCCTCTAAACAGCAAGCTACAAACCTTGAAGCCTTCACCTGCATAAACACAAGCCTTCACCTGCAAAACCACAAGCCTCAAGCCTTTCAAGACTCAGCCTGAAGCTTGTCAAACAACCAAGAACACAAGCAAGCCAACTAATAAACCTTTAGCCTGTCAAAGCCAAAAAGCCATACAACCTGTTTCAAACCACAGGCCAGCCTCAGAACTAACTTCCTCATAGGCTACACAAATCCCAATCTCAGAGTCCATATCATACAAGCATCTTCAGAAGCAAATCATACGAGCAACTCAGATCAAAGTATTCAAACCAACAAAACCCTCAGAATGATTTCATCACAGGGCTAGTGCATCAATACTCAAAATCAATATCAACATTTCAACAAGCATCTCAGAGGCAAACAGAAGAAGAGGAAAAGAAGCAAACAAGCAAGCATTCAAGCAGCCAGAAATCAAACACTGAAGCATTCAAACCAACAAGACATCTCGGAGCTATCATCATTAATATCCAGAAGCAAGCAAGCAAAAAAGAAGAAGAAAAGAAGTTTCAGAAGTGTTTGAGCTAGGGTTTTCAAGGCAATCATCATAAAACCTAAAGAAAGATACTGAATACCAGATTTCCAAAGCTCACAGCTTCATACTCCCTCCGTCTCCGGCCGCCTAAGGCGCCTCCAGTCCATTCCTTCGTCTCCAACAAAGGTATCGTTCTCTTCCTTTTCACGCACCTCAAACAGAAACAAATAACAAAGATAAAGATCAGAACTAATAACATATGAACTGAAACCCTAAAAATGCATTAAGACATAAAACAGAGATCATACCTTTCGTGTCATCACTGTCTTGCTCAACCTTGGAGAGAGGGAGATGGAGGCAGCGCCTAGTAGCTTGAGGCGAGGAGGCGAGTGTTCAGTGGCTCCATCTCGAGAAAGATGAAGACGAAGAGGGAAGATGGAAATGGCGCCGCTCTAGCCACTGTAACCCTAATCCAGAAATGAAACAAACCCTAACAAATGTTGTAAAATGCATCTTGGGCTTTCGCCCCATCCAAGCGCCTAAGGCCCATTTCAGATTTGGCATACCCCCTTTTTTTCTTAACTCTGTCTATTTTGATTGGGCCAAGCAAATTCCTTAAAGCCCATTTCCCTTTCTTCACATAAACCAATATCCTTTTTCACTTATCATTTTATTTTTCTTTTTATAGTTTAAACTAATATATTTTATTTTTGTTTGTAAATAAAATAATACATTAACTCTTTTTTAAATAAATAATACATTAATTTTTCATAATAATTTATTTTAACAATACTTTTCTTATACCAAAAAATGTGTAAATATTGGATTAATTAGGTTAATAGATTTTTGGTCTTAAAACTTTTTTAATAAATCTTTTTTTTGTGTATAAAACATTAACAAATATGCAAACAATAGATTTTCTCTTATTAAGTTAATCTTTTTCTTTCATTAAAACTTTGTTTATACTTCATTAACAAAAAAACACAAAAAGAAAAAATACTTAATTTTGCATTAAGTTAATATCTTGCATCACTTGTAAATAAATCACATGCACTTACACCAATACATTTGCTTATCTTTGATTCCTATACATTGATATATATTACATTTGAGAATGCGATTCGATTTGGTTGTAAATATATTTGGACACTACTCTCCTAATAAGTCTCATCCCCATTTGTAAATATTTGTACCCCCATTCCCGGATACTTATTTGTAATAGCTTAGACTTTAAATTCCCGCAATTTATCGCTTTCTATATACTGTATAGTAATTAGGGTTTGTATGCGAAGATTCAAAATCAACCGTTAGATAACCTAATACAAGACAAATGCATGACAATCAATAGACAATTCACACTTGCACCCCTAGGGTAATCCCGCTTGTTGCCTTCCAAAATGGGCCATGCTTGCATGTTGAGTTTCTTTGGCAAAACAAAACAAATCAAATGATCATAGTCCCTCGATGACGCTTTCGAAGTTGCCTAAACAAAATGATCATAGTCCCTTCAAGCAAAATTTCCAAAGACACTTGGCACCATTGCATTCATGGTCCAAACGATGACCCGCGCCCGTCCCGTTAACATCCTAACACAAGATTGTCCACCAAATACAATGGTGGAACAATACTGTTAAAAGGGTTAAAACATGAGAAAAATCTTTGAGTAAATTTAGGGATAGACAACTCTTAGTTACTTGATCAAACTTGCAAAACACACTTGCCTACTTTTCAAAACACACTCCACAACACAACTTTCAAAATAACTTTCAAAACCTTGAAACATCTTTTCAAAAAGACAAACACCTTTTGTAAAACATTCGAGTAAAGAATTGTTACAAGGGTTGCCTAGACAAGGAATCTTTTTCAAAACATTTTCAAAAACACACACACACACCACCATTTCAAGCAATTGAAAATCAAAGGCAAGTGATCTAAAACAAGTAACTAAGCGCCCATGGATAACCATGGATAGAAAGGGTGCTAATACCTTCCCTTTCTATAATCTACCCCCCGAACCCACGAAACATCTCAAAGGTTTTTCCTGTGCTTTTTTTAACCTTTCCATTAGGATAAAATAAAAAGTCGGTGGCGACTCTTGCTAAACCGAACAAGTGCAAATACAAACGCAAAACCTCAAGTCAGTTCTCCCACCGTATCACAGAACTGGCGACTCTACTGGGGAGAAATTTAAAAGTGGGGTTACCTTAGGGTTTAGATCACCTTTACATACTTGCTTTGATTGCTTTGATTGCTTTACTTTTTGGGTCCTTGTTTGGGTTTGTTGTAAATCCTACACCCGAATTTGGGGCACCTTCTTAGGTAAATAGCAATAAAACTATGAGGGAACTGTGCGGGGTATACCGACATGGTTGAAGCAGTAAGCTATGTTAGTGTGACATATTTGTGAGTACCGGTAACCCTTGAGTTCAATCAAGGAGAGTACGGGGCCGCTGAATGATGTCGTAAAGCACTAACGAACTCTTAGAACCTTACTTGACCATCTTAGCCTTTTTAGAGGTAGCGAGATGACCGACTTTGGTGCAGTCCGAAGTTGGTAGATACTCGATACTACACTCATGGAGGGTTGTTTTCTTGGAATATTTTGGTCGCCAGTCAAGTGGCTAAACCAAAACATTGAACACAGAAAACAATCCAATGATATTGAGCTCCTTAGAACCCGGTTTCTATTTTAGGACAGGATGAGCCAACTAACTTCAAGAGGGTACTTACCTACGAACCTCATGCAAGCCTAAACCTAAGGACTTGTTTGCTTTGTGTGAATATGACTGTCTGTATATACACTTACTTGCTTCTGCATACATATACATAACATCATAACATCATACCATAGCATTTTCACTAACCATTTCAAGGATCTCGAGGGTCTTTTAATGTAGGGTCACGTTGAACCAGACGTCTACCAATGGGTTTTCTCCTCTAAACAAATGCCATCAAAGATCAAGTACAACAACTTGAATCAGGGGCTATGACCCACTTGACATGGTGAGCTTGATTCTCGTGGAAAGACATCCACCGGTGCAAAGGTCTCCAATCAAAGATTGACGTTCAACCTCTAACATTCTCTTGTGTTTACCCTAGGAGATCCTTGAAAACATGCATCCACATAACATGCATTGCATCATAACAATTTTTCCTTTTCAGGTTTCCTTAGTCTCCTACTGTTTATTTCAGTAAGAGATGGCTCTAGAGAGGACTGTCAAGGATATCCAGGATCAAAATGCTCAGCTTCAAGAGATGTTCTTGAACCTGTCTCTGGGGCAAGAAGAAGTGAAAGCTCTCCTCACAGGGGGCTTGGTCCATAGGAATTCAAGCAATGCCAGGAGTGATCAGTTGGAAGAGCTTCAGTCTGAGCTGACAATAATGAGGATCCAAATGATGGGGCAACTGGTGGTCCAGATGGCTCTCATCCAGGACTTGGCTCAAAGACAAGAGGAGCTTAGAGTTCTCGTCAACCAACTGCTTCGAGACAACCAGGTGGGGAAAACATCTGAGGTTGAAGAGCAAGCCATCATTCAACCCCCTTTAAGACAAGAAGACAATGGAAAGGCTCCTCTACTTGTTTCAGGGTCACAAGCCCATCAACAACCTCGTCAGCATCAACGGGGTAATCGGCGTAAGAAAAATACGTCAGGAAGACAGTTCACTGAGACTGACATACCGTCGTATCTAATACTGGAGCGCTTGTTGGAGGTCAATCTGACTGCTTTGAGGGATCCTATTCGAAAGCCCAACACCTCTGCTCCTACCTATCACCCCAATGAAAGGTGTGTGTACCACTCCTTTGGTCCAGGACATGACACCGAAAACTGTTGGACTCTGAAGAACAAGATCCAAGATTTGATCGACGAAGGAGTGCTGGAATTCATGCCGGATGGTGAGATGAAAATCTTGGGTGCTCCACCTGAAATGACAAAGCTCGAACAAAGAGACCTTTGCTTCATTTGAATTTTCAAAGTTGTAATTTCTTTTGTTATTCAAACAATTATCTGTTGATGTCAAACTTTGTTTCATTAATGCATTGCATATGTTTGTCTTTAATTCATCCAATCGTTTTCACTACTCTTATGCTTTCCTTATGATATTTAACTCTTGATAAAAAGCTGCAAGCCTTTAGAGGGAGGATGACGAAAAAATACCATAATCTCATACAGTATGCTTTTGAACAGACCTCGCTGATGATGTACAGGCATTTCTTTCAATTCCCAAACACCGGAGTTATAAGGAAGATAATCCCTAGTCAACCCCTTCGAGCCAAAGAAGTAGGAGTTTTCTGTTCTAAATAATTTGAAACCTTTGATTTAAACCTGGGGCAGGGTAGTCTCTCAGTTAATTCAAAAAAAAGGGGTGCGCATTGAAGTCGCGAATTCTCAGTTTGTAATACAATGAACGACATCAAAAGAGAAAAGCATTCCTCTGGAATCAAAAGACAATGATGGTTCCTTATCTCATAGGCAGTCATTATATCTCAAAAAAGAAAAAGCCCATTGAGCCAAAACCTATAAAGGAGGCTTAAGAAAGCTGGGGCATCCCGCTGACTGTAATCTCGAAAGAAGGAACAGTCAGGCAAACGTTAGGGATAACAAATCAAAAGAACGAGGTCATTACAAATCCTCAACAAACATGAAAAATGTTGCAAAAGAAAAAGGATATGATGACTATCTTCCAAAATTCAACTGGTGAACCATCACCCAAAAGGTCGTTGCAAATTCGAATGGAGTTCGACGCACAAATTAACTGAGTTTAGGATTGAAGAACATCACGAAGAGCAGGTGGGTACAAATATACTTTGAGCCTTTATCCTTTGTTTCTTAAAACGTGAACCAAGCCACGTTACAACCCTTCAAAAGTCCTAATTGAAGCATGGGTTAGTTCGAAAGCATACTGTTACCAAAGGTATCCTGACTCCTGTAAGGCTTTGCTCTAAAATCTTGTGTTGAATTTGTCTTACAAAAAGTTTTCTGCTAAAAAACTCATTTTTCAAAACTTCGAGACAGACATAAACTTTGCATTACTTGAATATCACTGTTTGCGTTTGGCTATTTGTTTGACAGCGGAGAGATTCACACAACGAATATCCGATGAACGAAAGCTCTCTCAGTGAACAAAATCACTTCAAAAAGGATGACACTTCCATTGACAAATCTCCTATCAACAAGGGGCATGACATGTCACTTTCCAATTAACCTGGGGCAGTCCAGTCAAAATTTCAGCAAAATCTCTCAAAAGTTCAGTGAACTTGGGGCAAGTCTCCTTCATCATCACTTGGGGCATTCGAATGTCAATCTCAAGAGCGTTCAAAATTTCCTTCTGGAAGTTGCGGTCATCATCAAAAACTCCTTCATCACCTGTTGGAAGATACGGTCCAGATATGCTCCAGACACGGTTGCCATTTTGTAACCTTTTTTAAGTTCCAGATTAATACCTGTAGCAAGCCAGGAAAATATCTGTGGACGACTGATTGTGGATTAATGCCTGAAACAAGCCAGGAAACCATCTACATGAAGAGATTGAAGATCAACACCTGTAACAAGCCAGGAAAACTATCTTTCTCTCTCAGGTCAGAGATCAATACCTAAAACCAGCCAGGACAATATCTCTTTGACCAACCTTTCTTAAGTTCCAGATTAATACATGTAGCAAGCCAGGAAAATATCTGTGGATGACTGATTGTGGATCAATACCTGAAACCATCCAGGAAACCATCTACATGAAGAGATTGAAGATCAACACCTGTAACAAGCCAGGAAAACTATCTTTCTTTCTCAGGTTAGAGATCAACACCTGAAACCATCCAGGACAGTATCTCCTTGACCAACCTTTCTTAAGTTCCAGATTAATACCTGTAGCAAGCCAGGAAAATATCTGTGGACGACTGATTATGGATCAATACCTGAAACAAGCCAGGAAATTATCTACATGAAGAGATTGAAGATCAATACCTGTAACAAGCCAGGAAAACTATCTTTCTTTCTCAGGTCAGAGATCAATACCTGAAACCAGCTAGGACAGTATCTCCTTGACCAACCTTTCTTAAGTTCCAGATTAATACCTGTAGCAAGCCAGGAAAATATCTGTGGACGACTGATTGTGGATCAACACCTGTAACAAGCCAGGAAATTATCTACATGAAGAGATTGAAGATCAATACCTGTAACAAGCCAGGAAAACTATCTTTCTTTCTCAGGTCAGAGATCAACACCTAAAACCAGCCAGGACAGTATCTCCTTGACCAACCTTTCTTAAGTTCCGGATTAATACCTGTAACAAGCCAGGAAAATATTTGTGGACGACTTGTTGTGGATCAACACCTGTAACAAGCCAGGAAATTATCTACATGAAGAGATTGAAGATCAATACCTGTAACAAGCCAGGAAAACTATATTTCTTTCTCAGGTCAGAGATTAATACCTGAAACCAGCCAAGACAACTATCTCGTCGACCAACCGATACTTATCCCAGATTAATGCCTGCAGCGATCAAAAGATTCTTGCAATCCCCAGCGGAGCTAAAACTTCCAACTATCAATCCCCAAGCAGAGTGAAGACTCTCATTCTCAGTTCCTCACAGGACATTCAGATATTCCCCAGTGAAGATCTCCTCAAGACAGGAGTCCCCAGTAGATTGGCATACAACCCAAGCTCCTATTTCCCCAACATCGGTCCCAGGACTTCTCACTTTCAACGATCAAAGGATTTTTAATCCCCTGCAGTAGTCAAGGAATTACCATCCCCTGCAGCAATCAAGGATTTACTTTCTCCGACAGCAGTCAAAGATTGCATTATCCAGGATTCATCTATCCTCAGCAAGACAGCTCATCAGCTTACATGCGCATTCATCACATTCATATCATAAACATTTATATAACATACATTGCATCATGCATCATGACATTGCATACAACTAACTCTTTACCTTTTCAGGAAAGATCAGTCAACAGACAAAGATCATCATCTTCCGAGATTCTTCCCAGAGATAGTTCAGATATGACCCTGACATGGCGGCATTCTGATACTTATTCCAGATTCATTCAGATGCAGTTTTACACGGACTCATCATCAGGAAACCCTACACCGGTTCCTTCTCAAATTCAGATGCAGTTTTACACGGACTCATCATCAAGAAACCCTACACCGATTCCTTCTCAAATTCAGATGCAGTTTTACACGAACTCATCATCAGGAAACCCTACACCGATTCCTTCTCAAATTCAGATGTAGTTTTACACGGACTCATCATCAGGAAACCCTACACCGGTTCCTTCTCCACTTCAATACTTTTGAAAACAGTTTACGGGTTCTCCAGACACGGATGTTGACCTATCGCTTGTTCAGATTCTTCAACTTCTGAAAACAGTTTACAGACGCTTCCCAACAACGGATGCTTCTCTATTTCTTATTCAACTTCAAGACTTCTGAAAACAGTTTACGGGTTCTCCAAACACGGATGTTAACCTATCGCTTGTTCAGACTCAACTTTTGAAAACAGTTTACGGACGCTTCCCAACAACGGATGTTGCTCTATTGCTTATTCAACTTCAACTTTTGAAAATAGTTTACGGACGCTTCCCAACAACGGATGCTGATCTATTGCTTATTCAACTTCAAGACTTCTGAAAACAGTTTATGGATTCTCCAAACACGGATGTTAATCTATCGCTTGTTCAGGTGCAAATTTTAAAAACAGTTTACGGATGCTTCCAGATACGGATGTCAATCTATTGCTTATTCAGACCCCCAGTTCAGAGATGTTCCAAAACATGGATACCTATCTGATACTCACTCACCAATGACATACAGTTCAACAATCACCTTTAGATGGCAGCTCTAAGCCCATCATCCTACCAACATTTCCAGATGGCATCTCTAAGCCCATCCCCCTGTCACATTTCCAGATGGCATCTTTAAGCCCATCCTCCTACCAGCAACTTCCAGATGGCATCTCTAAGCCCATCCTCCTACCAGCAACTTCCAGATGGCATCTCTAAGCCCATCACCAAATGGCATCTTCAAGCCCATTCCCTCTACCATCACATCACCGAGTGCAAATTTTTTGGGCACTCTAGTGTCCAATCTCCTTTTACCTTTGAGTCGCGAACCGCAAACTTGCCAATCTAACTCTTCAGGTTCAAGAAGATTGAACAGGGGCAACTGTTGTACCCCAAAATTTGCCCTCCTATTTTTCCATAAGAAATCACAGCTTCAGGTTTTCCCTGACTTTTCAGATTGGCGTAAGAATCAGTCAAACAGACTTTTTCTTATCAGTCTATCCAAATTAAGGTTTTCATGGACTCTGGAACAGTTCAAGCAGATTATTAGGGTTTGGTTGAGTTCGGCTCAGGGTTTGATCAGGCAGGCGCTTCTTTGACATTAAAACAAGAATCAGGGTTTTGTACGCGCATTCTCAGAAAGAATTAGTTCTACAGTTCTTTTCAATTTACTTTGGGATGTGAGCTGAGGCAGTTGAATTAAGAACTTGCAGTGTTTGGTATAATCAGGAAAAGAAAAGACATGTGGATGTTGGTTTGATTAACTGTGCATTGCTTATGTTTAATTGGGACGCCAGGTTATTATTGATTGCAAGGCTAAAATGTTTGTTAATCATTTATTTTATCTAAGTTAGAATAATTGGATTTACTTCCAGTTATTTTAATTCAAGAAGCTTAAATAATTAAATATACAGCTGAGATAAAAGAGATATTTGACAATAAAAAGACTTTTATTTATTTTTAATTATTTGTACAAATGTTATTTAAATACAGTAATTATTTACAAGTATTTATAATAATATTTATTACAATGATTAAAAGTAAAATAAAATTGCATCCTAATTTTCCTAAGTCTTCATCTTCTACTGATGCTCCCCATTGCTCAATTGATTTTCATATGCAAAAACAAAAGAAAAGGAAGAAGTCAACACAGATGAAATCAAAAGGCAGACAGTTAATTTAAGACTCATCATTAAAAGTGACTGGCCGGAATCAGTTATTCACCCTCTCTGCAAATCACAAGAATACTCTTGGTTCACAAAGAGGGAAAGAGAAATATGCTTTCAAAAAAGATATGAATTGCACAAATTCAAAATATCAAACATACTGCATAAATTGTCAACCAAAGAGGCAAACTGAACAGCTACTGAATATGCCAAAAAAAACAAATTGCCCATTTCAAAATTCCAAACCAAATTACAAAGGCAAACTGAACTGCACATGGAAAACCAAGTCCAATGTCAACCAACTATCCAAAAGCTATCAAAAGGCTATCAAAAAGATATCAAGAAGTACTCAATATGCAGGAAATCTGGAATGTGCAGAGGAAAGATACAAATGCATGCAAACATTTCAAATATTGTTCATCATTTCCCAGCCTATCACTTTTTCATAATAGTACAGTAAGCAATAAACAAATGCTTTTTCTGATAGAGAGAGAGAAGAGAGAGAGATGAGGCTTACAGGCTTGAGGCTTAGAAAAAGATATAACAAGATATACCAGAACAGAAAAAGGGGGCATAATCACATAACAAGAAATAACACAACCTTTCAATCCTGCTTGCCTCAAATATTCAAGCCAAGCATAAGCCCTGAAGCTTGCTCTAACTACCTGAAGCCTGCACAAACTACAAACTTTAACCAAAGCCTCCAAAACAAGCTTGAAGCCAAACCTGTTTCAAACAATATAGCCCTCAAACTGTAACATAACACAAACCTCTAAACAGCAAGCCACAAACCTTGAAGCCTTCACCTGCATAAACACAAGCCTTCACCTGCAAAACCACAAGCCTCAAGCCTTTCAAGACTCAGCCTGAAGCCTGTCAAACAACCAAGAACACAAGCAAGCCAACTGATAAACCTTTAGCCTGTCAAAGCCAAAAAGCCAGACAACCTGTTTCAAACCACAGGCCAGCCTCAGAACTAACTTCCTCATAGGCTACACAAATCCCAATCTCAGAGTCAATATCATACAAGCATCTTCAGAAGCAAATCATACGAGCAACTCAGATCAAAGTTTTCAAACCAACAAAACCCTCATAATGATTTCATCACAAGGCTAGTGCATCAATCTCAAAATCAATATCAACATTTCAACAAGCATCTCAGAGGCAAATAGAAGAAGAGGAAAAGAAGCAAACAGGCAAGCATTCAAGCAGCCAGAAATCAAACACTGAAGCATTCAGACCAACAAGACATCTCAGAGCTATCATCATTAATATCCAGAAGCAAGCAAGCAAAAGAGAAGAAGAAAAGAAGTTTCAGAAGTGTTTGAGCTAGGGTTTTCAAGGCAATCATCATAAAACCTAAAGAAAGATACTGAATACCAGATTTCCAAAGCTCACAGCTTCATACTCCCTCCGCCTCCGGCCGCCTAAGGCGCCTCCAATCCATTCCTCCGTCTCCAACAAAGGTATCGTTCTCTTCCTTTTCACGCACCTCAAACAGAAACAAATAACAAAGATAAAGATCAGAACTAATAACATATGAACTGAAACCCTAAAAATGCGTTAAGACATAAAACAGAGATCATACCTTTCGTGTCATCACTGTCTTGCTCAAACTTGGAGAGAGGGAGATGGAGGCAGCGCCTAGTAGCTTGAGGCGAGGAGGCGAGTGTTCAGTGGCTCCATCTCGAGAAAGATGAAGACGAAGAGGGAAGATGGAAATGGCGCCGCTCTAGCCACTGTAACCCTAATCCAGAAATGAAACAAACCCTAACAAATGTTGTAAACTGAATCTTGGGCTTTTGCCCCATCCAAGCGCCTAAGGCCCATTTCAGATTTGGCATACCCCCCTTTTTTCTTAACTCTGTCTATTTTGATTGGCCAAGCAAATTCCTTAAAGCCCATTTCCTTTTCTTCACATAAACCAATATCCTTTTTCACTTATCATTTTATTTTTCTTTTTATAGTTTAAACTAATATATTTTATTTTTGTTTCTAAATAAAATAATACATTAACTCTTTTTTAAATAAATAATACATTAAATTTTCATAATAATTTATTTTAACAATACTTTTCTTATACCAAAAAATGTGTAAATATTGGATTAATTAGGTTAATAGATTTTTGGTCTTAAAACTTTTTTAATAAATCTTTTTTTTGTGTATAAAACATTAACAAATATGCAAACAATAGATTTTCTCTTATTAAGTTAATCTTTTTCTTTCATTAAAACTTTGTTTATACTTCATTAACAAAAAAACACAAAAACAAAAAATACTTAATTTTGCATTAAGTTAATATCTTGCATCACTTGTAAATAAATCACATGCACTTACACCAATACATTTGCTTATCTTTGATTCCTATACATTGATATACATTACATTTGAGAATGCGATTCGATTTGGTTGTAAATATATTTGGACACTATTCTCCTAATAAGTCTCATCCCCATTTGTAAATATTTGTACCCCCATTCCCGGATACTTATTTGTAATAGCTTAGACTTTAAATTCCCGCAATTTATCGCTTTCTATATACTGTATAGTAATTAGGGTTTGTATGCGAAGATTCAAAATGAACTGTTAGATAACCTAATACAAGACAAATGCACGACAATCAATACACAATTCACACTTGCACCCCTAGGGTAATCCCGCTTGTTGCCTTCCAAAATGGGCCATGCTTGCATGTTGAGTTTCTTTGGCAAAACAAAAAAAAATCAAATGATCATAGTCCCTCGATGACGCTTTCGAAGTTGCCTAAACAAAATGATCATAGTCCCTTCAAGAAAAATTGCCAAAGACACTTGGCACCATTGCATTCATGGTCCAAACGGTGACCCGCCCCCGTCCCGTTAACATCCTAACACAAGATTGTCCACCAAATACAATGGTGGAACAATACTGTTAAAAGGGTTAAAACATGAGAAAAATCTTTGAGTAAATTTAGGGGTAGACAACTCTTAGTTACTTGATCAAACTTGCAAAACACACTTGCCTACTTTTCAAAACACACTCCACAACACAACTTTCTAAATAACTTTCAAAACCTTGAAACATCTTTTCAAAAAGACAAACACCTTTTGTAAAACATTCGAGTAAAGAATTGTTACAAGGGTTGCCTAGACAAGGCATCTTTTTCAAAACATTTTCAAAAACACACACACACACCACCATTTCAAGCAATTGAAAATCAAAGGCAAGTGATCTAAAACAAGTAACTAAGAGCCCATGGATAACCATGGATAGAAAGGGTGCTAATACCTTCCCTTTCTATAATCTACCCCCCGAACCCACGGAACATCTCAAAGGTTTTTCCTGTGCTTTTTTTAACCTTTCCTTTAGGATAAAATAAAAAGTAGATGGCGACTCTTGCTAAACCGAACAAGTGCGAATATAAACGCAAAACCTCAAGTCAGTTCTCCCACCGTATCACACCTTAGCAAAAAGTTTACCGACTGTGAGACCCGATACTCACTGCTCGAGAGAACTTGTTGCGCTTTGGCATGGGCTGCTCACCGGTTGAGACAGTATATGTTGACTCACACTACTCTGTTGATTTCAAAGATGGATCCAATCAAGTATATCTTCGAAAATCCTGCCTTGTCCGGAAGAATAGCAAGATGGCAGATGATCTTGACTGAATATGACATCCAGTACACGACTCAAAAAGCAATCAAGGGAAGTGTATTGGCAGACCATTTGGCACATCAGGCAGTGGATGATTACCAATCTATGAACTTCAAATTTCCGGACGAGAATATCATGGTAGTGACTGATTGTGAGACACTTGGACCGGATGAAGGACCTGAGGAAGGATCCTGATGGTCTATGCATTTTGATGGGGCTTTGAACGCTTTGGGTAACGGAATTAGCGATGTGATCATATCTCCTAAAGGCTCACATACTCCACTTACCGCCCGACTATGTTTCAACTGCACCAACAATATGGCAGAGTATGAAGCATGTATCATGGGTCTTCGAGCTGCAATTGACCTAAGGATTAAGTTTCTGAGTGTCTTCGGAGATTTCGCCCTCGTGATCAGTCAGATCAAAGGAGAGTGGGATACGAAACACCCAAATCTTATTCCTTACAAGGAGTATGTATTGATGTTGCTTCCCCACTTCAAGGAGATAACCTTTGAACATTTCCCAAGAGAGGAGAATCAGTTGGCGGACGCGTTGGCTACGATGTCTTCTATGTTCAAAGTCAAATGGGACAACGAGGCTCCCCGGATCATTATTTGGAAATTGGATGAACCAGCACATTGCTGTGATCTTGAGACCGAAGAGGTAACAAAAAAACCTTGGTATCATGAAATAAAAAGATACCTTGAAGCTCAAGAATACCCCGAGGGTGCATCTGTTAATGACAATAAGTTTCTGAGAAGATTCGCGACAAAGTTCTTCATCATCAATGGCATTCTTTACAAACGTAACCATGATTCAACCTTACTGCGTTGCATGGAAAAATTGAAGCAGAAAGGATCATGGCAGAGCTGCATGAAGGTACTTTTGGAACTCATTCCATTGGACATACCATGGCAAAGAAAATCCTTTGGGCAGCATATTACTGGTCCACAATGGAAGCCGACTATTATCAGCATTCTCGGACATGTCACAAGTGCCAGGTCTATGCTGATAAGGTGCACACACCTCCAGTTCCTCTGAATGTTTTGACAGCACCTTGGCCTTTTGCAATGTGGGGCATTGATATGATTGGCGAAATCAGACCTACGGCATCCAACGGGCATCGTTTCATCCTGGTAGCGATTGATTACTTTACGAAGTGGGTTGAAGCAGCTTCCTTTGCTACGGTAACCAAGAACATCGTGGCACGGTTCATTCGGCATAACCTGATCTGTCGATACGGTGTACCAGAGAGGATTATTACGGATAATGGTACCAATCTTAACAACAAGATGATCACTGAGCTCTGCGAGCAATTCAAGATACAGCACCACAACTCTTCTCCCTACCGGCCGAAGATGAATGGGGTTGTCGAAGCAGCAAATAAGAACATTAAGAAGATTGTGCAGAAGATGACAGTGACATACAAAGACTGGCACGAGATGTTACCATTTGCTCTTCATGGGTAACGTACCTCAGCCCGAACGTCAACAGGGGCAACGCCCTATTCCTTGGTTTATGGCATGGAAGCAGTTTTGCCTATTGAAGTTCAGATACCCTCTCTTTGGATCATGAAAGATGCAGGTTTGAGAGAAGACGACTGGATCCAGACCCGACTTGATCAATTAAATCTAATCGACGAAAAGAGACTTATTGTTATTTGTCATGGTCAGACGTACCAAAAATGAATGATCAATGCATTTAACAAGAAAGTCAGACGATAAGAGTATCAAGTTGGGAACCTGGTAATCAAGCGCATCATTCTACCTCAAGGCGATCCCAGGGGCAAATGGACCCCTACTTACGAAGGGCCATTTGTGGTTAAGAACATCTTCTCAGGAGGAGCGATGATTTTAACCACCATGGATGGTGACGACCTTCCTCACCCCGTCAATGCAGACATAGTAAAAAGATACTACGCATAATTAAAGACCCACTAGGTTGATTGGCCTAGGCAAAAATAAGGGCTTCCCGGCAAACCAAAAGGGTTCGGGCAAAAATAAGGGATGAAAATAAAAAAAATCTATACACCCGGCAAGTCGAAAACCTGAAAAGGCGGCTTGGGCAAAAATGGGTATCCCGGTGGACTGAAAACCCGAAAGGGCGGTCCAGGAAAAAGTTAAGGATTAAAGCGTAACACTATGCCTCATTGGATCACCTCGCGTCCGGACTTCGGTATCAACTATCAGGCTCGGACGACACCAGTCAATCAGATTCATCTTCAACTAAGTAGCAAAGTGATGAGATGCTTGAAGATATAAAGGAAATAGCAGAGCTGGAACCCAGTGGAACTATTCACATATCTGTTTTGTTTTCTTTTCACAAAGTGTATAAGTTCTATTTGTTCGGCGGTGTTCTCTTACTAGGACGTCAGCCTCTTGTACAAAACGCCTATTTACAGGCCAAACTTCAAAAATCAATACAAATTCATTTTCAAACAAATTTCAAACTCTTTTCCCTTTATCTGTTTTGTTTTGCAAAGAACGTCCAATGTTCATTTTTGATATATGCATTTGACATTAATTGCTGCTCATAAATATTTACATGTGAAACAAAGGACTAATTACGGGTGATATCAGAAACAGGGGAAATAAGATTTGTCCGAGCTGTCTAGTTGCTCTGTCCACCAAGATACCGAGGTATATTCAGCTGAAGAATATGGCTAAGATACCTTCACTCCCTGCAGAATAAAAATAGTAATGGTAGTTCTCCCCACTGAGACTTGCAACCATGAACAAATCAAAAAGACTCTTCCCAAGCAAAGTTGATCTACCATCAACCCGAAAAGGCATGGTATCCCCAGATGGTCTTAATATTCCTCAACGGAGTATAAGAATATTTCCCGGAGGAATACAAGATACCCCCAGTGGAGCCATTTCCCCAACGCGGTCTAAAAAGGCTTCCCCGCCAGGATTAAGTCATCTTACCCAGTAGATTCTAGAAACTCATCCCCTGCAGAGTACAAAATAAATCTCCCCAACCAAACTCAGAAGGTTATCCTCACAAGAGTCTAATTGGGTTATCCTCAGCAAGTTGCAACTGAAAGATCATCCCTAGCGAAGTTCTTGCTTTCCCCAAGCAGGACTTCTATCCTCAACAGATTCAATATCGCCAGCAACAGTAATCCATCCCCAGCGGAGTTCATCATTGAAAACCCCAACAGAGCTTATCAATGGAATCCCCAGCAGAGTTATTGTTAAAATCATCAGCAGAACATCTCTCCCCCCACAGAGTAATTCCCCAACGGAGTCATCCTCTCCTGCAGGTTTATTCTTGCAATCATCTTCGTTCGTCATCCCCAGCGGAACCGAAGAATTCAACTCTATTCTCCTGCAAGTTATCCGGGATTTATTTTCCCCAGCTAAAACATTATACTTCCATACATCATAATACATGCATAAACGCATCATACCACACAATCTGATTTATGTTGAGAACATCATTGCTTGATCCATATCATGCATTGCATATGACTGACCTTTACCCTTCACGAAGGACACAGTTAAATTCTCAGCCATATCAAAGGCCTTCTCTGGTCCAGTTAAATCGATTCCTAAAGATTTTCCTGATGCCAATCCATTTGAAGATTCCAAGACCCTGCCAAGTCAGTTAAATCGATTCCTAAAGATTTTTCTAAGGTGAAGCCAGTCAATGGAGACAAAGTCAGTTAAATCGATTCCTAAAGATTTTTCTGAGGTGAAGCCAGTCAATAGAGACAAAATCAGTTAAATCGATTCCTAAAGATTTTTCTAAGGCAAAGCCAGTCAATGGAGACAAAATCAGTTAAATCGATTCCTAAAGATTTTTCTGAGGCGAAGCCATTCAATGGAGACAAAATCAGTTAAATCGATTCCTAAAGATTTTTCTGAGGTGAAGCCAGTCAATGGAGACAAGGTCAGTTAAATCGATTCCTAAAGATTTTTCTGAGGCGAAGCCAGTCAATGGAGACAAAGTCAGTTAAATTGATTCCTAAATATTTTTCTGAGGTGAAGCCAGTCATTGGAGACAAGGTCAGTTAAATCGATTCCTAAAGATTTTTCTGAGGCAAAGCCAATCAATGGAGACAAAATCAGTTAAATCGATTCCTAAAGATTTTTCTGAGGTAAAGCCAGTCAATGGAGACAAGGTCAGTTAAATCGATTCCTAAATATTTTTCTGAGGCGAAGCCAGTCAATGGAGACAAAATCAGTTAAATCGATTCCTAAATATTTTTCTAAGGTGAAGCCAGACAATGGAGACAAAATCAGTTAAATCGATTCCTAAAGATTTTTCTGAGGTGAAGCCAGTCAATGGAGACAAAATCAATTAAATCGATCCCTAAAGATTTTTCTGTGGCCAAACCTGTCAATGGAGACAACTCGTCAAAGGAGACACCCCGTCAATAGAGACAACCCGTCAACGAGGATAGAACCACCTACCAACAATATCCAAATGGCATCTGTAAGCCCATTCCCGACATCACAATGTTGATACTACACCATGCGAGTACAAATTTTTGGGCACTCTATTGTTCAATCATCTTCCACCTTCGGATCACGAAAGGCACGCAAGCCAATCTATATCCTCAGGTTTAAGAAGATTGAACAGGGACAACTGTTGTACCCCAAAATTTTCCCTCTCATGTTTCCTAAAGTCTTCCCCCTGCATGGTTGATCACAAACTCTTGCCTAAGGAAAAGGAAAAATTTTGAGTGGTGCTTTAAGCCTTTCGATTGGCATTCTGTCAAGCTCTTCGATTGGCATTATGGACAAGTACTTCGATTGGAATTATGTCAAGGCTTTCGATTGGAATTCTGAAAGACCCTTCGATTGGTATCCTGAAGGAGCCTTTCGATTGGCATTATGGACAAATACTTCGATTGGCATTATAACAGTGTCCTTCGATTGGAATTCCAAAAAGGTCCATTCGAAGAAGCATTCAAAGGGTCCATTCGAAGAAGCTTTCGAAAAGCAATCGAAGGAGGCCATCAGCCCATTCAAAAGGGAGCATTCGAAGGAGGCCATTAGCCCATTCGAAAGGGAGCATTCGAAGGCCAGTTACATGTCATTCAAAATTCAAAAAGGGACAAGATCCTATGTGTTTAGCCAACGTTACAAACTCGCATTCATGGCTTTCAAACACATAATTAACGTTACAAATCCTCATTCATGGCTGTCAAACACATAATCAAAGTCATTTAAACCTTTGTCTTCCTGTCCCCTCCACCCCCTCTATATAAAGAAATCACAAATGTTGCAAAGGGACACAAAAATATACAGAAAAAGTAGAGAAAAGAAGCAAGGAGAGCTTGGAGATACACTGCCAAAAGTCATCAGCACTTCCAGGAAGCCATACCCAATCCTTGTACCAGCCAAAGCTGCCACCCAGCGAACACCTCCACCCTCAGAACTACAGATCGAAACACCTCTGTTTGGTAAAAAAATCTAATCTCAAACTCAATCTTAAAGTCATTTTGATTGCATATTCATGTTATCACTGCTGTTTGTGAATGATTTAATGTGCTACATATAAGCTACAGCGCAGAGATGAGATTATGCCATTTCTTGGGCACAATCTGAGTTTATCCTTCGAATCCCAGGATAAAACAAACCCAGACCCAGATTCAGCAGGTGCGAATAAGGGGGAGATTCGAACCAGGGGGTAAAGTCCCCCCTGGACCTTTAACATGTGTTTCGTTTCTTGCAGGAAATACATTCTCAGGATCCTGTTCAGAGTTTCGAAGCTCAGCAGCTTAGCTTCGAACTGGACCCAGGACTTCCAGATCGAAGGATGGCATATCCAGATCGAACACCCTAAGAGTGCAGCCCCTCATGCACCTTCGATCCAGCCTCTTCACGTGGTCGAAAGAATGCGTGCACCTCTTTCGACCCAGGCCTCCAGAATTATTATTTTTTTCTTGTTTTGCTGCCTGGCCCATTTGTACTTTGTTTACTTTGTTTTTGTTTATTTCTTTTAGTTTTTTTTTTTTATCAAAATAAAAAAATCATAAAAATAAATAACTTAGAATTAGGATTTAATTTAGTTAATTATTTTAACTTATTTTCTTCAATTTTAAAATCAGTAGACTTAGGATTTATTTGAATTCAATCCTTTTCATAAACAAAAAATGCAAAAAATATTAAGTATGTTTTAGAATTAATTTTAATCAGTATTTTTTTAATTAATTAAATTTGACTTAATTGAACATTTAGCATTTTCCCAAAAAATAAAATAAAACAACAAAAGTTCTTATTCTTAGGATTTTTTCAAGATTCACGCGCGTTTATTTTATTGTAACTGCTTACTGGGATGTAATAGCTTAAACTAAGACCTTTTACTGCTTTTATTTCCCCAATTTTTGGACATGTAAATAATCCCCCTCCCCAAAGCCTTATAATAGCATAGGATTTATAATTTCCGCACTTTAAATTCCTTTACATATATTAACTTTTTAGATGTATGCTAACTAGGCTATGCATGACAAGATTAAACTCCTAACTTAAAATCAATAGTAGCTCACCATGACATGCAAAGATAATATAACTGAAAATTGACGCACTTGCACATGCCACTCCTAGGGTACACCTCACTTGGTTTCCTCGAGCGTGGTCATTAAGTATAGGATGTTTTAGAGGTCGTCCTTTTGTCCCAAGATCATAAGTTGCCTCGAAATGGTTGCCTCGATAAAAATGATCTAAGACATTAGGATTACCACTAAAGCGTCCTAACGTTGCTTTAGTGACCACACGTCCCTAAAATCGAATCGACCCGAAAAACTCCAACGACGGTGCTACCTACTCCTCAATATTGGGATAGCACTATCTAAAGGACAGTTGCACAGTTTAATTCCTTTTTGAGTAGGTAGATGTTCTTAAGTACTTGCTCTCTTTTAAACAAAACAAAACTTTTCGCACTTACACTCTTTTCAAAACAACAAACTCTTTTCAAAACCCGCAATCACAAAGAAAAGAAAACTTTTGAAAACATAGTGAGCAAGTACCTAAGAGCCCGTGGATAAACACGGATAGAAAGGGTGCTAACACCTTCCCTTTCTATAATCTACCTCCCGAACCCGAGAAACACCTCGAAAAGGAATTTGTTTGTGCTTTTGTCCTTTCCTTGTTGGATAAAATAAAAGACGGTGGCGACTCTTGCTTACCGCGACACTTTGCAAAAACAAACGCAAACGCGAACCAGCATTAAAAAATAGTCAGTTCTCATTCCCACCGATCAATTAGAAAACCCTAATCAAAGATAAAATCAAGTATGAAAAACAATACACTTGCACACAAGCACCCCTAGGGTAAAATCCACTTGGTTACCTTACAAAATGGCCATGTTATGCATGTGAGGTATCTTAGCAAAAACAAACGAACACAAGATCATAGTCCCTCGATGACGTTATCCATGTTTCCTTTCAAATGATCTTAGTCCCCAAAGAAAAATGCAACTATACCTTGCAACATTTATAATCACGGTTATACGATGACCCACGCCCGTCCTATTCACATCCAAAAATAGGGTTACTTACCAAATCAAATGGTAAGATAACAATGTCAAAGGAAAAGGGGAAATGAACATGAAAGACTTTTGAGTAGGTAGATTGTTCCTAGTTACTTGCTCACTGTTGTACCCCAAAATTTTCCCTCCCATATTTCTCAACACATGGCAAGTGAAGTCCCCAAATTGCTCAAGGAAGTTCAAGAGTTAACCAGACAAACTCTCTCCTAAGGCAATATACCTCAAATTAGGGTTTCTATTTTCATCAAGATGTGTGAACCACAAAGGACTCAAATGCTCACCATTGTCCTAATATGTTCTCAAGATCAACCATGTCAAGTTTCACGCCTTGTAGAAGAAGTTTGCTCAGTCAATTGCTCAAATGCTTGAAAATCAACTATACTAGGTCAAAAGTCAACTGTGGCCCACATACAGTCAAACTTCAAGATTTGGTCAACATCCTCATTTTGAAGTATTATCCATCATTTGATCAAGGGTTGATCATGATTCCTCAAGGATTGCTCACAATTCATCAAAACCCAAAAGTTGCTAAATTAGGGTTTTACAGGAAAAGTCAACTCAACTTTGACCAAGCATAACTTTCTCATACTTTATCAGAAATGACCCATCCAAAGCTAATTTTGAAGAGGATGCAATTGCCAACAATTCATCTTCAGCTCCCAAGTCCAAAATACGCACTCACAAAAAGATATGAATTTTGACATTATAGGTCCTTTTGAAAAGTCAACAAAAACACCTTTTGGGTCAACGCTTCATACATGAACATGGAAGACTCAATTGAGATGATAACAAAAGGGTTGTTTATAGGACATCCTAAGATTTCTAAAAAGTCCAAGAACACCTCTCTAGGGTAAAAATTGAGAGAGTTATGCATTGGCCAAGTTGACCATTTTTGCAAAATTGCCAAAAGTCAAATGTGCTCAAATTTGCATTTTTTGCTAAATGGGCCCAACTTTTTATGCTTGCACCTCAAGTATAATGTGGTCCACGATTCAAATGTTCACTCACCCATTATGTGCTTCATTTTTCAATTTATTTTGATTTTTCATTAATTAAAAAGTTAATTAAATCAAATAAATGATAAAAATTAATAAATATATGATTTGATTGGTTTTTTTTGACAGATTAGAAATCAAGATATGCTGAGTTTACAAGATCAATTCGAATCAATGGCAATTGATACAAGAAAGGCATGATTTGGCTCAAAATAAGAACATATCATATAGCTTGAAAATCAAATCATGGATAAATGCAAAGATTCATTCCAAGTTTGTTAACCTAATTCACTCTAGGTTATATAATGAAGAATTCTGGATCAAAAAACAGGGGTTAGAGGTCGTGAGAGGCATAGAACAAAACTCAAAAATCTTGATAAAAAGTGAGGTTCAGTTTGCAGGTTAGAGGACGATTCAAAGCAATTTAAGGCCAGAAATTTATTCCAGGAGATCCCACGAAGCTATTCCACCAATCCTCAGGCTTCAAAACGCCAGGAATCGTGCCCACCATCAACCACAGTTTTCCCAAAAACTTGATTCTAATTTCCTTGATTTTGACAGCATTATCATGTTTTGATTATACATTCTTGTTCATTATATTATTTGCAAGCTATTGGCATCATTTAATTGTATTTACAGTGCAGGAATCACAATATGCCATTGCTAGGGTTTCTTTGTCCATTTTAGGGGTTTTCAATGTAGGAACAATTGGGCCTTGAATCAGGTACCATGATGCTCGTGAGGATGAGACGAGTTGATTGGTACCATTACCTTTCATTTATGTTGCTTGTACATGATTTTTGAATGTTACAGGTTTATAGTTACGCACAAATGTCCATAGGTAAAAGTGTTTTACCTAAAGCGACAGGCCAGTGAAGGAGACAATGGCGTGGCAGCATGTGGCTAGCCCGTTTGAATTTCCGCGCGTTTTGGAGGCGTGGCACGTTATTTGCATTATGTTTCGTTTGTTTCATAATAATAACAATTGACATTCCAGCGCAGATGCTGGGGGATTTATAAGTGGGGTATACCTTAGGATCTAGGTCATTAAAATTGCTTCTCTTGATTGCTTTGTTTGCATTATTTTTGAGGGTTTTGTTTGGGGTTACTATATATCCTATACCCGGTGTTGCACCCCAAAATTGGCCCTCTCATTTCATAAGGGATCACCCTGGATCCCCGGTTTGCTTCTATCAAGTTTCCAAGCCTTGAACTACAAATTTTCCAAGAAAAATCACTCATAAGGGAAAAATGGTCATTTACACACTGAGAAGTCTAACTTTGACTTTTGGATCAAAATCAAATCTCAAAAATCACATTTCATCAAGACATGTTGGAATATGAAGTTTGTTTCATCAAGAATTTCAAAAGTCAAATTTTACTTTGGAAAAGCCAAATTCTAAATACTTAGAAATTTTCTAAGTGTTTAAGAAATATGATAATTTCAGAACTTCTGGGTCAGTGTTCACTCTCAGCAAACTCTGGATAGTCTCAAGACAAAGTTTGGTCAGAACTTCTGGGCCAGTGTTCACAAGGGTTCAGTCAGAGTTTGCCAAAGGTAAATCAAAGAAGATTATAAAACGCGTGTAAGTATACTGGAAGTTCTGAAGGATCCCTCAGAACATGCTGAAGTCAGAAGATAAGATGATCAGAAGATGAGATGCTACGCTGAAGCAGAACTTCTAATCCATAGTCAAGCAAAGATACAAAGTTTCACATGGGAACCCATTTAATGTTCACAACTGTGATACGGTGGGAAGAACTGACTGTTTTTGGAATGCTGGTTTGCGTTTTGCGTTTGTTTTTTTTTGCAAAATGTCGCGGTAAGCAAGAGTCGCCACCGTATTTTATTTTATCCAACAAGGAAAGGAAAAAAGCACAGAAAAATTCCTTTTTCGAGATATTTCTGAGTACGGGGGGGTAGATTATAGAAAGGGGAGGTATTAGCACCCTTTCTATCTGTAGTTATCTACGGGCTCTTAGGTACTTGCTCATCACTTTCAAAATTATTTTCTTTGTGCTTGTGGGTTTGAAAAGTTTTTTTGTTTTAACTTCGATTTAACTCTTGCTTCTGTCCTCAAGAGTGTAATGAAGTGTTTTTGAAAACTTGTTTGTAAAAGTGTAAGTGTGAAAAAGTTTTGTTTTGGATGAGCAAGTATCTAAGAACTATCTACCTACTCGAAAAAGGAATCGTTCTATGCTAATTTCCTTTAGACAATTATATCCCACTATTAGTGAGTAGGTAGCACCGTCGTTGGAGTTTGAGGGTCAATTCGAATGAGGGACTTACGGTCACTAAAGCAATGTTAGGATGCCTTAGCGGTAACCCTAATGTCTTAGATCATTTGTTTGAGGCAACAATATCTGAGGCAACCGTTTCGAGGCAACTATGATCTTTTAGACAAGAGGACGACCTCTAAAATGACCTATACTCAATGACCGTTTACAAAGGCAACCAAGTGGGGTGTACCCTAGGAGTGCGCATGTGCGAGTGTGTTGATTTCAGTTATTTTTATCTTTGCGCATGTTAAGGGTGATCTAATTTGATTTTAAGATTAAGCATTCAGTCTTGTCATGCAAACCCTATTATCAAACATCTAGCAATTATAATTAGCAGAAATTAAAGTGCGGAAATTAAACTAAATTATTACAAGGCGTCGGGTATTTATATCGCCAAAAGCAACCCTTTGAAAATAAAATAAAGCGATAAAATAAATAAATGTCCTATTTAACTATTACAAACCGGGAGCAGATACATTAATTGGATAAAGAAAAATAAAGCGCGATGCGAAATTAAATCGAATGTGAATTAGGGTTTTGACCCTTTTAAAAGAAAATTGCTTTTTTTGTTGTTTTTATTTTAAGAAAAGAAATTAAATCCTAAATTAAATACTAAATTAATTATTAAATTAATTAATTAATGAAAAATAATTAATGACATATTTTGGAGTTTTTGTTAATTTAAGAAAGAAATTAAAATAATTAAATTAGAAGTAAATCCTAATGATTTCTAATTAATTTTAAATATTTACAAAATAAATTAAAGTTATTCTAGAATTAAAAACCTAATTAATTAATTAGTATTTATTAATAAAAATAAAATTCTGAATTAAAAAGTATTTTGGTGATTATTTGATAAATAAAGAAAATTTGTTATTGGTTAGAAATTAATTAAACAAAATAAAGCAATTAAATTAAATAAAGAAAATAAAGAAAAGTAGGGAAATTGGGCCTGATTTGGGTGTGTAGAAAGCAATTATGTTGGCCCATTAGCATCCAGTCCAATTGACTTTTGGGATTCCCTGCATATGCGTTGACTGAGTCCATGGTGTGCCCTCAAGGTTTGGCCACCAGATCTGGCCATCTGGCACGCTAAGGAGTGAGGGAGTATGATGATTATTATGTTGGCGTGTACACTAGATTGCCTGAAATTGTTAAGAAAAATAGAAAATGCTGGAGGCAGGGATCGAACCCCTGACCTCCAGCCCCATATACCTTGGAATTAAACGTGGCAACCATTAGGCCAAGTGGTTCTTGTTGTTAATAAAATATGAAGTAATAATAATATAGAAAAACAAAATTCAATGGTCAGAAAATAAATAAAAAACGCACTATTATTTGAACCAGCCTATGGATGGATGACACGAGTTCGTCCCTGTCCTCTAAAACCTGCAAATTTTACCTGCAAATTTTTATCCGCAGCTAAAAGCGTAGCTTTGTTCCAAAATCTTCCCCAGGCCATGGAAACGCATTCTAAAACCTTGGTTGAGTTCGTCTCAACCTGCTGATCGCAACCATATCCATTATCATGGCCAATTTTTCTTGAAACAAAAGACCCTAAAACGAACAACAAACCCTAGCAATGGTGGATCTTGATACAGGTCAGATAAACGAAATTGGCTATTACAAAAAGCTTGCAAATGATGCGTGGATTAAGAATATGCAATTATTTCATGTTAATAATTCCTAAATTGGAAAATATGAAATCAAGAATATAGGGGATCCGTGGATGACTTACAGTGCTCTAGGAAGCTTGAAAGTCATTGTTTAATATTACAGACAAAATGTTCTTGAATTAATAAGAAATTAATAAACAAGTGATTACTCCTCAATTAAGGTGATGGGAACAAAGTCCTTTGCTTGCCAATTATTGAGTTCTATTGTAGTAGGATACACCCAATCTTCAAATGCACACTCATTATCAGAATCACCTACAACATTAACTTCATGGCTTCCATTACGGAGAGGGGGCTTCCTTGCACAAGCACACCTCACTTCCTTCTGAGCCTTGACGGTGAAACCCAAACCAAATTTGTTTGCTTTGAATGGGATCTCGAGGAGTTTCCCCCAATTATCACAGCTTCCTTCTTCAACTACAGCATGAGCATCTATGAATGAAACCATCTTCAGCATGACCTTACCGGCTTTGGACACATCAGAGGAATATTTGGTAGCAGCAACCATTTGTGGCACAACTTCAAAAGCTTGACACGGGGTCTCTATGAATTCTACATCCATCTCCATATGTTTGAACTCCTCCTCACCATAGACAGTGACAATTCTTCCTTTGACCGGATACTTGAGCTTTTGATGAATAGTTGAGGTTACTGCCCCAGTTCCATGGATCCAAGGGCGACCCAAAAAACAAGAGTAGGCAGGACGGATATCCATAACGTAAAAGGTAGATTTGAAAATTTGTGAGTCCACCTTGATCGGGAGATCCACCTCTCCATGAACTGTCCTTTTTGACCCGTCGAAATCCCTCACAATGATATCACTTGGTTTTAAGACTAAACCTTCATAGTCTAAACGGTCTAACGCCCCCTTGGGTAGCATGTTTAAAGAAGAGCCAGTGTCAACCATAACATGTTCTAGGGTGGTCCCCTTGCACTCGACAGAAATGTGCAGAGCTTTATTATGGTTATTCCCAAGTAGTGTTAGATTCGCATCCGAGAACCCAAAACCATTATCGGCCGTTGTTGTACCCCAAAATTTTCCCTCCCATATTCTTTAAAACTTGCCAAGTCAAAGCTTCAAAATCTCCCCAAGGGTTGCACAGTTCAAGGGCCTCCTAACAGTCAAAAATTAGGGTTTTGGTTCTAGCAAAGAAAATGAAGTTTCCAAGGGTCCAATCAAGTCCCACATGCTTATAAACATTTTCAAGTATCCTCATGTCAAGTTTCAAGACTTACAGCACAAAATTGCACAGTCAAAAACCCTAATTGCCCTACAGTCAACTGCAGGGGCAAAATGGTCATTTGACAGTCAAGAGTTCAAATTTTTGGTCAACATCTCATTTTGAAGCCACAAACATCATTTGATAAATGCTTGATCATGATTCTCAAAGCTTGGCTCAAAAAGTCTCAAGATGCAAAAGTTTCCATATTTGGATAGTTGAAAAAGTCAACTGTAACTTGACCAAGGCATAACTTCCACATGGTTTATCAGAAAAATTTCATCCAAAACTCATTTTTAAGAGAAAGACATTTCCTACAACTCCTCTTCACACTTCAAGTCCAAGAAATGCTCTCACAAAAAGTTATCAATTTCAACATTATAGGTCATTTTCAAAAGTCAACAAAAAGGGACTTTAAGTCAAAGGCCATAACTTGAGATTGGTAAATCACAATGACATGGGACCAAAGGCATTGGTTATAGGACTTCAAGACCTTTCCAAAATGTCCAAGAACATGAGCAAATCTTAATAATTGAGCAAGATATGCCTTGTGGAAGTTGGGAAATTTTTGGGTATTTTGAAAAGTCAACTTTGCTTCAAATATCTTAAAATTGCTAATGGGCCACATTTTCTTCCAAAATTCATCATCCAAAGCATATGCATGACCATTTGGCCCAAAGGGGATTTTTTTCATCATTTTTATTATTTATTTGAATTTTTAATTACAATTAATTCATTTAATTAATTAAAATATGGAAAAAAATACTAAACCAATGTGATCAAATCTTTTTATGCAGTACAATCACTCATGATTCACTCAAGATTCGTGCACAACTAAAATTGGGAAGATTGGACATGATTGGTATCAAATATGCATGGAAAAGATTTGAAAAATATGCCATGGAAATCAAATATTGTTCTCATCAATGCAAAGATCTTTGGATTGAAAACTCAACCCTAATTCATTCCTTACATATACTAATGTAAACCTAATGCACAAGGGACCCTAAGCTGCGCCCAAAGTTGAAGAAGCACATTGCATTTTTTGTGAAAAATTCCAAAACTGAAAACGTGATTCCAAATAGTTTCAAGACAGAATAACCATCCCATTGCACTCCTGAGACTTCAAGGAAGGTGTCTGAATCAAAATCATCAACTCTAACATCAAGAAACGGTAGAACTAAGTGATCCTGTTTCAAATTTTATGCATATTCGTGTTTTAGTTTTTAAGCATTCTCATTGCATTTTCTTTGTGGATTTATACTAATTGATTCATTCTAAAGCTAACCATATACTTTAATTGAGTTTTCGTGCAAAATTGGAGGATCCACCATTGAAGCTTTCTAGGTTTTCAGAAACCTTGAATTGGGGATTCTGGCATAGGGTAAAATCAGAACACGAGACTTAGACCATTAAAACCAGGAGATTCAGACGAATTCAAGGCATAGCTCGCGATCAATTTATGATCAAAGGATTTCTATTCGCTATTTTTTCATAGATCATGTAGTGGGGGTTTAAAACCCCCGCAATCTTGTTTGTTTTTGTTTCAGGTAAAACGCACAAATGGAGAAGATGGTGATGTGTAGGCCAGTGATTAGCGCGTTTGGATTTCGCGCGGAAAAATGTCACTAACCCTCGTTTTGACTGATATTATTTATTGGTTATATTATATACAAAGCGTTTAGGTGGTTCAAGTGGCAAGGCGTTGGGTTGGTAATCTCTGGGACCTGGGTTCGAATCCCAGGTCCCCCTTTCTTATTCCATATTATTTTTCTAATCATGCTTCTGTGCAGCTTCAATCCAAACGTCTACCATACGCTCACAATCCAGGCACGCCACTTGTCCTATAGTCCTAATCCAAAGGCCAATGTTGGGAGAGTACCATGGGCATGAGTCAGAGATGCCACATACGCGCTGAAAAGTCAACCAAAGGCCTCCAGAGATGGGCCAGAATTGCTACAACTTGACCTCCAATTTGGGGACAGAACCCCCCATTGGTTTGCCTTTCCATTCTTTTTATATTTTTTCTCTATTTTTTATTTGTTTTAATTAGTTTTAATTTAATTCTTTAAATCAATGTTTCATAATATAAAAATAATAAAAAATCAGAAAATCCCAAAATTAAAATATATTTCATTTAATGTTATTTTTTGTAAATAAAATCTTATTAATTAATTAGTTTTTTTTCTAGGATTAACCTTAATATTTTCTTAATAAATTTAAAATTTGTAGAATTAGGTTTTAATTACTTTTATCTTTTCCTTTCCTTTTAGCATTATTAATTATTAATTATTTTCTTGTAAATAAAATTGCATTAATTAATTAGGTTAATTTTAGATTAAATTTCAATGCTTTTCTTAATAAATTAAAAATAACTAGAATTATGGTTAATTAATATTTTAATTTCATTTAATTCTCATAAAAATCCATAAATACAAAAAAACCAAAAAAATAATTTCTTTTCATTTTAATTTAATTAATTTCATAATTACAATTTAATTTCATTAAAAAGGGTCCAACGCCCTCGTATTCGATAGTAATTCCAATTCGCGCATTTATTTCCTTTCTTATAATTTTTATGTAATTCTCCCAAAGCCATGTAAATTCGGACATTTATATTTCTCGCACTTTACTTTATTTTATGTCAAATCGGGTCCTGGATTTAATTTGGCGATGTGGACCCGCGCCTTTGTAATAGTTTAGGAATTTTATATTTCTCGCAACTTTTTAACTGCTAAATAAATTGCATGCAAGAATGAATGTTAAAATAAAAACAAAAGCGTAGATCACCAATACAAGACAAAAATATCTGAAAACGACACACAAATCACACACCACCCCTAGGGTACGCCTCACTGTTGCCTTGCCCCTCGAAAGGTGATCGTCGAGTAGAGGATGTTTTAGTAAGTCCTCATGATCCGGGAACCTGGCATGAGGGTAGCTTCTAAGGTATCTTCCTATTGCTCTGGTGATCACCATGTCCCGAACTTCGAATTGACCCGAACACCTCCAACGGTGGTGCTACCTACCTCTCAATAGTGGGATAGCACTACCTTAAGGACGTCTACACAGACGAATTCCTTAGGGTAGGTAGACGACTCTAGATACTTGCTCTAATTTCAAAACAAATTCAAAAATACTTTTCACACCGACACCTTTTCAAAAAGCTTTCGAAAGCAATTTTTCAAACACTCTTGAGGACCGATACAAGAGTCGAACTGAAATTTTCAAAGAAACTTTTTAAAACCCACAGTTGAAAAGCAAACAAACCATTTTTGAAAACACAATGAGCAAGTATCTAAGAGCCCATGGATAACCATGGATAGAAAGGGTGCTAACACCTTCCCTTTCTATAATCTACCTCCCGAACCGAGAGCAATCTCTATAAGGAATTTTTCTGTGCTTTTGTCCTTTCCATTTGGAGAAAATAAAAGACGGTGGCGACTCTTGCTTACCGCGACATTTCGCGAACCAGCGTTAAACAGTCAGTTCCAGATCCACCGATCACAGCCGTGAAGCTAGCCATGCAATTTTCAAATTGGCCGGTTGTGGTCTCATGAGGGACATGAGCCTTCTTCAAGATTTTGATTAACGCCCAAGTGTGAGCATCAGAACAGAGTAGCAAAGACAACATAGAAATATTGGAAGGGGTTTTCCCCAACTGCTCCACAATCTTGAAATCGCTCCTTTTTATGATTTTTAAGATCTCATCCATTTCACGAGCGGAAGGTTCTCCATCAGTAATGTCCTTTGCGGGTATTTCCATCTCAACAGGCTCAACAACCTTCTCTTTCCCTCTTGTATCAGTACTTGGCCTAGAAACAGTGATGCAGACAGGTGCCTTTGTAACAACTGGTGGTGAGATATTAGGTGAAAAGATTCTCCCAATTCGGGTTACCTTACTTGAGCCAGTTATGTTACCAACGTCACCAGATTTGTCTTCTTCAATCCAGGCGTCTTGTTTTATCCCATGGTAAAACACCTCAGCACCATAGTTCCATGGCACTGCTTTGTTTGAAGAGTATGGAATTGGTCCAGGATTGGTAATTATTAGAGGAGAAATAATTGGTTCATTTGAAATCCTGATAGAACCCTTGGAGGAGATCCTAAGAGGCTTGTTCGAGATGGTTATGATGGAGAGATCTTCACATTTGTTAGTCAAACTTTTGGCAAGCAGAGTCTTCTCAAAAAGGATCTCGTGGCTATCCATTAGGATTTGAATTCCTTCCTTCAGCCCTTCGCATCCATTGAGTTGTTTGGCACATCAAACACAGTCCTTCACACATCCAGGGAAAATCCCGTCTCTCAACAGATTCTTTTTGATGACGTTCAATGGAGTAGTCAAGTCCTCGACAGAGGAAACAAAAATTGTATCTTCAACAGCATTGACACCCTTGCCATGGTTTGGCATAGGTGCGGTGATTACATTAGGAGTTGGAGGAGGATCAAACTTAATGGTCTTGTTATCGATCAAGTCCTGAATTTTATTCTTCAGTGCCCAGCATTCGTCAGTCTCATGCCCGGTGTTTTACCCCAAATTTTCCCTCCCATATTTCTCAAAGCATTGCAAGAAATACCTCCAAATTGCTCAAAGAAGTCCAAGGGTTGGTCAGACAAGCTCTCTCCTAAGGCAGTCTACCCCAAATTAGGGTTTTGTGTTGCATCAAGATCCTTGAGTCCAAGTGACCCCAAGTGCTCACCAATGTCCTAATATGTTCTCAAGATCATCCATGCCAAGTTTCAAGCCTTGCAGAGAAAGTTTGCTCAGTCAATTGCTCAAAGGTCCAAAAATCGACTGTGCTAGGGCAAAAGTCAATTGTGACCTACATACAGTCAAACTTCAAAGTTTTTTTTGTCAACATTATCATTTTGAAAGATATTTCATCATTTTATCAAGGGTTTATCATGATTCATCAAGGATTGCTCAAAATTCATCAAGATTCAAAAGTTGCTAAATTAGGGTTTTGCAAGAAAAGTCAACTCAAATTTGACCAAGCATAACTTTCTCATACTTTATGAGAAATGACCTATCCAAAGCTCATTTTGACGAGGATGAAATTCCCAACAATCCATCTTCATACCCCAAGATCAAAATATGCACTCACAAGAAGTTGTGAATTTTGACATTATAGGTCATTTTAGAAAGTCAACAAAAACACTTTTTTTGTCAAAGCTTCTTACATGAGCATGGAATATCAAAATGATATGAGACCAAAAGGGTTGATTAGAGTACAGCTCAGGCTTTCAAAAAAGTCCAAGAACACCTCCAAAAGTTCAAAATTGAAGAAGTTATGCATTGTTGAAGTTGGACTTTTTTCCAAAATTGCCAAAAGTCAACTATCCCGAAAACTTCAAATTTTGCCAAATGGGCCCATTCTTTTTCACTTGTTTTGAGTTTGAATTATTTCCCACGTGCTCTATCCTTGGCCATGTGTTCATACTATATTTTTATTATTTAATTTGATTTTTATTTGAATTAATTCATTTTAAATGAAATAAAATCACATAAAATCAAAAATATTGATAACCAAAGATCTTTTGATGATTATAGGTTTCAATGGACAGCTTGCATCACATAAAACTCGTATCAAAGCAATTGTACACATAAAGATTGAAATCAAGTTGTTGTACCCCAAAATTTGCCCTTTCATATTTCTCAAAACATTGCAAGAAAAATCTCCAAGTGGCTCAAGGTTGCTCAAGAGTGGGTCAGACAAGTCATCTCCTAAGGCAATCAACCCCAAATTAGGGTTTTGTGTTTCATCAAGATATTTGAGTCCAAATGACCTCAAGTGCTCCCTAATGTACAAATATGTTCTCAAGGTCATCCATGTCAAGTTTCAAGCCTTGCAGAGGAAGTTTGCTCAGTCAATTGCTCAAAGGGTCCAAAAATCGACTATGCTAGGGCAAAAGTCAACTATGACCTACAAACAGTCAAACTTCAAGATTTTTTGTAAACATTCTCATTTTGAAGGTTATTTCATCATTTGATCAAGGTTTGATCATGATTCATCAAGGATTGCTCAAAATTCACCAAGATTCAAAAGTTGCTAAATTAGGGTTTTGCAGGAAAAGTCAACTCAACTTTGACTAAGCATAACGTTTTCATACTTTATGAGAAATGACCCATCCAAAGCTCATTTTGAAGAGGATGCAATTTCCTACAATCCATCTCCATACCCCAAGATCAAAAAATGCACTCACAAAAAGTTATAAATTTGGACATTATAGGTCATTTTTGAAAGTCAACAAAAACACATTTTTCCAAAGCTTATAACTTGAGCATGGAATATCAAAATGCGATGAGACTAAAATCGTTGGTTATAGGACATCTCAAGATTTCTAAAAAGTCCAAGAACACCTCCAAAAGTTCAAAATTGAATAAGTTATGCATTGTTGAAGTTGGACATTTTTGCAAAATTGCCAAAAGTCAACTATCCCCAAAAATTCAAATTTTTTCAAATGGGTCCATTCTTTTCCACTTGATTTGAGCTTGCATAGTTACCTATGTGTCCTAGCTTCATCCATGAGCCCATATTATATTTTTATTATTTAATTTAATTTTTTATTGAATTTATTCATTTTAAATCAAATTAAATCATATAAAATCCAAACTTTGATTACCTAAGATCTTTTTGGTTGTTTCAGGTCTTGATTATCATCATTAGCATCATAAAACTAGAATCAAGCAAAACCATGTGCAAAAAGATTGAAAATTGGCAAATTTGGCAAGTTTGTAAAGAGTGAATCAAATCAAATCCTAAAGTATTGATGGGAGAAGATTCAAGCCATAATTCTTACCCTAACACACTATGCAATACATGAGGCCAAAGGAATCGAGACAAGGGTTAGAGGCTGCAAGAATAGGCAGAACAAAAATTGAAAATTTCATCAAAAATCTTGAAATCAAAATTGTACTTAGAGGCAATTTCAGAAGCTTAGACCGGTCCCAATCGATTCCTGGATGTACACTGAATCTTTCTGGATCAAAAGCACACGTCCTCAAGCCTTCAAAAGCGTTGTAAGTATCACGATACCAAGCTTTGTTCTGGAAATCGCAACTCGTTATTTTGGCATCCTTTAAACAAACTAATGGCATATTTGTAATCACCAGATCATTTCCAAGCCTTTTTGCATTATTTGATTTCATCTATATACTTTGTGGCGTAAACCACCATTGTTAGGGTTTTGCATATTGGTTTAGGGCTTTTCATTTCAGATAAAATTAGCCTTAATAACGGCTATAGACGTGACCGGAAGAGGAAGACGAACTCAACCATGGGTTCAGAATACATTTCCATGGCGCCTATAGGATTTTAGAGATGCTTGACTTATAGTTACGGAATGTTGTCCGTTGGTATAGGCCTGATTTGTTTTAGCCACGGTTCAACAAAGAAGATGAAGACGTGGCGCCTACCCATTGCACCATTCAAATCGCGCGCGTTATTTTTTGTCTTTTCTGGCTATGGACTTGTTTTAATATATTATATTTTATTCGTATATTACTAACAATGAAAACCAAACAGTCTAGTGGCAAGCGTGCATCCAATCACTTTCAAGACCTGGGTTCGAATCCCAGGTCCCCCCAATTTCTATTTGTTTTTTCTCTTCAGGTGATCAAGTGTGTATCCAAGGTTACAGCATACCATGCACCAGCAAGCAACCAATGGCCAGATGGCCCAGGGCCAAATTTGGTGGCCAAGATCTGAAGGACCAGCATAGGCAAAGTCAGCGCACACATACTGAATCAGGAAAGTCAACAAGGCCATCGTGTAATGGGCCTCAGAATTTGCTTCTCAAACCCATATTTCAGGCCCAAACCTCTCTCTCTTTCTATTTTATTTATTATGTTTTAATTAATTGTTTTATTGTTTTAAATTCAATTAACTAACCAATTAAAATTCAGTCTTTTTATAAAATAAAACCACAAAAATATTTTTCATATTTAATCAAACTTTAATTTTTATTTTCATTAATAAATACTAATAAATTAATTTAGGTATTAATTAGAATAACTCTAAACTATTTTTGTAAATAATTAAAATTAACTGGACTTAATTAGGTCTTTACTAATCCAATTAATTTTATTTCTTTCTTAAAATACCAAAAATCAAAAAATAACCTTTTTTCATTTAATTAATTTATTTATTTATTAATTTAGTAATTAACTTAGGTAATCTCTTTCTTAATTCAAAAACAACAAAAATCTTTTCTTTAACAAAAAGGGTCAAAACCCTAATCTTGCGCCCGATTTAATTTCTCGCATGCGATTCATTTTATTTATCCAATAATGTACTTGCTCCTGGTTTCTAATAGTTAAATAGGACTGTTTATTATTTTTATCGCTTTATTTATTTTTAAAGGATTTGTCTTTGGCGATGTAAATACCTGACGCCTTGTAATTTAAATTTCGTAATTTATTTCCCGCAAATTATAACTGTTAGATGTTTGATAATAGGTATGCATGACAAGACTGAATGTTTTAACCTAAAATCAACTTAGATCACCCTTAACATGTACAAAGACAAAAATTAATTGAAAACGACACACTCGCACATGCGCACTCTTAGGGTACAACCCACTTGGTTGCCTTTGCACACGGTCATTGAGTATAGGTCACTTTAGAGGTCGCCCTCTTGTCTAAAAGATCATAGTCGCCTCGAAATGGTTACCTCGGATATTGTTGCCTCAAACAAATGATCTAAGACATTAGGGTTACCGCTAAGGCGTCCTAATATTGCTTTGGTGACCGTAAGTCCCGCATTCGAATTGACCCTTAAAACTCCAACGACGGTGCTACCTACTCATCAATAGTGGGATACCATTGTATAAAGAAAGATAACATAGAAGGATTCCTTTTTTGAGTAGGTAGATGGTTCTTAAGTACTTGCTCTTTCAAAAAAGAAAATCTTTTTCACACTTACACTTTTCAAACAAAGTTTTCAAAAACACTTCATACACTCTTGAGGACAGAAGCAAGAGTTAAATCGAAGTTTCAAAACAAAAACTTTTTTCAAACCCACAAGCATAAAGAAAACCATTTTGAAAACAACATGAGCAAGTACCTAAGAGCCCGTGGATAACCACGGATAGAAAGAGTGCTAACACCTTCCCTTTCTATAATCTACCCCCCGAACCCGAGAAATATCTCGAAAAAGGAATTTTTCTGTGCTTTTTTCCTTTCCTTGTTGGATAAAATAAAAGTCAGTGGCGACTCTTGCTTACCGCGACATTTTGCGAAAACAAACGCAAAACGCAAACAAGCATTCCAAAAATCAGTCAGTTCTTCCCACCGCATCACAGAACTGGAGACTCTGCTGGGGATGCTTATAAGTGGGGTGTACCTTAGGAATAGTTCATCATAATGTTTTCAATTTCTTGATTTGTATGCTTTATCTTTGTGGGTTTGAATCGGAGTTACTATAGATCTTAACCTGAATCTGGGGGATACCCTTTAGGTAAGTAGCAATAAACTGTGAGGGAACTGTACAACGTAGACCGATACGGTTGAAGCAGTAGCTACGTTGGTGTGGCACTTTAGTATGTACCGATATCCCTTGTGGCGCAACGAGGAGAATATGGGTCTGCTAAAGGGTCATTAAGCACCAATTTACCTTAGAACCTTTAATTGACCAACTTGGCCATAAAACAGTAGCAGTATGCTACAATCATTGAGACTAAACTCTCGCGATGATTCTGGCCGCAAGAAAAGGTTGCTAAACTGGAATTATGACCGATCGAGGGTAGTCAGTGATATTGAGATCCTCTAGAACCCGGTTACTATTTTTAGGACAGGTTTAAACCAACTGAAGTGAAAGAGGGTAATACCTAAACTCCTTGCCAGCCTGAAATCTAAGGGCTCTCTATGTGACTTGTGTGCCTTTACCATGTTTTCTATTTGTGGATACTTGTGGTGTGCTTTCTATCATGACATCATGACATCATGACATTGCATGCATCTTGCATTGGACTAACCTATTTCAAAGACATGAGGGATTCATCTCTGTTCTGTTTTGTTGGTCATGGCACCCATGCGTAGAAACACCATCCGGATCAACTTTGTCTAGGTTCCCACTCTACTTAAAGACTTGGTTGCAAAGATGCCAGATACTACCTCCTTCATCAGAAGACATGGGCACCTTTTTGGTTTGGTCACCTCCAAGATGGATGAAAAGATGATGAGAGTCTTAGTCCAGTTCTTTGATCCACTGTACCATTGCTTTACTTTTGTGGACTACCAGTTGGTCCCTACCTTGGAAGAGTTCTCTGATCTAATGGGTATCTCTATTTTGGAGAAAACCCCGTTTACAGGTTGGGAGAAGATCCTTAGGCCAGAAGAGATTGCTTCAGCCCTTCATCTGACAAAGGCTGAGGTAATTTTAAACTGGGAAACTCGTAGTGAAGCAAAGGGCTTTTTGACTAAATTCTTGGTTGGTAAAGCTAATCAGTTCTGGGACAGTCTAGACTTCCAGGAATTTGAAGACATTCTGGCTCTTCTCATATATGGTTTGGTGTTGTTTCCTAACTCTGATTCCTTTGTTGACGTCAATGCGGTGAAGATCTTTATTTCCCGTAATCCTGTGCCCACCCTCTTGGGTGACATTCTTCATTCTCTTTATGCACGTACTGCTCAGAGGCGGGGGACCCTTATGTGTTGTGCTCCGTTGTTGGCGAGGTGGTTTATTTCCCACCTCCCCAAATCAGTTCTGAAAAACAAGGAAGGCATGGGTTGGGCCTATAGGATTATGTCTCTCTCTCATAATGACATCATTTGGACTATCAAAGGCATGGAAGATGTGGCTATTATTGATCGATGTGGTGAATACCCCAATGTCCCACTTATAGGAACCAATGGAGGGATAACTTATAATCCGTGCTTGGCCTTACGTCAGTTTAGGCGAGCTAGAAGGGAAGGACCTCATGAGTTGTTAATGCCAAGTATTGTCTTTGATTTCCAAGGGGATAGTGATGAGAAACACTGCAGATTCATAAGAGCTTGGGATAGGGTACACAGGTCTGATCCACACAAGTTGGGTGCGAAGACTTCTCTTCTGATGGAGCCATACCTCCGATGGGTTCGCATACGTGCCCAAAAGATGGGAATGCCCTACGAAGTCGTCTTGCCTATAATTGTTGAAGTTACTGATGAAGAAGGGGTCCCTCCTACCATCCTCCACCCTTACATGCCTACTGACATTGGGGCATTGAAGAGGTCCTGGATGCAGCTGAGAGTAGAACGGGATGCTTATCGAGAAAAGTATCACGAACAAGAGCAGAAGATTCAGAAGTTGACAAGGCAGTTGGAGAACGAGCGGATCCTCAATGACTATGTCCGCACCGACAAGAAGCGACCATGGGAGTATTGATTGTCTTTTGGATTATTTCTAGTTTTTGATTTACTTTTCAGTTTTTCTTTCTTGTAACGCCTTAAAGGCATCTGTTGAACAATTAATTTTGAGGTTTATCTAATAAAAGTGTGTTTCGTTTTTGTTTACGAATTTGAATCTCTCGACACTTTGAAATTATTACATGCGCATCCCATTATCATGCACATCATTACAGGTACCCTTACAGGTTTCTCATCTTCTTTGATGTTTATTACAGCAGAAATGTCTTCTGATCAAGCCATCAAAGATCTTCAGGCACAGAACACCCAATTCCAACAGATGTTCATAAGTTTGGCTAAAGGGCAAGAGGATCTGAAGACCCTTATTCTGAAAGAGAAGAAGAAGAAGAAGAAGGTCGGTATTCTGAACATGGGTAGAAGTTTCGGAGATAGGTTTAGACAACCAGCTGATCTGACCTCCCCATCCAAGGACAGGGAGAACCAAGAAAGAGCAAAGGACCCTAGTCCTGTAGTTTCTGATAACGATACGGATTACGACGATGAGCAATATCCTCCTGCTGAGGATAGGTACTGTTGTACCCCAAAATTTGCCCTCCCATAAATCTTCAAAGTTTTTGACAAGCATCACCTCAAATGGTTCAAAGTCTACTCAAGGGCTACACAATCAAGCATCCTCCTAAGGCAGGCAAAATTAGGGTTTTGGTTCTTGCAAGGAAGTTGAAGTTTTCAAGGGCTCAATCAAGTCCCATATGCTCATACACATTGTCAAGCACCTACATGTCAAGTTTCAAGGCTCACAAGGTCAAGTTGCACAGTCAAAAACCCTAATTGCTCCACAGTCAACTGTAGGGGCAAAATGGTCATTTGGCAGTCAAAAGTCAAAATTTTTGGTCAACATCTCATTTTGAAGCCACAATCATCATTTGGTCAAGTCTTGACCATGATTTCACAAGAATGGCTCAAAAATCATCAAGATGCAAAAGTTTCCATTTTTGGACAGCTGAAAAGTCAACTGTAACTTGACCAAGGCATAACTTTTTCATGGTTCATCAGAAAAATCCCATCCAATGCTCATCTTGAAGGGGAATACATTTCCTACAACTCATCTTCACATTCCAAGTCCAAGAAATGCTCTCACAAAAAGTTATCAATTTCAACATTATAGGTCATTTTAAAAAGTCAACAAAAAGGCACTTTAAGTCAAAGACCATAACTTGAGATTGGTAAATCAAAATGACATAGGACCAAATAAATTGGTTAGAGGACTTCAAGACCTTTCCAAAATGTCCAAGAACATGTTCATAGCTTCAAAATTGAGCTAGATATGCATTGGAGAAGTTGGGAAATTTTTGTGAAATGGCCAAAGTCAATTATCCTTGAAATTTCATTTTTGACAAAAGGGGTCCACTTTTTCCACTTGTTTCAGCTTGGCCATGCCTCCCACGTGTCCCACAATTTATTTCAAGATTAAAAATTAATTTTCCCATTTTTATTTAATTTTATTTGATTTAATGCATTTTAAATCTTTAAAATTCAAATAAAATCAAAGCGTAGACCACCAAATGCATGACAAGAATAAAATATGACTGAAAATGATACACAATTCACACACCACTCTTAGGGTACGCCTCACTGTTTCCTTGCCCCTAGAAAGGTGGTCGTCGAGTATAGGACGTTTTAGTAAGTCCTCATGTCCATGAACATGGCATGGGGGTAGCTTCTAAGGTGTCCTACTATTGCTCTGGTGACCACACTGTCCCTAAACTCGAATTGACCCAAACACCTCCAACGGTGGTGCTACCTACCTCTCAATGGTGGGATGGAACTACCTCAAGGACATTTACACAGACTAATTCCTTAGGGGAGGTAGATGACTCGTAGATACTTGCTCTAATCAAAAGCTCCTTTTCACACCGACACTTTGCAAAAAGCTTTCAAAATCAACTTTTCAAACACTCTTGAGGACTGATACAAGAGTCGATCCGAAACTTTAAACGAAACTTTTTTCAAACCCACTCACCTTGAAAAGCAAACAAACATTTTGAAAACACAAATGAGCAAGTATCTAAGAGCGCATGGATAACCATGGATAGAAAGGGTGCTAACACCTTCCCTTTCTATAAATCAACCTCCCGAACCGAGAGCTAATCTCAATAAGGAATTTTTCTGTGCTTTTTTCCTTTCCATATTGGAGAAAATAAAAGACGGTGGCGACTCTTGCTTCCGTGACATTTCGCGAAACCAGCGTTAAGCAGTCAGTTCCAGATCCACCGATCACAGAACTGGCGACTCTGCTGGGGATACTATAAAGTGAGGTGTACCTTAGGATTAGATCATACTTGTGTTTTCAATTGAATGTTTTGTTTGCTTTATATTTATGGGCATTGCATCGGAGTTTCATAGATCCTAACCCGGATCTGGGAATACCCTTTTAGGTAGCATAAGCTGTGAGGGACCTGTCCGGCGTAGACCGACACGGGTGAAGCAGTGGCTATGTTGGTGTGGCACCTTGGTCTGTACCGATATCCCTTGTGTTGCAACAAGGAGAATATGGGTCTTCTGAGGAGTCATTAAGCACCAACCGACCTTAGAACCCTAATGTGACCCAACTTGGCCATAGAACAGTAGCAGTATGCTACACCCATTGAGGCTAAACTCTCGCGATGGTTCTGGCCGCAAGAAAAGATTGCGACGCTGGAGTTATGACCGATTGAGGGTAGTCAGTGATATTGGGATCCTCTAGAACCCGGTTACTTTTGATAGGACAGGTCTTAACCAACAAAACTGAAAGAGGGTAGTACCTGAAATTCATGCTGGCCTAAACTCTAAGGGCTCTTTTGTGTGACTTGTGTGCCTTCATACTTGAACTACGTGCATACTTGTTATCTAACAACACGGGTTCCTTGCAGGTTTTGTTTACAGTCCTTAATTGGGACTCATTATAGGGCCTACTTACATCACTCCATGCATAGCATAACATCATACCATTGCATGCATCTTGCATAAAAACTAATCCATTTCAAGGATATCAAGGGCTTGTGATGCAGGTCATGATGAATCAAATGTCCAGCAAGGGGCAAAGGGGATTTATTTCCCTCTAGCCAAGATTGATAACTTGAGTCAGGGGCTATGACCCACTCGATATGGTGAGCTTTGACTCTTGAAGAAGGACTCTCAACAACATGAAGTTCCTTCAATTAAGCTACCGAATTCAAATTCTAACAAGTTTCTCTGTTTACCCCGCGAGATCCTTGAAAACATTGCATGCATATCATACATATCATTGCATTACAGGTACCCTTCGTACAGGTCACTTACCTTCGTCGCTGTTTGTTTCAGCAATGGCTTCCCAACAAGATAACCAGGGTCTTCATGCTTAAGAGACTCAGTTCAGGGAGATCTTTTTAAGCCTATCCAAGGGGCAGGAAGAGTTGAGGACACTCCTCATGGGGAACTTGGCCAAGAAAAGTCACGAAGATGATAAGGACGAACAGCTGAAACGTCTGCAAGCTGAGGTAGATGCAATGAGGACCCAGATGCAGGGGAAAATGGCTCTCATCCAAGGCTTAGCTCGGGAGCAAGAAGAGTTGAGGACCATGATCAGTCAGCTTCCTCAAGACAGACACAACATGAAGCAAACAGTCCAGGTCAGGGACCAAGTCATTGATCAGCTTCCGAGAGGACAAGAGTCTGGCATGGTGAAGATTAGACCTCTCCAAATTGCTACCACTTCACAGGTCCAACCACAACCTCGCCCAGAGCAACGGGTTGATCAGAGCAAGCCAGACAAGCCTAGGAGGCAATTTACCAAGCTCAACACGTCGCTGTCTCAAGCTTTACAACATCTGTTGAGGTTGAATTTGGTAACTCTAAGGGACCCTCCTAAGAACCCCAACAAGACACCTTCAAGGTATAACCCCAACGCCCACTGCGCTTATCATTCGGACAGCCCGGGGCATGCCACAAACGACTGTTGGTCTCTGAAGAACAAGATCCAGGATCTGATTGATGAAGGAGCAGTGGAATTCACCCCAGATGGTCAGGTCGAGTTCTTCTACTATCCCTGCGAGATTCACCATTTGAAGTGACAAGTCCTAAGACTAGAAGACTTTTTGTTCATTCGAATGTTCAAGTTGTATTTTTTTCTTTGATTATTCAAACAATTATTGTAGCAAACTTTATTACTTTATCAATGCATCGCATATGTCTGTTTTGAATCAATATATTCGCATTCGTTATTTTCAAACTACTTTCATTCTTTGTGATGTTCAAACTCTCGATTAATAATTCTAAGCCTCTTGAAGGAGGATGATGAAAACGATACCACAATCTATAATATGCTTTTGAACGAACCCCGCAGATGAGGTACAAGCATTGTTTCAATTCCTAAACACTGGAGTTATAAGGAAGATAATCCCTCGTCAACCCCTCTGAGCCAAAGAAGTAAGAGTTTTTCTTTTCGAAAATTAAAACCCTTAATCATAGCCTGGGGCAGGGTAGTTCTCTCAGTTGATCCGAGTGCACAATGAATGGCACCAAAAAGTCCTTACAAAACAAAAGACGGTGATGGTTCCGAATAATCATAAAGATAGGCAGTCATCATTTCTCAAAATAAACGCCCATTAAGTCAAAACTTATGAAGGAGACTTACAAAACTGGGGCATCCCGCTGACTGAAACAGTTCAAGCAAAAACAGGGATAACGAAATCAAAAAGAAAGAGGTCCTACAAACCCTCCAACAAAAAAAAAGGAAATGACTGCCTATTCAAAATAAATTGTCAATATCCGAACCATCACCGAAATCTCAGAGTGAAGACTCAAACAAGGTCTAACGCACGATCAACTGAGTTTAGGTTTGAAGAACATCACGAAGAACGGGTGGGTACAAATATACTTTGAGCCTTTATCCTTTGTTTCTTAAACCGTGAACCAGGCCATGATATAACCCTTAAAAGTCCTAGCTGAAGCATGGGTTGGTTCGAAAGCATACTGTTACGAAAGGTATCCTGACTCCTTAAGGCTCGCTGTAAAATCTTGAGTTGACATCACATGTTACATAATTTGCTTGTTTTACTAAAAAAAATGCATTTTTCAAAACTTCAAGACAGACATAAGCTTCGCATTTTTAGAATAACATTGTTTGCATATGACTATTTGTTTGAACAGCATAGAAGTTCGCACGACGAATTTCTAATGAACAAAAGCACCTCCAATCAAGGGGCATGGCATGATCAGTGTCCATCATCTGGGGCAGCCCAGTCAAGATTCGGAGAATCTCTCAAAAGGCCAACCAGCTTTGGGCAAATCTCCATCTGAATCACTTGGGGCATTGGACGATCAAACGAAGATCTTCCGGTGGCATGGTAACACTACACTACTAACAGGGGCACCTCCCTACATCTCTGAGAATGTGGGCATAGTCAAAAAATACTGCGCATAATCAAAGACCCGCTAGGTTGACACGCCTAGTCAAAAATAAGGGATAGAAATGAAAAAAACTCTGTACACCCGGCAAGTCGAAAACCTGAAAAGGCGGCTTGGGCAAAAATGGGTATCCCGGTGGACTGAAAACCCGAAAGGGCAGTCCAGGCAAAAGTTAGGGATCAAAAGCGTACGACTATGTCCCGTCATCTCGTCACTTGCCTACCAGAAGAAGATTTGTCAATCGGCGGTCCTCAAGCACCTCCACAAATAACATCAGAAACTGGGGCAATAATGAGTTGTCTAAATGATCCGGTTGTCCTGTCCACCAAGGTACCAAGGTAAGTTCAACTGAAGAACATAACCAAGATGTCTTAATTCCCCAGAGAATGAGCCAGCAAGTCAGCAACACTCCCCAAGCAGAGTTATCTTGTCAGCCTTATGAAAATTGGGTATTCCTAGCAGATCTCAACATCCCCCAACGCAATATACGAATATTCTTAACAAGCATCCCCGGCAATCTTGATCTAAGTTTGTTCCCCGGCGGTATACCAGACATTCAGCGGAGCCACTTCCCCAATATATCTCAAAAATTCTCCCCCAGGAGAGTCCAGTCCAAAAAGTTCCCCCAGGAAAGTGGAATCCATCTCCCCAGCAGGTAGCTTATCCCCAGTAGATTCTGGAAGCTTATCCCCTGCATAGCACGAACGCGTCTCCCGGCTCTATTCAAAGGTTATTTCCCCACCAGGATATAACTGGGTTATCCTCAGCCAATAACCATGGAAAGATTGTCCTCGGCGAAGTCTTCTTATCCCCAGCGGAGTCTATTAAAAACTTCCAACATAACAACGGTATCCCCAGCGAAGTTGTCATCAACATCTCAACAGAGTACCTCTCTTCCCACAGAGCATGGTTCCCCAGCAAGATCGCTAGAATAATTTTCTCCCCGCAGAGTAATCCATTCGCCAAGTTTATGCCCCAACGGAGTTATCTTCTCCTACCGGTATTCTTGCAACCATCATCCCCAGCGGAAACAACGAAACTCTTCCCGTCAACATCAGCCCAGGATGTGACTTCCCGGCACCCGTCAAGGATTTATTTTCCTAGACGAAAATACATTCATAAACATCACCTTGTCATACATTATGATACATGCATACACGCATCATATCACCCCAATCTCATTTATTTTTGAGAACATCATGACATCATGCATGTCATACATTATGACATTGCATACAACTAACTCGTTACTTTTTCAGGAAAAGAACGATCAACAGACAAAAGTATTTACCTTTTGAAGTAGAAGACGTCCAAGATTCCTTCATCATTCGGTTGAGTTAGTAATCGCCCAAAGGTTCTCTCATCGTTCTGTTGAGGTAGTAATCGCCCAAAGATTCTCTTATCGTCCCGTTGAGGTAGTAATCGCCCAAAGGTTCTCTCATCGTCCCGTTGAGGTAGTAATCGCCCAAAGGTTCTCTCATCGTCCCGTTGAGGTAGTAATCGCCCAAAGGTTCTCTCATCGTCCCGTTGAGGTAGTAATCGCCCAAAGGTTCTCTCATCGTCCCGTTGAGGTAGTAATCGCCCAAAGGTTCTCTCATCGTCCTGTTGAGGTAGTAATCGTCCAAGGTTCTCTCATCGTCCCGTTGAGGTAGTAATCGCCCAAAGGTTCTCTCATTGTCCCGTTGAGGTAGTAATCGTCCAAGGTTCTCTCATCGTCCCGTTGAGGTAGTAATCGTCCAAGGTTCTCTCATTGTCCCGTTGAGGTAGTAATCGCCCAAAGGTTCTCTCATCGTCCCGTTGAGGTAGTAATCGCCCAAAGGTTCTCTCATCGTCCCGTTGAGGTAGTAATCGTCCAAGGTTCTCTCATCGTCCCGTTGAGGTAGTAATCGCCCAAAGGTTCTCTCATCGTCCCGTTGAGGAAGTAATCGTCCAAGGTTCTCTCATCGTCCCGTTGAGGTAGTAATCGCCCAAAGGTTCTCTCATCGTCCCGTTGAGGTAGTAATCGCCCAAAGGTTATCTCATTGTCCCGTTGAGGTAGTAATCGCCCAAAGGTTCTCTCATCGTCCCGTTGAGGTAGTAATCATCCAAGGTTCTCTCATCGTCCCGTTGAGGTAGTAATCGTCCAAGGTTCTCTCATCGTCCCGTTGAGATAGTAATCGTCCAAGGTTCTCTCATCGTCCCGTTGAGGTAGTAACCGTCCCTGATTCATTCATCATATCATTATCAACAAAAACCTTTTGAAGTTCCAGACTCGATTCCTGTATCCTTCCAGGGCACGTCTGAAGAGTTCGAAGGTTCGATGCCTGTATCTTGCCAGGGTGTATCTGTTGACGACTACATTACCAGACTCGATTCCTGTATCCTGCCAGGGCACGTCTGAAGAGTTCGAAGATCCGATTCCTGTATCTTGCTAGGGTGTATCTGTTGACGACTACATTACCAGACTCGTTTCCTGTATCCTGCCAGGGTACGTCTGAAGAGTTCAAAGATCCGATTCCTGTATCTCGCCAGGGTGTATCTGTTGACGACTATATTCTCCGGACTCGATTCCTGTATCATGCCAGGGCACGTCTGAAGAGTTTAAAGATTCGATTCCTGTATCCAGCCAGGGCACATCTACCTAAAGAGTTTGAAGATCAACTCCTGTAACAGGCCAAGTAATTATTTTATTTCTCAGGTACGCAAGTTCTCGCTAAGGAATCTCTTACGCGATCGACACCTAGATGACATCTATGAGCCTATCCACTTACCAACAGTTCTAAATGGCATCTATAAGCCCATTCCCGACATGGTTCTGTCACACTTCCAGATGGAATCTATAAGCCCATCTTGATATCCATCAATCTCCAAATGGCATCTGTAAGCCCATTCCCGCATCATACTGCTGATACCCTACTATGTGAGTGCAAATTTCTGGGCACTCTAGTGTTCAATCATCTTCCACCCTCGGACCACGAAAGGCACACAAGCCAATCTACGTCCTCAGGTCTAAGAAGATTGAACTGGGGCAACTGTTGTACCCCAAAATTTGCCCTCCCATAAATCTTCAAAGTTTTTGACAAGCATCACCTGAAATGGTTCAAAGTCTACGCAAGGGCTACACAGTCAAGCATTCTCCTAAGGCAGGCAAAATTAGGGTTTTGGTTCTTGCAAGGAAGTTAAAGTTTTCAAGGGCTCAATCAAGTCCCATATGCTCATACACATTGTCAAGCACCTACATGTCAAGTTTCAAGGCTCACAAGGTCAAGTTGCACAGTCAAAAACCCTAATTGCTCCACAGTCAACTGTAGGGGCAAAATGGTCATTTGGAAGTTAAAAGTCAAAATTTTTGGTCAACATCTCATTTTGAAGCCACAATCATCATTTGGTCAAGTCTTGACCATGATTTCACAAGAATGGCTCAAAAATCATCAAGATGCAAAAGTTTCCATTTTTGGACAGTTGAAAAGTCAACTGTAACTTGACCAAGGCATAAATTTTTCATGGTTCATCAAAAAAATCCCATCCAATGCTCATCTTGAAGGGGAAGACATTTCCTACAACTCATCTTCACATTCCAAGTCCAAGAAATGCTCTCACAAAAAGTTATCAATTTCAACATTATAGGTCATTTTAAAAAGTCAACAAAAAGGCACTTTAAGTCAAAGACCATAACTTGAGATTGGTAAATCAAAATGACATGGGACCAAAGAAATTGGTTAGAGGACTTCAATACCTTTCCAAAATGTCCAAGAACATGTTCATAGCTTCAAAATTGAGCAAGATATGCATAGGAGAAGTTGGGAAATTTTTGTGAAATGGCCAAAGTCAATTATCCTTGAAATTTCATTTTTGACAAAAGGGGCCCACTTTTTCCACTTGTTTCAGCTTGGCCATACCTCCCACGTGTCCCACAATTTATTTCAAGATTATAAATTAATTTTCCCATTTTTATTTAATTTTATTTGATTTAATGCATTTTAAATCTTTAAAATTCAAATAAAATCAAAGCGTAGAGCACCAAATGCATGACAAGAATAAAATATGACTGAAAATGATACACAATTCACACACCACTCTTAGGGTACGCCTCACTGTTTCCTTGCCCCTCGAAAGGTGGTCGTCGAGTATAGGACGTTTTAGTAAGTCCTCATGTCCATGAACATGGCATGGGGGTAGCTTCTAAGGTGTCCTACTATTGCTCTGGTGGCCACACTGTCCCTAAACTCGAATTGACCCGAACACCTACACAGACTAATTCCTTAGGGGAGGTAGATGACTCGTAGATACTTGCTCTAATCAAAAGCTCCTTTTCACACCGACACTTTGCAAAAAGCTTTCAAAAACAACTTTTCAAACACTCTTGAGGACTGATACAAGAGTCGATCCGAATTTTTAAACGAAACTTTTTTCAAACCCACTCACCTTGAAAAGCAAACAAACATTTTGAAAACACAAATGAGCAAGTATCTAAGAGCCCATGGATAACCATGGATAGAAAGGGTGCTAACACCTTCCCTTTCTATAAATCAACCTCCCGAACCGAGAGCTAATCTCAATAAGGAATTTTATGTGCTTTTGTCCTTTCCATATTGGAGAAAATAAAAGACGGTGGCGACTCTTGCTTCCGCAACATTTCGCGAAACCAACGTTAAGCAGTCAGTTCCAGATCCACCGATCACAGGTACAAGCAGTTAAAAGACAGTCTAAGTGCTATGGAGATTCAGAAAATACCTGGTTTGGATTTCAGAGAATTGGGACTGGTATCGGGAGTGGTCGTCCCTCATAAGTTCAAAGCTCCATTTTTTTCCAAGTACGATGGAGTATCCTGCCCAAAGCTCCATCTCCGCTCTTACGTCAGGAAAATCCAACCCCACACTGCTGATAGAAATTTGTGGGTGCATTCCTTTCAAGATAGTCTGTCAGGGACTCAGCTTGAATGGTTCTATCAGTTGGAAGGGGCAAGTGTTTAAAACTGGGAAGACCTTGTTGCCGTCTTTTACAAGCAGTATTAGTATAACACCGACCTTGCTTCCACTCGTACTCAGCTCCAGGGTATGTCCATGGGTGTAGGTGAAGGTTTTAAGGACTATGCTCAAAAGTGGAGAGACTTGGATGGAAGAGTCCAACCCCCTTTATCTGATAGGGAGTTGGTTGATATGTTTATAGGAACGCTATCTGGTCCACTTTTCAATCACTTGATCGGCAGCTCGTCATATGTTTTCACTGAGTTGATTTTGACTGGAGAAAGAGTGGAGGCTGGCATTCGCAGTGGTAAAATACAGACGGATAACTCTTCGAGTTTGGTAAAGAAACCTTTCACTTGCAAGAAGGAAGCTAGTGCAGTCTATAGCCCAAGGGGCCAGAGCAGATCCGAACACCGTCAAACGGTAAATGCTGTAGTGATACCCAGACCCACAGTTGCTCCACAATGCAACAAGCAACAAAGGGTGGAAAGACCATAGCGGCAGTTTACCCGCATCAACATGACATTGGCTGGAGTATTACCTCACCTGCTGAAATCCAACTTGGCGACCTTGAGAGAGGCACCCAAGAATCCAAACACTACTTCTCCCAGATACAATCCCAACGCGTGATGCGCCTACCATTCTGAGAGTCCAGGCCACGATACAAACGATTGCTGGGCTCTGAGAAACAAAGTGCAAGATTAGCTCGAAGCCAAACAGATTGAGTTTGATGCTCCAGAAAAGCCGAATGTTATAACTGCTCCCATGCCCAAACATGGTCGTGGAGTTAATGTCGTTGACACCGATTTGTTTGTGACCTTTGTTGAAGAAATTTCTACTCCTCTGATGACTGTTAAGAATATTTTGCTATTGGCCATTTTATTTCCGGGTTGTGGTGAAGGTTGCCACGTGTGTTCGACTCTACCTTCTGATTGTTGTTTGTTGAAATCAGGTGTTCAGCGCCTGATGGATAATAAAGAAATTTTGTTTGAGAAGACTACGACTCATGTTGTTCCCAATGAAGATATTGCCATTATTACCATTTCCTCCAATCCTTCCAAGGTTTCCTCGAGAAAACCTGTTAGGATTACACTTGTTCCAAGAATTACTCCACTAATAGACATTGTTCCTGGTCCCATCCCGTACACCTCAGATAAGGTTGTCCCATGGTATTATGGTGCTGATGTGTATTACCATGGTGTTAAGCAAGAATTGAAGACCAAAGAAGTTGATGCTGATGTCAATAATATTGTCAGGACTAGTAAAGTTACCCAAAGTGGAAGGGTCTTCTCTCTTGAGATTTCCCCGAAGACTATCATCAAGCCTACCGTTATTCCAGCTGCTGCTCCAACCAGCACTCCTGACATTTCTCCTGTTCCTACTCCAGTTAGTACACCTGCAACTATTCTTGTTCTTACTCCAGTTATCACCCATGCTGCTGAGCCATCTGGGACTCGGGGAAAAGAAATTATAGGTGAGCCTGCCCGGATGGAGGCACCTAAGAAAATCGTTGTGGAAACCTCTAAGCAAGAAATAGAGGAAATATTGAAAATTATCAAGAAGAGCGATTACAATATGGTCGAGCAGCTGGGGCAGACCCCGTCAAATATCTCCATGTTGTCCCTGCTTGTATGTTTTGAAGCCCATGTGAAGGCTTTGATTGCATTTCTCAAGACTGCGCATGTGCCGCAGGAGACTTCCGCAGATCAGTTCAAAGATTGCATGGCCATCCTGACTGCTGACAATGGGATGGGTTTTTTAGATGTGGATCTGACACCGAAAGGAAGAAATCATAATGATGCTCTGCATGTCTCGATTGAGTGCAGGGGCACCACTATGGCCCATGTGCTGGTAGATATCGGGTCTTCGTTGAATGTTCTGCCAAAGAAAGCGTTAGACCGTTTGGATTATGAGGGTTTGACTTTAAAGCCGAGTAACATTGTGGTGATGGCTTTTGATAGATCAAAAAGAATGTTGCACGGGGAGGTGGACATCCCTATTAAAGTGGGTTCTCATACTTTTGGGTCCACCTTCTACATAATGGATATCCGACCATCTTATTCTTGCTTGCTGGGTGATCCTTGGATCCATAGGGTTGGGGCAGTTACTTCCACACTCCATCAAATGATGAAATATCTGGTGAAGGGGAAGATTGTCACGGTGCGAGGTGAAGAAGAGTATATGGTAAGTCATCTTAATTCCTTCCGCTATATAGAGATGGACGGGGAGTTCATAGAAACACCTTTTCAGAACTTCGAGGAGGTCCCTCAGACTTTGGCGTCAACTGAAGTTACTACCGGCAAACCTCCATTGAAGATGGCTTCTCTCAAAGACGCCAGGGCCGTAATTTAAGAAGGGGCTCAAAGGGACGTTAGGTACGCACGGATTGGAAGACCTCTGATACACATCAGCAATCGGGGAGTTAATGCAATTGAGGACAGTGAAGAGGATTCAGACATCGACAGCTGGATCTACCCAATAACCAACGGTGGACTGAATAACTGGACAATGAAGGACTTCATAAATGTTTCTTTTATTCTACAATCCATATCCACTCTGGATCCCATTTATAATAACTCTACTACTTCCAGTTATGACTTCAAAAATCCGATCTACCAAGCCGAGGACGAAGGTGAGGATGATTGTGAGGTGCCTCGAGAACTTGCTAGACTATTACAGCAGGAAGAAAGGGCCAGCCTCATGAAGAGCCAGTTGAGTCGATGAATTTGGGTACAGAGGAAGACAGGAAGGAGGTTAGGATAGGTGTGAATCTGGAAGCTAGTGTTAAGCAAAGGTTGATTCAGATGCTGCGTGACTATGTGGAGATCTTTGCCTGGTCTTATGAAGATATACCTGGGTTGGATACCGATATTGTGGTTCACCGATTGCCTACCAAGGAAGACTGTCCTCCAGTGAAACAGTAAGTTCTCCGAATGCGCCCGGAGATGTCTGAGAAAATACAGGATGAAGTTATGAAACAGTTTGACGCTGGTTTCCTAGCAGTTACTTCTTATCCACAGTGGGTGGCCAACGTGGTTCCTGTGCCGAAGAAGGATGGTAAGGTTCGAATGTGTGTTGACTATAGTGATCTGAACAGGGCAAGCCCTAAGGATGATTTCCCTCTACCTCATATCGACGTTCTGGTTGACAACACTGCTCAGCATAAGGTATTCTCCTTTATGGACGGTTTCTCCGATTATAATCAGATTAAAGTGGCTCCCGAAGACATGGAGAAGACAACCTTTGTTACTCAATAGGGCACCTTTTGCTACAAGGTCATGCCCTTCGGATTGAAGAATGTTGTGGCAACTTATCAGCGCGCCATGGTCGCCTTGTTCCATGACATGATCCATCATGAGATTGAGGTATACGTCGACGACATGATTTCAAGATCCCAGACTGAGGAAGAACATCTTGACCACTTTCAGAAGTTATTTGACAGGTTGAAGTTGTACAAGCTAAGGTTAAACCCGAACAAGTGCACCTTCGGGGTGAAGTCTGGTAAGCTGCTGGGTTTCATCGTAAGCGATAAAGGTATTCAAGTGGATCCTGCAAAGGTGAAGGCTATACAGGAAATGCCAGCTCCCAGAACAGAAAAAGAAGTCAGAGGCTTTCTGGGACGACTGAACTACATTTCCCGATTCATCTCACACCTGACTACTTCTTGTGATCCAATCTTCAAGCTACTGAAGAAAGATCAAGTGGTACGTTGGAACGGTGAATGTCAGGCCGCTTTCAAAAGGATCAAAGAGTATCTCCAAGAGCCACCTATTATGATGCCTCCAGTTGAAGGGAGACCTTTGATCTTATACTTGACAGTACTCGATAATTCAATGGGGTGTGTGTTGGGGCAGCATGACGAGTCTGGCCGAAAAGAGTATGCTATTTATTACCTTAGAAAAAATTTTACCGACTGCGAGACCCGATACTCATTGCTTGAGAAAACTTGCTGCGCTTTGGTATGGGCTACTTGTCGGCTGAGACAGTATATGTTGACTCACACCACTTTATTGATATCAAAGATGGACCCAATCAAGTATATCTTCGAGAAGCCTGCCTTGTCCGGAAGAATAGCAAGATGGCAGATGATCTTGACTGAGTATGACATCCAATACACGACTCAAAAAGCAATCAAGGGAAGTGTGTTGGCAGACCATTTGGCACATCAGGCAGTGGATGATTACCAGTCTATGAACTTTGAATTCCCGGATGAGAATATCATGATAGTAATTGACTGTGAAGAACCTGGACCGAATGAAGGACCTGAGGAAGGATCCCGATGGTCTATGTACTTTGATGGAGCTTCGAACGCTTTGGGTAATGGCATTCGCGCTGTGATCATATCTCCTAAAGGCTCTCATACTTCGTTTATCGCCCGACTATGTTTCAACTGCACCAACAATATGGCGGAGTATAAAGCGTGCATCATGGGTCTTCGAGCAGCAATCGACCTAAGGATTAAGCTTCTAAGTGTCTTCGGAGATTCCGCTCTCGTGATTAGTCAGATCAAAGGGGAGTGGGATACGAAACACCCAAATCTTATTCCTTACAAGGAGTATGTGTTGACGTTGCTTCCTCACTTCAAGGAGATAACCTTTGAACACTTCCCAAGGGAGGAGAATCAGTTGGCGGACGCGCTAACTACGATGTCTTCTATGTTCAAAGTCAATTGGGACAACGAAGCTCCCCGGATTATCATTGAAAGGTTAGACGAACCGGCACATTGCTGTGACATTGAGACTGAAGAGGTATCAGATAAACCCTGGTTTCATAAGGTGAAGAGGTATCTTGAAGCTCAGGAATACCCCGAGGGTGCATCTGTTAATGATAAGAAGTTTCTGAGGAGTTTCGCGGTGAAGTTCTTCATCAGCAGTGGTATCCTTTACATGCGTAAACATGACTCAACCTTACTGCGATGTGTGGATAAGAATGAAGCAGAAAGGATCATGGTGGATTTACATGAAGGTACTTTCGGAACTCATTCCAGTGGACACAACATGGCAAAGAAGATCCTTCGGTCAGGATATTATATGTCCACAATGGAAGCCGATTGTTATCAGCATTCTCGGACCTGTCACAAGTGCCAAGTCTATGTTGATAAGGTGCACATACCTCCAGTTCCTCTGAATGTCTTGACGGCACCTTAGCCTTTTGCAATATGGGGCATTGATATGATCGGCGAGATCAGACCTACAGCATCCAACAGGCAACGTTTCATCCTGGTAGCTATTGATTACTTTACAAAGTGGGTTGAAGCAGCTTCCTTTACTACTGTAACAAAGAACGTCGTGGCACGGTTCATTCGGCATAATCTGATTTGTCGATATGGTGTACCAGAGAGGATCATTACGGACAATGGTACCAATCTCAACAATAAGATGATCACCGAGCTCTGCAAGCAGTTCAAGATACAGCATCACAACTCTTCTCCTTACCAGCCGAAGATGAATGGGGATGTAGAAGCGGCTAACAAGAACATTAAGAAGATTGTGCAGAAGATGACGGTGACATACAAAGACTGGAATGAGATGTTACCATTTTCTCTTCATGGGTACCGTACCTTGGCGCGGACGTCAACAGGGGCAACACCCTATTCTTTGGTTTATGGCATGGAGGCCATCTTACCCATTGAAGTTCAGATACCTTCTCTTCGAATTATGAAGGACGCATATTTGAGCGAAGATGATTGGATCCAGACCCGGCTTGATCAGCTGAACTTAATCGACGAAAAAAGACTTACTATTATTTTTCATGGTCAAACGTACCAAAAACGGATGATCAAGGCATTTAACAAAAAAGTTAGACGACAAGAGTATCAAGTTGGGGACCTGGTTATCAAGCACATCATACTAACTCAAGGTGATCTCAGGGGCAAATGGACCCCTACTTATGAAGGGCCATTTGTGGTTAAGAACATTTTCTCAGGAGGAGCTATGATTCTAACCACCATAGATGGTGACGACCTTCCTCACCCCGTTAATGTAGACATAGTGAAAAGATACTACGCATAATCAACGACCCACTAGGTCGACTGGCCGAGGCAAAAATAAGGGCTTCCCGGCGAACCAAAAGGGTTCGGGAAAAAATAAGGGATGAAAATGAAAAATCTGTACACCCGGAAAGTCGAAAACCTCAAAAAGGAAGCTTGGGAAAAAAAGGGTATCCCGGTGGACTGAAAACCCGAAAGGGTGGTCCAGGCAAAAATTAGGGATCAAAGTGTAACACTATGTCTCATTGGATCACCTTGCAACCAGACTTCGGTATCGACTATCAAGCTCGGACGACACTAATCAATCTGATCTACCTTCAACCAAGTAGCAAAGTGATGAGATGTTCGAAGACATAAAGGCAATAGCAGAGTTGGAACCCAGTGGGATTATTCACCTAGCTATTTTTTTTAGTTTTTCACAAATTGTGTAAATTCAATTATTCGGCGGTGTTCTCTTACTAGGACGTCATCCTCTTGTACAAAAACGCCTATTTACAGGCCAAACTTCAAAATCAATACAATTCATTTTCAAAGAAATTTCAAACTGTTTTTTCCTTTTTCTGTTTTATTTTACAAAGAACGTCCAATGTTCATTTTTGATATATGCATTTGACATTAATTGCTGCTCATAAATATTTATATGTGAAACAAAAGACGATTACTGGTAATATCAGAAACAGGGGAAATAAAATTGTCCAAACTGTATTGTTGCTCTATCCATCAGGTACAAGGTAAGTTCAGCTGAAGAATATGGTTGATATGCATTCACTCCCCGCAGAGTAAGATAGTAATGTTAACTCTCCCCAGCTGAGGCTTACAACTGTGAATGAATTGGTAATATTCTCCCCAAGCAGAGTTTATCTACCATCAGCACCGAAAAACCTTAATATCCCCGGCAGTCTTAATATTTCCCAGTGGAGTATAAGAATGTTCCCCGACAGAGTACAAGATATCCCCAGCGGAGTTAAAATTTTCCCAGCGCAGTCTGAAAAAGCTTCCCCAGTGGAATTTGGAGAGTCATCCCCAGTACACTTTGGAAGATTGTCCCCAACAAGTTCAAAGGATTATCCCCATAAGAGTCTAAAAGGTTATCCCCAGTGAAGTCGCAATTGGAAGATCATCCCCAATGGAGTTCTTCCTTTCACAAACAGAGTTCAAATCCCCTGCAGGATTCGATATCACCAGCAACGTTAATTCATCCCCAGCGGAATTTATCGGTGGAATCCTCAACAGAGCATCTCTTCTCCACAGAGTAATCTCCTCATCAGTTTATTCCCCAGCGGAGTTATCCTCTCCTGCAGGTCTATTCTCACAATCATCTTCGTTCGCCATCCCCAGCGGAAACAAAGAATTCAGCTCTTTTCTCCAGCAGCTATCTGGGATTTATTTTCCCCCAGCCAAAACATCACATTTCCATACATCATGATACATGCATATACGCATCATACAACACAATCTCATTTATTCTGAGAACATCATTGCTTGATATATATATATCATGTATTGCATACAACTGACATCTACCTTTCAGGAAAGATGCAGTTAAGTTCTTAGTTATGTCGAAGAACTGACCGGTTCTTAAATCTCAACTGAATTATTCTCGGTTGAATTACATTAAGGTTCTCAATCTCGATAATTTTCCTCCGTCGTAGTGTGGACGAGTTCTAAAATCTCAACAGAATTATCCTCCGTTGAAGACCAGACAGTCCTAGATCTTGATGAAGATGTTTCCCTCAGTCGAAGACCTTACCGGTTCTTAAATCTCAGCTGAATTATTCTCGGTTGAATTACAGATAAGGTTCTCAATCTCGATAATTTTCCTCCGTCGTAGTGTGGACGAGTTCTAAAATCTCAACAGAATTATCCTCCGTTGAAGACCAGGCAGTCCTAGATCTTGATGAAGATGTTTCCCTTAGTTGAAGACCTGACCGGTTCTTAAATCTCAACTGAATTATTCTCGGTTGAATTACAGATAAGGTTCTCAATCTCGACAATTTTCCTCCGTCGTAGTGTGGACGAGTTCTAAAATCTCAACAGAATTATCCTCCATTAAAGACCAGACAGTCCAAGATCTTGATGAAGATGTTTCCCTCAGTCGAAGACCTGACCGTCTCTTAAATCTCAACTGGATTATTCTCGGTTGAATTACAGATAAGGTTCTCAATCTTGGCAATCCTCCTCAGTCGAAGACCTGACCGGTTCTTAAATCTCAACTGAATTATCCTCGGTTGAATTACAGACAAGTCCTAAATCTCGATGAAGATGTTTCCCCCCAGTTGAATTACAGACAAAGTTCTTAAAACTCAGCAGAGGCATTCTCTCAGTTGAGGTACATGCAAGTTCCTAAATATCAACAAGATCATACTTCCCCCAGCGGAATCTTCCACAAAAACAGGTATGCAAGTTCTCGCTAAGGAATCTCTTATACGACCGACACTCCTGCAGATGGCATCTTTAAGCCCATCCTCCCACCAGCGATCTCCAAATGGCATCCGTAAGCCCATTCTTGACATCACAAGGTTGATACCACTTCATGCGAGTGCAAATTTCTGGGCACTCTAGTGTTCAATCATCTTCCACCTTCGGATCACGAAAGACATGAAAGCCAATCTACATACTCAGGTTTAAGAAGATTGAACAGGGGCAGCTATTGTACCCCAAAATTTTCCCTCTCATATTTCTCAAAACATTGCAAGAAAAATCTCCAAGTGGCTCAAGGTTGCTCAAGAGTGGGTCAGACAAGTCATCTCATAAGGCAATCAACCCTAAATTAGGGTTTTGTGTTGCATCAAGATCTTTGAGTCCAAATGACCTCAAGTGCTCCCCAATGTCCTAATACGTTCTCAAGGTCATCCATGTCAAGTTTCAAGCCTTGCAGAGGAAGTTTGCTCAGTCAATTGCTCAAAGGGTCCAAAAATCGACTGTGCTAGGGCAAAAGTCAACTGTGACCTACAAACAATCAAACTTCAAGATTTTTTGTCAACATTCTCATTTTGAAGGTTATTTCATCATTTGATCAAGAGTTGATCATGATTCATCAAGGATTGCTCAAAATTCATCAAGATTCAAAAGTTGCTAAATTAGGGTTTTGTAGGAAAAGTCAACTCAACTTTGACCAAGCATAACTTTCTCATACTTTATGATAAATGACCAATCCAAAGCTCATTTTTAATAGGATGCAATTTCCTACAATACATATTCATACCCCAAGATCAAAAAATGCACTCACAAGAAGTTATAAATTTGGACATTATAGGTCATTTTTGAAAGTCAACAAAAACACATTTCTTCCAAAGCTTATAACTTGAGCATGGAATATCAAAATGAGATCATACAAAAAGGTTTGGTTAGAGGACATCTCAAGCTTTCTAAGAAGTCCAATAACACCTCCAAAAGTTCAAAATTGAAGAAGTTATGCATTGTTGAAGTTGGACATTTTTACAAAATTGCCAAAAGTCAACTATCCCCAAAAAATCAAATTTTGTCAAATTGGCCCATTCTTTTCCACTTGATTTGAGCTTGCATAGTTACCCACGTATCCTAGCTTCAGCCATGAGCCCATATTATTTTTTTATTATTTAATTTAATTTTTTATGGAATTTATTCATTTTAAATCAAATTAAATCATATAAAATCCAATCTTTGATTACCTAAGATCTTTTTGGTTGTTCCAGGTCTTAATTATCATCATTAGCATCATCAAACTCGAATCAAGAAAAACCATGTGCAAAAAGATTGAAAATTGGCAGATTTGGCAAGTTTGTAAAGAGTGAATCAAATCAAATCCTAAAGCATTGATGGGAGAAGATTTAAGCCATAATTCTTACCCTAACACACTATGAAATACATAAGGAGGCCAAAGGAATAGAGACAAGGGTTAGAGGATGCAAGAACAGGCAGAACAAAAATTGAAAATTTCATCAAAAAGCTTGAAATCAAAATCGTACTTAGAGGCAATTTCATAAGCTTAGACCGATCCCAATCGATTCCTGGACGTACACTGAATCTTTCTGGATCAAAAGCATGCGTTCTCAGGCCTTCAAAAGTGATGTAAGTATCACGATACCAAGCTTTGTTTTGGAAATCGCAACTCGTTATTTTGGCATCCTTTAAACAAACTAATGGCATATTTGTAATCACTAGATCATTTCCAAGCCTTTTTGCATTATTTGATTTCATTTATATACTCTGTGGCGCAAACCACCATTGTTAGGGTTTTGCATCTTGGTATAGGGCTTTTCGTTTCAGATAAAATTAGCCTTAATAACGGCTATAGACGTGACCGGAAGAGGAAGACGAACTCAACCATGGGTTCAAAATACATTTCCATGGTGCCTATAGGATTTTAGAGATGCTTGACTTATAGCTACGGACTGTTGTCCGTTGGTATAGGCCTGATTTTTTTTAGCCACGGTTCAACAAAGAAGATGAACACGTGGCGCCTACCCATTGCACCATTCAAATCGCGCGCGTTATTTTTTGTCTTTTCTGGCTATGGACTTGTTTTAATATATTATATTTTATTCGTATATTACTAACAATGAAAACCAAACAGCCTAGTAGCAAGCGTGCATCCAATCACTTTCAAGACCTGGGTTCGAATCCCAGGTCCCCCCAATTTCCATTTGTTTTTTCTCTTCGGGTGATCAAGTGTGTATCCAAGGTTACAGCATACCATGTACCAGCAAGCAACCAATGGCCAGATGGCCCAAGGCCAAATCTAGTGGCCAAGATCTAAAGGACCACCATAGGCAAAGTCAGCGCACACATACTGAATCAGGAAAGTCAACAAGGCCAGCGTGTAATGGGCCTCAGAATTTGCTTCTCAAACCCCTAGTTCAGGCCCAAACCTCTCTCTCTTTCTATTTTATTTATTTTGTTTTAATTAATTGTTTTATTTTTTTTATTCAATTAACTAACCAATTAAAATTCAGTCTTTTTATAAAATAAAACCACAAAAATATTTTTCATATTTAATCAAACTTTAATTTTTATTTTCATTAATAAATACTAATAAATTAATTTAGGTAATAATTAGAATAACTCTAAACTATTTTTGTAAATAATTAAAATTAACTGGACTTAATTAGGTTTTTACTAATCCAATTAATTTTATTTCTTTCTTAAAATACCAAAAATCCAAAAATAACCTTTTTTCATTTAATTAATTTATTTATTTATTTATTTAGTAATTAACTTAGGTAATCTCTTTCTTAATTCAAAAACAACAAAAATCTTTTCTTTAACAAAAAGGGTCAAAACCCTAATCTTGCGCCCAATTTAATTTCCCGCATGCGATTCATTTTCTTTATCCAATAATGTACTTGCTCCCGGTTTGTAATAGTTAAATAGGACTGTCTATTTTTTTATCGCTTTATTTATTTTTAAAGGGTTTGTCTTTGGCGATGTAAATACCCGACGCCTTGTAATTTAAATTCCGCAATTTATTTCCCGCAAATTATAACTGTTAGATGTTTGATAATAGGTATGCATGACAAGACTGAATGTTTTAACCTAAAATCAACTTAGATCACCCTTAACATGTACAAAGACAAAAATTAACTGAAAACGACACACTCGCACATGCGCACTCTTAGGGTACACCCCACTTGGTTGCCTTCGTACACGGTCATTGAGTATAGGTCACTTTAGAGGTCGCCCTCTTGTCTAAAAGATCATAGTCGCCTCGAAACGGTTACCTCGGATATTGTTGCCTCAAATAAATAATCTAAGACATTAGGGTTACTACTAAGGCATCCTAACATTGCTTTGGTGACCGTAAGTCCCGCATTCGAATTGACCCTTAAAACTCCAATGACGGTGCTACCTACTCATCAATAGTGGGATAGCATTGTCTAAAGAAAGATAGCATAGAACGATTCCTTTTTCGAGTAGGTAGATGATTCTTAAGTACTTGCTCTTTCAAAAAACAAAATATTTTTCACACTTACACTTTTCGAACAAAGTTTTCAAAAACACTTCATACACTCTTTAGGATAGAAGCAAGAGTTAAATCGAAGTTTCAAAACAAAAACTTTTTTCAAACCCACAAGCACAAAGAAAACCATTTTGAAAACAACATGAGCAAGTAACTAAGAGCCCGTGGATAACCACGGATAGAAAGGGTGCTAACACCTTCCCTTTCTATAATCTACCCCCCGAACCCGAGAAATATCTCGAAAAAGGAATTTTTCTGTGCTTTTTTCCTTTCCTTGTTGGATAAAATAAAAGTCGGTGGCGACTCTTGCTTACCGCGACATTTTGCAAAAACAAACACAAAATGCAAACCAGCATTCCAAAAAACAGTCAGTTCTTCCCACCGCATCACTCAAGCCAATTTAGAAAGTTTGTAAAAGCAAATCAAATCCACATCAAGAGCATTGATAGAGGGAGATTTGAACAAGGAATTCAGACCTAATGTGTTGTGCATTACATAAGGAAGCGAGGCATACATTTACAAGGTTTGGAAATCAGTTCTAGAGGCAGAACAAAAATTTGCAAAAACAAGGAAAAAGTGTGGGATCGAAATCAAGGTTAGAGGCCATTTCAGGGCTTGGCAAGTATCTCAATCGTTTCCTGGCAACCTCCACAAGCGAGACCAATCACAACCATGCGTTTTCAAGCTTCCTGGAGCACTGTAAGTCATCCACGGATCCCCTATATTCTTGATTTCGTATTTTCCAATTTAGGCATTGTTAACATGAAATAATTGCATATTCTTAATCCATGCATCATTTGCAAGATTTTTGTAATAGCCAATTTCGTTTATCTGACCTGCATCAAGATCCACCATTGCTAGGGTTTGTTGTTCGTTTTTAGGGTCTTTTGTTTCAGGAAAAATTGGCCATGATAATGGTTATGGTTGTGATCAGCAGGTTGAGACGAACTCAATCATGGTTTTAGAATGTGTTTCCATGGCCTGGGGAAGATTTTGGAACGAAGCTATGCTTTTAACTGTGGATAAAAATCCGCAGGTAAAATTTGCAGGTTTTAGAGGACCGGGACGAACTCGTGTCATCCATCCATAGGCCGGTTCAAATAATCGCGCGTTTTTTTATTTTCTGACCATTGAATTTTGTTTTTCTATATTATTATTACTTCATATTTTATTAACAACAAGAACCACTTGGCCTAGTGGTTGCCACGTTTGATTCCAAGGAATATGGGGCTGGAGGTCAGGGGTTCGATCCCTGCCTCCAGCATTTGCTATTTTTCTTAACAATTTCAGGCAATCTAGTGCACACACCAACATAATGATCATCATACCCCCTCACTCCTTAGCGTGCCAGATGGCCAGATGGCCAGATCTGGTGGCCATCAGAAAAGGCCCAATTTCTCTTTCTCACACTTTATTTATTTAACTTATTTACTTTATTTTTATTTAATTAATTTTCTAACCAATAACAAATTTTCTTTATTTATTAAAAAAATCACCAAAATACTTTTTAATTCAGAATTTCATTTTTATTAATAAATACTAATTAATTAATTAGGTTTTTAATTCTAGAATATCTTTAATTTATTTTGTAAATATTTAAAATTAATTAGAAATCATTAGGTTTTAATTCTAATTTAATTATTTTAATTTCTTTCTTAAATTAACAAAAACTCCAAAAATATGTCATTAATTATTTTTCATTTAATTAATTTATTTAATTTCTAATTTAGTATTTAATTTAGGATTTAATTTCTTTTCTTAAGATAAAAACAACAAAAAAGCATTTTCTTTTAAAAGGGTCAAAACCCTAAGTTTCGTATTCGATATAATTTCACTCGCGTGATTTATTCTTCTTTATTTAATTATTGATGTATCTGCTCCCGGTTTGTAATGGTTAAATAGGACATTTATTTATTTTATCGCTTTATTTTATTTTCAAAGGGTTGCTTTTGGCGATGTAAATATCTGACGCCTTGTAATTTAATTTCCGCATTTTAATTTCTGCTAATTATAACTGCTAGATGTTTGATAATAGGGTTTGCATGACAAGACTGAATGCTTAATCTTAAAATCAAATTAGATCACCCTTAACATGTGCAAAGATAAAAATAATTTAAATCAATACACTCGCACATGCACACACCTAGGGTACACCCCACTTGGTTGCCTTCGTACACAGTCATTGAGTATAGGGTATTTTAGAGGTCGCCCTCTTATCTAAAAGATCATAGTTGCCTCAAAATGGTTGCCTCGGATATTGTTTCCTCAAACAAATTATCTAAGACATTAGGGTTACCGCTAAGGTGTCCTAACATTGCTTTAGTGACTGTGATATGGTGGGAGAACTGACTATGGTTTTGCGTGTGTTTTCGCAAATGTTTCGGTTGAGCAAGAGTCGCCACCGACTTTTTATTTTATCCTAAGGAAAGGTTTAAAAAGCACAGCAAAAACCTTTGAGATGTTTTCTTGGGTTCGGGGAGTAGATTATAGAAAGGGAAGGTATTAGCACCCTTTCTATCCATGGTTATCCATGGGCTCTTAGGTACTTGCTTAGATCAACTTGCCTTGGTTTTCAATTGTTTGAAATGGTGCTTTATGTGTGGTTTGAAAATGTTTTGAAAAAGATGCCTTGTCTAGGCTACCCTTGTAACAATTCTTTACTCGAATGTTTTACAAAAGGTGTTTGTCTTTTTGAAAAGATGTTTCAAGGTTTTATGAAAGTTTGTTTTGAAAGGTGTTTGTGAAGTGTGGTTTGAAAAATAGGCAAGTGTTTTTGTTTTGCAAGTTGACAAGTACTTAAGAGTTATCTACCCTAAAGTTCTCAAAGACTTTTGCTATGTTTTAACCCTTTTAACAATTTTGTTCCACCATTGCATTTGGTGGACAATCTTGTGTTAGGATATGAAAGGGACGGGCGCGGGTCATCGTTTAGACCATAATTGCAATGGTGCTAAGTATCTTTGGGCAATTTTTCCTTGAAAGGGACTTGATCATTTTAGGAAACTTTTCGAAAGCGTCATCGAGGGACTATGATCATTTGAATTGCTTGTTTTGTTTTTGCCCAAAGAAACCTAACATACAATATGGCCCATTTATTGAAGGCAACAAGTGGAATACCCTAGGGGTGCAAGTGTGATTAGTGTTGTCCATTTTCATGCTTGATTATCTTGAAATTAGGTCAAACTATTTTGTTGTTTTTATTTGCATACAAACCCTAATTCTAACATGGTATATTTAGAAAGCAATAAAGTGCGAAATTTAAACTAAGCTATTACAACACAATATGGGAAGGGGGGGTACAAATGTTCAAATGGGGGGATTTGACAAGGAATTTAAACCTAGCTATTACATCAATTTGGAATTATTTACAAGGTAATTAATTGTACAAATTAAATGGAAAATAAAATAAATATGCAAGATGCAAAAAATGTTTTTTATGTGCATGAAAAAAGAGTATTTTTTTTATGTCAAATAAACAAAAATAAAAAGAATTATTTTTTGGAGTTTTTTATGTTTAGGGTAAAACCCTAATTTTATTAAGTAAATATATTGATTATTTAATATATACAAATATTTAATAATTATGTACAAAATAAAATAAAAATGAAGTATATTTATAAAAAGTATTTTTTGAGGTCAAATATTTAATAAAAGAAATATATGTATTTTTTGTATTTTTGCCCTAAATATTCTAATAAATATATATATATATATATATATATATATATATATATATATATATATATATATATATATATATATATATATATATATATATATATATATATATATATATATATATATATATATATATATATATATATATATATATATATATATATATATATATATATATATATATATATATATATATATTTGTGTTATTTTCTAAATATGTATTATATACAAAATAATAATATTTAATATTTATAAAAAAAAGTATATTTTATATAACATATTTTCAGAAGATAAAACAAAATAAAAAATGAAAATAAAATGTGTTTACATTATTTTTTCTATTTATTCTAAATAATAATATTATGTACTTATTTACATACAAATATTAATATAATCAAATAAATGCCTAAAAAATATAAAAATGGTGTAAAAAATATTTTTTATGTTTTTAATACTTTTATCAAAAATAAATAAGTCAGAATAAAAAGGGAAAGTCAAAAAAATCATTAAAACAAACAAAATGGGCTCAAGGGGTGTGAAAGTAATAACATGGTGCAAATAAGAAATATAGAACAAGCCCAGCCCAATAGGTTCTTCTTCAACCTCTGGCCAGAACTGTGACAAAAAACGCGCGCTTGTACCATGATTCAAACATCCTGATTCCTGGCTTTTTAATGAAAACTCACAACATCAAAAATGTTCAGCATCAAACAACGAATCCAAACATACCAAAAACTTGATTTAACTCTAAAAAATGAGAGAGAATTTCATCATTCCAAAATCTTAACTTAACTTTTTATCCATATTCAGACCTTAAATTCTCACAGCATATGCAAAATAAATGAAAAGTAAAGGTATGTACAGTTTCAGGGGCATGAGTAGAACACTTCTTATTCACAAACTTAGAGCTAATGATGCCTACATTGAGAGATAGAAGTTCAAGAACATACCTGTTCATTTGAAGTTGTATCTGATGATGGAGGTACTTTCAGAGCAAGGTGATGATTGGTACAGCTTCCTTGATGTCCAGGGATGTTATTCCAAGCTTTACTTTGTCTTGAAACCTTTTGAATCGAGCTATGGAACTTCAGCTGCAAACAAGAAAATGAAAATGGTGGTGTTGCCTGGGAGTGTTACAGGTCATGTTTAGGGTTTGGATTAGCTTCAAAGGATGTTGTGGGATGTATTTGAGGTGGTTTTAGCAAGAGTGCATGGAAGGTTTGAACTGTGGAACTCAAACTGCAGCAGATGCTCTGTTTGGGCAGTTTGAGGGTGATTCTGGGAATGGGGAGGTATTGGAGATGTTAGGGTCGTGTTTCAGCTTAGGATGAATGTTTAGAATATGCTTGACAAGTTTTCTTAAGGCCTGGTTAGCTGATATGAGAGTTGGTATGTGATATGCTATATTTCTTACACTTTAAGCAACCAAAGGCCAAGTTGGTGTTTATACAGGTAGAGGCCCCCCTAATGTGCTGCAAACCTTGGCATTGATCAGTGTGATTAGTTCCTAAACTTATGCCAAAGAGATTTCAAATGTACTTGCTTGGATTTGCTTTAGACATAAAGTGTAACTTTTCAAGAATGGCTATTTTACTTTTTCCATTTATGGCTTAGTTCTCCATGTAATGACCAAATGCATAGAACAACATCTTGGCACAATGGTTTTGCATTGAATTATTGAGTGAAAATGGGATTAGAGGCCTGCAAGGTAGCTAGCACATGCTGAGTTTGAAAATGCATAAGTTATGGACATGTAATTTGGCCAAGAACAAAGTGAGTTTTCTCCATATTGCCAAATTCGATTCTCTCTAACCATGAGGTTGTTTGATGAGTTCTTGGACATTTTGGAAAGCTTGGAATGTGTACTACAATCCATCTTTGAAATGAAAATTGAAATTCCAAGTGGAAGTATGTGGAAAGTGGTCTTGAAGTTAGGTAAAAACCTTGCCTAAAATAGGTCAAATTTTCTCTAAGTTAAGAATGGTTTGGCACCCTTGTTCCAAAAATTGTAACTTGCGATACAAGCTTCTTTTGGGAAAACTTTGTGAATAAAAGTTGTAGATTATGCAATAGGCTACAACTTTCATGTTTTGACTTTTGCTTGAATCCAAATGAATCTTGGTGAGAAAGTGGGACAAAGTTAGGAAAAAATTAGGGTTTTTCATAACTTAGAAAAATTCTGTTATGAAAAATCTTCATTTTAAACCCTAATTTGCAATTTTGGATTTCTTGATGAACAAGTTTCATGATTTGGCATGTTTTGATGAAAAATGAATCTTGACACTTGATCTTGACCAAAAAGTCAAAGTTTGACTTTTCAGTATACAGTCAAAATTGATCAATTGACTGGGAAATTCAACTGTCAATCTTGTGCATTTGGGATCTTTTGAACTTGTTGAGCATGTCAAGACAATTCCATGGGGTCCTTGAGTCCATATGTGAGCTTGGTTTGCCATTGGCTAGGTCAAACAGTCAAAAATTGCCTTTGTGCAGTCAAAGCCCTAAAAATGACCATTTTGCCCTTTTAGTGATCTGATCAGATTTCTTGTGGAATTGTGATCCAAACTTGATCAAATGGTCCATGTGAGTTCATAATGTTGATGTGGGTCAATTTCTATGAGATTTGACTGTCAATTGGCCACAGTTGACTTTTTTCCCAATACAGCTGATTTCTAGGTCAACTGTCCAATTGACTGGGCAAAACTTGGAATCAAGGCTTGAAACTTGATGTGGATAAACTTGGGAGTCTAATATGAAGCATGAAAGTCATCTTAGGCATTTTAGGTCAAAACATCTTTGTGCAAACACAAACCCTAATTTGGGTCAACAGTGCAAGGAGAAGTCTTGAGCAAGAGGGAACCCTAACTGGATCTTGAGCTCCAAAGGTCTTGTGATGAGAAATTATTAAGAAATGGGAGGGCAAATTTTGGGGTACAAAAGTTGCCCCTGTTCAATCTTCTTGAACCTGAAGAGTTAGATTGGCAAGTTTGCCTTTCGCGACTCGAGGGTAAAAGGAGATTGGACACTAGAGTGTCCTTAAATTTGCACTCGTCAAAGCAATGGATGCGGGAATGGGCTTAGAGATGCCATTTGGAGATGGGCTTAACGATTCCATCTGGAAGAGTGACAGAAACTTGTCGGGGATGGGCTTAAAGATGCCATCTGGAATGAGTATCAGAAAGGTGTCCATGTTTAGGACCAACTTTGAACAGGGGTCTGAATAAGCAATAGATTGACATCCGTTGTTGGGAAGAATCCATAAACTGTTTTCAGAGGTTGAGAAGAGTCTGAACAAGCGATAGATTAACATCCGTTGTTGGGAAGAATCCGTAAACTGTTTTCAGAAGTTTGGAGAAGAATCTGAACAAGCGATAGATTAACATCCGTTGTTGGGAAGAATCCATAAGTAGTTTTCAGAAGTCTTGAGAAGAGACTGAACAAGCGATAGGTTAACATCCGTTACTTGGAGGACCCGTGAACTGTTTTCATAAATCTTGGAGTTGAATAAGCAATAGAGCAGCATCCGTTGTTGGGAAGCGTCCGTAAACTGTTTTCAAAAGTCTTGAAGTTGAATAAGCAATAGAGCAGCATCCGTTGTTGGGAAGCGTCCGTAAATTGTTTTCAAAAGTTGCATTTGAACAAGCGATAGATTAACATCCGTTGTTGGGAAGAATCCATAAACTGTTTTCAGAAGTCTTGAGAAGAAACTGAACAAGTGATAGGTCAACATCCGTTACTGGAGAACCCGTGAACTGTTTTCAGAAATCTTGAAATTGAGGAGGAACCGATGTAGGGTTTCCTGATGATGAGCTTGTGTAAAACTGCATCTGGAGGAATTTGAAGAAGTATCAGAATGTCTCCGTGTCTGGGTCACATCTGAGTGAACTTGGAAGATGATCTTTGTCTGCTGACTGATCTTACCTGAAAAGGTAAAGGGTTAGTTGTATGCAATGTTATGATGCATGATGCAATGTATGTTATATGATATGAATATAAATGGATGGGCATGTAAGCTGGAGAGCTGTCTTGCGAAGGATAGATGAATCCGAGATGGCGGAAGATAAAAGCATCTTGACTGCTGCCGGGAAGAATAATTCCTGGTTGTTGCTGAGGAATAAGGAGCTCGGGTTGTATACCAATCTTCTGGGGAATTCCTGTCTTGAGGAGACTTTCACTGTAGAATCTTTGAATATACAATGAGGAACTGAAAACTGAAAGTCTTCAAATTTGCTTGGGGAATACCAGTCCTTCAAACATCGAGGGGCCTTAGAACCACTTGCGGGGACTTGGAATTTCCTTGGTGACTTGCAGGGTAAAAGAAATTCTGATGATTTTTACTGGGATTTTAGAACCTGGTAGACTTAAGCTGGGGAGACAAGACTGAGAATCTCTAGTCTAGTGAGAAGCATTTCTGTAGGGAAAAGGTTCACTGGTCTGGCTCCGCTAGGGATTGATAGTTTGAAGTTTTAGCTCTGTTGGGGATACTGAAACTTAAACTCTGAGGAGAATTGAGTTCTGGAGGATTCTCTGGCTGGGGATAACAAAGATAAACTTCTTTGGGGATTGTATTGATAAGTTAATGTTGGGGAACTCTTATGAACTCCGCTGGGGATAGGAAGAAATTTTCCGAGTGCGATCTTCCGTGGCAATTAGCTGAGGATAATCCAGTTATAAGCCCTTGTGAGGAATAACTTTGAATAAAGCTCGGGAGAGACGTCCGTACTCTGTAGGGGATAAGCTTCCAGAATCTACTAGGGATAAGCTTCAAGACTTGTTGGGGATATGGATTCCGAATCTCCTGGGGGTTTCCTTTGAAAGGGTATCGAGATATCCAACTGTACCTTCAACCTATCAACAATCCTCTTTCTGGATTTATAAGGAAATGATTATGTTCAAATGCATATGCCTATTTAACAAAACATTGGACGTTTCTCAAAATAAAACAATTAGTGCAAGAGGAAAAGAAAAAGGAAATGACACAAATTTCTGGGAAAAGTATCTGTATTATCTTTCTCTGAGTATATTTGTATAAAGCAGACAATCATCCTAGTAAGAGGATTTTGTCGTGAATATTGAAATATTTATACAAAATAAAGATGGCTATGTGAAATAATTCCATGAGATTCCATTCCGCTATAGCCTTCACAACTCTGAATATCTGTCCATTCAATGCTTTGTTTGCCGATGACTCGATTGATCAGAAATCTGAGACTGGTTGATGAAGAGATTGTCTTCGAAGCGATCCGACGAGACATAGTCATATGCTTTAACTCCCTAACTTTTGCCTGAATCGCCCTTTCGGGTTTTCGATCCACCGGGAAACCCCTTTTTGCCCAAGCCGCCCTTTCGGGTTTTCAACTTGCCGGGTGTACAGATTTTTTTGTTTTAATCCCTAATTTTTGCCTGAACCACCCTTTCGGGTTTTCGGTTCACCGGGATGCCCATTTTTGCCCAAGCCGCCCTTTCGGGTTTTCGACTTGTCGGGTTATTTTATGCGTAGTATCTTTTGACTATGTCTGTGTTCGCAGGGTGCGGCAAATCGTCGCCATCCATGGTGGTTAGAATCATTGCACCACCAGAAAATATGCTCTTGATCACAAATGGTCCTTCATATGTAGGAGTCCATTTTCCCCTGGGATCACTTTGTGGCAAGATAATCCGCTTGATTACGAGATCTCCGACTTGATACACTTGACGTCTGACTTTCTTATTGAAGGCCTTGATCATCCATTTTTTATACGTCTGACCATGGCATATAGCAGCGAGTCGCTTCTCGTCGATCATATTGAGTTGATCAAGTCGGGTCTGCATCCAATCATCTTCATTCAAACCCGTGTCCTTCATAATCCTTAGAGAAGGAATCTGAACCTCCATAGGCAGGACAGCTTCCATGCCATATACCAACGAAAATGGGGTTGCCCCGGTTGAAGTACGTGCCGTCGTACGGTATCCATGTAGAGCAAACGGTAACATCTCATGCCAGTCTTTGTAGGTGACTGTCATTTTCTGAATGATCTTCTTAATGTTTTTGTTCGCAGCTTCAACAGCACCATTCATCTTCGGCCGATAGGGAGATGAATTGTGATGATAAATCTTGAACTGTTCGCACAAAGCGGTGATCATTGTGTTATTCAGATTTGTACCGTTGTCTGTGATGATCCTGTCTGGAACACCATACTGACATATGAGATTTTGTTTGATGAAGCGGGCAACCACATTTTTAGTAACAGAGGCGAAGGAAGCTGCTTCGACCCATTTGGTGAAGTAGTCAATGGCAACTAGGATGAAGCGATGTCCGTTGGAAGTCGTGGGCTTGATCTCTCCAATCATGTCAATGCCCCACATTGCAAATGGCCAAGGAGCAGTCAGAACGTTGAGAGGAACCATAGGAATATGAACTTTGTCAGCGTAGACTTGACATTTGTGGCAAGTACGGGAATGTTGATGGCAGTCAGCTTCCATGGTAGACCAGTAATAGCCTGCCCTTAGGATCTTCTTAGCCATTGTATGCCCGCTCAAGTGAGTGCCAAATGTGCCGCTGTGTATCTCAGTCATGATCAACTCTGCTTCAGCTTTGTCTACGCATCAGAGTAATACACAATCATGGCTTCGCTTGTAAAGGGTGCCGTTTTCAGGAAGAATTTGGCAGCAAATTTCCTTAAGAACTTCTTGTCATTTACGGAAGCTCCCTCGGGATAATCTCTAGTCTCGAGATACCTTTTGATTTCATGGAACCAGGGTTGTTCCACTACTTCTTCGGTATTAATCTCGTGACAATGCGCAGGTTCATCCATTCGCTCGATGGTGATTTGGGGAGCCTCGTTATCCCAATTGATTTTAAACATGGAGGACATTGTAGCTAGAGCATCTGCTAGCTGATTTTCTTCTCACGGGAAATGCTCGAAGGTAATTTGCTCGAAATGAGGCAACAATGTCAGGACATGTTCTTTGTACGGGATAAGATTAGGATGCTTGGTATCCCACTCTCCTTTGATTTGACTGATAACCAAAGCCGAGTCCCCAAATACGATCAAAGATTTGATCCCCAAGTCTATAGCAGCCTTGAGACCAAAGATGCAGGCTTCATACTCAGCCATGTTGTTTGTGCAGCTGAAGCAAAGTCGGGCCGTGAAAGGTGTGTGACACCCTTCCGGAGAGATGAGTACTGCGCCGATACCGTTTCCAAGTGCGTTTGAAGCACCATCAAAGTACAGGGTCCATCGGGATCCCTTTTCGGGTCCGTCTTACAGTCCGTTACTTTCAATGTTGTCCAAATTCATGATATCCTCGTCTGGGAAGTCAAATCTCATGGGTTGATAATCTTCGATAGCTTGATGAGCCAGATGGTCAGCTAGTACACTCCCTTTTATAGCTTTTTGGGTGGTGTACTGGATGTCATGCTCAGTTAGGATCATCTGCCATCTGGCTATTCTTCCAGATAAGGCGGGCTTTTCGAAGATATACTTGATAGGATCCATTTTGGAAATCAACAAGGTAGTATGAGTCAACATATACTGTCTTAGTCGGCGAGCAGCCCATACCAAAGCGCAGCAAGTTTTCTCGAGCAGTGAGTAGCGAGTCTCACAGTCGGTAAACTTTTTGCTAAGGTAATAAATAGCATGCTCTTTTCGACCAGACTCGTCATGCTGGCCCAAAACACACCCCATTGAGTTATCCAAGACGGTTAGATACATGATCAATGGTCTTCCTTCGACGGGTGGCATCAGAATAGGAGGTTCTAGCAAATACTCCTTGATTTTATCAAAAGCAGCTTGGCAATCGTCGTTCCATTCGACTACCTGATCTTTCTTCAAGAGTTTGAAAATTGGCTCACAGGTAGAAGTCAGATGAGAGATGAATCTGGCAATATAGTTCAAGCACCCCAAGAACCCTCTAACCTCCTTTTCAGTACGGGGAGAAGGCATCTCTTGTATTGCTTTCACTTTTGCTGGATCGACTTCAATGCCTTTGTTGCTTACAATGAATCCGAGAAGTTTACCAGACCTAACTCCAAAAGTGCACTTACTTGGATTCAGCCTGAGTTTGTATTCTTTCAATCTGGCAAACAGCTTTTCTAGATGTTCAAGGTGCTCTTCCTCGGTTTGTGACCGAGCTATCATATCGTCTACGTAAACTTCGATCTCATGATGTATCATATCATGAAACAAAGCTACCATGGCGCGTTGATAAGTTGCCCCATCATTCTTCAGTCCGAACGGCATCACCTTGTAACAGAAAGTGCCCCATTGTATGACAAAAGTTGTTTTCTCCATATCCTCGGGGGCCATTTTGATTTGATTGTAGCCCGAAAATCCATCCATGAAGGAAAACACTTTATGTTGAGCTGTATTGTCGATCAAAATGTCAATGTGTGGAAGTGGGAAATCATCTTTGGGGCTGGCCCTATTCAAGTCCCGGTAGTCCACGCACATCCTGACTTTGCCATCTTTCTTAGGTACTGCCACGATGTTAGCGACCCATTGAGGATAGGACGTAACAGCCAAAAAACCAGCGTTGAATTGCTTCATTACTTCTGCTTTGATCTTTTCAGACATATCAGGCCTCATTCGGCGGACTTTTTGCTTGATCGGTGGACAGTCTTCTCTTGTAGGGAGACGGTGAACCACGATATCTGTGTCTAAACCCGGCATGTCTTCATAAGACCAAGCGAAGATTTCAACATACTCATTCAATAACTGTATCAGGCATTCCTTGACACTTGGTTCCAGATTGGCACCCACTTGCACCTCCTTCCGGTCTTCCTCGGTCCCTAAGTTGACAGTTTCCAATGACTCTTCGTGCGGCAAGATGGCCCTTTCCTCTTGCTGTAGAAGTCTGGCTAGTTCCCCTGGTACTTCACAACCTTCGTCATCTTCATACTCGGCTTAATTGACCAGATCTTCAGAGTTATTGAAGGATATAGCAGAATCTTCACCCATGGAATCCGGAGTGGATGGGTACCTACATTTGTGAGTGCGGGTGTGTGTAAGGGATAGCCATCCTTAAACAAAAAATGCAAAAGGAAAGAAAATGAACACAAGCAGTTTATCAAATGAAAAACGTCCAATGAATCATTAAACATGGCATATGGATATGAAAAATAATCAAAACCCTTACAAATGGACCTACATGCCCCGGGCAAGGCATGAGGTGAAAAGATAGTGTACGGATTGTTTGAAAATAAATATTACAGACCAATAGGAAATGTTTGACAGATAAATTACTGATGAATAAAAGTGATGGGGACAAAGTCTTTTGCCTCCCAGTTGCACAATCCTCCTTTGACAGTCGGGTAAATCCACTCTTCGATGTTGCCCTCTTTGTCTTCATCCTCCAAAGCGTTGATTCCGTAGGGAGAAATTTTGACTGGCGCTCTTTCAATCTTTGAACGGCGCATAGCTTTCTGGCCTGCGGTAGTGAACCCTAATCCAAATTTGTCTGTCTTATGTGGAATATCAGGCAACTGCCCCCATGCTGAATTCTTCCCCTCCTTTATTGCGGCCCTTGCGTCCTCCAGAGATGCCATCCTGGCCACCTTCCTCGGTACTTCAGCTGCCAACTTTGCTACTGTTACTTCAGGAAGGACTTCTTCGAAATGCTGGAAAGGCGTCTCAATGAACTCCCCCTCCACCTCCACATACCGGAAAGAGTTCAAGTGGCTAATCATGTACTCCTCTTTGCCATGGACAGTAATGATCTTTCCCTTGACAGGATACTTCAACATCTGATGTAAGGAGGAGGTGACTGCCCCTGCATGGTGTATCCAAGGCCTACCTAACAAGCAAGAGTATGACGGACGGATGTCCATCACATAGAAAGTAGATTTAAACACCTCAGTGCCTATCTTGATGGGAATCTCAACCTCCCCATGGACCATTCTCTTCGAACCATCGAAAGCTCTGATAACAATATCACTCGGCTTCAACTCCAACCCTTCACAATCTAGTCGGTCCAAGGCCTTCTTAGGCAGTACATTCAGCGACGAACCAGTGTCGACCAAGACATGTGCGAGAGAAGTTCCTCGGCACTCGACTGAAATATGCAAAGCATCATTGTGGTTTCTACCTTTAGGAGTTAGGTCGGCATCAGAGAAACCTAATCCATTGTCCGCAGTAAGACTAGCCACGCAATTTTGAAATTTATTCGCAGAGGTTTCCTGGGGCACATGGGATGCCTTCAGGAATTTTATCAGAGCTTTAGCGTGCGCTTCCGAGCAAAGTAGCAGTGCCAGCATGGAGATCTTTGAGGGGGTTTGCCCCAGTTGTTCTACCACATTGTAATCACTCCTTTTGATTATCTTCAAGATCTCATCCATTTCCTTCTTGGAGGTTTCCGGGATGACCAAGGGTTGAGCCCTCGTCCTGACGAGCTCATCTTGGATTCCCTTACCTTTATCAGCAGTGGTAGGAGAGACAGTACTAGGAAGAACAACATCTTCAATCAAAGGGGTTCTAGCAGAGAGTTTTATTGGTGCAGGGATGACCTTGTCAGTAGATGAGGGTCCAAAGATTGCTCTTGGAGGGGCAATCTCTGGAGAAAATATTCTCCCGCTCTGAGTGATTTTGCTCGTGCCTGCAATGTTTCCAATGCTGGCTTCTTCATCATCCGAACTTTCTTCAGTTATTTCGATTTGTTTAATACCATGGTAGTAGACGTCACCGCCATAGTTCCATGGTATTGACTTCTCCGAAACATAGGGGACAGGCCCTGGCATTGTTATCTTCAAAGGAACAGATTTCGTAGCTGGTGTAATCTTAACAGGCTTTCTGACGGCCTTGGAAAGATTGGCGTGAATGGTTATGATTGAGACATCTTCAGTATGGGTTGGAACAGCAGAAACTATTTCAAACAAAATTTGTCGACTATCCATTAGGCCTTGGATGCCTTTCTTCAGTAACAGACAATCAAACGGCAGAGAGTAACAACAATAGCAGTCTTCTTTACATCCCGGGAAAATCCCGGCCTTTAACAGATTCAACTTGATGGTTAACAATGGAGTTATCAGATCATTGACATCAGCAACATACAAATCTTCTTCAATGGCATTGACATTGCTGCCGTGCTTCGGCATGGGAGCAGATATCACATTAGGCTTCTCCGGAGCGTCGAACTCCACCTCCTTCGCCTCTATCAGGTCTTGGATTTTATGCTTGAGTGCCCAACAATCATTGGTGTCGTGCCCGACACTGTCAGAATGGTAGGCGCATTTAGCATTAGGATGATAATGCGGAGAGGACGTATTCACGTTCTTTGGTGCCTCTTTGATAGTGGCGAGATTCAACTTTAACAGATGGGGGAGCACTTGCGCTGGCGTCATATTAATACGGGTGAACTGCCGTTATGGCCGTTCTACCCGTTGTTGATTTGGTCTGGATTGGTTATAGCGAGGCTGCTCACTTGAAGGGTTTTGAATCATTACAGCCCCCACGGTCGGCCGGCGCTCAGTCTTCCCTGCTCTTCTCTGGGAGTATACAACAGTTGTTTCCTTCTTAAAAGGCTTCTTCTCAACACTTGCAGCAACACCCTTCTGAATCTTCCCTGGCTTGATGCCAGCTTCTATTCTTTCGCCTGTTAAGATCAAATCGGTAAACCCCGCGGAAGAGTTACCAATCAGATGATTGAAAAATGGCCCAGATAGGGTCCCTAGAAACATATCAACAAGTTCACGGTCGGTTAAAGGAGGCTGCACCCTGCCAGCCAAATCCCTCCATTTTTGTGCGTATTCTTTGAATCCTTCGCCGGTTCCCAGTGACATACCCTGAAGTTGGGTACGCGTAGGAGCAAGGTCAGAATTGTACTGATATTGTTTGTAAAAGGCGGTGGCCAAGTCTTCCCAATTTCGGACGCTGGTTCCCTCTAGCTGATAAAACCACTCCAATTGAGCCCCAGAAAGGCTGTCTTGAAAGAAATGGATCCAAAGGTTTTTATCTGCCGTATAGGGTTGGATCTTTCTTACGTAGGACCTGAGATGCATTTTTGGACATGACAACCCGTCATACCTCACAAAAACTGGCACTTTGAATTTTAGGGGAATCACAATCCCGGCAACTAAACCCAAGTCTTCAAAATCCAAACCTGGTACTCTCTATAGTTCCATGGCGGCCAACCTGTCTTCTAAACCCTTGTATTTATCATCAGCTGGAGGGTATTGCTGATCAGAGTAGTCTTCATCCTCTTCGACCTCTTCTTCCACATCGGACTCGGAAGGTACTGCAGCCCCACCTCCTTTACTGGTCCCTTCATCAGAAGTAGGAGGAAATTCAAGCACTCTCCTGGCCTCTCCGTCAAATCTTCTCCCTAAAGTAGCCACCCCGAGTCTCTTTTTCTTCTTTTTCACTGGGTCTTTATTCCCCAGCAAGGTCTTGAGATCCTCCTGACCTTTAGCCAAGGTTGTCAGGAGTTGCTGGAACTGTGCATTTTGAGCTTGTAGGTCTTTGACTGTTTGCTTGAGATCCATCCTACTGAAATAAACAACAGACAGATAAGGAAACCTGGAGTGAGACCTTCTTATGCACATGATGAATGGTATGCTTATGTATGCAATGCATTCAAGGATTTAGAACATTCAAAATTGTTGCAGACAAAGAAGAACGCACGTCATATTAATAAGAAGAAATTTGTTAGTACATAAATGCCCCATGGGCCAAATATTACAAAAACTTCTCAAGGTAAAAAGACATTGCGCATCCTCTTTGGTGCGATGTAGGTGTTGAGGGCCTCTTGCTCATGGAGTCGGCGGGTAAGCTCTAGAACCTTCTTCTCACTGGCGTAGAAGCTGGCTTCAAAAGTGTTCCGTTCCTCCTTGAGCTGAATCCAGCTCTTCTGCATTTCCTCCCACAATGTAGGCATGTCAGGATATAGGATGGTATAGGGAACCTCTCCTTCCTTGACGGGCTCTTTAATCACAGGGAGAACATGAGGATAAGGCATCATTAGACTCTGGGCTCGGGCTCGTACCCACTTGAGATAAGGCTCAAGAGGGATGGAGTTCTTGTGTCCCAGTGTCTTGCTATCAACCTTGTTGGGCATCCTCTAAGCTCTGATGAATCTTTGGCGAAGTCCTTGCGCATTGTTGTCGAAGTCAAAAACTAGGTCAGGAATCAACATGTCATGAGGGCCATCCCTCTGTGCATATCCAAATTGCCTCAAAGCTAGGTAAGGGTTGTAGGTGATACCTCCTCTGATTCCAAGTAAAGGAACATTAGGAAACTCTCCGCAACGATCGACGATGATGACATTTTCTCTGGACCGAGAACACCAATGTACATCAGAGTGAGTAAGAGTCATCAGTCGTTGGGACCACCTTGAGCCTTGGTCATTCTTCAAGACAGATTGTGGAAGGTGCGAAATAAACCACCTTGCAAGGAGAGGAGTATAGCACATGAGAACACCCCTTTTTCTCATTGTTCGTGTGTAAAATGAGTGAAGGATGTCCCCAAGCAATGTTGGTATTGGATTTCTGGACAAGAAGATTTTGACGGCGTTGACATCTACCAATTGGTCAGAATTTGGGAACAAGACCAACCCATAGATAAGGAGTGCCACAATTTCTTCAAAGGCTTGTAGGTCCAATGAATTCCAACACTCTTGTGCTTTCTCAAACAAGAATTTTGCTAAGAATCCTTTGACGCCACTTCTGGTTTCCCAATGCCCCTTGATGTCGGATGGTTGTAGATGTAATGCTCGAGCAACATCTTCGGCTTTGGTTCCTTTTCCGTACCGTTGAAGGGTAGTTGATTAAGGATAGGGATTCTTAGGAGTTGAGAAAACTCCTCCAAAGTGGGCACCAACTGGTAATCAGGGAAAGTGAAACAGTGGTGAAGAGGGTCAAAGAACTGGAATAGCACTTTCATCATGTCTTCTTCAATGTTGGTGTTGACTAAGCTGAGCAGTCTACCATGTCTTTCACTGAAGGATGAGCTTTCCAGAATTCTTGAGGTGAGCTCCTTGAGTTGAGGAGAGATTCTCACAAGGTTGACTTGGATGGTTTTTCTGTGAGGAATTTCCATGACCTACAAAACAAGAACAAAGATGAAGATCCAAACCCTTGAAATGGTTAGTGAATGCATATGATGCTTTATGATGTTTATGATGTATGCACAAATATATGTACAGGCAAATCACACCAATCCCTAGTTTCAGGCTTGCATGAGGTTTCATAGGTAAGTACCCTCTTGAGTGTAGTTGGCTTAAAAACCTGTCCTATAAATAGTAACCTGGTTCTAAGGAGCTCAATATCACTGGATTGTTTTCATTGTTCATTGTTTTGGTTTAGCCACTTAACTAGCGACCAAAATATTCCAAGAAAACAACCCTCAATGAGTGTAGTATCGAGTATCTACCAACTTCGGACTGCACCAAAGCCGGTCATCTCACTACCCCTAATAGAAGGCCAAGATGGTCAAGTAAGGTTCTAGGTCATTAGTGCTTAGTGACATCACTCAGCGGCCTCGTACTCTCCTTGATTGAACTCAAGGGTTACCGGTACTCACAAATATGTCGCACTAATATAGCTATTGCTTCGACCGTGTCGGTATACCCCGCACAGTTTCCACAACGTATTGCTATCTATGAAATGTTTCCCAAAATCCGGGTGTATGATTGCAAACCCAAACAAGAGAGCCAAGATATAAAGCAATCAAATCAAACAATTAGTCATGCAAGAGGGTGATTTAAGCCCTAAGGTTACTCCACTTTTAAATAAAATCCCCAGCAGAGTCGCCAGTTCTGTGATACGGTGGGAGAACTGACTATGGTTTTGCGTGTGTTTTCGCAAATTTTTCGGTTGAGCAAGAGTCGCCACCGAGTTTTTATTTTATCCTAAGGAAAGGTTTAAAAAGCACAGCAAAAACCTTTGAGATGTTTTCTTGGGTTCGGGGAGTAGATTATAGAAAGGCAAGGTATTAGCACCCTTTCTATCCATGGTTATCCATGGGCTCTTAGGTACTTGCTTAGATCAACTTGCCTTGGTTTTCAATTGTTTGAAATGGTGCTTTATGTGTGGTTTGAAAATGTTTTGAAAAAGATGCCTTGTCTAGGCTACCCTTGTAACAATTCTTTACTCGAATGTTTTACAAAAGGTGTTTGTCTTTTTGAAAAGATGTTTCAAGGTTTTATGAAAGTTTGTTTTGAAAGGTGTTTGTGAAGTGTGGTTTGAAAAATAGGCAAGTGTTTTTGTTTTGCAAGTTGACAAGTACTTAAGAGTTATCTACCCTAAAGTTCTCAAAGACTTTTGCTATGTTTTAACCCTTTTAACAATTTTGTTCCACCATTGCATTTGGTGGACAATCTTGTGTTAGGATGTGAAAGGGACGGGCGCGGGTCATTGTTTAGACCATAATTGCAATGGTGCTAAGTATCTTTGGGCAATTTTTTCTTGAAAGGGACTTGATCATTTTAGGCAACTTTTCGAAAGCGTCATCGAGGGACTATGATCATTTGAATTGCTTGTTTTGTTTTTGCCCAAAGAAACCTAACATACAATATGGCTCATTTATTAAAGGCAACAAGTGGAATACCCTAGGGGTGCAAGTGTGATTAGTGTTGTCCATTTTCATGCTTGATTATCTTGAAATTAGGTCAAACTATTTTGTTGTTTTTATTTGCATACAAACCCTAATTCTAACATGGTATATTTAGAAAGCAATAAAGTGCGAAATTTAAACTAAGCTATTACAACACAATATGGGAAGGGGGGGTACAAATGTTCAAATGGGGGGATTTGACAAGGAATTTAAACCTAGCTATTACATCAATTTGGAATTATTTACAAGGTAATTAATTGTACAAATTAAATGGAAAATAAAATAAATATGCAAGATGCAAAAAATGTTTTTTATGTGCATGAAAAAAGAGTATTTTTTTTATGTCAAATAAACAAAAATAAAAAGAATTATTTTTTGGAGTTTTTTATGTTTAGGGTAAAACCCTAATTTTATTAAGTAAATATATTGATTATTTAATATATACAAATATTTAATAATTATGTACAAAATAAAATAAAAATGAAGTATATTTATAAAAAGTATTTTTTGAGGTCAAATATTTAATAAAAGAAATATATGTATTTTTTGTATTTTTGCCCTAAATATTCTAATAAATATATATATTTGTATTATTTTCTAAATATGTATTATATACAAAATAATAATATTTAATATTTATAAAAAAAGTATGTTTTATATAACATATTTTCAGAAGATAAAACAAAATAAAAAATGAAAATAAAATGTGTTTACATTATTTTTTCTATTTATTCTAAATAATAATATTATGTACTTATTTACATACAAATATCAATATAATCAAATAAATGCCTAAAAAATATAAAAATGGTGTAAATATTTTTTATGTTTTTAATACTTTTATCAAAAATAAATAAGTCAGAATAAAAAGGGAAAGTCAAAAAAATCATTAAAACAAACAAAATGGGCTCAGGGGGTGTGAAAGTAATAACATGGTGCAAATAAGAAATATAGAACAAGCCCAGCCCAATAGGTTCTTCTTCAACCTCTGGCCAGAACTGTGACAAAAAACGCGCGCTTGTACCATGATTCAAACATCCTGATTCCTGGCTTTTTAATGAAAACTCACAACATCAAAAATGTTCAGCATCAAACAACGAATCCAAACATACCAAAAACTTGATTTAACTCTCAAAAATGAGAGAGAATTTCATCATTCCCAAATCTTAACCTAACTTTTTATCCATATTCAGACCTTAAATTCTCACAGCATATGCAAAATAAATGAAAAGTAAAGGTATGTACAGTTTCAGGGGCATGAGTAGAACACTTCTTATTCACAAACTTAGAGCTAATGATGCCTACATTGAGAGATAGAAGTTCAAGAATATACCTGTTCATTTGAAGTTGTATCTGATGATGGAGGTACTTTCAGAGCAAGGTGATGATTGGTACAGCTTCCTTGATGTCCAGGGATGTTATTCCAAGCTTTACTTTGTCTTGAAACCTTTTGAATCGAGCTATGGAACTTCAGCTGCAAAACAAGAAAATGAAAATGGTGGTGTTGCCTGGGAGTGTTACAGGTCGTGTTTAGGGTTTGGATTAGCTTCAAGGGATGTTGTGGGATGTATTTGAGGTGGTTTTAGCAAGAGTGCATGGAAGGTTTGAACTGTGGAACTCAAACTGCAGCAGATGCTCTGTTTGGGAAGTTTGAGGGTGATTCTGGGAATGGGGAGGTATTGGAGATGTTAGGGTCGTGTTTCAGCTTAGGATGAATGTTTAGAATATGCTTGACAAGTTTTCTTAAGGCCTGGTTAGCTGATATGAGAGTTGGTATGTGATATGCTATATTTCTTACACTTTAAGCAACCAAAGGCCAAGTTGGTGTTTAGACAGGTAGAGGCCCCCCTAATGTGCTACAAACCTTGGCATTGATCAGTGTGATTAGTTCCTAAACTTGTGCCAAAGAGATTTCAAATGTACTTGCTTGGATTTGCTTTAGACATAAAGTGTAACTTTTCAAGAATGGCTATTTTACTTTTTCCATTTATGGCTTAGTTCTCCATGTAATGACCAAATGCATAGAACAACATCTTGGCACAATGGTTTTGCATTGAATTATTGAGTGAAAATGGGATTAGAGGCCTGCAAGGTAGCTAGCACATGCTGAGTTTGAAAATGCATAAGTTATGGACATGTAATTTGGCCAAGAACAAAGTGAGTTTTCTCCATATTGCCAAATTCGATTCTCTCTAACCATTAGGTTGTTTGATGAGTTCTTGGACATTTTGGAAAGCTTGGAATGTGTACTACAATACATCTTTGAAATGAAAATTTAAATTCCAAGTGGAAGTATGTGGAAAGTGGTCTTGAAGTTAGGTAAAAACCTTGCCTAAAATAGGTCAAATTTTCTCTAAGTTAAGAATGGTTTGGCACCCTTGTTCCAAAAATTGTAACTTGCGATACAAGCTTCTTTTGGGAAAACTTTGTGAATCAAAGTTGTAGATTATGCAATAGGCTACAACTTTCATGTTTTGACTTTTGCTTGAATCCAAATGAATCTTGGTGAGAAAGTGGGACAAAGTTAGGAAAAAATTAGGGTTTTTCATAACTTAGAAAAATTCTAAGTTATGAAAAATCTTCATTTTAAACCCTAATTTGCAATTTTGGATTTCTTGATGAACAAGTTTCATGATTTGGCATGTTTTGATGAAAAATGAATCTTGACACTTGATCTTGACCAAAAAGTCAAAGTTTGACTTTTCAGTATACAGTCAAAATTGATCAATTGATTGGGAAATTCAACTGTCAATCTTGTGCATTTGGGATCTTTTGAACTTGTTGAGCATGTCAAGACAATTCCATGGGGTCCTTGAGTCCATATGTGAGCTTGGTTTGCCATTGGCTAGGTCAAACAGTCAAAAATTGCCTTTGTGCAGTCAAAGCCCTAAAAATGACCATTTTGCCCTTTTAGTGATCTGATCAGATTTCTTGTGGAATTGTGATCCAAACTTGATCAAATGGTCCATGTGAGTTCATAATGTTGATGTGGGTCAATTTCTATGAGATTTGACTGTCAATTGGCCACAGTTGACTTTTTTCCCAATACAGCTGATTTCTAGGTCAACTGTCCAATTGACTGGGCAAAACTTGGAATCAAGGCTTGAAACTTGATGTGGATAAACTTGGGAGTCTAATATGAAGCATGAAAGTCATCTTAGGAATTTTAGGTCAAAACATCTTTGTGCAAACACAAACCCTAATTTGGGTCAACAGTGCAAGGAGAAGTCTTGAGCAAGAGGGAACCCTAACTGGATCTTGAGCTCCAAAGGTCTTGTGATAAGAAATTATTAAGAAATGGGAGGGCAAATTTTGGGGTACAACAGTGACCATAAGTCCCTCATTCGAATTGACCCCCAAACTCCAACGACGGTGCTACCTACTCACTAATAGTTGGATAGTATTGTATAAAGGAAATTAGCATAGAACGATTCCTTTTTCGAGTAGGTAGATAGTTCTTAGATACTTGCTCATCCAAAACAAAACTTTTTCACACTTACACTTTTACAAACAAGTTTTCAAAAACACTTCATTACACTCTTGAAGACAGAAGCAAGAGTTAAATCGAAGTTAAAACAAAAACTTTTCAAAACCCACAAGCACAAAGAAAACAATTTTGAAAATGATGAGCAAGTACCTAAGAGCCCGTGGATAACCACGGATAGAAAGGGTGCTAATACCTTCCCTTTCTATAATCTACCCCCCGTACTTAGAAATATCTCAAAAAAGGAATTTTTCTGTGCTTTTTTCCTTTCCTTATTGGATAAAATAAAAGATGGTGGCGACTCTAGCTTACCGCGACATTTTTCGAAAACAAACGCAAAACGCAAACCAACATTCCAGAAACAGTCAGTTCTTCCCACCGTATCACAGAACTGGCGACTCTGCTGGGGAGATTTTAAGTGGGGTGTACCTTAGGAATAGTTCATCATATTTTTTTCAATTGCTTGATTTGTATGCTTTATCTTTGTTGGTTTGAATCGGAGTTACTATAGATCCTAACCCGGATCTAGGGGCACCTTTTAGGTAAGTAGCAATAGACTGTGATGGAACTGTACGGCGTAGACCGATACGGTTGAAGCAGTTGCTACGTTGGTGTGGCACTTTAGTTTGTACCGATATCCCTTATGGTGGAACAAGGAGAATATGGGTCTTCTAAGGGGTCATTAAGCACCAACAGACCTTAGAACCTATAATTGACCAACTTGGTCATAGAACAGTAGCAGTATGCTACACTCATTGAGACCAAACTCTCGCGATGATTCCGGCCATAAGAAAAGGTTTCCAAACTGGAATTATGACCGATCGAGAGTGGTCAGTGATATTGAGATCCTCTAGAACCCAGTTACTATTACTAGGACATGTTTGAACCAACTAAACTGAAAGAGGGTAATACCTAAACTCCATGCCAGCCTGAAATCTAAGGGCTACTGTGTGACTTATTTGCCCTTACCATGTTTGCTATCTGTGAATACTTGTGGTGTGTTACTATCATGACATCATGCATCATGACATTGCATGCATCTTGCATCAAGACTAACCTATTTCAAAGACAGAGGGGATTCATCTTTGTTCTGTTTTGTAGGTCATGGCCTTTATGTGTAGAAACACTATTCGCATCAGCTTTGTACAGATTCCTACTCAGCTTAGAGATTTGGTTTCCAAAGTTCCAGATACTTCCTCCTTTATCAGAAGACATGGTCTACTCTTTCGTTTGGTCACTTCCAAGATGGATGAGAAGATGTTGAGTGTCTTGTGCCAGTTCTTTGATCCATTGTACCACTGCTTCACCGTCCCGGACTATCAGTTGGTCCCTACCTTGGAAGAGTTCTTTGATCTACTTGGTATTTCTATTCTAGAGCAGACTCCGTTCACAGGTTGGGAAAAAGCTCTTAGGCCAGAATATGTTGCTACAGCCCTACATCTGACAAAGGCTGAGGTAATGTCTAACTGGGAGACTAGGAGTGGGACCAAAGGCTTCTTGGCTAAATTCTTGGTTGATCGGGCTAATCAGTTCTGGGACAGTTTGGATTTTCAAGCATTCAAGGATATCCTGGCTCTTCTCATTTATGCTTTGGTGTTGTTTCCTAATTCAGATTTTTTTATCGACGTGAACGCAGTGAAGATTTTCATGTCCCGTAATCTGGTACCCACTCTCTTAGGGGATATTCTACATGCTCTTTATGCCCGTACTGCTCGGAAACGGAGAACCCTTATGTGTTATGCACCATTGCTGGAGAGGTGGTTTATTTCTCACCTCACCAAGTCTGTTTTGAAGAACAAGGAAGGCATGGGTTGGGCCTACAGAATTATGTCTCTCGCTCACACTGACATTATCTGGAGCACTAAAGACATGGAAAAAGTAGCTGTTATTGATCGTTGTGGGGAGTACCTCAATGTTCCACTACTTGGAATTAGAGGAGGGATCACCTATAATCCTTGTTTGGCCTTACGTCAGTTTGGGCGAGCTAGGAGGGACGGACCTCATGAGTTGCTAATGCCGAGCATTGTCTTTAACTTCCAAGGGGATAGGGAGGAGCATCGCCGCATGTTCATACGAGCTTGGAACAGGGTACACAGGTCTGATCCGCATGAGTTAGGGATGAAGACCTCTCTTCCGATGGAACCATGTCTCCTGTGGGTTCGTACACGTGCTCAAAAGCTGGGAATGCCGTACGAAGTTGTCTTACCAGTAATTGTTGAGAGTGCTGATGAAGAAGGGGTTCCACCTACCATCCTCCACCCATACATGCCTACTAACATTGGGGCATTAAAAAGGTCTTGGATACAGTTGAAAGAAGAGAGGGATACTTACAGAGAAACGTATCACGAGCAGGAGCGGAAGATTCTAAAGCTTACAAGACAGCTGGAGAATGAGAAGGTCCTCAACGACTATGTCAGCACCAATGGGAAACGGCCAGGGGAACGCTGATGTCTTTTGTTATTTCTAGCTTTGATTTATTTTTCAGCATTTCTTTCTTGTAACGCCTTAAAGGCATCTCTTGAACATTGAATTCAAGTTTATCTAATAAAAGTGTGTTTCATTTTGGTTTACTAATTTGAATCTCTCAGCGTCTTTGAAATCATATCATACGCATTTCATTCCCATGCACCTCATTACAGGTACCTTTACAGGTTTCTCATCTTCTTCGCTGTTTATTTCAGCACATCATGTCTGCTGAAACATCAACTGATCAAACTATCAAGGCTCTACAAGCTCAAAACACTCAGTTCCAGGAAATGTTCATGAATTTTGCTAAGGGTCAGCAAGATCTGAAGACTCTTATCCTGAAGGATAAGAAGAAGAAGAAGAAGAAGAAGAAGAAGACGCTCCTCCTGAATATGGGTCGCAGATTCGGAAACAATTTGCGAGAAAAGGTTGATTTGACTCACTCATCTAGAGGGGGAGAGAATCAGGAAGAAAGGAGGGCTCATAGCCCTGTGGTTTCTGACAACAAGACTGACTTTGATGAAGACCAATATCCTCCGGCTGCGGATAGGTATAAACAGCTTGAAGACCGGTTAAGTGCGATGGAGATCTAGAAGGTACCTGGATTGGATTTTGGTGATTTGGGTTTGTCATCTGGGGTGGTGATTCCCCACAAGTTTAAAGCACCAATTTTTGCTAAATACGACGGGGTTTCTTGTCCAAAGTTGCACCTCTGCTCGTATGTTAGAAAGATCCAGCCATACATTGCTGATAAGAACCTATGGATCCACTTCTTTCAAGATAGTCTTTCAGGGACTCAACTTGAATGGTTTTACCAGCTGGAAGGAGCTAGTATCCGTAATTGGGAAGACCTTGCTGCTGCTTTTTACAAGCAGTACCAATACAATGCCGACCTCGCTCATACGCGTACCCAACTTCAGGGTATGTCTATGGGTGAGAGCGAAGGTTTCAAAGACTACGCTCAGAAATGGAGGGACCTTGTGGAAGAGTACAACCCCCGCTGGCTAACAGGGAGTTGGTGGATATGTTTCTGGGGACCCTGTCTGGTCCGTTTTTCAACCATCTGATCGGAAGTTCATCGTCAAGTTTTACTGAGTTAATCATGACTGGGGAAGGGATTGAAGCCGGTATCAAGAGCGGTAAGATACAGAAGGGTGCTTTGTCAAGTACCGAGAAGAAGCCTTTTAAGAAGGAATCCAACGCTGTTTACAATTCAAAGAGCCATAATAGACCTGAGCACCGTCAGGCAGTCAATGCGGTAGTTATTTCAAGACCAAATTTTGCCACACAACGCAACAATCAGCCGAGAGGCCGCGAAGACAATTCACTCAGCTCCATATGACCCTGTCTTAGATTCTTCCACAATTTCTAAAGACCAACTTGGTGATTCCGAAGGAAGCCCCGAAGAATCCCAATACAACATCACTGTTGTACAACCCGAACGCCTGTTGTGCTTTTCACTCTGATAGCCCGGGGCATGATACGAATGATTGCTGGGTCCTGAAGAATAAGATACAGGATTTGATTGATGCTAAGGAGATTGAATTTGAAGCGCCGGAAAAGCCTAATGTCATAACAGCTCCTATGCCGAAACATGATGCGGGAGTAAATGCTATTGGGGATGATGATAATGAAGAGCTTGATATCGATAGCTGGATTTACCCAACTACCGATGGTGGCCTGAACAATTGGACGGCAAGGGATTCCATGCCCGTTTCTAATATCACGCGGTAATAAGACTTTTTTTTCGAATTTGTAACAGACAATTTTTAAACTTTACGGCCCGGTGCCTTACCCGAGACATCGTGGCTTTGTTTTTGAGGGCTTTATGTGTGTCATTTTCATATATCATTAATAAAAGCATTGGATGTTTTCTTGCATTACAAATTTTGCGCTCCTTGGTTTTCTTTTTTTTATCTTGAAAAATAGTTATTGAACACACACTCACATATACAGGTCTGAATCCACTCTGGATCCCACTGATAACGACTCTTCTACTGTCGGTTATGACTTCGAAAGTCCAATCAACTTAGCCAAAAACGAAGGTGAAGATGATTGCAAAGTGCCTGGTGAACTTGCTAGACTGTTACTCCAAGAAGAGAGGGCCATACAGTCGCATGAAGAGCCAGTGGAAACAGTAAATCTGGGTACAGAGTAAGACAAGAAAGAGGTCAAGATCGGTGTGAATCTGGAGTCTAGTTTAAGCAATGGCTGATTCAGATGTTGCGTGACTATGTTGAGATATTTGCCTGGTCTTATAAAGATATGCCTGGGTTGGATACTAATATTGTGGTTCACCGATTGCCTACCAAGGAAGACTGTCCTCCAGTAAAACAGAAGGTTCGCCGAATGCGCCCAGAGATGTCTGAGAAAATCAAGGTTGAAGTGATGAAGCAGTTTGACGCCGGTTTTCTAGCAGTTACTTCTTACCCACAATGGGTGGCCAACGTGGTTCCTGTGTCGAAAAAGGATGGTAAGGTTCGGATGTATGTTGAATATAGGGATCTGAACAGGGCAAGTCCCAAGGATGATTTCCCTCTGCCTCATATTGACATTCTGATTGACAACACCGCACAACATAAGGTCTTCTCCTTTATGGATGGTTTATCCGGTTATAATCAGATTAAAATGGCTCCCGAAGACATGGAGAAGACAACCTTTGTTACTCAATGGGGCACCTTTTGCTACAAGGTCATGCCTTTCGGATTGAAGAATGTTGGGGAAACGTATCAGCGCGCCATGGTTGCTTTGTTCCACAACATGATCCATCATGAGATTGAGGTATATGTTGATGACATGATTGCAAGATCCCAGACTGAGGAAGAACATCTGGACCATCTTCATAAGCTATTTGATAGGTTGAAATTGTACAAGCTGAGGTTAAACCCGAACAAGTGCACCTTCGGGGTGAGATCTGGGAAGCTGCTGGGTTTTGTCGTAAGTGATAAAGGCATTTAAGTGGATCCTGCCAAGGTAAAGGCTATACAGGAAATGCCAGCTCCCCGAACAGAAAAAGAAGTCAAAGGCTTTCAGGGACGTTTGAACTATATTTCCCGATTCATCTCACACCTGACTGCTACTTGTGAGTCAATCTTCAAGTTACTGAAGAAGGATCAAGTGGTAAGATGGAACAACGAATGTCAAGCCGCTTTCGAAAGGATCAAAGAATATCTCCAAGAGCCACTGATTTTGATGCCTACAGTTGAAGGGAGACCTTTAATCTTATACTTGACAGTACTTGACAATTCAATGGGGTGCGTGCTGGGTCAGCATGACGAGTCTGGCCGAAAAGAGCATGCTATTTATTACCTTATCAAAAAATTTACCGACTGCGAGACCCGATACTCGTTGCTTGAGAAAACTTGTTGTGCTTTGGCATGGGTTACTCTCTGGCTGAGACAATATATGCTGACTCACACTACTCTATTGATATTAAAGATGGATCCAATCAAGTATATCTTCGAAAAGCCTACCTTGTCCAGAAGAATAGCAAGATGGCAGATGATCTTGACTGAGTATGACATCCAATATATGACCCAGAAGGCAATCAAGGGAAGTGTGTTGGCAGATCATTTGGTACATCAGGCGGTGGACGATTACCAATCTATGAACTTTGAATTCCCGGATGAGAACATCATGTTGGTAACTGACTGTGAAACATCTGGACCGGATGAAGGACTTGAGGAGGGATCCCGATGGTCTATGTACTTTGATGGAGCTTCAAACGCTTTGGGTAATGGCATTGGCGCCGTGATCATATCTCCTGAAGGCTCTCAAACTCCGTTCACTGCCCGACTATGTTTCAACTGCACCAACAGCATGGTGGAGTATGAAGCGTGCATTATGGGTCTTCGAGTAGCTATTGACCTAAGGATTAATTTTCTAAGTGTTTTAGGAGATTCTGCTCTCGTGATCAGTCAGATCAAAGGCGAGTGGGATACGAAACATCCAAATCTTATTCCTTACAAGGAGTATGTGTTGACGTTGCTTCCGCACTTTGAGGGGATAACCTTTGAACACTTCCCTAGAGAGAATCAGTTGGCTGACGTGCTGGCTACGATGTCTTCCATGTTCAAGGTCAGATGGGACAATGAGGCTCCCCAGATTACCATCGAGAGATTGGATAAACCTGCACATTGCTGTGACATTGAGACTGAGGAGGTAACGGATAAACCCTGGTTTCATGAGGTAAAGAGGTATCTTGAAGCTCAGGAGTACCCCGAGGGCGCATCTGTTAATGATATTAAGTTTCTAAGGAGGTTCTCGGCGAAGTTCTTCATCAACAATGACATTCTTTACAAGCGTAACCATGATTCAACCTTACTGCGGTGTGTGGATAAGAACGAAGCAGAAAGGATTATGGTAGAGTTGCATGAAGGTACTTTCAGAACTCATTCCAGTGGACACACCATGGCAAAGAGAGTCCTTCGGGCAGGATATTATTGATCCACAATGGAAGCCAACTGTTATCAGCATTCTCGGACCTGTCACAAGTGCCAAGTCTATGCTGATAAGATGCACATACCTCATGTACCTCTGAACGTCTTGACAGCACCTTGGCCTATTGCAATGTGGGGCATCGACATGATCGGCGAGATCAGACCTACAGCATCTAAAGGGCATCGTTTCATCTTGGTAGCAATTGATTACTTTACGAAATGGGTTGAAGCAGCTTCCTTTACTACAGTAACCAAGAACGTCGTGGCACGGTTCATTCGGCACAATCTGATTTGTCGATATGGTGTACCAGAGAGAATCATTACGGACAATGGTACAAATCTCAACAATAAGATAATCACCGAGCTCTGCAAGCAATTCAAGATACAACATCACAACTCTTCTCCCTACCGGCCAAAGATGAATGGGGTTGTAGAAGCGGCTAATAAGAACATTAAGAATATTGTGCAGAAGATGACGGTGACGTACAAAGATTGGCACGAGATGTTACCATTTGTTCTTCATGGGTACCGTACCTCAGCGCGGACGTCAACAGGGGCAACACCCTATTCCTTGGTATATGGCATGGAGGCCGTCTTACCCATTGAAGTTCAGATACCCTCTCTTAGGATTATGAAGGATGCAGGTTTGAGCGAAGATGACTGGATTCATACCCGGCTTGATCAGCTGAACATAATCGATGAAAAGATAATTACTACTAATTATCATGGTCAAACGTATCAAAAACGGATGATCAAGGCATTTAACAAGAAAGTTAGACGACAAGAGTATCAAGTTAGGGACCTGGTTATCAAGCGTATTATCCTGCCACAAGGTGATCCCAGGGGAAAATGGACCCCTACTTACGAAGGGCCATTTGTGGTTAAGAACATTTTCTCAGGAGGAGCTATGATTCTAACCACCATGGATGGTGACGACCTTCCTCACCCCGTCAATGCAGACATAGTGAAAAGATACTACGCATAATCAAAGACCCGCTAGGTTGACTGGCCTAGGCAAAAATAAGGGCTTCTCAGTGAACCAACAGGGTTCAGGCAAAAATAAGGGATGAAAATGAAAAAATCTGTACACCCGGCAAGTCGAAAATCTGAAAAGGCGGCTTGGGCTAAAAAGGGTATCCAGGTGGACTGAAAACCCGAAAGGGCGCCAGGCAAAAATTAGGGATCAAAGTGTAACACTATGTCTCATTGGATCACCTTGCAACCATACTTCAGTATCGACTATCAAGCTCGGGTGGCACTAATCAATCTGATCTACCTCCAACCAAGTAGCAAAGTGATGAGATGCTCGAGGACATAAGGGAAATAGCAGAGTTGGGACCCAGTGGGATTATTCACATAACTATTTTTCTTTGTTTTTCACAAATTGTATAAAATCTATTTGTTCGGCGGCATTCTCTTACTAGGACGTCAGCCTCTTGTACAAAAACGCCTATTTACAGGCCAAACTTCAAAGTCAATACAATTCATTTTCAAAGAAATTTCAAACTGTTTTTCCTTTATCTGTTTTGTTTTGCAAAGAACGTCCAATGTTCATTTTTGATATATGCATTTGACATTAATTGCTGCTCATGAATATTTACATACGAAACAAAAGACAGTTACTTGTAATATCAAAAACAGGGGAAAATAAGATTTTTCCAAGCTTTACAGTTGTTCTGTCCACCAGGTACAAAGGTAGATTCAGCTGAAGAATATGGTTGAAATACTTTCACTCCCCGCAGAGTAAGAAAAGGAAGTAATGTTAGTTCTCCCCAGCTGAGACTCACAACCGCGAATGAATCGGTAATATTCTCCCCAAGAAGAGTTTATCTATCATCAGCACTAAAAAGTCTTATCATCTCCGGCGGAGTATAAAACATCCCCAGTGGAGTTTCGAAGGTTTCCCCAGCGCAGTCTGAAAAAGTTTCCTTAGTGAAGTTTGGAGAATCATCCCTAGTAGAATCTGGTAGATTGTCCCCACTAGAGCCTAAAAGGTTATCCCCAGTAAGGTCGCTATTGAAAAAAATCACCCCCAGCGGAGCTCATTCCTTTCACAAGCAGAGACACGAATCCCCAATAGGATTCAGTATCACCAGCAACGGTAATTCATCCCCAGATGAATTTATCAACGGAATCCTCCGGCAGAGCATCTCTTCCCCACAGAGTCATTCTCTCATCAGTTTATTCCCCAGCGGAGTTATCCTTTCCTGTAGGTTATTTCTCACGAACATCTTCATCCACTATCCCCAGCGGAAACGAAGAATTCAACTCTTTTCTTCAGAGCTACCTGGGATTTATTTTCCCCAGCTAAAAACATCACATTTTCATACATCATGACACGTGCATATACGCATCATACAAACACAATCTCATTTATTTTTAGAACATCATTGCTTGATACATATCATGCATTACATACAACTAACCTTTATCTTTCAGGAAGGATGCGGTTAAATTCTCACAAAATTCAAAGTTTTGAAACTTTTACCTCAGTTGAATTACAGGCGAGTTCTTAAAACACAGCAGAGATGTTTTCTCAGTTGAAGTACAGACGAGTTCCTAAATCTCGACAAAGTGTTCCTCCGTTGAATTACAGACGAGTTCCTAAATCTCAGCAGAGAAGTTTTCTCAGTTGAATTACGGGCGAGTACTTAAATCTCGACGAAGATGTTTCCCTCCAGTTGAATTATGGACGAGTTCTTAAAACTCAGAAGAGATGTTATCTCATTTGAAGTACAGACAAGTTCCTAAATCTCGACAAAGTGTTCCTCCATTGAATTACAGACGAGTTCCTAAATCTCAGTAGAGAAGTTTTCTCAGTTGAATTACGGGCGAGTTCTTAAATCTCGACGAAGATGTTTCCCTCTAGTTGAATTACGGACGAGTTCTTAAAACTCAGCAGAGATGTTTTCTCAGTTGAAGTACATACAAGTTCCTAAATCTCGACAAAGTGTTCCTCCGTTAAATAACAGACAAGTTCCTAAATCTCAGCAGAGAAGTTTTCTCAGTTGAATTACGGGCGAGTTCTTAAATCTCGACGAAGATGTTTCCCTCCAGTTGAATTACGGACGAGTTCTTAAAACTCAGCGAAGATGTTTTCTCAGTTGAAGTACAGACAAGTTCCTAAATCTCAACAAAGTGCTCCTCCGTTGAATTACAGACAAGTTCCTAAGTCTCAGCAGAGAAGTTTCTCGATTGAATTACGGGCGAGTTCTTAAATCTCGACGAAGATGTTTCCCCAGTTGAATTACGGACGAGTTCTTAAAACTCAGAAGAGATGTTTTCTCAGTTGAAGTACAGACGAGTTCCTAAATCTCGACAAAGTGTTCCTCCGTTGAATTACAGACGAGTTCCTAAATCTCAGCAGAGAAGTTTTCTCAGTTGAATTACGGGCGAGTTCTTAAATCTCGACAAAGATGTTTTCCCAGTTGAATTACAGACGAGTTCTTAAAACTCAGTAGAGATGTTTTCTCAGTTGAAGTACAAACAAGTTCCTAAATCTTGACAAAATGTTCCTCCGTTGAATTACAAACGAGTTCCTAAATCTCAGCGGAGAAGTTTTCTCATTTGAATTACGGGCGAGTTCTTAAATCTCGACGAATATGTTTCCCCCTAGTTGAATTACAGGCAAGTTCTTAAATCTCGACACCTCAGTTGAATTACGGACAAGTTCCTTTCCCTCAAAGATCAGACTTCCCCAGCAGAATCTTCCTCAACAGCAGGTATGCAAGCTCTCGCTAAGGAATCTCTTATGCAATCGACACTTCTCCAAACGGCATCTGTAAGCCCGTTCCCAACATCACAAAGCAACTACCACTCCATGCGAGTGCAAATTTCTGGGCACTCTAGTGTTCAATCCTCTTCCACCTTCGGATCACGAAAGCCAATCTACATCCTCAGGTTTAAGAAGATTGAACAGGGGCAGTTGTTGTACCCCAAAATTTTCCCTCCCATATTTCTCAAAGCATTGCAAGAAAGACCTCCAAATTGCTCAAAGAAGTCCAAGGGTTGGTCAGACAAGCTCTCTCCTAAGGCAGTCTACCCCAAATTAGGGTTTTGTGTTGCATCAAGATCCTTGAGTCCAAGTGACCCCAAGTGCTCACCAATGTCCTAATATGTTCTCAATATCATCCATGCCAAGTTTCAAGCCTTGCAGAGAAAGTTTGCTCAGTCAATTGCTCAAAGGTCCAAAAATCGACTGTGCTAGGGCAAAAGTCAACAGTGACCTACATACAGTCAAACTTCAAAGTTGTTTTTGTAAACATTCTCATTTTGAAGGATATATCATCATTTGATAAAGGTTTGATCATGATTCATCAAGGATTGCTCAAAATTCATCAAGATTCAAAAGTTGCTAAATTAGGGTTTTGTAGGAAAAGTCAACTCAACTTTGACCAAGCATAACTTTCTCATACTTTATGAGAAATGACCCATCCAAATCTCATTTTGAATAATATTCAATTCCCTACAATCCATCTTCATACCCCCAAGATCAAAATATGCACTAACAAGAAGTTGTGAATTTTGACATTATAGGTCATTTTTGAAAGTCAACAAAAACACCTTTTTTGTAAAAGCTTCTTACATGAGCATGGAATATCAAAATGATATGAGACCAAAAGGGTTGATTAGAGGACATCTCAAGATTTCTAAAAAGTCCAAGAACACCTCCAAAAGTTCAAAATTGAAGAAGTTATGCATTGTTGAAGTTGGACTTTTTTGCAAAATTGCCAAAAGTCAACTATCCCCAAAACTTCAAATTTTGCCAAATGGACCCATTCTTTTTCACTTGTTTTGAGTTTGCATTATTTCCCACGTGCTCTAGCCTTGTCCATGTGTTCATACTATATTTTTATTATTTAATTTGATTTTTATTTGAATTAATACATTTTAAATCAAATAAAATCACATAAAATCAAAAATATTGATAACCAAAGATCTTTTGATGATTATAGGTTTCAATGGACAGCTTGCATCACATAAAACTCGTATCAAAGCAATTGTACACATAATGGTTGAAATCAAGCCAATTTGGAAAGTTTGTAAAAGCAAATCAAATCCACATCAAGAGCATTGATAGAGGGAGATTTGAATAAGGAATTCAAACCTAATGTGTTGTGCATTACATAAGGAAGCGAGGCAGACATTTACAAGGGTTGGAAATCAGTTCTAGAGGCAGAACAAAAATTTGCAAAAACAAGGAAAAAGTGTGGGATTGAAATCAAGGTTAGAGGTCGTTTCAGGGCTTGGCAAGTATCTCAATCGTTTCCTGGCAACCTCCACAAGCGAGACCAATCACAACCAGGAGTTTTCAAGCTTCCTAGAGCACTGTAAGTCATCCACGGATCCCCTATATTCTTGATTTCGTATTTTCCAATTTAGGCATTGTTAACATGAAATAATTGCATATTCTTAATCCACGCATCATTTACAAGCTTTTTGTAATAGCCAATTTCGTTTATCTGACCTGCATCAAGATCCACCATTGATAGGGTTTGTTGTTCGTTTTTAGGGTCTTTTGTTTTAGGAAAAATTGGCCATGATAATGGCTATGGTTGTGATCAGCAAGTTGAGACGAACTCAACCATGGTTTTAGAATGCGTTTCCATGGCCTGGGGAAGATTTTGGAATGAAGCTACGCTTTTAGCTGCAGATAAAAATCCGCAGGTAAAATTTGCAGGTTTTAGAGGATAGGGACGAACTCGTGTCATCCATCCATAGGCCGGTTCAAATAATCGTGCATTTTTTTATTTTCTGACCATTGAATTTTGTTTTTCTATATTATTATTACTTCATATTTTATTAACAACAAGAACCACTTGGCCTAGTGGTTGCCACGTTTGATTCCAAGGCATATGGGGCTGGAGGTCAGGGGTTCGATCCCTGCCTCCAGCATTTGCTATTTTTCTTAACAATTTCAGGCAATCTAGTGTACACACCAACATAATGATCATCATACTCCCTCACTCCTTAGCGTGCCAGATGGCCAGATGGCCAGATCTGGTGGCCAAACCTTGAGGGCACACCATGGACTCAGTCAACGCATATGCAGGGAATCCCAAAAGTCAATTGGACTGGATGCTAATGGGCCAACAGATTTGCTATGGACACCTCCAAAAAAGGCCCAATTTCTCTTTCTCACACTTTATTTATTTAACTTATTTACTTTATTTTTATTTAATTAATTTTCTAACCAATAACAAATTTTCTTTATTTATCAAAAAAATCACCAAAATACTTTTTAATTCAGAATTTTATTTTTATTAATAAATACTAATTAATTAATTAGGTTTTTAATTCTAGAATAACTTTAATTTATTTTGTAAATATTTAAAATTAATTAGAAATCATTAGGTTTTAATTCTAATTTAATTATTTTAATTTCTTTCTTAAATTAACAAAAACTCCAAAAATATGTCATTAATTATTTTTCATTTAATTAATTTATTTAATTTCTAATTTAGTATTTAATTTAGGATTTAATTTCTTTTCTTAAGATAAAAACAACAAAAAAGCATTTTCTTTTAAAAGGGTCAAAACACTAAGTTTCGTATTCGATATAATTTCACTTGCGTGATTTATTCTTCTTTATTTAATTATTGATGTATCTGCTCCCGGTTTGTAATAGTTAAATAGGACCTTTATTTATTTTATCGCTTTATTTTATTTTCAAAGGGTTGCTTTTGGCGATGTAAATACCCGACGCCTTGTAATTTAATTTCTGCATTTTAATTTCTGCTAATTATAACTGCTAGATGTTTGATAATAGGGTTTGCATGACAAGACTGAATGCTTAATCTTAAAATCAAATTAGATCACCCTTAACATGTGCAAAGATAAAAATAACTGAAATCAACACACTCGCACATGCGCACTCCTAGGGTACACCCCACTTGGTTGCCTTCGTACACGGTCATTGAGTATAGGGTATTTTAGAGGTCGCCCTCTTGTCTAAAAGATCATAGTTGCCTCAAAATGGTTGCCTCAGATATTGTTGCCTCAAACAAATGATCTAAGACATTAGGGTTACCACTAAGGTGTCCTAACATTGCTTTAGTGACCGTAAGTCCCTCATTCGAATTGACCCTCAAACTCCAACGATGGTGCTACCTACTCACTAATAGTGGGATAGCATTATCTAAAGGAAATTAGCATAGAACGATTCCTTTTTCGAGTAGGTAGATATTTCTTAGATACTTGCTCATCCAAAACAAAACTTTTTCACACTTACACTTTTACAAACAAGTTTTCAAAAACACTTCATTACACTCTTGAAGACAGAAGCAAGAGTTAAACCGAAGTTAAAACAAAAACTTTTCAAAACCCACAAGCACAAAGAAAACAATTTTGAAAATGATGAGCAAGTACCTAAGAGCCTGTGGATAACCACGAATAGAAAGGGTGCTAATACCTTCCCTTTCTATAATCTACCCCCGTACTCAGAAATATCTCGAAAAAGGAATTTTTCTGTGCTTTTTTCCTTTCCTTGTTGGATAAAATAAAAGACCTTGACGACTCTTGCTTACCGCGACATTTTGCAAAAACAAACGTAAAACGCAAACCAGCATTCCAGAAACAGTCAGTTCTTCCCACCGTATCACACCCGGGGCTACTTGAGTGATATGCACATTTAGCGTTCGAATTGTACTTTGGTGAAGAGGTATCTGGATTAGCCAGAGGGTCGCGCAATGTCACCAAGTTAGCCTTTAGAAAGTGTTGTAAGGCTTGGGAGAGTGACATGCCTATCCTCGTGAATTGTCTTCTCGGAGTCTCAAACTGTTGATGATTAGCAGATGGTCTTTGAGTAGGAGTTGGATTGGAGATTCAGACAACATTAACAGATGGATGGTCATCCTTCTTGGTACAGGCCCTTGCCCCATACACAACATTGATTTATTTCTTTGCGGCAAAAGGTTTCTTTACGGGATAGGAAGTGGAGGCATATGCCATGGGAATCTTCCCTCTTTTGATGCCACTTTTAACTTTTTCACCGGTTAAGATCAGCTCGGTGAAACTAGAAGAAGAACAGCCAACCAATAAGTTAAAGAATGGACCAGATAAAGTTCCCATAAACATGTCAATGTTCTCCCTATCAGTCAAAGGTGTTTGAACCGTACTGGCAAGGTCTCTCCACTTTTGTGCGTATTCTTTGAATCCTTCATTCTTCCCCATTGTCATATCTTGCAACTGAACTCTTGTCGGCGCCAAGTCAGAATTATACTGGTATTGATGGTAGAAAGCGGTGGCTAAGTCCTCCCATGTATTGATACGGGAACCATCCAACTGGTAAAACCACTCTAGTTGCGTTCCAGCCAAGCTTTCTTGAAAAAAAGTGAACCCAGAGTTTCTTATCAGCAGTTTGTGGTTGTATCTTGTGCACATAAGATTTCAGGTGAAGTTTTGGACAGGAAACCCCATCGTACTTTGAAAAGACTGGTATCTAGAATTTGTGGGGAATGACAACCCCGGATATCAAACCTAAATCATTAAAATCTAAATCGGGGACGACTTGAATCTCAACAGCCTTCAATCTGTCTTCTAGCTGCTTGTACTTAACATCGGCAGGAGGATGCTGCTCATCAAAATAATCATCATCATACGCTTGATCATTGATACACCCAGCCTGGGTACTCCTAGATTCTCCAATCTGATTCTTGTCTTCCTCAGATGAGTCTTCCACTACTACGATCTGACAGACCGACTCTTTGAACCTTCTACCCATGTTGACCAGAGCTTTCCTCTTGGATTTCTTTTTGGCTTCTAGCAATGCCATCAGATCTTGTTGCCCCTTGGCTAGGGCCAGTAGAGTCTCTTGGAACTGAGAGTTTTGTGCATATAGGTCCTTCACAGTTTTCTCTAGATCCATCTTGCTGAAATAAACAGCAGAAAGATAAGGAAACCTGTCATGGAAAACATGTTATGTTATGATGCATGGAAGATGTGTATGCAAATGATTTCAAGGATTTATGAAATTTAAATTTGTATAGACAAAGCATGAACCAATGTCAAATTTCATTAATTAGTTCAAAATGACTACAACATGCCTCTTGGGCTTACAAAATAAATCTTTAAGATAAAAAGACCGAACGCATCCTCTTTGGTGCAAGGTAGGCGTTCACGCTTTTCTCTTCATGCGGTTGCTTTGTAAGCTCTAAGACCCTTTTCTCACTAGCATAGAATTGAGCTTCGAACGTATCTCGTTCTTCCTTTAGCTGAATCCAACCCTTTTGCAAGTCTTGAAGAGAAGTAGGCATGTCGGGATGGAGGACAGTGTACGAGACATCTCCTTCAACCATAGGTTCCATGATAACTAGTAAGATGGAGGGATAAAGCATCACAAGTTTCTGAGCACGAGCTCGTACCCACCTAAGGTAAGGCTCAATGGGAATGGAATTCTTGTATCCTAACGTCTTACTATCCACTTTGCTTACCATCCTCCAAGCTCGTATAAACCTCTGACAGTAGCCTTGATCGTCGCTCTCGTAGTCGAATACCACTCCTTGGATGAGCATATCACGCGGGCCATCCCTTCCGGCATAACCAAACTGTTGCAAGGCTAAGCAAGGGTTGTGAGTGATACCTCCTCTAATGCCAAGCAAAGGGAAATTAGGGAATTCCCCACAACGGTCGATGATAATAACATTCTCCAAGGATCAAGAACACCAATGAATATCGGAATGTATGAGCGTCATCAAGCTATGTGACCACCTTAAACTTTGCTCGTTCTTCAATACAGACCGGGGAAGATGTGAAATAAACCATCTAGCCAAGAGAGGGGTGCAACACATGAGTATCCCTCTCTTCCTCATAGTGCGGGAGTGAAAAGAATGTAGGATATATCCTAACAAAGTAGACACCGAATTGCGAGACATGAAGATTTTGACAGAATTTACATCTATAAGTTGGTCAGGGTTTGGAAACAAAACCATCCCATAGATGAGAAGGGCCAATATTTCTTCAAAAGCTTGTAAGTCCAAAGAGTTCCAACAATCTTGAGCTTTCTCAAACAAGAACTTGGCTAAGAACCCTTTGACACCACTCCTTGTTTCCTAATTAGTCGTGATATCAGATTGTTTCAAGTGTAGTGTTCGGGCAATCTCTCCAGGTTTTGGATCCCTTTTCGTATCGTTGAAGGGTAGTTGATTGAGAATGGGAATCCTCAAGATTTGGGATAATTCTTCCATAGTGGGCACAAGCTGATAATCGGGAAAAGTGAAGAAATGGTGTAGAGGATCAAAGAACTAGAAAAGCACCTTCATCATATTCTCATTAGTGCTAGAGGTAACCAAGTTTAGGAGGAGACCATGTATTTCGGTGAATGAAGAATTCTCAGGGACCCTTGATTCTAACTCTTTGAGTTGAGAAGGAATCCTTACGAGATTGACTTGGATAGTATTCTTGCGGATAAAAGCCATGTCATATAAAATAGAACAAAGATAAATCCCAATAATCCTTGAAATGGTTAGTGAGAATGAGTATGATGTTATGATGTTTATGATGTTATGTACAAATAAGCATATACAAACAAGGCAAACAAGTCCTTAGATTTAGGCTTGCATGGAGTCTTATAGGTAAGTACCCTCTTGAAGTTTAGTTGGCTCATACCTATCCTAGAAATAGTAATCGGGTTCTAAGGGATCTCAATATCACTGATCTTTCTTGTCGGGAATTGTTTTAACGCAAGCCTCTTTCACGATGACCGAAATATCCCGAGAAGTCTGATCTCAATGAGCGTAGTATCGAGTATCAACCAACTTCAGACTGCACCAAAGCCGGCTATCTCACTACTTCCTAATGGCCAAGTTGGTCAAGTAAAGGTTCTAAAGTCCGTTAGTGCTTCATGACACCACACAGCGGCCTCGTATTCTCATTGACTATTCAAAGGCTACCGGTACCCGCAAATGTGTCACACTAACATAGATATTGCTTAGACCATGTCGGTATACCCCACACAGTTTCCACAATGTATTGCTACTTACCTATAAGGTATCCCAAATTCGGGTAGAGGATTAGAACAAGCCAAAATAAGGAACCAAAATGTAAAGCAAACAAATCAAACAATGAAATCAAGTAAAGGTGATCTATCCCTAAGTTAACCCCACTTTTAAGTTTTTCCCCAGCAGAGTCTCCAGTTCTACAATACGGTAGGAGAACTGACTTGGGATGTTTTGTGTTTATCGCAATTGTTGCGGTTAGTAAAAGTCACCACTGACTTTTCTTTTATCCAAAAGGAAAGGTGGAAAAGAACATGAAAGACCTTTGAGATTATTTCTTGAGTTCGGGGGGTAGATTATGAAAAGGGAAGGTATTATCACCCTTTTCATCCATAGTTAGCTATGGGCTCTTAGTTGCTTGCTAGATCACTTGATTTTGTTTGAAAATGTGCTTTGTGATGGTTTTGAAAGTATTTTGAAAAGGGGCCTTCGTTTAGGCAAACTTTGTAATAGTTCTCGTTTGTAAGAACGTATACAAAGTGTTGGACATTTTGAAAATATTTCATGTTTTGAAAGTTTGTTTTTGAAAGTGTTTGTTTTGAAATTGAGCAAGGATATTTGTTTGGAAAGTGAGCAAGAAACTAGGAACAATCTACCTACTCAAAAGTCTTTGTTCATTTCTTCCTTCCTTCGATATTGCTATCTTTACCATTGATTTGGTAAGAAGCCTTATCTTTGGATGTAAAGGGACGGGCGTGGGTCATCGTATAGTCATGATAGCAATGTTGTGAGATATCTTAGCATTTCTCTTGAGGGACTAAGATCATTTGAAAGGCAACATTTGAAGCGTCATCGAGGGACTATGATCTTGTATTTTTTATTGTTTTTGCTAAGACATCCCACATGGATAACAAGACCATTTTTTATAAGGAAACGAGTGGAATTACCCTAAGGGTTCAAGTGTGCAAGTGTGTTTGATTTACATGCATTGTTTATCTTGAATTAGGGTTTACTAATTGTTGATTTTAGTCTTGCCATACAAACCCTAATTACTAACATTTATATGAATGCGATAAATTGCGGAAAGTAAAATTACTACGCTATTACATCATTAGGGAGGGGGTATACAAATTTACAAATTTGGGATTCCAAGAAATTTAAACCTAATTATCTATTACAACCATATTGAATAATGTACAAGAATTGAATAAATGTGCAAGAAAATAAATGGAAAGGAAATAATTTTTGTTCGAATTTTGTGAAAGGGTTTAGTTTTGAACTAATTAAGAAAAATGATTAATTAAAATTAAATAAAATTAAACCTAAACTAATTAAGAAAAGAAATTAAATTAGAAAGCTTTTTTAGGGTTTTTTATGAAAAGATTTTAAGTTTAATAAAAATAATATGGAAATTAATTAATTAAAAGAAACCTAAATTCTAAGTTAATTTTAATTTAAAATAAAAATAATTAAGCCTAAATCTAATTATTAATTTATTAAGAAAAAGAAATTAATTTTGTTAAGAAAATGTATTTGTCTTTTGTGTTTATAAAGAAAATAAATAAGTAAGTGTGAAAATAGTAAATAAAAATATTTTTGGATTTTTTATTAATAAAAAAATAATAATAATAAAAAATAAAGAAAAATGAAATAAAATAAAATAAGGAAAAGAAAATAAACTAAAATGAAATGATAAAAAAATGTTTGGACCAGTATGCAAAAATAAATGGAGGGGTTAGAAGTTAGCAAAAATGACAAAGCCCACTATTGGAGGCCCATGAGCGTCTGTTTGTGACAAAAAAGGGGAGGAAATATGAAAAATGTGAAATGTGTCAGCGCTGAGGCTTGAACCCACGCCCCAGACATGAAACATGTGTTGCCTTGCCACTGGGGTGGTTGTACATCTGTTAACATAAGTGAAATAATAAATAGATAACACAAAACAAGTCCTGAAAATGACTTCATCTTCAACCTCCAGCCCTGGTTCCCGTTTTGCTCATTTCTCAACAAAAATGAAAGATGCAAACATGAAAGTTACTCCATTTTTCCATACGAATCCAACCATATAAATATCATAAGCTATAAATCAAAAATGAATGAGAATTTCTAAAATTACCAAATTCTGACCTAACTTTTTTCAGAGATTCAAACCTAAAATTCTCTAAGCTCAATCAAGATAAATGAAATCTATGGACATGTACAGTTTCAGGGCAATGATATCTATATTTTATCTTCACAAATTCAAGCCTAAAAATGCCTAAATGAAAAGATAGAAGTTCATAAAAGATACCTCAAAACTGGAAATCGTGAAATGCAGAGGAGCTTGATTCAAGGTGCTGCAATGATCAGGTTAGCTTCCTCAAGTTCCTAGGAAGCTAATACAATGGTTAGCTTGAGCAATGGAAGGCTGGAATGGCCTGGAGAAGTCAAATTACAGTGCTCTGTTTTTGAGTTTAGAAAATGATGAAGATGGAGTAACAGTTGTGGAACAGGGATGGAGATGGACTATATTTGATGTGTAGGAGCTTTGAGATTGATTAGGAACGGAAACGCACGAGGGAAATGTGAGTTTTAGTTTCAAAGTCAGAATGTGCACATAAATGAAGTTTTGATGCAAGTTCTGATTTGAGGGAGTTTGGGAGAGTTTCAGGGTGCTTAAGCTCATGTCTTAGCTCACAAATAGTGCCTCTATTTAAAAGCAACAAGTTTTAATACTTGTAGTTTATCAAAATTCAAAATCAAATGTTTAAGCTCAACATGTGATCTTCTTGAAAATTTAAGTTTCAATGCTTTACACTTGCTATTGTAGAGTGGTTACACTTTAAACAAGCTTGCTTCTGACTTTGTAGATGGAGTGTGATCAAAGGGAACAAGTGATAGGCTCAAGAATTGACTTTGTTCATAAAGCTTGCTTTTCAAGAATGGAAATGTTAGCTTTCTTCTCAAAATGGCAAATGGACTTGGACAATGCTTAAACCACTTGGATTATGGATCAAAAGTTTGTGTAATACATTAACTATGGTTAGATATACAAGTTAGAATACCTTCAAAGCAAGATTATGCAGCCTAACATTGAGATTGGATTATGTGTTCATCAAGAAATGGCGTGTAATACAAGAATGAAGCCCTAACTTCATGGCTTCGATTCTCTTAGCTCAAGTATGATCTCAATGAGTTCTTGGAAATTTTGTAAAGCTTGTAACATCCTATACAACCTTCATGTTTGACATTTTTGAAAATTCAATTTTGAACTAGGTGAAAAATTTTCATGAAGTTAGGTCAAAATCCTGCCTAAACTAGGGCAAAATTTCACTAAGTTTTCAAGTTTCATGAACATGTCTTCACAAAATCATAACTTGAAATATAAGTATTTATAGGAAAATTTATGCCCTACAATGTTTTAGATCTCATTTATATCTACAACTTTCATTTTGGAAGTTTCCTTTGAATCATCTTGCATCATGGTGTAAATTTGGCACAAAGTTATAAAAAAACATTAATTTTCAACACTTAGAAAAATTCTAAGTCTTGGAAATTTTGACTTTTCAAAATGAAATATTGACTTTTTGATTTCTTGATGAACATGTTTCATATTTATACATGTCTTGATGAATTGTAATCTTTGAAACTTGATTTGATCAAAAAGTCAAAATTTGGCTTTTTAGTGTACAGTTGACTTTTCATCATTTGATTGAAATTCAACTACCAATAAATTGATCTTGAGAGATGTTTTGAGCCATGTAATTTGGTTAAAATTATGCATTTGAATCCTTGAGATCATGCCTTGAACCAATAATTCATTTGCTAGGTCAAAAATCAGAAATTGCACCTTCTCAGCTAAAACCCTAAATTTGACCATTTTGCCCTTTTGATGATATGATCAAATTTCTTGAGGAATTGTGATCCAAACTTGATCAACTAACATATATGAGTTCATAATGTTGAAATGGACTAAAAATTATGAAGTTTGACTGTAAATTGACTACAGTTGACTTTTTTCCAAAATTCAGCTGATTTTAGGTCAATTGATCAATTGACTGAGCAAAAATGTGATCCAAGACTTGAAACTTGACACGAGAAATCTTGAGGGTACAAAATGATCCATGAAAGTCATATGGGGAATTAAAAGTCCATTTGTCCTTGTCCAAACTCAAACCCTAATTTGAGTCATCAGTGCTTGAGGAGGTGTCTTGAGTTGATCAAACCTTGTGTAGTCTTGAACCAAAGGAGATCTTATGAGAGATTTCTTGAGAAATGAGAGAGAAAATTTTGTGGTACAACACAATGACATTTTTATATTTCAGTAGACTTGAAATTGGGAATTTTTTCCCAGCATGCCACATCTGTGATTCAAAAATCCCAAAATGTCACAGTTTGAAAAAACATTCTCAGATTGTCATGGGCAGAGGAGTTTGTGTCATTTGAAATGGCGCGAGGGTCCCACCCTTTGTACATCCAGTAGAATTACAGCATTTCAAATGGCGTGAATGTATTTTTATATAAATTTGAAATGGCGCGAGGGTCCCACCCTTCTGATATATTTAATATAAATTTTATTATTTAATTTTATTATTTAATTTTATTAATTAATCATAATAGTTTAATAAATAATTTAAAAATATAATTAATTAATAAAATATATAATTTAAACATATAATTAATTAATTATAAATTATAAATAAACAATTACAATGTTGATAAGTGAATATAAATATATAATTAAATAATAAAAATTATTCTTACATGATTTAATGGTGATGACCCGAACCTAAACGAGTACCGGTAAAATAATAACGCGGTTGAGGAACACGATGACCAAAACCATATTGTTGTGTTTATTGGGTCTCTATTGTTGGAGGATTTTCCTATGTTGGATCTGATGCCGGAGAATTTTCCTGAGTTGGAGTTGTAGGTTGCGAAGGAGACCAAATGGTTTCTAGTAAATCATAATCACTGACGTTAACATCCTCGCCAAAATTGTATTGGGTTTGTTGTGGCGAACACATGGTAGGAATATAAGGCGTTTTGGGTGGTTGTATATTAGACGTTACATGGTTATTTTGGGAGGAATAGGAATCAAAGTTTGGTCGCAGCATAGGTGTGAATTGCATAGTTGGCCGATTATATATTTGTGGTTGTTGGGATTCATAGATGTAATTTGATTGGGAGTGAGATTGCGGGTATTTGGATTCAAAGACGATGAAGATGTTCGTGCAATGCTTCAATACCACTCAAGGTTTTGCAGTCAACAAATAATGGATTTGTATGTTTATTTTCAACAGATGCGGGAAGTATATCCCACACATGCAGGAAGGATGCAGCTTCACATGTAGAGCTTCGTTAAGGGATAGGTGTGGTCGATGGGTTATTGATAAAATTGGAGGACCACACACTTGCATGTCAACTGCTATATCTCAAGATCACCAAAAGCTTACCTTAAAAATGATCTCCCATAACATCAGACCTCTTGTCGACAGTGACACGACAATCAAGGTTAGACATTATTGCTCATATTCGTACGACTTATGGTTACACCGTATCTTACAAAAAGGCATGGATGGCAAAGAATAAAGCAATCGAAGATATTTATGGAAATTGGGAGGCCTCTTACAATAACCTGCCGCAGTGGTTGTTATTCATGCAACAAATTTTCCCAGGTACCGTCATAAATCTTGAAACACTTCCTGTATATTCAAATGAAGGAACATAGATTGGTGGTGCAAGAATTTTCCATCACCTTTCTTGGGACTTTCAACCTTGTATTATGGGTTTCACACATTGCAAATCAATAGTGCAGGTAGATGGTACATGGCTATTTGGAAAATATAGGGGCACGTTGCTACTGGCTGTTTCACAAGATGAGAATGGTAACATTTTCCCTATCGCATATGCATTGGTCGAAGGTGAGATCGGTGGGGCTTGAAGTTTCTTTCTGAAAAATTTGAGACTCCATGTCACACCCCAGTTTGGCTTATGTTTGATATCTGATCGACATGAGATTATTAAGAGTGCCTATAATAACCTGGACAATGGCTGGCAGAACCCTCCATCGGTGCATGTGTATTGCATTAGGCACAACGCACAAAACTTTATGCGAGTCATCAATGACAAAGACCTTCGCAAGACAGTTATTAACATGGGTAACATATTCTCTATTTTTATATTTATAACCTCTTCGACTTTTAAATATATAGTTCTTTTATATTAATGTTTTTAATGCTTATATGTAGGGTATACACTTAATGAGTCTACATACGCATACTATCGGGAGGAGATCCGCCAAACAAACACAGAGGCTTCAACTGGATAGAGAACCTTCCAAGAGAAAAATGGTCGTGAGCTTACAACAGAGGAGCACGATGGGGTCACATGACAACCAACCTTGTCGAATCTTTGAACTCAATGTTGAAGGAAACCTGCAACCTACCTATTACGTCACTTGTAATATCAACATATACGGGATGGGAACATTGTGGGGGAAGCAGGGAAAGGATTGGACAAAAAATTTGTCATCGGGAAAGGAATTTACAGACAACTACATGAAAGGAATTGCAGAAGAAGTATAAAAATCCCACAGTTATAATGTATTGTCTTTTGACCGTGAAAGTCACTATTTCGTGGTCCAAGAGACGGTTAATAATAGAATTGTCAGCCACTTACTCATTTCAACGTCAACTTCCAAAAATGAACTTCTGACTGTGGGAAATTTCAAACTTTTCATTTGCATTACGCACATGCTATTGCAGCTTGTTCTCACATTAACCACGAAAATACTAATTTTATCTCACATGTGTATAGAGTTATAGACGTCTTCAAAGTTTACCTACAAATTTTTATCGGTGTTCCCCAAGAAGATAGTTGGCCTCCATATTTGGGCAATACTATTTTGCATGACGAAAGGATGCGACGAAACAAAAAAGGTCGCCCGAACAATACTCGCATTAGGACCGAAATGGACACTGTTGTGAAAATAAAAAGACGATGCGGAATCTGTCAACAACCCTATATGCACAAAAAATGTCTGCATCGCCTCAACAATGCAGGCTCTTCTAACTAATTTTATCGATGTATTGTTATTTATAAGTACGCTTAATCATATTTTTTACTTAGTAATTTGATTGTAATTTTTTTTTATAGTCATTTAAATTTTGTAATTATATATTTTATTAATTAATTATATTTTTAAATTTTTTATTAAACTATTTATAATTAATTAATAAAACCAAATAATAAAAATTTATATTAACTATATCAGAAAATAAAAATATAATATATTCACGCCATTTGAAATGGCGCAAGCCTACTGGCTATACAAAGGGTGAGACACTCGCGTCATTTCAAATGACGTAAACCTCTCTGTCCGTGGAAATCTTGGAAATTTTTTTCAAAATGTGGCATTTTGAAATTTTTGAATCACAGATGTGATATGCTGGAAAAAATTTCTGAAATTGGTCATCCATCTAATTCATTCACGCTACAGTAGTCCGGCTTCTCATATTTATCAATTTGATTCGCCTACTGGATATACATATAGGTTAACTATCCAATATCATATATAATTGAATGTCGCTATAGTAGATTACCGAATTGACATTCTCAAATTATATATATATATATATATATATATATATATATATATATATATATATATATATATATATATATATATATATATATATATATATATATATATATATATATATATAAAATTACATTCTAATTCATCTCTCAATTTCATCAATATATCAATTTCAAACACAATTAATCATCATATTCAAGAATTACTCATCAAAATCTAACAATGTTAAAACCATAAAAATTAGGCATTTCAACATAAACATGTTTCTACCCCTCAAATATTATCGTACAATTCCTAATAACTATGTAAAAACACACCATTACCTTGGATGTAGATTCTCTAGAGTTTTTCCCTCTTCTCTTCTCTTCTCTTTTCTCTCTTTTCTCCTCTTTTCCTCGTCTTTTGATTTTCTTCACTTTCTCTTTCTAACTTATATTCTCTTTGTTTTACAAAGAGAATTTCTTATGACACCTTATATAGAGGAAAAACACCCTATGAAAAACCAAAAATGCCCCCCAGAAGTGCATTTCTGGGGCGCACCTTTTTTTTGAAAAATAATGTTTGAAACCGAAAATGCATTTATAGTTTGGTACCGTATATGCATTTCCGATTCCTACACAGACAGTTCAGAACACTTTATTATGCAGGTTTTTGTGCATATTTACAAAATACAAAATACGATTTTGATTAAATAAGAAGCGATCCTGTAACGATAAAAAATGTAGCGGGGTAAATCGGAGTTCGAGCTATTAATTAACTCGACTCACAAAAGCAAGAGTCGCCACCGCGCTTTATTATTTCCAAGGGAAAATGGAAAAGAGTGAAATAAAACCCTAAAATATGCAATGTAAAATAATACTTAAAAGACTCGCACCACCTCTTCAAGGGGAGGATATATCTGAGTGGCAATCTCGCGCCACCTCTTGGCATATTCTTTAAAAGACTCTCTATCTTTTTGGGACATAGCCCGGAGTTGATCTCGGTCCGGGGCCATGTCAACATTGTACTTGTATTGACGCACAAAAGCTTCACTGAGGTCATTGAAGTTACGGATTCGGGTGCTATCCAAACCCATGTACCATTTCAGAGCGGCACCAGTCAAACTGTCTTGGAAGTAGTGAATTAATAAATTATGATCATCAGAATAGGTGGACATCTTTTCACATACATGGTCAAGTGACTTTACGGACACGAGTCACCTTTGTATCTTTCAAAGTCCAGCACTTTGAACTTAGCTGGAATTTTCACGTTTGGGACTAAACACAAGCATGAGAATTTTTCCCAAACAAGTCTTTCCCTTTAAGTGCTCTAATTTCCCTCTGCATTTCTTGGAATTGGTCTTGGAACTCCTCCATCCTATCGAAGAGGCCCAAACATTCAGCAGGTTCAGCATGATAAATGGGTTCAATTGTGTATGGAATAGTATGGACCACAGGAGTGGCAGTAGTCATCACAAGTTGAGGGAAAGATATCATAGGCTGGATTATAGGTTGCACAGTAGTTATCTCAGGTTGAGGAAAGGACACAACAGGTTGCATCATGGGTTGTACAGCAGGCTGATACCCTTCTGGCATGAAGTTGTAAGGCATACCCCACGGAAAACCTTTTGGCATTTGATGTTGGAGCGGAGAGTTGACTTAAGTCACAGATGTTGGAGCAGTGACGATCTCGGAAACCACAGTAGTTGGAGTTTGAATTTCAGCGGCTTAAGTCGATGGCTGATTCTGAGCAACCATCAAGCTTTCCACCAACGCATTCAACTTTTCAATTCCAACACGAAGACTAGTAACCTCTTCGCGAAGCTCGTGATTTTCCTGCTCTAGATCCTCCATCCTCTTTTGACGATTGGCTCGGGTATTGTACCGGTGAGACAGCTTGACAATCTGTCGGAGTGGAAAAAGAAACAAGAATAAGACTCTAGAAAACATGTGAAGTTGAATGTTGGATGATGCATGATATGCGATGCAAATGATCATTTATTTTGATAGTTTTTCAAGGAGCTTTAGAACTTTCATAACTTTGCACACATCAATGGTAAAGGAATTTGGAACAACAAAAACTCATTTCATTAATCAAAGCGGTAAATTACAACTTTGGGACAACAAAACCCATTAATAAAAACAATAAATTACAACTTTGGGACAACAAAACCCATTAATAAAAGTAGTAAATTACAACTTTGGAACATGAAGCCCTTTTACAGAGTTTTACAAAATGACATAAGTAATAATAAAAAAAAACTAGGAACTAAAGGTCACTCAGAATCATCATCGGATGAAGGACCAAATGCCAATTGTATTTGGAGCTTCCTAATCTTCCCTTCGTAGAATTCTTCCATCTCCTTCTTCTCAACTACCAATTGATCAATGATTTCCTTTCGTGGATTAGGAACAGGAGCAACGCCTATCAAATCTTCCTTCTTTCTCTTCCTTTCATTAACATATTTCTTGAGTAATGCATCCTTTTGATGAAGCTTCTCATCATGATCAATAAACCAACCGTCTTGAATAAATAGCATATCCTCCTTCTCCTTCAGTTGTCGATTCAAGACCATATTTTCGTATTCAGACATATTATACTTTTCCTTCCAAGCATCTCTTTCAGACTTCATTCTAGCCAGATTTTCTTTGTACTCTCTCATGTTCTCGATAGGGATATCAATAGATGATGATGTAGCAGCAGGGAATAAAGGTTTCTCGGAATTATAAGGCATCTTGAGAGCACAAGCCCTAGCACGAATCCATTGAAGGTAAGGCTCCAAAGAAACAACACCTCTATGCCCTAACATGTCTCTCCCCTTTCTATGGATGTGACGCCAAGCCCTTTCAATCTCCTCCTTAGCTGCTTGGTGATCTTTTCCTTCTTGTAGAAATAAACCACTCACATGAATGTTGTTCGGCTTGTCCCTCATCGGGTATCAAAACTGGCGGCGCGCAAGAAGAGAATTATAATTAATTCCTCCCCTCGTACCAAGAAGAGGCACGTTGGGAAAAACACCACAACTATCGATGATCTCCAAGTCGTAGTAAGCTCGATTATACTAATCTATGTCGGAATGAGTAAGAGCCATAATTTTTGGCGCCCACTGTGGCTCCTTCTCGAGATCCTAGAAAACATCATACCTAGGTAGATGTGAAACATACCACTGCTATAACAACGGTGCACAATAGATAATCATCCCTCCTTGATAGGAGTTTCGAAGATGGATGGAATAGAAGGTATCTCCTAGCAGCGCAGGGACCAGATTTCCAATCAAGAAGATTCTAATGGCGTTGATATCCACGAACTTATCGATGTTAGGGAACAAGAACAATCCATAAGCAAGTAAAGCAAATACATCTTCAAAGGCAACAATATCTTTTATCTCAGCAAAGTGATGAGCTTTCTTCAACAAAAACTGCGTAGGTAAGCCTCGGATTCCCCCCTTAGTAGTCATGTTCTCCTCTATCTCTAACTTCCTCAAGTGGGTGATTATTTCTATCTCGTGAGATTTGGGTTCCTCTTCTAAACCAGAGAAAGGAACACAGTCGGTGATTGGCAAACCAAGTATATAGGAGTACTCTTCTAAAGTGGGCATTAACTGGTAATCAGGAAAGGTGAAGCATCGATATAATGGATCATAGAATTGGACCAACGTACTAAGGATGTTGTCATACCCCAATTTTTGACCTAAGATCCCACTTGAATTTTTGCATTTTTTATACAAAAGTCAAGGTCACTAAATACGGTCGGTTTTAACCTCTCACCTTCGAGCTTTGACTATGTGAAGATTGTCAAGTGTTTTGAACATTTTTAGCCTATGTATCACTAATTTCTAATCGCATACAAAGGTGTATGTTCATGTTTTCTTTTGTTTCATGTGCAGAGACAGGTCTGAATCAAGAGCATCAGGTGTCGCGCCTCAATTAAGGTTTTGAGTCTCCCAAGCCAGAAGTACGGTTGATTGTGGATTCTCGAAGACTGATTCATCAAGGCACACCGTTGCACCCTTAATTTCGCCCCTAATTTTTTCAGTCGCACATTCATACCATATTTTGTCATTTGGTCACAATCATTAGTAAATATCTTCATTCATCATATTTTGCATCATTAGTCGTATTTAAGTTGACCAGAAAAGTCAGTTTAAATCAAAGTTTGCATCGTCTTTTAGTTAAAAAAATACCTGACATTTCACTTCATGCATTTTTATCTCTTTACTCGTTTCTTGCATTGCTCCAAGTTGTTTATATGTCGATAATAAAAATATTCCGGTTTTACAGACATACTGTTAAAAGCGATTCGACACTATACGAAAATTAGCGAGAAAAATATTTCAAGTTTTCACCTTTTACCGATCATTTTATGAATTTGCATATCGCGTAGATTATGACGGTATGCTCTCTTTATTTTTTCGGTACAGTTTGAAGTCTCGTTTTTAATCGTAGACGTCTGTTTAGCCTGGTATTTTAATTATCATTTTATTTCGATTTTGACCTTTTGAATTTTTTCTTTAATCTTTGTGACATGGAGTTTATTTTAATGTGTTCATTTTATTTTATCGGATAAATTTTCGTCCGTTTTTTTATCGTTTTCGGTCATTTTGTGTCTCTAATTTTTATTCAGAAAAAAATTCAAAAATATTATTTTAAATTGAGTTAATTTTATTACTTTCAGTTTTTTATTTCATTTTTATCATTTAAGGGCGTTTTTGTCATAAAAAATATTAAATACACCTTGCTCTATTTCTATTGGTTGATAGCATAATTTACGGATTGATACCTACTGAATTTATTTTGAACGGATGAGATTAATTTTTGAAATCTTATTTTTCCATTTCATTTTTCTATTTAAGAAGCCTTACTTCTTTGTAAAATATAACAAGTAACAAAAACTAAAAGCAAGCTAGCAGTAAAACTCCACACCTCTGTTTGACTTCTCCTCACCACAACTTCCTTCATACCATCTTCTTCCTATTCCCCTCTCAATTTAACTCCCACGCACAACAACACCCAATCAACAACACAGCAACTAATACTCCCTCTTTTCTCTTCCCAACACCTACACAACAAAAGCACCCCATGCATAGTATACTCCCTCTATCTCCCTTTAATTCTTCACACAACAAAAACAACACACCCATTAATCCATCCCATTAATTCTCCGCAGATCCATCAAACTGCCACTATTCCGCTACCAATATTCATCCACCATTCAATCCTCTTCAACACAGTATAATAACTCTCTGCCAATCGCTGCAAACCGCAAGCCACACACAAACAACAAACTCCCTCTCACCTCGGCCAAACAATCGTATTCCACTTTTCCTTTTTATTTTATTTTAATTTGATTTATGATCATTTCTTTGTTTATATAGTTATTTTGTTTACAATTGTTAATAATATATGATTTGTATGTTGCTGTTTGTTTGGGTTAAAGTTCCACAAAGCCCATTATTTCATTTACTTTAGACACCCCCTTTGAATTTTACATTTCTATACGTTATCATGTGTTTTTTTTATTGTATTATTTTATTTTATCACTTTGATTTAATGTTTAGAATATATATATATATATATATATATATATATATATATATATATATATATATATATATATATATATATATATATATATATATATATATATATATATATATATATATATATATATATATATATATATATATATATATATATATAATTGTACATAATATTTTTTATTTTATTTTATATTTTATTCAATTCACTTGTAAATAAATTCGGGTTATGTAAATATTATTTTCATTACATTGTGATTTTATTCCAACTAACTTCTGAAAATTGTGCGGACGCACATAAGTTTCCCGTGCTGTTAGTTTTGTCTGTATATTTCATGTGATGCAGGGAATCTTATACCGCGAGCTTTATTCAATATCTTGAACCTTATCTGATACCGTGAGCTTTATCCATCGTCCTTTGCGCTTTATCTGATGCTTGGAGTATTATCTTACATCAGGTTTTTTTGATGCTGTCGGCTTGTGATTTATTTTCACCTGAGGTTTGATATACTCTTAGCTTATTTATCTGTCTGTGGTTTTAAATCCAAGGGAAAGAATTAATTTGTTGACTTCATGTCATCGAGTATCTAATACGATTATGTGAAATCTCTTCATACCTTTTTTAGTTTTATTAATCTTAAGACGAATCTCCTACAAATCAATTTTTAAACTCACACCCCTTTTTAAGTCAAAACTTCGACATTAGGTTATCACATCTTCAAAATCTCGCCAACACCTATTTTTAGCAAACGAACCATTTTAATCAAACAAACAATTTTAACCAAAAACAGATATTTCAAAAGGTTCCTGTGGAGTACCGCAGATGCATTGGGTGCTAATATCTTCCCATTGTATAACCAACCCCCGAACTCTCGATCTCTTTCAAAAACGCATTGTATTTTTATTACTTTTAAGTATTATTTTACATTGCATATTTTAGGGTTTTATTTCCCTCTTTTCCCTTTTCCCTTGGAAATAATAAAGCGCGGTGGTGACTCTTGCTTTGGTGATTCAAGTTAATTAATAGCTTGATCTCTGATTTTCACCTCTACAGAATTGGCGACTCTGCTGGGGAAGAATTGACCTCTTGCTGGTCCATCCCTAAGTGGGTTAAGTCTAATTTGTTTTATCTGTTTTATCATTATTTGATTGTTTGATTATATGTATATATTATGATTATTTGGGTGTTGATAATATTTACAAAGGACAAGTCCTATACCCGGACTAAGTTACACTTAGGAATAGGACGGGCGGTATAGTCATGTTAACTTTGAGGGAGTAATCCCGAAGAAGGAGGCATGAGATCCCCCACTCAGTGGAAGGCCCTTTTGAACGTAATATTTGTTTACCGAGTAATCGGGAAGACATTATTATTTTCGACCTGGGAGCCAGAGAAGCTGGGAACCGTAGAACTCTAACCCATCTTGGCCTTTTAGGTGTAGCGCGGAGATTATAACGGAGTAATCCGGAAGTAATTGTTACGCGATGCTACGCTCGGATGAGTTTCTCTTGAGAATATTGCTGATTATTGAGTAATCAAGACGTTGGTAATATCCGAAGGAGGAATGTAGACTCCGGGAACTCTTAGAACCTTGTTCTACAGGTGTGATTAAACCGTTTAGTACATACCTTGGGGGTGTTCCTTACCTTGACTCCATGCTCGTGACGTTGAACCTTTCGACTTTATTTGTGACCTTGCTTGTGGTTGTTGCCTAGCCATACCTTCATGCATCCATGAAACCCTTTTTCACTTGATTTGGAAGTCTTTCTTTGTAAACATCACAAGTTTCGTCAAGCTCAATGGATCTTGGGTGTTGATAGGGCGAAAACCCTGATCCACCAAAATGGATGATTGATCTTGATGATAACTTGATCAATGTTTGGAGCCTATTTAAAATTCATCTTCTATCTTCATACTTTGATGTTTACAACTTAATATCTTGAGTTCCTTGAAAATCAAATAAAAACTCTCTTTTGCATATCATGCATCATTCTACACTTTTGGTTTCACTTTCAAAGGTCTTTTTCCAAGTCTTATTTTTCCTTTGGTCTCACCAGTACAACACTGACGCTAAGGGAACAATGGAGAATATCAAGCAAGAGGTTTCTGAACTCCGTAGAGAGATGACTATTTTGAAAGCTGGTATGGATCACTCAACTGTTTTGGTTGAAATTTTGGTTGCCCAAGTCAATCCTTCTAAGAAGGAGAAAGCGATGATAAAAGTATTCACCGATTGTCATTCAAGGACGTTGGTTTTGAAGTTCAAATCAAGCACGTGCCGAAGAGTAAACACGATTGATGGTCACTTTGAGTTTTGAAGGATGTTTTTGGTGATTCAAGTCCAGATGGAAAGCCTTCCCCGATCATTAACTTATTTCTACTTTTGTAATTTTTCTTGTTTATCAAAACATTGTTTGCATGTAAGAACTTGTTTGCATCTGTATGATTATCTTAATACAATGAGTATGTTTGTCTTGAAGAAATTCATTCGTTTCACTCATATTTGTTTTCAAATTTTAAATTCCTTTTGGCATTATGATACCAACTTGTTGCCCATTCTCTTACCTAGGCAGAGATTGAAGGGAGGATGATGATCTAAAGAACACAAAATCTCTGGTTGTTTGCTTTTGGATAAAATCTTGCTGATGATGTACAGGCATTGTTTCAAATCCCTAAACACCGGAGATATAAGGAAGATAATCCCTTGCTAACCCCTTTTGAGCCTTTGAAGCAGAAGTTTCTTTTCTATACGAAAAAACCTTGAATTTTAACCTGGGGCAGGGTAGTTTTTAGTTAATCTGACTGAGTGTTCAAAATTCATAAGGAAGATGTTTTTTTGAAGAGAAACTACGAGGGCTATCCTTCATGTATAATGAATCTAGAGGATGTGGAACCACAATGTTATCCCTCACTCATCAAGAAACGAGGAAATCACAATCCTCTCAACAAGCAAAGACAAGCTAATGTCACACATTTTGTTCAAAAAGTCAAAAAATCAAGAAAAAAGAAAAGCCTGCTAAGTAAAAAAAAATGAAAACGTGTGACTTAGGAAAAATTAAGGCATCCCGCTGGACTATCAATTCAAAAAATTAGTTCAGGCAAAAATTATGGAAAATAAAAATTGCAAAGAAAGGACTACAAAGAAAAGTCCTCGGCAAAGAATAAATTGGTGACTACAAACACGAAGACATGAGGGTGGTTTCTACTCCGAAAACCTCGTCGTTTCCTTAACCGTCACAAAATCCTTTTGAGAGATGAACGCTCATGTTGAATTAACTGAACATAGGATTGGAGAACATCATGAAGGGGGTGGGCACCAAATATTTTGAGCCTTAAATCCTTTTTTTCTAAAACCATGAACCAGACCACATTACAACCTTCAAAATTCCTAATTGAAGCAAGGTTATTTTGAAAGCATACTTCAATGAGATAGTGTTCCTGACTCCCATGAATGTTCTAAATAGTTATGTTGGTATCATATTGTTTTTCCTATACAAAAATAAATGGTGCTCTAATTCGCAAAGTTTGTGCGATATCTTTTCAAAATCTTCAAGACTTACATAATTGTTGCATTAGAATTTTCATTCTCATTGTAAACTTTTTCTAACTGCAAAACATTTGTTTGATATCAAGGAAGCTCACATAAGCACCAGTGATGAGTTTATTCTTTTAAGGCCTGAAACTCTGTTGAGTAATTGGCGAATTATTTCAAGAAAAAAATCATATTCAGGGGCGTGTCACATGAAGACCTTAAGCACGAACATGTTGCTTCTCCCAGTTAATGCTTTTCCCGACTTGTTTGCTCGTTTGGGGCAAAAATTCGAAGACTTTGTTGTGCCGACTACAGTCAATCCGGGGCAATCACGTAGAGATTTGATGAATCTCTCTAAGAGTTTGAAGACACCAGAGCATGGTGAATTCCAGGTCTTTTGTAAAATCCTCTTGAGACGATTTCTCCTCATCAACCATATAGCTTGGGGCATTTTATAGGTGAAGCTATTCGCAAGAATTGTCGTGCATCACGCAGCTTATCAGCAGTAAATTTGGGGCATCCAAAATTAATCCCAGGGGCAATCCAGATTTGTCAAGATATGTTTTTCATACATTATCAGAGGGTGGTGTTCCCAGTATCTCCAGCTAAGCATGACTTTTTCCGGCTGAAGCATTGTTCGTGTTGTTATCCTTTCAATGGATTGTCGACAATAGAAGACTGGACTTTGGGTTTTCTACCTGAAAATATCTTCCTCTCCAAAGAGATTTAAGCCTTGTAAAAGGACTTTGCTCCAATGATGGCTTTTGTTTTCTATCTCCAGTAATGTTACCATCCTGTTGAGATTAGCCGAGTGTCGAGTTGTACTGTGATGTCTTATCATTTTCTGTCCATCTCCCCTGTCTGTTTTGTCAGCATATACATGACATTCGTTTATTCATTCACACTTGCATCATGCATGCACAGTTGTATTTGTTGATGTCTTTGAGTACGTATACCTTGGTTATGTCTATTAAAATAGCGTATTTGATCTTTCCAAATAGAGTGTCAACTTAAGCAGAAAGTGCGCCTCTTTTCTAATTCCCCACTGAGTTAACTCTCGTGGAAGAATCTTGCTTTAGCTTTCCTTTTCCATCTCTGGATAGGATAAATCCCCATTTGAGTTGTTTCCTCATTGGGTGGAGTCTTGTTTGACTATTTTCTCTCCAGTTTATTCCTGGATTGAGCTTTGTCTCTTGTGAACGATACCCTGTGGATCTCTCTAGGCTGTGAAACCTAGATGGAGAGTGCATTTATTTTTCAACGTAAATACTTGGTCTCCTCAAGAAGGATTTATTCATGGTTCCCCATTGAAGATGAACTTTATTCCCCAGCAGTGTTATCACAACCTTCTTCTGGAATATTGACATGACAATAAGCGACTGACTCTTTATTTGAGCAGTTTGATTATTTCTGATTTCTCTACGACAAATGGCGGTCTCTTCATGAGCAGTTTGTCCATCCTCGATGAAATTATTGATTCTCACCTCCAGCAATATCTTCATGATATTTTATGGGTATCTTTGAGAAAACAACAAGCGGCAGTCTCTTCATGGACAACTTGTATGTTATCAACACTTTTTGAAAACGGCAAGTGGCGGCCTCTTCATGAGCAGCTTGTACGGAAAATAGCAAGTGGCAGCTTCTTCATGAGCAGCTTGTACGTTAGTTTTTTGGAAGACAGCAAGTGGCAACTTATCTATTTGAGCAACTTGTGTGTTATTGTTTCCTTGAAGACAACAAGTGGCAGCTTCTTCATGAGTAGCTTGTGGGTTATTGGCAACAAGTGGCAGACTCTTCATGAGCAGCTTGTGTGCTTTGATATTCTTTAAAGACAGCAAGTGGCAGCTTCTTTATGAGTAGCTTGTGGGTTTTTGGCAACAAGTGGCGGACTCTTCATGAGCAGCTTGTGTGCTTTAATATTCTTTGAAGACAGCAAGTGGCAGTCTCTTCATGAGCAGCTCGTATGTTATTGACACCTTTGAAAGGAAGCAAGTGGCGGCCTCTTTATTTGAGCAGCTTGTGTATCCCCAACAATAATGTCTACTCAGCAAATGGCATCCCTTCGGAAAAGTCCCGTGGGGAAGTTTGTTATTTTATCCTTTTTAAGCGATATCTTGGTTAAAGAAGAAATGTGTTACCGTTCTTGGTAAAATTCAGAAATCAGAGATGTTTATCTCCAGCCACAGTGCTGATGTCAATCATTTTGTTTTCCAGCCACAGTGTTGATGTCCATCATTTTGTTTTCCAGCCACAATGCTGATGTCAATCATTTCCTTTTCCAGTCACAGTATTGATGTAAATAATTTCCCTTCCCCAGTCTCCTTACTGATGTAAATCATTTCCTTTTCCAGTCACAGTATTGATGTAAATCATTACCTTTTCCAGTCTCAATACTGATGTAAATCATTCAAGAGTCTCTCTTTTGAAGTCTATGACTTTGTTTCCCCAGTGGTGTTATAATCTGTTCCCCTGTAGGATTACTATAATATGCTTGGTTTCTCCAGCATAGTTTGTCTCATATGGCGTCATTCCCCATAAAATTCAAAACATCACATTCATATCATATCATAAACATAATTGCGGTATCTTAAGGCCAAAAATTGTGTATTCTATATTTAAGTCCCTTCAATCTCGTCAGATAGAAGAAACTTAAATAGGGGCAGCTGTCATACCCCAATTTTTTACCTAAGATCCCACTTGCATTTTTGCATTTTTTATACAAAAGTCAAGGTCACTAAATACGGTCGGTTTTAACCTCTCACCTTCGAGCTTTGACTATGTGAAGATTGTCAAGTGTTTTGAACATTTTTAGCCTATGTATCACTAATTTCTAATCACATACAAAGGTGTATGTTCATGTTTTCTTTTGTTTCATGTGCAGAGACAGGTCTGAATCAAGAGCACCAGGTGTCGCGCCTCAATTAAGGTTTTGAGTCTCCCAAGCCAGAAGTACGGTTGATTGTGGATTCTCGAAGACTGATTCGTCAAGGCACACCGTTGCACCCTTAATTTCGCCCCTAATTTTTTCAGTCGCACATTCATACCATATTTTGTCATTTGGTCACAATCATTAGTAAATATCTTCATTCATCATATTTTGCATCATTAGTCGTATTTAAGTTGACCAGAAAAGTCAGTTTAAATCAAAGTTTGCATCGTCTTTTAGTTAAAAAAAATACCTGACATTTCACTTCATGCATTTTTATCTCTTTACTCGTTTCTTGCATTGCTCCAAGTTGTTTATATGTCGATAATAAAAATATTCCGGTTTTACAGACAGGCTGTTAAAAGCGATTCGACACTATACGAAAATTAGCGAGAAAAATATTTCAAGTTTTCACCTTTTACCGATCATTTTATGAATTTGCGTATAGCGTAGATTATGACGGTATGCTCTCTTTATTTTTTCGGTACAGTTTGAAGTCTCGTTTTTAATCGTAGACGTCTTTTTAGCCTGGTATTTTAATTATCATTTTATTTCGATTTTGACCTTTTGAATTTTTTCTTTAATCTTTGTGACATGTAGTTTATTTTAATGTGTTCATTTTATTTTATCGGATAAATTTTCGTCCGTTTTTTTTTCGTTATCGGTCATTTTGTCTCTAATTTTTATTCAGAAAAAAATTCAAAAAAATTATTTTAAATTGAGTTAATTTTATTACTTTCAGTTTTTTATTTCATTTTTATCATTTAAGGGCGTTTTTGTCATAAAAAATATTAAATACACCTTGCTCTATTTCTATTGGTTGATAGCATAATTTACGGATTGATACCTACTGAATTTATTTTGAACGGATGAGATTAATTTTTGAAATCTTATTTTTCCATTTCATTTTTCTATTTAAGAAGCCTTACTTCTTTGTAAAATATAACAAGTAACAAAAACTAAAAGCAAGCTAGCAGTAAAACTCCACACCTCTGTTTGACTTCTCCTCACCACAACTTCCTTCATACCATCTTCTTCCTATTCCCCTCTCAATTCAACTCCCACGCACAACATCACCCAATCAACAACACAGCAACTAATACTCCCTCTTTTCTCTTCCTAACACCTACACAACAAAAGCACCCATGCATAGTATACTCCCTCTATCTCCCTTTAATTCTTCACACAACAAAAACAACACACCCATTAATTCTCTGCAGATCCATCAAACTGCCACTATTCCGCTACCAATATTCATCCACCATTCAATCCTCTTCAACACAGTATAATAACTCTCTGCCAATCGCTGTAAACCGCAAGCCACACACAAACAACAAACTCCCTCTCACCTCGGCCAAACAATCGTATTCCACTTTTCCTTTTTATTTTATTTTAATTTGATTTATGATCATTTCTTTGTTTATATAGTTATTTTGTTTACAATTGTTATAATATATGATTTGTATGTTGCTGTTTGTTTGGGTTAAAGTTCCACAAAGCCCATTATTTCATTTACTTTAGACACCCCCTTTGAATTTTACATTTCTATACGTTATCATGTGCTTTTTTTATTGTATTATTTTATTTTATCACTTTGATTTAATGTTTAGAATATATATATATATATATATATATATATATATATATATATATATATATATATATATATATATATATATATATATATATATATATATATATATATATATATATAACATAATATTTTTTATTTTATTTTATATTTTATTCAATTCACTTGTAAATAAATTCGGGTTATGTAAATATTATTTTCATTACATTGTGATTTTATTCCAACTAACTTCTGAAAATTGTGCGGACGCACATAAGTTTCCCGTGCTGTTAGTTTTGTCTGTATATTTCATGTGATGCAGGGAATCTTATACCACGAGCTTTATTCAATATCTTGAACCTTATCTGATACCGTGAGCTTTATCCATCGTCCTTTGCGCTTTATCTGATGCTTGGAGTATTATCTTACATCAGGTTTTTTTGATGTTGTCGGCTTGTGATTTATTTTCACCTGAGGTTTGATATACTCTTAGCTTATTTATCTGTCTGTGGTTTTAAATCCAAGGGAAAGAATTAATTTGTTGACTTCATGTCATCGAGTATCTAATACGATTATGTGAAATCCCTTCATACCTTTTTTAGTTTTATTAATCTTAAGACGAATCTCCTACAAATCAATTTTTAAACTCACACCCCTTTTTAAGTAAAAACTTCGACATTAGGTTATCACATCTTCAATATCTCGCCAACACCTATTTTTAGCAAACGAACCATTTTAATCAAACAAACAATTTTAACCAAAAACAGATATTTCAAAAGGTTCTCCTGCGGAGTACCGCAGATGCATTGGGTGCTAATATCTTCCCATTGTATAACCAACCCTCGAACTCTCGATCTCTTTCAAAAACGCATTGTATTTTTATTACTTTTAAGTATTATTTTACATTGCATATTTTAGGGTTTTATTTCGCTCTTTTCCCTTTTCCCTTGGAAATAATAAAGCGCGGTGGCGACTCTTGCTTTGGTGAGTCAAGTTAATTAATAGCTTGATTTCCGATTTTCACCGCTACAGATGCCTTCCTTCATCTTGCGCTTCATGAGAGGGATAATGGATTCATATTTCTTTTGAAACTCCGTAGGGTTCTCAATCTTAGGAATCAAACTCTTCAACTCTTCAATCTCAGGCTCCTTAAAACTATAACTCCGAGTGTTTCTTTTTCCAAAATCCATAGTAACAGTACCTGAGATGTCTGCAAAAATCATTCTTAAGTTCCTTGAAAAACTTTTTTTTTAAATTCTTATGGATGTATGGATGAATGATAATGCAACAATTACACATAAGTTCACAAACATGGGGTTCAAAGGTTCAGTGCTTTGAGAATGGAGTCAAAGGTAAATCCCACCCCCAGGGTATGTACTAAAGGTTTAATCACACCTGCAAGACAAGGTTCTAAGAGTTCCCAGAGTCTACATTCCTCCTTCGGATATTACTAACATCTTGATTACTCAATAATTAGCAATATTCTCAAGAGAAACTCGTCCGAGTGTAGCATCGCATGACAACTACTTCCGGATTACTCCGTTATAGTCTCCGCGCTACATCTAAAAGGCCAAGATGAGTTAGGGTTCTATGGTTCTCAGCTTCTCTGGCTCCCAGGTCGAAAGCAATAATATCTTCCTGATTACTCGGTAAATAAATACTATGTTTAAAGGGGCTTTCCACTGAGTGGGGGATTTCATGCCTCCTTCTTCGGGATTACTCCCTCAAAGTTAACATGACTATACCGCCCATCCTATTCTTAAGTGTAACTTAGTCCAGGTATAGGACTTGTCCTTTGTAAATATCATTAACACCCAAATAACCATAATATAAACATATAATCAAACAATCAAATAATGATAAAACAGATAAGACAAACTAGGCTTAACCCACTTAGGGATGGACAAGCAAGAGGTCAATCTTTCCCCAGCAGAGTCACCATTTCTGTAACGATAAAAAATGTAGCGGGGTAAATCGGAGATCAAGCTATTAATTAACTCGACTCACAAAAGCAAGAGTCGCCATCGCGCTTTATTATTTCCAAGGGAAAAGGGAAAAGAGCGAAATAAAACCCTAAAATATGCAATGTAAAATAATACTTAAAAGTAATGAAAATACAATGCATTTTGAAAAGAGATCTAGAGTTCGGGGGTTGGTTATGCAATGAGAAGGTATTAGCACCCAATGCATCTATAGTATCCTATAGAAACCTTTTGAAATATCCGTTTATTAAAATTGTTTGTTTGATTAAAATGGTTTGTTTGGCGAAAATGGGTGTGGGCGAGATTTTAAAGATATGACGACCTAATGTCGAAGTTTTGACTTAAAAGGTGTGAGTTTTAAAATTGAATCTTTTAGGAAAATTATCTTAGGTTTAGAAAAAATAGTAAACAAACAAAAGATGAATGAGGGTATTCGCACGATTGGATGAGATGTGTTTGATGACGTGAGGTCAACAAAGTTAAAGCATTTACCTTGGATTTGAGAGGGACGAAAGATTTAAACGATCGAGAATAGAGCGACAATTGAATAATAACAGAATTCAATAAGAGATTAACTTATAAGCATGCATTTTAAACGATTAAATAAATAATCAAAAGTACATAAAGACTAAATTACAAAACATGTATTTTTAATAATTAAGCAAATAACAAAAATTAATCAAAGGCTAAATTATGAAACATGTATTTTTAATAATTAAGATGATAATATATTTAAAACAAGTTAACAAAAAAATTAAATAAAAATTAGTTATAAGAGATGTGGTTTTTTTATATTTTATAATGAAATAATAATAATACATAAACTAAACTAATATATATATATATATATATATATATATATATATATATATATATATATATATATATATATATATATATATATATATATATATATATATATATCAAATTAATAGAATTGAAAGAAAAGGGTTAAAAGAGCAAGAAAACAGAAAAATGCCCCAGTAGGGATCGAGCTTGAGCCTTTAAAGGTAATGGACAGTGTAAGTTGCCAGCTGAGCTATCTTACTAATTGTTATTATCATTAAACTATTAAGACAAAAGGGATGAACATGAGTGGATTGGGCCAGCGGCCCAATGGGGCTGACCCGGCTTAGGGGAGAATAGGGAAAGGGTCTTCTGGAACCCTAAATAACAAAAGCGCCGCTGGGAAATTAATTGGAAATAGAAATGTTCAGATTAATTATTATTGTTGTTTTATGGGGAAGAAGAAAAGTTTATTATTAATATTAATTCAATTAAAATCATAAGTGGAACAACAACAACAACAAGACTCGATGTACTCCTATCTTCATCTTCTTCTTACCTCACAGTACTTCATTCTTATGAAACAACGACAACACTTCTGACCCCATCATCTTATCCTAAAGTCGTCTATCTCTCTCGCGGTAACAGCAATAACAACAATTGAAGTCTCCCACTCAGTTCAATTTCACATGTTTTACGGAATAAGAGCAAAAGAATTTATAGATTTTAGGTTTTTTCTAACTCTGTTCTTTTCTGATTTTGGCCATAGGCTTGCGGTTTTGTTGTAAGTGAGACAGTTTTGACGCGTGTGGAGGTGGTGCAATTGATGAAGATGGGTTTGAAGGGAGATATGGGTATGACTATGAGGTTGAAGCCGTGATAAAAAAATTAGATCACCGGGAAAGGTACACTCTAATCCCTTTGATTACTCTGAATTTCCATGTGTTTCTTGCTTTTGTGCTTGATTGACTTGGAGGTTAGAAATATAGAGCGTCAACATCCAGATCTTTCACTTCAGTGTTACTCTCTGCATTCTTCAACAAATCAAGGATGAACTTAGCAGATTTGGCTGGCCACCTTCCTTGTCTGATGGAGTGTCTGTTCTTAGCCTGGGCTGTCCTTCCAACACCACGGCAGAAACGTCTAAATGGAATGGCTTGTTGGTGGGAAAGAACATCTTCCAAGTACCTTTTAGCCTTGATCAAGGGCATCTTCCTGATGGAAAACGTTGTTTCCCTAGTGTTCTTGAAATGAACTCTAAGGTTTGTACCTCGTGCCATGGTGGACTTGGTGGGATTATCGGGCTCTCTCGAGTACTTAACCCAGACGACGGCTTGATAGGTCAAGATACAGAAGAGCGTTAATGTGATGTTTGAAGGTGATGAAAGTAGTTGAGCATGTTGCAGAAGGTAATGACGAGAGATGGGTATTCTTTCTGTCAATAGGTGGTTCTGCTTTGTTAGAAGTATTTATGACAATTGAAAATTCTACTCTATGTAGACACAAATTCGAGTTTAAAATACAGATTGATTCTTTTCTCTTTTCATTTCTAATGATTGGTGTGTTATGTATGTATATATAGGGAAAATTTAAAGTGAACACAGTGAGTGAATTATTACGGTCTGTTAGGAGCGAAAGGAGATGCAACAGAGACTGAAGGAGTAGAGGTTTTGAGTGAAAGTTGTTGTTATTGTTGTTGCAGGAAGTTGGGCGCGGCTGGGAGATAGGCGGAAGATAAAGGGAAAATTGGAGATCGGTGGATGCGAGGTGTTTGATGGAAGAGAAAAGTTGGCGAGGCTGGGGACTTCTTTAAACCAGCTTGCAGTGCATTAGTATCAGCGGCGACGAATTTGAGGCATCATACCGCTAACAAGTAAAGTTTGATGGATGGATTATTAGAGCGTTTTTAGCAAAAAAAACAAAGGTATTGAGTTCTGATGTCGGCTTGATTTTGTTAATAGGTTAGGCATCTTGGAGGAAAAATAATTAATATTGATTTGTTGTTTTAACAGATTATGCAGGTTTACGGTTTGGTAACGGGTCGGTGAATTTTTAAAGAAAGATTTGTTAACAGGTTATGCTAATAGGCTATAACCTATAAGTATATAACGATGTCCTGTGCTTTTTCTAACAGATTACAATTTAATCTTAAGAATTAATACTCTGATTTGTTGGTTTTAACAAATTATGCATATATAAATGATCCAAGCATGAAAAGTGATTAACTATGCAAATGAATTCGGCAGGCATGGATGTATATGTGAAAAAAGTTTGCAGAAATAACAGGAAGAAGAATACCTATCGGAGTCTCTCCGATGGAGCTTCAGAAAAATAAAATAGTAAGTTCTCCCTCCTTTAATCCTCTATGTGTGTTTTCTGTTTTTCCCTTGCTTGTGATTCTTGAACCAAAGCCATTTTCTCTGTTTTTTCTTCTTGCTGAATTTTGTGTTTCTCTTGTTGTATCTCCTTTCTGATTTTTAGTGTGATTCTTGGACTAAACTCTTTTCTGATTTTTTTTTAGTGTGATTCTTGGACAAAACTCTCTTCTGATTTTTTGTTGATAGAGGCCCTTATTTATAGTGAAATATATGGGGTTTTAGGGGGGGAGATAGTAGAGATTTGAACTATTTTAGGCCCTGTTTTGATGTTTTATGAGATAGCTTTTTGAAGTATGCATTTTAGTGCAATGTTTGGAGTTTTGTAGACTGGTTTTTGTAGCAGCAAAGGTGCAGATTTTTGTCTTATGGGCTGCATTTTGGACTGTTTTGCAGGGTAGATTAGTACAACAACTTGGCATGGTTTTTGTTGAAACAAGGTTGGAGAAAATGGACAACATTATACTCAAGAATTGGACTGTTATTGGATTAAAACAGTGCTGGAAAAATGGGCAGCATTGGGATTGTTTTGTAGCAAGAACAATAGCTTGATTTTCATGTACAAAGTTTGAATTTCTTTTGTAACTTTGTAACAATAAATCTAAGTAAATTATAACATGAATGAATATGTATTCTTCAATATATTCTCAATTCCCTTGTAATTGTAAATAACTTTGAATCTTCATTTGAAATTGAATCTTGATATGTCTTGATAAAAATTCAAGGTCTTCCTTCCATTTGAATTGGGGAAAAATTGAATAATACTTGAATAAATTGTTGAATAATGAATAAATGATAATGCAAGCCTTAGACTTTAATCTTGCATTTTGTAATAGGGATCCAAATAAATCACATGAATTGATTTTGTAATCAAATAGAAACCCTCATGTAATTAATCTTGTAGTGAACGATTATTTGAATCGAATTTTTTTTCTAATATCTCCTTAGTAAATGCTTCATGAGTGTTCAAATAACCATAATGTAAATCCACCAAAATAATCACACAAAATAATCTTGAATAAATATTTCATGCGATAAATGATTATTCTTGAATGAGATCTCTTGGTAGCTCCTCTTTAATTATCGCTTGAATTAAAATAAAGAAAATTCCAAATATTCCGAATAAATTCTTCTAGAACGGTTTTGAATTTAATCATCCCATTTTGACAAAATTCACCCCGCGTCGTGAGAAAAACTTGCAGATGACTTTTGGTCGAAGTGATCGAAAATGACCGGCATAGCTTGGTTTTTTGTATTTTAAAGCAATGTGAAACACACATGAACCAATGGCAGTAGAACTTCGACTGTTCTTTCTGAAAAAATTCAGAGACACTTGAGACCATCTGTTGGACAGAGTGTGGAAATAAACACACGATTCTCTGAAATTCTTTGATGAACCAGCCTTTCAGAATCAACGATCGATCGCATTTCTGTCATGAGACTCGAAACCCTAATTGATGTGTGACGTCTGATGCTCTTTTTTTCAGACCTGTTTCCTGCACATGAAATAAAAAAAACAAAACATACACTTCGTGCTTGATTAGTGGTTAGTCATTCATAAGATAAAATGCTCACAACACTCGATAATCTCTACGCAGTCAAAGATCGAAGGCGAAAAGCTCGAAACCTACCATATTTTGTGACCTTGATGTATATATAAAATAATGTAAATGAAGCAGGGATCTTAGGTCAAAAATTGGGGTATGACAGATCCCAAAATACATACAAATGCTGATAAATATTATGTTTCAAAATACGTACAAAATACGATACACAAAATATTCCACAAAGTGTTATCCATATAATCCAAAATATGAAAAAAATAATAGTGTTATAAACAAAAGTCATCCAAAACTATCAGACTACTGAGTATGGGATAATTAGTTGGCCCGTGATATTCCCCACATTCCTCTGATGTCGTATGTAACATAGAGCTTCCCCAGCCTCCGCCATGATGGCATCTAGAACACCTCTAACATCGGAGCAATCAAGAAATAACCCCCTATCAATACCCGCCTGCGGGATCTGCATGATACGAAGGAACCTAGGAAACACGTCAGTGGCATGATCGGCTTGTGCCTGCTTCTCCTCTAGAATCTCCACATGTGCTGGTCTAGATGGGTTACCTGGAGCCTCTTGTACCAGATATGGATGTGACACCTAGAAGAACCATAATATATATCCATCATCATAGCTCCAATCTTTGGTGCTATGGTACACTGGGCCTCATCCGGCATGAGATGGTTAAGATAATCATCAAATATGTCATCCATATCCCTTTGTTTCACCGGGGGAGGGGCACACTCAGAGGGGTGTCTAGGAATGTGTTGCATGTATCCGAACTGCGGCATCACGCACTCAGGCAAATAAGCAATTGTCTTGCGTGACCCGCATACCAACCATCTAGTGAACAACACAATGTCATCAAATGGAATTGTCTCACGATGAGCCTCGTATGCATGGAAGCATATATCCTCATAGGCCACGCGGTCTATATACACCCAGAATGGCTTTGTCGCCTGGTTCCCTCGGAGGGGATCAAATAAAGTGGCACGTGGTAGGACCTCAGTATATGTAGGCTCAAGTAACCATCCAGATATGTGAGGGAAGTGTTGTAGGATCCCGACCTAAAATGTTATTGTCTTTAGTAAGTAACGACATCAAAGTAATTTACATAACAAGACAAAACAAACATAAGAATAAGAAACATTACCATAAAAAGTGTGATGTTGTCGGTCATTCCCTTTGTATTCCACTTAGCACCTTCAGACACCTTATGGTACAAATACACCAAATAAGCTACCCCCCAGTTTCACTCAGCAATCCGCTAAAAATTGCTAAATAACCATAGGTACATGATATAGTGTAAGTGGCACTAGTTTCCATAAAAATCTGTGTGCCAACCATATACAAAAGATATGCCCTCATAGCACGTTCTCTGTGTTGGGCTACCTGCATATTGTCACCATCGACCTATCGTGCACGTCGTAGCTCAATTGTGTACACCTCTTGCGAGTAGCTAAATCTGACATGACACCCATAAGTTTTGTCGATCTCATCCATAACCCCCTCTGGAGTAACTCCTAAGTACTCCACCAACATATCTAGCACCTCCTCTTTGGTGCACTTCTCGTGATCTAAAAACATCCCTCTAATCGGAAGGTGCGACAGACACCCGACATCGTCCAATGTGATTATCATCTCACCATGTGGTAGGTGGAACAACGATGTCTCGTGATACCATATCTCAACAAACGTGTTAATCATACCATGATTAACGTTAGTATATCCATATAAGACCAAATCACGCAGCACAGTGATGTGCAACAGCTCTCAGAACTAAGGCTCTGAAGGTGGTACCAGGCGACTGATATTCCTAACATGGTTATTATCTTGAGTGGGTCGCGGTCCTGCATGCATAGATAAATACACAATAATTAAATGAACACAATACTTAGAAAAAAGAAGGTAACACAATATGTAACAATTATTAAAGGAAATATTTACCTCTCCGTCCCATAAGCGTCTGGAAACATGGTCTGGATACAATGGTAGTAATGACAAATCAGAAGATCCTCCTCCAAAGGCCTGCGGCGCCTCTACTGTTGCATGTGGATGGGTCGTCGGTGCTGCCTCTAGATGGGCTTCTGGTGCTTCCTCTGGATGGGTCGCCGGTGCAGACTGGATGGCCTCTGGTGTCTATTGGGTGAGAGTGGCCTCCGGTGTAGGCTGGGTGGGAACTGGTGTAGGTTAGGTGGGAACCGGTGTAGGCTGGGTGGGAATTGGTGTAGATTGGGTGGGAACCGGTGTAAGTTGGGTGGAAACTAGTGTAGGCTGGGTGGGAGCGGGTGTCGGTTGGGATGAAGAAGACTCTTCTGTCTCAAAGACCATAGGAGGTGGAGAGGTATGGACTGAATATGGTGTAGTCTGTGAGTGGGATTCATATGTCTCTCCTGGTCCAGATACATGCGGTGAGGATGTACGTCTACGGGAGGATGAAGGCATAGATGGATGAACAAGAGACTCTCGCCTGTTGGTCGACAAAGTGGAAGTATCCGGCACAGTCATCCTAGGAGCCTGAAAAGACTGAGTCATTTCCCTATGCACCAAAGCATGTTGTGAAAGTCTCTCATGTCGCAATCTGGTTTTCTCTCATCCATAATAACCGTAGAATAAACAAATAAAACATTAAACAATCACTCTTGTACAAAAAAATACTGCAAAAACTATCTGCTGCATAATCGAAAGTGTACTTCCAGTTTTAGTCAAGAACGAAATTAGAGATACACTTCCAGTACGACTTGCAACTTAACAAGTTCGTCAATGGAGAAGGTGTTAGTCAATGGGGGCAAAAAACAAGCATTGATCGTCAAAATGACATGGCTAACACTTTTGTATTAACTTCAAACATTGCAAGAACTAAAAAAACTACATTTTACTACCAAAAAAATTTTTTGTATGTAAAATCAAAATAACTCAATAATGCTCAAAAACAACTTACAATGATTGATTATGATTGCTTGATTTAGATTGTGCTTGATGATTTCTTTATTTGTTGAGATAAATTGCTGGATTTTGAAACAATGAGTGTTTTGGAGGTTGGGATTTTGTGTTTTGATTTTTTTTTGTTTTGCTGCAAATGAGGAAGGGGAAGAGGTGGCGCGGGTATAAGTCAAATTATAAATCGGAAATACACTAGCGGTTGGGAATCAGTGTTACATATTCGGTTCATTTCAACGTGGTAGGGTGTGGTATCTTACAATGTTTTTTTAGTTTCATTTAGAGTGTAACCGGAAATACAACACCAGTTTGAGAACCGTAAGTACACTTTTGATTTGTATATTGTTTTCATATAACTAGGTGCGCACCAGAGATACATTTCCGATTTCTTGGGACAATTTTGGAATTTCACGCTGGTGCCTAAGAAATACACAGGGTGCATTAAAAAATTCTCTTTATAAAACTCTTACTAACTCTTGTTTCACTAATGGACTTATCTCATTCTCATACTAACTCATCACACAAAGGTCCAATTAACTAATATTTCTATTTTCACACCCAATATCCCAATTACTCACATAATACATATTCTCAATTAATAGAATAAATCATATATCGCACATCACCAATTAATTCAAATAAGTCATATTTCCATAAAATCATACAAATTAATTAATTACTATATTATATAATAATTAATAAAATAAATAACTAATAAAAGAATTAATAAATAAAATTGGGGTGTTACATCCTGATAGTTTTTAAAGACCAAGTCATCCAATTTTACGGGTTTAATAACTATATAATTTATTATAGAGACTGATTTATTCAATCGAGTTATCCAGTTTAATCTGATTTAATCATACGGTTAGACAATATTCCAGTGATTCGACTAATAAATCATTGACTCAATGCTCTCGTTAATTTGATAACCGATTCAATTTTTAAAATATTCTTTATTTCAATAAATATCATATATTTTATGGAGAAGTTGTTCGATTTATCATTGAACAAAAATATCATAGTGGCATTCTAATTTTTTGAATAAATTGTAATTAGGTTTCGTTTTACAAATAATTTTAATTAAGTTCTAAAAGTTTTAGATGATTTATAATCTGATCTTTAATATTTGTTTTTTATTTATAAAATTAATATGTTCCAAAAAATAGTTACAAAATTATTAGTCAAGAAAAAACAATTATGAATAGCTTACAAAGAAGATAAAAGAAAATATATTATAATTTAAGTTTAATTAAATCCGCTTACAAATAATTGTAGAGATTAATTGTTTTGTATTATCAGTGTAAAATGTTTTCCACAATCGATGTGTCGTAATCGTTCATAAATAATACTTTATATATTAATAGGATATTCGAGCGTTCTCAGGGCTACTAGAGTGGTATTTACGATTTTGTTTTTAAACGAAAATAAAATTGGTTTACATCAATAATATATATTTTAATTTTTCATATATTAAATATGTGTCTTTGCATGGATTTGGTATAGTTATCCGAGCATTTACACGGTATTCATGTGTTACTTATGCGTTCGCGCGATTATTGGTATGATACACACACTTTTGTCACCAAAATATAATAAAAATATAAATAAAAAAAATTTATTCTATCAAAAAAATTGTTTTTTCTCTATAAATATTATTTTTATTTTGATATTATTTACTAAAATAAATAAATCAATGATATACTTATTTTCGTTATTATTCAATTTTTTATCAATAACTTCATTTTTTTCGTTTTATATAATTTTTATATTAGAAGAAAATAAAATTTATTAAAATTTTAAATAAGCATAATTTTCCTAATTAAGTTTTAAAACTTCAAGCAAACAACAGATTTAGAAATTTAGTTTGAAATTTTATTTATATTGAATTAAATGATTGTTTTAATTTGTTATTTAAAAAAAATGATAAGTTATGATTATTATAAATTTATTTTTTATTATTAAAAAAATCATAAAAAATATTAATAACAATTGAAATATATATGATCACATCACATGTACAATTAGATACATGTGTGTTTGTACTTATCAATGATCAATTTATTTATTACCATATAAATTATTATTAAATATATTTATGATATTGTAAATAAAAAAATAAAGAAAGAATATTTAGTTAGATAAATAAAATAACAAAAATAAAATATTAAATATATTTATTATAAAAATATAATTAATTTTTATCAATATCAATATTGTCTTCACAATCTAATATACCACTATTATCTATCTCCCCTAAAAATTCAAATAGTAAATAAACATATAAAATGTCCTTCGTGTATTGTCAATCAAACATATTTCCTCAACATAAAAAACCATATCAATAGGTTTAACAATGTAAATATCTAATCCTCTAAATGAATCCTATACCTTGAAACTATTTCCAACTTTATTGAAAAATTAATAAGCATTAGCTGCATTTTTATTCTAAATATCACTTATTATTACTAAGTACCAACAGATTCTTACAAAGCCTAGATAACATTCCCAATGGCTAACTAGTACAGTTACATTCTGTTATAAACAATAACAGAATCTATGCATCCTAAACTAATTTCCCAAACTATAAATTCATAAGCTGACTACCATTACTTCTCAAACAGTTATTTTTACTCTTCATTTCTTCAGCCGTTAATGCATTATCTTCCAAGACTCATTTCTCTTGCAAGAATATTTAAGTTGAAGAATTTGGTTCTCATTGTGTGAGGAACTTTGCAGATTGCATTGCAATGTATTAAATCACCCATAGAGATCTTAGACCAGCCAGTCCTTGCGTTACTGGAGTAAACTTCTTCCCAATTCCACAATGGAGTTACATAAAGTATTGCTGCAGCATTGATTTAGAGCAGGCTCGAAACATCGATAGAAACATTTAACCTCGGGCTACAGATTACAGGATGCCATAGATATAAGATGCAAAACTACTTTATGCAATCACATTTGATCAGAAGACCGGACGTAACAGCTGGGGTATAAGCACAAAAAGATGCAACTGATGTTGAAGGGATAAGGGCATACGGGCATGATCTTAATTCTAGTTATGTACTTTTAACACAGGTGGAATCACTTTTACAATCATTGATATGTTGAGAACGGTTAGTGCGTGAGGCACTTTTAGTGAGGAGAGAAAAAGAGAATAATAAAGAAAATAAGGATTTGTATTATTCAAGTGTACAAATAATATAATGATACACACTATGACTATTTATATACAACTCTAATTGGGTTTGGGCTAACACAACTTGGATTATATTAAATATTAAATCTAATCAAATCTAATCTAATATTTTAACACATCCCCATAATCCAAGTTGTCGAACATCTTTGAAAATAGTCAATCTGAACTATTCCTAACTTCTTTCTCAAATTCAGGAATCTGTCGATCTTCAATCCTTTGGTGAAAATGTCGGCCAATTGTGCTTCACTTGAGCAATGTCTAACTTCAAGTTCACCTTGATTTACTTTTTCCCTCAAGAAGTGAAACCTTGCTTCAATATGTTTACTTCTTCCATGCAGAACTGAATTCTTCGCCAGATTTATGGCTGACTTGTTGTCGATTTGCAATACTAGAGGTTTCTTCACTTCGACAGTCATTTCTTCAAGTACAGATCTGATTCAAATTGCTTGACATGCAACATAGGATTCCGCTATATATTCAACTTCACACGATGACAATGCCACCACAGGTTGCTTCTTCGAACACCATGAGATTGGGGCACCAAATACTTGAAAGAAATATTCAGTTGTACTTCTTCGATATTCCTTATCTCCACACCAATCAGCATCTGAAAAACAATTAACTATTGCTTCTTTGCCTTCAGAATCTCGTCGAAATAGTATTCCACAATTTATTGAACCCTTCAAATATCGAAGGATTCTTCTTGCAGCCTTCATATGTGACACTCTTGGTTCACCCATATATCTGCTTACTAATCCGACTACAAAACCTATATCAGATCGACTATTACACACATACCTCAGAGATCCCACAATTTTCTTGAACAAAGTTGCATCGACTTTGTCTTTCTCTCCATTCTTCTCCAACTTCACATTTGGTTCGATAGGTGAGGATGCAGGATTCGAATCATCTATTCTGAATCTCTTGAGTATTTCTTTGACATACTTTCTTTGATGTAGCACCATACCTTGCTTCGACATTTGAAATTCCATGCCTAGAAAATAAGACAATTTTCCTAGATCTGACATTTCAAATTCCTTCGTCATAAGCTCTTTGAACTTCGACAAGTTCTCCAAACTATTTCCAGTTACTAGCAAGTCATCAACATACAAGCAAATGATTGTTATATCTTATGCTACAACCTGAACATAGACACCATACTCTGATTTACATTTGAAAAATCCTAATTCGACTAAGTATGAGTCGATCTTCTTGTTCCATGCCTTAGGTGTCTGCTTGAGGCCATAGAGCGCTTTGTGCAATCTATATACTTTACTCGCTTCCTTCTGAATCACAAACCCATGAGGTTGTGTGACATAAACTTCTTCGTCTAAAGGACCATTCAAAAATGCTGATTTCACATCTAGATGAAATGTTGACCAGCCTTGGTTGCATGTCAATGCTACTATTAGTCGAACAGTCTCTAATCTTGCTACTGGAGAAAATACTTCAGAGTAGTCAAGTCCTGCTCTTTGAAGAAAACCTCAAGCTACTAATCTTTCTTTATGTCTTGCTATTGACCCATCTGCATTATGTTTCAACTTGAACACCCACTTTACTTTGATAGCTTTTGTATGTGTTGGCAATTCGAATAACTCTCATGTGTTGTTTCTTTCGATTGCCTGTAACTCTTCGACCATAGCTAACTTCCAGTTGTTAATCTTCAAAGTTTCGCTATAGTTGATTGGTTCAGCACCTGCAAGTAAATCAAAATGAACTAATTCTCCATATGGTTTGATTTCCTCATCACCTATCACTTCATAATCATGAAGTCTTGTTGGAAGAACTCTATTTCTTTGAGGTCTTTGGCTTGTTTCAGCCACAACCTCTTCGACTTCGACTGTGACGGGAGTGTCAGCAACCGCTTCTTCTTCGACTTCAACTGAATTCTCAACAATTGCTTCGACCTCTACTTCATTAGTTTCTTCGTCGAAATCAAAGTTTATTAATGATTTGTTAATTGAATTGCTAGAATTCCAATCCCAGGCAGAATTTTCATTAATCACAATATCTCGACTCAACACAATCTTTTCATTAACTGGACTGAATAGTCTGTATGCACCAGTTTTATGATATCCTACCAGAATCATAGGTTCACTCTTGTCATCAAGCTTCCTTCTCCTTGCATCAGGAACATGCTTGTAACACATAGAGCCAAACACCTTCAAGTGACTTACTGATGGTCGTTTGCCACTCCACACTTCTTCAGGAACCTTGTTCTTCAATATCTTAGTAGGACACCTATTCAAAATATAAACTGCAGTCGAAACAGCTTCTCCCCATAAAGATTTTGGCAAATTCTTTTGCTTCAGCATGCATCTTGCCATATCTAATATGGTTCTATTTCTTCTTTCAGCAATTCCATTACGTTGAGGTGTGTAAGGAGCAGTTACCTCATGATCAACACCATGTTCTACACATAAATCTTCAAACATCTTGGATGTGTATTCGCCACCTCCATCTGTTCGTAGAACTTTGATCTTCTTCTCACTCTGGTTTTCAACAAGTATCTTGAATCTCTTAAAGATTTCGAATACTTTGTCCTTTCATTTGATCACATAGATCCACAGCTTTCAACTAAACTCATTGACAAAGGAAACAAAATATATGTTTTCACCAATTGTATGTTCTTCAAATGGACCACATACATCTGAATGCACCACTTCGAGAATGCAGGATGATCTTATTGACATAGTCGAAATGAAAGAATTTCTGGATTGCTTTCCCACTAAATAACCTTCACAAAGTTTTTCAGGCATCTCAAGACTTGGAATACCAGTAACCATATCTTGAGTAATCAGTTGATTAAGTGATCGAAAATTCAAATGTCTAAACCTCAAATGTCACAACCAACTATCCTTGTGGTCGACGACAGTTTTCAAACATTTAACTTCTATCGAACTGATCATAGTCTTAAATGTCGTGTTCTTCGACAATGGAGATTGTAAAACCAAATTGTTCTTAGTGTCGAACAATTTCAAAACTCCATCTTTCATGACAACTGAGAAACCTTTTTCAACTAGTTGTCCAACAGTTAACAAGTTGCATTTCATTCCAGGTACATAGAGCACATCTTTGATCATAGATTTCCCTCCATTACTCATTTGAAAGATTATGTTGCCAGTACCTTCTGCTTGCAACGAACTATTATCAGCAAGTTTTACCTTGCTCTTCTTCGACTCATCAAAATATGCCAACCACTCCTTTCGACCAGTCATGTGGTTCGAGCAACCTGAGTCGAGAAACCACATATTAGATTCAACATGGTTATCTGCAACTGTAGCCATAACCATCATACCACCTTCAGAATCATCTGAATCTTGGCGTGCAAGGTTCGCTCCTTCGTCCTTGCCTTTCAATCCCTTGTCTTTTCTGTACCAACAATTCTTGGCCAAGTGTCCCCACTTTTCACAGTTATAATACTGCATACCTTTCTTATCTTCTTTGTTCTTTCGATAGTTTTCTCCTCCCCTTTTCGAGGATTCAGAAGATCTATTTTCGACCTTATTCTTATGGGAATTCGATCAAGACTTCTTGCCATGAGTCTTGTCGAACTTGCCTTTGAATTTGTTGGAACCACCATCTTTTTTCCATGATTGAGCTTGCATTGCCTGTATCGAGTCCTGAACTCCTTTCCTTTCGACAATCCTCATCTCATGCGCCTCCAGCGAACCAACTAAATCTTCCACTTTAGTGGTTTCAAGATTGTTAGATTCTTGAATAGCTATGATAACATGATCAAAGTGAGAGGTCAACATTCTCATTACCTTCTCAACTATCATCTTATCAATAATGGTTTCACCACAACTTATCTTACCTGATCAGACTTGGACCGTCACGACTGGCTCCGAGCAGAAGTTGAGTGAGATGGGGAGGTACCTGCAAGGCACTCCGATGCTAAAGTGAGTGACGAAATAAGCAGGCAAAAAAGCGTATGTATGGGTAAGAGATGAATACCTGACCCTCTAGGAACAAAGGGTATTTATAGCCCCCAGCGCGGGGCCAAGGTCCCTTCATTGGGCCGACCAGAACTGGCCCAATAAAGGAACTTCCAAGTTCTATGTGTGTAGTGGGACCCGCATGTGGTCTCCTTCCTGGTGATGCTCTGCGAGAAATGAGGAGGGACGAGGACGCGGTCTTTTCAGAGTTCAGGTGATTTGGTAACGGTCAGAGTATGCCCTACGAGGAGGGTGCTCGAGCTAGGCTCGAGCTGGAGTTCACGTGGTCGAGGACACCATGTCCGCGGGCAACGGCGAGCGCGGCTGCAGTTTCTGGCCGGGCGCACTGGCGGGAATCCTCGGGCACGTGCTCCTCGAAGAGCTGCTTGGATTGGGCCTTCGTTCTTGATTTTGGGCCAGGGCAGGCCCAGTCCAGAACAGGAGCCCCCCAAGTCATGGCTCCTGGAGCAGGAGTTATGACTTGACCTCAGCTCACCTTTGCCACGGGGTCTGATGCCGTGACCGCTCGAGAATTTTCTCATGAGTTGTGTACGTGGCATAATCCTTGTCGATGCATGCTCGAGGGATTCCTCGCGGGCTATGTTCGTTGGGTACACGAGGCAACCCTTGGGAACCGTGACGCCACCCTAGCGAGAGTAGGGCCATCATTGCCTAGGGGAGTAGACGTCGAGGAGAGGAAGTTCGTGGTTCCCCTGGGGTGACGTTTCGTATTCCACGTCACCCCTATAAATAGGACCCTTGGGTCCCATAATTCGGTTTTCCTCTTCGCGCTTCTCCTTCTTCCTCTGCCTTTGCCGCCACTGTTTCTCTACAACTTCACAAGATCACCGTACCTTCCTCTGTTGATTTTCTCCACCGTTGTTGTACCTTCTTCTTAACTTCCAAGTAAGCGTTTATCCCTCCTATTTTTCTTTGTTTTAGGTAATTTTTCCGTTATTTGGATGTTAGAAACCCACATCTGGGATTAGCGCCCGGTACATTCATGCTTGTGCCCGACACATTCATGTTTGTGTCCGGTATATTCATGTTTGTGCCCGGTAAGCTCATAGCTTTAGGTATGTGACTTGTGATGCTGCCCGGGACCTTCATGGTTTTGGGCGCATAATTCTATGATAATGCTCGGTAAACCCATAGTTCTAGGTTTAGGATTCATGATATTTCCCGTCACATTCGTAGTTTAGGTCGGCGTATTCATGACAGGCCGAGATGTTGGCCCGTTTAGGAAGTATGTAGGACAACTCGTCGTGGTACCTTAGCGTCGGGGAGGCGAAACCAGGATTTTGTTCGAGTCCTCAATGTTTTAACGCGCGCGGAGTGTGTCTTGGCTTGTCGTGCCCTTCTTCCCGTCAGTTATGGCGAGCATATGGATTTGCTCTTGAATTTCACCGGTTTCCTGTGCTTTGCAGGTAAATGGCTGACGAACCGGAGTCCTCGGGGCGTAATGAGGTCGAGGACCAGAGTGCCGAGGAGAATGTAACCTTAGTTGACACCGTTGATGATCCTTTGCTGGATTGGGTGGGCGTCGAGCCCCGAGGGATTGCCTCGGCATATAGTCGGCGTAGTCGGAGCGCCTACACTATCGTCGAACACGGCGGTAGTCAACCAGGATTCCAGGAGAACTTTGTTGTCACAAGGTCGTCTCTTGACGCGCGGATCTGTTCAAAGTTCTCTGAGTATGGTTTTCCCATGTATGAAATCGCGTTCAAGGACCTCGGCCTTAAGCTCCTCTTCAGTGATTTCCAGGTCGGGGTATTCTGCCATCTGGACTTGGCCCCCTCGCAGCTTCACCCCAATGCGATTGCCTTTCTTCGGGTGTTTGAGTTGACGTGTCGCTTCTTAAGGATCGGGGCGACCGTTCCTCTCTTCTTCAGAGTTTTTCACTTGCAACGCCAGTCTCGAGGAGGCAGGCATAGTTGGGTTTCCCTGAAATAGTCGAAGAGGCTGTTCAGGATGTACATGGATTCGGTCCGGGGTTTCAAGGACAAATGGTATGTCGTGCGGCCGGTCACCCAGACTGCTTTGGATTCTATATACGAAGAGGATACCGCAGTGGCCGACGAGAACGGGGAGCCTCTTATGGAAGACGAGGGTCGCCCGGTGCTGGGGCGTGTATCCAAGTTCCCGTTGCACTGGTGCTTGCGCCATTACGAGCATGGTACCGGGCACTACCATACGCCCGCGGGAGGGATGAGTATCGAGGATGAGGAAGCCTACGGTACCCTTTGCAAGTATGTAGACAACTTCTTCCCTTCCCGGTGGGTCACGAGGGAGGGGAAGGACATTCTTGACGAGGAAGGTTACCCGACCTTCGAGGCCCGTCCTATAGATACCAAGGCGCTTGTCGAGTTCCAGTCCTACGGGCAGGTCGTGGACCTACTAGGTTACTTTATATCTTATAGTTTTGTTCTAGTTTCTTTATTTGTTACTTGCTCGTAACTAACCCGGGTTTTCTTCTTTGCAGGCAATATGTTCGGACGAAGGGAGAGGCTTTTAAAGCTGACTCAGGATAAGAAATTCAATAGAAGGTTGGTGCGAGCTCCTCAGGCGACAAGGATGGTCCTGCCGACCAGTTCAGGTGACACTTCTGGCAGGTCCCCGGACTCCCCTGACGTTGAACAACCCACTAAGCTGATAACGAGGAAGAGAAACCGGTAGAGAGCCAGTCGGAGGTCGGTGACGAGTCTGTCGCAGTGAGGGCCTTTAGCTTGCCCCCCTGCTTTAAAGAGGAAGGCTTCTTTGAGGGGTTTCCCTTGACAGTAAGTGTCGAGGAGGCTGAGACCATCAGGCGGCTGAACAAAGAAAGTCGGAGAAAACATTTGGCCGCCAGTATGGTCGGGATGGTTAAGATGGCCAAGATGGCAGTTATCCTCGCTGAGGAGGGGTCGTACTCCTCTGACCGCGTCAGGGAACTGGAGCTGGAGAAAGCTGCCCTCGCTGCCGGCTCTCGTAAGTTGAAGGCTGCTCTGGAGCGATATGAGGAGATGTTTCGCGAGCAAGTCGAGCTGCTGGCCGCAGAGAAGGAAAGCTCGGGGAAGGTTGCCGAGGAGAGGGATTGTTTTCGACTGGACTGGGAACGCTTGGAGGCCGACAACGAGCGTCTGGCTAAAGAAGTCGAGGATCTGAAGGCCGCCATGCTTCCCGCTGAAGATGAGTCGGAGGAGACAGCCCCCTTGCGAAGTCGCTCGGATCAGGTCGCGCGCATCCATCTCCTCGAAACGGACTGTGTTGGCGCCTTGGAAGATGGTTTTGAGGCCGCAGTTAGCCAGCTCACTTTATTGAATCCGAGCCTGAATACCGAGGGGGTGGGTTTCATGTCCCAGATCATCGACGGTCAGGTCGTGCCTCCTCCTGAGTCTCCTGTCGTGGATGCTGGTAGCCCCGGGGAAGTCTAGCCGTGGAATTCTGGTCGGGCTTGCGCGCTTGTTTATTGGTAGTTGTTTTGGGGCCTGCGTGCCCGTGTCTGTAATTTCTGAACATCGCTGGCCTTCTTGGTCGGTTTATTTTTATTTGTTTTTGCTTACGAGCCTTTGAATGTATGTTTATTTTCGACCTTTAATTTTTGCTCGTGTCTAAGTTTTTATTTTTGTGATGAAATTTGCCTAAGTTATGTCCCCGAGTCCCGCCTGTGCTCGGCTGTTACTTTGTGGCGAAATTTGCCTAAGTTATATCCTCGGGGCATGCTTGTGCTCGGCTGTTACTTTGTGGCGAAATTTGCCTAAGTTACGTCCTCGAGTCATGCTTGTGCTCGACTGTTACTTTGTGGCGAAATTTGCCTAAGTTATGTCCTCGAGTGGAGATTCTTTTGACCCATTTGGTAGTCCGACGTACTTCGAAATGCGTCGGTCGTGCGGAGTAAAGCCGCTCGCTCGGGCGTATGACCCAAATCGGGGTCGCCTGCCCGTGGCGTGAACTGTCCATCACGAGCTGGGTGTTCTGCCATGTGGGTACTTCGACAGTGGAGCTCGATTGAGGTGTCCATGTCGGGCGCTATCGTTCGTGCTTGTTTGGCTGAACGATGTTATGTCGTTTGGGCATAGATTGAGCTTGTACCTTGGCATATCTACGTGGTCGAGACGTTTCTCTCCGTTGACTGGATGCGGGTGTTCGACGACGAGAGTCCTTAGTGTTTAAGGGTTTTTTAACTATAGTACTGCTTTAGTTTAGCAGCGTTCCAGGGTCGTGGCAATGGTTCTCCGTCTAGTTGCTCGAGGTAGTATGCCCATGTACCTGTGGTGCCGTGGACGCGGTAAGACCCTTCCCAGTTCGCGGATAATTTCCCTTTGCGGGAGTCTTTCTGGTTTCTTTGTAACACCAGGCTGCCGATCTCGAACTCGCGTTTAATGACCTTGTCGTTGTGACGCAGGGCCACTCTTTGTTTTAGGGTGGCCTCGCGCAGGGCTGCCCCCGATTGAATTTCCTCGACTAAGTCGAGTTCGTCCCTGAGTGCCTCATCATTCATTTCTTTGTCGAGGGGAGTTTCTGTCCGCCTGGAGGGTTCCCTAATTTCTACTGGGATGACGGCCTCGGTACCATATGTTAGTCGAAAGGGGGTCTCGCCCTTTGTCGAATGGGGCGTGGTGCGGTACGCCCACAAGACACTATGCAGCTCCTTGACCCAGCTTCTCTTAGCTTCGCCGAGCCGGCGTTTGAGTCCTTGGAGGATGACTCTGTTAGCGGCCTCGGCTTGCCCGTTGGTTTGAGGGTGCTCGACCGAGGTGAAGTGTTGTTTTGTTCCCAGTTTGGTGATGTAGTCTTGGAATCTGTGGTCGGTGAATTGGGTGCCGTTGTCGGTGACCAGTGCTCTTGGGATCCCAAATCTGGCGAGGATGTTTCTCTTGTAAAAATGGAGGATGTTATGTGAGGTGATCTTCGCGAGAGCCTCGGCCTCTATCCATTTCGTGAAGTAATCCACGACCACAATTATGAACTTGTTTTGGTAAGTTCCTTGCACGAAGGGTCTGAGGATGTCCATCCCCCACCATGCAAACGGCCACGGGGATGACAGTATGCTCAGCTCGTGAGGAGGAGCGATGTGCATGTCGGCGTGCCTCTGGCACTTGTCACACTTCTTAACGTGTTCCTTGGCGTCTTGTTTCATCGTTGTCCAATAGTACCCCACTCGAAGGGCTTTCCTCGCCAGGGACTTACCGCCCATGTGCTGGGCATTAATCCCTTCGTGTATCTCCCGTAATACCTCGGGGACTGTGGATTCGTCAATGCACTTCAGGAGGGGAATGGAGAATCCCCTGCGGTATAGTTTGTGCTCGAGCACTACGTAGAAGCATGCTTGTCGCTTCATGATGGTCGCTTCTGTCTGGTCCGAGGGGAGTTCGCCCTTTGTCAAAAAATAGTACACAGGGGTCATCCAGGACGAGGCGTCTCCTATGGCGTGTACCTCGACTGGGGTCGAGGACCTTTCAATGCTCGGGCGTGACAGCGATTCTTGTATAACGGATTTGTTTCCGCCCTTCTTTCTCGTGCTTGCGAGTTTAGACAATATGTCTGCCCTTGTGTTTTGCTCGCGCGGGACGTGGGATATTTCTGCTCGCTCAAACTTTGTCATGTGTTTTTTGACTAAGTTTAAGTATTCGACGAGGCTGACGTTTTTGGCTTGGTAACTCCCTTGGACTTGTGAGGCAACGAGTTGTGAGTCCGTGAAGATTTATATCTCGCAGGCTCCCAGGTCCTCGTCTAGCCTTAGTCCTGCGAGTAGGGCCTCGTACTCTGCTTGGTTATTCGACATCGGAAAGGAGAGGGTTAGCGAGTGTTCGATCATTACGCCTTCCTCATTCTCCAGGAGGATCCCCGCGCCGCTTCCAGACGAGCTGAAGGCGCCGTCGACGAAGATGGTCCATTTGTGTTCTTTCCCTGCGAGCGGGTCGTGAGTGGTCATTTCTGCGACGAAGTCGGCCAGGACTTGTGCTTTCAGAGCTTTCCTGCTCTCGTATTGAATGTCGAATTCAGAGAGTTCTAAGGACCATTTCAACATTTGGCCTGCCATGTCAGGTCGACCTAAGAGTTGTTTCACCGGTTCGTCAGTTCGCACGATGACCGTCTGGGCCAGAAAATAGTGTATGAGTCTCCTCGCTGCGTTGACGAGGGCTAGAGCCACTTTTTCTATCTGTTGGTACCTGCTTTCGGGTCCTTGTAGGGCTTTGCTCGTGAAATAAACGGGTTTTTGCCCGTCGATGGTCTCGCGGATGAGAGTTGCACTGATGGCTTCGTTCAAGATGGCCAAGTATAGGAATAATGGCTCCCCGTCGACTGGTCGAGATAGCACGGGCGGTTGGGATATACTTTGTTTCAGGTGGCGTAGTGCCCGTTCGCATTCCTCGGTCCATTCGAAGGCTGCCTCTTTGTGAAGGAGTCTGAAGAAGGGGAGGGCGTGCTGAGCGGATCTTGCGACGAAGCGGGACAATGAAGTGAGCATGTCGTTCATGACTTGTATTGATTTCTTCGACGTCGGTGTCGGGAGGTCGGAGAATGCTCGACATTTGTCGGGATTGGCTTCGATTCCTCGTTCTGTCAGGTAGAAGCCGAGGAATTTCTCTGCCTTGACTCTGAACGTGCATTTTTCGGGGTTGAATCTCATCTTTCATTGTCTTGCTTGGGAAAAGACTGCCTTGAGGTGCGCTACATGATCGGTGTCTGCTCGGGATTTGACGATCATGTCATCCATGTAGACCTCGAGCATGTCTCCGATCTGCTTGTAGAACACCCTGTTCATCATACGTTGGTAATTTGCCCCTGTGTTCTTTAGTCCAATTACGTTGTAGTAATAATTTCCTGAGCTGGTCATGAAGGCAGTGCAATGTTTGTCGCCCATGGCCATTGGGATTTGGTTATAGCCTGAATAGGCATCCATGAACGATAATGTTTTGTAGTCGGCCGAGTTGTCGACCAGCATATCTATGTTTGGTAAAGGGAAAGCATCCTTCGGGCATGCCCGGTTGAGATCGGTATAGTCAACACACATCCGCCATTTTCCATTATTCTTTTTAACTAGTACAACGTTTGACAGTCAGGTTGAATACCGGGCTTTAGAAATAAAATTCGCCTCTAGGAGGTCTTTTACAGCTTTTTCAGCAGCCTCTGTTTTTTCCGGAGGATCTATGGCGAGACGGTGACAGGCGACCTCAGGGTCGAGTCCAGGCATCTCCGCGGCGCTCCAGGCGAACAGGTCAGCATTCTCGCGCAAGCAGGCTTTGATTTACTTCCTTGCCAGGTCGGGGAGGTCGATACCAATCTTCACTCCTTTGCTTGGGTCTGCGCCGAGGGGGACAAGCTCGAAGTCCCCGTCCGGGATTGGTCGAAGGGGGATTTGTTCGCCGTTGGGCGGTAAGTCCTGATCGAAACGAGCATCCAGAGCTATGGAGTTGACCTTTGGTGGAGCTCTCTGGTCTTCCTCTTTGGCAGGCTCTGGCTTGTCAGGTTCCTGTCGCGTCGTCGCTGGTCTCTTGGCGGGCCTTGTCCCGGTGTCGACAGTGTCGTGTCCTTTAGATGCAGCGTTGAAACACTTTCGAGCAGCGGCTAGGTCCCCCTGAATGGTAGCTACCCGTGTCCTCTTGGTGTAGAACTTCATCTTCAAATGGACGGTGGAGGGTACCGCGGTCAGTTCTACCAGTGTTGGTCTCCCTAGGATGCAGTTGTAGAGGGACGGACAGTCGATGACGAGGAAGCGCACTTTAACTTGCCTTTTCGCCGTGCCCTCTCCGAAGGTAACCATTAGCTCGACATACCCCCAAGGCTTGGAGGTCGAGCCATTGAAGCACTGTAAGTCCGACCCTACATATGGCGAGAGGTGCGAGTCGTCTAGCTGCAGAGTCCGGAATAACTGACTGTACATCACGTCGACGGAACTTCCTTCGTCGACGAGGATGCGGTGCACATCAAAGTTAGTCATTCTCGCTCTTATTAGTAGAGGGATGACTGCGTTGGGGGCTCCCCCGGGGAGCTCTTCGAGGTAAAAGGTGATGGGCTCCGACCAGCCTTTTACCCTTTCAAAGGTCACTGTTTGCGGAGGTGCCGCGTCGACCAGTTCGTCCAGCTTTCTTTTAGCTAAATTGATAGTTAGGTCGTTGAATCATCCACCATTGATGACCATGGCGGAGGGAAAATAATCCCACCTGATGTGTGTCGTGAGCGGTTCCTGCAGGTGTTCGGGGACGTAGAAGTCCTCCGATCTGATGACGGAGAAGGCGGTCTGGACGGGGACCGACTCGTCAGATGGTCGGGCGTCTTCCTCCGGTTCTCTTGTCTCCCGGGCGTCACGACGGGGAGCGTTGTTTCGCCGGTATTGGGCGAGCCTTCCTCCCTTGATGAGGGTTTCAATGGCGTCCTTGAGGTGGACGCAGTCTTCAGTCAGATGACCATGGCTCCTATGGTACTGACAGTACTTGCTCTTGTCTGCTTCGGGCTTGGCGGGGGCAGATCGGGGACGTTTGACGCTGCCGTCTTTAAAATCCGTGTTGGCACACTCCGCCAAAATGCGCTTGCGGGAAGCTGTGAGCGGAGTGTATTCGGTAAAACTCCCCGGGGGTCCTCTTTGCTCTCGGACTTCTCGGGGTCTGTCTTCTTTTCTTTTCTCCCCGATTTGTCGAGGAGGAGCGGCTTCCTGACGTGGGTTGCTGCTGGATCCGCGAGTTCGGGGGTCCCGGGCTCTGTTGGCCGCCTCCCTTTCCTCGTAATCCATATATGCCCGAGCTTTTTCGAGGAGGGCATCGAATGTTCGGGGTGGTTTGATGCCTACTGCCTTTCTGAATTCTGTGCCTGGGAGAAGCCCCCTCTCCAGTAAATACCTTTTCATGTGGTCCACATAGGGGACCTGTATGGCCTCGCGATTGAAGCGATTAATAAATTCTCTCAAGGTTTCATCCTGTCTCTGGATGATGGCCTCGAGAGCCGCCTCGGTCTTTGGGTGTCGCCGAGATGCAGTGAACGAACTTATGAATTGGTTCTTCAGGTTTTATCACGAGGTGATTGATCCCAGAGCGAGGCCTTTATACCAATTCATTGCTTCCTTTCTGAGGGTCGTGGGGAACAGTCGGCATTTGATGGGTCCCTCGACATTGTGGTAGTGCAGCATAGCCTCGAACCCGTCTATGTGGTCGACTGGGTCCGCGACTCCGTCGTATTCCTTCATATGTGGAGGCTTCTCCATGCCCGGGGGAATGGGCGCCTACATGATGGCTTGTGACAGGGGACCGCGGGGGTCGTCCTCGTCACTTCGCTCCGGGGACAGGGATGAGGACCTGTAATATTGTCGAGCCCGACGGTCCTGGTCGTGCTGGGCATCCCTCGAGCGTGGTGCTCGTTGGTTGATTTTGCCGTGCCCGTCTCCAGAGTGTCTTCTTTCTTGCCGTGCGGGGGCGTGGCCGCGTCCCCTAACTTCAATGACGGGTTGCCTCTCCCAAGGGGGTTGTCTCCCCGAGGGTCGGGTGACGGGCTTCGGGAGGTGTCTCTGTAGTGTCTCCGCGGGGGAGACGGGAGATGTACCTCTGTTGCTCGAGGAGGTGGAGTCTGGGGCCTCCTGTGTCTCCTCGCGGGCCTTCGATCGTCTTCTAGTGCCCTCAATCTTTCCCCCAGGGCGAAGATGAGGTAATTCGTCAGATTGATTGCCGCGAATAGTGCGCGGGTTGTGGCATCTGCCCCGGCGGGGACAGGGACTTCCTGAAATTAGGCAGCTCGATGGCTTGTGGGAGCTGCGTTGTCTTCTTCGAGAGGCAGAGGGACTGAAGAGGATGAGGCAGTAACTCCATCGCGGTGGACTGAGGGCCCGGGGTTGGCGCCCCCGGGGAGTGTGTTATGACCGGGGTTACCGGTGTTGTCGGGGAGTCCATTTTTATCTGCGAGGCCGTTGTAGATGTCGACGACGCGGATGTTTTGGTCATCCCGAACTTGGTCAGCCATGACGGTATGAAGTGATATTGAGCTTTGGTCTTCGAGGTTTTGCAAGACGGGGAAGCTAGATTCCCACAGACGGCGCCACTGATCTTACCTGATCATACTTGGACCGTCACGACTGGCTCCGAGCAGAAGTTGAGTGAGATGGGGGAGGTACCTGCAAGGCACTCCGATGCTAAAGTGAATGACGGAATGAGCAGGCAAAAAAGCGTATGTATGGGTAAGAGATGAATACCTGACCCTCTAAGAACAGAGGGTATTTATAGCCTCCAGCGCGAGGCCAAGGTCCCTTCATTGGGTCGACCAGAATTGGCCCAATAAAGGAACTGCCAGGTTCTACGTGTGTAGTGGGACCCGCACGTGGTCTCCTTCCTGGTGATGCTCTGTGAGAAATGAGGAGGGACGAGGACGCAGTCTTTCCGGAGTTCAGGTGATTTGGTAACGGTCAGAGTCTGCCTTACAAGGAGGGTGCTCGAGCTGGGCTCGAGCTGGAGTTCACGTGGTCGAGGACACCATGTCTGCGGGCGCTGCTGCAGTTTCTGACCGTGCGCGCTGGCGGGAATCCTCGGGCGCGCGCTCCTCGAAGAGCTGCTTGGATTGGGCCTTCGTTCTTGCTTTTGGGCCAGGGCGGACCCAGTCCAGAACAGGTTTCATGAGATAGACGAGTTTCTGAACCTTCGACACATATTCTACAACTTTTTCATCTTCTCTCATCGACAACAACTCATATTATCGACGCAAGGTTTATAATTTGACAACCTTGACTTTCTCACCTCATTCGAAATACTTTACCAGAATATTCTATGCCTTCTTCGCTGTTTCAGCATGAGAGATTCTGTCGAAGTTAGCAGCATCGACAACCGTTTGAATGTAATAAGCAGCCTTGCAATTTTTTTTCTTGACTTCGTTGTGGGCTTTTTTATGTTCGTCGGTTGCATTTGTAGCCAATGTCGGAACACTGTCGGTAAGCACTTCTAGGGTTTCATGGAAGCCAAATAAGGATTGCATCTGTTTTTTTCCATCGGATCCAATTTTTACCGTCAAGCATTGGAAGAGAATTTGAAATGCCCTTATCACTAGCCATCTTCGCAGCGGTTGATTTACTTGCTCTAGAAAAACGATCTCTGACGTGAAATTCTTGAAAACTTGATCAAGAACAATAACCGAAAGCTCTGGATACCAATTTGTTAGTGCGTGAGACACTTTTAGTGAGGAGAGAAAGAGAGAATAATAAAAGAAATAAAGATTTGTATTATTCAAGTGTACAAATAATAATAAACACTATGACTATTTATATACAACCCTAATTGAACTTGGGTTAACACAACCTAAATTATATTAAATATTAAATCTAACTAAATCTAATCTAATATTTTAACAAAAACAACTGAAAATATTACCACAAAAATTATAAAGCCAATGGAAATGAAGCTCAAGATGACTTGACCGTGAATGTAGGAACTTCTTAAGAGCGATAAAATATATTTAATACGTTAGCATTTGTTGAACCATAGAATAATCATCTTGTGCGGTCCTGCCATTAGAATAATCATCCTCCGATTCTTCAATCCTACCATTTTGATTTCGTTTCTGAGCACATACTAAAAAAAATGCAAATACCGAAACCAGACACACACCTTCTTCAACCTAAAACCCATTCTTGCTGCAACCGAAATTGAACAGTAATCACAATAAATTTCATTTTGGAAAGAATATGAAAGGTTTTCACTTGGAAAACAATAAAGCAATGATTACTGCAGTCGGACATTTAATGCTTTTCGGCCTATTTTCAATAGACATGTTATACCCTCAAATAGCAGATATTGTCCAATCATGAAAAAGGGAAATATGGTTAAGATATTGTTTTCTTACATGATAGATGGTGAAAGAAAAAGTTAAATATTTATAAAACTTTAAGGTTATGATTCAATGACGATATAATTTTTTTTTATATTATTGGTGTATTTCAATTATTCAATTAAATTCATAATTTTAATTAAGTTTTAAAAATTTTAGATGATTTATAATGTGATTTTTTAATTAAATATTATTTGTTTAAAAGAGGAAAGAAAATAATATAATTAAAAATTATTTACATGAGATTTTATTCAAAATTTAGGGCCTAATTGTATATTCTTTTTTAATATATTAAGGATAGTAGTCAAATGTTCCAAAAAATAGTTACACAAATATTTATTTAAAAAAATAATTATAAATATCTTACAGAGAAAATAAAATAAAACAAAACGCTCTATGAAGGTAAACAACAATCGCAGTAGCACAATTGGAAAGTTCAATTTATTAAATACCAAGTTCTTTCACATGACAGCTACTGTGAGACGTAACTTCAAGAAAATTTTGATGATGGTGGATGAACATGGCAGTGAGATTCGGAATCAGTTTGGCCTTAATACAGTGGGGACAAGTTATTTCCTGAAGATGTTTCAAGAACAACAGGGCCACCATGAACCTGTCCTTTAGCTTATTAACTCCAGAATCACTAATGAAAATAATGAGAGTCTCCTCACTCTTACTACTAAAGAAAAATTGTTTGAAGCGTTACGCCATATACATCCTGATAAAGCCCCGGGCCTGGACGGTTTTAACCCGACTTTCTATCAACAGTTTTGGGGTATTTGCGGTGATGATATTTTCATGGCAGCCTCGCCTTAGTTGGAACGCGGGTTCATTACATCCAGCCTTAATGATACAAATATTTGTCTCATACCGAAATGTGATAATCTGATGATTTCGTTGTGCAACGTGGTGTATAAAGTGTTGTCGAAGTTGTTGGCTAATAGACTGTGCACTTACCAAAGTGTGTGGCAGAAGAACAATCTGCATTTGTTGAAGGTAGATCCATCATTGATAATTCTCTAGTTGCTTTTGAAGTCATTCATAAACTGAAGTGTAAAACGCATGGAAATATTGCAGAGTTAGCCTCGAAAATAGATATTAGTAAGGTTACGACCGGGTGGATTGGAGGTTCCTTAGAGGTGTTTTGTGTAGAAAGGGTTTTGCGGAAAAATGGGTGCACTGGATGATGATGTGTGTGACTTTGGTTAATTATTCTCTCATAGTTACTTTTGATCGGGTAGGACCTATTCAACCAGGGAGGAGTTGAGGCAAGAAGATCCGCTATCTCCACATACCTTTTTATACTTATAGCAAGGATCTTTCCTCACTTATTAAAAGAGCAGTGGACAGAGGAGACATTCATGGAATCCAAATCTGTAGGGGCACTCATGGTGTCCCACTTACTTTTTACTGACGACTGTTTTCTACTTTATAGGGCCAATCTTGGTGAAGTTAGACACCTCATGGACATTTTGAAGGTGTATGCAGATGCGTCTGGTCAAGAAATTAACATGAACAAATCAAAGGTTTTTTTTCAGCCGTGATCTTAGTCATCATGCACAGGAAGACATTTCCCATATCATAGGTGTGAGACACGTGTTGGGTACATGTGCTTTTTGGGTCTTCAGTTTATGATCGATAAAAGTAAGAAGACAACTTTTGCTTTCATCAAAGACCGTATTTGGAAGCGTATTAATTCTTGGAGAGGTCGGCCTATGCCGAGAGCAGGCAAAGAAGTAATGATATACATGTGTATGTTATGAGTGTATCATTCTTCCAGATACTTTGCTGGTTGAAATAGAGAGGATGTTGAATGCTTTTTGGTGGGGTGGACGGAGAAATAATAAAGGGATTAAATGGTTGGCTTGGGAGAGTTTCACTTATCCTAAGAGTGAAGGTGACTTGGGTTTTCATTATTTTAGAGCTTTTAATATAGCAATGGTGGCTAAGCAGGTATGAAACCTCATGAATAATCGAGATACCTTAGTAGCAAAAGTATTTAAAGCTAAGTATTATCCTAATTCAACCTTCCTAGCGGCGAAGTTAGCTAACAATTCTAGTTTTGTGTGGAGAAGCTTTTGGAAAGCTAAGGAAGTTCTGGTGTTGAGGTGTAGATGGAAGATTGGGGATGGGAGTCAGGTCCACTTAATGACAGACCCTTGGTTGGGAGGCGAAGGTGGGAGTTGGTTGGAGGCACCCCAGGGACATCACATGTACAATATGGTTGTTAAGGACCTCTTTCTTCCGAACGTCAAACAGAGGGATATTAATAAAATTGGTACGTTATTTTCCCCTAGGGTTACTAACACCATATTACAGGTACCTTTGTTAGATGCTGTTATTGAGGATGGCGTTGTTTGGAAGGAGGAGCAGAATGGAACCTATAATGTTAAAACAGGTTACAAGTTATGGCTGCAGTTTTTCCGTAATTATAAGGGTAATGAAGTCGAAGGAGATTGGTGTAGTTTATGGAGTATTCATGCGTCTCCTAAAACCAAACATCTACTTTGGATAATTTGTAGAGGTTGTATCCCTACTAGAAATAGGTTGAGGCATCAATGTGTTCCATGTCCTAATAGTTATCAATCATGTGAAGATGAAGTAGAAGACGAGTGGCATGTTTTCTCTGATTGTGCTCTAATATCTCATTGTTGGTGTGTAATAGGTCTGGAGGATGTGATTAGACCGAGACTTGCATCAATGATTGATGTGAGAACGGTTATTCAGGACATTTGTAGTAAAGAAGATAGGAATGTTCCAGGAAGAGTGGCGGTTATGTTATGGGTGATTTGGAATAATAGAAACAATTGGATCTGGAATAATGAGAAGAAAGATGCTAACCAATTGGGAATACAAGGGTATCACTTGTGGAAGGATTGATTTGTGGCCCAAGATGCTCATGAAGGTGGGGATAGTGTGGATCATCAGACAAGTCATCTTCATATGTGGCAGCCATCGAGAGGGAGGGTGGATGAAATGTAATGTGGATGTAGGTTTCAATAAACAGTTGAGAACGACTAATAGAGGTTGGTGCCATCGAGATAGTGTGGAAGGTTTTATTATGGCAGGTACCTTTTGGGATGTTGGCCGTTATTCTATAATTGAGGCGGAAGCCTTAGCTTTGAAGAAAGCGATTCAGAAAGCAATTCAGATGCAGTGGGATCGTGTGATTTTTGAAAGTGACTCTCAGTTGGTCGTGCATGCCATAAATACAAGACCAGCGGGTAGTTCTGAATTTAGCATGATTATTACTAGTATTAAGAATCTTCTTGTTTTTTACCATAACTTTGAGGTTAAATTTGTAAAACGTCAGACGAATTTGGTGGCTTAAATCTTGGCTAGAGTGGTCAATTCTTGACCTAGGCGTATGATTTTATATATGATACCTCCTTGTATTAAATATTGTTGGAATAATGAAATGAACTTTTGTTGTTGTAAAAAAAAGCAGTATTTACCCCCTTCTTTCTTTTACTCGCTACGTTTTTATTGATAAAATCTAAACAAATTCACATTTTTGTGTTAGAAGAATTTTAAATCTAAAGTATATAAAATATTAATGAAAAAATATATATTGAATGTGATTTTCGTTTTTTAAAAGATAAGATAAAATGTATATTTTCATTACATAAGATAGAAATGAATTTGTATGTATGGAAGTTTACTTTTGATATCCATTTAATTTATTCTGTATATAAGATTTTGTTTGAATGATGGATTAGGATTTCATGTTAACTTAATAAAATGTAAATAATCAATGTATGTTTCATTACGAGATTGTTCTATTTACCATAATACTTTTTGGGGCCAAACTTTTTCTTGGACATATGACTTAAGAATTAATGTTTAATTTGTCATTGTACTCTTAATAATTTTTTTCGTATTCTGATAAAAATCTGAAAATATATATATTTTGTAGTGTTTAGAATTTGAAATTTCGACGTACCACAATACACAAATATCTTCATTAGAATGACACTCAATATAAGTAAAAAAAATATATTCAAATTTCGATCTCCAAATGCACATAACAAACATTGAAATTCGGACACACTCCTTTATATGACGCACTTAGTCTTTTCATCTCCATTCTCCTATATTTGAAATCAAATCCAAAAACACTAGGAGAAGTCTCAAAAATCCAAATTCAACAAGCTTGATGACAATTTTCTCAAGTTTTATTCTTGGTCATCCAAACTACACACTTTTATCAACTTCTACTCTTTTTCATTCAAACTAAACTTCTTTATCTCTAACATTTGGTAAATTTTTCTTCCTTGCTTTTTCTAATTTTAATGTATGCAATTCCTTAATAGATTCTAATTAAGCAACATTATATACAACCGAATAAAAATGTAACATTGATTTCCCTTTCTTAGATTTGATTTGAATTTGGTTTGATTTTGGGAAATTTGAGGGATTAGGGTTTATGCATGAATGAGTTCTGATCTGATGTGCAAAAGTCTAAATTTCAGAATCCGAATCCATAATACAGATAACAGAATCGAAATTGCCAATACATAGTTTCATCCTTGTTTGTCATTCTATTTGTTAATTTTTTAACTGCACCCAAATTATGATTATGATATAGTTTCTTGTGTGATTATAGAAAAATAACTAACAAACAACAAAGGTACAAACATAGTTAGTTATCTCAACATGCTTCAATACATAAGGACAAAGTTAAACCCTCGCGACTAGTTGGAGAAACTTCCCGTGCTGCTGGGGAATATTCCATGGGTCATGTATTTATGGCTCATGAAGATGCTCTTTCCATATATGCTCCTGATGTTTTTGTACATGTTGGACTTGCTTTTATCGCAACTAATAGTTTTCTCATAGGCCCCAATGACATGTCATTACTTCCTCGATATGCAAACCATATTGCTAGGAAGCTTCTGGAAAGTTTTATGCAATCTTTCGACATAGTTGGCCAATATAACCCTTATCGAAACAAAAACCGTTTCATTTTGTGACCTGCCTGATGAGCGTCCCATGACCCACTATGGACATTGAAAATTGCCAATTAAGATTCATTTTCACTAAGGAATTTGAGTAAAGCTCCTTCAGGATTTTTCTTGAAGAACTCATTGCTAATGATAACATAGCTCAATGCCTTGTATTTGATATTTTGATCGATCGTTCCTATTGGATATTTCCAAAATTCTATGATTGTTTTTCGCTAATCGTCATTCGACAGATTGTCAATGGCAAAAATTTCAATAATATCATAATTTTGTAAGTTCTCCAACCCTTATACCTCCACCAGTTTTGACTTTGACAATTATGAAGGGAGAATACTGGTCGAGATTAATTTTCTTTAACTTCAATTAATTATTTTAGTTTTCTGTTGGAAACTATATAACCTGAAGCAATTTGTGCCCAGTCATTAACTTCTTGATTTTCCAATTGCAAAACATGTTTAATGTTGACTGAATCAAATCTTTTTAGTAGATATTTGGTTTTGACGAAGTACATCAACAGACAATCCTTGATGCATTTATATTCCTTCGTAAGTTGCTTCATAACGAACTCTGAGTCGCCTTTGATTTTGACTCCTTTTCCCCCCTCAAGTCTAATAGAATTTTAAGGCGTGCAATTAAAGTTTCATACTCAGCCTTATTATTTGAGCAACACCCCTGGATCTTGAATTTAAATTTAGTTGGAATCCTCTTGGGGGAGATAATCATGATTCCAATACTAGTTCCATTTTTATGCATGGAACCGTCAAATTATAACCTCTAAGGTCTTAGCTCAATTTAATTTTCTTAGATCAACCAGAGTGAGGAGAGTTCTTGTAGGTTCAACATACCTTTCTTTTTTGGGAGTAGAGAATGAACCAAGGATGTTGATTTGAGGATCTTAAGACTTTTGTTGTTGTTTAGAAGAAGCCATTGTTCACAGACTTAGGGTTTGAGAGCACACAAAAGGGGAAATTGTAAATTCAGAAGAAAAAAAATAGGGTGAGTGAGAGTGAAGGTGTGAAAGTGAATTGGAGAAGGTGAGATATAAATAGCCAATGGAGATAAAAGCATGAAATATATTAGCTCAAGAAAGGAACACATATATGGGAAGTTACCTCTGTGATCATGTTGAAAATTAGAGATTATTAATGTCTCATATTTTGCTTTCTTTATTATGATGCTTGCACTTTTATACTTTTTCTCTAACAATTCGTTTGAGTATTTTACTTCATGTGAGTGAAACTTCCATTTAATCATGAGTGAGGTAATATTGTTCCAAATTTCTCTTTGAAAGTAATAAGTTTCTTAGTGCTTGTTTTAGTTGATGAAAAATGCTTGCTATGTTCTCAAATGATGAAAATCGTGAATGTTCATTTCCAATTTTTTTATATATTTATAACCATTATGTATTCTCAATGTATATGCTTGTTGTACCCCAAAATTTTCCCTCCCATATTCTTCAAGGTTTATCAAGAGTCATCTCCAAATGGTTCAAGATTTGCTCAAGGGTTGCACAGTCCAAATGCCTCCTAAGCCAGCTGAAATTAGGGTTTTGGTTCCTTCAAAGAATTTGAGGTTTTCAATGGCTCAATCAAGTCTCATAGGACTATATACATCCTCAAGCATCTACATGTCAAGTCTCAAGACTCACAGTGCCAATTTGCACAGTCAAAAGCTCCATTTGACCCACAGTCAACTGCATGGGTAAAATGGTCATTTTGCAGTCAAAAGTCAGAATTTTTGGTCAACATCTTATTTTGAGTCCACAATCATCATTTGATCAAGTCTTGATCATGATTCCACAAGAATGGCTCAAAAATCATCAAGATGCCAAAAGTTACTATTTTTGGACAACAGAAAAGTCAACTGTATCTTGACCAGGGCATAACTTTTTCATGGTTCATCAGAAAAATACCATCCAATGCTCATTTTGAAGGGGATGACATTTCCTACAACTCATCTTCACATTCCAAGTCCAAGAAATGCTCTCACAAAAACTTATCAATTTCTACATTATAGGTCAATTTCAAAAGTCAACAAAAGTGCACTTTAAGTCAAAGACCATAACTTGAGATTGGTAAATCCAAATGACATGGGACCAAAGGAATTGGTTAGAGGACTTCAAGACCTTTCCAAAATGTCCAAGAACATGTTCATATGATCAAAATTGAGCAAGATATGCATTGGAGAAGTTGGGAAATTTTTGTGAATTTGCAAAAGTCAACTTTGCTCAAAACACTTTGTTTTTGCTAATGGGCCTCAAATTTCTTCTTGAAACTTTATCCGTGACCTATGCACGACCCATCAAGCCTATTGGAATTTATTTTCTTATTTTTATTAATTAATTGTATTTTTAATTGATTTTTAATTCATTTAATTGATTTAAATTGTAGGAAATTTAAAGATATGGTTTTTCAATCTTTTTTTGAAGCAAGAATGACCTAATCAAGCTGGAAAACTCGTGTGCAAATCAAAGGGACAAGAATCTCCAAATTTAGCAAGTTTTTCCAATCAAAAAGATTCAAAAATATTTGATTTTCAATCAAATATTGAAACATCAATTCCATGGATTTCTTGGCCAAGATTTAACCTAATTCTCTTCCTCTATAAGTACACAAGTCAACCCTAATGCATTGGACGTGATTTTGCTGCAAGAAAGCCATAAGCAACATTGAAAAAAATCAAAGAAATTTGAAAATTGATTTCCACATTCTAACGTGATACAAAGCTTTTTCTTGTTTCTAATACCTTGCAGGAACTCCCAGGGACCTTTTGCAATCAAGACCAAGCCTTAAAGCTCAAGAAACACGCAAGAACAGTTTCACGGTTTGAACATTTTTTTCAGAATCGCATCTCATTATTCATGTGCATTTGACATATTTTGTTGATTGTTTTGTGTTAATAGGAATTGTACGAAGCTTTTGGCACAGGTTAATTGAATTATAGAGCCCTAAATCAAAAGATACCATTGACAAATTCTAGGGTTCCTAAGCTTTGATTTTGGGGCTTTATTATCCAAGAAAAATTGGAGCCTCTAATGCCCATGGTTGAAACCGTTGCATCCAGACAAACATAACGCCATACTCGCGAAACATTTATATAAATCACACTGCTATTCGCTATTTTTCGTCCTTGCAGGTTGTGGGGGTTAAAAACCCCCGCTATCTAACTTTGCTTTTACAGGAAATATGAGGAAGACGATGACGTGCTGATCCATGATTAGCCAATTCAAATAGCGCGCGTGTTTTTGTTGGGTCCAGCATAGTTGTTATTTTTGATATATTATATTCACCTCTTATTATTATAACAAAAGCAAGCAAGTGGCCTGGTGGTAGATGCACTGGACGTTGATCATTGGGACCTGGGTTCGATTCCCAGGTCCACCCAAAAGCTCTATATTATTTTTCATAACGTGATTGCATGCAGGCATTTAAAGGCGTTCCACCATGGACTCCCACATCCCAGGTGCCATGTGTCCTTAAGCATAGATCTAATGGCCATGAGGTGCTGACCATGATGTTCCCTAGTCAACCATGCGCTGGACAACCAGAAAGTCAAAGAAGGCTTGTGGCTTAATGGGCTTGGAAGTTACAAACAAGCCTCCTCTTTGGGCCAGCACCCCCCTGGTTAATTATTTTTCTTTATATTTTTTCATTTAATCTTTTTAGTAATTATTATTATTATTAGTTAATTAACTCACATAATTAATATTTTTCATAATAAATTCAGACAACTAAAAAATGTAAATATTTTTATTATTATTATTATTATTTATTAATTTCACTTTATTTTTTGTAAATAAATGCTAACAAATTAATTTAGTTAATTAGGTTAAAATTTGATTTTTTTTCACAACAAATAAAATAAATTAGACTTAGGGTTTTCTTGACAACTTTTAATTTCTTTTATTTTTATTTTCATTAAAACATAAAAAAACTTTTTTTCTTGTAATTAATTAATTAATTAGTTTTAGGTTTAATATTTAATTAAATGCAAAAAAGGACCAAAATTCATTCTTTTTCTCAAAAAAGGGTCAAAACCCTAAAGACTTTTCCCAATTCAATTTTGTTTCGCATATGTTTATTCTGTATTTATTTTTGACCATATTTATGTATCTGCTCCGAGAATGTAATAGATAATTAGGACTTTTATCGCTTTCTTTATTTTCTCGCATTTATTTTCAAGGGTTATGTTTTTGGCGATGTAAATACCCGACGCCTTGTAATAGCGTAGATTCACTTTCCGCAATTTATTTTCCGCACAATTATTAACTGTTAATTATGCATGCAAGACTTGCCTGAAAAATAAAACCAACTCGTAACTCACCATAATACTTGTGCAAAGATAACCTTAACATGAAACCTGACACACATGTACATGCCACTCCTAGGGTACGCCTCACTTGGTTGCCTCGAGGTGGTCATTGAGTATAGGGTGTTTTAGAGGTCGCCCTCCTGTCTAAAGATCCAGTTGCCTCGAAACGGTTGCCTCAGATAAAAAAGGATCTAGGACATTAGGGTTACCGCTAAGGCGTCCTACTATTGCTTTGGTGACCACACATGTCCCTATAATCGAATTGACCCGAATAACGCCAACGACGGTACTACCTACTTCTCAATAGTGGGATAGTACTGTCTAAAGGACATTTACACAGCTTAATTTCTTTTGAGTAGGTAGATTTCTCCTAAGTACTTGCTCTTTCAAAAAAACAAAACTACTTTTCGCACTTACACTTTTCTGATAAAAGTTTTTTTTCAAACAAACACTTCATACACTCTTGAGGACTGATACAAGAGTTACCTAGAAGTTTTCAAACTAAACTTTTTCAAAACCCACATACACAAGAAAAGCAAACATTTTTGAAAACATAGTGAGCAAGTACCTAAGAGCCCGTGGATAACCACGGATAGAAAGGGTGCTAACACCTTCCCTTTCTATAAATCTACCTCCCGAACCGAGAAACATCTCGAAAAGGAATTTTGTTGTGCTTTTGTCCTTTCCATGTTGGAGAACATAAAAGACGGTGGTGACTCTTGCTTACCGCGACATTTCGCGAACCAGCTTTAAAAACAGTCAGTTCTATTTCCACCGATCATAAAATTGGCGACTCTGCTGGGGAATATTTAAAAGTGAGGTGTACCTTAGGATTAGATCATTCTATGTTTTCAATTGTATACCTTGTTTGCTTTAATATTGTGGGCTTGTATCGGAGTTTCATAGATCCTAACCCGGATCTGGGGAATACCCTTTAGGTAGCAATAAGCTGTGAGGGACCTGTCCGGCGTAGACCGACACGGGTGAAGCAGTAGCTACGTTGGTGTGACACCTTGGTCTGTACCGATATCCCTTGTGTTGGAACGAGGAGAATATGGGTCTTCTGAGGAGTCATTAAGCACCAACTGACCTTAGAACCTTAAATTGACCAACTTGGCCATAGAACAGTAGCAGTATGCTACACTTATTGAGGCTAAACTCTCGCGATGGTTCTGGCCGCAAGAAAAGATTGCGACGTTGGAGTTATGAACGATTGAGGGTAGTCAGTGATATTGAGATCCTCTAGAACCCGGTTACTATTTTCTAGGACAGGTCTTAACCAACTGAAACTGAAAGAGGGTAGTACCTAAACTTCATGTTGGCCTAAACTCTAAGGGCTGTCTTGTGTGACTTGTGTGCCTTATCATGTTTGCCTTTTGTGAATACTTGTGGTGTGCTTTATCATAACGTCATACCATCATACCATTGCATGCATCCTGCATAAGGACTGACCCATTTCAAAGACAAGAGGGTTTCATCTTTGCTCTTTTTTGTAGGACATCGTGATTCCTATACGAAGGAATACTATCCGGCTCAACTTTGTTCACCCACCTGATTTGCTTAAAGAGTTGGTTGACAGAATTCTAAATACTACTTCCTTCATCAAGAGGCATGGTTCTCTTCTCGGTTTAGTCACTTCAAAGTGGGATCAATAGTTGATGAGCGTCCTGACCCAGTTTTATGATCCGTTATAGCATTGCTTCACCTTTCAAGACTTCCAACTGGTCCCTACCCTGGAAGAATTCTCTGATTTGCTTGGTATCCCTGTTTTGGAACAAACTCCATTCACTGGTTGGGAAAAGACTCTTAGGCTTAAGGAGATTTCTGCAGCCCTTCCCTTGACCACCAAAGAGGTAATGGATAACTGGGAGACTAGAAGTGGAGTTAAGGGCTTTTTGGCTAAGTTTCTGATTGGTAAAGCTAACAGTTTATGGAATGACTTAGACTTCAGGGCGTACGAAGACATTCTGGCTCTCTTAATCTATGGTCTAGTATTATTTCCAAATCCTGATACCTTTTTTAATGTCAACGCCATAAGGATCTTCATCTCTCGGAACCCTGTACCCACTCTCTTGGGTGATATCCTGCAACAACTCTATGCTCGTACTGCCCGAAGACGGGGAACTCTGTGGTGTTGTGCTCCTTTATTGGTGAGGTGGTTTATTTCGCACCTCCCTAAGTTCGTGCTGAAGAACAAAGAAGGAAGAGGATGGGCTCATAGGATAATGTCTCTCACTGATAATGACATCATTTAGACTCTCAGAGGTTTAGATGAGGTGGCTGTTATTGATCGTTGCGGAGAATATCCTAATGTTCCTTTGATCGGTACCCAGGGAGGAATCTCTTATAATCCATGTTTAGCTCTCCGTCAGTTTGGAAGAGCCAGAAGAGCAGGGCCTCATGAGATGTTGGCACCTCACATCAGTTTTGAATTTCAGGTAGATAGTGATGAGCTGCGCCGTAGATTCATCAGGGCTTGGGACAGAATTCACAAAGCTGACCCACATGAGTTGGGACCGAAGACCTCTCTGCCTATGGAAGCTTACTTCAGATGGGTCCGCATCCGTGCTCATAAGTTAGGTATGCCATACGAAGCTGTCAGGCCTATCACTCTTGAATTTCCTGACAAAGACGGGGTTCCTCAAACTGTTCTCCCTCCTTAGATTCCCGCTGATGTTGATACACTAAAGAGATCTTGGGCGCAACTACAGGAAGAACGGGATTCTTATCGGGAAAGGTTCAATGAACAGGAACGGAAAATCCAGAAGCTGACTAAGCAATTGGAGAATGAACGGACCCTGAATGACTATATCCGCACAGAGAAGAGGAGGCCATGGGAGCACTGATGTTCCTCTTACAACTTTTATTTACTTTGCAATATTTTCATTCTTGTAACGCCTAAGGGCAATTTGTTGAACAATTTAAATTCCAAAGTTGAATATAATAAAGTGTGTTTCCTTTTTGTCTACAAAGTTGAATCCCGATTGTCTTTGAAAACATAAATCATACGCATTCCATTCATCATATGCATAACAGGTACACTTTTTTACAGGTCACTCATCTTCTTCGCTGTTTATTTCAGCAATCATCATGTCTACCGAACCTTCCACTGAACAAGCTATCAAGGCCCTCCAGGCCCAGAATGCTCAGTTCCAGGAGATGGTTATGAGCCTAGCCCAGGGTCAACAGGAGTTGAAGACCCTGCTTATGAAGAAGAAGAAGAGGACTGTCTTGTTCAATATCAGACGCAGATATGGGAATGCATTGCAGAATGAGGTTGAGCTGAATTCCCCATCTGTAGGGAAAGACAGTCCCCAAGAGGGAGGGGTTCCTAGTCCCGTGGTCTCCGACAACGAGACCGATTATAATGATGAACAGTATCCTCCTGCCGAGGATAGGTACAAACAGCTAGAGGACCGTTTAAGTGCTATGGAGATTCAACATGTGCCTGGGCTGGACTTTGGAGACCTAGGCTTATCCTCTGGGGTGGTGATCCCACACAAGTTCAAGGCACATACTTTTGCAAAGTACGACGGAGCGTCCTGTCCTAAGCTGCACCTCCGGTCATATGTGAGGAAGATCCAACCATATACAGCCGACAAGAATTTGTGGATCCATTTCTTCCAGGATAGTCTTTCAGGGACTCAACTCGAATGGTTCTATCAGCTGGATGGAGCCAACATTCGTAACTGGGAGGACTTGGCTACTGCGTTTTATAAGCAGTATCAGTATAATTCCGACCTCGCTCCTACTCGTGCCCAACTCCAGGGTATGTCATTAAGGACGGGTGAAGGATTTAAGGAGTATGCTCAAAAGTGGAGAGACCTGACTGGCAGGGTGCAGCCACCTCTGACTGACTGTGAGCTCGTGGATATGTTCTTGGGGACCCTATCTGGTCCGTTCTTCAACCATCTGATTGGTAATTCTTCTGTCGGATTTATAGACCTGATCTTGACTGGAGAGAGAATAGAAGCTGGTATCAAGTCTGGAAAGATACATAAAGGTAGCTCCTCAAGTACTGAGAAGAAACCGTTCAAGAAGGAATCTAGTGTTGTTTATGGGTCGAGGAGACAGGATAAACCGGAATGCCGCCAAGCTGTCAACGCGGTGGTAATTTCAAAGCCTGTTGCTGCTCCTCAGCAATATAACCAACCAGGGGGTGAGAGACCTAAGAGGCAGTTTACTCGACTCAGCATGACCTTGTCACAGATATTACCGCAGTTACTGTCCACCAATCTGGTGACTCTGAGGGAAGCCCCAAAGAATCCCAACAAGACATCTCCAAAGTATAACCCCAACGCCCGCTGCGCTTATCATTCTGATAGCCCGGGACATAATACGGATGATTGCTGGACTTTGAGGAACAAGGTTCAGGACCTAATCGATGCAAAAGAGATAGAGTTCGAGGCGCCCGAAAGGCCCAATGTTGTGACTGCTCCCATGCCCAAGCATGGAGTGAATGCTGTAGAGGAAGATCTGTATGTAGCCTCTGTGGATGATATTGTTACTCCGCTGTTGACCGTCAAAAGGAACCTGTTACTAGCCAGTTTATTTCCGGGATGTAGTAAAGGTTGCCTTCTATGTTCTATTTCACCTGCTGATTGTCCATCTTTGAAGTCAGGTATCCAAAGCCTGATGGATAATAAAGAGATCTTGTTCGAGAAGATTTCTTTTCCTGCTACCCCTATTGAAGAAGTGTCTATTGTTACTATTTACTCTCCTAAGGCTACCTCAAAGAAGCTTGTCAAAGTCATGTCTACCCAGAAGGTTGCTCCTATAATCATCACTGTTCCGGGGCCCCTCCCCTATACGTCCGACAAAGCTATCCCCTGGCACTATGGGGCAGACGTTTATATGCTTGGAGTTAAATAAGAGTTCGATACTACTACCGGCATCAGCAACATCACCGGGCCTTCCAAAGTCACTCGTAGTGGTAGGCTCTTCTCACCAGATATTGCACCTCCAGCTATCCAGAGACCTCTTGTCATCACACCTGCAAGTGTGCCTATTTCTCCTCCTGACCAAGTTCCTGCTTCTACCCCTGCTGCCGAGTCATCTGACGCTCGGGGCAAAGGGATTGCCACTGATATGCCTGCCCAGACGGAGGCACCAAAGACCACCACTGTTGAAGCTTCCAAGCAGGAGATGGAAGAAATTCTTAAGATTATCAAGAAGAGTGACTTTAATATGGTTGAGCAGCTGGGGCACACCCCCTCTAAGGTTTCTATGCTATCACTGTTGTTGTGTTCAGAGGCCCATGCCAAGGCTCTGATTACCTTCCTGAAAACGGCCCACGTGCCACAAGAAACGTCAGCTGATCAATTTACCGAGTGTGTGGCCAACTTAACTGCTGATAATGGTTTGGGTTTCTCCGACGCTGATCTGACTGCTAAGGGGAAGAATCATAACGATGCCCTGCATGTCTCCATTGAATGCAGGGGCACTACTCTTGCCCATGTGCTGGTTGACACTGGGTCCTCGTTGAACTTATTACCAAAGAAAGCTTTAGACAGGTTGGATTGCGAGGGTTAGGAACTAAAACCTAGTAACATTTTTGTCCGGGCCTTTGACGGGTCCAAGAGGATGGTACATGGTGAGGTTGATATTCCAATCAGGGTTGGTTCACAGGTCTTTGATTCAACATTCTATGTGATGGACATCCGACCATCCTATTCTTGTTTGCTGGGTCGTCCATGGATCCATAAGGCTGGAGCTGTGACCTCCACATTACATCAGAAGCTTAAGTACCCGGTCAGAGGGAAGATTGTTACAGTTCAGGGGGAGGAAGAATATATGGTCAGTCACCTCAACTCGTTCTGGTCCATAGAGATGGATGGGGAGTTCATTGAGACCCCCTTTCAACATTTTGAAGAGGTTCCTCAGACGTTGGCGTCGGCAGAGACTGTGATTGAAGGTTCTCCTTTGAAGATGGCTTCCTTAAAGGATGCCCGGGCTTTTATTGAGAAGGGTGAGTGTGCAAACTGGGGCCGACTTCCTGATTTCACTCCGAAGACTGACAAGTTTGGTTTGGGTTTCACTGCAGAAGCTCAGAAGGCTGTTCGTAAAGTAAGGATTGGAAAACCTCATGTATTCATCACCAACCCAGGAGTAAATGCTATTGAAGGCGACGTGGAGGAATCTGTATTCGACAGCTGGATCTACCCAACGACCAATGGTGGACCGAACAACTGGACTGTGAAAGACTTCATACCTATTACTTTTGTCACTCAGTAATGAACTCCTTTGTTTTGAATTTGTAAACAGACAATATTACTAAACTTTATGGCCCGGTGTCTTACCCGGGGCACTGTGGCTTCATTTGTGAGGGCTTTTGTGTGTCATTTTCATATATCATTAATAAAAGCATTGGACGTTTTTTGCATTTCAAATCTTGCGCTCCTTTTCTTTCTTTATTATATATTGCAAAACAACTATATTTACACACACTCACATATACAGGTCCCAATCCACTCTGGATCTCACTGGTAACGACTCTGCTACTGCTAGTTATGACTTCGAAAATCTGATCAACTTAGCCGAAGACGAATGTGAAGATGATTGCGAAGTGCCTGGTGAGCTTGCAAGACTGCTACTCCAGGAAGAGAGGGCCATTCAGCCACATGAAGAGCCAGTGGAAACGGTAAATCTGGGTACTGAGACAGACAGAAAGGAGGTCAAGATTGGTGCCAATCTGGAGCTTAGTGTGAAACAACGGTTGATTCAGATGCTGCATGACTATGTGGAAATCTTCGCCTGGTCCTACGAAGATATGCCTGGGTTGGATACCGACACTGTGGTTCATCACTTGCCTACCAAGGAAGAATGCCCTCCGGTAAAACAGAAGGTTCGCCGTATGCGTCCAGAGATGTCCGAGAAAATCAAAGCTGAGGTTATGAAACAATTTGATGCCGGGTTTCTAGCAGTGACTTCTTACCCCCAGTGGGTTGCTAATGTGGTTCCAGTACCGAAGAAAGATGGTAAGGTCCGAATGTGTGTTGACTACAGGGATTTGAACAGGGCGAGCCCTAAGGATGACTTCCCTCTGCCTCACATCGACGTTCTGGTTGACAACACTGCTCAACATAAGATATTCTCCTTCATGGACGGCTTCTCCGGTTATAATCAGATCAAGATGGCTCCTGAAGACATGGAGAAGACCACTTTTGTTACTCAGTGGGGCACCTTTTGCTACAAGGTCATGCCGTTTGGGTTGAAAAATGCTGGGGCAACCTACCAACGTGCCATGGTTGCTTTGTTTCATGACATGATCCATCATGAGATTGAAGTATACGTCGACGATATGATTGCAAGATCCCAAACTGAGGAGGAGCACCTTGACCATCTACAGAAGTTGTTTGACCGGTTGAAGTTGTACAAGCTGAGGTTGAACCCGAACAAGTGCACCTTCGGGGTGAGATCTGGAAAACTACTGGGCTTCGTCGTGAGGGACAAAGGTATTCAAGTGGACCCTGCCAAGGTGAAATCCATACAAGAGATGCCAGTTCCCAAGACAGAGAAAGAAGTCAGAGGCTTTCTAGGACGTCTAAACTACATTGCCCGATTCATCTCACATCTAACTGCTACCTGTGAGCCAATCTTCAAGCTACTGAAGAAAGATCAAGTAGTACGTTGGAACGATGAATGTCAGGCCGCTTTCGAAAGAATCAAAGAGTATCTCCAAGAGCCACCCATTCTTATGCCACCAGTTGAAGGGAGACCTTTAATCTTCTACCTGACAGTACTTGACAGCTCAATGGGGTGTGTGCTGGGGCAGCATGACGAGTCTGGCCGAAAAGAGCACGCTATTTATTACCTTAACAAAAAGTTTACCGACTGTGAGACCCGATACTCACTGCTCGAGAAAACTTGCTGCGCTTTGGTATGGGCTGCTCGCCGGCTGGGACAGTATATGTTGACTCACACTACTCTGTTGATTTCAAAAATGGATCCAATCAAGTACATCTTCGAAAAGCCTGCCTTGTCCGGAAGAATAGCAAGATGGCAGATGATCTTGACTGAATACGACATCCAGTACATGACTTAAAAAGCAATTAAGGGAAGTGTATTGGCAGACCATTTGGCACATCAGGCAGTGGATGACTACCAGTCCATGAACTTTGAATTTCCAGACGAGAATATCATGGTAGACGAGAATATCCAGCCTGCACAAAAAATGCACATTTAAAGGGATTCATCTTTAAGCCATGTTTTCTCATTCGTTCGAATGATTGGCTCAAATGATGCAAATGGGTTTCTGCAGATATAGATTTGATGACTATATCATCAATATACACCTGCATAAAGGTTTCAATGAAATCATGGAAAATCGAATTCATTGCCCTTTGATAAGTTGCCCCAATGTTTTTTAAACCAAAAGGCATCACCACCCATTCGTAGGTGCCTAAGGCTCCTGGGCAACGAAATGCTGTCTTGGCAACATCTTCTTCAGCAATAAAAATCTGATTATACCCAGAGTATCCATCTAACATACTCAAGTATTCGAAACCTGCAGCAGAGTCTACTAGCATTTCTGCCACAGGCATGGAGTACTCATCCTTAGGGGTTGCAGTGTTTAAATCCCTAAAATTTATGCAGATTCTCAAAGAACCATTTTTCTTAATAACAGGTACTATATTTGCTAACCATTCGACATACCTTGTGGTTCTGATGAATCTGCAATGTAGCAACCTTTCGATCTTAGCTTTAATCTTTGTGAGAACCACTGGTGCAAATCTTCTAGGAGTCTGCTTGATGGGCTTCTTGCCATCTTTGATTGGAAGTCTGTGTTCGACTAACTCCCTCTTTAAACCAGGCATTTCGTCATAATCCCATACGAACCAATCTTTGTTTTTCTTGAGGACTTCGATCACTTCCTGCTTGAGGCCTGGGCTAAGTTTTGCACTTATGTAGGTTATTCTTTTCGTGTTTTCATCCCCTAAGTTCACTTCTTCGAGTGGATCCTGCGCCAACATTTTGGCACCTGAGTCTATGGGGTCCCTTTTGAAGCCTAAGGGTTCTTTATCATAGATGGCGTCCAGCCTTTGATCTATCTCAAGTTCTTTAAAGGGTGATCCTTTCGAGCCATCCCCACTTATTTTGTTCGTCTTCACATCCAGTTTATTCATTTCAGCCTCTAAGGCCGCCTTTGATTCGTTCTCAGCCATATAGGCCGAAATCCTTTCGAAAAAGGAGGACTCAGTCATGAGTAAGGTTTTCGAATTCCCAGCCTACTGGCCGTATTTGTATAGTACTTTCGACTCCTTCGTCGTCACTGATTATTCTTCTATCCCAGTATAGGCCATCATGGCGAAGGGTCATATAGTAGTGGGCATTTCTGGTTTCGTTGATTTCATCATTTGGGACACAAGGAGCAATCTTTGCCAGATGTTTGTCATAATTCCTCTTGTCAACTAAGTTGACTGTTGACATGAAGTAACTCTGGTCTGCTTCAATGTTTTCCACGATCCCATCTTCTCTCCATAAAACTAATCGCTGGTGCATTGACGAAGGAACTGCCCCTACGCCATGGATCCACTCCCTTCCCAGCAACAAGTTGTAGTTGGCCTTGGCTTCGATCACCATGAACATGGTAGGCCTACAGCTTGAGCCTATTGTCAAGTCCAATTGAACCACTCCCAGTGTTTTGCCTACTTTCCCTTCATAATTGGACAGAACCATGTTGTGTGGCTTGATGTCTCCTTCGCGTATTTCTAACCTTTTCAGCATGAAGTGGGGTATTAAGTTGACTGCAGCACCCCCATCCACTAAAACCTTATTCACGCCATGGGCACCAACCTTTGCCCGAATAAATAGTGGCTTAAGATGGTTCTTCATAGCTGGTTCTGGACGTTCGAAGAACGCATTCTGCTCCTCGACAGCCCCATTGTCCATCACATAGTAGCACACAGGCCTATGCTTCATCAGGTCTATGGTATCTTCTTCCTCATATTCATCAATTTTAGTTTCCTGTCCAAACTCACAGGGAAGCACAGATACCACGTTGCAATTGAGGTTGAACGAAGACTCCCCCTCTGATTCGAGGTTATCCGTTATCATATCTTCGTCTTCTTCTGGACCTGGAGTGTATTCCTTTGGTTCATCTAGTTGTACTTCAGAAAAGAGCCTCCTATTAACTGGGGGTTTGTCTTCAGTTTGATTTTTTAGTGTGGCTTTGTTGGTGCTAGATTCACCTTGGTTCTTTGTTGAAGTTGCCCCTTTATTTGCCACAGCTTCCCTCTCAGCCTTTCGAATCCTCTGTTGCCTTCGCCACTGGGATCTTGACATGGGGTTTCTTCCTTTGTAGTTCTCTAATCTCACCTCTTCCCTCTTCGCTATGTTGAATTGCCTTCTATATGTCATAGCATGGCGTGCGTTTCGTTCAGCGTTTCTCCATTTGTCTTTGCCTTTGTCATTTCTGACTTGCAGCCATCTGTCTGTTGGCACTTCAGCAGGGAGTTTGAACGTCACTCTTCGAGCACCCTTGGGATGAGGACTATCAGGCCTTCGTTGTTTGTATTTGCTATCGAAACGTGGGCCCATCTGAACAGTTTCTTGATGGTTCCAGCAAGGGGCGAAGGGGACTATTTCGAAGGCTCTGGCCATGCTTTGATCATACACAGCAGAACACCTTGGGCATATCAAGCATTTGGTTGCCCCTTTGTAGCAGCGAAACACAAATTCCAGCAAACTTTCTCCAGCCTTAGGATAACACCTGAATAGCTGGTTATCCTGGCGCCAGTTGTTGCCAGTTCGCGCCTTCTGTACCCTCTCGAAGTTCGCAGCGATTCTCTGATTGCAAAGGATGTTGCACCTAGGGCATAGTATTATTCTTGTATCTCCCTTGTGGCACATCATGAGGTAATCCTTGAGACTAGCATCTCCAGCATGATTATCCTCCATTTTATACTTCTCTTTTTCTAAGTATCTCTCTACCTCCTCCATCTTAGAGCGAGGTCTCTCCATATCCACCATGTTTACCTCAACATCCTCCCCCTTAGCGTCATCATCTCCCCATCCTGTGGGTTTTATATCTTCAATGTGGACCTTTGAACTCTCTGGGGCAGAATATTTGACCAAATAGTCAAATTTTCCATTGGGTTCCCCTAAAGTGTCCCATAATTCTTTCTGAGGGGAGGTTGGCTTCGTGATTTGGACTTTCTCCAATTCCAGCCTCAGGCCTTCAGTGACCTGTGTTAATTCTTGGTTTTGGTTTTCCTGGCCTTCAGTAGCCTGGATTCCTTCTGCAACAGCTAGAGGTTCTGCTTCAATCGAAGTCTCTGGTTGCTTGTGGACGTCTTCAATGACCCCCTTATTGACTTCGACTATCACCCAACTTTCATTTTCAGTACCTTTCTCTCCCACTGGAGCGTCACTTTGGTCAGCTTCCACCATGTTAATTTCTCCAATGCATGCAGGCTCGGAGTAATTGGTATCTGCGACGTCCAAAGGGTCTTCGTCCACCTTCATTTTGTCTTTATCAGCAAACTTCAGTCTGCCATCTTTAATTGCATTCTGAATTAGGTCCCTGAAAAGAAAACACTGTGAGGTTTTGTGGCCTAGGAAACTATGATATTTGCAAAATCCTCTTTTCTTTCTTTGATCTAAAGGAGGTATTTTGACATTTGATGGCACAATGAGTTGACCATCTTTGACAAGTAAATCAAAAATCTCGTCACATTTAGTGACATCGAAGGTATAAACCTTCTTTGGGAATTTGTCACTTTTCTCATTTTCAATAATTTCTTTCCCTTTTGTGGGAACTAATAATTTGTAGGAGTAAGGTGGTGCCTGTTTTAATTCAGCGAGGTCGATTTCGACCTCTTCGAATTCGAATTCAGGATAATCTTCTGCTTCCTCAGTTCCAACATAGGAAATCCTTTCCTTCTTGTTATTTTTGAAGACTCTGGCCTTTTTGGCCTTTAGCCTTTCGACCTGTTGAACCCTATCGGCTAATTGAGCCATATCCCTCAAGTATTGAGTGTCTAGTTTCTTTCGAATAGAGTAATCCAAGCCGCCAGCAACCATTTCGACTAACTCATGTTCAGGCACTACTGTGAAACATCTAGATTTCAAAAGCCTGAATCTATTCAGATAATCATCTATGGGTTCAGTGAACTTTCTCTTGACACTGACTAGTTCCTTCAGACTTATTTTTGATTGTCCCATGTAGAACTGTTCATGGAATAATCTCTCCAAAAGAGCCCAAGTATCAATGGACCCAGGAGGCAAAGTGGTGAACCATGTGAAAGCGTTCTTAGTCAGGGAACTTGGGAAATATTTGATCCTGAGGTCTTCATTATTGGCTATATCTCCCGCTTCAGTTAGATACCTGGCTATATGTTCGACTGTTGATTCATTGGTATCCCCAGCAAACTTTGTAAACTTAGGGACTTTATATCCCCTTGGTAAATCAGTGTGCATTATGTAATCTAATATAGGGGAAGCATAATTTGGCCTTCTAATTCATGTGTTGAGGCCATTCTGGGCCATGATTCTCTCTATCATGGTGGTTAAATTATTTTCTGCCAAGATGTTATCGTTTCAAATTCTATGAACGAATGCATCAGCATCTTGATTTCGACCCACCATGACAACCCCTCTAGGTTGTTCTTCTCGAAACTCTGGGACTTCCAGCCTTTCGACCCTTGCCCCTGGTTCCATAATTTCCCTTTGTGGGCCTTGGATCATTGGGGCTTCTAGCCTTTGTGCCCTTGCCCCCAAATTAACCTCCTCTCTGGCTGGTCTATAGGTTGGGTCGTTAGCAACTTGTTCTATAATAGGTACGTTCGCTCGAACTCCCGCCTGATTCTGCCTGCGCCTCTCTGGGGGAGCAAAGAAATCTGCTATTTGACTCATGTTATCTGCGTTTTCTCTGTTTGTCACAGTCACATTTTGTACTATTGGGGCAAATATTTCCTGCATAGTTTGTGCTAATACCCCTATCATATTATGGTTACTGTCATCCATTAATTGCCTAAAAGCCAACTGGTTTTCTGTGGTTAAAATAGGCATTGCACTATAACCCACTGACCCTTGGTTATTTGTCATAAACTGATTTTCCCCAGACCCAGACCCTAATTGTGGTGATGAATTCGATGTGGAATTGTGTAAGCCTGCCATAAAAGATGTTGGCATTCCATAAGAGGAATTTCTGGTTCTATTACCATCGAAACCGGGTGGTCTAGTTAGTGGGGTGGCGAAATGGGTTTGTGTCCCTGATGGTGGGACGAATCCCCCGGGATAACCAATGGTTCCAGTATTTCCTAGGATCGAACTATTAGTTGATATGCCACTTATTCCATTAGTGGCTATATTACTGGTAGAGGACGCAACAGACTGTGCATTCGAAGGGATCACATTAGATGTTCCCATCGAAGCGGATATATTAGTGCCTGTTGTATGTGGGGCATTTTTTTCCCCTTGTTGATTGTCAGAATTAGACATCTTGTTCAAACGTTTTCTTCTGGATAAGGGTTGGTTGCTATTGGTTATTCTACCACTTCTAAGGTTCATAAAACAACAAACTTATCGCTCAGAGGGTATTTTTACAATGGTTATGTCTTAACAATTTTTTTTTTGTTCTAAACTCTGTAATGTCCAATGACGCGTCCCACCGGGCGTGCCAATTTGTTTACAGTGATTTCTGGTAAACAACCGCTAGTCCTCCAAACTATCGAATAATCTTACTGACTGTTATTCAATCTCTCTGGTAACTCGCAGGATCGACTAGATTGATCCTAGGATGTATTGGCCATTTTGGATAACTCTCATTTTAGAACTGGTATTCATGGTTGGTATTTAGAATGTTATGTGGGTGTTCAACTTACTTCGATTACTCTATTAAAGATCTAAAGGCGTGATCAAGTAAATGTGCGCGAAACTAAATTGCATGAATAAAGTTCAATTGTAAAGACATGTAAAATTGCATAAAAGACAAGTAAACGACTTCGAAGCATAAAATCATGTAATGTAAAATATTCTATGGAATGTAAAAGATTCGAAATATGAAGAAAGCGTTTAAATGCAAGAAAACAGTAAAATGACTTTAAGTGAAAAAAGTGTTCGAATGATGAAAGCTTGAAAATAAAGGCATGAAATGTACAACAGTTTCTGAAATGTAAAGTGTTTGAAATGAAAAGAAAGCATTTAAATGAAAGGCATCAGTAAAAAGACTTCGAATGAAAACATTTTAGTGCAAAAGCTTTTGAATGGTATTGACATGAAGATAAAGGAAAATACTGGAAATGATAAAGAGTTTTTATTATTAAATCATAAACACTTGGTGTTATCATACGTACATTGCTCGTGCATTCGTTTCCCTAGCCATGTGGTATTTTGAATGTTTACTGAGTTTTTTGTACAATAGATATGACACACGAAATCCTAATGCTAAGACTTCTATTTATACTACTTCGACCATAACGGTCTTGCTATAAGATTCTTCCACGTTCAGAACATGCAGAGCAATGCCTCTCCCTAGCTTTCACGCGTCTTCGAATGCTCCAGCACATATATTTCAAATTTCGAACATCCCGCTTGCATTTGAATTTCAAATGTTTTGGCATTTCTTCGCTTCAAACGCATTGCTTCGACACAGCCTTGTTATCATTTCGAGACTTCTTTGAATATATCATCATAACTGTCACTCGAAGCCCCTAGCTTTGATATGCCCATTCGAAGCACTGCTTCTACCATTTCGAAACATGACATCTTGCTTTATTCCAATCGAAACGTCCAATTTGCTTTGCTTTTAATAATATCATCAAAATCTTCAGCCAACAAAATGCCCCTTTAAAATATGTATTTCGATTCCTTTGAGAAATACTTATTTTAAACATATACACAAGATTTTGATGCGACCTTCGAATCATCGTAACATTTATTGCATATGACTCCAGTCACGTCAATCACAACGCTTTTCAGATTCCTTAACCGCCTTGAACCATTTCACAGCATGGTGCAGTTACAAAACAATGATTATCTTTAATCACGCCTATTACCAATATTAACTTTACGCCACCTCCTTCTCAAACCAACCCACGACTACCACGTATCACAATCTTACTCAGTGGATGTTTAAACTTCCACACTATAAAAACCCATCAACTTTAGTCTTTTCTTTTCTTCCCACATTCTGAATCTTTTCTTCCTCTTTTCTCACCGAAACCCTAAACTTCCAACATTCTTCCAACAATGTCTTATTCAACTTCATCTCAACTGAAAAAGGCTTCAAAAAAGAAAGGAAAGACCACAGGAACCATAATGGAAAGCAAGGTTGGCACCTACCAAGGTCAATCTGTTCTTGTTCCCCAGATGATCTCAAAAGAGAAGGAAATGCTTTATGCATCCCAGGTACTAATTCCTACTAATGCCGCTGGCAAGAGGTTAGCTTTAATGGGCCCTCTTACAGTCTTTGAAATCTTAAAAGACACCAGAAATTTTTTCCCTGTTTGTTATAATTTCAAACCTCTGTTTAATAAAATGGATACCCCTAAGACAATAGAGTCTTCTGATTCAACCACCATGGAAAATCCAATCATTCCCCCTAAGGACCCTTTTGTGCTAGATTATGTAAAGAGTAAATTCAAACCATTTCGATCTTGTCCCACCTCCGACACAGCTTATCACAACTGGTTTAATAAAGTAGAAGCTAAGAAATCCCAGCAATGGGAAGAATTAGGCATTTACAACTTGATTAAACTATCGAAACCAGGTTTTACTTATAGCCACCCATTGTTATTCGCGTCCCTATATTTCTGGGATAGTACTTACAATACTTTCCATCTCCCTGGTGGAATGATTACTCCCACCTTTTTTGACATAGCAGCCATTACTGGGTTATCACCAATAGGAGAAACCTATATTCCTGACAACGAAGAGCATTCGAGTATTATTTACTTCGAAGTCAAGCTAGCAAGCTTTTTAAAGTTTATCAGCCACTATCACACTGAAGGAGACATTGTGTCGGATGTGGAACATATTGCCTTCCTTACCTTGTGGTTGTCAAGGTATGTCTTTTGCAGCAGATCCTTACAGGTGGCCAGTAGGTTTATTCCTCTAGCTAGAGATTTGCATGAGAATTGAAGGGTGTGTTTAAGTGAACTGCTATTAGTTGATCTTTACGAAAGTCTAAGGTCAGTTGTTTCGAGTCTAAAATCTCACACCTCCAAGAACATCCTGCTAGCTGGCCCTTTCTGGTTACTCCAGTTATGGCTAAATGCCATGTTCGAACCTTCACTATCAACTGCCAATACTATTGCTGAACAAGACCCAGAAATAGCGGATAGAATCATCGAAGGTACTAGGCTGCGAAGACTAACCCTAAACGATGATAAGAACGACTTCAAAGTTCTCTTCTCAAAATATATTATGATATTCTCCAAGAGGCATAAATTCGAAGAGACCATGGCGCCTTTTGCTTCAAGGACTCATGGACCTTCATGGTTTACCATGACTCTCTCAGAAGCAATCAAAAGCAAAGAAATTCAAGATGTATGGAGAGCATTTTTGCTACCCAGACTAATTTCTTCAAGAATTACTCCTGCTAAGAATCAAATTTTCCTTTTTGCTTATCAACCCAACTTCGTTTCGAGACAATTTGGCTTGTGCCAACTAATTCCTGAACCCCTATTCCAAACGGAAAATGCCATCACCTCTGGGCGAACCTTCAAGGCAAGAGAAGCCAAACTACAGCAGGAACAATACCAAGGCTTCGCCCATTTTGAACTAATAACTTTCGAACCTACACACCTTACAACAAAGGTGTTTCTAGAATGGTGGACAAAGTTCTATCAGACTTATATGTTCGATACTCTTACTATTCAGCAGAAACTAACTGATGCATTCGATGTGCAGGTACAATCCAAGAAAGGTATGTTCACTCATGCAAAAGAGATTAAAGCTTTTCAAAATTATTTCGAAACTACTTATGATCCCACACACTTGGAATCCACTGTGCATCAAGCGGCTGAGACCTTGAAGGAAAAATTCAAAGAAAAAGTTTCTAAGTTAAAACTTCCTTCAGGGTTGTCACCTGAGGATAGGTATAGGTTGGCATTCGAAATGCATCCACCTAAATTTCCTAGATTACCTACCTCAGAACTGGCTCTGGCTTGGTTTCCTCCATACCCTTGGTGGTTCACTTGCAAAGAAATGTTCAAATATCTTCAAAAGAAACCAAAGCCATCTGAGACTGTGACATGGGCTCGACATTGGCTCCACGATTTCCCAGGACATCTTCGCTATGACCTTTCTTCCATGTCGATTAAATCTAATCAAGGCACAGGTGCGAATGCTTGGGAAAATCCCAAACGTCTCTCATTTTCTATATTTTTAACTTTTGCCTTAATTATTTCGATTTTCAGCCATCAGGATAAAGACTGCTGCTTCAAAGTCAAAAGAAGGGAGCGCCTCTCAGGCCTCTGTCGAAACCATTGATAATGTGACTCTATCCAACCCAACAACAATTGCTGCAACAACAACAACAACAACAACAACACCAGTAATAACCAGTGCTCCAACTCCACAGGTAATCACTTAGCCTTGATGTTTAGAATACACTAATGTTTCATGATTTGCATCTAACTCATTGTTTAAATCTTTTCAGACCAACAAACTTCCGCCCACCACTCCAAAGAAGCGAAAAACAAACACTACTGGGGAAGACCCCAAGGCTGGAGGGAATTTACCAGCTGCTTCGAAGAAGAAGAAGGAAATTTCCAAAAGTGTTGTACCAACTAGTGTCTCTGGACTCGATTCCAGGGATGCTGCTCCCTCACCTAAATCCAAAATTCCATCTTCTACCTCCAACGTAATGTTGGAACGCATAGCTAGCAACCTCTCTTCTGAGAGTCCACAGGTAAATTGAACTTTAAATCTTTGCCAAAATAATTATTCATTACCTTGGTGCATGCTTTTAATATTCTTTTGCCTCTGCAGGACATTTTGAATCCAACTCTTACCACTTCGACTTCACCATCAAAAACTGCTGCTCCGATCAACTCTTCTCCTCAAGGGGATTCTAACAATCTTGTACAGAGCAAAGGTTCCTCCAATATGGCGGTTCTGGCTGGGACTTCAGAGCAGCAAGATGATCAGAGTACTTCTCCTCCTCCAAAAGAAACAAATGAAGCAACGCTTCATGAATCTGCAGAGACTTTGCAAAGAACTTCTCTTCAAAAGTCCCCTCTTGAAACCCTTCAAGAGGATCCAAAGGACACTCACGCTGAAGGAGAGAAAGCTGATTCTGATCAAAGAAACGAAGAATCTGCAGAAGAAGGGTCTGAGGAAGGAGATGCCAACGATGGTTCGACTGCTGGGACAGAGTCAGATGCAAACAACAGCGAGAATGAAGATATCGAAGTGGTGGATTTGGATGACAATGAAGAAGATAATGAGCATGAAACAAATGAAGGTGACGGTGACGCGACCAATAAACCCATGGAAGTCGAAATGGATGTGACTCCCTTGCGCGTGGAACTCCCTCAACCGTCTTTGTCCCGAATGACTGAAGAGGAGCTTGCTCTCCTGAGACGAAATGACCCTATTGGGTACATGAAGGCGAAGCTGGCTCAAAGGGATATTCCACCTGCTAGGGCTGGCACAAGTTCAACTAGCCATCCGTTGCCCACAGATGACAGAATTGTACTTCTTAACAGGATCAGGAGAATAATTCTTGATGTGGATTTGTTCGAAGTGCTCAAACAGGATAGCACAGCTTGCTACACTATGAAGGAGTTGCTTACAAAATTCAACCTTTCTACCTGCTCCTTGCCAGTTAGCACTATCTTGTTCGATCTTCAAACTTTGCTGGACAACGTGACTGGGTACCTTCTCCAAGATGAATTTGCTGCCAGAAAGGTTCAAGAAAAACGAACTGCAATGGATGCTGCTTATGAGCATGCTTCGAAACTCTCTCAAGAAGCTGAGGATCAAGCCATGCATCTAAAGCAAGCAAAAACTGATTATGAGGCTCGAGCTGAGTCTATCCTTCTCTGGGAAAGGCAAATTCAGGAACTTCAACAGAAGGTTAAAGAGGCTCAAGAACAACAATTAGCCTACGAAACCAATACTGCTGGTAACCAGTTCGAAGAGCTTCTCAACAAGGGGCTTGCAGAAATGGAAACTGCAGAACAACTCAAAGGAGAAGTGGCTACCTTCGAGGGAGCAAGACGTTTTTCTCAACAAAGGCTTGAGTCTTTTCGAAGTACCTTCAACAGATTGAAGAATAATTCCTATTTCTAAATCTTAGAGTTGATTTGGTTAAATTTTGGTTTTTTTTTTGTATGTAACATTTGAACAACGCCATTTTGGCAACCCCATATTGCCATTTTGGCATTCTTATGATATTCTGATTACGTTGTTACTATTCGAATCTCCTGCAGGCGTGGCTTATATTTCTTTAAATATTTCGCATTAACCTTTAGGATACGTTTATCATCCATCAGCTCTTCGATTTCATATGCATTGTTTGAGAATACCTTTATTATTCGAAAAGGCCCTTCCCAATGAGGTGACCATTTACCTAACGTTTTATTCTTCTTGTCCATGGGCAATATGACTTTCCAGACTAAGTCATTAATAGTGAATGCTTTTCTTTTCACCCTTTTGTTATATGTCCTGGCCACTCTTTCTTTTTGTCTCATCAAGATTTCCAATGCATGTAATCTAACTTCGTCCAACTCAACTAACTCATTCATCATCATCTCCCAATATAATGCAGCTGGAATTTCGTTTTGTCTTTGAATCCGAACTGATTGTAGATGAATTTCTATTGGCAGAACTGCATCATGATCAAATGTGAGTTGGAAAGGCGTGGTGTTAGTAGCTTCTTTAGGAGATGTTCTACAGGCCCATAGTATTTGGTCCAAAGTTTTGTGCCAGTTCCTTGGCTTTTTACCAATATGTTTCTTGATTAAACCTATTATCACTTTATTAGCTGCTTCGACCTAACCATTTGCTTGAGCATAATATGGCGTTGATGTTAGTAATCTAAATCCCATTTCTTGAGCAAATTCTTGCATCTTTCTACCAGTAAACACAGAACCTTGGTCTGTGGTTATGCTCTCTGGCAATCCGAACCTATAGATAATTTATTTCTGTATAAACTCAATAATAGCCTCTTGATCAGCAACTATTAATGGTATTGCTTCGATCCACTTGGTAAAATAATCTATTCCTACCAAGATATATTTTTGTCCTTTAGACGAAGCAGGATTTATTTCTCCTATTAAATCCAATGCCCATCCTCTAAATGGCCATGGTTTAATGATTGAATGTAACTCACTTGCAGGGGGCATGTTGAATCCCTGCATGTTTCTGACATTCTTCACAACCTTTAGCAAAGTCTATACAATCTTTGAGCATGCTGGGCCAATACATGCCATATCGAAATAACAGCCATTTCATCTTATGACCTGCTTGATGTGCCCCACATGCCCCATTGTGGACTTCTGACAATGCTAAGTATGCCTCACTTTCTCCTAGGCACTTCAGTAATACGCCTTCTTAGGTCTTTTTGAACAATTCTTTTCCCATGAGGACATATGACAATGCTCTATATTTTGTCTTCCTATCAACATTCAGAGTTGGGTTTGTTAAATAACTCACAAGTGAACTTCGGCAATCTGCATTTGATAAAGTGTTTATGGCTAATATTTCGAATCCCTGTTTCTCAGCATAACCCAGTTTTATACTCTCTAGATCTGATGGTGTGAATCTAGTAGCCATAACTCTACCCCTTAATTCAACTAAATCCTCAAAGTTTCTGGCATAAACTTTATAACCTGAAGCCAACTGTGCTAAGTCATTTTCTTCTTGGTTTTCTATTCTTGGTATATGTTGAATATCCATGTATTCAAATTTCCTAAGTAGCCTGTTAACTATGACGAAGTATATCATCAGGTTTTCCTTTATGCATTTATACTCCTTTGTTATTTGCTTGACCACTAATTCTGAGTCTCTTTTAATTTCGACTCTAGTTGCCCCCAATTCCAACAAAGCTTCAAGTCCGACAATGAGCGCTTCATACTCAGCTTCGTTGTTCGAGCAACGAGGACCATCTAATTTATACTTGAATTTTGTTGGAATTCCTTCAGGAGAAATTATAAGGACTCCAACACCACTTCCATTCCCGTGGGTCGAACCATCAAAGTATAATTTCCATGGTTGCATTTCGACGTAACTCATGACAGTCTGCTCAACCAATGAATGGTCCACAATGAAATCAGAAATCACTTGGCCTTTCACAGCTTTTAAAGGCATGAAAGTCAAAGAATATTTTGTTAAGGCTAAAGCCCATTTACCAACTCTGCTATGCATTATTGGTTTCGAAAGCATGTGTTTAATGACATCGAAATGAGATGAAACATAAACATCAACAGGCTTTATATAATACTTGAGTTTCATACAAGAGAAGTACAAACAGATACATAGCTTTTCTAAATTGCTATATCTGGTCTCTGCATCATTCAATACTCTACTTAAATAGTATATGGCTCTTTCGATGCCATTTCTATCTTCTTGTGCTAACATACTACCTATACTAACTTCGGAGGCAGATATGTACAATCTCATGGGCTTTCCCCATGAAGGTGGAGACAAGATGGGAGGCTGAGAGAGGTATCTTTTTTATCTTGTCAAATGCCTCCTGGTGGACTTCGTTCCATTCGAAGGCTTGGCCTTGCTTTAAACGAAGCAACGGAGAGAAAGCTTGGGTTCTTCCACTCAGGTTCGAAATGAACCTTCTGAGAAAGTTAATCTTCCCTAGCAAAGATTGTAACTCCCTTTTTGACGCAGGTGCTTTCGTCTCCATTATGACTTTGGTTTTGTTTTGGTTGGTCTCAATTCCTTTCTTGTGGACCACAAAGCCAAGGAAATCTCCAGCCTGCACAAAAAATGCACATTTAAGGGGATTCGTCTTTAAGCCATGTTTTCTCATTCGTTCGAATGATTGGCTCAAATGATGCAAATGGGTTTCTGCAGATATAGATTTGATGAATATATCATCAATATACACCTGCATAAAGGTTTCAATGAAATCATGGAAAATCGAATTCATTGCCCTTTGATAAGTTGCCCCAGCGTTTTTTAAACCAAAAGGCATCACCACCCATTCGTAGGTGCCTAAGGCTCCTGGGCAACAAAATGCTGTCTTGGCAACATCTTCTTCAGCAATAAAAATCTGATTATACCCAGAGTATCCATCTAACATACTCAAGTATTCGAAACCTGCAGCAGAGTCTACTAGCATTTCTGCCACAGGCATGGAGTACTCATCCTTAGGAGTTGCAGTGTTTAAATCCCTAAAATCTATGCAGATTCTCAAAGAACCATTTTTCTTAATAACAGGTACTATATTTGCTAACCAATCCACATACCTTGTGGTTCTGATGAATCTGCAACGTAGCAACCTTTCGATCTCAGCTTTAATCTTTGTGAGAACCGCTGGTGCAAATCTTCTAGGAGTCTGCTTGATGGGCTTCTTGCCATCTTTGATTGGAAGTCTGTGTTCGACTAACTCCCTCTTTAAACCAGGCATTTCGTCATAATCCCATGCGAAGCAATCTTTGTTTTTCTTGAGGACTTCGATCACTTCCTCCTTGAGGCCTGGGCTAAGTTTTGCACTTATGTAGGTTATTCTTTTCGTGTTTTCATCCCCTAAGTTCACTTCTTCGAGTGGATCCTGCGCCAACATTTTGGCACCTGAGTCTATGGGGTCCCTTTCGAAGCCTAAGGGTTCTTTATCATAGATGGCGTCCAACCTTTGATCTATCTCAAGTTCTTTAAAGGGTGAGCATTTCGAGCCATCCCCACTTATTTCGTTCGTCTTCACAGCCAGTTTATTCATTTCAGCCTCTAAGGCCGCCTTTGATTCGTTCTCAGCCATATAGGCTGAAATCCTTTCGAAAAAGCAGGACTCAGTCATGAGTAAGGTTGTCAAATTCCCAGCCTACTGGCCGTCTTTGTATAGTACTTTCGACTCCTTCGTCGTCACTGATTATTCTTCTATCCCAGTATAGGCCATCATGGCGAAGGGTCATATAGTAGTGGGCGTTTCTGGTTTCGTTGATTTCATCATTTGGGACACAAGGAGCAATCTTTGCCAGATGTTTGATCGCACTAAATCGCACTATGTTTCTGACTCAAATATCACATGTTTTCCTTAGTTTTTATTATCATTTTCTCGTATTATGTTCCTTTTTCCTTTGTTTTCAGGATTCTTGTCATTTCAGAGCCTTCTGTGAAGAAACGAGCCAAAACGCCAAGAAATTAGGGTTTTTCAAGATATTCTGCACTTATGGCGTTCAGCGCCGCGCTGGCTACAGGGAACGCGATGCCGTGGCCCACTTTCACCCAGAGACCAACTGCCACGTTCCCATGATGTGGCAGTTCCAGCCACCGCGCCCGCGGCCACTGCCATCGCGCCCGCGGCCTTCACAAAAAGCTTCCCGCTCAAAAGAAGTTAAGGGGCATGCTGGTCTTTACGCATCTCAAGGATCCTCTATAAATAGTTTTCGATTTTCATTCTTTAGTTTCATCCAAGCTTAGTACAATCTTAAGCCATATACTATCAGTTTCTGTAAAGTAATAATCTCTTCACATCGGGGAGTTATTGCGGTGTAGATTGAGTTGTAATCGAGTCTTGGAGCACTTTGGTTGAAGTTCATCATACCAGCCTTACCATTCCGTAGATTTGTATCAGATTCAAGTCTCCGACTGGAGCAAGGTTCTATTTTATTGCATTTCTTTACTTATAATTGCTCTTACCATAGTCTACACGTTTTATAGACTTTAAATGCTCTTACCATAGTCTACACGTTTTATAGACTTTAAATGCTCTTACCATAGTCTACACGTTTTATAGACTTTAAATGCTCTTACCATAGTCTACACGTTTTATAGACTTTAAATGCTCTTACCATAGTCTACACGTTTTATAGACTCGCACTTATTATGTCTGGCTAAACTATAAAGGTTTGGATGTAATGATTGTCATCATGGTCATGTTCTAATTATCATGCTAGTAAAAATACTCTGGGGATGTTTTGCTTTTAACTTAAGTCAATTATGTTTAAATGTTTATTGGGTAAGATCGAAAGCCGTCCAAACTAATGATACGACTTGATTATTATTTAACCAAACAAAAAGAGCGAAAGCCGTTGATTGGTTAAATAGGAATCATTGACCTTTTTAGAAAACGATTTTGAAACTATTTTCGGACGCGTTTGTAGGTTTGAAATCTGACTCCTGGTCAAAAGCCAAAAGTCTCTTTAAGTTAATCTTTCCAAGTAAAATTACTTTTCTGTTAAGTCAAAACTATCAATTTCTTAAAAATAGGTTTACCTCTTTAACACGGAAGGCACCCTTTATATGTGACAATAAAGGAATTTAATTTAAAGAGTAAACTCGGTTCTTAGTAGTCAAAAGCTACAAGTTCCCGTTAAATTGATTCTTTGCTATCAATAGAAAATACTGCCCCATAAGTAGTTTCATCTACGCATGACCGGACCAATATCTGATTACATGATTTACATTCCAACCTGTCTCTTAAACTGTTATTTACCTCGCTCATTTACTTTGTGCACTGCACTCACATCAATATTCTTGTTCGCCTTAGATAAGCACCTTAACAATAGAGTTGATAGATTGACAATTGGTCTCTGTGGTTCGATAATCTTATATATTACTTCGATAGGCTGTACACTTGCAGTACTACATTTAGACTATACGTTACAGAAAACACCCATCAAGTTTTTGGCGCCGTTGCAGGGGACCAACTTCGTCAAATTTCGTACCCTATTGTTATCCCGTTTAGACTAAGGCTATTCTAGCCGGTAGATGCGTAGAAATCGTAGCACCGGTAACCTAATAGATCCTTTAGTAGAACCTGAACGTTACGCTCGTGCCCGTCTTTTTATACGCAAGATAAGAAGAGCTATGGCAGAAGATCGTAACCAAAGACCGCTCAAGGAATTCGCCCAACCATCTAACGAGGAACCTAGTTCTAGTATAGTAAACCCTGCTATAACTACCAACAACTTTGAACTAAAGCCCTCATTATTACAATTAGTACAACAAAACCAATTTGCTGGTCTCGCTACCGAGAACCCGAATCAACATTTAAAGGTATTTATCCAGTTAGCTGACACCCTTAAGGCAAATGGAGCCACACCCGAAGCTATCCGTTTAAGACTGTTTCCTTTTTCCCTTAGAGGTAAAGCTCACGACTGGTTAGACGCCCTTCCAACTAACTCAATAACAACTTGGAAGACCTTAGGAGAGCTTTTCTTGCAAGATATTTTCCACCAAGCAAAACCGCTGTTCTTAGGAACCTGATCACTTGTTTCACCCAAAACCAAGGCGAATCACTTTTTGATGCCTGGGAGAGATATAAAGAACTTTTAAGAGCTTGTCCGCACCATGGCCTGGAGCAATGGTTAATCATACATACCTTCTATAATGGACTCCATTACAACACAAATATGCCCATCGACGCTGCCGCTGGCGGAGCGTTGATGAACAAACCTTACCCTGACGCTTGTGCCCTAATAGAGGACATGGCCCAAAACCACGCCCAGTGGGGATTAGAAAGAGCGACAGTAGAGAAAAAGGAGAGCCATGGAGGAAAGCATGAGGTAAGTTGCATGTACATGATTAATGCCAAGATGGACGCCCTAGCTTTGAGAGTCGAGAACATGTCTCAAAACCCAACCACAGTAGCAGCAATCCAATCGGAATGCGAACTCTGTGGAACTCAAGGACATCAAACCGTTGACTGTAACCTTTTGAACGAATCTAGCTCAGACCAAGTTAACTATACCCAAGGGAACCCTTTCTCGAATACCTACAATCCTGGATGGAGGAACCACCCGAATTTCTCTTACAAAAACAATAACCCTATCCAAAATCCCGGACCTTCGAGACCTCAAGGATTCCAAACGCAAAAACAAAACCAACCTATGAAAATAGTGCCCCCAAGACCAAACCTTAAAGAAACCATAGACACCTTTATTCAGACTCAAACCCAGCAAAATAAGGAGTTTATGAACCAACACATTCACACGAACGAACTAGTTACTCAACTGGCAACCAAGTTTGACCAGATAATAACCCACACCAAAATGCTTGAGACTCAGATTTCCCAAGTAGCACAAAACACCTCTGTACAAATTGCACCTGGAGGACAATTTCCTGGACAAACTCAACCAAATCCAAAAGGGCAAGCAAATTCTATCACCTTAAGAAGTGGAACTGCTTATGAAGGGCCTAGAAATCCTAACTTAAGCACATCGGAAAAACCTATGGAAGATGCTACACCTAAAGACCAGGTAGAGGAACCAGAGAAACCAGAAAAGCAATCAAAACCAGAACTAGGGAATAACACTCAACAACCTTACAAACCACCTATTCCGTTCCCACAGAGGCTGAAAAACACCAAAGTAGAAAACCAGTACCAAAAGTTTATTAAGGTAATAGAGAAACTCCATGTAGAGATTCCTTTTACTGAAGCTATAACCCAGATACCATCATATGCTAAGTTCTTGAAAGATATTTTGACCAATAAACGGCGACTCGATGATCCCAAGCCTTTAGAATGTCATTCTATATCCGAAAATAAACTCGCCAAGAAAGATAAAGACCCTGGAAGTTTTTCTATCCCTTGCATCCTAGGTAACCATATGATAGACAAAGCATTTTTAGACTTAGGAGCAAGCGTAAGTCTGATGCCTCTGGCCGTCTGTAAGAGGCTAAAATTAGGAGAACTTCAACCTACTAAGATGTCCTTACAACTAGCTGATAGATCTGTCAAATATCCCATGGGTATTTTAGAAGACATACCTGTCAAGATTGGTCAGTTGTACATTCCGACCGACTTCGTCGTAATGGATATTAAAGAAGATGAAGACATCCCAATCCTCTTAGGAAGACCATTCCTATCGACCGCCGGAGCTATAATAGATGTTAAGAAAGGGAAACTGACTTTCGAGGTAGGAGATGAAAAGATTGAGTTCATTTTATCAAAGTTTCTAATGGCACCAGTGATAGGAGATGCGTGTTATGCCATCGACGTCATTGACGAATGTGTAAATGAGCTCAAACAAAAAGAATCTTTAATCAAATTACCATCAACCCCTATTTTAGAGGATGACGGATTTAAGAGTATCAAACCGTACATTGACGACAACCTTTTCGAATGCTTAGCTCTTACCCCTGACCTTATGCTGCATACTGAGAAACCCACTATAGAACTTAAGGAACTACCCAAGAATCTAAGATATGAGTTTTTGGATGAGGAGATGAATAGACCTGTTATAATTAGCGCCACTCTAAACCAAATAGAAACAAATCAACTCTTAGATACCTTGCGAAAATATCCCTCAGCTTTAGGGTATAAAGTTTCAGATTTAAAAGGTATAAGCCCATCCGTATGCATGCATCGGATTATGCTAGAAGAAGATTCAAAACCCTCAAGAGAACATCAAAGAAGAATAAACCCTATCATGAGTGATGTAGTCAAGAAAGAAGTTCTTAAGTTATTAGAAGCTGGTATCATATACCAAATTTCGGATAGTGAATGGGTAAGCCCAGTCCATGTGGTACCCAAGAAAGGAGGTATCACTGTTCTGAAAAATGAGAAAGGTGAGCATGTGGCAAAACGAACAGAAGGAGGATGGCGTATGTGTATAGATTATAGAAAGTTGAATAAGGCAACGAGAAAAGACCATTTCCCTCTCCCATTTATAGATCAGATGCTTGAACGTCTAGCAAGACACTCATGTTTCTGCTATCTTGATGGGTATTCGGGGTTTTTCCAAATCCCTATTCACCCAGAGGACCAAGAAAAAACCACATTTACTTGCCCTTATGGAACATTCGCTTATAGACGAATGCCCTTTGGACTCTGTAATGCACCTGCCACTTTCCAACGTTGTATGATGTCAATTTTCGCAGACTACTTAGATGGAATTATGGAAGTATTTATGGACGATTTTTCAGTGTGTGGGTTTGATTTCAAAAACTGCCTCTCAAACTTAGAGAAAATCTTAAAAAGATGTGTGGAAGTAAACCTTGTGTTGAATTGGGAAAAGTGCCACTTTATGGTAAATGAAGGGATAGTCTTGGGACACATTATTTCTGAAAGAGGTATAGAAGTCGATAAGGCCAAGATAGAAGTTATAGAAAACCTAAACCCACCTAAGACCGTTAGGGAAGTAAGAAGTTTTCTAGGACATGCCGGGTTCTACCGACGTTTCATCAAAAATTTTTCCGGAATAACAAAACCTTTAACTAACTTATTGATGAAGGATGTCGAGTTTGAATTCGACCAAAAATGTCTTGAGGCCTTTGAAGTTTTAAAGCAAGCTCTTATTTCAGCACCTATCATAAGACCACCTGATTGGACACAACCCTTTGAAATCATGTGCGATGCTAGTGATTTCGCTGTAGGAGCTGTACTAGGGCAAAGAAAAGACAAGAAACTGCATGCAATTTACTACGCTAGTAGAACACTAGACGCTGCCCAGCTAAATTATTCAACCACAGAAAAGGAACTGCTAGCCGTAGTTTTTGCTATTGATAAATTTCGATCTTATTTGGTGGGAGCAAAAATAATAGTATACACAGATCATGCAGCAATCCGGTACTTGTTAAGTAAGAAAGATGCTAAGCCTAGATTGCTCAGATGGGTACTTTTACTCCAAGAATTTGACTTGGATATTAAGGATAAAAAAGGAGCTTAAAACTTAGTAGCTGATCATCTCTCTAGGTTAGAACACCTTAAACCTGAACTTATACCTATAGACGATCACTCTACTTATGAAAGATTAATAGCTGGGATAAACTCAACTGAAGAAGAGACCTATGAGGAAATCTCAACCATGAACAACATACCATGGTACGCAGATATTGTGAATTATCTGGCCGCTGATACAATACCCCCTGACTTAAGCTACCAACAGAAGAAGAAGTTTTTTAGAGATGTTAAACACTTCTTTTGGGATGAACCCCTCCTATTCAAAAGAGGAATAGATAATATATTCAGACGATGTGTGCCGGAAGAAGAAGTAGGCAACGTCATTAAACATTGTCATGCTTCACCTTATGGTGGACATGCAAGCACATCTAAAACATGCGCCAAAATATTTCAAGTAGGTTTTTATTAGCCTACTGTATGGCGCGATGTCCACACTTACATTACAAAATGTGACCGATGCCAACGCACTGGGAACATCTCAAGACGTGATGAAATGCCTTTAAGTAACATCCAAGAAGTGGAAATATTTGATGTCTGGGGTATAGATTTCATGGGACCTTTTCCTTCCTCAATGGGTAACAAGTATATCCTAGTAGATGTCGATTATGTCTCAAAGTGGATAGAAGCTGTTGCATCACCCACAAACGATACCAAGGTAGTTATCAAACTGTTTAAGAATATTATTTTTCCTAGGTTTGGAACCCCGAGGTTAGTCATAAGTGATGGAGGATCACATTTTATATCTAAGATATTTGACAAGCTTCTAAGCAAATACGGAGTAAAACATAGAGTAGCAACACCATATCACCCGCAAACCAGTGGCCAAGTAGAAGTATCGAATAGGGAGATTAAGCAGATCCTAGAAAAAACCGTATCATTATCCAGAAAAGACTGGTCTGGAAAACTTAAAGACGCCTTATGGGCTTATAGAACGGCTTATAAAACCCCTATTGGAACAACTCCTTATCAATTGGTTTATGGAAAGTCCTGTCATTTACCCTTCGAACTAGAACATAAAGCCTATTGGGCCATTAAATCCTTGAATCTAGATTACCTAAAAGCCGGAGAAAAACGTATCCTGGACATTCACAAGCTGGAAGAGCTTCGCTTGAATGCCTACGAGAATGCCATCATATATAAGGAAAGAACCAAGATGTGGCATGATAAAAAAATCATCAAGAAAGATTTCAACATTGGTGACCCTGTTCTCCTATTTAACTCAAGGTTACGACTTTTTCCTGGTAAGCTTCGTTCAAGATGGACAGGTCCGTTTGAAGTATCAAAAGTTCTAAAGTCTGGAGCAGTAGAAATCAAAAACAATTCATGCGCTCCATTTGTGGTAAATGGACAAAGACTGAAGCTATACAAAGGAGGCGATTTGCCTGTTGACTACTCTAGCCATATTCTTATAGACCCACCAATACCCACATAAAGTAAGATCTAATCGTCAAGCTAAAGACGTTAAACAAGCGCTGCATGGGAGGCAACCCATGGTTTATTCTTAATTTTATTTTATTTTTATTAATTTATATATGTTTTATCTGGACTAATTTCTTGTGTTTATATTTTCAGTATGCATTACCCCGATGGTATGGTTGTGATTTTCAGGGATGAAGCACAAAAAGCCCGATTTGCTACCTTATCTGCTAGACCTATGGTACCCACTAGGTACCCCGATCAGAGCTGCATGGAGGCACTCGGGATTGAGCCAAGTATTCGGTATCTGTGCAACCAACTTGGCTGGGATCATTATGCTGATGATGTCCACAAAACTTACAGGAACCTTACTCTGGAGTTTCTTAGCTCTGTGGATTATAACCCACGGATGGGTGAAGGAGATGAGCGAGGATGCCTAAGTTTCAGATTGTTTGGTACCGAGTATACCCTGACCATCAAAGAATTTGGGGATTTGCTTGGTTTCCAAACTGGACCGACCGCTATCACTGAGTTTCCATTGAGTTACTATATGGACAGAGATATTGATAAATTTTGGCAGGACATTACTGATAGAGCCAGCCTTGACCCCTCTACCCAGCTGTCCAGGAAGATCCATAACCCGGATTTCCGATACTTCGAGATGATCCTGTGCCACACTTTCTTTGGGAGGAGTTACTGTGACCACTTAGTCACCGCTGAGGAGATCCTTTTCATATACTGTGCCAGTCAGTCCAGACCTATATCTAGTGGAGGTTTTCTGATAGAGAGCCTCGAGCAGACTGCTCGATCCGCTGTAGGACTCATTCATTCCGGAGGGAATGTGACACAGATAGCTTCTGCTTTGGGTTTGGACAGTATGATAGCACAGCTGACCCCATACTGTGGATATACTTTCCTGGATTTAGACTTTTGCATGGATCGTGGACTCATGAGGAGGGCCTCTTTCCACCCATATCAGTACAGATTGCTCATCGATGACCAGACAATTTACACCTTCACAATGCCAGACCCTCAGATGACTTGTGTTTCCAACCCTGCTAATTGGAACTATTCTGTAGAAGGTTGGGGTGAGATATCAGAGTATCCCCCAGAATATACTCCTGCTTTCGAAGATCTCACTCCAGAATACACTCCTGCTTCCGAAGATCTCACTCCAGAATACACCCCTGCTTCCGAAGATCTCACTCCCGATTACACTCCTGCTCCCGAGGACTCTACTCCAGATCACACATCCCGACCCGAGGTTACACACACTACTGTTTTTACTAATAACCTCAGCTTGCAGGAACCTGATATTCGCACTCTGTTGACTGCTATGCGCACTGAGATAACCACTCTCCGCAATGAGGTGGCTGACCTTCATTTACAGTTGGAAGTGAATGATGTTACCTTTGCTGGTGAGTTAGATGAATTAGCTCACGAGGTGGCAGAGATTCGACGCCAGCTGACTGAGCTGCGTGGCCCAGACACTCCTGCAGAGCATCCTACCGGTTGGCGATAGATCTGTGTTATTCACAAGATATCTAGTTCCAGTATTATTAGTATTATGTTGATTTCCTTTTCAGACTCATTTTTATTTGCATTATCTATTTCCTGCATTATTAATAATTATTTTGGTGACCCGATGTCCGTACCTATATATATATATGCATGTGTTTCATTTATATATCTTTCATTTACTAATGTTTTTGTTTTTCTGGTCACCATAATTTTAATATAAAAATAAATAAATATACATGTATATATGTATTCACATACATATATGCACGTTCATAAGAAAAAAATAGGTACACCTTCAAAAAAAAAAATTGAAGCTAATGGCAAGGAAGAAAAAGCCCAATGGAAAGGAAGCCAGACCGGCCCAACTTGGCCCGCCCTGACCGCGCCCGCGGTGAGCCCTGCCGCGCCCGCGGTGACGCAACGGTCACCTAACGGCTAGTTGCTCGTTTTTCTCCCCATTTTACCACTTTTTCCACTTCCAATCCCATTTTCTTCCATTCTTAACCCCCCATAACTTCCTTTATTATCCATACCTACCCCACTACATTTATTCCCATTATTCCCATCATAAATATTTCCAACCACCATTTTTCTTCACTACCTATAAATACCCCCACTATTTCATTTTCTTCCTCACACCTTCATTACTTCTACATCCCATTCTTTCTCTTTATATTCATCCACAAGAAAATCCTATGGAGTATCACGGCTACATTTTGCGAGGTGGCCAAGCCGGAGAAAGACAACAAAAGCGGCTTGAGAAATTGCTGACAACACCAATACACTCTACCAGGTATATCGATGAAAACTGTCTATATTCATTAGGTATATACCATAGTGTATTTTTCCTTCTCGACAAACTAGGCATGCATGATATTTTTGCTACTCAAGCACCAACCTACCCTAGGCTGACGTTCGAATTTTTGAGTTCTTTAATTTATAACGTCTCTCCTAACACTGCTAGCACCGTAGGTGGAGTAAAATTTAGAATGTTTAATGTTGAATATGACTACTCCACTGACGGTCTAGCTGCCATGTTAGGATGGCCTTATGGGGAGGGTGCCATTTGTGAAGCACCTTTAGACACGGATTGGGCATTTGAAGCATTTTGGGCCAGAATTACTAAACAAAATGCAACATCTTTTGATGGCCTACTTGCTTCTCACATCCACAATCCTGCCCTTCGTGTCTTTAGATTTCTTTTAGCATCCACCATCTTTGCTCGGGAAAACCCAAACAAGGTGAATGCTAAAGAATTAATTATCATGCAGAGCTGCCTCACAGACACCAAAGTTAATCCAGTCCCATTCATGATTGCCCACATGCACCATGTTTTAAGAAAGGGTGGGCCGATTTCCTTTGGTGGACTGATTACTACTATTGCCCGTGCCATAGGATTGGATACGGAACTTGCCACCCTTGAGCCACTTCCTCCTCGTATTGCAAATCTTAAATTTTTCAGGGATATGCGTTTATGCAAGACGAGGAGGGAAGGTGGTTACTTCCTCATGGTTGGAGGTGCCGCTGTACCCAGTGTTGTTATTCCTTGCACCCGTCGTACTGATATCAGATTTGAGCGTAACTGGACCTACGATCTCACCGCTCCTGCTTTTATTGGTCCTTTGCCCCCAAATCTACCTTTAAATGAGGGTAACAACACTGATGATGAGTACGATTTCCAAACGGAAGAACCACCCCACTTTTCACCTCCACACACGACACCATCTACTTCTAACCCACATGCAGGTACAGCTCCTAGTTTCCATGTCACTGAGGACATGTGGCGTGAGCATATGGCCCGAGAGGCCCAGAGGGACACCCTCCTTGCTACTTTGCAGCAACAGGCGACCGATAACATGGCCTTCATGCAAGCATCCCAAGAGCAAAATGCTAGCTCTCTGCGCACTATTATGGAAAGTCAGCTGGCTTTTCAGAGAGAACAGCACCTACACCAGACCACATATGCTCGTCACTTCCAATTGATGGAGGCAACCCAAGGCACCCTCATTGGTAGGACCCAAGAGCTACAAGCGGCAAATGCCGCCTTGACAGAGAGATTGGAGCAGCTTGTTTTGGACCGAGATAGCCGCCGTCGCAGCCGTTCCGGTCGTACCAACCAGGATGGTGAAGGTCCTAGTGGCCCCCACTAGTGTTTCCAGGTACCTCCTCCTACCTTATTTTGGAACATTGAGGACAATGTCTGATTTAAGTGTGGGAGGAGCATTTATCGCTTTTATTTATCGCTTTTATTTCCCGTTTTTCCTGCTTTTATTTCCCTTCCGCATTTATCCTTTTAGGTATGTTATATTCGTAGTTAATAAAATGCATGTGATAGGCGAGTCTTTCTGCGTAGTGTACCCTTTCATTTCCCCCACTTTTTAGCCTTACAAAATTTTTCTTTTTTAAAGAATTGTGGTTGTTTTTAAGGATTTGGGCTATGAGACAGGTCCTAGATAGGGTCTATTTTTTGGGCACTCACTTTTTGAAAAATTCGTTATCGTTTTAACACCGTAAGCCTTTTTGAACATTTAGATTAGATCCTTTCTTCCCAATATGCTATGATTTTGAATAAAACTGTACAAATAGGTCTTCAAGTAGTTTATCTTAGCAGTCAGCTCCGGCCTAAGCATGCTCTAAGTGTAGGATCGATGAATATAAGTGGATGATCTCTATTTTGCCTTAAAAATTATAAAATAAAGTATGAATGCGACTACGAGTTGGGTGATCCTCACAAAGATTACTCAACTCAAGAAAGTTGTAAGCACCAATAAAAACAAAGAAAAAAATATATAAGGCACATCCGTTGTAGTTGGTCCAGAGGTATCTGGTGCTGGACTTGGTAGGGCGGACTACGGTCCGATTCCCCGCAACTGCAAATGGGTAAAATAAAAAGGGGTTAAACCAACTCTTGTACCAGAACCCCATCACTTGAGATCAGAGTCACTAACCGGTCACTACACCATGAGTATGTACGGATAACGGGCTTAATGTGATTGCGCCTGAATGAAAAAGGACCTCGTACAAAAAGAAGTCTTAGCATAGTAAGGATATTAGGATCGATCTGTACTCTTATGAGGTTTATGTCCGCATTTCTGCGAGTAGTGTAATTACGATACCCTTGATTCAGATAGTTAGTGCCTGACAACACACCCTTACTCGGACTTAGAAGCCCTCTTTGCCCAAAACCTGTATACACCATAATTTTCTTTCATCTACTTCTAAGAGTTGTTGCTTGAGGACAAGCAAAGGTCTAAGCGTGGGAGGATTTGATCGCACTAAATCGCACTATGTTTCTGACTCAAATATCACATGTTTTCCTTAGTTTTTATTATCATTTTCTCGTATTATGTTCCTTTTTCCTTTGTTTTCAGGATTCTTGTCATTTCAGAGACTTCTGTGAAGAAACGAGCCAAAACGCCAAGAAATTAGGGTTTTTCAAGATATTCTGCACTTATGGCGTTCAGCGCCGCGCTGGCTACAGGGAACGCGATGCCGTGGCCCACTTTCACCCAGAGACCAACTGCCACGTTCCCATGATGTGGCAGTTCCAGCCACCGCGCCCGCGGCCACTGCCACCGCGCCCGCGGCCTTCACAAAAAGCTTCCCGCTCAAAAGAAGTTAAGGGGCATGCTGGTCTTTACGCATCTCAAGGATCCTCTATAAATAGTTTTCGATTTTCATTCTTTAGTTTCATCCAAGCTTAGTACAATCTTAAGCCATATACTATCAGTTTCTGTAAAGTAATAATCTCTTCACATCGGGGAGTTATTGCGGTGTAGATTGAGTTGTAATCGAGTCTTGGAGCACTTTGGTTGAAGTTCATCATACTAGCCTTACCATTCCGTAGATTTGTATCAGATTCAAGTCTCCGACTGGAGCAAGGTTCTATTTTATTGCATTTCTTTACTTATAATTGCTCTTACCATAGTCTACACGTTTTATAGACTTTAAATGCTCTTACCATAGTCTACACGTTTTATAGACTTTAAATGCTCTTACCATAGTCTACACGTTTTATAGACTTTAAATGCTCTTACCATAGTCTACACGTTTTATAGACTTTAAATGCTCTTACCATAGTCTACACGTTTTATAGACTCGCACTTATTATGTCTGGCTAAACTATAAAGGTTTGGATGTAATGATTGTCATCATGGTCATGTTCTAATTATCATGCTAGTAAAAATACTCTGGGGATGTTTTGCTTTTAACTTAAGTCAATTATGTTTAAATGTTTATTGGGTAAGATCGAAAGCCGTCCAAACTAATGATATGACTTGATTATTATTTAACCAAACAAAAAGAGCGAAAGTCGTTGATTGGTTAAATAGGAATCATTGACCTTTTTAGAAAACGATTTTGAAACTATTTTCGGACGCGTTTGTAGGTTTGAAATCTGACTCTTGGTCAAAAGCCAAAAGTCTCTTTAAGTTAATCTTTCCAAGTAAAATTACTTTTCTGTTAAGTCAAAACTATCAATTTCTTAAAAATAGGTTTACCTCTTTAACGCGGAAGGCACCCTTTATATGTGACAATAAAGGAATTTAATTTAAAGAGTAAACTCGGTTCTTAGTAGTCAAAAGCTACAAGTTCCCGTTAAATTGATTCTTTGCTATCAATAGAAAATACTGCCCCATAAGTAGTTTCATCTACGCATGACCGGACCAATATCTGATTACATGATTTACATTCCAACCTGTCTCTTAAACTGTTATTTACCTCGCTCATTTACTTTGTGCACTGCACTCACATCAATATTCTTGTTCGCCTTAGATAAGCACCTTAGCAATAGAGTTGATAGATTGACAATTGGTCTCTGTGGTTCGATAATCTTATATATTACTTCGATAGGCTGTACACTTGCAGTACTACATTTAGACTATACGTTACAGAAAACACCCATCAATGTTTGTCATAATTCCTCTTGTCAACTAAGTTGACTGTTGACATGAAGTAACTCTGGTCTGCTTCAATGTTTTCCACGATCCCATCTTCTCTCCATAAAACTAATCGCTGGTGCATTGACGAAGGAACTGCCCCTACGCCATGGATCCACTCCCTTCCCAGCAACAAGTTGTAGTTGGCCTTGGCTTCGATCACCATGAACATGGTGGGCCTACAGCTTGAGCCTATTGTCAAGTCCAATTGAACCACTCCCAGTGTTTTGCCTACTTTCCCTTCATAATTGGACAGAACCATGTTGTGTGGCTTGATGTCTCCTTCGCGTATTTCTAACCTTTTCAGCATGAAGTGGGGTATTAAGTTGACTGCAGCACCCCCATCCACTAAAACCTTATTCACGCCATGGGCACCAACCTTTGCCCGAATAAATAGTGGCTTAAGATGGTTCTTCATAGCTGGTTCTGGACGTTCGAAGAACGCATTCTGCTCCTCGACAGCCCCATTGTCCATCACATAGTAGCACACAGGCCTATGCTTCATCAGGTCTATGGTATCTTCTTCCTCATATTCATCAATTTTAGTTTCCTGTCCAAACTCACAGGGAAGCACAGATACCACGTTGCAATTGAGGTTGAACGAAGACTCCCCCTCTGATTCGAGGTTATCCGTTATCATATCTTCGTCTTCTTCTGGACCTGGAGTGTATTACTTTGGTTCATCTAGTTGTACTTCAGAAAAGAGCCTCCTATTAACTGGGGGTTTGTCTTCAGTTTGATTTTTTAGTGTGGGTTTGTTGGTGCTAGATTCACCTTGGTTCTTTGTTGAAGTTGCTCCTTTATTTGCCACAGCTTCCCTCTCAGCCTTTCGAATCCTTTGTTGCCTTCGCCACTGGGATCTTGACATGGGGTTTCTTCCTTTGTAGTTCTCTAATCTCACCTCTTCCCTCTTCGCTATGTTGAATTGCCTTCTATATGTCATAGCATGGCGTGTGTTTCGTTCAATGTTTCTCCATTTGTCTTTGCCTTTGTCATTTCTGACTTGCAGCCATCTGTCTGTTGGCACTTCAGCAGGGAGTTTGAACGTCACTCTTCGAGCACCCTTGGGATGAGGAATATCAGGCCTTCATTGTTTGTATTAGCTATCGAAACGTGGGCCCATCTGAACAGTTTCTTGATGGTTCCAGCAAGGGGCGAAGGGGACTGTTTCGAAGGCTCTGGCCATGCTTTGATCATACACAGTAGAACACCTTGGGCATATCAAGCATTTGGTTGCCCCTTTGTAGCAGCGAAACACAAATTCCAGCAAACTTTCTCCAGCCTTAGGATAACACCTAAATAGCTGGTTATCTTGGCGCCAGTTGTTGCCAGTTCGCTCCCTCTGTACCCTCTCGAAGTTCGCAGCGATTCTCTAATTGCAAAGGATGTTGCACCTAGGGCATAATATTATTCCTGTATCTCCCTTGTGGCACATCATGAGGTAATCCTTGAGACTAGCATCTCCAGCATGATTATCCTCCATTTTATACTTCTCTTTTTCTAAGTATCTCTCTACCTCCTCCATCTCAGAGCGAGGTCTCTCCATATCCACCATGTTTACCTCAACATCCTCCCCCTTAGCATCATCATCTCCCCATCCTGTGGGTTTTATATCTTCAATGTGGACCTTTGAACTCTCTGGAGCAGAATATTTGACCAAATAGTCAAATTTTCCACTGGGTTCCCCTAAAGTGTCCCATATTTCTTTCTGAGGGGAGGTTGGCTTCGTGATTTGTACTTTCTCCAATTCCAGCCTCAGGCCTTCAGTGACCTATGTCAATTCTTGGTTTTGGTTTTCCTGGCCTTCAATAGCCTGGATTCCTTCTGCAACAACTAGAGGTGCTGCTTCAATCGAAGTCTCTGGTTGCTTATGGACGTCTTTAGTGACCCCCTTATTGACTTCGACTATCACCCAGCTTTCATTTCCAGTACCTTTCTCTCCCACTGGAGCGTCACTTTGGTCAGCTTCCACCATGTTAATTTCTCCAATGCATGCAGGCTCGGAGTAATTGGTGTCTGCGACGTCCAAAGGGTCTTCATCCACCTTCATTTTTGCTTTATCAGCAAACTTCAGTCTGCCATCTTTAATTGCATTCTGAATTAGGTCCCTGAAAAGAAAACACTGTGAGGTTTTGTGGCCTAGGAAACTATGATATTTGCAAAATCCTCTTTTCTTTCTTTGATCTAAAGGAGGTATTTTGACATTTGATGTCACAATGAGTTGGCAATCTTTGACAAGTAAATCAATAAACTCGTCACATTTAGTGACATCGAAGGTATAAACCTTCTTTAGGAATTTGTCACTTTTCTCATTTTCAATAATTTCTTTCCCTTTTGTGGGAACTAATAATTTGCAGGAGTAAGGTGGTGCCTGTTTTAATTCAGCGAGGTTGATTTCGACCTCTTCGAATTCGAATTCAGGATAATCTTCTGCTTCCTCAGTTCCAACATAGGAAATCCTTTCCTTCTTGTTATTTTTGAAGACTCTGGCCTTTTCGGCCTTTAGCCTTTCGACCTGTCGAACCCTATCGGCTAATTGAGCCATATCCCTCAAGTATTGAGTGTCTAGTTTCTTTCGAATAGAGTAATCCAAGCCGCCAGCGGCCATTTAGACTACTCATGTTCAGGCACTACTGTGAAACATCTAGATTTCAAAAGCCTGAATCTATTCAGATAATCATCTATGGGTTCAGTGAACTTTCTCTTGACACTGGCTAGTTCCTTCAGACTTATTTTTGATTGTCCCATGTAGAACTGTTCATGGAATAATCTCTCCAAAAGAGCCCAAGTATCAATGGACCCAGGAGGAAAAGTGGTGAACCATGTGAAAGCGTTCTTAGTCAGGGAACTTGGGAAATATTTGATCCTGAGGTCTTCATTATTGGCTATATCTCCCGCTTCAGTTAGATACCTGGCTATATGTTCGACTGTTGATTCATTGGTATCCCCAGCAAACTTTGTAAACTTAGGGACTTTATATCCCCTTGGTAAATCAGTGTGCATTATGTAATCTAATATAGGGGAAGCATAATTTGGCCTTCTAATTCCTGTGTTGAGGCCATTCTGGGCCATGATTCTCTCTATCATGGTGGTTAAATTATTTTCTGCCAAGATGTTATCGTTTCGAATTCTATGAACGACTGCATCAGCATCTTGATTTCGACCCACCATGACAACCCCTCTAGGTTGTTCTTCTCGAAACTCTGGGACTTCCAGCCTTTCGACCCTTGCCCCTGGTTCCATAATTTCCCTTTGTGGGCCTTGGATCATTGGGGCTTCTAGCCTTTGTGCCCTTGCCCCCAAATTAACCTCCTCTCTGGCTGGTCTATAGGTTGGGTCGTTATCAACTTGTTCTATAATAGGTACGTTCGCTCGAACTCCCGCCTGATTCTGCCTACTCCTCTCTGGGGGAGCAAAGAAATCTGCTATTCGACTCATGTTATCTGTGTTTTCTCTGTTTGTCACAGTCACATTTTGTACTATTGGGGAAAATATTTCCTGCATAGTTTGTGCTAATACCCCTATCATATTATGGTTACTGTCATCCATTAATTGCCTAAAAGCCAACTGGTTTTCTGTGGTTAAAATAGGCATTGCACTATAACCCACTGACCCTTGGTTATTTGTCATAAACTGATTTGCCCCAGACCCAGACCCTAATTGTGGTGATGAATTCGATGTGGAATTGTGTAAGCCTGCCATAAAAGATGTTGGCATTCCATAAGAGGAATTTCTGGTTCTATTACCATCGAAACCGGGTGGTCTAGTTAGTGGGGTGGAGAAATGGGTTTGTGTCCCTGATGGTGGGACGAATCCCCCGGGATAACCAATGGTTCCAGTATTTCCTAGGATCAAACTATTAATTGATATGCCACTTATTCCATTAGTGGCTATATTACTGGTAGAGGACGCAACAGACTGTGCATTCGAAAGGATCACATTAGATGTTCCCATCGAAGCGGATATATTAGTGCCTGTTGTATGTGGGGCATTTTGTTCCCCTTGTTGATTGTCAGAATTAGACATCTTGTTCAAACGTTTTCTTCTGGATAAGGGTTGGTTGCTATTGGTTATTCTACCACTTCTAAGGTTCATAAAACAACAAACTTATCGCTCAGAGGGTATTTTTACAATGGTTATGTCTTAACAATTTTTTTTTATTTTGTTCTAAACTCCGTAATGTCCAATGACGCGTCCCACCGGGCATGCCAATTTGTTTACAGTGATTTCTGGTAAACAACCTCTAGTCCTCCAAACTATCGATTAATCTTACTGACTGTTACTCAATCTCTCTGGTAACTCGCAGGATCGACTAGATTGATCCTAGGATGTATTGGCCATTTTGGATAACTCTCATTTTAGAACTGGTATTCATGGTTGGTATTTAGAATGTTATGTGGGTGTTCAACTTACTTCGATTACTCTATTAAAGATCTAAAGGCGTGATCAAGTAAATGTGCGCGAAACTAAATTGCATGAATAAAGTTCAATTGTAAAGACATGTAAAATTGCATAAAAGACAAGTAAACGACTTCGAAGCATTAAATCATGTAATGTAAAAGATTCTCTGGAATGTAAAAGATTCGAAATATGAAGAAAGCGTTTAAATGCAAGAAAACAGTAAAATGACTTTAAGTGAAAAAAGTGTTCGAATGATGAAAGCTTGAAAATAAAGGCATGAAATGTACAACAGTTTCTGAAATGTAAAGTGTTTGAAATGAAAAGAAAGCATTTAAATGAAAGGCATCAGTAAAAAGACTTCGAATGAAAACATTTTAGTGCAAAAGCTTTTGAATGGTATTGACATGAAGATAAAGGAAAATACTGGAAATGATAAATAGTTTTTATTATTAAATCATAAACACTTGGTGTTATCATACGTACATTGCTCGTGCATTCGTTTCCCTAGCCATGTGGTATTTTGAATGTTTACTGAGTTTTTTGTACAATAGATATGACACACGAAATCCTAATGCTAAGACTTCTATTTATACTACTTCGACCATAACGGTCTTGCTATAAGATTCTGCCACGTTCAGAACATGCAGAGCAATGCCTCTCCCTAGCTTCCACGCGTCTTCGAATGCTCCAGCACATATATTTCAAATTTCGAACATCCCGCTTGCATTTGAATTTCAAATGTTTTGGCATTTCTTCACTTTGAACGCATTGCTTGGACACAACCTTGTTATCATTTCGAGACTTCTTTGAATATATCCTCATAACTGTCACTCGAAGCCCCAAGCTTTGATATGCCCATTCGAAGCACTGCTTCTACCATTTCGAAACATGACATCTTGCTTTATTCCAATCGAAATGTCCAATTTGCTTTGCTTCTAATAATATCATCAAAATCTTCAGCCAACAACTGGATCCAGACTCGGCTTGATCAATTAAACTTAATCGACGAAAAGAGACTCACTGCTATTTGTCATGGTCAGACGTACCAAAAACGGATGATCAAGGCATTTAACAAGAAAGTCAGACGACAAGAGTATCAAGTCGGAGACCTGGTAATCAAGCGCATCATTCTACCTCAAGGTGATCCCAGGGGCAAATGGACCCCTACGTACGAAGGGCCATTTGTGGTTAAGAATATCTTCTCAGGAGGAGCGATGATTCTAACGACCATGGATGGTGACGACCTTCCTCACCCCGCTAATGTAGACATAGTAAAAAAATAATACGCATGATTAAAAGACCCGCTTGGTCGACTGGCCTAGGCAAAAATAAGGGATGAAAATAAATAATAAAAAATCTGTACACCCGGCAAGTCGAAAACCTGAAAAGGCGGCTTGGGAAAAAATGGGTATCCCGGTGGACTGAAAACTCGAAAGGGCGGTCCAGGCAAAAGTTAGGGATAAGCGTAATACCATGTCTCATTGGATCACCCTACATCCAGACTTCGGTATTGACCATCAGGCTCAAACGGCACCGATCAATCATCTTCATCTTCAACTAAGCAGCAAAGTGATGAGACGCTTGAAGACATAAAGGCGATAGCAGAGTTGGAACCCAGTGGGATTTTTCACATAGCTGTTTTGTTTTCTTTTCACAAATTGTATAAACTTTATTGTTCGGCGGCGTTCTCTTACTGGGACGTCAGCCTCTTGTATACAAAACGCCTATTTACAGGAAAATTTCAAAAATCAATACAAACTCACTTTTCAGACAAATTGCAAATTGTTTTTCCTTTATCTGTTTTGTTTTGCAAAGAACGTCCAATGTTCATTTTTGATATATGCATTTGACATTAATTGCTGATCATAAATATTTACATGCGAAACAAAGGACTAATTACAGGTGACATTGGAAGTAGGGGCAATAAGAATTGTCTAAGCGGTCTAGTTTCTTTGTTCACCAAGGTACCAAGGTAGGTTCGGCTGAAGAACATGACTAAGATACCTTCACTCCCCAAGCAGAGTTGATCTCCCATCAGCCCTAAAAAGGCACGGTATCTCCAGTAAGTCAGCAATACTCTCCCCAAGCAGAGTTAGTCTACTGTCAGCCCTAAAAGGAAGTTGGATACCCCAGAAGATCTTAACATTCTCCAGCAGAGTATACAAATATTTCTCAGCAAGTATCCCCGACAGTCTTAATATTCCTCAACGGAAATATAAGATTGTTCCCCGGCGGAATACGAGATACCCCAGTGGAGTCATTTCCTCAAAAGTCCCCAGGAGAGTTGAATCATCCTCCCCAGTAGATTTTGGAAGCTTATCCCCTGCAGAGCATAAATACATCTCCCCAGCTTTATTCAGAAGGTTACTCCCCACCAGGGTCTAACTGGGTTATCCTCAGCCAAATTGCAACGGAAAGATCGTCCTCAGTGAAGTTTTTCCTATCCCCAACGAAGTTCATCAAAATCCTCTAACAGAGCTTATCAACGGAATCCCCAGCGGAGTTATCATTAAAATCTCAGCGAAGCATCTCTTCCCCACAGAGTAATTCCCCACAGAGTAATCTCTTCGCCAGGTTTATCCCCCAACGGAGTCATCTTCTCCTACAGGTATTCTTGCAATCATCTTCGTTCATCATCCCCAACGGAAACGAAGGACTCTACTCTTCAACATCAGCCCAGGATTCTACGAACTTCTCGGCATTCATAAAGGATTTATTTTCCCAGACGAAGATACAGTCATAAACATCACATTGACATACATCATGATACATGCATATACGCATCATATCATACAATCTCATTTATGTTGAGAACATCATTGCTTGATCCATATCATGCATTGCATATGACTAACCTTTACCTTTCAGGAAAGATGCAGTTAAATTCTAAATCCAGTCAAAACAGACAAATTCAGTCAAAAGAGACAAATTCAGTCAATGGAGGAAAAACCAGTTAAATCGATTCCTAAAGATTTTTCTGACGCCAATCCAGTCAAAGAAGACAAATCCAGTTAAATCGATTCCTAAAGATTTTTCTGAGATAATCTGTCAATGAAGACAACTCGTCAATGAAGACAATCTGTCAAGGAAGACAACCCGTCAATAAAGACAACCCGTCAATAAAGACAACCCGTCAATAAAGACAACCCGTCACTAAAGACAACCCGTTAAAAGAGACAACTCGTCAAAGAAGACAAAACCTCCCTTGGTTCAGTTGAGTCGATTCCTAAAGATTTTTCTGAGATAACCTGTCAATGAAGACAACCTGTCAATGAAGCCAATCCGTCAATGAAGACAATCTGTCAATGAAGACAACTCGTCAATAAAGACAATCTGTCAATGAAGACAGCCCGTCAATGAAGACAACCTGTCAATGAAGACAGTCCGTCAATGAAGACAACCTGTCAATGAAGACAGCCCGTCAATGAAGATAACCTGTCAATGAAGACAAACTGTCAATGAAGACAACCTGTCAATGAAGACAATCCGTCAATGAAGACAACCTCGTCAATGAAGACAATCTGTCAATGAAGACAACTCGTCAATGAAGACAAACTGTCAGTGAAGATAATCTGTCAATGAAGGCAACCTGTCAACAAAGACAAAAAAACCAACAATCTACAGATGGCATCTATAAGCCCATCCTCCTATCCATCATATCCCCAAATGGCATCTGTAAGCCCATTCCCGACATCACATTGCTGATACTCCACTATGCGAGTGCAAATTTCTGGGCACTTTAGTGTTCAACCATCTTCCACCTTCGGATCACGAAAGGCACGCAAGCCAATCTACATCCTCAGGTCTAAGAAGATTGAACAGGGGCAACTGTTGTACCCCAAAATTTGCCCTCCCATATTCTTCAAGGTTTATCAAGAGTCATCTCCAAATGGTTCAAAATTTGCTCAAGGGTTCCACAGTCCAAATGCCTCCTAAGCCAGCTGAAATTAGGGTTTTGGTTCCTTCAAAGAATTTGAGGTTTTCAATGGCTCAATCAAGTCTCATAGGCCTATATACATCCTCAAGCATCTACATGTCAAGTCTCAAGACTCACAGTGCCAATTTGCACAGTCAAAAGCTCCATTTGACCCATAGTCAACTGCAGGGGTAAAATGGTCATTTTGCAGTCAAAAGTCAGAATTTTTGGTCAACATCTTATTTTGAGTCCACAATCATCATTTGATTAAGTCTTGATCATGATTCCACAAGAATGGCTCAAAAATCATCAAGATGCCAAAAGTTACTATTTTTGGACAACAGAAAAGTCAACTGTATCTTGACCAGGGCATAACTTTTTCATGGTTCATCAAAAAAATCCCATCCAATGCTCATTTTTAAGGGGATGACATTTCCTGCAACTCATCTTCACATTCCAAGTCCAAGAAATGCTCTCACAAAAACTTATCAATTTCTACATTATAGGTCAATTTCAAAAGTCAACAAAAGTGCACTTTAAGTCAAAGACCATAACTTGAGATTGGTAAATCCAAATGACATGGGACTAAAGGAATTGGTTAGAGGACTTCAATACCTTTCCAAAATGTCCAAGAACATGTTCATATGATCAAAATTGAGCAAGATATGCATTGGAGAAGTTGGGAAATTTTTGTGAATTTGCAAAAGTCAACTTTGCTCAAAACACTTTGTTTTTGCTAATGGGCCTCAAATTTCTTCTTGAAACTTTATCCATGACCTATGCACGACCCATCAAGCCTATTGGAATTTATTTTCTTATTTTTATTAATTAATTGGATTTTTAATTCATTTAATTGATTTAAATTGTAGGAAATTCAAAGATATGGTTTTTCAATCTTTTTTTGAAGCAAGAATGACCTAATCAAGCTGGCAAACTCGTGTGCAAATCAAAGGGACAAGAATCTCCAAATTTAGCAAGTTTTTCCAATCAAAAAGATTCAAAAATATTTGATTTTCAATCAAATATTGAAACATCAATTCCATGGATTTCTTGGCCAAGATTTAACCTAATTCTCTTCCTCTATAAGTACACAAGTCAACCCTAATGCATTGGACGTGATTTTGCTGCAAGAAAGCCATAAGCAACATTGGAAAAAATCAAAGAAATTTGAAAAATGATTTCCATATTCTAACGTGATTCAAAGCTTTTTCTTGTTTCTAATACCTTGCAGGAACTCCCAGGGACCTTTTGCAATCAAGACCAAGCCTTAAAGCTCAAGAAACACGCAAGAACAGTTTCACGGTTTGAACATTTTTTCCAGAATCGCATCTCATTATTCATGTGAATTTGACATATTTTGTTGATTATTTTGTGTTAATAGGAACTGTACGAAGCTTTTGGCACAGGTTAATTGAATTATAGAGCCCTAAATCAAAAGATACCATTGACAAATTCTAGGGTTCCTAAGCTTTGATTTTGGGGCTTTATTATCCAAGAAAAATTGGAGCCTCTAATGCCCATGGTTGAAATTGTTGCATCCAGACGAACATAACGCCATACTCGCGAAACATTTATATAAATCACACTGCTATTCGCTATTTTTCGTCCTTGCAGGTTGTGGGGGTTAAAAACCCTGTTAGAACAAAGTTTGAATCTACTACCCTATGTTTAAGTTTTGATGATAACAAAGTGAAAAGATATATTATCTATATGATTCATGTATGAACTATCTGCTGCCTAAATTATTACGTTCTGATTTGCAGATACTCTGATTGGTATAAGCAAGATCACACCTAATCAGCATCAGAAATTTGGTTCCTGACATCAGCATCAGAAGTTGCCATATCAGAATGTCAGAATCAGAAGATTAACTCACGTGTATGCTGAAGCCTGATGAACAGAACTGCGCTCAACACTCTGATAAAGAAACACAACAGTTCATCAGCAGCTAAGCAGAGTCAGAATGAGCCAAGCCAGAACTTGCATTAAGTAAGCAACGGTACTGTGCATTGAAAGCAAATTAATACCAACGGCCTCATTCCAGACAAGATCTGCTCGATAAGGAAAGTTTGTTATTAGCATTGAATCAAGAATATTGCTCCAACGTTCAACATCTCAGTGCTATATAAACAAGACTTTGAAGATTGAATTGGCTAATGCTCTCCAAATCTTTACACGCCTAAAAGCTGATCATAATCTTCCTTCTCTCAGTTTGCTAAACACTACACATTCTCTTATTCAATCATTGTTTAGCAATCTAGTTTCTAAGCTTTAAGTTGTGTATACATCACAGTTGTGATACAGTTTTGTAGAAAACATTCACACACTTAGATTTATCTTCTTTGTAAGAAAGTGTTTCCTTGACAAACCGGGTTGTGGTTTGCATCAAGAAGGCTTTAGCAGTTGTTAAAGCAGTCTGTAATATTTAGTTGAATATAGTGGATTAAGACCTCGTTGGAGAGAGGCGAAATCACCTTGACGGGTGGAATGGAGTAGTTTGAGATCAAACGAACCAGGATAAAAATATCTTGTTCATTGCATTGATTTTCGGTTTTACAATTCAACCCCCCCTTCTTGTGTTTTTCACTACTTCAAACCCCTGCTGTCTAACTTTGCTTTTACAGGAAATATGAGGAAGACGATGACGTGCTGATCCATGATTAGCCAATTCAAATAGCGCGCGTGTTTTTCTTGGGTCCAACATAGTTGTTATTTTTGATATATTATATTCACCTCTTATTATTATAACAAAAGCAAGCAAGTGGCCTGGTGGTAGATGTGCTGGACGTTGATCATTGGGACCTGGGTTCGATTCCCAGGTCCACCCAAAAGCTCTATATTATTTTTCATAACGTGATTGCATGCAGGCATTTAAAGGCGTTCCACCATGGACTCCCACATCCCAGGTGCCATGTGTCCTTAAGCATAGATCTAATGGCCATGAGGTGCTGACCATGATGTTCCCTAGTCAACCATGCGCTGGACAACCAGAAAGTCAAAGCAGGCTTGTGGCTTAATGGGCTTGGAAGTTACAAACAAGCCTCCTCTTTGGGCCAGCACCCCCTGGTTAATTATTTTTCTTTATATTTTTTCATTTAATCTTTTTAGTAATTATTATTATTATTAGTTAATTAACTCACATAATTAATATTTTTCATAATAAATTCAGACAACTAAAAAATGTAAATATTTTTATTATTATTATTATTTATTAATTTCACTTTATTTTTTGTAAATAAATGCTAACAAATTAATTTAGTTAATTAGGTTAAAATTTGATTTTTTTTCACAACAAATAAAATAAATTAGACTTAGGGTTTTCTTGACAACTTTTAATTTCTTTTATTTTTATTTTCATTAAAACATAAAAAAAACTTTTTTTCTTGTAATTAATTAATTAATTAGTTTTAGGTTTAATATTTAATTAAATGCAAAAAAGGACCAAAATTCATTCTTTTTCTCAAAAAAGGGTCAAAACCCTAAAGACTTTTCCCGATTCAATTTTGTTTCGCGCATGTTTATTCTATATTTATTTTTGACCATATTTATGTATCTGCTCCGAGAATGTAATAGATAATTAGGACTTTTATCGCTTTCTTTATTTTCTCGCATTTATTTTCAAGGGTTATGTTTTTGGCGATGTAAATACCCGACGCCTTGTAATAGCGTAGATTCACTTTCCGCAATTTATTTTCCGCATAATTATTAACTGTTAATTATGCATGCAAGACTTGCCTGAAAAATAAAACCAACTCGTAACTCACCATAATACTTGTGCAAAGATAACCTTAACATGAAACCTGACACACATGTACATGCCACTCCTAGGGTACGTCTCACTTGGTTGCCTCGAGGTGGTCATTGAGTATAGGGTGTTTTAGAGGTCGCCCTCCTGTCTAAAGATCCAGTTGCCTCGAAACGGTTGCCTCGGATAAAAAAGGATCTAGGACATTAGGGTTACCGCTAAGGCGTCCTACTATTTCTTTGGTGACCACACATGTCCCTATAATTGAATTGACCTGAATAACTCCAACGACGGTACTACCTACTTCTCAATAGTGGGATAGTACTGTCTAAAGGACATTTACACAGCTTAATTTCTGTTGAGTAGGTGGATTTCTCCTAAGTACTTGCTCTTTCAAAAAAACAAAACTACTTTTCGTACTTACACTTTTCTGATAAAAGTTTTTTTTCAAACAAACACTTCATACACTCTTGAGGACTGATACAAGAGTTACCTAGAAGTTTTCAAACTAAATTTTTTCAAAACCCACATACACTCAGCATCAGAAATTTGGTTCCTGACATCAGCATCAGAAGTTGCCATATCAGAATGTCAGAATCAGAAGATTAACTCACGTGTATGCTGAAGCCTGATGAACAGAACTGCGCTCAACACTCTGATAAAGAAACACAACAGTTCATCAGCAGCTAAGCAGAGTCAGAATGAGCCAAGCCAGAACTTGCATTAAGTAAGCAACGGTACTGTGCATTGAAAGCAAATTAATACCAACGACCTCATTCCAGACAAGATCTGCTCGATAAGGAAAGTTTGTTATTAGCATTAAATCAAGAATATTGCTCCAACGTTCAACATCTCAGGGCTATATAAACAAGACTTTGAAGATTGAATTGGCTAATGCTCTCCAAATCTTTACACGCCTAAAATCTGATCATAATCTTCCTTCTCTCAGTTTGCTAAACACTACACATTCTCTTATTCAATCATTGTTTAGCAATCTAGTTTCTAAGCTTTAAGTTGTGTATACATCACAGTTGTGATACAGTTTTGTAGAAAACATTCACACACTTAGATTTATCTTCTTTGTAAGAAAGTGTTTCCTTGACAAACCGGGTTGTGGTTTGCATCAAGAAGGCTTTAGCAGTTGTTAAAGCAGTCTGTAATATTCAGTTGAATATAGTGGATTAAGACCTCGTTGGAGAGAGGCGAAATCACCTTGACGGGTGGACTGGAGTAGTTTGAGATCAAACGAACCAGGATAAAAATATCTTGTTCATTGCATTGATTTTCAGTTTTACAATTCAACCCCCCTGTTGTACCCCAAAATTTGCCCTCCCATATTCTTTAAGAAATTGCCAAGCCATGCTTTAAAATTCCCCAAGGGTTGCACAGTGTAAGGGCCTCCTAACAGTCAAAGATTAGGGTTTTGGTTCTGACAAAGAAAATGAAGTTTCCAAGGGTCCAATAAAGTCTCACATGCCTATAAATATGGTCAAGCATCCTCATACCAAGTTTCAAGACTTTCAGCACAAGATTGCACAGTCAAAAACCCTAATTGCACTACAGTCAACTGTAGGGGCAAAATGGTCATTTGATAGTCAAAAGTTCAAATTTTTGGTAAACATCTCATTTTGAAGCCACAAACATCATTTGATCAATTCTTGATCATGACTCTCAAAGCTTGGCTCAAAAATCATCAAGATGCAAAAGTTTCCATATTTGGATAGTTGAAAAAGTCAACTGTAAATTGACCAGGGCATAACTTTCACATGGATTATCATAAAAATTCCATCCAAAGCTCATTTTAAAGAGAAAGACATTTCCTACAACTCCTCTTCACACTTCAAGTCCAAGAAATGCTCTCACAAAAAGTTATCAATTTCAACATTATAGGTCATTTTCAAAAGTCAACAAAAAGGGACTTTAAGTCAAAGGCCATAACTTGAGATTGGTAAATCAAAATGACATGGGACCAAAGACATTGGTTAGAGGACTCAAAGACCTTTCCAAAATGTCCAAGAACATGAGCAAAACTTAAAAATTGAGCAAGTTATGCCTTGTGGAAGTTGGGATATTTTTGGATATTTTGAAAAGTCAACATTGCTTCAAATGACCTAAAATTGCTAATGGGCCTCTTTTTCTTCCACAATTCATTATCCCAGGCATGTGCACGACCATTTGGCCCAAAGGGAAGTTTTTTGTCATTTTATTTTATTTATTTGGATTTTTAATCATTAATAATTCATTTAATTAAATTAAATAGGTGAAAAATACTAAACCTAATGTTTTGAATCTTTTTGTGCCTAAAATATCTCCAAGATTTCGTGCAAATCAGATTAGGAAAGAATTGAAGGTAATTGGACATGATTTGGTGGCAAGTATGCATGAAAAGATTGAAAACTAATGCCATAAAAATCAAATATTGATTCATTAATTCATGGATCTTTTTGACCAAATTCTTTGACCTAATCATTCACACATAAGTATAGAATGCAAACCTAATCCTAGAGAGGGCCAAGCTGCGCCATATACCAAGAGAAAAACTTGAACTTTTTGCAAAGATATTGAAAACTGAAATCACGATTGCAGGGTCTTTCAAGCCAAAATCATCACTCCATTAGCTTGCCAAAGTTGCCAGGAGACGATTCCAATCAAGAACTTTGTCCCACACTCAAGGAGGTGGTATATCTGAGTCAAGCTTTGCACGAAAAAATTCATAATCGAATCATGAATCCCATGCATTTTTAGTGCGTTTTCTTTATTGATTTACATTCCTTGATTAATTCTGAAGCTAACCACATGGATTAATTGAGTTTTTATACACTCTATGCAAATCTGCCATTGTTGCTTTTTAGGGTTGCAGAACTTCCAACTTGGGCGTTTTTGAATAGGGTAAAATTAGGACACCATAATGCCATGATCATACTCAGCGCGTTTGGACGAAAAGAACAGGACCCTCGCGCCTAATTTATATGGCCATATGGCCTAATCGTTATTTTTTAGAATGTTACTTTTGGGGACGGTTCAAAACCGTTGCCCATTCTTTCTTTGTTTCAGGAAAAAAATAGAACGAGGAAGAAGATGCTGAGGTGTGAAGCGATGGTTGGGTCGTTTGAAAATTCGCGCGAAAAGGTCACTAGCGCGTTGTTTTGTTTTATAGTAATTGTTTGTTATATAATATATAAAGAAACCAAATGGAGCAGTTGGCAAGGCACGTTGCTGGTAATCTCTAGGACCTGGGTTCGAGCCCCAGGTCCCCCACCCCTTTCACATTATTTTTCTATTAATGCTTGTGTGAGGTTTCAGTGCTAGGGTGCATCATATGTCATCAACATCAAGCCCTCCACGTACTGGCTGAGATCAATCCAAGGGCCATAGTGGGAAGAGCATCATGGACATGAGTCAAAGAGGCTACGCGCTGGCAAGGAAAGTCAATTGAGGCCTTAAACAAATGGGCCTAATCACTACAACATACCTCCAAATTAGGGGCAGAACCCCCCTAGGTTTGCAAGCTTTTTTTACATTTTTTTCATTCTTTTTATTTATTTCAATTATTGCTTTTAATTAATTCAATATTTTCATAAAAAATATATAAAAAAAACAATATAAAATCAGAAAAAGACAAAAAATAAGTATTTTATTTAATTAATATATTTTTTTTTGTAAATAACTGTTATTCATTAATTTTAGTTATTAAATTAGGTTTAATTTTAATATTTTCCTTAATCAATTTAAAATTTGGTAGAATTAGGGTTTGTAATAATTTTTATCCTTTTTTCTTTTCTTTCATGATAATTAATTATTAAATATTATTTATTTTTGTAATTAAATTACCATGTAATTAATTAGGTTAATTTAGGTTTAACTTTAATATTCTTTCTTAATAAATAAAAAAAATTAGAATTAGGGTTAATTTCTCGATTTAATTCAATTTCATTAAATTCTCATAAATACAAAAAACCAAAAAAAAAATTTCTTTTTCTTTAATTTAATTAATCTGCTAATAATTTAATTTCCTTAAAAAGGGTCCAACGCCCTCGTTTCTAATCTTAATTCAATTCGCATATTTATTTCTTTTTCTTTTAAAATTTTATGTACCTCTCCCAAAGCCGTGTAAACTTAATTTCTCGCACTTTCCATTATTTATTTATTTTCTGTCAAATCGGGTCCTGGAAATTTTGGCGATGTGGACCCGCGCCTTTTGTAATAGTTTAGAACTTTACCTGTCTCGCTCTTTTAACTATTAAATAAATGCATGCAAGAATGAATGACAATATATAAAAACAAACGCGTAGCTCACTCATAACATGACAAGATAAAATAAATGAATCTGACACACAAATCACACACCACCCCTAGGGTACGCCTCACTGTTGCCTTGCCTCGAAAGGTGATCGTCGAGTAGAGGATGTCTTAGTAAGTCCTCATGATCCGGGAACCTGGCATGAGGGTAGCTTCTAAGGTGTCTTCCCATTGCTCTGGTGATCACCATGTCCCGAACCTCGAATTGACCCGAACACCTCCAACAGTGGTGCTACCTACCTCTCAATGGTGGGATGGCACTACTTTAAAGGACATTTACACAGACGAATTCCTTAGGGTAGGTAGACGACTCTAGATACTTGCTCTAACTTCAAAAACAAATCAAAAAAATACTTTTCACACCAACACATTTTCAAAAAGCTTTCGAAAGCATTTTTCAAACACTCTTAAGGACCGATACAAGAGTCGAACTGAAATTTTCAAAGAAACTTTTTAAAACCCACAGTTGAAAAGCAAACAAACCATTTTTGAAAACACAATGAGCAAGTATCTAAGAGCACATGGATAACCATGGATAGAAAGGGTGCTAACACCTTCCCTTTCTATAATCTACCTCCCGAACCGAGAGCAATCTCTATAAGGAATTTTTCTTTGCTTTTGTCCTTTCCATTTGGAGAAAATAAAAGACGGTGGCGACTCTTGCTTCCGCGACATTTCGCGAACCAGCATTAAACAGTCAGTTCCAGATCCACCGATCACAGAACTGGCGACTCTGCTGGGGATATCTTATAAAAGTGAGGTGTACCTTAGGGCTTAGTTCACAACTGTGTTTTCAATTGCTTTCTTTGCTTGCTTTAAAATTGTGGGACCGTCTTGGGAGTTCTATAGATCCTAACCCGGATCTGGGGATACCTTCTTAGAAAGTAGCAACAAGGCTGTGAGGGAACTGTGCGGGGTATACCGACATGGTTGAAACAGTCTGCTACGTTGATGTGGCACTTTAGTGTGTACCGGTAACCCTTGAGTTCAGTCAAGGAGAGTACGGGGCCTCCGTGTGGTGTCGTGAAACATCAACTGACCTTAGGAACCTTAATTGAACTATCTTGGCCTCTTTAGGGTAGTGAGATAATTGACTTTGGTGCAGTCCGAGGTTGTTTGATACTCGATACTACACTCAATTGAGGGTTGCTTTCCTGGAATATTTCGGTCGCCAGTTCAGTGGCTAAATCGAAACGATGAACAATGAAAGCAATCCAGTGATATTGGGACCCTTAGAACCCGGTTACTTCTAATAGGACAGGTTGAGCCCACCAACTTCAAGAGGGTAATACCCAGACCCCATGCTGGCCTAAACTCTAAGGGTTTCTCTTGTGTGACTTGTGTGTCTTCGTACTTGACTACTTGCATGCTTGTTATCTGACACATGAACTACTTGCAGGTTTTGTTTATAGTCCTTAATAGAGACTCATAACAGGGTACCTAAGTTTCTTACAGGTTTTGGTTTGCAGTCCTTAATTAGGACTCCTAACAGGGTTTACCGAGTTTCTTGCAGGTTTTGTTTTTAGTCCTTAAGTGGGACTCGTGACAGGTTTTACTTGAGTTTCTTGCAGGTTTTGGTTTGCAGTCCTTAATTGGGACTCGTAACAGGGTTTACCTACATTACCCCATGCATAGCATGACATCATACCATTGCATACATCCTGCATAAAAAACTAATCCATTTCAAGGATCTCAAGGGCTTGTGATGCAGGTCATGGTGAATCAACTATCCCAGCAAGGGGCAAAGAGGATTTATTTTCCTCTAGACAAAGTTGTCAGGGGCTATGACCCACTTGATATGGTGAGCTCTGACTCTTGAAGAAGGTTCCCCTAACCAAGGTTGTTTGGAAATCAAAACCAGACATGATGATTAAAGTCAGGGGCTATGACCCACTGGATATGGTGAGCCTTTGACCCTTGAAGAAGGAATCTCGGCAAACATGAAGTTCCCTCAATCAAGCTACCTAGTTCTAACAATTTTTTGTTTACCCCGCGAGATCCTTGAAAACATTGCATATATATCATACATATCATTGCATTACAGGTACCCTTGTTGCAGGTCACTTACCCCTGTTCGCTGTTTATTTCAGCAATGGCTTCCCAACAAGATAACCAGGGTCTTCATGCTCAGGAGACTCAGTTCAGGGAGATCTTTCTAAGCCTATCCAAGGGGCAGGAAGAGTTAAGGACACTTCTCATGGGGAATCTGGCCAAGAAAAGTCCCGAGGATGACAAGGACGAACGACTGAAACGCCTACAAGCTGAGGTAGATACAATGAAAACCCAGATGCTGGGGCAAAGGGCCCTCATTCAAGGTTTAGCTCAGGAGCAAGGAGAGCTGAGGGCCATGATCAGTCAGCTTCATCAAGACATGAAGCAACCAGCCCGAGTCAGGGACCCAGTCAATAATCAACTTCCAAGAAGTCAAAGGTTTGGGCCTCTCCAAGCTGCTATTACTTCACAGATCCAACAACGACCTCGCCCAGAACAACGGGCTGATCAGAGCAAACCAGACAAGCCTAAAAGGCAGTTCACCAAGATCAACATGTCGCTGGATCAAGCACTACAAAAAATGTTGGAGGCAGGGCTGATCACCTTAAGGGCTCCTCTCCGGAATCCCAACACTTCTACTCCTAACTATCATCCCAACGATAGGTGCGCATACCATTCTGATAGCCCGGGGCATACTACGGACAACTGCTGGCCTCTCAAAAACAAGATTCAAGACATGATCGACGCTGGAGAGATTCAGTTTGAAGTACCTGAGACTCCGAACATAATCACTGCTCCCTTGCCAAATCAGGGATAGGATTGAGAAATTTTTGTTCATTCGAATGTTCAAGTTGCAATTTTCTTTTGTTCAAACATTTACTCATGTTAAACATTGTTATTCCATTAATGCATCACACATGTCTGTTTTGAAGTAATATATTCGTATTCACTATATGCAAATTATTTTCATATTTTTTCTGATGATCAACTCTCAATAATTCTAAGCCTCTTGAGGGAGGATGACGAAAACGATACCGCGATCACTACAGTATGCTTTTGAAAAGACCCCGCTGATGAGGTACAGGCATTGTTTCAATTCCTAAACACTGGAGTTATAAGGATGATAATCCCTCGTCAACCCCGCTGAGCCAAAGAAGTAGGAGTTTTTTCTTTTCGAAAATTAAAACCCTTTATCATAACCTGGGGCAGGGTAGTTCTCTCAGTTGATCCAAGTGCATAACAAATGGCACCGAAGAGGTCCTTACAAAAAAAAAAAAGAAGACAGTGATGATTCCGAATAAGCATAAGGATAGGCAGTCATTACTTCTCAAAATAAAAACTCATTAAGTCAAAACCTATAAAGGGGACTTACGAAACTGGGGCATCCCGCTGACTGTAATTCCAAAAAAAGGAAACAGTTCAGGCAAAAAAAGAAAGGGATAACAAAAAATCAGACAAGAAAGAGGTCTTACAAACCCTCAACAAAAAAAAAGGGAATGACTGCCTATTTAAAATAAGTTATCAACATCCGAATCATCACCGGAAAATCAGAGCAAAGACTCAAACAAGGTCTAACGCAGGATCAACTGAGTTTAGGGTTGGAGAACATCACGAAGAGCGGGTGGGTACAAATAATTTGAGCCTCTATCCTTTGTTTCTTAAACCATGAACCAGGCCACGTTATAACCCTCAAAAGTCCTAGCTGAAGCATGGGTTAGTTCGAAAGCATACTGTTACGAAAGGTATCCTGACTCCTTAAGGCTTACGGTAAATACGGAGTTGACATCACGTTTTACAAACATTCACTTGTTTTATGAAAAAAAAAAAGAATGCATTTTCAAAATCTTCAAGACAGACATAGGCTTTGCATTTTTAACATAACTTTGTTTGCATATGACTTTTGTTTGAACAGCATAGAAATTCGCACGACGAATGCCTAATGAACATAAGTACTTCCAATCAAGGGGCATGGCATGATCATGGTCCGTTATCTGGGGCAGTCCAATCAAGATTCGGAGAATCTCTCAAAAGCCAAACAGTAGGGGCAAATCTCTGCCTGAGTCACTTGGGGCACTCCAGCAATGAATCTTGCCCGATTAAACATCTTCTGGTGGCATGACAAAACACTGCTAACAGGGGCAACTCCCTACATTCTGAGAGCGTGGACATAGTCGGAAAAAAAATACTACGCCAAATCAAAGACCCGCTAGGTTGACACACCTAGGCAAAAATAAGGGCTTCCCGGCGAACCAAAAGGGTTCGGGCAAAATGAAGGGATGAAATGAAAAAATCTGTACACCCGGCAAGTCGAAAACCTGAAAAGGCGGCTTGGGCAAAAATGGGTATCCCGGTGGACTGAAAACCCGAAAGGGCGGTCTAGGCAAAAGTTAGGGATCAAAGCGTACGACTATGTCCCGGTATCTTGTCGCCTGCCTACGAGAAGAAAGTTTGTCCATCAACAACTATCAGCACTTCACAGGTCGTCCTCTCTCACCTCAGAAACAGGGGCAATGAGGAGTTACTCAAACGATCTAATTGCTCTGTCCTCCAAGGTATCAAGGTGGGTTCAGCTGAAGAACATAACCAGTACGCCTTAGTTCCCCAGAGAGTGAGCCAGCAAGTCAGTACACTCTCCTCAAGCGAGGCAAAGTTATCAGCTTTAAGGAAGTTGGGTATCCTCCCGCAGATCTCAATATTCCCCAGCAGTATATATGAATTCTTAACGAGCATCCCCGGCAGTCTTGGTCTAAAGATTGTTCCCCGGCGGTATACCAGCATTCAGTGGAGTCATCTTCCCGATACAGCTCAAAACTTCCCCAGGAGAGTCCAATCCAGTTTCCCCAAGAAAATTGGAATCCATCTCCCCAAGCAGTAAGCTTATCCCCAGTAGATTCTGGAAGCTTATCCTCGCAGAGCACGAACGCGTCCCCGGCTTTATTCAAAGAGTTATTTCCTTACCAGGATATAACTGGGTTATCCTCAGCCAAAAGCCATGGAAAGTTCGTCCTCGGCAAAGTCTTCTTATCCCCATCGAAGTCTATCAACACTTCCAACACAACAAGGGTATCCCCAGCCAATTATTATCAACAACTCAACAAAGTACCTCTCTCCCCACAGAGTTCACTCCCCGCAGAGTAATTTATTTGCCAAGTTTATTCCCCAACGGAGTTATCTTCTCTTACCGGTATTCTTGCAACTATCATCCCCGGGGGAAGCAAAATCTATTCTCCAACATTAGCCCAGGAGTGACTTCCCGGCACCCGTCAAGGATTTACTTTCCTAGACGAAAAAAACATACATTCGTAAACATCACATACATCATTATAGCATGCATATACGCATCATATCTTACAAATCTCACTTATGTTGAGAGCATCATCGCTTGACTCATATCATGCCTTGCATATGACTGACCTTTACCTTTCAGAAAAGATCCAGTTAAGTTCTCAGCTATATTCAAGACCTAGACCGGTTCAGTTAAATCGACTCAAAAGATTTCTCTGTTTCTTATCCAGTCAAAGGCCTTCTCTGGTCTAGTTAAACCGACTCCTAAAGGTTTTTCTTTTGAAGACTCAGTTGAAGACTCCAAGACCTTGTCTGGTTCAGTTAAATCAACTCCCAAAGATTTTCCTGGTTATTATCCAGTCAAAGGCCTTCTCTGGTCTAGTTAAACCAACTCCTAAAGGTTTTTCTTTTGAAGACTCCAAGACCTTGTCTGGTTCAGTTAAATTGACTCCAAAGATTTTCCTGGTTATTATCCAGTCAAAGGCCTTCTCTGGTCTAGTTAAACCGACTCCTAAAGGTTTTTCTTTTGAAGACTCAGTTGAAGACTCCAAGACCTTGTCTGGTTCAGTTAAATTGACTCCAAAGATTTTCCTGGTTATTATCCAGTCAAAGGCCTTCTATGGTCTAGTTAAACCGACTCCTAAAGGTTTTTCTTTTGAAGACTCAGTTGAAGACTCCAAGACCTTGTCTGGTTCAGTTAAATCGACTCCCAAAGATTTTCCTGGTGATTATCCAGTAAAAGGTCTTCTCTGGTCTAGTTAAACCGAATCCTAAAGGTTTTTCTTTTGAAGACTCAGTTGAAGACTCCAAGACCTTGTCTGGTTCAGTTAAATCGACTCCCAAAGATTTTCCTGGTGATTATCCAGTAAAAGGCCTTCTCTGGTCTAGTTAAACCGACTCCTAAAGGTTTTTCTTTTGAAGACTCAGTTGAAGACTCCAAGACCTTGTCTGGTTCAGTTAAATCGACTCCCAAAGATTTTCCTGGTTATTATCCAGTCAAAGGCTTTCTCTGGTCTAGTTAAACCGACTCCTAAAGGTTTTTTTCTTTTGAAGACTCAGTAGAAGTTATCCAAGATTTTCTCAATGATTGATATTGAGGTTATAGTCGCCTTTGGTTCTCTCCCCGATACTGCGGAGGTGGTAATCCCAAGATTCGCTCAATGATTGCTGTTGAAGTTGAAGTTATCCAAGATTTTCTCAATGATTGCTGTTAAGGTTAAAGTCATCCAAAGTTCTCTCACCGTTCCTGTTGAGGTATTAACTATCCCTGGCTCATTCATCACCATTTGAAGCTGCAGATCCAGCTCCTGTAACCAGTCAGGACACATCTACACAAAGAATTTGAAGACCAGCTCCTACAACATGTCAGGTATTCATCTTTCTTTTGCAGGTACGCAGGTCCTCGCTAAGGAAGCTCTTACGCGATCAACATCCAGATGGCATCTATAAGCCCATCCACCTTCCATCATCTCTTGGCATGGAATCTATAAGCCCATCCACCTATCCATCATCTCTTAGCATGGCATCTATAAGCCCATCATACTATCCATCAATCTCCAAATGGCATCTGTAAGCCCATTCCCCATCATCACATTGCTACCATGTGAGCGCAAATTTCTGGGCACTTTAGTGTTCAATCATCTTCCACCTTCGGATTAAGAAAGGAACATCACCCAATCTGCATCCTCAGGTCTAAGAAGATTTAACAGGGGCAACTGTTGTACCCCAAAATTTGCCCTCCCATATTCTTTAAGAAATTGCCAAGCCATGCTTTAAAATTCCCCAAGGGTTGCACAGTGTAAGGGCCTCCTAACAGTCAAAGATTAGGGTTTTGGTTGTGACAAAGAAAATGAAGTTTCCAAGGGTCCAATCAAGTCTCACATGCCTATAAATATGGTCAAGCATCCTCATACCAAGTTTCAAGACTTTCAGCACAAGATTGCACAGTCAAAAACCCTAATTGCACTACAGTCAACTGTAGGGGCAAAATGGTCATTTGATAGTCACAAGTTTAAATTTTTGGTAAACATCTCATTTTGAAGCCACAAACATCATTTGATAAATTCTTGATCATGACTCTCAAAGCTTGGCTCAAAAATCATCAAGATGCAAAAGTTTCCATATTTGGACAGTTGAAAAAGTCAACTGTAAATTGACCAGGGCATAACTTTCACATGGATTATCAGAAAAATTCCATCCAAAGCTCATTTTAAAGAGAAAGACATTTCCTACAACTCCTCTTCACACTTCAAGTCCAAGAAATGCTCTCACAAAAAGTTATCAATTTCAACATTATAGGTCATTTTCAAAAGTCAACAAAAAGGGACTTTAAGTCAAAGGCCATAACTTGAGATTGGTAAATCAAAATGACATGGGACCAAATACATTGGTTAGAGGACTCAAAGACCTTTCCAAAATGTCCAAGAACATGAGAAAAGCTTAAACATTGAGCAAGTTATGCCTTGTGGAAGTTGGGAAATTTTTGGATATTTTGAAAAGTCAACATTGCTTCAAATGACCTAAAATTGCTAATGGGCCTCTTTTTCTTCCACAATTCATTATCCAAGGCATGTGCACGACCATTTGGCCCAAAGGGAAGTTTTTTGTCATTTTATTTTATTTATTTTGATTTTTAATCATTAATAATTCATTTAATTAAATTAAATAGGTGAAAAATACTAAACCTAATGTTTTGAATCTTTTTGTGCCTAAAATATCTCCAAGATTTCGTGCAAATCAGATTAGGAAAGAATTGAAGGTAATTGGACATGATTTGGTGGCAAGTATGCATGAAAAGATTGAAAACTAATGCCATAAAAATCAAATATTGATTCATCAATTCATGGATCTTTTTGACCAAATTCTTTGACCTAATCATTCACACATAAGTATAGAATGCAAACCTAATCCTAGAGAGGGCCAAGCTGCGCCATATACCAAGAGAAAAACTTGAACTTTTTGCAAAGATATTGAAAACTGAAATCACGATTGCAGGGTCTTTCAAGCCAAAATCATCACTCCATTAGCTTGCCAAAGTTGCCAGGAGACGATTCCAATCAAGAACTTTGTCCCATACTCAAGGAGGTGGTATATCTGAGTCAAGCTTTGCACGAAAAAATTCATAATCGAATCATGAATCCCATGCATTTTTAGTGCGTTTTCTTTATTGATTTACATTCCTTGATTAATTCTGAAGCTAACCACATGGATTAATTGAGTTTTTATACACTCTATGCAAATCTGCCATTGTTGCTTTTTAGGGTTGCAGAACTTCCATATTGGGCGTTTTTGAATAGGGTAAAATTAGGACACCATAATGCCATGATCATACTCAGCGCGTTTGGACGAAAAGAACAAGACCCTCGCGCCTAATTTATATGGCCATATGGCCTAATCGTTATTTTTTAGAATGTTACTTTTGGGGACGGTTCAAAACCGTTGCCCATTCTTTCTTTGTTTCAGGAAAAAAATAGACCGAGGAAGAAGATGCTGAGGTGTGAAGCGATGGTTGGGTCGTTTGAAAATTCGCGCGAAAAGGTCACTAGCGTGTTGTTTTGTTTTATAGTAATTGTTTGTTATATAATATATAAAGAAACCAAATGGAGCAGTTGGCAAGGCACGTTGCTGGTAATCTCTAGGACCTGGGTTCGAGCCCCAGGTCCCCCACCCCTTTCACATTATTTTTCTATTAATGCTTGTGTGAGGTTTCAGTGCTAGGGTGCATCATATGTCATCAACATCAAGCCCTCCACGTACTGGCTGAGATCAATGCAAGGGCCATAGTGGGAAGAGCATCATGGACATGAGTCAAAGAGGCTACGCGCTGGCAAGGAAAGTCAACTAAGGCCTTAAACAAATGGGCCTAATCACTACAACATACCTCCAAATTAGGGGCAGAACCCCCCTAGGTTTGCAAGCTTTTTTTACATTTTTTTCATTCTTTTTATTTATTTCAATTATTGCTTTTAATTAATTCAATATTTTCATAAAAAATATTAAAAAAAAACAATATAAAATCAGAAAAAGACAAAAAATAAGTATTTTATTTAATTAATATATTTTTTTTGTAAATAAATGTTATTCATTAATTTTAGTTATTAAATTAGGTTTAATTTTAATATTTTCCTTAATCAATTTAAAATTTGGTAGAATTAGGGTTTGTAATAATTTTTATCCTTTTTTCTTTTCTTTCATGATAATTAATTATTAAATATTATTTATTTTTGTAATTAAATTACCATGTAATTAATTAGGTTAATTTAGGTTTAACTTTCATATTCTTTCTTAATAAATAAAAAAAATTAGAATTAGGGTTAATTTCTCGATTTAATTCAATTTCATTAAATTCTCATAAATACAAAAAACCAAAAAAAATAATTTCTTTTTCTTTAATTTAATTAATCTGCTAATAATTTAATTTCCTTAAAAAGGGTCCAACGCCCTCGTTTCTAATCTTAATTCAATTCACATATTTATTTCTTTTTCTTTTAAAATTTTATGTACCTCTCCCAAAGCCGTGTAAACTTAATTTCTCGCACTTTCCATTATTTATTTATTTTCTGTCAAATCGGGTCCTGGAAATTTTGGCGATGTGGACCCGCGCCTTTTGTAATAGTTTAGAACTTTACCTGTCTCGCTCTTTTAACTATTAAATAAATGCATGCAAGAATGAATGACAATAAATAAAAACAAACGCGTAGCTCACTCATAACATGACAAGATAAAATAAATGAATCTGACACACAAATCACACACCACCCCTAGGGTACGCCTCACTGTTGCCTTGCCTCGAAAGGTGATCGTCGAGTAGAGGATGTCTTAGTAAGTCCTCATGATCCGGGAACCTGGCATGAGGGTAGCTTCTAAGGTGTCTTCCCATTGCTCTGGTGATCACCATGTCCCGAACCTCGAATTGACCCGAACACCTCCAACGGTGGTGCTACCTACCTCTCAATGGTGGGATGGCACTACTTTAAAGGACATTTACACAGACGAATTCCTTAGGGTAGGTAGACGACTCTAGATACTTGCTCTAACTTCAAAAACAAATCAAAAAAATACTTTTCACACCAACACATTTTCAAAAAGCTTTCGAAAGCATTTTTCAAACACTCTTGAGGACCGATACAAGAGTCGAACTGAAATTTTCAAAGAAACTTTTTAAAACCCACAGTTGAAAAGCAAACAAACCATTTTTGAAAACACAATGAGCAAGTATCTAAGAGCCCATGGATAACCATGGATAGAAAGGGTGCTAACACCTTCCCTTTCTATAATCTACCTCCCGAACTGAGAGCAATCTCTATAAGGAATTTTTCTGTGCTTTTGTCCTTTCCATTTGGAGAAAATAAAAGACGGTGGCGACTCTTGCTTCCGCGACATTTCGCGAACCAGCGTTAAACAGTCAGTTCCAGATCCACCGATCACACCCCCCTTCTTGTGTTTTTCACTACTTCAATTGGTATCAAAGCGCCTGGTTCTGAGCTAAAACACTTAACCGTGTCAGTACAAGATCCAGCGTCAGAAAAACACAATGGCAGGAAACTACTCTCACACCAGCAATGACAACAATGAGGACAGAGACAGATTCAGCGGAAAACCTCCAGTCTTTGATGGAGAAAACTTTGATTACTGGAAAGACAGAATTGAAAGCTTCTTTCTGGCACATGATGCTGATCTGTGGGATATGGTGACAGATGGATACACGCACCCTGTGAATGCAAGCGGTCAGAAGATTGATAGAAAAACAATGTCTGACCAACAAAAGCGTGACTTCAAGAATCACCACAAGGCCAGAACCATCCTCCTCAGCGCCATCTCCTATACTGAATATGAAAAGATCTCCAACAGAGACACAGCAAAGAAAATTTTTGACTCACTCAGAATGACGCATGAGGGCAACGTTCAGGTCAAAGAAACTAAAGCTCTGGCGCTCATTCAGAAGTATGACACGTTCAAAATGGAAGAATTTGAATCCATTGAAACAATGTTCTCAAGATTCTAGATTCTGGTAGCTGGTCTCAAGGTTCTGGACAAAGGATACTCTACTGCTGACCATGTCAAGAAAATCATCAGAAGTTTACCCAAGCAGTGGAGACCAATGGTTACAGCTCTGAAGCTAGCTAAAGATCTCAACAAAATCACTCTGGAGGAACTTATCAGCTCCCTCAGAAGTCATGAGATAGAGCTAGAAGCTGACGAGCCTCAGAAGCAAGGTAAGCCTTTAGCATTAAAATCTAACAAAAAATCTGAGTCTAAAGTTTTGCAGGCAGTTGAAGAAACATCTGATGGATCCTCATCAGAAGAAGACGAACTCTCCCTCCTCTCCAGAAGAGTAAATCAACTGTGGAAGCAAAGACAAAGGAAGTTCAGGAATCCCAGAAGATCTGATCAGAACGAGTCTTCTTCCAGATACAGAAGGACAGATTCTTCCTCTGGATACAGAAGATCTGAAGGCTCCTCTAGTAGCAAAAAGCCAAACACCAAGGACATCATCTGCTATGAGTGCAATGAGCAAGGACACTATAAGAGTGACTGCCCAAAGCTTCAGAGGGAAAAGCCCAAAAAGAAGTTTGGAAGAGAGAAGAAGAAAAGTCTCATGGCTACATGGGATGACTCTGACTCGTCTGAAGCTGACTCAGAATCAGATGATGAGAGGGCAAACATAGCTCTCATGGCTAACATCTCAGAAGATAGCGAAGCTTCTGAATCAGACTCAGAATCAGATACTGAAGAGGTATTTCCTAACTTTGCTGTTAACTTTACCAAGGCTGAACTTGCTGAAAGCCTTAATGAGATTCTGGAACGGTATCAACAAATTAGAGTTAAATTCAGAGACCTGAAAAGGAATCTTGAATCTGACTCTAATAAGACTAAGAGTCTCAAATTGGAGAATTCTGAGCTGAGAAATAAGATTTCAAAATTAGAAAATACTTTACAAAACTCTCAGAAGGAACCAATTTCTGAAACTCCCAGCAACGCTGATGAGATCATCAAGGAGTATGATCACAGTTTCCAGAAGTTCCTCGCTAAAAGCATAGATAGAAGCAAAATGGCTTCAATGATCTATGGAGTTAGCAGAAACGGCAGGAAAGGAATAGGATACCAAGGTAAGGTTCCTACACCAAAGAATGTTATGGACTTAACCATTAAACACACTCCTCTGAATTCACATTTTGTGTATGGTCACACACATGATATTAAATACACTAGCAGTAAGCACTCTGTGAAACCAAAATTCAACCAGAGTTTTGGTAAAACTAACAAATCAGGACCCAAGAAAATCTGGGTACCTAAGGATAAAATAATACATGTTGCAGATATCTTTAGCAGCAAGTCAGAAACACCAGTCATGGTACCTGGACTCTGGCTGCTCGCGACACATGACGGGAAGAAGGCATATGTTCCAAAGCCTGGAACTTAAGCCTGGAGGCCATGTTGGTTTTGGAGGCAATCAGAGGGGAAAGATAATTGGCTCTGGAACTGTAGGTAATGGAAATATTCCCTCTATTAATAATGTTCTGTTAGTAGATGGATTGATGCATAATCTTTTATCCATAAGTCAATTAAGTGATAACGGTTATGATATAATCTTTAATCAAAAATCATGTAAAGCTGTTAGTCAGAAAGATGGGACTATCCTGTTTAATGGTAAGAGGAAAAACAACATTTACAAAATCAAACTTTCTGAACTAAAAAGTCAGAATGTAAAATGCCTTCTGTCTGTTAACAACGAGCAGTGGATCTGGCACAGAAGATTGGGGCATGTTAGTATGAGAAGAATATCTCAGATTAACAAACTCAATCTGGTCAGAGGACTTCCTAATTTGAAGTTCAATTCAGATACTCTGTGTGAGGCATGTCAGAAAGGCAAGTTTGCAAAACCTTCTTTTAAATCCAAAAATGTTGTTTCTACCTCTAAGCCATTAGAACTTCTGCACATTGACTTATTTGGACCAGTTAAAACTGCTTCAGTCAGTGGTAAGAAGTATGGGTTAGTAATCGTAGATGACTATAGCAGATGGACATGGGTAAAGTTCTTAAGACACAAGGACGAGTCACACTCTGTGTTTGTTACCTTCTGTAACCAAGTTCATAATGAAAAGGATCTTAGAATCGTTAAAGTCAGAAGTGATCATGGTGGAGAATTTGAAAACAAAGATTTTGAGTCATTCTTTAATGACAGAGGCATTCTGCATGATTTCTCTTGTCCTAGAACTCCCCAACAAAATGGAGTTGTAGAACGAAAGAACAGAACATTGCAAGAAATGGCCAGAACCATGATCAATGAGACAAACGTTGCTAAGACCTTCTAGGCAGAGGCAATAAACACAGCGTGCTACATTCAGAATAGAATCTCAATAAGACCTATTCTGGAAAAGACTCCATATGAATTGTGGAAGAACAGAAAGCCCAACATTTCATATTTTCATCCATTTGGATGTACTTGCTTTATATTAAATACAAAGAATTATTTGAACAAGTTTGACTCTAAAGCACAGAAGTGTATTATGTTAGGATACTCTGAACGCTCAAGAGGGTACAGAGTATACAATACAGAAACACAGATTGTGGAAGAATCAATCAGTGTTCGTTTTGATGATAAGCTTGACTCTGAAAAGTCAAAGCAGAATGAAGTTTTTACAGGTATGGAAATTGAATTTACAGGTTCTGAAGACAAGTCATCAGAAGCTCTCAACACAGACACTCCTTCAACGTCTGAAAGGAGCACTGCTAGCAATCCTACAACAGCTGCTGATCAACCTCAGAAGAGATTACCCAGAAGCAGCTTGGATCACCCAGAAGAGACTATCTTAGGAAGAAAGGAAGATCCAATTAGAACAAGAGCAAGCTTCAGAAACTCTGAAGAAACTCTCATGGGACTTGTGTCTCTGATTGAACCTTCTTCTATTGATGAAGCACTTCTGGATAATGACTGGATTCTGGCAATGCAAGAAGAGCTGAATCAATTCACCAGAAACGACGTATGGGATCTCGTTCCCAGACCAAAAGGATTCAACGTCATTGGAACAAGATGGGTGTTCAGAAACAAGCTAAATGAACAAGGTGAAGTCATCAGAAACAAGGCACGACTGGTTGCACAAGGTTATAGTCAGCAAGAGGGGATAGACTATACAGAAACCTTTGCTCCAGTCGCCAGGTTATAATCTATCAGACTTTTAATCTCATTTGCTGTTAATAGAGGCATCACTCTGTATCAGATGGATGTCAAAAGTGCATTCTTAAATGGTTATATAGAAGAAGAAGTTTATGTACACCAACCCCCTGGTTTTGAAAATACAAAACATCCAGAACATGTTTTCAAACTAAAGAAGTCACTATATGGTCTGAAACAAGCTCCCAGAGCTTGGTATGAAAGGCTAAGTAACTTTCTATTAGAAAATGAATTCACCAGAGGGAAAGTGGACACTACTCTATTCTGTAAATCAGTTAAGAATGACATCTTAGTCTGTCAAATTTATGTTGATGATATTATTTTTGGTTCTACTAATCCTTCTCTTGGAAGAAAATTTGCTAAGTGTATGCAGGCAGAATTTGAGATGAGCCTCATGGGGGAACTGAAATTCTTTCTAGGAATTCAGATCAATCAAACTCCAGAGGGAACTTACATTCATCAGAGCAAATACATCAGAGATCTTCTGAAGAAATTTGACCTCTCAGAATGTAAGCCATCAAAGATTCCAATGCATCCCACGTGCATTCTGAAAAGAGAAGAGGTAAGCAAAAATGTAGAACAGAAAGTCTACAGAGGTATGATTGGTTCTCTCCTCTATCTGACTGCTTCAAGACCTGACATATTATTCAGTGTTTGTATCTGTGCTAGATTCCAATCAGATCCTAGAGAATCTCACTTAACAGCTGTTAAGCGAATTTTCAAGTATCTGAAAGGTACTACTAATCTGGGTTTGTTTTATAGAAAATCTAGTGATTACAGTTTAGTAGGCTACTGCGATGCTGATTTTGCTGGAGACAGAGTGGAGCGTAAAAGTACTTCTGGAAGCTGCCAGTTTCTGGGAGAAAATCTGATCTCTTGGTCCAGCAAAAGGCAATCAACAATTGCGCTATCAACAGCAGAAGCTGAGTACATAGCAGCAGCAGGATGTAGCACACAAATGCTCTGGATGAAAAGTCAGCTTGAAGACTTCCAGATTTTTGAGAGTAACATTCCTATACTCTGTGATAATACTTCTGCTATTTGCTTAAGTAAGAATCCCATTTTACATTCTAGAGCTAAGCATATAGAAATAAAACATCACTTCATTAGGGACTATATTCAGAAAGGAATTTTGAACTTAAAATTTATAGATACAGACCATCAATGGGCTGATATCTTTACTAAACCCCTTTCAGAAGATAGGTTTAATTTCATTCTGAAACATCTCAGCATGAAAGTCTGTCCGGAGTGAAAATGTTTTAATTCCATATATTTATCTTCAGAATGTATTTGTTTTACTGTGAACTTCTGATCAATCTTCTTTCAGAAAGATAGAACATGCAGATTGTATCAGATGCAAGTCTAAAGATCTGAGAGTCTAAGCTCAAAGAGAGACGTGCTGATCACTACATCAAACAAGTGTCATCCAATCATCAGCAAATCTCTGAAGCAGAACGCGTGCACGCTTCTGAGAAGGCAAAACGCTGATTGGGTGCATTGAGACACATGTCTGGTAACCGTTTTTAAGTATCTTTCTAAAATCCCCCAAAATCAGCAAGCATTTAATAAAAGTAATCATGCTTTTAAAACGCAATCATGATTTTTCTCTTTCTTAAAAACGTTTATTTTTTCAAAATATTCTGAACTCTATTTAAACACATTAACCTCTCATTCTAATTCTTTACAGTTTCTCACTAATTCTCAAGCATTCTCTGCATTTTTCTGTGTTCATCTCTTACAAAACCCTTTTTCTCAGTTTCTTCTCAAAATCTTTTAGTGTGAACATGGCAACCTCCAGCAGTGCTTCTGCAGGTCCTCAGAAGAAAGCATCATCTGAACAGTATCAAGTGCCATTCAGAACACTCCTCACTCCTGTGAAGAATCTTGAAGTGTTATCTGAATTGATCATTGATTTTGGAAGCTTGAAGGAGAACGGTTTTGACCTAACAGAAGAAGTTAGGGCACAAAAATGGGAAAGGTATTTTGACAAGTTGGTTGGACCAACATTCCCTATGTTAGTCAAGGAGTTCTGGATTCATGCGAAGGCTTCAACGCATCTAGTCACCTCCTTCGTTATGGGGAAGAAGATTGTGATCACTGAGGATCACATAGCAAGGTTAATCGGTTACAGTGGCGGTGGTGTCCGCTGTATTGATATGGCTGAGAGATGTGCTGACGTGGGCGTGATAGTTCAAAGGATTTTCACCCATGGGGTGCCCAGCAGCAAGATCAAAGATCTGAAGGATCATCACAGAGTTTGGGCAAAGATAATTCTGGGGTGCTTCAACCATAGGAAGCCAACTAGTTCACCTGATTACATAAATGTGGATCAGCAGTCTCTGATCTACTTTATTGATCAGAAGGTAAAAATCAACTTGGCTCATCTTCTGTTCAACCACCTCAAAACAAGTGTGAAGGAAACCAGGGAAGAAGAAAGAACAAAGAGGGATTGGATACCCTTTGGAAGGTTGATATCAGATATTCTGACAGAGAATAGGCTGATAGAGCATCTGATAGAAGCTCAAGAGTTAAGCACCATTGAACCAACAGTTGGGAAGCCTCTGAACGCGAAGAACTTGAAGAAAATGAAGCTGATAGAGAATATCAAAAAGGAACCCAGAGCTACTCCTATTGCTGATATCACCAGCAGAAGAGTTCCACTGAGTGACTTTCCTTTATTTTCTGAGATAGAATCTAAACCAGAGGTGGTTCTCAAATACTTAGACGCGTGCAAGGCAGATGGTACAGATCCAAATCTGATTATCAAAGATCTGCATCAACCTCAACAAGAAGTGACTCTGAAGAAGACGAAGAAGAGGAAGGCACCTTCAGAAGGATCATCCCAGCAGACACCCAAGAAAAGAGGTAATTTATCTGCTGCTTCTGTTTTAAATTCTTCTACTATTCCAGCATCTATTCCACCTCCAACCTCATAGAATCTCAATCCCCATCCCAACAATAGATGAAACTGAACCAGAAGATGACCCTTCTGAGGCATTAAAACTCAGAAGACCCAGAACCAAACATCCCAAACCAACAATCTCAACAACATCAGCAATTGACAAAGTGCTGTCTGACATTGATCAACACACTTCTGATCACTCCGCCAATCCAAACTCTAAACCACAAATTGTCCCTCCTCCACAACCAGAACAACAACAATCTGCTGAAGAACCAGAACAACAACAACCTCTCTCATCAATTCCAGAAGAACCCCTTATCCCTGAACAACCAGAAATTCCAACAACTTCTCCTCAACCAGCAATTCCGTCTCCCTCTCCTCAACCAGAAATTCATCCACCATCACCTCAACCTGAGTTTCATCACTCTGAAACTCAAACTCCTCCACCTTCTGAACCTCATTCACCTCAATCATCTGAACCACAACCTCTGGCAATCCAGCTGCCATGTGGAACAACAGTCACCATGGCCCAGCTGCCATCCTCGCCAGAATCTACACCACCCAATACTCCCAAAACACCAAACAGTCCAATCATAATTTCTGATTCTCCCACTCCATCTCCAAAACAAACAGCTGCCAAGCAAACCACCGAAAACCCCAGCAGGACCTTCATAGACTTAACCAGCCTTGACCGTCTTGCTGATCTGAAACATAAAATAGCCATGCCAAAACCAAAACAACCAGATGTTGGCTCTGGTATTCTGAATTTTGAAACAGGTGTGCAGCAATGGATTGCTTCTCTGAAGCAAGTCTGTCCTGGAATGATTGACCCAGCTGCCTCTGACCAGCTCTGGTCACAATTCAGACTTTGGGTACGTGCTGAAGCCCTCAAATTGCAGGATATCAACTATGAGCAGGCACAACAGAACTTCAGCAAGCTGCTGAAGGAAGTTGAAAGTCAGCTGCCTCAGGAAGCTGTGCTCCCTCTGGATAGTGAACCTTGGTATGAGAAACAGCTAGCTTCAAAGGTGCAACCAGAAGAAGACAAAACCATTCAAGCTGAAGCAAGTCAAGCAGAAGATGTTGCAGAAAGCTCTCAGAAGCTTCCTGCTTCTGATGTTTCTCAAGCTGCCTTGGACAGGCAGACTCTGGAAGAGCTGAAGCTGAATGACATGCGTCTGCAGCAGAGGATGGATGAAAACGACCAGAAGATGAAAGAAAGAATGGATGTGCAGGATAGCAAGATTGACATTGTTGTCAGCATGGTGCACAAGCAGAATGAGACTGCTAATCAGATCAACGCCATGCTGGAGAACCTGTTCACATGCTTTCCTCCTCAACCTTAGTTTTTTTTATTCATGTCATTTTCATGTTTTCTTTGATTTTCTGATGTACTGTTTGAATATGTTTTGTTTGATTCTGAACCTTTCAATATAACAAGTTTTTCTGATCTTAATTGTTTTAGCACATCACCTACACTTTTTGATTGCTGACAAAAAGGGGGAGAACAAGAATGATATTTTAAACAATAACGGTTAACTAAGATAGAAATTCTCGAACATTCTAACTTTATTATACTTGAAAATGTTTTTTTGTTTTGCTTAAAGTCTACAGGTACTAGGAAGCTCCTGGACACTCTGAAGACTAAAAGCTCTGAAGCTCTGATCCGCTCTGATACTCTGATCCAAAGCAAAGCTCTGACAAGAAAAGCTCTGATACGCTGATCTGAAGCTCTGCTCTGATATGCTGATCTAAAGCTTCCGATAGTCAAAGACTCTGATACTCTGATGTTCAAAGAAAGGCAAAAAGATCTGATCCTGAAGAACACTCGTAATCAAAAAGGGAAGTAATAAACTCAGGGGGAGTATCTCTCAACTCTGATATCTTTTTATCCCTTATCTTTGATAACCTCTTACTCTGATGCATCTCTCTAATACCTTTTCACGTTATTTTCATTTAAAAAATATCTAGTTTTTGTCATCATCAAAAAGGGGGAGATTGTTAGAACAAAGTTTGAATCTACTACCCTATGTTTAAGTTTTGATGATAACAAAGTGAAAAGATATATTATCTATATGATTCATGTATGAACTATCTGCTGCCTAAATTATTACGTTCTGATTTGCAGATACTCTGATTGGTATAAGCAAGATCACACCTAATCAGCATCAGAAATTTGGTTCCTGACATCAGCATCAGAAGTTGCCATATCAGAATGTCAGAATCAGAAGATTAACTCACGTGTATGCTGAAGCCTGATGAACAGAACTGCGCTCAACACTCTGATAAAGAAACACAACAGTTCATCAGCAGCTAAGCAGAGTCAGAATGAGCCAAGCCAGAACTTGCATTAAGTAAGCAACGGTACTGTGCATTGAAAGTAAATTAATACCAACGGCCTCATTCCAGACAAGATCTGCTCGATAAGGAAAGGTTGTTATTAGCATTGAATCAAGAATATTGCTCAAACGTTCAACATCTCAGTGCTATATAAACAAGACTTTGAAGATTGAATTGGCTAATGCTCTCCAAATCTTTACACGCCTAAAAGCTGATCATAATCTTCCTTCTCTCAGTTTGCTAAACACTACACATTCTCTTATTCAATCATTGTTTAGCAATCTAGTTTCTAAGCTTTAAGTTGTGTATACATCACAGTTGTGATACAGTTTTGTAGAAAACATTCACACACTTAGATTTATCTTCTTTGTAAGAAAGTGTTTCCTTGACAAACCGGGTTGTGGTTTGCATCAAGAAGGCTTTAGCAGTTGTTAAAGCAGTCTGTAATATTTAGTTGAATATAGTGGATTAAGACCTTGTTGGAGAGAGGCGAAATCACCTTGACGGGTGGACTGGAGTAGTTTGAGATCAAACGAACCAGGATAAAAATATCTTGTTCATTGCATTGATTTTCGGTTTTACAATTCAACCCCCCCTTCTTGTGTTTTTCACTACTTCAAACCCCTGCTGTCTAACTTTGCTTTTATAGGAAATATGAGGAAGACGATGACGTGCTGATCCATGATTAGCCAATTCAAATAGCGCGCGTGTTTTTGTTGGGTCCAGCATAGTTGTTATTTTTGATATATTATATTCACCTCTTATTATTATAACAAAAGCAAGCAAGTGGCCTGGTGGTAGATGTGCTGGACGTTGATCATTGGGACCTGGGTTCGATTCCCAGGTCCACCCAAAAGCTCTATATTATTTTTCATAACGTGATTGCATGCAGGCATTTAAAGGCGTTCCACCATGGACTCCCACATCCCAGGTGCCATGTGTCCTTAAGCATAGATCTAATGGCCATGAGGTGTTGACCATGATGTTCCCTAGTCAACCATGCGCTGGACAACCAGAAAGTCAAAGCAGGCTTGTGGCTTAATGGGCTTGGAAGTTACAAACAAGCCTCCTCTTTGGGCCAGCACCCCCCTGGTTAATTATTTTTCTTTATATTTTTTCATTTAATCTTTTTAGTAATTATTATTATTATTAGTTAATTAACTCACATAATTAATATTTTTCATAATAAATTCAGACAACTAAAAAATGTAAATATTTTTATTATTATTATTATTTATTAATTTCACTTTATTTTTTGTAAATAAATGCTAACAAATTAATTTAGTTAATTAGGTTAAAATTTGATTTTTTTTTCACAACAAATAAAATAAATTAGACTTAGGGTTTTCTTGACAACTTTTAATTTCTTTTATTTTTATTTTCATTAAAACATAAAAAAAACTTTTTTTCTTGTAATTAATTAATTAATTAGTTTTAGGTTTAATATTTAATTAAATGCAAAAAAGGACCAAAATTCATTCTTTTTCTCAAAAAAGGGTCAAAACCCTAAAGACTTTTCCCGATTCAATTTTGTTTCGCGCATGTTTATTCTATATTTATTTTTGACCATATTTATGTATCTGCTCCGAGAATGTAATAGATAATTAGGACTTTTATCGTTTTCTTTATTTTCTCGCATTTATTTTCAAGGGTTATGTTTTTGGCGATGTAAATACCCGACGCCTTGTAATAGCGTAGATTCACTTTCCGCAATTTATTTTCCGCATAATTATTAACTGTTAATTATGCATGCAAGACTTGCCTGAAAAATAAAACCAACTCGTAACTCACCATAATACTTGTGCAAAGATAACCTTAACATGAAACCTGACACACATGTACATGCCACTCCTAGGGTACGTCTCACTTGGTTGCCTCGAGGTGGTCATTGAGTATAGGGTGTTTTAGAGGTCGCCCTCCTGTTTAAAGATCCAGTTGCCTCGAAACGGTTGCCTCGGATAAAAAAGGATCTAGGACATTAGGGTTACCGCTAAGGCGTCCTACTATTTCTTTGGTGACCACACATGTCCCTATAATCGAATTGACCCGAATAACTCCAACGACGGTACTACCTACTTCTCAATAGTGGGATAGTACTGTCTAAAGGACATTTACACAGCTTAATTTCTTTTGAGTAGGTAGATTTCTCCTAAGTACTTTCTCTTTCAAAAAAACAAAACTACTTTTCGCACTTACACTTTTCTGATAAAAGTTTTTTTTCAAACAAACACTTCATACACTCTTGAGGACTGATACAAGAGTTACCTAGAAGTTTTCAAACTAAACTTTTTCAAAACCCACATACACAAGAAAAGCAAACATTTTTGAAAACATAGTGAGCAAGTACCTAAGAGCCCGTGGATAACCGCTGATAGAAAGGGTGCTAACACCTTCCCTTTCTATAAATCTACCTCCCGAACCGAGAAACATCTCGAAAAGGAATTTTGCTGTGCTTTTGTCCTTTCCATGTTGGAGAATATAAAAGACGGTGGCGACTCTTGCTTACCGCGACATTTCGCGAACCAGCTTTAAAAACAGTCAGTTCTATTTCCACCGATCACAATGCTCATGTATTAAATCTTTAAAATTTGTATAAGTTTGTTCTTATATGTACAAGTATGTGTTTCTATTATTATTTCTTGCATTTGTGTATGAGTTAAATGTAAGCATGTTAATTGCATGTACAGTTCTTATTGTAAGTTGAGTCACAGTTTATGAAGATATTTTCATTTTGGATTGAGTAGTGACATGTTCTTGCCGCTATGCTAGGCACATGCGTGTGCGGTATCTGAAGTTCCATTATATTGTGTTACGTAATCGTGGCGCTATAGAAGTAGTTGGAGGTGAAATGTTAGGAGAGAAGATTCTCCCCGTCCTTGTCACCTTACTAGAACCAGAAATATTTGTAACATCATCATCCTTGTCTTAATTGATCCAGGAATCTTGCTTAATTCCATGGATAGTAAACTTCGGCACCATAATTCAAAGGTACTGCTTTTTCGGAGGAGTAAGGAATCGGCCCAAGAGCAGTAATTATTAAGGGAGAAAACATTGATTCGTTGGAAATCCTAATAGGACCATTTTAAGAGATCCTAAGAGGCTTGTTGGAAATTGTTATGATGGAAACGTCTTCAGTTTTATTGGTCAAACTTTTTATGGTCGGAGTTCTTTCAAAAAGGATTTCATGACTATTGATCAGGAGTTGAACACCTTCTTTCATCCATTTGCATCCATTAACTTGTTTTGCATAACAAATACAGTCTTTCAAACAGCCAGGGAAAACCCCAGCTCTCAACAGATTCTCTTTAACAACGGTCAGGGGAGTGGTCAAATAATAGTAACTAAAGGAGTACTATTAATAGTATCGATGACCTTCTCTCCACTCATAGAAGACAATATAAGACCCAATCTTTCAACATAATCAGCAGCAATAAAGCAATGAGTAGCACTGATATCAATAATAGTAACTAAAGGAGTACTATTAATGAAACATGTACCTCTGATGAGTCTGTCCTCATTAGCCATCTGATTCCCAGCCAAAGCGAACACTTTTCTGCTGGTGTGCGCCTTATTTGGTTTATAACATTGACTACCAACGTGCCCTTCTTAACCATAATTGAAGCAAATCATCTCTTTATGCTTGCACTCAGATATAGCATGTCCAGTCTTACAACAACGGAAATACCTCTTCACCTCAGCAATACACACATTACTCTGATGACCAGGTTTTCCATATTTGAAACAAACTACACCAGCAGGAGCATCTCCCCCACTAGTTCTCTGACCCTGAACAACTTTCTGTTTACCTTTACGAGTTGGGGCATCGTAAGGCTTACCACAGTTCTATTGGTGCTTACCTCTCTTCTCATTGATAATCTTATAGTAAGCATTATTATCCTCTTCATAAATCCTACAATTATCAATCAAATTGGCAAAAACACGAATCTTCTGGTATCCAACTGCCTTTTTAATCTTTGGGCGCAACGCGTTCTCAAATTAGATGCACTTTGAAAAATCAACATTTGCTTCACTGTAGTGTGGGTAAAACTTAGCCAACTCAGCAAACTTTGCAGCATATTCAATAACCGACATGCTCCCTTGCTTCAGCTCAAGAAACTTAATTTCCTTATTACCACGAAAGTCTTCAGGGAAATACTTCTTCGGAAATTCCCTACGGAACACAACCTAAGTGATGTTTTCACCTGCAACCTCCAATTTCTGACAAGTCTCTAGCTACCAGTCATCAGCCTCGACTGCTAGCATATGAGTACCATATCGAACCTTCTGTGTTGGAGTTCAGTCCATCACACGAAAGATTCTCTTAATTTCTTTAAACCAATCCAACGCTCTGTCAAGATCATACTTACCCTTGAAGGTAGGGGGATTCGTCCTCTGGAAGGTCGCCAAGCTACGAGATCCAACATTCCCGTCAGTGTTCAGATGATTCTCCATAGTATGTGTCATCGCTTCCAAAGCAGCAGCAAGTGTGTCATACGGTGGGAGAACTGACTTGGGATTTTGCATTTTGTGTTTGCAAATGTTTCGGTTTAGCAAGAGTCGCCACCTACTTTTTATTTTATCCTAAGGAAAGGTCAAAAAGCACAGGAAAGACCTTTGAGATGTTTTCTTGGGTTCGGGGAGTATATTATGAAAAGGGAAGGTGCAAGCACCCTTTTCATCCATGGTTATCCATGAGCTCTTATTTACTTGTTTAGATCACTTGCTTTGCTTTTCCAATTGTTTGAAATGGTGCTTTGTGTGTGGTTTTGAAAGATGTTTTGAAAAGAGGCCATCATTGTGGCAACCTTTGTAATGATTCTTGTTTGAATGTATACAAAGGTGTTTTTATCTTTTGAAAATATTTCAATGTTTGAAAGTTTGATTTGGATAATGTTTTGAAATTGTGTTGTGAAGTGTGTTTGAAAATAGCAAGGATGTTTTTGCAAGCTTTTGATCAAGTAACTAAGAGTTATCTACCCTATTTTACTCAAAGATCTTTCCTAATGTTTTTAACCCTTTTGACAGTGTTGTTTTACCATTGCATTTTGAAATTCTGGCAACAGATACTTAATGTCACAGTGAATGTTATGACACCGTATCTGACAAATTATACACAAAACAAACAGTAATTTAAAAGACAGTAAAGAACACAATCAATTGTTAACCCAGTTTAGTGTATAACAACACCTACATCTGGGGGCTACCAAGCCAGGGAGGAAATTCACTATAAGAGGTATTAATTTAGGAATAAACCAACCAGTTTATCTCCTTCACTTAAGACCTACCCAATGCAACTTCAATCTAAGTCCTACTTAAACATGAGTTCCTACTCACTCCCCCTCAATCACAGCAGTGATACTAATCTACTGATTAATAAGATTATGAAGACATTCTTCAATACACACGCTTGATTTTGCTTCAAAGCTTTAATCAAGAGACACAACACTCGTGCTTCAAAGCTTTGAGTGATAAACAACCCTTACAACCAAATCCTACTCCAAGTCACTTATCAAGTGATAATTGCTTGGCTCACAGTAATTACTAAAACTATCTACAAAATGCCTTATTGATCTTCTCTAAAAGCCCTGCACACCATTAGGATTCGTGAGAAATATATATATGCAGTCTATTCTTCATTTTGGGCTTCCATAAAAATAGCCATGGTTAACCAAAGTTAACCTAAAGACTTGGTCTTGGGCTTTCATCATAACAGATTAGGATTAAGCAAGGTTAACCTAATATCCACGTGAGCATCTGATCTAGTCAATATACTTCAACTCAGAATAGCACACCAGATTCCTGAAAATTCTCAGGAACAATAAATCTGCACAACAACTTGATCAGTACAGGATGTCTTAACATTGGTTATGACATTGGTTATGACATCATGTATCCTGCTCACTGATTTTGGTAGAATTCAGTACATATTATCATAGCTTAATCATCATGATATTCACTCATACTGAGTTGTTCCTGTAGAATATTCCTTCTGCAGAATTTGTCTTTATCCCAGAATGTTATGACATCAGTCATGACATTCGCAAATCTGGTTTTACCAAAAATTAATGCCAACAAGAAAACACTTACAAACCCCCCCTTTGGCAAATTTTTGGCTGAAACCCCTAAACAATCAGAGATTAGAATGCAGAAGCAACATGTAGCAGAATTTCCCAATATCCAATTCTACCAAAATTACCACAATTACTTCTCCCCCTTTTTAGCCATAAAGAGGCCAAAGGATCTGGTACTTCAAGTTATACAGTCATCAAAAGGAAATTCAAAATACACAGAAACAGAGAGAAGGTATCAAATAGCAGCAGCAAGTTCCAGCATCAATCTTTACAACTCAGCAAACACAGACCTTCAGGTACTGTCATCCCCTGAGGAAGCACTATTTTCAGCAGTATCTTCTGGTGAGCTTCTTGCAGAACCATCATGCTGTTCTTCATCAGCATCCTCTTCCCTAATTTGTTCTTCATTCTCCTCCTGTTCCAGACTAGTAATCAGCTCTTCAAGTGTCCTTTTTCTTGCATCAAGCTCTCTGCAGGTTTCTTTTAGAACAACTATAACATCAGCTTTCTTGGAATGAGCTTTGACATTTGATGTCTCAGCAGATGTCATAACAATGTCAGGGACATGTGTTCCCTGAAACAGCTTATAGTGAAAACCAAGTGCAAGGGCTATTTTACACACAGAGTCCTTTTCAACTAGAATATCAGGATATTGATCAATGATTATACCACACAGGAGAGAGGGAAAAGCAATAGGGCCTTTAATAGCACAGCTCTCAGCGTGTTTCATTGTTTGATCAAAGATGTAGTTGCCATAATAAAAGTTTGTTCTGGTTCCAACAACATAGATAAATCTTCCCAAACCAGTGGAGATGGTGGATTTGTGGTTGGTGGGAACCCAGTTAGCTGCACCAATTTTGTGCAGTATGACAAACTTCACACTCAGCTTGCTTGCAGTTAGCTTCCCTTTCAAGGGTCAGTGCTTGACTTTCTTGGCAGTGATGGTTTAAAAAACCTGGTTGTCAGTAACTTCAAGCTCAGGATGAGCATCATCAGGCCTCCCTAGGTATTTGTTTATCACAATAGGAGAGAAATTTACCTTCCTTCTTCTCACATAAACACTCTTAAAATCAGCTGACTTTCCATCAGCACATCCACCGGACAAATTTACTATAAATTCTTTGACAAGAATCTCATAGCAGTTGGAAACCTTGATTAAAATATCTTTTTCAAACCTTGTATTAAGCAAAATTAATTGCTACATCTCTTCATATTGGCAAATACCCAGCTTGTCCCTTAAATTCTCAAACTGACTAGCATCAAGTGCCTTGGTAAAAATATCATCCAGTTGTAGTTCAGTGGCAACATGTTACAGCTTAATCACCTTCTCCTCCACAAGATCTCTGATGAAGTGATGTCTAATGTCAATATGCTTAGTCCTGCTGTGCTGTATAGAATTCTTGGATATGTTAATAGTACTCAAATTGTCACAGTACAATGTCATGACATCTTGTGTGACATTATACTCAGTCAACATTTGTTTCATCCAGATCATTTGAGAACAGCTGCTACCAATTGCTATGTATTCAGCTTCAGCAGTAAATAGAGACACACAGTTTTGTTTTTTGCTGAATCAAGAAACAAGATTATTTCCCAAAAAGAAGCATTCTCCAGAGGTGCTCTTTCTATCATCAGCACTACCAGCCCAATCAGCATCACAATAACCAGACATAATTGGTTCACATCCATGAGAGTACAACATGCCATAATTGTAAGTTCCACTCACATACTTCAGAATTCTTTTCACCTGGTTGATGCGACTTACTTTGGGTTCAGCCTGATATCTTGCACATACTCCAACTGCAAAGGCAATGTCAGGTCTGCTGGCTGTTAAGTATAGCAGACTTCCTATCATGTTTCTGTACAAGCTTTGATCCATATTTGCCCCACTTGTGTCTTTGGACAACTTTAAATGAGTAGGTGCAGGAGTCCTTTTATGACTGGAATTCTCCATCCCAAACTTCTTGACAATATTCTTTGCATACTTGCTTTGAGACAGAAAAATTGAGTCTTCCATCTGTGTGACTTGTAGTCCAAGAAAGCAGGTCAATTCTCCCATGAGGCTCATTTCAAATTCAGCTTGCATCTGGTTAGCAAAATGTTTAACCATTTTATCTGACATTCCTCCAAACACTATGTCATCAACATAAATTTGAGCTACCATTATCTTTCCTCCTTCATCCTTGACAAAAAGAGTTTTATCCAAACCTCCTTTCCTGTATCCTTTGTCAGTGAGGAACTTTGTTAACCTTTGATACCAAGCTCTAGGAGCTTATTTCAGACCATATAATGCTTTCCTCAATTTGTAGACATGATCAGGACAGTTTGGATCCATAAATCCTTTAGGTTGTTCAACATACACTTCCTAATTTAAGTACCCATTTAGGAAGGCACTCTTCACATCCATCTGAAACAGCTTGAACTTATTGAGACAAGCAACTCCCAAGAGAAGTCTGATTGATTCCAGTCTGGCTACAGGAGCAAAAGTCTCATCAAAATCAACCCCTTCAACTTGAGTGTATCCTTGAGCAACAAGCCTTGCCTTATTCTTGGTGACAACTCCTTCAGCATCTGACTTGTTCTTGTAGATCCACTTTGTGCCAATGATGTTTGTTCCTTCTGGTCAAGGAACTAACTCCCATACTTCATGTTGCTTGAACTGGTTCAATTCATCTTGCATTGCTCCAATCCAGTATTCATCAGTCAAAGCCTCTTTAACATTTTTTGGTTCAATCTTAGACACAAAACAAGAGTTTGTGATGATTTCTCTAGATCTTGTAGTGACTCCACTATTAGGATCTCCTATGATGAGTTCCTTAGGATGATCTTTCTGAATTCTGATGGAAGGATCTTTGTTAGCTTCCTTTGATTCAGACTCTGATGGAGTAGGATTAGGCACATCATCCTTTTTAGAAACTTGTGTTGAAGTCTCAAAGAATGTCTCAACATCATATGGGACATTTGTTTCCTCATGGTGATCATCAACTATGACATTTATAGACTCCATCATAACTTTGGTCCTGGAATTGAACACCCTATATGCTCTGCTATTGGTAGAGTATCCTAGGAATATTCCTTCATCACTTTTAGGGTCCATCTTTCTCCTTTGTTCACGATCTGTCAGAATATAGCATTTGCTCCCAAAGACATGGAAGTACTTCATTGTAGGCTTTCTTCCTTTCCATAGTTCATAAAGGGTGGATGATGTTCCCTTTCTCAAGGTGACACTGTTGTGGACATAACAGGTTGTATTCATAACTTCAGCCCAAAAATGAATAGGAAGCTTCTTGGAATGTATCATTGCTCTGGCAGATTCCTGTATAGTCCTGTTTTTCCTTTCCACAACTCCATTTTGTTGAGGAGTTATAGGTGAAGAGAACTCATGATTGATTCCTTCTGAGGAACAGAACTCATCAAACTTACTATTTTCAAATTCCTTACCATGATCACTTCTGATTTTGACAATGCATTATTCTTTTTCTCTTTGAATTCTTTTGCACAATTCCTTAAATACATCAAATACATCAGACTTTTCCCTAATGAAGTTTATCCAGGTGAATCTGGAAAAATCATCCACAACAACATAGGCATATCTCTTTTCACCAAGACTTTCCACCTGCATGGGACCCATCAGATCCACATGTAGAAGTTCTAGCACCTTAGAGGTGGTCAGATGTCTTATCTTTGGATGTGACATTCTAGTTTGCTTTCCAACCTGACATTCACCATAAACTCTCCCTTCATCAATCTGAAGCCTTGGAATCCATCTGACAGCCTCCATGGATATGATCTTTTTCATCCCTCTAAGATGTAAATGACCAAGTTTTTGGTGCCACAGTTTCACTTCCTTTTCTTCTTTGGCTATAGAGCACACAGAAGAGTAGTTAGTGTTCTCAGACTCCCATAAGTAACAGTTGTCTTTTGATCTGACTCCTCTCATTACAACTTCTTGTTTTTCATTAGTTACAATACATTCAGACTTGGTGAAGTTGACCTTGAATCCTAGATCACATGATTGACTGATACTTATGAGATTAGCAGTCAAACCATTTACCAGCAACACTTCATTTAGGTTTGGAACTCCAGGGCAGTCCAAGTTTCCAACTCCTTTGATTTCTCCTATAGCACCATCTCAAAAAGTGACATAGCTAGTAGTATGAGGTTTGACATCATTCAGCAGATTCTTGATTCCAGTCATGTGTTTAGAGCATCCACTGTCAAAGTACCAGTCTTCCTTGGCAGAAACTCTAAGGGAGGTCTGAGCTATCAGGGCTGCAGTATTTTTCTTCCACTGTTGAGTATATGGTTCCTTGTTAGTCTTAGGTTTGACATATGGGGTCTGATTAGGATATCCATATAATCTGAAGCAGAATGGCTTTATGTGACCAAACCTCCCACAATAATGACATCTCCATCTTTGATACTTTTTCTTCATATTTCTCTGTTCTTGATGTTGAGTCCTACATTGTGACATCTGCTTTGACATTTGTTTATCAGGCCTGGTCTTCTTCTTGTCAACAACAGATTTCTTTGCAGCCACAAATCCTAGACTAGACATGTTTCCTACATTTTGTCCAGCCTGAAGGATTTCTTCCAACTTGTCAGTTCCAGTTATTAACATCTTGACAGACTTAATTATCTGATCAAGTTTGGAGTTAAACATTAGAACTTCACCTTTGAGATGGCTTATAGTAGTAGTGTTTGCCTTCTTCTCAGCCTCCAACTTCACTATGAGCTTTTTCTGTTTCTCATTTTGCTGACAGACTTCAGCACTTCTGATACATAGCTTCTTGTAGGAGTCAGCAAGTTCTTCAAATGTCACTTCCTCATCACTAGAATCATTATCAGAGTTACAAACACCAGGTAGTGCAGTAACTAGTTTAGCAGATTCTTCTTCAGAGCCACTTTCTGAGTCACCATCAGACCAAGTAACATACATTCCTTTCTTTTGTTTCTTTAGAAAGGTAGGACATTCAGCTCGAATGTGCCCATATCCTTCACATCCATGGCATTGGATTCCTCTGCTTTGATTTCCCTTTTCTTCAGACTTAGTTCTTCTGCTGGAGTCATAGGATATGCTAATGTCAGAGGAAATGTTCTTGACATTTGACCTTGACTTTGGGTCCATTCTCTTGATGAGTTTGTTGAACTGCCTTCCAAGCATAGCTATAGCTTCTGATATATTTTCATCACTCTCCTTGCTTTCATCTTTAGTATTGGATACAAGGGCTATGCTCTTGTTTTTCTTGTCAACATTGTCACTGATCCCCATCTCAAATGTCTGAAGTGACCCAATGAGTTCATCAACCTTCAAGTTGCAGATATCCTGGGCTTCCTCTATAGCAGTCACTTTCATTGCAAACCTTTTAGGCAAGGATCTGAGAATCTTTCTCACCAGCTTTTCTTCTAACATCTTTTCTCCCAATGCTCCTGAGGTGTTGGCAATTTCCAAGATGTTCATGTGAAACTCATGAATGGTCTCATCTTTCTTCATCCTTAGATTCTCAAATTTGGTAGTGAGCATCTGAAGTCTTAACATTTTTACTTTGGATGTACCCTCATGGGTGGTTTTGAGAGTGTCCCAAACATCCTTGGCCAGTTCACATTGATGTACTAGTCTGAATATGTTTCTATCAATTCCATTGAACAGGGCATTCAATGCTTTAGAGTTACCCAGGGCTAACTCTTCTTCTTCTTTGCTCCATTCTTCCTCAGGTTTCAGACTAGTCGTCCCATATTTCCCAGTTATGGTGGGATGGTTCCATCCTTTGTCAGCAGCTCTCCAAGCCTTATTGTCCAGTGACTTCAAGAAGGCAATCATACGAGGTTTCCAGTAGTCATAGTTTGATCCATCCAGAATAGGTGGTCTGTTCCCAAATCCTCCTTCCTTGTCCATAGTGCCAGAAAATAATATCCCTAGATCTCACCCAGAAAGACAGACAGGGCGCCTGCTCTGATGCCAATTGAAATTCTGGCAATAGATACTTAATGTCACAGTGAATGTTATGACACTGTATCTGACAAATTGTACACAAACCAAACAGTAATTTAAAAGACAGTAAAGAACACAATAATTGTTAACCCAGTTCAGTGTATAACAACACCTACATCTGGGGGCTACCAAGCCATGGAGGAAATTCACTATAAGAGGTATTAATTTAGGAATAAACCAACCAGTTTATCTCCTTCACTTAAGACCTACCCAATGCAACTTCAATCTAAGTCCTACTTAAACCTGAGTTCCTACTCACTCCACCTCAATCACAGCAGTGATACTAATCTACTGATTAATAAGATTATGAAGACATTCTTCAATACACACACTTGATTTTGCTTCAAAGCTTTAATCAAGAGACACAACACTCGTGCTTCAAAGCTTTGAGTGATAAATAACCCTTACAACCAAATCCTACTCCAAGTCACTTATCAAGTGATAATTTCTTGGCTCACAGTAATTACTAAAACTATCTACAAAATGCCTTATTGATCTTCTCTAAAAGCCCTGCACACCATTAGGATTCGTGAGAAATATATATGCAATTTATTCTTCATTTTGGGCTTCCATAAAAATAGCTAGGGTTAACCAAAGTTAACCTAAAGACTTGGTCTTGGGCTTTCATCATAACAGATTAGGGTTAAGCAAGGTTAACCTAATATCCATGTGAGCATCTGATCTAGTCAATATACTTCAACTCAAAATAGCATACCAGATTCCTGAAAATTCTCAGGAACAATAAATCTGCACAACAACTTGATCAGTACATGATGTCTTAACATTGGTTATGAAATTGGTTATGACATCATGTATCCTGCTCATTGATTTTAGTAGAATTAAGTACATATGATCATAGCTTAATCATCCTGATATTCACTCATACTGAGTTGTTCCTGTAGAACATTCCTTCTGCAAAATTGTCTTTATCCCAGAATGTTATGACATCAGTCATGACATTCGCAAATCTGGTTTTACCAAAAATTAATGCCAACAAGCAAACACTTACACATTTGGTAAGCAACTTTGTATTAGGATGTTAAACGGGACAGGCACGGGTCATCCTATAGACCATGATAGCAATTGTGTTAAGTATCTTTGGCAAATTTTCCGAGGGACTTGATCATTTTTGTTTAGGCAACCAAGATAGCATCATCGAGGGACTATGATCTTTTGTTCTGTTTTTGTTTTTCCAAAGTACCCAACATGCATACCATGACCCATTTTTGAAGGCAACAAGTGGATTGTAACCCTAGGGGTGCAAGTGTGCATTGTGTTTGATTTTCATGCATTTTTTGTCTTTGATTAGGTCAAACTATTTGTTGATTTGGATTTTTGCATACAAACCCTAATTCTCTAATCATGGCATAATTGAGAGCGTAAAGTACGAGAATTTAAAATTCTAAGCTATTACAACATGATTATAGGGATGTGGGTACAATCTTTGAATGGGGGTATTTGACAAGAAATATAAACCCTAATTTATTAGTACACCCAAATTGAATTTAATTGCATAAGATAAATGGACAATATTTAAATATTCAAAATAAACAAATATATCAAATAATATGAAGTATGCAAAAAAAGGGTTTTTGTTCATTAATGTATGTAAAATATTTTAATGTAAAAAATAAAGGAATAAATAAAAAGATTAATTTTATTGGTTTAAGGGTGAAACCCTAATTTCTTTAAGAAAATAAACATATTATATTATTTATATACAATAAAATATATTAATATGTATAAAAATAAAATATACTTAAAAAGGGTATTTTTTAGTATGAATAATTATAAAAGTGAAAATGTAATATTTTTATATTTTTTATTCTAAAGTATTTAAAAATAAAAATAAAGTATATATATATATATATATATATATATATATATATATATATATATATATATATATATATATATATATATATATATATATATATATATATATATATATATATATATATATATATATATATATATATATATATATATATATATATATATATATATATATATATATATATATATATATATATATATATATATATATATATATATATATATATATATATATATATATATATATATATATATATATATATATATATATATATATATATATTAATCAAATTAAACATATACAATATAAAATAAAATATGTACAAAAATATATTATATTTATAATAAAATTTTAAGGGTGAATAAAAATAAAGAACAAAAATAAAAGTATAAATATTTTTCAAGTCTTAATAATAAAAAAAAAGTTTTTAAAATCTTTTTAATGTTAGAAAAATTAAAATAAAATGTCAAATAAATGTAAAAAATTATGAAAATATTTTTTAAGCATTTTTTATGTTTGGAAATAAATAAACAAAATCAAAAATGAAAACAAAAATGCAAAAATATAATAATTCAAGAAATTGGGCCAGGGGTGCAAAAATGAAAATGAGAGGTCTCAAAAGCAAGCCAGGCCAAGCCCAGCCCAAGCCAGCTTCATCTTCAACCTATAGACTTTGTAAACCCGCGCGTCTGGTTCAAATGCTAGATCCTGTATACGAGCTCTATTGCAAAAACTCACAACATCAAACTTGTAGAGAATTTCAAGACGATTCCAACCATATAAAAAACTAATCCTAACTCTCAAAGACCAGAGAGAATTTCTCTGGCCCTAAAATCTGACCTAGTTTTTTCAGCATGTTCATGGATGAAATTCTCCTAGCACACTTAATATAAATGAAAACTGAGCATATGTATGGTTTCCTGGAAATGAACACTACATTTTTTATTCACAAACCTAAGGCTAAATGTTCTTAAATAGAGAGATAGAAAGTGAAGAAAAACATGTTTCAGTTGGATTCGTGTAGGACAATGTAGTGATTTTCAATGAGACTTGAGATGTCTGGTAGCCTTCCTGAACTTCACTTAACCTTCTCCAATAGCTAGTTTGCCTTGAATGTCCTTGAATCAGTCTATAGAACTCAACCTGCACAAGCTTAAAATGAAAATGGTGAACACTGTAAATGGAGTTACAGTTGGTAATGGAGGTTTGGGATAGCTTGAGTGAGTTGAATGGAAGGTGTTTGAAGCAAAATGGGGCAAAACGCACGAGCCAAATGAGCTAGGGCACTCAAGTTGCAGAACCTGCCCTGTTTTGCCACAGGAATGTGATTTCTGGCTATGGGATGTTTTGAGGCTTGAACAATCGTGTTTCTAGCTCAAAGGGGTGTGAGAAAGATGTTTTGAATGTTTTCACAAGTTGATCTTTATTGGTTTTTCAGTTCTAAGGATTTTAACAAGTTTTCTTGTTTTTGAAGCAAGAAAGTGGAAGTGATATGTAACAGGCTTATGCAGGCTATACAACATCCTCTAACCTCTGCTCTTGGCCCCCCTAATCAGTGGATTTGTTTAGCTGCAAGAGATTTGGACCAAGGCTCAAGGATTATGGTTTTGACATAAAGCAAACTTTTGCAAAAATGGAAATGTGCCTTTTACCATTTAGGGATTAATCTTGTGTACAATGCTCCAATGACCAAAACAATGTATTAGCCTAATGGATTTGCATTAAATTATGGAGTGTGAAGTGGTTTACAGGCCTGCAAACTAGTGTAAGGCATGCTGACTTGAAAATGCAACTTGTATGAACATGAATTTGCCATGGATACAAAGTGAGTTTTTGCCAACTTCAAGCCTTCGATTCTCCCTAACCACAAAAGTGTTTGAGGAGTTCTTGGACAATTTGGAAAGCTTGCAACATGCTACATAATCCATATTTGAAATGAAACTTGATATTCCAAGTGGAACTATGTGAAAAATGGCCAAGAAGATAGGTCAAAATCCTGCCTAAACTAGGGCAAAATTTCACTAAGTTAAAAGTTTTAGGTACCCTTGTTCCAAAAATCATAACTTGATATCCAAGCTTCTTTTGAGAAAACTTTGTGAATAAAAGTTGTAGACTTTGTGGAGGACTACAACATTCATGTTGGATGTTTTGTTTGAATCCATTTGCATCATGGTGAAAATGTGGGACAAATTTAGGAAAAATTAAGAAAATTTCATAACTTAGAAAAATTCTAAGTTATGAAAATTTTCAATTTCAAACCCTAATTTGCAATTTTGGGTTTCTTGATGAACAAGTTTCATAATTTGACACATCTTGATGAAAAATGACCCTTGGCACTTGATTTTGACCAAAAAGTCAATGTTTGACTTTTCAGTGTACAATCAAATTTTGATCAGTTGACTGAAAAATTCATTTGTCAATCCCATGCATTTGAGATCTTTTGAACTTGTTATATAGGTCAAGATAATTCCCTTGAGTCCTTGAGTCCTTGTTTGAGCTTAATTTTCCATTGGCTAGGTCAAACAGTCAAAAATTGCCCTTGTACAGTCTAAACCCTAAAAATGACCATTTTGCCCTTTTGGTGATCTGATCAAATTTCTTGTGGATTTGTGGTCCAAACTTGATCAAATGGTTCATATGAGTTCATAATGTTGATGTGGGTCAAAATTCATAAGGTTTGACTGTAAATTGGCCACAGTTGACTTTTTCCCCAATACAGCTAATTTATAGGTTAACTGCCCAATTGACTGGGCAAAAATTTGATTCAAGGCTTGAAACTTGGTATGGACAAACATATGAGTCCAATATGAAGTATGGAAGTCAATTTTAGCATTGAAGGTCCAAAAATCCATGTGCAAACTCAAACCCTAGTTTAGGTCATCAGTGCAAGGAGATGCCTTGAGCAGAGCAAAGCCTAGCTTGATCTTGAGTTCCAAGAGCCTTGTGATGAGAAATGTTGATAAAAAGAGAGGGCAAATTTTGGGGTACAACAGTTGCCCCTGTTCAATCTTCTTGAACCTGAAGAGTTAGATTAGCAAGTTTGCCTTTCGTGACTCGAAGGTAAAAGAGGATTGGACACTAGAGTGCCCGTAAATTTGCATTGTCAAAATGTAGCTGAGGGAATGGGCTTAAAGATGCCATTTGGAGATGGTAGAATCTTGATGAAGATGGGCTTAAAGATGCCAACCAAGATTGTTTGTTGAAAATCAAGAGAATGAACATCAGAATGGTACCCGTGTCTGGAACGTATCTGAATTGTATCTGGAGATTTGATTGGTGTGAGCAAAGGAATGGAGTCCGTGTCTGGAGCGTGTCCGAGCTGTAACTGTATTTGATTCTTGAACAAATATTAGAATGACTACCATGTCTGGAGTGTATCTGTATTCTGAATGGATGACAGAGAAACATCTATGTATGGAGCATCTATGTGTTGGGGACAAGTTCTGAATGAGTGACAGAATGGCAACCGTGTCTGGAGCGTATCTGGACCGTATCTGAAGTTGAGATCGTATGAGTAGCAGAATGAATTCCATGTCTTGGAGTGTATCCGTACTGTAACTGGGATCTGAAAAAGGCAACAAAATGACTTCCATGTCTTGGAGTGTATCTAAGCTTGTAGTTGATATTTGAATCTGAATGAGAAATAGAATGGCTTCCAGGTCTGGAGCGTATCTAGTCTGTATCTGATTGCTGAAGTCTGAATGAGTAGTAGAATGATCTCCGTGTCTGGGGTGTATCCATACTGTATCTTGGCTTGAAATTCTGAATGAGTAATGGAATAACCTCCGTGTTTGGGGTGTATCCATACTCTATCTGAGATCTTTGAATATTTGTTAACGATATCTTTTAATCTTATCCTGAAAAGGGTAAAATGTTAGCTGAAAACATAAAGTTATGTTGCATGACATGTATGATGCAATAAAACATGCTTTATTAATATTTATGATACATGAATGTAATGTATGCGCATGTAAGCTGATTAGCTGTCTTGTTGAGGAAAATAAATCCTTGATAGCTGGAGATAATGAAATCTTTGACTGCTGCCGGGGAAAGTAAATCCTTGACCAATGCTGGGGATTCCAAAAATCTTTGATTGTTGAAGATGAGAAAACCTTGCTGATTACTGTTGGGGATAGAAAATCCTTGGCGACCTGCGAGGATGTGAGAATCCTTCATGACTTTCCTAGGAAAATAAAGAAAAATTCGACGACCTCTACTGGGGAATTAAAACTTGGGAGGCTTCAAATGGAGAAATGGGAACTAGAATCTTTGTTCTGTCGAGAAATAACTCTGTGGGGAGAGTGTTTATTCTACCTGGGAAGTCAGGAGCTTGGGTTGTATGCCAGTCTACTGGGGATTCCTTGTTTTGTGGAAAACTCCGCTGGGGAATCGGAGGAAGTTGGATAGTATTCCACCGGGGTTTAAGATTTGAAGTTTTGGACTCTGCTGGGGATCGAGAGTTTAGGGACTTAACTCTGATGGGAATTTTGAAACTTAATTCCGCTGGGATTATGTACTTCAAGGTTTTAGCTCTGTTGAGGATCTGAATGACATATTGTAGGGGATTTCTTCTGGAATAGCCTAAAGACGTTTTCCTATACTTTCGACCTATCAGTAATTATCCTTTCTTATTTCGTTTTATTTGTAAGCAATGATTATATTCAAATGCATATGCTCATTTAATAAATCATTGGACGTTTTCAAATAAAACATAATTGTAAAAAGAAAGAAAAGATAAGCAAATTTCTGTACTTTGAAGTATCTTTGTATTAACTTTTGTAAGTATTTTTGTACAAAGGAGACATACATCCTAGTAAGAGAATGTTGTTGTAAGAATTGAGAAAAAATTTATACAAAGAAAGATTCCTATGTGTAACAATTCCATGGGGTTCCCATTCTGCTATAGCCTTCACAACTCTGAGTGTCTTGTCCATTCGTTGCTTCGTCTGAAGGTGATTGGATTGATCAGAAGATTGGAGTTTGGTCGTGAAGAGATTATCCTTAAAGTGATCCGAAGAAACATAGTCATACGCTTTAATTCCCTAACTTTTTCATGAATCGCCCTTTCGGGTTTTCGATCCACCGGGAAACCCTTTTTTTGCCCAAGTCGCCCTTTCCGGTTTTCAACTTGCCGGGTGTACAGATTTTTTTTGTTTATCCCCAATTTTTGCCTGAACCGCCCTTTCGGGTTTTCGATTCACCGGGATGCCATTTTTTCCCAAGTCGCCCTTTCGGGTTTTCAACTTGTCGGGTCATTTTATGCGTAGTATCTTTTGACTATGTCTGCATTCGCAAGGTGTGGCAAGTCGTCACCGTCCATGGTGGTCAGAATCATTTCCCCACCAGAAAAGATGTTCTTGATCACAAATGGTCCTTCGTAAGTAGGAGTCCACTTGCCCCTGGGATCACTTTGCGATATACCAAAGAAAAGGGGTTGCCCCGGTTGAAGTACGCGCCGTGGTACGATATCCATGCAGAGCAAATGGTAACATCTCATGCCAGTCCTTGTAGGTGACTGTTATTTTTTGAATGATCTTCTTGATATTTTTGTTCGCGGCTTCAACATCACCGTTCATCTTTGGCCGATAGGGAGATGAATTGTGATGTTGAATCTTGAACTGCTCGCACAGGGCGGTGATCATGGTGTTGTTCAAATTTGTACCGTTGTCTGTGATGATCCTGTCGGGGATACCATATCGGCATATGAGATTCTTCTTGATGAAGCGGGTAACCACATTCTTTGTAACGGAGGCGAAGGAAGCTGCTTCGACCCACTTGGTAAAATAATCAATAGAGACCAAGATGAAACGATGTCTATTAGATGTTGTAGGCTTGATCTCTCCAATCATGTCGATTCCCCACATCGCGAATGGCCAAGGAGATGTTATAACATTGAGAGGAACTGGAGGAATATGTACCTTGTCAGCATAGACTTGACATTTGTGACAAGTAAGGGAATGTTGATGACAATCATCTTCCATGGTAGACCAGTAGTAGCCTGCCCTTAGAATCTTCTTAGCCATCGTATGTCCGCTCAAGTGGGTGCCAAATGTGCCACTATGTATTTCAGTCATGATCAACTCTGCTTCAACCTTGTCCGCACAATGAAGTAGAACACAATCATGGCTGCGTTTGTATAGGATACCTTTGCTCAGGAAGAACTTGGCAGCAAATCTCCTTAAGAACTTTTTGTCATTGACGGAAGCTCCTTCAGGATATTCTCGAGTCCGGAGATACCTTTTGATTTCATGAAACCAGGGTTGTTCCACTACTTCTTCGGTATTAATCTCATGACAGTGCGCATGTTCGTCCATTCGTTCGATGGTGATTTGGGGAGCCTCATTATCCCAATTAAGTTTAAACATGGAAGACATTATGGCCAGAGCATCTGCTAGCTGATTTTCTTCTCGCGGGAAGTGCTCAAAGGTAATATGCTTGAAATGAGGCAACAATGTCAGGACATGTTCTTTGTATGGGATAAGATTAGGATGTCTAGTGTCCCACTCTCCTTTGATTTGACTGATAACCAAAGCTAAGTCCCCAAATACGACCAAAGATTTGATTCCCAAGTCAATTGCAGCCTTGAGACCAAAGATACAAGCTTCATATTCGGCCATGTTGTTGGTGCAGCTGAAGTAGAGTCTAGAAATGAAAGGTGTATGGCAACCTTCAGGAGAAATAAGTACCGCGCCGATACCGTTGCCAAGTGCATTTGAAGCACCATCAAAGTATAGGGTCCATTGGGATCCTTGTTCAGGTCCGTCATACGGTTTGTTACCTTCAATGTTGTCCAATGTCATGATGTCCTCGTCAGGGAAGTCGAATCTCATAGATTGGTAATCTTAGACGGCTTGATGAGCTAGATGGTCAGCTAGTACACTCCCCTTTATAGATTTTTGGGTTGTGTACTGGATATCATACTCTGTCAGGATCATTTTCCATCTAGCAATTCTTCCAGATAAAGCAGGCTTCTCGAAGATATACTTGATCAGATCCATTTTAGAAATCAGCAAAGTGGTATGTGTCAACATATACTGCCTTAGACGGCGAGCAGCCCATACCAAAGCGCAGCAAGTTTTCTCGAGCAGTGAGTAGCGAGTCTCACAGTTGGTAAAATTTTTGCTAAGGTAATAAATGGCATGCTCTTTTCGGAAAGACTCGTCATGTTGGCACAGTACACACCCCATTGAGTTATCCAAAACAGTCAGATACATGATTAAAGGCCTTCCTTCGATGGGTGGCATTAAGATAGGGGGTTCCAGCAAATACTCCTTGATCTTATCAAAAGCAACTTGATAGTCATTATTCCATTCAACCACCTGATCTTTCTTCAACAGTTTGAAGATTGGTTCACAGGTAGATGTTAGGTGAGAGATGAACCTTGCAATATAGTTTAAGCGTCCCAAGAAACCTCTAACCTCCTTTTCAGTGTGGGGGGCAGGCATTTCTTGTATAACTTTGACTTTAGCAGGATCAACCTCAATGCCTTTGTTACTGACGATGAATCCCAAAAGTTTACCGGACCTAACTCTGAAAGTGCACTTGCTAGGGTTCAGTCTGAGCTTATATTCCTTTAACTTGACAAACAGCTTTTGCAGATGGTCGAGGTGCTCTTCTTCTGTCTGTGAACGGACTATCATGTCGTCTACGTAGACTTCAATCTCATGATGTATCATGTCATGAAACAAAGCTACCATGGCTCACTAATAGGTTTCCCCGACATTCTTCAGTCCGAATGGCATCACTTTATAGCAGAAGGTACCCCACTGCATGACAAAAGTAGTCTTCTCCATGTCTTCGAGGGCCATTTTGATCTAGTTGTATCCCGAGAATCCATCCATGAAAGAAAATACCTTGTGTTGAGTTGTGTTGTCAACCAAGATGTCAATGTGCGGTAGTGGAAAATCATCTTTAGGGCTAGCCCTGTTTAGGTCTCTGTAGTCCACACACATTCTGACTTTGCCGTCCTTTTTAGGCACGGGCACAATGTTAGCAACCCATTGTGTATAGGAAGTAACAGCCAAAAAACCAGCATTGAACTGTTTCATCACCTCAACCTTGATCTTTTCAGACATGTCGGGCCTCATTCGGCGGACCTTTTGTTTGATTGGTGGATAATCTTCTCTTGTAGGGAGACGGTGAACCACAATATCTGTGTCGAGTCCCGGCATGTCTTCGTAGGACCAGGCGAAGATTTCAACATATTCATTCAACAACTGCACTAAGCGCTCTTTAACACTTGGCTCCAGGTTTGCACCCACTTTTACCTCTTTCTTGTCTCCCTTTGTTCCCAAATTAATAGTCTCTAGCAACTCTTCATGGGGCAGAATAGCCCTCTCTTCTTGTTGCAAAAGTCTAGCTAACTCTCCAGGAACTTCACAGTCTTCATCACCTTTGTACTCGGCATGATTGACCAAATCTTCAGAGTCACTGAAGGCCAAAGCAGAATAGTCACCCATGGAATCTGGAGTGGATGGGTACCTGCATTTTGTGAGTGTGGGTGTGTGTAAGGGATAACCATCCTTTAAACAAAACAAAATGTAAAAGGAAAGAAAATGAACACAACAGTTTAGAGATGAAAACGCCCAATGATTCATTAAAAATGGCATATGATAATGAAGAAATCAAACCCTTACAAGTGGACCTATATGCCCCGGGAAAGGCATAAGGCAAAAAGAGAGTGTACGAATTTTTTAATAATTATTACAGACCAAACAGGAAATGTTCAAAAGATAAATTACTGATTGATGAAAGTAATGGGAACAAAGTCTTTCGCCTCCCAGTTGCTTAATCCTCCTTCAACGGTTGTAAAGATCCAATCTTCAAAGTTGTCTTCTTCATCATCATCTTCTAAGGTATTAATTCCATGGTGAGTGATTTTTAAGGGTGGTCCTCCAGCCCGGGAGCGACGCACAGCTTTCTGGCCAGCAGCAGTGAAACCCAATCCAAACTTGTTCGTCTTGTGAGGAAAATCTGGCAGTTTCCCCCACATCGTACTCCTTCCTTCTTTGATTACAGCCTCTGCATCTTTGAGGGATGCCATCCGAGACACAGGCTTGGAAATGATAGGCACATCAGCCATTGTCTTTGCAACTGCGACTTCAGGAGAAACCTCTTCAAAGTGTTGGAAAGGCGTTTCTATGAATTCACCATCTAACTCCACATAGCGGAAGGAGTTAAGGTGACTTATCATATACTCTTCCTCCCCATGAACCGTTATGATCTTACCCTGAACTGGATACTTTAGCATTTGGTGTAGGGAAGAAGTGACTACCCCAGCGTTGTGGATCCATGGCCTTCCCAACAAGCATGAATATGAAGGACGGATGTCCATCACATAAAATGTAGAGTTGAAAATTTTTGTATCCACTTTGATTGGAATGTCCACTTCTTCGTGAACCATCCTCTTAGAACCGTCGAAGGCTCTAACAATGATGTTACTAGGCTTTAGGGTCAAACCTTCACAGTCCAATCTGTCCAAGACCTTCTTTGGTAGAACATTTAAGGATGAACCGGTATCTACCAGAACATGAGCAAGCGTGGTCCCTCTGCACTCTACCGAGACGTGCATTGCATCGTTATGCTTTCTTCCCTTAGGGGTCAAATTAGCATCAGAAAAACCAAGACCGTTATCGGCTGTAAGGCTAGCCACGCACTCTTGAAACTGGTATGCAGAAGTTTCTTGAGGCACGTGTGCCGTCTTTAAAAATTTGATCAAGGCTTTAGCGTGAGCCTCAGAGCAGAGTAAGAGAGCTAACATGGATATTTTCGAAGGGGTTTTCCCTATCTGCTCCACGACATCGTAGTCGCTCTTCTTGATTATCTTTAAGATTTCTTCCATCTCTTTTTGGGTGGTCTCAGGGATAACCATAGTCTGAGCCTTCATCCTGACAGGCGCTTCTTGTATCCCCTTACCTTTATTGGAAGTAACATCAGAGGGTCTAGCTTCGGGTACATCAATTTCTTTAATTATCGGACTTTGCACAGATGGCTTGACAGGTACAGAAACTCTTGAGGGTCCGAAGACTGCTCGTGGAGGAGCGATCTCCGGAGAGAAGATCCTTCTGCTGCGAGTTATCTTGCTTGTTCCCGTAATATTCCCTATATCAGGGGTTTCATCATCAGAATTCTATTGGATTGATTCAATCTGCTTGATACCATGGTATAAGATTTCTCCTCCGTAGTTCCATGGTATCGTCTTGTTAGATTTATACGGGACAGGCCCCGACATGGTAATTTTCAACGGTACGAACTTAGGATCAGGCGTAATCTTAACAGGCCTTTTGCAGGTCTTGGAAAGATCGTCGGAGATGGTTATTATAGCAATGTCATTGGTTGGAGTATCAAAGGTAACAGGAGTAACATGGGTGATAGGATTAACATGAGTCTTTTGAAAGAGGATCTCTTGGGTATCCATCAGGTGTTGGATGCCTAATTTCAACAGTGGGCAGTCAGTTTGCAAGTTTGAACAAAAGTAACAGTCTTTTCCACAGCCCGAGAATATCCCGGCTTTCATCAAATTCACTTTAATCACTGGTAACGGAGTCAAAAGGTCATCAACAATGGTAACATGAAGATCTTCCATAACGGCATGGACATTATGACCGTGCTTGGGCATTGGGGCAGAAATCACATTCGGATTTTCGGGCGCATCGAATTCTATCTCCTTGGCGTCTATTAAGTCTTGGATATTGTTTTTAAGAGCCCAATAGTTGTTGGTATCATGCCCTACACTATCCGAGTGGTATGCACATTTTGCATTGGAATGATAATAAGGAGAAGAGGTATTAGGGTTTTTCGGCGCTTCTTTCAAGTTGGTAAGGTTCAGATTTAACAGATGAGGGAGGACTTGAGCCGGTGTCATGTTGATTCGGGTGAATTGTCATTGTGGCCTTTCTACCCTTTGCTGATTAGCTCTTGGTTGATTGCGGCGAGGTTGGTCGGCTAAGGAGTTTTGGATCATAACAGCCCCTACCGTTGGTCGGCGCTTTGTTCTCCCTTGGTTTCTCTGGGTATGCATAGCAGAAACTTCCTTCTTAGCTGGGAAGGTCTTCTTAATAGCAGTGGAAGCGGAGGCATCCTTCTGAATTTTACCACTTTTAATGCCAGCCTCGACCCTTTCACCGGTCAGAATTAATTCGGTGAATCCTGCAGATGAACTCCCGATCAAGTGATTGAAGAACGGTCCTGACAGAGTCCCTAAAAACATGTCAACCAGCTCTTTATTCGACAATGGTGGTTGCACCCTTCCAGCCAAATCCCGCCACTTCTGGGCATACTCCTTAAACCCCTCATTAGAGGCCATACCCATAATCTATAGTTGAGTACGAGTAGGCGCTAAATTTGCATTGTATTGGTATTGTCGGTAGAACGCAGCAGCCAAATCTTCCCAGTTATGAACATCAGATCTCTCAAGTTGATAGAACCAGTCCAATTGCGTGCCTGACAAACTATCTTGAAAAAAGTGGACCCAAAGATCCTTATCAGAGGAGTGAGGTTGGATCTTTCTGACGTAGGACCTCAGATGCATCTTTGGACAGGACAAACCTTCATACTTAGCGAATGTAGGTACTTTGAATTTGGGAGGAATGACGATCCCAGCAACCAACCCTAGTTCTTCGAAATCTAAACCAGGTACCTTCAGCAACTCCATGGCTGCCAACCGATCCTCAAGATTTTTATACTTATCATCCGTTGTTGTTCGGAGTAATATTCATCCTCTTCCTCTTCTTCTTCTTCTTCAGCTTCAGATTCGGATGGCATTGCAACTCCTTTTCCTTTACCAACCCCTTCGTCAGACGTCGAGGGAAATTCCAGAACTCTCCTAGCCTGATGCTCAAATCTTCTCCCCATAGTGGCTACCCCAACTCTTTTCTTTTTCTTCCTTTCTGGTTCCTTTTCTTTCTCTAACGGTGCTTTGAGATCCTCTTGACCCTTTGCTAAGGTCATGAGGAGTTGCTGGAATTGTGAATTATGTGCTTGCAGATCTTTAACCGTCTGCTCCAAATCCATCTTGTTGAAATAAACAACAGAAAGATAAGGAAACCTGGTGTGAAGACCTGTTTATGCATATGATGAATGATATGTTATTCATGTAATGCATTCAAGGATTAAGAAATTCAAATTTGTTGCAAACAAAAAGAAGCACACGTCATATTAATAAGAAGAAGTTTGTTAGTACATAAATGCCCCATGGGTGAAATATTACAAAATTCTTAATGTAAAAAGACATTGCGCATCCTCTTTGGTGCGATGTAAGTGTTGAGAGTCTCCTCTTCGTGAAGTCGGCGGGTAAGTTCCAAAACCTTCTTCTCACTGGCATAGAAGCTGGCTTCAAAAGTATTTCGTTCTTCTTTGAGTTGTATCCAACTCTTTTGTAATTCTTCCAATGATGTTGGCATGTCAGGATGTAGGAGGGTGTATGGAACCTCTCCTTCCATAACAGGCTCTTTTATCACGGGGAGAATGTGAGGGTAAGGCATCATAAGACTCTGGGTGCGGGTTCGTACCCACTTGAGATAAGGCTCAAGGGGGGTGGAATTCTTGTGCCCCAGTGTCTTACTATCCACTTTGTTGGGCATCCTCCATGCTCGGATAAACCTTTTTCGAAGTCTTTGAGCGTCGTTGTCGAAGTCAAAAACCAAGTCAGGGATCAGCATATCATGAGGACCATCTCTCCGGGCATATCCAAACTTCCTTAGAGCTAAACAAGGGTTATAGGTGATGCCTCCCCTAATGCCAAGTAGTGGGACATTAGGGAATTCTCCACAACGATCAATGATGATGACATTTTCTCTGGACCGAGAACACCAATGAACATCAGAATGTGTGAGGGTCATCAACCGTTGTGACCACCTTAAACCCTGCTCATTCTTCAAAACTGATTGGGGAAGGTGAGAAATAAACCACCTTGCCAGAAGAGGAGTGAAACACATGAGAACACCTCTTTTCCTCATTGTTCGTGTGTGAAATGAGTGTAGGATGTCCCCAAGCAATGTAGGCAAGGGATTTCGAGATATGAAAATCTTGACAGCATTCACATCTATAAGTTGATCAGGGTTTGGGAATAAGACCAACCCATATATGAGAAGTGCTACAATCTCCTCAAAAGCTTGTAGATCTAGAGAATTCCAGCAGTCTTGTGCCTTCTCAAACAGAAACTTTGCCAAGAAACCCTTGACACCACTTATGGTTTCCCAATGACCCTTGATATCAGATGGTTGCAAGTGCAAGGCTTGAGCAACATCTTCAGGCTTTGGTTCTCTTTCTGTACCGTTGTAGGGTAGTTGATGAAGAATAGGAATTCTCAGGAGTTGAGAAAATTCCTCCAAAGTAGGTACTAGTTGGTAATCAGGGAATGTGAAACAGTGGTGTAGAGGGTCAAAGAACTGGAAGAGAACTTTCACTATGTCTTCTTCAATGTTGGGGTTGACCAAGTTGAGAAGTCTACCATGTCTTTCACTGAAGAGAGAATTCTCTGGAATCTTGGAAGTAAGCTCTTTGAGTTGAGGAGGGATTCTCACAAGGTTGACTTAAATTGTTTTCCTGCGAAGAGATTCCATGACCTACAAAACAAGAACAAAGATGAAGATCCAAACCCTTGAAATGGTTAGTGGATGTATATGATGCTTTATGATGTTCATAATGTATGCACAAGCATATGTACAAACAAGTCACACAAGATCCTAGTTTCAGGCTTGCATGAGGTTTCATAGGTAAGTACCCTCTTGAAGTTAGTTGGCTCAACCTGTCCTATAAATAGTAACCGGGTTCTAAGGAGCTCAATATCACTGGATTATTTTCTGTGTTCATTGTTTTGGTTTATCCACTTAACTGGCGACCAAAGTATTCCAAGAAAATAACCCTTAATGAGTGTAGTATCGAGTATCTACCAACTTCGGACTGCACCAAAGTCGGTCATCTCACTACCCCTAAAAAAGGCCAAGATGGTCAAGTAAGGTTCTAAGAGTTCATTAGTGCTTCATGACATCACTCAGCGGCCCCGTATTCTCTTTGATTGACTCAAAGGCTACCGGTACTCACAAATATATCGCACTAATATAGTTATTGCTTCAACCATGTCGGTATACCCCGCACAGTTTCCACAATGTATTGCTATTTACCTATGAATGTTTCTCAAAAATCTGTGTGGAGGATTCAAACCCAAACAAGAGAACCAAATGTAAAGCAATCAAAGCAATCAAGTTAAGCATGCGAAGGTGATCTAAATCCTAAGGTTACTCCACTTTTAAAGTAGTCCCCAGCAGAGTCGCCATTTCTGTGATACGGTGGGAGAAATGACTTGGGATTTTGCATTTTATGTTTGCAAATGTTTCGGTTTAGCAAGAGTCGCCATCGACTTTTTATTTTATCCTAAGGAAAGGTCAAAAAGCGCAGGAAAGACCTTTGAGATGTTTTCTTGGGTTCGGGGAGTAGATTATGAAAATGGAAGATGCAAGCACCCTTTCCATCCATGGTTATCCATGGGCTCTTAGTTACTTGTTTAGATCACTTTCTTTGCTTTTCCAATTGTTTGAAATGGTGCTTTGTGTGTGGTTTTGAAAGATGTTTTGAAAAGAGACCATCGTTGTGGCAACCTTTGTAATGATTCTTGTTTGAATGTATACAAAGGTGTTTTTGTATTTTGAAAAGATTTCAATGTTTGAAAGTTTGATTTGGATAATGTTTTGAAATTTTGTTGTGAAGTGTGTTTGAAAATAACAAGGATGTTTTTGCAACCTTTTGATCAAGTAACTAAGAGTTATCTACCCTATTTTACTCAAAGATCTTTCCTAATGTTTTTAACCCTTTTGACAGTGTTGTTTTACCATTGCATTTGGTAAGCAACCTTGTATTAGGATGTTAAACGGGACAGGCGCGGGTCATCGTATAGACCATGATAGCAATTGTGTTAAGTATCTTTGGCAAATTTTCTGAGGGACTTGATCATTTTTGTTTAGACAACCAAGATAGCGTCATCGAGGGACTATGATCTTTTGTTTTGTTTTTGTTTTACCAAAGTATCCAACATGCATACCATGGCCCATTTTTGAAGGCAACAAGTGGATTGTAACCCTAGGGGTGCAAGTGTGCATTGTGTTTGATTTTCATGCATTTTTTGTCTTTGATTAGGTCAAACTATTTGTTGATTTGAATTTTTGCATACAAACCCTAATTCTCTAACCATGGCATAATTGAGAGCGTAAAGTGCGAGAATTTAAAATTCTAAGCTATTACAACATGATTATGGGGATGAGGGTACAATCTTTGAATGAGGGGGGGGGGGGGGGGGGGGGGGTATTTGACAAGAAATATAAACCCTAATTTACTATTACACCCAAATTAAATTTAATTGCATAAGATAAATGGACAATATTTAAATATTCAAAATAAACAAATATATCAAATAATATGAAGTATGCAAAAAAAAGGGTTTTTGTTCATTAATGTATGTAAAATATTTTAATGTAAAAAATAAAGGAATAAATAAAAAGATTAATTTTATTTGTTAAAGGGTGAAACCCTAATTTCTTTAAGAAAATAAACATATTATATTATTTATATACAATAAAATATATTAATATGTATAAAAATAAAATATACTTAAAAAGGGTATTTTTTAGTATGAATAATAATAAAAGTGAAAATGTAATATTTTTATATTTTTTATTCTAAAGTATTTAAAAAAAAAAAAAGTATATATATATATATATATATATATATATATATATATATATATATATATATATATATATATATATATATATATATATATATATATATATATATATATATATATATATATATATATATATATATATATATATATATATATATATATATATATATATATATATATATATATATATATATATATATATATATATATATATATATATATTAATCAAATTAAATATATACAATATAAAATAAAATATGTACAAAAATAAATTATATTTATAATAACATTTTCAGTGTGAATAAAAATAAAGAACAAAAATAAAAGTATAAATATTTTTCAAGTCTTAATAATAAAAAAAAGTATTTAAATGCTTTTAATGTTAGAAAAATTAAAATAAAATGTCAAATAAATGTAAAAAATTATGAAAATTTTTTTTAAGCATTTTTTATGTTTGGAAATAAATAAACAAAATAAAAAATGAAAACAAAAATGCAAAAATATAATAATTCAAGAAATTGGGCCAGGGGGTGCAAAAATGAAAATGGGAGGTGTCAAAAGCAAGCCAGGCCAAGCCCAGCCCAAGCCAGCTTCATCTTCAACCTTCAGACTTTATAAACGCGCGCGCCTGGTTCAAATGCTAGATCATGTCTACGAGCTTTATTGCAAAAACTCACAACATCAAACTTGTAGAGAATTTCAAGACGATTCCAACAATATAAAAAACTAATCCTAACTCTCAAAAACCAGAGAGAATTTCTCTGGCCCTAAAATCTGACCTAGTTTTTTCAGCATGTTCATGGATGAAATTCTCCTAGCACACTTAATATAAATGAAAACTGAGCAAATGTATGGTTTCCTGGCAATGAACACTACATTTTTTATTCACAAACCTAAGGCTAAATGTTCCTAAATAGAGAGATAGAAAGTGAAGAAAAACATGTTTCAGTTGGATTCGTGTAGGGCAATATAGTGCTTTTCAATGAGACTTGAGATGTCTGGTAGCTTGCCTGAACTTCACTTAACCTTCTCCAATTGCTAGCTTGCCTTGAATGTCCTTGAATCAGTCTATAGAACTCAACCTGCACAAGCTTAAAATGAAAATGGTGAACACTGTAAATGGAGTTACAGTTGGTAATGGAGGTTTGGAATAGCTTGAGTGAGTTGAATGGAAGGTGTTTGAAGCAAAATGGGGCAAAACGCACGAGCCAAATGAGCTAGGGCACTCAAGTTGCAGAACCTGCCCTGTTTTGCCACAGGAATGTGATTTCTGGCTATGGGGTGTTTTGAGGCTTGAAAAATCTTGTTTCTAGCTCAAAGGGGTGTGAGAAAGATGTTTTGAATGTTTTCACAAGTTGATCTTTGTTGGTTTTTCAGTTCTAAGGATTTTAACAAGTTTTCTTGTTTTTGAAGTAAGAAAGTGGAAGTGTTATGTAACAGCCTTATGCAGGCTATACAACATCCTATAACCTCTGCTCTTGGCCCCCCTAATCAGTGGATTTGTTTATCTGCAAGAGATTTGGACCAAGGCTCGAGGATTATGGTTTTGACATAAAGCAAACTTTTGCAAAAATGGAAATGTGCCTTTTACCATTTAGGGATTAATCTTGTGTACAATGCTCCAATGACCAAAATAATGTATTAGCCTAATGGATTTGCATTAAATTATGGAGTGTGAAGTGGTTTAGAGGCCTGCAAACTAGTGTAAGGCATGCTGACTTGAAAATACAACTTGTATGAACATGAATTTGCCATGGATACAAAGTGAGTTTTTGCCAACTTTAAGCCTTCGATTCTCCCTAACCACAAATGTGTTTGAGGAGTTCTTGGACAATTTGGAAAGCTTGAAACATGATCTATAATCCATCTTTGAAATTCAACTTGATATTCCAAGTGGAACTATGTGAAAATGGCTAAGAAGATAGGTCAAAATCCTGCCTAAACTAGGGAAAAATTTCACTAAGTTAAAAGTTTTAGGTACCCTTGTTCCAAAAATCATAACTTGAGATCCAAGATTCTTTTGAGAAAACTTTGTGAATAAAAGTTGTATACTTTGTGGAGGAATACAACTTTCATGTTGGATGTTTTGTTTGAATCCATTTTCATCATGGTGAAAATATGGGACAAAGTTAGGAAAAATTAAGAAAATTTCATAACTTAGAAAAATTCTAAGTTATGAAAATTTTCAATTTCAAACCCTAATTTGCAATTTTGGGTTTATTAATGAAAAAGTTTCATAATTTGACACATCTTGATGAAAAATGACCCTTGGCACTTGATTTTGACCAAAAAGTCAAAGTTTGACTTTTCAGTGTATAGTCAAATTTTGATCAGTTGATTGAAAAATTCATCTGTCAATCCCATGCATTTGAGATCTTTTGAACTTGTTGGATAGGTCAAGATGATTCCCTTGAGTCCTTGAGTCCTTGGTTGAGCTTAATTTGCCATTGGCTAGGTGAAACAGTAAAAAATTTCCCTTGTACAGTCAAAACCCTAAAAATGACCATTTTGCGCTTTTGGTGATCTGATCAAATTTCTTGTGGATTTGTGGTCCAAACTTGATCAAATGATTCATATGAGTTCATAATGTTGATGTGGGTCAAAATTAATGAGGTTTGACTGTAAATTGGCCACAGTTGACTTTTTCCCCAATACAGTTGATTTCTAGGTCAACTGTCCAATTGATTGGGCAAAAATTTGATTCAAGGCTTGAAACTTGGTATGGACAAATTTATGAGTCCAATATGAAGTATGAAAGTCAATTTGAGCATTGAAGGTCCAAAAATCCATGTGCAAACTCAAACCCTAGTTTAGGTCATCAGTGCAAGGAGATGCCTTGAGCAGAGCAAACCTTAGCTTGATCTTGAGTTCCAAGAGCCTTGTGATGAGAAATGTTGATAAAAAGATAGGGAAAATTTTGGGGTACAACAAAGTGCAACATCATTCCTTCCATCCATCACAACTTATCATTACAACATAAACAACAGTTAAAACTCAGGTTAACAATACTCGATTGTTAGACAAAACTACGACTCAAAATATTGGTCAGACGAACCAACCTGCTCTGATACCACTAATGCAACACCACATTTGTACCCAACGAATTATATAAAATCAGAGTTACAAAATTTCCAACAAAAAATGGAATGCTACACTTTCAACTTAGAAACAACGACATTCAATCACCTATAGTTTAGATACATCACACATAAAATTTGGATGAGCCGTTAACAACCTGTTTAGTCTTTAACAATGAAACAACTTTATAATCAAGCAATAGAATCACAATTTTCAACTCAACTGACATAACATTTTTTTCCAACTGAAAACAATTTCAAAACAACAAGTACTTAATTAAAACAGCTTAAAATTCAGCAACATAAGTAAAATCAACAATAAATCACAAGTGTTTATCCCACCGAGTGTTACGTATCAGAGCGACGACACTGACTCGAACCACTGAAGGTAAACAACCTTCACTCTGGATTACCTACACGTTACCGACATAGGGCAACATTTAAACAGAAGGGGTGAGATATCGAACCAGATAATTTAATGCATGGTAAATAATATATTAGAATCAGTTCATACAAAGTCACCTCTTCACAACTCTTTAACAACATTTAACATAATTAATTCATCCATATAACAGCTCAGGATGCAACATGAAATGCGACTTTTTTTTATGCATATGCATGTGGTACCAACAGAGCAAAACTCCCAACTTAGTAATCTGCCAATAAATAGAGGCATCAACAAGGCATAAGCCTTCTGTAATACAGTGGGAGAACTGACTTGGTTGTTTTGTGTTTGATCACAATTGTTGCTGATAGCAAGAGTCGCCACCGACTTTTCTTTTATCCAATAAGGAAAGGGTGAAAAGAACAGGAAAGACCTTTAGAGATGTTTTCTTGAGTTCGAGGGGTAGGTTATGAAAAAGGAAGGTATTATCACCCTTTTCATCCTTAGTTTTCTACGGGCTCTTAGTTGCTTGCTAGATCACTTGCTTTGTTTGAAAATGTGCTTGTGGTGTGGGTTATAAAATATTTTGAAAACGTCTTTGTAATGATTCTCGTCTCTATAAGAATGCGTACAAAGTGTTGGTTTTAAAAATAGTTCAAAGAGGTGTTTGTTGTGGAAGATGTTTTTGAAAGTGATTTTGAAAAGTGCCTTTGTAATGATTCTCGTCTCTATAACAATGCGTACAAAGTGTTTTGACTTTTGAAAATGTTTCAATTGAAAGTGTTGGTGCGAAAATGGTTTTTTAGTTGTGATCTAGCAAGCAACTACAAGCGTCCTACCTACTCGAAAGGTCTTTGTTCTTTTCCTCCTCCTTTAGATGTTACTATATTACCATTGATTGATAAGAATCCCCATCGTTGGATGTGAAGGGACGGGCGTGGGTCATTTGTATAGTCATAGAACGCAACCTATGAGACGTTTTAGCAATTTCGTATAGGGACTAGATCGTTTACCGAAGACAACATTGAGGAACATCGAGGGACTACGATATTTTATCGAGGGTCTTTGATAAAACACCCATATTCGAGGGACATGACTATTTTCCGAGGCAACAAGTGAGATTTCCCTAGAGGTGCATGTGTGTGAATAATGTGTTTGATTGCATGCATTTTGTCTTTGAATTTTAAGTTGTCTACTTGTTGGTTTTATCTTGCCATACACCCTAATTACTAATATTTATGAAAGCAATAAAAATGATGAAAATAAAGGTCCTACGCTATTACATGTTTTTTGGGGGAGATGGGGTATACAAATGTACAAGTTGGGGTTGCGAAAAATAAAAGTCCTAATTATTACAACCATATTGAATGTAAATATATAGAAAATATAAAGACAAAAAAAATTTTAAAAAGAGGGAAAGAAAAGGCATCTTGGATTGAAGGACGTGCCTTTCAATTTCACACATTTTTCCTTCTTTCGATTGGGGCTGGAAGTCAGTGTTAGCATGCACTCTTTGATTCACCCTTTTTTTTCTTCTTTCGATTGGACCTGCAAAGCAGCATGAGTATGTATCCTTTGATCACACCCTTTTTTCTGCTTCCTTTCGTTTGGGGTTAGATAGCAGCATGGGGCGAAGCCTAAGGCTTCGATTCAAACATCCTTCTTCCTGTTTTCTTTCGTTTGGGATTAAATAGTAGCATGGGTTGAGGCCATGCTAATACTGCTTCATGGTCAGACTAGTTCTTAAAATATGTTTGATAAACAAAGAAAATAAGCCAAAATATTAGCAACGAAAATAAACAGAGAAGGTGGAAACGAAAACAAACCATAGGGTAATGATGATGCTTGAAATGAAACAAAATGGTTATTCGCATGTTATGCTTGAAACAAAAGGTTTAAGGTTAAGAGGACTTACCTTGCTTGAAGCTGGAATGTGTGTTTGGACTTAAGTTGCTGCCCTGGATGTTCTTGGATTCGAAGAGAAGAAATAAGTGTTATGTTTCTAGTGCTGGATTCGAAAGAAGGAACCAAGTGTTGGGTTGGTATTTCCCTGGATTCTGGATTCGAAGGAAAGAAACAAGTGTGGTGTTTCTAGTGCTGGATTTGAAAGAGAGAACAAAAGGCTTGGTCTTTTGATTCTGGGTTTGAGAGTGTGTCAAGTGTTTGATGATTTTTCACACAACTAAAGTTTCTCCAGCTACCAAACCCCCCCAAGATGTGTTGTGGAACATCTTATTTATAGATGAAGTTGGCTGAGATTTAAGAGGGAAAATAAAAGAATTTGAACAAATTGAGTATGCTATTTTTGTAGCTTTCGAGGTACAACTCTGTGTATGCCAATTTGGTGCAAGTATGGGAGCAGCGTAGCAGGACTGCTGTGCAGCAGTTTTGGAGTGTTGTGGTCAGTGCAGCAGGCTTGGACTTGGCATCACATAGGACTCTGGCCAGCAAGCATCTTTGAATATTTCAACCTTTCGTTTTGACTTCATAAGTCCAACCTTCGACCATAACATCTCTTCAGACAACAATATTTGCTTCCACTCACCTTCGAATGGATCATACGTGTATATTTTGAAGGGGTCAAATATGTGTCCTTCGATTAGACCATATGTGTGTATTTTGAAGGGGCCAAATATGCATCCTTCGAAGGGGCCAAATGTATGCCCCTTGAATGGGCTACCAAAATATGTCCTTCGAATGGGACATCCAGGTATGTCTTTTAAATCCACTAATGCGTGTCTTTTGAATGGGCCACCAACTATGTGTGTTGGAGGTTTTCAAGGGTGGAATCAAAGCAAACATGAGGGGAGTCCCTGCCTTGTGAATTGAAGCAAGCAGGAAAGAGGCCCTCGCTTCTTGAATCGAAATAAATACTGTAAGAGGCCATTGCTTTGTGAATTGAAAGTAAACCAAACAGGAGGCCAATGGTGCAATTGAAGCTTCCATGCATGAGGTCCCTGCTTTGAATCAAAGGAAGCCTTCAGAAGGCCATTGCCTTCTGAATAGAAGGAAGCTTTAAGAAGGTCATTGCCTTCTTAATCGAAAGAAACCAGTAGGAAGCCACTAACTTTTGAATCGAAGGACACCAACATGAGGCCCTTGTCTTCTGAATCGAAGGAAGTTGTTTCAAAAGGAAACAAAGCCCAGTCGAAGCTAGCATGAAGACGACCATTTGTTCAATCGAAGCTTGTATGAAGCAAGCATGCAAGAGGCTATTGCCTCAATCGAAGCTTAGGAATTTGAAGCAAGTTTGAAGGAGGCCAGGTGCCCAGTCGAAAGCTGGTGAATCAAGCTTGCATCGAAGGAGGCCATTTTCCAGATTTTAAATTCGAACTGTTGTTTGCAGTCACTCCTTTCGATCTGCTTTGTACTTATGCAAACTTGATATTTTTGAAAATCTTCGTGAGATATATCTTGAGAAATTGAGAGGAAAAATTTTGGGGTACAACACCTTCAACTTTATATTTGCCAATTCAAGCAAACTTACCGAGCATGAGCTCCCAACTTAATATGCTATTTCTGCAATAATAACATGAATGTAGTAACAATAAAAACAAAAACAATAATTCAATAACAACTTAACATAACTCAACATTGGCCATAAACCTACAACTTAATATCTGCCAATAATTAGAGGCATCTCAACAAAATTCCATATTACCTGCAAATTCTCAAATTACAGCAAGTATACAATACACCGTATCAACCAAAATATATTATGATGTCCTGCGTAATTATTCGGGTAATTCGACTACATACTGCTAGATACTTATTAATTATACTATCTCTCCTGCTACTAACTTATTTATACTAGAATTCATTAATCTTATAGGAATGGAATACCTTAAGAATCCTAATTATTATGCTGAGATTCTTAAATTAATTTAAATAACTAAAATATCCTACACATGAATAACAATTGGGACCATGACAACGACGGGTACCCCTTGACACAGTGGTCGTTCTTCTCGATACCTTCCCTTCATGCCTTTGTACCGACCGACACCCCATACATCTCAGTACATCGTGCAGCCTTGTGTCTCTCGACAAAACTACCTATTCCCCTCGACGCACCTTGCAGCCTTGTGCCGCTCGACACATACCCCTGTGCTCCTTGGTATATCTTGCAGCCTTATGCCTCTCGATGCAAATACTTGTGCTCCTCGGCACGATGCGTCTTCACATTTTTGCACAGACTTCGTCCAGTATGTGACGAACATTATTCCAACCTTACAGTATTCTCGTCAACCATTAATTTCCGACAAACCGCACGGAATAACATAGTAACAGGAAACTACATCTCTTATTACCATATTCATCAATCGTACAAGATAGTCATACTTAAGATTCCTAAACGACCACAACATGATAACAGGCAACTTTCAAGAACAGGTCCAGAACAATCAACGCACAACAACTACACCTACGACCAACCCCTACATAATATTCATAAATAGTTCCATTATAAGGTCAGAACCCCACCATTACCTTGGATTGAAGGTCGCTCGAAAGCTCTCTGACCGGAATCTTGCTTCGCTTCTTTTCCTTATTCCTTTGCTCTGCACTTCTCACTGCCATTTTCCAACAACTTCCTTATTCCAATTGACCTGATTCTTCATTTAAATAAGACATCACATTATTATTCTTCTTAATGGGCTTAACGATACACCCCCTGTCTTACTATTTCCAACCATTAAAATAAGCCCAACATAATTATTCTAGTATTCCATTAATTCTAGCATTATTACTACTATTAATCAACTAATTAATTAACTAGTAATAATCTAGCAACTTATACCAACAATTCCTAACATCTCACAAATTAAACAAATAATTCTAAAATAATTAATTAAATAATTAATTAATTAACAGGCGTTACACTTTCCTTCAATAAGTTTCAGTTTTCCATCAATGTTGGCTAGGCAAGGAGTAGGTGAACTCATCATCGATTGTGGAGTTTTCTACCCGGATTTGGTTCGTGAATTCTATGCAACAATGCAAATTGGTTCCGACGGTGTTCTTTCGTCATGGGTAAAAGGAAAGCACATCTTGATGTCAACCACTCAATTTGGAAAAATCATGGGTGTTTCTAGTGAAGGCTTACTCATCAAGCATGGGTATACCATTGATGTTGATATTTACAATCGTACTCGCTACTACTATAACATCACTCGTCTCTCCGAAAAAGAAATCTTGGACAAGAAAAAGGAAGCTGGTTCTACAACAAGTCGGTTAATTTTGTATTCCTCCAACCTCACTGTAAGTGATGTTGAGATGCAAGTCTTGTTTGCAATAAAAAATAATCTTCAAATAAATTGGGCATACTTAATCATGAACTATTTAGAGAATCTCAAAAAACTGTCCGATGGACTTCCATATGCTCATTGGATAACCAAGATTCTCAAGTTTGGAAAAGTTAGCTTCCGAGGAGAAACCGAAACCAAATGACTTCAAGAGATTGTGAAATTTTGATTGTGGCGGCAAACAAAAATATGAGCATTTTCAAAGATGAAGATGGATTGTTCAAGCATAGAGAAAAATGAACTTCCTCCAATCAATATGCACATCCTCCATCACCCGCATATGACGGAGAAATATCAAATGAGATGATTTATCATAAACTTTACTCAATGGAAAATTTCATGATATCGGAATTTCGTGATATTCGTCAAGACTTGGCCAACCTTCAAGCCAATCAAGAGGATTCAATGGTTGAAAGTTATGATGAAGAATTTTAAATGCCTTAGTACCTTTGTTTGTTGTTTATGCTCTTCCCATGTAATGTATTTATCTTTTTCATTTTGTATCGTATTTCCTTCTGTATTGTTTATGTCATCAAAGACCTAGTGTCTAGTGTGTTTCTAAGTATGCATTAACTTTGTGTTTGTGTTACAAATTGTGTTATATTTTACTTGTATTTTATATTCTTTTTTATTATGGTCTTTTCCCCATCCTTTTTGATATTGACAAAGAGGATGAAGACATTGTGTGCTTGTGTTTAGTGATGCAGAATTTTTTTCCAAATTTTAAAGAAGCTTCCTCTTTGAAAAACAAGTCTTCAAAGGCTACATAAATTCACGGGGAGATATCCAACTTAGGGGGAGAATACACATTACTATCATACACATACAAGCAACACTCAAAGACCTTGATGCACAAGCTACAAATGTCAAATTGGTTGTCCACATCAAAAAGGGGGAGAATGTGATTGCATGCACTCCAATCAAAGTGTTTTGATGAAGACCACCATATATAAAGTCAAAGAAATATTAAGGGTGTGGAAAAGAAGATGTTCAAGATCATATAATATTTCAAGATAATTATATGAAGTCTTCTACAAGTGTACAACCAACTTTCAAGATGAAGATTTATGAATATTCATCAACAAGTTAAGTACAAGTTTTAATTTGAAGTTTTTAAAGATGGTATAGTGCTCAAAATATACTCTAAACATTTTACATAAGTGTCACGATCATTTAAGAGTAAAACATTGCATGTTCATCACTTAGAAAATAAGTTCTTATCACTTTTACTCAATGGAAATCAATTACAGGGTTACAATAACCGGTTACAGAGCTTTGCAAAAATAAAATAAAATTTCTGGTTCAGAGGTAACCGGTTACAGATTTTGGGTAACCGGTTACAGGCATGTAACTTTGAAAATATACACGTTATCACGTATGTGTAACCAGTTACAGCCCTACGATAACCAATTACCACTGGGAAAAAATTCAAATATTTTATGTTTTACTTGGCATTTGGGTGATACCTTTTGGGGTCTAACCATTGTATCTTTTTACTCATTTGGGGTGTAATGAAAGGGTACATTTTATATATAAAATTTGTTTGCACTCTGATCATAACACATGACATATTATTCAAAATTTCGAAAATTCTTAAGTGTTGTAAAACTTTGAGAATTTACATGTTGCATTAAACATTGTTTAGAAATTTCATACTCATCATTGTTTCAGCATATATTGAGCACTAGATCTGACTATAAACTTCCTATTAAATCTTGTCTTAGTGTCTTGATAACCATAGTGTTATTCAAAAATTGATCATACTTTGTAAAAATCAAATTTTGTATAAGATTAACCTTGCATTTCAGGATTGTTTGAACAAGTGTGTGCATTGAAGGAGATTGTTCTTCTTGCACTTAGTGTTTAAGATCTTAAAGGTTTTAAGAGCCTTTGATCTCCCTATAGATTAGATAGTAAGACATCACCTTTGGTGTGATTAGGCTTGTACAATCATTCTAAACTATAATAAAATCTCTTCCGTGTTGATAAGAGGACTGGAGTACTCTCGATCTGTGAGGAGAACCAATATACATCTGGTGTTCATTTACTTTCCGCACTTTATTGCATTCATCACCATAATTAAAAAAAAATAAAAAATTTATAAGAGAAAGCAAAAATTGACCATCACCGAATTCACTCCGTCTTATGCGCATTATTAACCTATAATCTTTAATATTTATTTTTTATTTATAAACTTAATAGTACACGTAAGTTCCAAAAAATAGTTACAAAATTAATTAGTTAAAAAAAACAATTATGAATAACTTACAGAGGAAAAAGAGAAAACAAAAAGCTCTATAAAAATACACAACAACTACAGTAACACGATTGGAAAAATCAATTTGCAGAAGTGAAGTCCGGGGTTCGACTCGCGTCTGTGGTGTATGATTTTATTACTGTTAATATTGGCTAAGTATTTGTTTTTTGTTTTTTTTACTCACTACGTTTTTTTAATATTGACTAAGTATATTTTTAATGAAAAAATATATATTTAATGTGATTTTCATTTTCTAAAAGATAAGATATAAAGTGTATATTTTGTTTGTTTGAACGATTAATTAGGATTCCACGTTAAGTAAATAAAATTAAAATAATTAATATATATTTTACGAGGATAACTTTTTCCACCTGTTGCTCTCACCCTCTTCCGAAAAATTAAAATTATTCTTGAAATACAGAAATTTACTTTTGGATGCACTTAAGTAAAATTAAAATAATCAATGTATATTTTAAGGGAATTACTTCTTCTTTTTTTTTTTATGTGTTAGCTCTCACATCAATGTGAAAAATCAAAATTATCTTTAGAATATGAAAATATATTTTTGGATGTACCGAGTTCACAATCAATCTATTAACAATGATAAAAATTAATATAGAAATGTATCTATGTATAACTTAGAGGACTACACTTTCGGAAAGAGTTTTAATAAAAAAATGTGAGACCCTCTGTCTTTCTCATTTTCAGTAAATTCTCTATAACTTTCAAATTTTCTCAAACTCTTAAACTCTCTTAAGTCATTTCTAAATTTTTACTCTCAACATTTAATTAATCGAAGTGTTCAATATCAAACTCACATTTAATAAATTTTTTGTTTTTTTAAATTTGATTTTCTGTACAAGCATTAGTAGAATTGAATATTAGGTTGTATAATATACATCAATATATAAGTAGTATAGATGAGCAATGCATTTATTAGGTAGTATAAATGAGCAATGCGTTTTGAGCAATTTTAGTTTCCATGCATTTCTGTCATATGGGTTTTTTGTGAGTTGCACTTAAATACGGAAATGCACTTCCCTATTAGTTCAAATTTTGATTTTCTTGGAATACAAATGTGCATTTCTGTATTTTGTCTATATGTATTATTTAGCTTGATTTTGAATATGTTTCATCTGGGTTTGACTTTCATACTTTGTATGTCTTGTCTGGTTTAATTATAGGCAATATAGATGACAACCAAGATTGATTAAGGGTCAACAGAGTGTCTCATCAGGCATCATTTTGCAAGGAAAGAGCCTGACCCTCGTGACCATTGGTCGATGCTAGTTCATTTAATGGTTATGCATCACCTTCTAGGGCCTATGCATCTCCGACTTCGTCTCCCCAGAGGAGGCGGGTGTCACCTTCTAATGCCCCAGAAGCCCCACCAATCCAGGTTGATGTACATGTTATCGATGCAGTCGTTTCTAGGGAGTTTGGAGGAGGCTCGTAGGCCGTATGACTTATCATTGTTGCCTCTATATGCAAACCATGCCGCCAGACATGTGCAAGACATATAGGTAAGATTTATCTATATTTATTCTTTGAAATACATCTGTTGTAGTATTCAAACTTTCTAGCGATGATTTATTTTTCTGCAGTACCATGATGCTTTAAAATGCATCAAGAATGGGTGGAAGATTACGAGGTTGTAGCAACCTGAGCAGTAGTGATTTCACGATGCAATGCAGTTATCCGGGCTTCGAGATTTATGCATGATCGATTATACTACTATTAACCATAATATGTTGTCAACGTTTGTTGAGAGATGGCTCTCTAAGACGTCAATTTTCATCTTCCACATGGGGAGATTTACATCACATTAGATAAAGCGTCATAATTAGTGAAATGGAGTATGGTTTTTATGTGCAACATACCTTTGATGGTAATGTAATTTTGGTGTGTCTTTATATAGATGACATATTGCTAACAAGAAGTTGTAGTTCTTAGAAAAATAAGTCCAAAATGGTTCTGATGAATGCTTTTGACATGACTGATCTTGGAAATATGGTATATTTTCTAGGGATGGAGATTTTACGCTTTGAAAAAGGAATCATGGTTCATCAACTGAAGTATGAATTTGAGTTGTTGAAGAGATTCGATCCGATGGATTGTAAGCCTACAGTCACACCTGCAAAAACAAATCATAAACTGGACTTTTTATCCACATGGTGAGGAAGTAGATGCTATAACCATCAAATAGTTAATTGGCTCCATGAGATATTTGTGCAATACAAGGTCAGACATATGTTATGCATTTGGAATGATGAGTAAGTTTATGAGTAAACCAAAATGACCGCATTATCAAGCTGAATTCAGAATACTCAGGTATTTAAAGGGCTCTGAAGCATGAAATTATGTTTCCATCTAGGGAGCCAGAGGTTGCTGAGCTGATATGCTACTCAGACTCTAACTGGTGTGAAGATAGAGTTGACAGAAGAAATACTACAGATTACATGTTTATGTATCTAGGTGCTCCCGTTTCTTGGTGTTCCAAGAAACAACCAGTGATTGTACTGCCAAATGTGAAGCAGAATACATTGCTGAAGCATTGTCTGCGTGTCAAACTGTTTGATGAAATTGCTGTAGGAAATGAAGTTCAAGGTGAGCAAATCAGTCAAGCTGATGATTGACAACAAGTCCTAAATCAACCTTGCCAAGAACCCAATGCTGCATGGGAGGAGCAAGCATATAGATACTAAGTATCATTTTCTACGAAACCAAGTTCAGAATAAAGTATTTGAAGTTGTTCACTATATAACTTAGAAGCAACTTGCGAATGTGCCGACCAAGGCAATTAAAATTGAACACTTCATCAATTTGAGGGATGAAATTGGTATTGTTGATTTTAATTGGCTGAATACGAATTAAGGGATGATGTTAGATGTAATTCAAATTCAAAATTTACATTTAAATTTCTTTTGCATTGGAGTTTAATTTGATTTGCATTTGAATGTTAATATATAAACCTAAAATTAGTTGCATTTATAACATAATTCTAATTTGAAAAACAGAGTTTGAAAATTAATTACAAAATTTGTCTATCTCTTTTCTCTCTTTTCTTTCATCTTCATCTTCAAGCTTCTTATGCATCCATAAAATTTATATCTTAACTCCAACAATATTTGTTGCTCTATAAATAACTTGGAAGAGTATAATATGAATACTATGACATGAATATTATATAAGGGAAATAAATATGAATCCTTTAACTAAATGACTAAGGCTCTTCAAAAATTTTGAAACTGTTTATACAACATTTTCTTTTAAAATCAGAGCAAATAAATCCGTTTGTCTTAATTTTTTTAAAATATTAAAAATAAGTTTTTGAAGAAATTAAAATAAAAAATTAATTAAGTTCTTCTTATAAAAAAATATTATAAGTATTTGATCTTTTTGAATTGATTTTTTTAACGTCCAAATTTTAAGAATTGACTAAATTTAAAATTATTTTGAATATTTTTTAATACAAATAATATTTAAATTATATATTTCATCTTTTTACAGTGAATATTCAAGTTACGATATATCAAAATTAATATTTTTATTTATTAAAAATAATTTAAAATAATTTAGACTATATTTTAAAAAAAATCATATAAATCATTTTTCAAAAAATATAAAAAAAATCAAAGTTTTTCAAAACTTTAACCAACGGTTTATTAAGTTGCACATGCATTTTAAAATGTTATAGTCAGCATTTCAAGTTCATATGCAAAAACAAAAATGATTAAAAAAACATATATTATTGCAGTAGACAAAATCAATTCAATGCAATCTGCAAGTACTCTGTCCAAAAGTCGAAACCAAAATCAACATCCAAAAAATGGCAGAACATGACATTGTCATATGAACAATATATTTAAATCAACAAAAATGAAATGATTATACAAATTAACAAAAATACAAACACTATATCAGTAGAGTTGTCTGCGTACTTTTTCACCATTGCATGCAAATAAAATAAAAGAAAAATATTGACAAATGTCAAAAACAGTTGAATAGTCACTACATTACAATTTCTACATTAATGGCACCTAAATTATTCATAATTCACATCATGTCTTTTATTTTTCTTTTTGTATTTGCATATGAACTTGACTTAGAATCAATAATTGTAAAACATACATAAAAAATATGTGTTAATTAAATTAAATAAATGTAAAAATTCGGGTTTTAGTTGAATTTAGTTGAATTTCTGATGACAACTTTTACTTAAAATTATGTATTAATATAGACAAATTATTAATATTTATAAATTAATAATTTATTTTAAAAAATAAAATAAAATTCAGTCAATTGTATCTACGTCTTCGAATGCGAAAAAATAAAATACATATTTATTTGTAGCATAAATTATAAAAATCAACATTCTTATAATATGGTAATAATTGACAAGTACACATGAATAAACTTGTCCATAAAAATTAGTACAATTTATCACAAACTCTTACCAGAAAAGAGAATGGTAGAAATTAAGAACAAAAAAAAAAAAAAGTAAAAATTTGAAAGAAAAATATATATACAAATCATAGATGGATCTTGAAATAATTGAAGAAAAAAGAAAAGGATTTATAAATTTTGCACTTATCTGTTATGTAAAGGATTAGGACCAGTGTAGATTTTCCTCTTCTCATCAGCAAGAACGTCTTCACTTCCTTGTACACCTGAATTCTTTGTTGAAGTTGTTTTACCTTGAACAGCACTTAACTTTGAGTTAGAATCAGTTCTAAAGTTTTGAGATTTTGCATAGCCTTCAACAGAAATAGAATTTTTGAAGAAGAAAAGAATCAACACTAGAAGGAGCCAGAAGAAAAAAAGCAGACTCATTAGCCTCATGTTGTCGAGACAAAGATCATGCATGGAAATTTTTTGTAATAGGCTCAAAATCCCATAAAGAATGAAACAAAGTCACAAAGGTTTCTTTTTGGATCTGGTTTAATAAAGGGTCATGAAAAAAAATAAACTTTAAGGAAGAAAATAATGGTTCTGAATTATTGATGTAATGACTTTTTTGTCCTTGTTTTGTGTGTTTTTGAGATTTTGATGATGTGTGTGGATTTTGAAGTGTGAGCTCTGAAAATGAGGATAGTCAATGAGAGGTTTGTGAGTCAAGGTGCATAGGGTTTGATGCATTAATGCAAATAAATATGATGCAGAATGTGTTTGATGCTTTTTACTTGGGAAACAACTATGGACCAGAGAGAGAATGAGGAGAAAATTATCTTTTGCTTCTTCTGTTTGAGCTTATGTAGGTTTAATGCTTGTCTGAATTTCACTCATTAACGATTCTCTGTATGTTTGAATCCACAATAAAGTTCATAGAGTTAATGTGATTTATTGTGACTTTTTTCTAAAAATATGCTTATTGTAATTTTAGGCAAAATCTTAATGATTCACACTAATTATTTCAATTTTATTGTTTACTTTAATTAGGGTGATATCCATCCCATATAAGTCGGAAAAAATGTGATGGAGCAAGCAAAGTTGAAGCTACAAATATAAAACTTTTATTCATTTTATGAAAAAAATAGTGTGAGAGCGTGTACATAAAATATTGATTTCTCGTAAAAAAAATACGGACAAAACACATATATTTTATATTTTATCACCCATAATCTAATCACACAGTTGAATTGTGTGTATTTATAATTTTATGTGTTTATAACGAGAGTTGAATCTTCTCCGTCGTATTTATATTTTCAATCATTTATTTTAATAAATAAATGATTGAGATTGAGATATATTTTATAAATATAAGAATTCTCTTAAATTTTTGAGAATAGTTTAAGCATAATTTAATTTTGACAAATTAAATAATAATTTTATTTTATATAATTTAACTGATTAATAGATTTTATATAAAATATTTTTTAATTATAATTTAATCGTGTAAAATTTTGAATATGTGTACTATTCTACTTTGTACACTCTCAAAAGCATAGGGTAAAAAACAATTTATTTACTTTCATAATGTGATCATGACATCGATGGTAGTTAGATAATTACATTTAATCTAAATCAATTATGAATTTATCTAGCATTAAATGATCAAGTAAATTGTGTTTGTTAATCACTTCTTAATTACAATTATATACAAATTGTTTTTTTAGTTGTTATGTCTTTTTCTTAAAGTAATCACACTAAATCATGGAAATATTATAAAAGGAAAAGGCTAATTGTCTAAAAATGTCAAAGTGTGATGATAACAAGGGTAGAATAGCATTGCTTGTTGTTTTGGTCTTAGACTTTTGACTATTGATTATATTTGGCATTTTTTTAAGACTACATGTGGTTGAATTGTATTTTACATTTTCAACTAATTTGAATTCACTGAGTGTTGTTTATGTGTCTTAGCTCCTCATTTGTAGTTGTCTATAAAGAGTGAATTCTAGCTATTTTAGGGTGGAATTTATTATATGGTTAGTACTAATTAGTGTAGAGTGCCCATTCAGAATATTGTTGGTCGTTGATGCAAATTAGAAAGTTTAAATTCAAGTTTATTTTTTAACTTATAAAATAAAAGTGAATATTTAAATTTTTGTACCATTTTAAATTAAAGGTGACAAAACAGATTAAATTAACAATTTTAATAATGCTGAATAAGGTGTTCTCGTCTGGACTATTTTTATTATATATGATCATTTGTCACTTTAAAATTAAATGGTAGTAAAACGAATGATGCTATCGATATTATTCGTTTAACCTATTATTTTTTACGAACTATATCAAAACCTACAAATTTTTTTCTCAGTTTTTCTCATCATTATATTTTTTTAATATATTTTAATCTTGACAGAACTATTTTATCTCTATTTTAAATACTTCAATAAATATTCTTGAGTGCGTAGGATTTAAATTTCTTTCAAGCACATTCTATTTTAGTCTAAATCCTAATTGACACCACTATGGACTTTTTAAAAAACAAACATATTCAAGTCTTTTTTTGTGTCTCAAGCCAAAGAAAAGGATAATAATTTGGTCAAACAGGTGGGTGTTTGACAAATCATACCATGAAACTATAAACAATGATACATAAATCTCTTTCTCACTAACCATGATGTTGTCTTCATTTACTTTACACAAGTGAAAAATGTTGATAGCTTTTGGTTGTGGACATTTCTTTTTTAACTTTATGTCATGAAAAAATTGGAAGAATATATTAAGAAATCTACTTTTCTTAGTTTTCTAGATTACTTTACATCTTTTCTCTCATTTCATTAAAAAGTTACTATTTATATTTGAATGTGGTGCCTTATGATATTTATAGAAAGTATTTCACCATAGGACCCTAGTAAACATAAATTTTTGTAACCACTTCATAGAAAAATGGGAATTGATCATGACAAATATTTCACCATTATTTACCTCTAATTTTTTGTTTCCCTTAATTCTAAAGCAACAAACAAACATATCTAGTTGAGTATGATTTGGAATTTACCTAAGTTTGACAATATTAAATTTTTTAGCATAGATATATAGTTATAGGACAATAGAACATTATGAAGTTAGACGTGTATGATTTTGCAAATGTAATCAATTAGACGTATAGGATTTTCCAAATGTGATCAAGATGTATGGTATGTGTTTTAGACATTATCTTAATTAATTTCCAACTTTAATCATCAGGTGCCTGAATTAGGTGATGCTAGCATGCAGCATGGTAGCACTTTATGATTTGTTCAACGTCTTTGCTTTGAAATAGATGTTGCAATGATTATGTATACATTTATTACATAATTTAACATAAAAAATATTTAATTTTTTTCTAATCAAACATACATATAAAGAAATAAAAAAAGAAAGAGTCTTCAGTCGTGAATCTCTAGTAAGCGGCACAAAAACTTTATTTTTTCTATTTTATTTTTCCGAATTTTCTATAATGTCTCTTTTGTTGAATGTGTAGTTGCAATAAAAAATAAAGATGCTATGTAAAGAGATTCGGGTTGCTTATGTTTTGGTCAGAATTTTGAGTAAGCCTTATCCTGGGAGACCTTCTACCTCGAACATATTTATCGGGGTGCCTTGTGGTTTGATTGTCAGATTTATTCAAATTAACCTTCCTCTTGTCTGAATATAGAAGACTGAGTTTCCCCTGAGAGGATCGTGGTAGATGAAGGCTTACCATCTCCATGGTAGGAAGGCAAGGAAGGGTTGACTTCCATCTTAAAGTTATAAGAGATTCAAGTTAAGAGACCTTCACATAAGTATCCTCGACATAGATCTGTAAGGGGTAGATTTCTGTTCAGGTGGAGTTAAATCCTGTTTTGCTAGCTCGTCCTAGCCTGAGGATGGATAGTGCGTTTTGGTCTTCAGTTTTTTATGAAGATTATACTTACTTTTTAGGTCTCTCTGAAGAAGCTCGACAAAAGGAATTGGCTCAATTAACTCATCATACTCATCGGGCATTAATCATTCTGGTGTTTAAGGTTGTTGGTCGCCGAGTGACCTTTTTAGCTGTTTGTCTCTATCAAAAGGGATATAATCTCAAGGAACGGGTTGATGACTTTACAGTTGAACGGAGTAGATACCTGAAGGAGATCTAAGGTGTTGTCGATTCATTTTTGGATATGAAGGCTGTCGTGGAGCCTTTTCAATACCCTGACACTCTGGTTGAAAATGTGAAGCTACTTTCCTGAAAAGTAATTGAGAAAAACAAGACTTTGGCTTCCGACCATAAATTTTTGTCTAAGAAGGATGCCATTTTAGAAGAAGCGAATTGATCCAAAGATCCTTCCCAGAAAAGGATAGAAGATCTAGAGAAGTCTCTAAAAGAGTCACAAGAAAGCCTGAAGAAGGATGAGGGCAACTTTGAAACAAGATGATTTTTATCTCTCTAAAGAGTTGCTTTAACGACCTTCTTATGATGAAACAAGAAAATCGTTATCTCTCTAAAGAGTTGGCCAAGTCAATTTAAGAAGGTTTATGTATTGCCGATGATTTCTTTCTGAATATTTTAATCATATCATACCGATCTCTCAAATTGAGCTAGAATGATCAAACTATTAAGGGCAAAAAGGTGGTCTCTTTGACATATTAATGTTTGCATCATTTATTTCGACCACCATACTTATACTTGGCGTATATGAGATGTCCAACAAAATTCAAGCACAAATTAGAAGGAAACGCTGATTCCTTAAGAAACGAACCAGAGCCTAGAATCAACACCACAAAATAGGTAAAATACAAATTATATATATATATATATATATATATATATATATATATATATATATATATATATATATATATATATATATATATATATATATATATATATATATATATATATATATATATATATATATATATATATAATTACTTAAATATTTAAATTCTGTTAAAATTTTAAATTACACAATTTAATGATTTTTTTAATAACCACTTTTTCAAAAAAATTACCAAAGCAACCACTTTTTCAAACAAAAAAAATTCGTCACACAGAGGTCAAGCCACTCTACGTGCCGCATGCATGTAAATTAGAGAGTAGGCGCCATACTGCATGGCTTATCCTTCTATGTAGTGCCATGCAGTGTGGCACATACATGTAATTTTAAGAAGGAGGCACCATATTAGATGGCTTGAAAGTTTTATTTGGTTTTCTATAAATGCAACCACCCATCTTCACCATTTTTCACACTATTTCTCACATCACTCTTAGAAAATATCTTCCACTCTCTTGCCAACATTTTCCATTCCATTGCCAAGGTTTTCACTTATCAAAAGAGATGCTCATGTTATTTTTTCAGCGACAAAGCCTCCGATGAAGATCAAACTCTAGAACACGCATATGTTCGAGCATTTTCAAAGGCACTTAATTTGTTGGTTGGAAGGACAAATTACAGTGAGGAATGAAAAACGATAAGTCGTTCATGGAAAAAGGTGAGATGCGACGCTGATGTCATGATGATGATGCTTGGACCAGACGATATTGTGTTGATGGTTTTTATCTCTTAGATATTATGATGTGTTTAGTTGTTTTGTATGCTTATCATGTTGTTGTGTTTTGCGTAGTTGTCCCGAGTTTGTCGTATTGTAATTTTTTTGTCCATTATCTGAAGGTTATTGTAATCGAATGTTAACTTGAACACGAAATGAAAAACCAAATTTAAATTTAAATTTCTTGCTTACAACAAATTAATTACTCCATAAAGTTTGCTATAAAAAAATTAGGTTGTAGAGCTAGACCTAATATTCATACAACTTTTTCGATTGTGTCCGGGAAGACGACATGTACTACATAATCTTATCATTTTGTTGGCTGTATCCATTTCAATTCTAATACAAGTGCTATTGGGGCGCCCCTTTTTCTTCCTTCGCATTTGTTCATTGTGCCAAACAATGTCCCCTTGATAAGCAGGCCAATAGTCCTCCTTTGCCAACATGGAGAAGGTATTGATATACACATTTAAAACTTTCTTGACTATGTAAGCGGGGGATATATGTCCTATTGGGTCCAAGGGAACACGCGAACATGCCGCTATGACATGAGAGCAAGGCATGCGAAATGCTTGAAACTTTCCGCAATTGTACCAACTTCTATCTATTTCTATCTGATAGTATCCCTTTGGCCTCCCCTCATTATGATCTATTGTCTCTTGTACACTGAACCAAGCTTTAATACGGTCAAACACGGTGACACTATGGGTGTTAGCTTTGGTAGCCTCCTCGTTAAATGATTTCATTGTGCATTCACTGAACAACTTCCCTGATTGTAAAATTGTCCTCCATTTTGAACTTCTTGTATCGAACAATGACCCCAACCTAAAATATGTTTCTCTAACCAATGCAGTAATTGGTAGGTTTCAGATGCCTTTGAAGACAGAGTTTAATGTTTCTACCAAATTTGATGTCATGTGGCCCCATCGTTGACCATTGTCAAATGCCCGAGTCCATTTCTCCACTGAAATATTATCGACCGACCTTAATGCTTCTGAGTTTGTCAACCAGATTTCTTCGTGATATTGTTAGAATGATGGTTCTGTTAAGGCATACCCTGCATTAACAACTTTCTTTCGAAGTGTCTTGTCTTTGGTATGGAGCATGAAGTTTTGTGTGATATTCTAATGCAATAGACATGTGTTGAAGGGAGATCCTGCAAACCGTTATCAGGGTTATTGTATGCACTCACAATCGATGAATGTCTTTCTGAAATCAAATAAAGGTTGGGTTGAGGAGAAACGTGTAATTGGAGATTCTTCAGAAAGAAATTCTACGCACCACCTGTCTCACCTTCAACTAGAGCGAAGGCAATCGGAAAAACATTATTGTTGCCATCTTGTGCCACTGCCATGCGTAATGTTCCTTTATACTTTCCGTATAACAAAGTTCCATCAATCTGTATAATAGAAAACCAAATACAATTGTCAAGCCATCTAATAGGACGCTTCCTCCTTAAAATTACATGCATGTGCCACACTGTATGACACTACATAGGAGGACAAGCCATGTAGTGTGGCGCCTCCTCTCTAACTTACATGCATTCACGACACAGAGTGACTTGACCTCTGTATGGCAAAATAAAATTTATTTGAAAAGTGATTACTTTGATATTTTTTTTGAAAAAGTGATTATTTGAAATTTAAAAAAAAAGTAATTATTTAAAAAAAAATCCAATTTAACACACCATAATAATAGAAATATGAATCACATCTCTTATATATTTAATATCTTTTTATTTTTAATTATGTGAATAATTCAGACTTGAGGCGGAGTGTGTCGAAGTTAAAATATAAATGATTAATCTTATTAGGGATGACAATTTAGCCAATATTTCATGGGTGCCCACAAAAAATGTCCATAACGGATTGGATAAAAACCGCAAAATGAATACAAGTACCGATACGAATAATTACCTATTAAAATAAGCGAGTATAAGTGCGAGCACGGGTACCATACTACCCACTCCATCTCATACTTGCACTACATATTTATATAATGTCATTTATATTATTATATAAAAATGCACGTTTATCAATTTAAAAAAATATATCGGTAATAAAGTATTACACATTTTAATAAAAATATTTATTTATTTCTTAACTCCATAATAAAATTCATAATTTTTTTAGTATTGTTAAAAAAACTTAAATTATATGATATTTTATAATTAATTAATTTACTATAAATGCAAATAAACGGACACGAGTATGAATATTGAGATATCCATAAAATAGAGGTACTTGTATGAACATTGGTGTCCAAACAAATTTAAATTTGAATACAATTTTTTTTTCAAACCACATATATAAAAACGAATACTATAATACTGGCTAAACCCTTCCTATTACCATCCCTAAATCTTATATTGACGAACACATACCGAACAAACATTATATCAAAACATTCTGATATAAGTAAAACACCCTAAGTAAAACACCCTAAACGTATAATCCAAAAATTATACCTATATAAAATAATATCATAAATGTATATTCCAAAAATTATACCATAAATGTAAAACACCCTAAACCAGATTTTTTTGTTGCAATAACCAGGTATTAAAAAAAAATTTCGCAAATAACCACGTTTCGGAAAAACGCAAATAACCATGTTTCGGATGACTCCCCAAAGGAGGAGCCATCTCACTTGGCGCCTCCACCTAGGGTTTTGCCCTAAGCGCCATCTCACTTGGCGCCTCCTCTCACTTTTAGCCAAGTGAGATGGCGCATGTGTGGTCGGTGGGAACGAGAATTGACTGTTTTTTGAATGCTGGTTCGCGTTTGCGTTTGTTTTTGCAAAGTGTCGCGGTAAGCAAGAGTCGCCACCGTCTTTTATTTTATCCAACAAGGGAAAGAACAAAAGCACAGAAAAATTCCTTTTCGAGATGTTTCTCGGGTTCGGGAGGTAGATTATAGAAAGGGAAGGTGTTAGCACCCTTTCTATCCGTGGTTATCCACGGGCTCTTAGGTACTTGCTCACTATGTTTTCAAAAGGTTTGCTTTTCTTTGTGTTTGTGGGTTTTGAAAAGAGTTTTGTTTTTGAAGAAAGTGTAAGTGCGAAAAGTTTTTGTTTTGTTTTAAAAGAGAGCAAGTACTTAAGAACCTCTACCTACTCAAAAGGGAATTTAATTGTGCAAATATCCTTTAGACAGTACTATCCTGCTATTGAGAAGTAGGTAGCACCGTCGTTGGAGTTTTCGGGTCAATTCGATTTTAGGGACGTGTGGTCACTAAAGCAACATTAGGACGCTTTAGTGGTAATCCTAATGTCTTAGATCATTTTTATCGAGGCGACCATTTCGAGGCAACTTATGATCTTGGGACAAAGGACGACCTCTAAAACATCCTATACTTAATGACCACGTTCAAGGCAACCAAGTGAGGTGTACCCTAAGAGTGGCATGTGCAAGTGTGTCAATTTTCAGTTACTTTACTCTTGCATGTCATGGTGAGCTATTGTTGATTTTAAGTTTAAGAGTTAATCTTGTCATCCAATCCTAGTAAGCATACATCTAAGCAGTTTAATATATGTACAGGAATTTAAAGTGCGGGAATTGTAAACCCTACGCTATTACAAGGCTTTCGGGGAGGGGGATTATTTACATGTCCAAAATTGGGGGGAATAAAGCAGTAAATGGTCTTAGTTAAGCTATTACATCCCAATAGGCAATTACAATAAAATAAACGCGCGTAAAACAAGGAAAAGAGACGTCTAAGAGATTTCTAAGTAAATAAATAAATCTTTTTGGTTGTTTTTGATTAAGAAGATATTTGAATTAAATACTCCTAAGTCTAGTTTATTTTAAATTGATAAAATGAAGTTAAAATAATTAATTAATTTGTTTACAAAATTAATTTGAATAAAAACTAACCTAATGTTTTTTTGTGATTTTTTTATTTATTTTAATGTTAATTAAAAAGATAAAAAGAAGTCTATGAGAATAAAAACAAAAAAAAATAAAGTGCAGGAGGGATCCTTCGATCCAGGGAAAAAAGGAGTTTCGACCCAGGGAGGGAATGGACTGCTTCGGTCCAGAGAGGGTCCTGGTCCTTTCGATTGGGCCAGACAGTAAGGCGTGAGTAGCCTTCGATCCAGGGAAGAGGATTGCCCTTCGATCATGGAGGTCATGGCTTTCGATCCAGGGATGAGATGCCTCTTTCGATCCAGCACGCTAATGGGTTCGATCCAGAGAAGGGCTCTCCTTCGATCTGGGATGTTATACCTGCAAAAGTATGTGAGTGAAACAAAAATGCAGGGCCTGGGTATTGAATCCCAGGCCCTTTGATCCTGCACTTGTTGGGGTCTCTTCAGGCTAAATCTGCAGCAAATGTTAGCACACGAAAAATGTGACCTGGGTGCCAAACCCAGGCCTTTCGATCCTGTCTAAGATGGAAAATCAAAGGTAACAACAAGTAATAATGCGTTTATGCAAATGTAAGGTTGGACAATTTACCCTTTCTTACCTGCAGATTGAGTCTTCGATTTGGGCACTGGCTAGATGGGAGCACTTTCAATCTGGGATTTCTGGGCGCAGGCACTTTCGATCTGGGCACTTCTGGGCGCAGGCACTTCCGATCTGGGCACTTCCTGGATGTAGGCACTTTTTATTTGAGGGCTTCTGGGCGTAGGCACCTTCGATCTGAGGGACTGCTTTGGCTTGGAAAATTCTGGGCAGCGTCTCTCCAATGTTTTGTTCTCCTGCAGATTTTTTTTGTGTGTGTATAATTTTCGTTCTATGATTTTCGTGTGATTTTTCGTGTAATTTTCTGTGTGTTGTAATGTGTCACTGGCTTCCTATTTATAGGAGTATGGGAGTGCACGAAAATGGCAAGGGACAACCATTAAAATAGGCCTTTAACGCTCTGGACAAAAATCAAACACATTAAATCATTTCCTTTTTTGAAACATTCGTGTCCCTTGAATGAACCTGGACGCTTGGATTTCGAGTGCTTTCAGGCCATGCTCTTCGATTAGTCCTGATTTGCCTCTTTCGAATGGACTCCCTGCGTATCCTTCGAATGGGCCTGGCCCAAATATCAATCGAAGGATTCCAATCGAAATGCCCTGCTAACAGGCCAATCAAAAGGCGTTGTTCATGCCAATCGAAGGACATGGTTGACATGCCTGTCGAAATTGCCTTGACATAATTCCAATCGAATGCTTATCCATAATGCCAATCGAAATACTCCTTCAGAATGCCAATCGAAGGGTCTTTCAGGATGCCAATCGAAATGCTTGTCTAGAATGTCAATCGAAGTGTCTCTCAGGATGCCAATCGAAAGGTATTTGAAGTACCACTCAAAAATCTTCTTTTTCCTTAGGCAAGAGTTTGTGATCAACCAGGCAGGGGGAAGACTTTGGAAAACATGAGAGGGAAAATTTTGGGGTGCAACAGTTGCCCCTGTTCAATTTTCTTAAACCTGAGGATATAGATTGGCTTTCTAGCCTTTCGCGATCCGAAGGTGGAAGATAATTGAACACTAGAGTGCCCAGAAATTTGCACTCGCATGGTGTAGTATCAGCATTGTGACGTCGGGAATGGGCTTACAGATGCCATTTGGAGATGGTTGGTAGGAGGATGGGCTTATAGATGCCATCTGCAGGAGAGGTAATGGATAGTCATTGGAGATGGGCTTAAAGATTCCATCCAGGGGCGATTGCTGGACTGTATTTGAATGAGTGACAAAATTACATCTGAATCTGGATCGTATCTGGACTGTTATTTGAAGGTCTCTGATTGCCTGTCATTAACTGGGAGAAATAAATCTAACCAGAGGAGGTCTTTTTTGATAATGATGTGTGATGAAGGAATCTGAGACGATTGCTACAACAGTGGGATGATGAAAGAATCTTGGACGATTACTACCTCAGCAGGATGATGAAGGAATCTTGGATGACTTCTACCTCAGCAGGATGATGAAGGAATCTTGGACGATTACTACCTCAATGGGATGGTGAAGGAATCTTGGAAGATTACTACCTCAACGAGATGGTGAAGGAATCTTTGACGATTACTACCTCAATGGGATGATGAAGGAATCTTGGATGACTTCTACCTCAGCAGGATGATGAAGGAATCTTGGACGATTACTACCTCAGCAGGATGATGAAGGAATCTTGGATGACTTCTACCTCAACAGGATGATGAAGGAATCTTGGACGATTACTACCTCAGCAGGATGGTGAAGGAATATTGGATGACTTCTACCTCAGCAGGATGATGAAGGAATCTTTGACGATTACTACCTCAACAGGATGATGAAGGAATCTTGGATGACTTCTACCTCAGCAGGATGATGAAGGAATCTTGGACGATTACTACCTCAGCAGGATGATGAAGGAATCTTGGATGACTTCTACCTCAGCAGGATGATGAAGGAATCTTGGACGATTACTACCTCAGCAGGATGATGAAGGAATCTTGGACGATTACTACCTCAACAGGATGGTGAAGGAATCTTGGATGACTTCTACCTCAGCAGGATGATGAAGGAATCTTGGATGATTACTACCTCAACGGGATGGTGAAGGAATCTTGGACGATTACTACCTCAACGGGATGGTGAAGGAATCTTTGATGATTACTACCTCAGCAGGATGATGAAGGAATCTTGGACGATTACTACCTCAGCAGGATGATGAAGGAATCTTGGATGACTTCTACCTTAGCAGGATGATGAAGGAATCTTTGACGATTACTACCTTAACGGGATGATGAAGGAATCTTGGATGACTTCTACCTCAGCAGGATGATGAAGGAATCTTGGACGATTGCTACTTCAAAAGCTAATGACTTTTATCTATTGATCGATCTTTCCTGAAAAGGTAAAGAGTTAGTTGTATGCAATGTCATAATGTATGCATTGTGTAATGATGTTCTCAAAATAAATGAGATTTATGTTATATGCATTTTGTATGCACATGTTATGAATGTTGTTGAAATGTAATTTTGTCTTGGAGAATAAATTCTTGACAAGCGTTGGGGAGTTATTAAATCTCGGACTGCTGTTGAAGAGTAGGTATGTCTTCAAACTTTGCTTATAATGTTTCCACTGAGGATCCTTGTTTTGTTGAGGAGAACTCCGTTGGGGAAAGTTGTGAACTTTGTGGAGAGTATTGATTCGTTCTTGGGGAACAAGTTCAGGAGTCTCGGTTGTCCGTTGCTCTACTGGGAGTCAAAGTTAAACTGACATCTGGTCGGGTCCAGGTTTCACAGTAACTTGTTGGGGATTGCAGAGTAGTCTACTGGGGAAGAGGAGTTGTGGTCCTTTTATTTGTAGTAATCGGAGAGGCAAACTCAAGTTGGGGAATCCTGGTGTTGTTGGGGAAATAAACCCTGTCGTCAGTCCGCTAGAGAGGTGACATCTTCGTTGGGGGAAGTCCTCGAGGATTCTTGAGGTGGATTCAGTTGGGGAAAGGTTTTCAGAGATTAAACCCTTGCTGGGAGTCATCCTGTGAGAAGGATCTGGGGAGATTTTTCATTGCCCATAGCAGCAGGTGTTTGTGGCACTGCCTGGAAATGTTTGACTGTATGTAACCCTTCATTGAGATTGATGTTCAATGCCCCAAGTGACGGAGATGGAGATTTGCCCCTGGTTACTCTGCACTTCTTTAAGAGATGTCCTGGAATCTTGATTGGACTGCCCCAGGTGATGGACAATGATCATGCCACGCCCCTTGATTGGAAGTGTCATCCTTTTTGAAGTGATTTTGTTCACTGAGAGGGTTTTCGTTCATCGGATATTCGTTGTGTGAATTTCTCCGCTGTCAAACAAATAGCCAAATGCAAACAGTGATATTCAAATAATGCAAAGTTTATGCTTGTCTCGAAGTTTTGAAAAGTGTGTTTTTTAGCAGAAAACTTTTTTTTTATAAGACAAATTCAACGCAAGATTTAGGGCAAAGCCTTAGAGGAGTCAGGATACCTTTTGTAACAATATGCTTTCGAACTAACCCATGCTTCAGTTAGGACTTTTGAAGGGTTGTAACGTGGCTTGGTTCACGGTTTAAGAAACAAAGGATAAAGGCTCAAAGTATATTTGTACCCACCCGCTCTTCGTGATGTTCTTCAATCCTAAACTCAGTTAATTGTGCATTTGGACTCCAAATGAGTCTGGAACGACGTTTTTGGTGATGGTTCACACAAGTTGAATTTGTTGGAAGGCAGTCATTTTTGCAACATTTTTTCATGTTATTGAGGATTTTTAGCGACCTCGTTCTTTTGATTTGTTATCCCTAACTTTTGCCTGACTGTTCTTGTTTTCGAGATTACAGCCAGCGGGATGCCCCAGCTTTCTTAAGCCTCCTTTATAGATTTTGGCTCAGTGGCCTTTTCTCTTTTGAGAGATTGACTGCCTATGAGATAAGGAACCACCACTGTCTTTTGATTCCAGAGGAATGCTTTTGATGTCGTTTGTTGTATTATGAACTGAGAGTTTTGCAACTTCAATGCACATCTTTTGAATTAACTGAGAGACTACCCTGCCCCAGGTTTAAATCAAAGGTTTCAATTTGTTTAAAAACATAAAACTCCTACTTCTTTGGCTCGAAGGGGTTGACTAAGGATTATCTTCCTCATAACTCTAGTGTTTAGGATTTGAAAGAAATACATGTACATCGTCAGCAAGGTCTGTCCAAAAGCATACTGTATGAGATTATGGCATTGTTTCGTCATCCTCCCTCTAAAGGCTTGTAACTTTTTAGCAAGAGTTGAATGTCATAAAGAGAGTAAAAAGCATAGTTTAAATATAATAAAAATGATTGGATCAAATCAAGACAAACATATGCAATGCATTAATGAAACAAAGTTTGGCATTAATGGATAATTATTTGAATAACAAAGAGATTACAACTTGAAAATTCAAATGAACAAAAATCTTCTCGTCTCAGTACTTGTCACTTCAAATGGTGAACCTTGGAGGGATGGTAGAAGAACTCATCCTGACCATCTTGTGTGAATTCCAATGCTCCCTCATCAATCAGGTCTTGAATTTTGTTCTTCAAAGTCCGACAGTCGTCGGTGTCATGTCCAGGACTGTCAGAATGGTATGTGTGATCGGTGGATTTAGAACTGACTGTTTTTAGCTGGTTTCGCGAAATATCGCGGAAGCAAGAGTCACCACCGTCTTTTATTTTCTCCAACATTGACAGGACAAAAGCACAACAAAATTCCTTATGAGATAGTTTCTCGGTTCGGGAGGTAGATTTATAGAAAGGGAAGGTGTTAGCACCCTTTCTATCCATGGTTATCCATGGGCTCTTAGATACTTGCTCACTATGTTTTCAAAAGGTTTGCTTTTCGATTGTGAGTGGGTTTTGAAAAAGTTTCTTTGAAAGTTTTCTGAATAACTCTTGTATCAGTCCTCAAGAGTGTTTGAAAAATTGTTTTGAAAGCTTTTTGAAAGTGTCGGTGTGAAAAGGTTTTTGTTTTATTTTTTAGAGAGCAAGTATCCATGAGTCATCTACCTACCCTAAGGAATTAGACTGTGTATAAGTCCTTTAGGTAGTGCCATCCCACCATTGAGAGGTAGGTAGCACCACCATTGGAGGTGCTCGGGTCAATTCGAGTGTTAGGGACGTTGTGGTCACCGAAGCAACAATTAAGACACCTTAGAAGCTACCCTTATGTCCTTGATCCTTTTTTTATTCCGAGGCAACCGTTTCGAGGCAACTATTTCGAGGCAACTATTCTGAGGCAACTGTTTCGAGGCAACTGGATCATGGACATAAGGACTTACTAAAACGTCCTATACTTGACGACCACGTTTCGAACGCAACAGGTGAGGCGTACCCCAGAAGTGGTGTGTGAATTTGTGTGTTATTTTCATGTTAAGTTTATCTTTGATCATGGCATTGTGAGCTACGCTTGTTTTTAATTAGCCATACATTCTTTCATGCAATTTAGAATTTAAGAGTGCGGAAAGTAAAAGACGGAAACATAAAAGCTACGCTATTACAAGGCGCGGGTCTATACATCGCCAAAGTACAAAGACCCGTTTTAATAAAAGATGCGGAAAGTAAATAAATGCGGTAAACCTAGTTACTATTACAATCCTTGAGAAGTTACATAATATTCGAAAAGAAAATAATGCGCGAAAGAATTAAAATGAACGTCCGAGGGTTTTGACCCTTTTGAAATTAAATGAAATTAAAGTCTAATTATTATTTAAAGAAAGAAAGGGAAGTCTTTTTTATGTTTTGGTATTTATGAAAATAAGGAAAATTAAAATCAAGAGAAACCTTAATTCTAAATATTTTAATTATTAATAAAAAGAAATATTAAAGTTACTCTAATTTACTAATTAATTAATATACATGTTTATTTACAAAAATAAATAGTAATTATAATAATAAATAATGAGAAAAATAATTAACTAAGAAAAGGATGAAAAATGTCAAAAAAACCCTAAGTCTAGATATTTTTTATTTATTAAGAAAAGATTGAATTAAAACCTAAATTAACTAAATTAATTATTAACATTTATTTACAAAAAATATTTTAATGGTGAAATTAATAATAATTAAACATATCTTACAATTTTTGGTTTCTGATTTTTTATTATGAAAATTATTTTATGGTGAATTAAATAAAAATAATTAAAGCAATAAAAAGAATTAAAAGAAAAGAAAAGGAAATTAAATATACAAACAAGGGGGTGTCAGGCCCATGTGGAGGTGTTATTGAGGAATTCAGGCCCATCAGCCAAGGGCCTTGTTTGACTTTTCTGATCATGCATATGCTGGTTGACTGGACCATATGATGGTCTTCGTCTTCTGACTCTTGGATGGAAGCTCATGGCCATGTGGCAAGTTGGGATGTGAGGTTGCATGATGGACCCTGGGGCGTGCACTGCATGGGAATGGATTAGAAAAAATAATAACAATTGTATGGGGGACCTGGGAATCGAACCCAGGTCCCAACGCTTAAGGAACACGTTGCCAGCCAACTGAGCTATTGCGTTTCTTTGTATACATAATGGATAGACAATATAATATATACAAAACAATGGTTAGTGGTATAAGACAAAAAATTACGCGCCATATTTGAATCTCCCAATAGCATCAGGCCACGTCCATCTTCTTCCTTGTTTTCCCTGCAATTATAAAACAAGTAGCAGGGGTTTTAAACCCCCACAAACTGAAACCTGTAAAAATAGCGATTAGAAGAGGGGTTAATATAAAAAGGGCGCGATTGTTTCAAGCGATTCATCTTATTGCCACGAATATGTCCATACAGGTTTGGTGGTCTAATTTTACCATATATGAGAACCCCCAATTTTGAAGTTTTGAAACCCTAGGTTTCATCAATGGCAGATTTCGATTCAAGCATTTTTAGAACAATTAAACTATGCCAAAAGTTCCAGGGAGATGTTAGTAACACAAGTCAATGATCAAAACACATGAATGATGCATAGAAATTGAAATTCGATTATGGACATATTTATGAAAAAGGTGATTCTGTTCTACCGATTCTTGGAGTATGGGGACTTGTTCTTGATTGCAATCGACTCCTAGCAATGTCAGGAACGTAATGGAAAAGGTTTTAAGCCTTGAATCGCCCTGCAAATATGAAATCAGTTTCAATCTTTTTGTGGAAATTTTGCAATTTTGTTATCTCTTCTCAGCAGCTTTTTCATGTATCTCTGAATTAGGTTTCCTTGTGCATATGTATGTGAAGCATTCTAGGTCAAAAACAAGCCCATGGATCCATGAATTTATGATTCATATATTTGATTTTCAATCATGAAAATTTCAATCTTTTTGCCATGAAAACCTTGCCAATTATGGAAGATTTGGTCTTGTTGATTGATGCACGAAATCCTTAGCATGTGTGGAAGATATTTGCTGCATAAAAGATTTAAAAAGCATTATTTGATATTTTCTCATAATTAAATCTAATTAAATGAATTAATAAGAATAAAAATTCAATAAATTAAAAATAAGAAAATAAATCATTTTTAGCTCAATGGGTCGTGCATAGGCTTTGGGTAATGATTCAAGGAAGAATTTGAGGCCCATTAGCAATTTTGAAGTGTTTTAGGCAAAGTTGACTTTTCAAAATTCCCAAAAATTTCCCAACTTCTCCAATGCATATCTTGCTCAATTTTGAAGCTATGAACATGTTCTTGGACATTTTGGAAAGGTCTTGAAGTCCTCTAACCAATGCCTTTGGTCCCATGTCATTTTAATTTACCAATCTCAAGTTATGGTCTTTGACTTAAAGTGCCTTTTTGTTGACTTTTGAAAATGACCTATAATGTTGAAATTGATAACTTTTTGTGAGAGCATTTCTTGGACTTGAAGGGTGAAGATGAATTGTAGGAAATGTCATCCTCTTCAAAATGAGATTTGGATGGGATTTTTCTGATAAACCATGAGGAAGTTATGCCTTGGTCAATTTGTAGTTGACTTTTCAGCTGTCCCAAAATAGAAACTTTTGCATCTTGAGACTTTTTGAGCCATGCTTTGAGAAATCGTGATCAAGAATTGATCAAATGATTTTTGTGGCGTCAAAATAATATGTTGACCAAAAATTTTGACTTTTGACTGTCAAATAACCATTTTGCCCCTACAGTTGACTGTGGAGCATTTAGGGTTTTTGACTGTGCAATTTGATGCTGTGAGTCTTGAAACTTGACATATGGATGCTTGACAATATATATAGGCATGTGGGACTTGATTGGACCCTTGAAAACCTCATTTTCTTTGCAAGAACCAAAACCCTAATTTTGACTGTGTTAGGAGGCAATTGGACTGTGCAACCCTTGAGGGATTTTGAATCATCTGGAGATTGATCTTGGCAAATCTTGAAGAATATGGGAGGGCAAATTTTGGGGTACAACAGTTGCCCCTGTTCAATCTTCTTAAACCTGAGGATGTAGATTGGCTGGCGTGCCTTTCGTAATCCGAAGGTGGAAGATGATTGAACACTAGAGTGCCCAGAAATTTGCGCTCACATGTTAGCAGTGTGATGGTATGATGGCGGGAATGGGCTTACAGATGCCATTTGGAGACTGATGGATAGGAGGATGGGCTTATAGATGCCATCTGGAAGTGTGACAGAACTTTGTCGGGAATGGACTTATAGATGCCATTTGGAGACTGTTGGTATGTGGATGGGCTTATAGATGCCATCTAGGTGTCGATCGCGTAAGAGATTCCTTAGCGAGAACTTGCGTACCTGAGAAAAGAAAAATAATTACCTAGCCTGTTACAGGAGTTGATCTTCAAACTCTTTATGTAGATGTGCCCTGGCTGGATACAGGTATCGAATCTTTAAACTCTTCAGACGTGCCCTGGCAAGATACAGGAATCGAGTCCGGAGAATAGTCGTCAACAGATACACCCTGGCAAGATACAAGAATCGGATCTTCGAACTCTTCAGACGTGCCCTGGCAAGATACAGGAATCGAGTCTGGTATAGTCGTCAACAGATACACCCTGGCAAGATACAGGAATCGGATCTTCAAACTCTTCAGACATGCCCTGGCAGGATACAGGAATCGAGTCTGGAATTAGTCGTCAACAGATACACCCTGGAAAGATACAGGAATCGGATCTTTAGTTGCGACAGTTGATAGTAATTATCTTTGTACTGACCTTTGTCCTGAAAAGACAAAACGTTAGTTGTATGCAATGTCATGATGTATGACATGCGTGATATTCTAAAAATGAATGAGATTGTATGTCCATGATGCGTATGTGCATGCTGTAATGTATGAAGATGTGATGTTTATGAATGTATTTTCGTCTAGGAAAGTAAATCCTTGACGGGTGCCGGGAAGTTAACTCCTGGGCTGATGTTGAAGAGTAGAGTTCTTCGTTTCTGGTGGGGATGATAGTTGCAAGAATACCGGTAGGAGAAGATGACTCTGTTGGTGAATAAACTTGGCGAATAGATTACTCTGCGGGGAGATACTCTGTGGGGAAAGAGAGGTACTTTGCTGAGGTCGATGATAACTCCGCTGGGGATACCATTGATGTGTTATGTTGAAGGAATTGATGAACTCCGCTGGGGGATAGGAAGACTTCGTCGGGGACGATCTTTCCGTGACAATTGGCTGAGGATAACCCAGTTATATCCTGGTGGGGAAATAACCTTCTGAATAAAGTCCAGGAGACGCGTTCGTGCTATGTGGGTGACAAGCTTCCAGAATCTACTGGGGATAAGCTTCAAGACCTGCTGGGGAGATTGATTGAGTTCTCCTGGGGAAACTTTTCAGATTAGACTGTACTGGGGAAGTAGCTCACTGGGTGTCCGATATACCGCCGGGGAACAATCTTAGATCAAGATTGCCGGGGATGCTTGTTAAGAATGTCTGTATACTCCGTTGGGGAATGTTGAGATCTTCGGGGGATAATCCAACTTCCTTAAGGCTGACAGTAGGCTAACTCTTCTTGGGGCGATTGTCGCTGACTTGCTGGGAGATACTGTGCCTTTTAGGGCTGATTGGAGACCAACTGCTTGGGAGAGAATTGTTGAATCTTGGCTCACTCTCTGGGGAATTAAGATGTCTTGGTTACACTCTTCAGCCGAACTTACCTTGGTACCTTGGTGGACAGAGCAATTAGATCGCTTTAGACAACTCATTATTGCCCCTGTTTCTAATGTCACCTGTAACTAATCCTTCGTTTCGTATGCAAATATTTATGAGTTAGCAATTAGTGTCAAATGCATATATCACAATTGAACATTGGACGTTCTTCGCAAAACAAAACAAAAAAGGAAAAATAATTGGCAATTGTCTGAAAAGTGAATTTGTATTGATTTTTGAATTTGCCTGTAAATAGGCGTTTATGTACAAGAGGCTGACGTCCTAGTAAGAGAACACCGCCGAACAACAGAGTTTATACAATTTGTACAAAGAAAACAAAACAGCTGTGTGAAAGCAATAATCCCACTGGGTTCCAACTCTACTATCGCCTTTATATCTTCGAGCGTCTCATCACTTGGCTGCTCAGTTGAAGATGAAGTTGATTGATCGATGCCGTCTGAACCTGATAGTCGATACCGGATTTTGGATGCAAGGTGATCCAATGAGACCTAGTATTACGCTTTATCCCTAACTTTTGCCTGGACTGCCCTTTCGGGTTTTCAGTCCACCGGGATACCCATTTTTGCCCAAGCCGCCTTTTCAGGTTTTCGACTTGCCGGGTGTACAGATTTTTTTCATTTCATCCCTTATTTTTGCCTGAACCCTTTTGGTTCGCCTGGAAGCCCTTATTTTTGCCTAGGTGTGTCAACCTAGCGGGTCTTTTGTTCATGCGTAGTATCTTTTTACTATGTCTGCATTGGTGGGGTGAGGACGGTCGTCACCATCCATGGTGGTTAGAATCATGGCTCCTCCCGAGAACACATGTTTAACCACAAATGGCCCTTCGTACGTAGGGGTCCATTTTCCCCTGGGATCACTTTGAGGAAGGATGATGCGTTTGATTACCAGGTCCCCAACTTGATACTCTTGTGGTCTGACTTTCTTGTTAAATGCCCTGATCATCCGTTTTTGATACGTTTGACCATGACAAATAGCAGTGAGTCTCTTTTCGTCAATTAGGTTTAACTGATCAAGTCGTGTCTGGATCCAGTCATCTTCGCTCAGATCTGCATCCTTCATTATCTGGAGAGAGGGTATCTGGACTTCAATCGGCAAGACTGCCTCCATGCCGTAGACCAAGGAAAAGGGAGTTGCCCCGGTTGACGTCCTTGCTGAGGTACGGTACCCATGAAGAGCAAACGGTAACATCTCGTGCCAATCTTTGTAGGTCACTGTCATCTTCTGCACAATCTTTTTGATGTTCTTATTCGCTGCTTCTACAGCCCCATTCATCTTCGGCCGGTAAGGAGAAGATTTGTGGTGCTGTATCTTGAATTGCTCGCAGAGCTCAGTGATCATCTTGTTATTAAGATTGGTACCATTGTCCGTAATGATCCTTTCCTGGACGCCGTATCGACAGATCAGGTTATGCCGAATGAACCGTGCCACGACGTTCTTGGTTACAGTGGCATAAGAAGCTGCTTCAACCCACTTTGTAAAGTAATCGATCGCCACCAGGATGAAGCGATACCCGTTGGATGCCGTAGGTTTAATCTCGCCGATCATATCAATGCCCCACATTGCAAAGGGCCAAGTTTCAGTCAAGACATTCAGAGGAACTGGAGGAACGTGCACCTTATCTGCATATATCTGGCACTTTTGACATGTCCGAGAATGTTGGTAACAATCAGCTTCCATTGTGGACCAGAAATATTCTGCCCGAAGGATTTTCTTTGCCATGGTGTGTCCACTGGAATGTGTTCCGAAGGTACCTTCATGTAGTTCTGCCATGATCCTTTCTGCTTCAGTCTTATCCACACAACGCAGTAAGGTCAAATCATGGTTTCGCTTGTACAGAATGCCGTTGCTGAGGAAGAACTTTGCTGCGAACCTTCTCAGAAACTTCTTGTCGTTGACAGATGCACCTTCAGGGTATTCTTGAGCTTCCAAGTACCTTTTCACTTCATGATACCAAGGTTTTTCAGTCACTGTCTCAGCCTCAAGATCACAACAATATGCAGGTTCGTCCAGTTTCCAGATGATGATTCGGGGAGCCTCATTGTCCCATTTGACTTTGAACATAGAAGACATCGTAGCTAACGCGTCCGCCAACTGATTCTCCTCTCTTGGGAAGTGTTCAAAAGTTATCTCTGTGAAATGGGGGATCAATGTCAACACACACTCTTTGTAAGGAATAAGGTTTGGGTGTTTTGTATCCCACTCGCCTTTGATATGATTGATCACAAGAGAGGAATCCCCGAAGACACTTAGAAACTTGATCCTTAAGTCAGTCGCAGCTTGAAGACCCATGATGCATGCCTCATACTCCGCCATGTTGTTGGTGCAGTTGAAACATAGTCGGGCAGTGAGCGGAGTATGAGTGCCTTGAGGGGATATGATCACAGCGCCGATACCATTACCCAAAGCGTTGGAGGCTCCGTCAAAATGCATAGACCATCGGGATCCTTCCTCAGGTCCTTCATCCAGTCCAGGTACTTCACAATCAGTCACTATCATGATGCTCTCGTCTGGAAACTCGAAGTTCATTGACTGGTAGTCATCCACTGCCTGGTGTGCCAAATGGTCTGCCGATACACTTCCTTTGATAGCTTTCTGAGTTGTATACTGGATGTTGTATTCCGTCAAGATCATCTGCCATCTTGCTATTCTTCCAGACAGAGCAGGCTTTTCGAATATGTACTTTATTGGATCCATCTTTGATATCAACAAAGTAGTGTGAGTCAGCATATACTGTCTCAGCCGGCGAGCAGCCCATACCAAAGCGCAGCAAGTTTTCTCGAGCAGTGAGTATCAGGTCTCACAGTCGGTAAACTTTTTGCTAAGGTAATAAATGGCGTGCTCTTTTCGGCCAGACTCGTCATGCTGCCCCAGCACACACCCCATTGAGCTATCAAGTACTGTCAGGTACAGTATTAGAGGTATCCCTTCAACCGGTGGCATAAGAATGGGTGGTTCTTGGAGATACTCTTTGATTTTGTCAAAAGCGGCCTGACATTCATCATTCCAACGTACTACCTGATCTTTCTTCAGCAGCTTGAAGATTGGTTCACAGGTAGCAGTTAGGTGCGAGATGAATCGGGCAATGTAATTCAGGCGTCCTAGAAAGCCTCTGACTTCTTTCTCTGTCTTAGAAACTGGCATCTCTTGTATGGCTTTAACCTTGGAAGGGTCCAGTTGAATACCTTTGTCACTTACGACGAAGCCTAACAACTTCCCAGATCTTACCCCGAAGGTGCACTTGTTCGGGTTCAACCTCAACTTATACAACTTCAGACGGTCAAACAACTTCTGTAGATGGTCAAGGTGCTCCTCCTCAGTTTGGGACCTTGCAATCATATCATCGACATACACTTCAATCTCATGATGTATCATGTCATGAAATAAAGCAACCATGGCACGTTGGTAGGTTGCCCTAGCATTTTTCAGTCCAAAAGGCATGACCTTGTAACAAAAGGTGCCCCACTGAGTAACAAAGGTAGTCTTTTCCATATCTTCAGGAGCCATCTTAATCTGATTATAACCTGAAAAACCGTCCATGAAGGAGAACACTTTGTCCTGAGCAGTATTGTCAACCAGAACATCAATGTGAGATAGGGGAAGTCATCCTTGGGGCTGGCCCTGTTCAGATCCCTGTAATCGACACACATTCTAACCTTACCATCTTTCTTCGGTACCGGAACCACGTTGGCAACCCACTGAGGGTAAGAAGTTACTGCTAGAAACCCGACATCGAATTGTTTCATAACCTCAGCTTTGATCTTCTCAGACATCTCTGGACGCATACGGCTGACCTTTTGCTTAACCAGAGGGAATTCTTCCTTGGTAGGCAAGTGATGGACCACAATGTCGGTATCCAACCCAGGCATGTCTTCGTAAGACCAGGCAAAAATCTCCACATAATCATGCAACATTTGAATCAACCGTTATTTCACGCTGAGCTCCAGATTGGCACCAATCTTGACTTCCCTTCTGTCTGTCTCAGTACCCAGATTTACCGTTTCCACTGGCTCTTCATGTGGCTGAATGGCCCTCTCTTCATGGAGTAACAGTCTTGCAAGCTCACCAGGCACTTTGCAATCATCTTCACCTTCGTCTTCGGCTAAGTTGATCGGATTTTCGAAGTCATAACTGGCAGTAGCAGAGTCGTTACCAGTGAGATCCAGAGTGGATTGGAACCTGTATGAGTGAGTGTGTGTAAAGATAGCTGTTTTGCAATATATAAAGAAAGAAAGAAAGGGAGCACAAGATTTGAAATGCGAAAAACGTCCAATGTCTTTATTCATGATATATGGAAATGACAAGTAATATGCCCTCACAAATGAAGCCACGGTGCCCCGGGTAAGACACCGGGCCAAAAAGTTTCAATTTATTGTTCATTACAAATAAAAAACAAAGGAATTCATTACTGCGTAACAAAAGTAATAGGTATGTGGTCTTTTGCAGTCCAATTATTCAGTCCACCGTCGGTCGTCGGGCAGATCCAACTATTGAATTCAGATTCCTCCACTTCGTCACCATCCCTGATAGCATTCACTCCATGGTCAGGTAGGGGAGCTGTCACCACATTAGGCTTCTCAGGTGCCTCGAACTGAACCTCCTTAGCATCAATAAGGTCTTGAACCTTATTTCTTATGGCCCAGCAGTCATCAGTAGAATGCCCCGGGCTATCAGAGTGATAAGCACAGCGGGCATTGGGATTATACTTCGGAGAGGTAGTGTTCACCACCTTTGGAGCCTCTCTGACGGTTACCAAGTTGGTCGATAGCAGTTGCGGCAAGATCTGTGACAAGGTCATACTAAGCCGAGTATATTCTCTTCTGGGTCTCTCACCCCTTGGTTGGTTAGGTTGCCGAGGAGAGACATTAGGCTTTGCAATTACCACCGCGTTGACAGCTTGGCGGCGTTCTGGTTTGTTCTGCCTCCTAGGCCCATACACAGCACTGGCTTCCTTTTTGAAAGGCTTTTTCTCAGAACTTGAGGACGCACCTTTCTGTATCTTCCCTGATTTCAAACCAGCCTCTATCCTTTCCCCAGTCAGAATGAGATATGTGAATCCTGCAGATGAATTTCCAATGAGATGATTGAAGAACGGCCCGGATAGGGTCCCCAAGAACATGTCCACTAGCTCGCGGTCGGTTAACGGTGGCTGCACCCTGCCATCCAGGTCCCTCCACTTCTGCGCATACTCTTTAAAACCTTCTCCCGATCCTAGCGACATACCCTGGAGTTGGGTACGTGTAGGAGCGAGGTCGGCATTATACTGATACTGCTTGTAAAAAGCAGTAGCCAATTCCTCCCAGTTACGAACCTTGGTTCCATCTAGCTGATAGAACCATTCGAGATGAGTCCCTGAAAGACTCTCCTGGAAGAAATGGATCCACAAGTTCTTGTCCATAGTATACGGCTGAATCTTCCGCACATAAGATCTGAGATGTAGCTTAGGGCAGGACGCCCCGTCATACTTTGCGAAAGATGGTGCTTTGAACTTATGTGGGATTACCACACCAGAAGATAGACCCGGGTCTCCGAAATCCAACCCAGGCACTTGTTGAATTTCCATGGCATTCAGACGATCCTCTAACTGCTTGTACTTGTCTTCAGCTGGAGGATACTGCTCCTCATTGAAATCAGTCTCGTTGTCAGAGACCACCGGACTAGGAACCTTTCCCCCCTGGGGACTGCCTTTCCCTACAGAAGAACCAGCTTGATCAACCTCATTCTGCAGTGTGTTACCAAACCTCCGGCCAGTGTTGAACAATATGAAGGGGTGAAAAACACAAGAAGGGGGGGTTGAATTGAAAAACTGGAATCTTAAAGCAAATGACAAGGTATTTTTATCCTGGTTCGTTTGATCTCAAACTACTCCAGTCCACCCGTCAAGGTGATTTCGCCTCTCTCCAACGAGGTCTTAATTCACTATATTCAACTGAATACAAATCTGCTTTAGCAACTGCTAAAACCTTCCTGATTCAAACCACAATCCGGTTTGTCAAGGCAACACTTTCTTACAAAGGTATAAGCAAATGTGTATGAATGTTTTCCACAAAAACTATATCACAACTGTGATGTTTACACAAATGAAGCTTAGAATACTAGGTTGCTAAACGCTAATAAAGTATCAGAGTTTGTTGGTTTAGCAAAACTTGTAGAGTGAAGATTATTGTTCAGCTTTTTGTGCGTGTAGAGAGTTTGGAAGCATTAGCCGTGATAATCTTCAAAGCTTGGTTTATATAGCACTTGAGAAGATGAACGTTGAAGCAAATATTCTTGATTCAATGCTATTAACAAGCTTTCCTTTTTGAGCAGATCTTGTCTAGAATGATGCCGTTGGTATTGATTAGCTTTCAATGCACAGTACCGTTGCTTCTTCAATGCACGATCTGGCTTGGCTCATTCTGATTCTGCTTCGCTGCTGATGAACTGATTTGATTCTGTATCAGAGTGTTTTACGCGCAGTTCTGTTCATCAAGCTTCAGCATGTGCAAGCGTTGATCATCTGATCTTGACGTTCTGATTCAGCAACTTCTGATGCTGGTGTATGAAAACATATTCTGATGCTGAAAACGAGATCTTGCTTATTTTAGTCAGCATATCTGCAAGTCAGAGCATAGTAATTTTAGGCAGCATATGATTCACTCATAAAATATTTAACTACTATATCTTTTCACTTTGTTATCATCAAAACTTAAATATAGGGTACTAGATTCAAACATTGTTCTAACAATCTCCCCCTTTTTGATGATGACAAAAACTAGATATTTTAAATGAAAAAAAATAACGTGAAAAGTTGTCAGAGCTATGTATCAGAATAAGAAGTACGGAGAAGTCAGAGTTAAGAGATACTCCCCCTGAGTTTGTTACTTCCCTTTGATATGCGTGTTCTTCAGAGTCAGATCTTTTTCTATCGTTGAGCATCAGATTATAAGTCTTTGACTTATCAGAGAGCAGAGCTTCAGAGCTTTTCCTGTCAGAGCTTTGCTTTGGATCAGAGTGTTAGGTCGATCAGAGCTTCATATATCAGAACTTCATATTTGATCAGAGCTTCTAGTTCTTAGTCTTCATAGTGTTCGGAGCTTCCTTGTGCCTGTAGACTTAACAACACAACAGAAAAACATTTCAAGTAATAGAGTTAGAATGTTTGAGAGTTTCTGTCTAGTTAGCCGTTATTGATTTTAAATATCATTCTTGTTCTCCCCCTTTTTGTCAGCAATCAAAAAGTGTTAGTGATGTGCTAAAACAATTTAGATCAGAAAAACAAGTTATATTAAATAGTTCAGAGCAAAAGAACATTACACAAGCATAGTCAAAACATAGTCAAAAGTACATCAGAAAATGAGGAAAATATAGAGAATGTCATGCATGAAAAAAATTTCAAGGTTGTGGGGGCATGCGTGAGAACAGGCTTTCCAGCATTGCTTGAATCTTTTCAGAAGTTTCATTCTGCTTCTGAACCATGGTGACAACAGTATCAATCTTGCTGTCCTGAACATTCATTCTTGCTTCCATCTTCTGATCATTCTCTTCCATCCGCTGCTGTAGACGCAAGTCATTCAGCCTTAGTTCTTCCAGAGCCTGCCTGTCCAAGGCAGCTTGAGAACTTTCAGCAGGAGGAAGTTTCTCAGAACTTTCAGCTATATCTTCTGCTGGATTTTCTTTCTGAAGAGTCTTGTCTTCTTCTGATGGTTGCACCTGTGCAGCTTGCTCTTTCTCAGACCAGGATTCACTGTCCAGAGGGAGCACAACTTCTTGAGGCAGCTGACTCTCAACTTCCTTCAGCAGCATGCTAAAGTTCTGTTGAGCCTGCTCGTAGTTGACGTCCTGCAGCTTGAGTGCTTCAGTATGTACCCATACTCTGAACTGTGACCAGAGCTGATCAGAAGCAGCTGGGTCGATCATCCCCGGACAAACTTGCTTCAACGAAGCAATCCATTGCAGCATACCTGTTTCAAAGTCCAAAATACCAGAGCCAACATCTAGTTGCTTTGGTTTGGGAATGGCCAATTTGTGTCTTAAATCAGCAAGACGTTCAAGACTTGTTAAGTCAATGAAGATTTTGCTGGGGTTTTCAGAGGATTGGTTTTCAGAGGTTTGCTGAGGTGCTGTTTGTTTTGGTGGATGGTTATCAGAGTCAGAGGATATATCTATTGGAGTGGTTGGAGTTTTTGGAGGTGTTGATTCCTCTGATGATGGTAACTGAGGTCTGACAATGGTGGTTCCACATGGCAACTGGATTGCCAGCGGTGAAGGTTGAGGTGAGTGGGGATCAGAATGATGAGGAGATGGGGTTTCATAGCGGTGAAACTCTGTTTGAGGTGAGGGAGGATTATTTTCTGGTTGAGGAGGTGGAATCTCTGATTGCTCAGGGATCAGAGGTTCTTCTGTGATAGGTTGTTGAGATTGTGGTTCAGGTTCTGGTTGATGTTCTGGTTGTATTTCTGGTTCAGGTTGAATTTCTGGTTCAGGTTGAATTTCTGGTTCAGGTTGAATTTCTGGTTCAGGTTGTGGAGGAGGAATATTTGGTGGTTCGGAGTGAGGTTGAACAGAAGCATGTTCACGCTCAATATCAGCTAGCACGCTATCAAGTGCTGATGTTGTTGAAACAGTTGGTTGTTTGGTAATTTTAATGGGAATTTTAATTCTGGTTCTTCTGAGTAGTAAGGCCTCAGAAGGGTCTTCTGGTATGGTTTCATCAATAGAAGGGATTGGGATGGATATTCTGTGAGAGGTTTGAGGAGGGGCAGCAGATGTTGGAATAGTAGATGAAATTGAAATAGGAGCAGCAGATGTATTACCTCGTTTCTTTGGAGTCTGATGAGATGATCCTTCTGTTTTCCTCTTCTTTGTCTTCTTCTGAGTCACTTCAGGTTGAACTTGACTCAGATCTTTGATCTTCAGCTTTGAACCTGCATCTTCTTCCTTGTATGAATCTGGATACTTGGGAAACATATCAGGTTGGGATTCCATTTCAGAAAATCTTGGGAAATTACTCAGAGGCACTCTTCTTCTGGAGATGTCAGCAGTTGAAGAAGCTCTGGGTTCCTTCCTGATATTTTCTATCAGCTTCATCTTCTTCAGGTTTTTAGCGTTCAGCGGTTTTCCAACAGTTGGTTCAAAGTTGCCCAGCACTTTAGCTTCGCTCAGATAATCTATCAGCTTATTCTCTGTCAGAATATCTGATATGAGCCTCCCAAACGGTATCCAGTCCCTTTTGGTCCTTTCTTCTTCTCTAGTCTCTTTCACACTAGCCTTCAGATGGTTGAACAGGAAGTGTGCCAAATTGATCTTCACCCTCTGATCAATAAAGTAGATCAGAAATTGCTGATCCACGTTTATATAGTCAGGAGAGCTTGTTGGCTTCCTGTGATTGAAACAGCCCAGAACAATCTTGGCCCACACTCTGCAGTGATCCTTCAGATCCTTGATTTTGCTGCTGGGAAAACCAAGAGTGAAAATGCAGTTGGCTACCACACCTATATCAGGGCATCTATCAGCCATGTCCACACAACGGACTCCACCACCACTTTGACCAATTAACCTAGCAATGAGGTCTTCAGAAATTATTATCTTCTTTCCCATGACATAGGAGATGACTAGATGTTTCTGAATCTTGGCGTGAATCCAAAATTCTTTGACAAGCTCTGGGAAGGTTGGTCCAACCAATCTATCAAAGTACCTCTCCCACTTTTGAGCTTTGATTTCCTCAGTTAGGTCAAATCCATTATCCTTCAAACTTTCGAAATCGATGATTAATTCAGAGAGAACCTCAAGATTCTTTACTGGTGTGAGAAGAGTTCTGGTAGGCGCTTGATATTGCTCAGAGGTTTCTTTCTTCTGATTTCCTGCAGAAATGCTGGAGGATGCCATAGTTCTCACACAAAAAGCTTGAGAATGATTTGAGAGAAAAAGGGTTTGAAGACGGTAAACTCAGAAATATGCAGAGAAATTCTTAAGAGATTAAGAGAAAGCGTAAAGATTAAGAATGAAGAGTAATGTGCTTAAATAAAGATTTCAAAAAATTATTTTGAAAAATAAAACGTTTTTAAGAGAGAGAAAAAAATAATGATTGCCATTAACAAGCGTGATTACTTTTGCATTTAATGCTTGCTGATTTTGGGGGATTTGAGAAAGATACTTAAAAACGGTTACCAGACATGTGTCTCAATGCACCCAATCAGCGCTTTGCCTTCTCAGAAACGTGCACGCGTTCTGCTTCAGGGATTTGCTGATGATTGGATGACACTTGTTTGATGTAGTGATCAACACGTCTGTCTTTGAGATTAGACTCTCAGATCTTTAGACTTGCCTCTGATACAATCTGCATGTTCTAACTTTCTGAAAGAAGATTGATCAGAAGTTCACAGTAATATAGATGCATTCTGAAAGATAAAAATATGGAATTAAAACATTTTCATTCTGGGCATACTTTCATGCTGAGATGTTTCAGAATGAAATTAAACCTATCTTCTGAAAGGGGTTTAGTAAAGATATCAGCCCATTGATGGTCTGTATCTATAAATTTCAAGTTTAAAATTCCTTTCTGAATATAGTCCCTAATGAAATGATGTTTTATTTCTATATGCTTAGCTCTAGAATGTAAAATAGGATTCTTACTTAAGCAAATAGCAGAAGTATTATCACAAAGAATAGGAATGTTACTCTCAAAAATCTGGAAGTCTTCAAGCTGACTTTTCATCCAGAGCATCTGTGTGCTACATCCAGCTGCTGCTATGTACTCAGCTTCTGCTGTTGACAGAGCAATAGTTGATTGCCTTTTGCTGGACCACGAGATCAGATTTTCTCCCAGAAACTGGCAGCTTCCAGAAGTACTTTTTCGTTCCACTCTGTCTCCAGCAAAATCAGCGTCGCAGTAGCCTACTAAACTGTAATCACTAGATTTTCTATAAAACAAACCCAGATTAGTAGTACCTTTCAGATACTTGAAAATTCGCTTAACAGCTGTTAAGTGAGATTCTCTAGGATCTGATTGGAATCTAGCACAAATACATACGCTGAATAGAATATCAGGTCTTGAAGCAGTCAGATAAAGGAGAGAACCAATCATACCTCTGTAGACTTTCTGTTCTACGCTTTTGCTTACCTCTTCTCTTTCCAGAATGCACGTGGGATGCATTGGAATCTTTGATGGCTTACATTCTGAGAGGTCAAATTTCTTCAGAAGATCTCTGATGTATTTGCTCTGATGAATGTAAGTTCCCTCTGGAGTTTGATTGATCTGAATTCCTAGAAAGAACTTCAGTTCCCCCATGAGGCTCATCTCAAATTCTGCCTGCATACACTTAGCAAATTTTCTTCCAAGAGAAGGATTAGTAGAACCAAAGATTATATCATCAACATAAATTTGACAGACTAAAATGTCACTCTTAACTGTTTTACAGAATAGAGTGGTGTCCACTTTCCCTCTGGTGAACTCATTTTCAAGCAGAAAGTTACTTAGCCTTTCATACCAAGCTCTGGGAGCTTGTTTCAGACCATACAGTGACTTTTTCAGTTTGAAAACATGTTCTGGATGTTTTGTATTTTCAAAACCTGGGGGTTGGTGAACATACACTTCTTCTTCTATATAACCATTTAAGAATGCACTTTTGACATCCATCTGATACAGAGTGATGCCTCTATTAACAGCAAATGAGATTAAAAGTCTGATAGATTCTAACCTGGCGACTGGGGCAAAGGTTTCTGTATAGTCTATCCCCTCTTGCTGACTATAACCTTGTGCAACCAGTCGTGCCTTGTTTCTGACGACTTCACCTTGTTCATTAAGCTTGTTTCTGAACACCCATCTTGTTCCAATGACATTGAAACCTTTTGGTCTTGGAACGAGATCCCATACATCGTTTCTGGTGAATTGATTCAGCTCTTCTTGCATTGCTAGAATCCAGTCATTGTCCAGAAGTGCTTCATCAATAGAAGAAGGTTCAATCAGAGACACAAGTCCCATCAGAGTTTCTTCAGAGTTTCTGAAGCTTGCTCTTGTTCTGATTGGATCTTCCTTTCTTCCTAGGATAGTCTCTTCTGGGTGATCCAAACTGCTTCTGGGTAATCTCTTCTGAGGTTGATCAGCAGCAGTTGTAGGAGTTCTAGCATTGCTTCTTTCAGACGTTGAAGGAATGTCTGTGTTGAGAGCTTCTGATGACTTGTCTTCAGAACCTGCAAATTCAATTTCTATACCTGCAAGATTTTCATTCTGCTTTGACTTTTCAGAGTCAAGCTTGTCATCAAAACGAACACTGATTGATTCTTCCACAATCTGTGTTTCTGTATTGTATACTCTGTACCCTCTTGAGCGTTCAGAGTATCCTAACATAATACACTTCTGTGCCTTAGAATCAAACTTGTTCAAATAATTCTTAGTATTTAACATATAGCAAGTACATCCAAATGGATGAAAATACGAAATGTTGGGCTTTCTGTTCTTCCACAATTCATATGGAGTCTTTTCCAGAATAGGTCTTATTGAGATTCTATTCTGAATGTAGCACGCTGTGTTTATTGCCTCTGCCCAGAAAGTCTTAGCAACATTTGTCTCGTTGATCATGGTTCTGGCCATTTCTTGCAATGTTCTGTTCTTTCGTTCTACAACTCCATTTTGTTGGGGAGTTCTAGGACAAGAGAAATCATGCAGAATGCCTTTGTCATTAAAGAATGACTCAAAATCTTTATTTTCAAATTCTCCACCATGATCACTTCTGACTTTAACGATTCTAAGATCTTTTTCATTCTGAACTTGGTTACAGAAGGTAACAAACACAGAGTGTGACTCGTCCTTGTGTCTTAAGAACTTTACCCATGTCCATCTGCTATAGTCATCTACGATTACTAACCCATACTTCTTGCCACTGACAGAAGCAGTTTTAACTGGTCCAAATAAGTCAATGTGCAGAAGTTCTAATGGCTTAGAGGTAGAAACAACATTTTTGGATTTAAAAGAAGGTTTTGCAAATTTGCCTTTCTGACATGCTTCACACAGAGCATCTGAATTGAACTTCAAATTTGGAAGTCCTCTGACCAGATTGAGTTTGTTAATCTGAGATATTCTTCTCATACTAACATGCCCCAATCTTCTGTGCCAGATCCACTGCTCGTTGTTAACAGACAGAAGACATTTTACGTTCTGACTCTTTAGTTCAGAAAGTTTGATTTTGTAAATGTTGTTTTTCCTCTTACCATTAAATAGGATAGTCCCATCTTTCTGACTAACAGCTTTACATGATTTTTGATTAAAGATTATATCATAACCGTTATCACTTAATTGACTTATGGATAACAGGTTATGCATCAATCCATCAACAAGCAGAACATTATTAATAGAGGGAAGATTTCCGTTACCTACAGTTCCAGAGCCAATTATCTTTCCCCTCTGATCGCCTCCAAAGCCAACGTGGCCTCCAGGCTTAAGTTCCAGGCTTTGGAACATATGCCTTCTTCCCGTCATGTGACGTGAGCAGCCAGAGTCCAGGTACCATGACTGGTGTTTCTGACTTGCTGCTAAAGATATCTGCAACATGTATTATTTTATCCTTAGGTACCCAGATCTTCTTGGGTCCTGATTTGTTAGTTTTACCAAAACTCTGGTTGAATTTTGGTTTTACAAAGTGATTACTACTAGTATATTTGATGTCATGTGTGTGACCATACACAAAGTGTGAATTTAGAGGAGTGTGTTTAATAACTAAATCCATGACATTCTTAGGTGTAGGAACCTTACCTTGGTATCCTATTCCTTTCCTGCCGTTTCTGCTAACTCCATAGATCATTGAAGCCATTCTGCTTCTATCTATGCTTTTAGCAAGGAACTTTTGGAAGCTATGATCATACTCCTTGATGATCTCATCAGCGTTGCTGGGAGTTTCAGAAATTGGTACCTTCTGAGAGTTTTGTAAAGAGTTTTCTAATTTTAAAATTTTATCTCTCAGCTCAGAGTTTTCCAATTTGAGACTCTCAGACTTATTAGAGTCAGATTCAAGAGTCCTTTTCAGGTCTCTGAATTTAGCTCTAATCTGCTGATAACGTTCCAGAATTTCATTGAGGCTTTCAGCAAGTTCAGCCTTTGTAAAATTAACAGCGAAGTTAGGAAATACCTCTTCTGTGTCTGATTCTGAGTCTGAGTCAGAGGCTTCACTGTCATCTGGAATGCTAGCCATGAGCGCTATGTTCGCCCTTTCATCATCTGATTCTGAGTCAGCTTCAGACGAGTCAGAGTCATCCCATGTGGCCATGAGACTTTTCTTCTTCTCTCTTCCAAACTTCTTTTTGGGCTTTTCCCTCTGAAGCTTTGGACAGTCACTCTTGTAGTGTCCTTGCTCATTGCACTCGTAGCAGATGATGTCTTTTGTATTTGGCTTCTTGCTACCAGAGGAGCCTTCAGATCTTCTGTATCCAGAGGAAGAATCTGTTCTTCTGTATCTGGAAGAAGACTCGTTCTGATCAGATCTTCTGGGATTCCTGAACTTCCTTTGTCTTTGCTTCCACAGTTGATTTACTCTTCTGGAGAGAAGGGAAAGCTCGTCTTCTTCTGATGAGGATCCATCAGATGTTTCTTCAACTGCCTGCAAAACTTTAGATTCAGATTTTCTGTTAGATTTTAAAGCTATAGGCTTACCTTGCTTCTGAGGCTCGTCAGCTTCCAGCTCTATCTCATGACTTCTGAGGGAGCTTATAAGTTCCTCCAGAGTGATTTTGTTGAGATCTTTCGCCAGCTTCAGAGCAGTAACCATAGGCCTCCACTGCTTGGGTAAACTTCTGATTATCTTCTTGACATGGTCAGCAGTAGAGTATCCCTTGTCCAGAACTTTGAGACCAGCTACCAGAATCTGGAATCTAGAGAACATAGTTTCAATGGATTCAGATTCTTCCATTTTAAACGCCTCATACTTCTGAATGAGCGCCAGAGCTTTTATTTCTTTGACTTGAACGTTGCCCTCATGCGTCATTCTGAGAGAATCAAAGATGTTCTTAGCTGTGTCTCTGTTGGAGATCTTCTCATACTCAGTATAAGAGATGGCACTGAGAAGGATGGTTCTGGCCTTATGGTGATTCTTGAAATCACGCTTTTGTTGATCAGTCATTGATTTTCTATCAATCTTCTGACCAGTTGCATTCACAGGGTGCATGTATCCATCTGTCACCATATCCCACAGATCAGCATCATGTGCTAGAAAGAAGCTTTCAATTCTGTCTTTCCAGTAGTCAAAGTTTTCTCCATCAAAGACTGGAGGTTTGCCGCTGAATCTGTCTCTATCCTCATTGTTGTCATTGCTGAAATGAGAGTTGTTTCCTGCCATAGTGTTTTTCTGACGCTGGATCTTTTACTGACACGGTTAAGTGTTTTAGCTCAGAACCAGGCGCTCTGATGCCAATTGAAGGGGTGAAAAACACAAGAAGGGGGGGTTGAATTGAAAAACTGGAATCTTAAAGCAAATGACAAGGTATTTTTATCCTGGTTCGTTTGATCTCAAACTACTCCAGTCCACCCGTCAAGGTGATTTCGCCTCTCTCCAACGAGGTCTTAATTCACTATATTCAACTGAATACAAATCTGCTTTAGCAACTGCTAAAACCTTCCTGATTCAAACCACAATCCGGTTTGTCAAGGCAACACTTTCTTACAAAGGTATAAGCAAATGTGTATGAATGTTTTCCACAAAAACTATATCACAACTGTGATGTTTACACAAATGAAGCTTAGAATACTAGGTTGCTAAACGCTAATAAAGTATCAGAGTTTGTTGGTTTAGCAAAACTTGTAGAGTGAAGATTATTGTTCAGCTTTTTGTGCGTGTAGAGAGTTTGGAAGCATTAGCCGTGATAATCTTCAAAGCTTGGTTTATATAGCACTTGAGAAGATGAACGTTGAAGCAAATATTCTTGATTCAATGCTATTAACAAGCTTTCCTTTTTGAGCAGATCTTGTCTAGAATGATGCCGTTGGTATTGATTAGCTTTCAATGCACAGTACCGTTGCTTCTTCAATGCACGATCTGGCTTGGCTCATTCTGATTCTGCTTCGCTGCTGATGAACTGATTTGATTCTGTATCAGAGTGTTTTACGCGCAGTTCTGTTCATCAAGCTTCAGCATGTGCAAGCGTTGATCATCTGATCTTGACGTTCTGATTCAGCAACTTCTGATGCTGGTGTATGAAAACATATTCTGATGCTGAAAACGAGATCTTGCTTATTTTAGTCAGCATATCTGCAAGTCAGAGCATAGTAATTTTAGGCAGCATATGATTCACTCATAAAATATTTAACTACTATATCTTTTCACTTTGTTATCATCAAAACTTAAATATAGGGTACTAGATTCAAACATTGTTCTAACACAATACAGTTCTCTTCTTCTTCTTCTTGACCAGCAGAGCCTTCAACTCCTCTTGACCTTGGGCTAAACTCATGATCAGCTCTTGGAATTGGGCGTTCTGAGCCTGGAGGGCCTTGATGGACTGCTCAGTAGATGATTCAGGATTCATGATGGCGAGCTGAAATAAACAGCGAAGAAGATTAAACCACCTGTAAAAAAGAGTACCTGCTATGCACATGATGCATGATATGTGTTTATGCAATGCATTCAAGGGTTTGAAAGTTCAAATTTGTTGTAGACAAAAGGGAACACACGTTATCATTAAGAAATAATTGTTCAGTACATCAAGGCCTCATGGGCAAAACATTACAAAAGTGAATCAATCCCAAAAGACACTGTGCATCCTCTTCGGAGCTATGTAAGTGTTGAGAGTCTTTTCCTCGTGCAGTAGGCGGGTGAGCTCCAAGACCTTCTTCTCACTAGCATGTAGACTGGCTTCAAGAGAATTTCGTTCTTCCTTAAGCTGGATCCAGCTCTTCTGCATTTCTTCCCAGGATGTAGGCATGTCAGGATGTTGAATGGTGTAGGGGACCTCTCCTTCCAACACTGGCTCTTTGATCACAGGGAGAACATGAGGATATGGCATCACTAACTTCTGGGAGCGGGCTCGTACCCACTTGAGATAAGGCTCCAACGGGATGGAGTTCCTGTACCCTAGTGTCTTGCTGTTTATCTTGTTGGGCATCCTCCAAGCTCTGATAAATCTCTGGCGAAGTCCTTGTGCATCGTTGTCGAAGTCAAAAACTATGTCAGAAATTACCATGTCATGAGGGCCATCCTTCCGAGCATAACCAAACTGTCTCAAAGCCAAGCATGGGTTATAAGTAATACCTCCTCTGATTCCAAGTAAAGGAACATTAGGAAACTCCCCGCAACGATCAATGATAGTGACATCTTCTCTGGACCGAGAACACCAATGTATATCAGCATGTGTAAGAGTCATTAATCGTTGTGACCATCTCAAACCCCACTCGTTCTTCAAAACTGATTGTGGAAGGTGCGAAATAAACCACCTTCCCAGGAGAGGAATGCAGCACATAAGAACACCTCTTTTTCTCATGATTCGAGTGTAACATGAGTGAAGGATGTCTCCAAGCAACGTAGGTATAGGATTCTTGGACATGAAGATCTGGACAACACTGATATATATAAGCTGATCGAGATTCGGGAACAAAACCAACCCATAGACAAGGAGGGCCACAACTTCTTCAAAAGCTTGTAGGTCAAGGGAGTTCCAACATTCTTGGGCCTTCTCAAACAGAAACCTGGCTAAGAACCCTTTGATACCACTTCTAACTTCCCAATGTCCCTTGATGTCAGATGGTTATAGGCGTAATGCTTTAGCAATCTCTTCAAGTTTGGGTTCCTTTTCCGTACCGTTGTAGGGTAGTTGACTAAGGATATGGATCTTCAGAAGCCGGGAGAACTCTTCCAATGTAGGCACCAGTTGGTAATCCAGGAAAGTAAAGCAGTGATGCAGAGGGTCAAAGAACTGGAAGAGAACCTTTATCATATCTTCCTCAATGTTGGTGTTGACCAAGCTGATGAGTCTTCCATGTTTCTCACTGAAAGAAGAGCTCTCGGGAATCCTGGATATAAGCTCCTTAAGCTGAGGAGGGATCCTTACAAGGCTGATCTGAATTGTCTTTCTGCGAACAGTTTCCATGTCCTACAAAACAAGAACAAAGATGAAGATTCGAACCCCGGAAATGGTTAGTCAATGCATATGATGCTGTATAATGTTATGATGCTATGATAAAACACACCACAAATATTCACAAGAAGCAAACATGATAAGGCACACAAGTCACACCACAGCCCTTAGAGTTTAGGCCAGCAATGGGTCTAGGTATTACCCTCTTGAAGTTGGTGGGCTCAAAACCTGTCCTATCAGAAGTAACCGGGTTCTAAGGGTCCCAATATCATTGGATTGCTTTCTGTGTTCATCGTTTCGATTTAGCCACTGAACTGGCGACCGAAATATTCTAAGAAAACAACCCTCAATTGAGTGTAGTATCGAGTATCAACCAACCTCGGACTTCACCAAAGTCAGTTATCTCACTACCCTAAAGAGGCCAAGATGGTTCAATTAAGGTTCCTAAGGTCAGTTGATGCTTCACGACACCACGCGGCGGCCCCGTACTCTCCTTGACTGAACTCAAGGGTTACCGATAATTACCAAAGTGCCACATCAACGTAGCAAACTGCTTCAACCATGTCGATATACCCCGCACAGTTCCCTCACAGCCTTATTGCTACTTTCTAAGAAAGTATCCCCCAGATCCGGTTTAGGATCTATAGAACTCCCAAGACAGTACCCGCAATAATAAAGCAAACAATTCAGACAATTGAAAACACAAGTGATCTTAGTCCTAAGGTACACCTCACTTTTATAATTATCGCCAGCAGAGTCGCCAGTTCTGTGATCTGTGGATTTAGAACTGACTGTTTTTAGCTGGTTTCGCGAAATGTCGCGGAAGCAAGAGTCGCCACCGTCTTTTATTTTCTCCAACATTGACAGGACAAAAGCATAGCAAAATTCCTTATGAGATAGTTTCTCGGTTCAGGAGGTAGATTTATAGAAAGGGAAGGTGTTAGCACCCTTTCTATCCATGGGCTCTTAGATACTTGCTCACTATGTTTTCAAAAGGTTTGTTTTTCGATTGTGAGTGGGTTTTGAAAAAGTTTCTTTGAAAGTTTTCTGAATAACTCTTGTATCAGTCCTCAAGAGTGTTTGAAAAATTGTTTTGAAAGCTTTTTGAAAGTGTCGGTGTGAAAAGGTTTTTGTTTTGTTCTTTAGAGAGCAAGTATCCATGAGTCATCTACCTACCCTAAGGAATTAGGCTGTGTATAAGTCATTTAGGTAGTGCCATCCCACCATTGAGAGGTAGGTAGCACCACCATTGGAGGTGTTCGGGTCAATTCGAGTGTTAGGGACGTTGTGGTCACCGAAGCAACAATTAGGACACCTTAGAAGCTACCCTTATGTCCTTGATCCTTTTTTTTCCGAGGCAACCGTTTCGAGGCAACTATTCCGAGGCAACTATTCCGAGGCAACTGTTTCGAGGCAACTGGATCATGGACATAAGGACTTACTAAAACGTCCTATACTCGACGACCACGTTTCGAAGGCAACAGGTGAGGCGTACCCTAGAAGTGGTGTGTGAATTTGTATGTTGTTTTCATGTTAAGTTTATCTTTGATCATGGCATTGTGAGCTACGCTTGTTTTTAATTAGCCATACATTCTTTCATGCAATTTAGAATTTAAGAGTGCGGAAAGTAAAAGACGGAAACATAAAAGCTACGCTATTACAAGGCGCGGGTCTATACATCGCCAAAGTACAAAGACCCGTTTTAATAAAAGATGCAGAAAGTAAATAAATGCGGTAAACCTAGTTACTATTACAATCCTTGAGCAGTTACATAATATTCGAAAAGAAAATAATGCGCGAAAGAATTAAAATGAACGTCCGAGGGTTTTGACCCTTTTGAAATTAAATGAAATTAAAGTCTAATTATTATTTAAAGAAAGAAAGGGAAGTCTTTTTTATGTTTTGGTATTTATGAAAATAAGGAAAATTAAAATCAAGAGAAACCCTAATTCTAAATATTTTAATTATTAATAAAAAGAAATATTAAAGTTACTCTAATTTACTAATTAATTAATATACATGTTTATTTACAAAAATAAATAGTAATTATAATAATAAATAATGAGAAAAATAATTAATTAAGAAAAGGATGAAAAATGTCAAAAAACCTAAGTCTAGATATTTTTTATTTATTAAGAAAAGATTGAATTAAAACCTAAATTAACTAAATTAATTATTAACATTTATTTACAAAAAATATTTTAATGGTGAAATTAATAATAATTAAACATATTTTACAATTTTTGGTTTCTGATTTTTTATTATGAAAATTATTTTATGGTGAATTAAATAAAAATAATTAAAGCAATAAAAAGAATTAAAAGAAAAGAAAAGGAAATTAAATATACAAACAATGGGGTGTCAGGCCCATGTGGAGGTGTTATTGAGGAATTCAGGCCCATCAGCCGAGGGCCTTGCTTGACTTTTCTGATCATGCATATGCTGGTTGACTGGACCATATGATGGTCTTCGTCTTCTGACTCTTGGATGGAAGCTCATGGCCATGTGGCAAGCTGGGATGTGAGGTTGCATGATGGACCCTGGAGCGTGCACTGCATGGGAATGGATTAGAAAAAATAATAACAATTGTATGGGGGACCTGGGAATCGAACCCAGGTCCCAACGCTTAAGGAACACGTTGCCAGCCAACTGAGCTATTGCGTTTCTTTGTATACATAATGGATAGACAATATAATATATACAAAACAATGGTTAGTGGTATAAGACAAAAAATTACGCGCCATATTTGAATCTCCCAATAGCATCAGGCCACGTCCATCTTCTTCCTTGTTTTCCCTGCAATTATAAAACAAGTAGCAGGGGTTTTAAACCCCCACAAACTGAAACCTGTAAAAATAGCGATTAGAAGAGGGGTTAATATAAAAAGGGCGCGATTGTTTCAAGCGATTCATCTTATTGCCACGAATATGTCCATACAGGTTTGGTGGTCTAATTTTACCATATATGAGAACCCCCAATTTTGAAGTTCTGAAACCCTAGGTTTCATCAATGGCAGATTTCGATTCAAGCATTTTTAGAACAATTAAACTATGCCAAAAGTTTCAGGGAGATGTTAGTAACACAAGTCAATGATCAAAACACATGAATGATGCATAGAAATTGAAATTCGATTATGGACATATTTATGAAAAAGGTGATTCTGTTCTACCGATTCTTGGAGTATGGGAACTTGTTCTTGATTGCAATCGACTCCTAGCAATGTCAGGAACGTAATGGAAAAGGTTTTAAGCCTTGAATCGCCCTGCAAATATGAAATCAATTTCAAGCTTTTTGTGGAAATTTTGCAATTTTGTTATCTCTTCTCAGCAGCTTTTTCGTGTATTTCTGAATTAGGTTTCCTTGTGCATATGTATGTGAAGCATTCTAGGTCAAAAACAAGCCCATGGATCCATGAATTTATGATTCATATATTTGATTTTCAATCATGAAAATTTCAATCTTTTTGCCATGAAAACCTTGCCAATTATGGAAGATTTGGTCTTGTTGATTGATGCACGAAATCCTTAGCATGTGTGGAAGATATTTGCTGCATAAAAGATTTAAAAAGCATTATTTGATATTTTCTCATAATTAAATCTAATTAAATGAATTAATAAGAATAAAAATTCAATTAATTAAAAATAAGAAAATAAATCATTTTTAGCTCAATGGGTCGTGCATAGGCTTTGGGTAATGATTCAAGGAAGAATTTGAGGCCCATTAGCAATTTTGAAGTGTTTTAGGCAAAGTTGACTTTTCAAAATTCCCAAAAATTTCCCAACTTCTCCAATGCATATCTTGCTCAATTTTGAAGCTATGAACATGTTCTTGGATATTTTGGAAAGGTCTTGAAGTCCTCTAACAAATTCCTTTGGTCCCATGTCATTTTGATTTACCAATATCAAGTTATGGTCTTTGACTTAAAGTGCCTTTTTGTTGACTTTTGAAAATGACCTATAATGTTGAAATTGATAACTTTTTGTGAGAGCATTTCTTGGACTTGAAGTGTGAAGATGAATTGTAGGAAATGTCATCCTCTTCAAAATGATATTTGGATGGGATTTTTATGATAAACCATGAGGAAGTTATGCCTTGGTCAATTTGCAGTTGACTTTTCAGCTGTCCCAAAATAGAAACTTTTGCATCTTGAGACTTTTTGAGCCATGCTTTGAGAAATCATGATCAAGAATTGATCAAATGATGTTTGTGGCTTCAAAATAAGATGTTGACCAAAAATTTTGACTTTTGACTGTCAAATGACCATTTTTCTCCTACAGTTGACTGTGGAGCATTTAGGGTTTTTGACTGTGCAATTTGATGATGTGAGTCTTGAAACTTGACATATGGATGCTTGACAATGTATATAGGCATGTGGGACTTGATTGGACCCTTGAAAACCTCATTTTCTTTGCAAGAACCAAAACCCTAATTTTGACTGTGTTAGGAGGCAATTGGACTGTGCAACCCTTGAGGGATTTTGAATCATCTGGAGATTGATCTTGGCAAATCTTGAAGAATATGGGAGGGAAAATTTTGGGGTACAACAGTATGCACACCTTGCATCAGGATTGTACCTTGGGGAGGATGTGTTGGGATTCTTAGGAGGGTCCCTTAATGTCACCAGATTCAATCTTAATAGGTGTTGTAAAGCTTGAGACAGCGGCATGTTGAGCTTGGTAAATTGCCTCCGGTCAACCCATTGCTTTTGGTGAGGTTGATGCTGAGCTTGTGACCCTGAAGCAAGCTGATGAGCTTTTCCCTTGTCTTCTTGCCCCAAAGGTGGTTGAATGATGACTTGATCTTCAACCCTAGTTGTTTGCCCCACTCGGTTATTTTGAAGCAGCTTGTTGACGAGGACCCTGAGCTCTTCTTGTCTTTGAGCTAAGTCTTGAACGAGATCCATCTGGCCCACTAGTTGTCCCATCACCTGGATCTTCATTGTTGCCAACTCAATTTGTAGCCCTTCCAACTGATCATTCCTGATGCCTCCTGGATTCCCTAGGACCAAGCCCCTTGTGAGGAGAGCTTTTATTTCTTCTTGCTCCTGGGATAGGTTCAAGAACATTTCTTGAAGTTGGGCATTTTGAGCCCGGAGATCTTGGTTGTCTGGTTGGAAAGCCATTGCTGCAATAAACAACAAGAACATGAGAGACCTGTATTGGAAGACCTGTTATGATATGTATGATGTATGTATGCAATGTTTTCAAGGATCTCGCGGGGTAAACAAGAAATTGTTAGAATCTGAATCTGGTAGTTTTGATTGAAGGAACTTCATGTTGCCGGGAGTCCTTCTTCAAGAGTCAAGCTCACCATATCAAGTGGGTCATAGCCCCTAACTCAAGTTATCGTGCTTGGATTTCTAGATGGTATTGGCTAGAGGAAAATAAATCCCCTTTGCCCCTTGTTAGACTTTTGATTTACCATAACCTGCATCACAGACCCTTGAGATCCTTGAAATGGTTAAGGAAATGTTAAGGTATGATGTTATGATGTATATGCTATGCGTTCAAGCAAAAAGTGAGGTGATGTAAGTGAACCCTGCAATAAATCCAATTTGTTGGATAAGGACTGTAAACAAAACCTGCAAGGAACCCCTGTTGTCAGATAACAAGTAGTTCAAGTTTGAAGGCACACAAGTCACACATATAGCCTTAAGTTTAGGCTGGCGTGGAGTTTAGGCATTACCCTCTTTCAGTTTAGTTGGTTTAAACCTGTCCTAAAAAAAATAGTAACCGGGTTCTAGAGGATCTCAATATAACTGACTACCCTCAATCGGTCATAATTCCAGCTTAGCAACCTTTTCTTGCGGCCGGAACCATCGAGAGAGTTTAGTCTCAATGAGTGTAGCATACTGCTACTGTTCTATGGCCAAGTTGGTCAATTTAAGGTTCTAAGGTCAGTTGGTGCTTAATGACTCCTTAGAAGACCCATATTCTCCTCGTTTCAACACAAGGGATATCAGTACAGACTAAGGTGCCACACCAATGTAGCTACTGCTTCATCCGTGTTGGTCTACGTTGGACGGATCCCTCACAGTTTACTGCTACTTACCTAAAAAGGGTACCCCAGATCTGGGTTAAGATCTATAGAACTTCGATACAAGCCCACAAAATTAAAAGCATACAAAGCAATACAATTGAAAACACAAGTGATCTAATCCTAAGGTACACCTCACTTATTTAAACCTCCCCAGCAGAGTCGCCAGTTCTGTGGTCGGTGGGAACGAGAACTGACTATTTTTTGAATGCTGGTTCGCATTTGCGTTTGTTTTTGCAAAGTGTCGCGGTAAGCAAGAGTCGCCACCGTCTTTTATTTTATCCAACAAGGGAAAGGACAAAAGCACAGAAAAATTCCTTTTCGAGATGTTTCTCGGGTTCGGGAGGTAGATTATAGAAAGGGAAGGTGTTAGCACCCTTTCTATTCGTGGTTATCCACGGGCTCTTAGGTACTTGCTCACTATATTTTCAAAAGGTTTGCTTTTCTTTGTGTTTGTGGGTTTTGAAAAGAGTTTTGTTTTTGAAGAAAGTGTAAGTGCGAAAAGTTTTTGTTTTGTTTTAAAAGAGAGCAAGTACTTAAGAACCTCTACCTACTCAAAAGGGAATTTAATTGTGCAAATGTTCTTTAGACAGTACTATCCTGCTATTGAGGAGTAGGTAGCACCGTCGTTGGAGTTTTCGGGTCAATTCGATTTTAGGGACGTGTGGTCACTAAAGCAACGTTAGGACGCTTTAGTGGTAATCCTAATGTCTTAGATCATTTTTATCGAGGCGACCATTTCGAGGCAACTTATGATCTTGGGACAAAGGACGACCTCTAAAACATCCTATACTTAATGACCATGTTCGAGGCAACCAAGTGAGGTGTACCCTAAGAGTGGCATGTGCAAGTGTGTCAATTTTCAGTTACTTTACTCTTGCATGTCATGGTGAGCTATTGTTGATTTTAAGTTTAAGAGTTAATCTTGTCATGCAATCCTAGTAAGCATACATCTAAGCAGTTTAATATATGTACAGGAATTTAAAGTGCGGGAATTGTAAACCCTACGCTATTACTAGGCTTTCGGGGAGGGGGATTATTTACATGTCCAAAATTGGGGGGAATAAAGCAGTAAAGGGTCTTAGTTAAGCTATTACATCCCAATAGGCAATTACAATAAAATAAACGCGCGTAAAACAAGGAAAAGAGACGTATAAGAGATTTCTAAGTAAATAAGTAAATCTTTTTGGTTGTTTTTGATTAAGAAGATATTTGAATTAAATACTCCTAAGTCTAGTTTATTTTAAATTGATAAAATGAAGTTAAAATAATTAATTAATTTGTTTACAAAATTAATTTGAATAAAAACTAACCTAATGTTTTTTTGTGATTTTTTTATTTATTTTAATGTTAATTAAAAATATAAAAAGAAGTCTATGAGAATAAAAACAAAAAAAAATAAAGTGCAGGAGGGATCCTTCGATCCAGGGAAAAAAGGAGTTTCGACCCAGGGAGGGAATGGACTGCTTCGGTCGAGAGAGGGTCCTGGTCCTTTCGATTGGGCCAGACAGTAAGGCGTGAGTAGCCTTCGATCCAGGGAAGAGGATTGCCCTTCGATCATGGAGGTCATGGCTTTCGATCCAGGGATGAGATGCCTCTTTCGATCCAGCACGCTAATGGGTTCGATCCAGAGAAGGGCTCTCCTTCGATCTGGGATGTTATACCTGCAAAAGTATGTGAGCAAAACAAAAATGCAGGGCCTGGGTATTGAATCCCAGGCCCTTCGATCCTGCACTTGTTGGGGTCTCTTCAGGCTAAATCTGCAGCAAATGTTAGCACACGAAAAATGTGACCTGGGTGCGAAACCCAGGCCTTTCGATCCTGTCTAAGATGGAAAATCAAAGGTAACAACAAGTAATAATGCGTTTATGCAAATGTAAGGTTGGACAATTTACCCTTTCTTACCTGCAGATTGAGTCTTCGATTTGGGCACTGGCTGGATGGGAGCACTTTCAATCTGGGATTTCTGGGCGCATGCACTTTCGATCTGGGCACTTCTGGGCGCAGGCACTTCCGATCTGGGCACTTCCTGGATGTAGGCACTTTTGATTTGATGGCTTCTGGGCGTAGGCACCTTCGATCTGAGGGACTGCTTTGGCTTGGAAAATTCTGGGCAGCGTCTCTCCAATGTTTTGTTCTCCTGCAGATTTTTTTTGTGTGTGTATAATTTTCGTTCTATGATTTTCGTGTGATTTTTCGTGTAATTTTCTGTGTAATTTTCTGTGTGTTTTAATGTGTCACTGGCCTCCTATTTATAGGAGTGTGGGAGTGCACGAAAATGGCAAGGGACAACCATTAAAATAGGCCTTTAACGCTCTGGACAAAAATCAAACACATTAAATCATTTCCTTTTTTGAAACATTCGTGTCCCTTGAATGAACCTGGACGCTTGGATTTCGAGTGCTTTCAGGCCATGCTCTTCGATTAGTCCCGATTTTCCTCTTTCGAATGGACTCCCTGTGTACCCTTTGAATGGGCCTGGCCCAAATATCAATCGAAGGATTCCAATCGAAATGCTCTGTTAACAGGCCAATCAAAAGGTGTTGTTCATGCCAATCGAAGGACATGGTTGACATGCCTGTCGAAATTGCCTTGACATAATTCCAATCGGATGCTTGTCCATAATGCCAATCGGAATACTCCTTCAGAATGCCAATCGAAGGGTCTTTCAGGATGCCAATCGAAATGCTTGTCCAGAATGTCAATCGAAGTGTCTCTCAGGATGCCAATCGAAAGGTATTTGAAGTACCACTCAAAAATCTTATTTTTCCTTAGGCAAGAGTTTGTGATCAACCAGGCAGGGGGAAGACTTTGGAAAACATGAGAGGGCAAATTTTGGGGTGCAACAGCATGCACTTTAAAAGTGAGAGGAGGCGCCATCTCACTTGGCTCCTAGGGCAAAACTAGGGCAAATGCTGTTTTTATAAATAATTTGTCCGTTTCTCCGTTATTTCTCACACTTTCTCGCATTGTTTTGTTATTTTTTACTCTGTTATTTGCGTCATGACATCGCTCATGATTTTTACCAGAGATGGTTACGTTATCTTCTCCGCCACGAAACCTGCGATGGAAATGAAATTCTGGCACATTCACTCCTTGGAGCGTCTGAAGCGGGAGTTGATGCGATGGCTAGATGGAGACATTGCGGAGGGGGGAAAATTCGAAAGATCCTGCGAAGATGAACAACAACCTCACATGCGACAGGAAGACCTAATGTATGGTTAGAGGAAGTCAAAATAGACAGCGATGTAATGTTGATGATGCATGGGGTCAGATGAAATTGTGTTAACAGTTGTAATTTCATAGACGAAATATCGTGTATTTTTCTTGTACGCGCAATATTTATTGTAGCAAATACTGTTAACGAAAAACCCTAATGTTTACAACATAATTAAGGAAAGATTTTATGTATTACAATTTTTATGTGGTCGAGGCAGACGCCCGATTCGGACAATTTTTGCGATTATGTCCGACCTGACGGCATAAACCACACTTTCTTTCCAGCTTGTCAAGTTCGTCCATTTCTGTTGTGATGCGCTTACTTTTGGGACGACCCTTCTTGTTCCTTCGCATTTGGTCATTGTGCCACACTATTTCGCCGTCGTATGCGGGCCAATAATCTGGTTTTGCTACCAAAGGAAAGTTGTTGTTATAAACGTTGAGCAACGTTTTAGATTTGTAAATGTGTGACAGAAGTTGCAGCGCATCTTGATGGGTATAAGCACAAGCGGCAATGACATGAGACCAAGGCATACGAAATGCTTGAAACTTGCCACAATCGCACCAACGAGAAGGTAGTATTACCCTATATTCTTGTCTTGGCAGGCCTTCGTTGTGGTCGATTGTTTCTTTCACAATGAAGTTGTGGTTGTGTCAGTCAAACCGTATAACCATATGAGTGTTGGCTTTGGCACTTTCTGCCTTAATGTACTTCATGGAGCTTTCACTCCATAGCTGTCCAGATTGCAACACCGCATTCCACATTTCACCTCTTTTGGCAAACAATGAAGCCATCCTAAAATACGTAGATTTTACCAATGCAGTGATCGGGAGGTTTCGTATGCCTTTGAATACCCCATTCATCGATTCAATAAGATTTGTTGTCATGTGCCCCCATCTTTGGCCATTGTCGTATGACCTAGTCCATTTTTCCACCGGAATATTGTCGATCCACCTACCGGCTTCCGGATTTGACAAAAGGATCTCGTTGCGGTAATATTTGAACGTGGGTTGTGTCAATGCATATCCCGCATTCATAACCGCTTTCCTTAGTGTTTTGTCCTTGATCTCCCTCGTGAAATTCTGGACGATATGCCTAACGCAATAGACATGCGTAGAAGGAGGGTCATGCCAACCGTTTGCAGGATTATTGTAGGCACTTTCAATGGAGGCATGTCTGTCCGAGATCAAACAGAGATCTGGTTGAGGAGCCGCGTGTGTTCGCAGGTTTTTCAGAAAAAATCTCCAAGCACCACCGGTCTCCCCCTCGACTAGGGCAAAGACAATGGGGAAAATGTTGTTGTTGCCATCTTGTGCAACTGCCATCAGTAGCGTGCCTTTGTATTTCCCATACAACCAAGTCCCATCAATTTGTATAATTGGTTTGCATGATGCAAACCCTGTGATGCAAGGTTGAAATTCCCAAAACACTCGACTGAATATTCCGTTGCCGTTTAGTTGACTACCATCTTGGGCGTATGCTGGCACTGTTTCCAGAACGTACACAGTACCCGGAGAATAAGTTTTGAGTGCATTCATGTAGCAAGGAAGTTCTTGGTTTGACTCCTCCCAGTTTCCGTACACCTTTTCAATCGCCTTAGTCTTTGCTAACCACGCCTTACAGTAAGATGAAGTATAGTTAAAAACCGTGGTGATGTGGGATATGATTGTTTTCACCTTCAAAGATGGGTCGTTGCTGACCAGTGGTAGGATTTCTTGACAGATGAGATCGTAATTAAGTTTTCGGTGGTCCTGTGATTGGGTAGAACTTACACAAGTGTGGGTAGTCATGGAACCTATGACCCAACAATCACCTCTTAATCTATATGATGCAGTGAGCTTGAACATACAGTCAGGGTGGACACACTTGATCTTGTAACTTTCTGGGTTGACACGGTCCACCTTAAAATCGACCGAGTTGAGCATGTGGAATTTTTTTATGGCTCTGATGCATTCCTCTCTGTTACGAAACTTGTCCTTCTCTTTTAAGTTTTCATCCGACTGCATATACGGATTGAAAAATAAATCAGTAGACGGTTCATCTCCGCCCATGTTGAAGTTTGTCATGTGCGGAGGTGGTGTGTAGATCTCGTTTGCAGGAATACTAGGTATGCCATCATCGTCGGAATCATCATTCACCATTTCATCAAACTCTAACTCGTCATCTTCTTCTTCTTCATCAACTGCATCTACCTCAGCTTGTTCGTTCTCCAAAGGATCAACCACTTGTGTCACCTGAGGCTCTCGCAGCATAATGTACAACTCAATAGAGTCGTACCCAGAATACACATGGCTGGAAAACATATTTTGGAGATCCTCGTCATCTTGAACCTCAACCTTATAAAAAATTATTTGGTTGTTTCCAAAAAAAATTGGATTCTGATAAAATATCTGTCACTGGGCCTCGTCCAAGTTTGGCCTCCAATCATTTTTTGAAGTATGAGAAATTGGCTTTCCCGTTTAAAAGAAATCAGATGTTGTCTGTGTCTCTAAACAAAAACCCAGAGGTGGGACAAATGTATGTCTCATCGTTGAAATGTGCATTGATGACATATTAGGGTGCAGAGGCCATTGCGTAGGGTTGTTTGAAGGTTTGAAGGTTTGAATGTTTGAAGTGTATGAGTTATTCGAAGGTTTGTATGTTTGATTGTTTGAAGGTTTGAAGGTTTGATTGTATGAAGGTTTGAAGGTTGGAAGGTTTGACAGATTAAGTGAATCAGTGTTATGATAAATGTAAGACTAAATAGGTCATACTGAATTTGAATTAAGGATATAACCCCCAAGGCTGCCAATAGTGTTACATGCATTCAGGCATGGCATCCCAAAGGCTGTCACGTAGCCTGCGCCTACTCTGCAACCAATGACACCTCTTATTCGCCAATGGGGATGGCGACACCTTTCATTTTTATACTCTTTCACCAAGTCCAATGGCGCCTCCCTTAATGTCCAATCGTGTTACATGCATGCAGATATGTAACCCGCTAGGCTGCCACCTAACTCGCGCCTACTTTGCACCTACACTATAACTTGTAAGTCTGCTCCCATCACCTCCAATAGTGTTACATGCATTCAGGCATGGCATCCCAAAGGCTGTCACGTAGCCTGTGCCTACTCTGCAACCAATGACACCTCTTATTCGCCAATGGGGACGGCGACACCTTTCATTTTTATACTCTTTCGCCAAGTCCAATGGCGCCTCCCTTAATGTCCAATCGTGTTACATGCATGCAGATATGTAACCCCCTAGGCTACCACCTAGCATGCGCCTACTCTGCACCTACACTGTAACTTGTAAGTCTCCTCCCATCACCTCCAATAGTGTTACATGCATTCATGCATGGCATCCCAAAGGCTGTCACGTAGCCTGCGCCTACTCTGCAACCAATGACACCTCTTATTCGCCAATGGGGATGGTGACACCTTTCATTTTTGTACTCTTTCGCCAAGTCCAATGGCTCCTCCCTTAATGTCCAATCGTGTTACATGCATGCAGATATGTAACCCCCTAGGATGCCACCTAGCCTGCGCCTACTCTGCAAGAGTGACACTTCTCATGCATGCATGCACCAACTACAACCTTAATTACTGTATGAAATTTTTTTGCCTATAAATACAGACCATATCATACTTCTCTCACACCCACACTCGTCTCACTCTCTGCTACGAAGTATTTCATAATCTCTTACACTTTCTAAGTCTTTCATAATCTCAGGCATTTTCAACAATGGCTCTTCTAACAATGGACGATTCTCAGAGGCACAAGGGACAACATTGCCGCATTTGTAAGTTTCTATTTTGGTTATACATTTTTTATACTTCAGGTAATGCTTTGTTCATCTTACTTAATCTTACACCTTTTACATTATTAACTCAGGATACCAAAAGATTCAGAATCCGGTCTCACAACTACCTGGCTCCCGACCCATTTATCATACCATATCTGGAATACGCAGGTTTCAGACATGTTATAAAGATCTCCAACTGCACAATTGATTCAAAGTTTATTCTTGCAATGTTGGAAAGGTGGAGACCAGAGACCCATACATTTCACCTACCAATAGGTGAATGTACCGTCACGCTAGAGGTTGTGTACATGTTAATGGGTCTCCCTGTCGATGGTAAGGCCGTTAACGGGTCAGTTCAATAACCCAATTCTCAGTGTGAAGAATTGTTTGGCAGGGATATGGTTGAAGGTGGTTGTGCGAGAGGTCAGGGTATACTACTCACTGAGCTTAAAAATCATTATGCAAGTTTGGAATTAAACGAAAATTCCTCCGAGCAAGACAGGGTAGTAAAAGCCATAACTTATTTAATGATACTATTTGGAACCTTTTTATTTCCCGAAAGTACGGGAAATAGTGTAAATTTTATGTATTTACATTTACTTAGAGATTTTGAAAAAACAAGAAAGTATAGTTGGGGTTCTGCAGTTTTAGCCCACCTATACAGTTCCTTGTGCAAAAATGCAGTCAAGGAAAAATGTACATTTTATGGCTGCGCTTTTTTTACTACAAGCCTGGGGTTGGTGGAGGATGGAGTCCTTAAACCCCGTCAACAACAACACTTTCGTTTTCCCGTACGCAACAAAGTAAGTCATCAAGTTATATCATTTATTACTATTCATCTCTTCACCAAATATATGCTAAAAATAAAATGTTTTTCATTTCCTTTAGGTATTGCGTAAGGGGTATGGATTACGACAAGAATCCAAGATTCAATGTCGCACTATACCGCAATCTGTTGGATCACCTAGGCCCGGATGATGTACGTCGTACCTTTAAACTTTTCTTCATTTAAATTATTTATATATTACGTTTTCATTAACCTGATTTAATTTTTTTTCGCAGTTTGTCTGGAGACCATATTTGGGTTTGGGCCATGAACCAAACCCCGAGGATGCAGCAATTTGGAGCGCCAAGACTGCAATCATACGGTTCAATATTGTGGAGATGCACCACAACGACCATGTGAAGATGCAGTTCGGAATGCATCAAGAGATACCAAGTGATCCGACTTGTTTGTCCCCGTGGCATCTCAAAAGGGCCGACGCCCAGTGGGGTCTTACCAACTGGAAAGACTTTGCTCCAGAATGGTGTAAGATGTGGCAGAGGCGTCACCGATATGTCTTGCAATTCCCAGTTTTCCTCAATCATGGTAATATGCGACACACGGATCAATATTTATCTTGGTACATGTCAGTTAGTAACCCTGAAATGCACATGTCTCATCCAAAGTATTTGGTTGACCCACGAACACAATGGGCACAACCCTCGTTTCCCCAACAACAAACCTAACACACATCAACCTCCCACCAACCCCCCAGACGAAATAGAACCACAAACACCCAACCACAGTCCCCACCAAAACACAATTACACTCAAATGCCCCACAACCAACCACAATCACCACCTCAGTACCAATAACCCCATATGCCTCACACCCAACCGCAATACCAATCACAATACCAACACACCCGCATACCCCCCACACAATTTCAGTCTTCCGTATATCCCAATATGGGCCCCTCAACATCCAGCCTTAGCCCTAATCTGGGAATATCGGAAGATTACGAACCAACCGACCCAACTTACCATCAACCACAACATCACCAAACCACCCAACATCCTCAATACCAAACACCCCAAGATCCATTTCCTTTCTACCCCCCGTACTCAGACGATTTATGCTACAGACCCACCATGGAACCCCACCCACCGCCAACACGACCAAACTTTGAGGGTATGGGTAACCGACTGTACCAAAGCGAATCTTCTAGATATGGAGATCTGACTGATTTCATGGATCCGGAATGCATTGACTTCGCTGGGCCATCGACCCTGCCACAGCAGGAAACGCGACGACACCTAGCACGGGAAAGGCGAGGACAGGGATGCGGAACCGGGGGTCATTACCGGGTTCTGGGGGATCACTGATTTATCTGTTTTTTTTATCTATTTTTTTTTATCTATTTTTTTAATGTAATACATATGGATGTAATTATTTTATTTTTTTAATAAAAAGTCAATTTTGTTGATCCTGTATCCAATACGCAACGCACCGGACCGAAAAAAAACGCGAAATTTGCCCTAGAATTGCACTTAGGCGCCATCTCACTTGGCTCAGGGCATGCCCTAAGCACCTAGGCGCCAAGTGAGATGGCGCCAAGTGAGATGGCTCCTCCTTTGGGGAGTCATCTGAAACATGGTTATTTGTGTAATTTTTTCCGAAGCGTGGTTATTTGCGAATTTTTTTTAATACATGGTTATTCAAAAAAAAATTCCCTAAACCATCATGCAAAACATTTTTCTTTGCATGTGCTCGATCATTACCATGCATGATATCTTGATTATCTGTATAGCACTCACTCCTCATCTCAATTATGAGATTATCAAAGAAAAATGTCCATCATGATGAGAATGGAGCTTAAAGAGAGACATTTTTCGGGAGAGTGTTAATAGCTTTGAAAGCCTTTGGCTGAAAACGTGCATTTAAAAAAAATAAATGAAAGAGATTTGGATCTTGTAAAGGCATATTAGAGAAAATGTTAAGACTAAGAAAGTATTAATAAATGTTTTTTACATTAATTATAAATTTAAATATTTTTCACCAATGATCCTCACAGCGAAACCAATATTTCAACTTATGGGTTAGTGAAAATAAGTTATATGTATATCGTTAGAGAGAGAATCTCACATCTCTCTCTAACTCTCCAACCATAATCAAAAAACTAAAAATCTATTGGAGGAAGATACTAGGAGCATTGATACATAGTGTAGAACTAGACACCCTTGTGAGAGATACACCACTTATCCACCTAAAACCTTAAGGTGATAGGTGAGTGGGTTCTCCCACTTATATATGCTTAAGTCTCCACATTCCTATCCAATGTGGGACTATTTCACCACTTACTCATACTTGCTATATTATTCCAACAAAACTAAAATCCAAAACTTGTTCATTATCAACAACGAAAACAGTACAACATATTAAGGAGGACACAGACGAAAAAGAATGTACTGAGGTTAGAAGACAAAGGGGTGAAAGAACATTGAGGGGAAGGAACAGTCAAAAATGGGATGCGGAGAAAGGAAACACAAGGAGGTATAAGGAAGTTCAACAAGTTAATACTTTTTCTTCACTAAGATACCAGATGAGTATGGAGTAAGAGAAATGTATAAAGTATTCAAGGAGTTTGGAGATATTAATGAAATAATCATTCCACTAAGGAGAGACAAAAGAGGGAAGAGGTTTGATTTTGCTCGATTCAACAATGTAACAAATGATAAAATGTTGATTGTGAACCTGGATACCATATTCATAGGGAACAAAAAGATACACACAAATGTTCCCAGATTCAATAGGGAGACAAGGAAGAGGCTAATAAACGTAACAACGTTAGTAGGGGGCAAGGAACAAATGAAGAAGATTCAAATAGAAGAAAGGAACCAAAAAAGTAAAGATGAAATATGGAGAAAGGAGAGAGGAAAACACTCTTACGCTCAGGTGGTGCAAAATAACCGAGGTAATATGAGAACACAAATAGTAAACACAACCAACAAAGAAAGAAATATCTCGTTTGCTCATTTAGAATGCAAGGTAAATGAGGAAGAAATGGTTCGATTCAAGAAGGCATTTATGGGTATAGTAGAAAATTCTGAAACAACGTATAAAATTCAAGAGGTGTTTCACGGGGAAGGGTATTTTGGTGTTAAAGTTACACTTATGAGGGTGAGTTTTTGTCTACTGGAGGAAAAGGAGGATGATGAGATTAAAGCATTAATCGAGGAGGTTGTTTCATGGTTGGGATAATAGTTTAAAGAAATAACACATTGGAAACCAATTGATGTAGACAACGAGAGAATGACATGGTTAAGATGCTATAATTTACCATGCCATGCATGGTCTCCGAAGGTGTTTCAATTTATGTGTAAACTGGTAGGGGAATATATCTTCTCAGATGAAATAACAACAAGGCATGAGTCCATAGATGTGGCGAGATTTCTTATTAAAACAAAGTATATCATGATTTTGAATGAGACATATAATATAGGAAACAATGAAGATGTATTCAGAGTGAAGGTGGTGGATGATCATCACAGACCATTAAGAATCTCCACGGTGGAAAAAAAACAAGAGTTAAAAGATAGTAGTTCTTCTGAATGGACTTCTGATTAAGATGATAATGACAGGAATCCATTCACTGTGATGTACGAAGAAGAAGTTATTTTGTCTAGGATACAATAGGGTTGAGGGAGGATATCGAGGAGAGTATGGCATTTATTAATTGTAATAATGACTTTGTGAAGGATAGTTGGTAGAGGATATAGGGTGGCCAGAGCAGAAAGCATTGGGAAAGGATAAAAGGAAAGTGTCAATCAAGGAGATTAGGTTTGACAAGTTACTGGCAAAATACAACCAAAATTCAAATACAGATGAAAATAATGGGTCAAATTTAAATGGTTGTGTGTACTCGGATCCAGTGGGCCACAAAGACAAGAAGGGTGAATGGCCATTTGAAAAAGCCCAACAACAAGGATTGAAAAAGGTCCAAAGCGAATGAGAAGGCTCTTTTCATGGCGGTCCGGAAAAATTTCAAGTATTGCACCAAAAACCAAATCAACTTTGGTACAGGAGAATCAGTCATTTCGTTTCAACCCAAAACAATTAAAAGAGGGTGAGTGTCGTGACGGAAATTTTTTGAGAATAAGCTATTGATTAACTTATCTCAACAAATAAGTAAAAGCCGCCACCAAAATTTATTATTTCCAAAGGAATGGGAAAAGACTAGACAAAAACCATAAAGCATGCAAAGATAAAAGCAAAGCACAAAGAGAACAGGGTACGTGGGTTGGTTATACAAAGGAAAGGTGTTAGAACCCAAAACATCTATGGTACTCTGCATGAACCTCTTGAAAATATATGTTAAAGGCTAAAAAGGTTCTTTGCAATATGACTGGAGAGATGGGAAAATATTTTTAAATATTTTGATTCAGAAAAACTTCAAGAGCTCTGTGGTTACGTATCTCCAATGTGCAATGAAAAAAATCAGAACCACGTAGTTCTTCTCAAAAAGTGTAAAACTTTGTGTGTTGGTTGACTTTAAATGAAGAGACAAGTCGTTATTTTTAGGAGAGGACTCAACTAATATCCCAGAAAGTATGAGAAAAATGGATAATGCATCACATGAGAGAGGTCTAACAATTGGATAAGATTAACAAGTGCCTCAAGCGCTCAAGTCGAAAAATCAACATTTTTACAATCATGACCATGGGAATAGGAGAATAACATCTCATTATGAATGACTCGTGTCTAATCTTGAAAAAACTTCTAAAGGGAAAAGGTGCACAAGGGCACAAAATGGTTTGAATGAAGTTGTGTGTTTTTTGGTCTTTTTGAAAAAGTTTTGATATGCTTACGTGGTTTAGCATTTATTTAAGAAATATAAGTTTGAAAGTTCACTTGACAAAGTCAAGGTTTATTATGAAATTAATTCCAGTTTGAAAACAAGAATCCTTTGAAAAAGAGAGAAGGTTTTGAAAATTAAAAAAGGGAGGAGATGAAGAGACTATCCTAAAGAATAAAGTAAATGCAAGAAGTAAAATATCTCATTGTAAGGTAGCCCAAGAGGAAGCCAAGTGTGTACAAGGTGAACTAACCACAAGTGAAGCATTCCAATTGTCATAAGTGAAACCAAGCTTTCCCACTCATTTGGATTCGAACCACAAGATAAGCACAAGCAAGCAAGTCAAACATACTCAAATTAAAGCAAGCCTCAGATGAAACAAGAACTCAAGCCAAATAGGTCAAAACTATGTATCAAAGCTAAGTCTTCAAAAGTTAAACTAAGGTTACAAATGAACAAATGAAACATGAAGTAAATGTTTAATCAATTAATTAAGAATTGATTAAACTTAATTAATTAGGTTAAGAGAAATTAATTAGAAAAACTAATTAATTTTAATTAAAAAAATCAACTAAAAAAATCAATATTTAATTAACTTATTAAAAGCTCATGTGTGCAAATAAAACCAAATAAATCAACCTAACAATTAAATGATTATCACGCAAATTAATTGAGTTTATTAAAAATATTTAATAAAACTAATTAATCAACATTAGTTAAATTAAATAAAATCGATTAACAAAATTAATCAACAATAACAATTAACAAAAATAAAATAAAACAAAAGAAAGAAATAGATGGATATGGGCTAAAGATGAGTAATCCAGGGGGGTACAACATAGTCATTCGGATGGGCTTAAGACTCTTGGCCCAAAACAATCATAATAATCAGGAAAAAAAATAAACAAAAATAAGTAAATAAACAAAAGAAACTGGGCCGGGGGAAAACGGGTCAAAGCTCAACCGAAATTAAAAGGGTCACCCGCTCCACTCACTCTGTTCTTCTTTTCAATTTTTCGTTCCACTCTTTCTCAAACCGTATCAACTTTCTCTGTTCTCTCTGTGAATTTGGAATTGAGAAACTGCTTCTGTAAACCGTGAAATGCACCTTCAAATGTGATCCCAACTTCTTATTTTTCTTTCATTTTCTATTTTTGGACATAAAATCAAATAACAAATAATAATAATAATAATAATAATAACAATAAAAAAATGCAAAAGGTTAGTAATATTAAAAAATAGAAAAAAAGAATTAAAATGGAAATAAAAGAAAAAGACTAAAAAAACTTGATTTCAATTTTACTAAAAATTCAACTTAAAAATTGAATTAAAAGTAAAACTAAATCAAATAATTATTGAGACAAAATAACAATTTTAAAATGACCAAATTAAATCTTAGATTGAATTTTTGTTAGAAATTCAATTAAAATTGAATATGGTTATAACTTGAAATTTAAATTGATTTTGAAGACAAAATATTAAAGTTAATTGGACTATTAAATCAAAATGACTAAATAAATCAATAATTTAAATTTAAAACCATGGATTACAAGTAAGTTTGACTTTGATCCAAAAACTTTAACTTTTGTAATTTTGACCTTTTGTACATTCAAGGCATTATGATGAACATATCTTTGTAAAGGACCAATGAACTTGAGCTTTTTATAATCACATGATGATAAATGAGGCTTGAGAGAATCATGCCTAAAGTTATAGGTCATGTCTTGACAAATGAGCCTTTGAGAGTCGATGATCGATCAATCTTTGAGCTTGCATATCAAAAACCTGGCTGAGGAGACTTTGCTTAATTTACTTGATTAAATCCCTACACTGCACAAAAACAAAGGGGAAACAAAGCACATATATATATTTTTGGATTTTGATTAAAGGTTAGTAAACATAAATCATAAGATATAAAGGCAATAAAAAAACACAAAGATGCTTGGAGATCTCGAGAACCAACCCAAAAAATAGGAGGGCGAGGAGATACCAAGAAGAGATGCAAAGATGCAAAATATCGTGAGATCTTAGGGGTAAAAATTAGGGTATGACAATGAGGATGAGGGAGGTGGATTTCATTCTCCAATTTCTTATGCAGGGGAACTGATTGCTCAAATACCACAATCTATTTCGAAAGTGAGAGGTTAAGTTTACGGTACTGAGAAGAAGTGGATAAATGTGTAGCTATCAAAGTGTGGAACAACATGAAGGGATTGGGAATTGATGGGGACGATAAAGAAGAGGTGCACGTGAATGCAATAAAAATTATGGAAAAAAGAGACAAAAAATACAAGAAGGTCAGGGAGGCGAAAACAATGGATCACCAATGAATATTATGCCTTTCAACATAAGAGGGGGTGGAAGCATGTTGAAAAGGATAAGACTCAACTGGATCATACAATAGGAGAAAGCTGACATGGTTTTTCTTACAAGAAAAAAATTACAAGCCATGGATGATATATTAGAATCTAGCTTTGGGGGAAAAAGACAATGAGTGGACAATAAAACATTCAGAAGGTGCTTCGGGAGGATTAATTACAATATGGAAGAAGGGTTTAATAGACACACATTTATAGCTTTCAAAAGGAGGGTTGCTTAGGTGTTACAACCTACTTCAAAGGGTAAGTATATGCTCTCATTGACATTTATTCTTCACGTTTAATAGGTAGAAAGAAATTGTTGTGGGCTGGTTTAGAGGCTTTCAAGTTAGGCGGTGGGATAGGTTATTGGTGTTTGGGAGGTGACTTAATACCACCAGGGAGAAAAAAAATAAAGGGTGGGTAGTAATTATGGGTCTGAGGGTGTTTATGTTAGAGAGTTCAATGAGTTTATAGCTAAGTTAGAGTTGGTTGATGTCGATACAATAGGCACTAAGTTCAATTGGGCTAACGATTTTGGTATAGCTAGAAGTAGGATTGATAGATTCCTCTTTTCTGACAACTTGATAGAAGCTTGGAAAATCACAGGGCAGTGTGTAGGTGATAAAAACATTTCAGACCATGCACTTATCTGGATAAAATCTAATAATGTGGACTGAGGGCCAATGAGGGCCAAAACCCTTTAGAATTAACAATGCTTGGTTTCAGAATAAGGAATTTTGGAAGTATGTGGAGACAAAGTGGAAGGAATTTGCAATTTTGGGGAGGCAGGCTTTTCTTTTGAAAGAAAAAAAATGAAATTGTTAAGAAGCTGCTTAAGGGAATGGAATAAGGAGGTTAATGGGTGGCTAGATTTCAAAATAGATAAGGCATCAAAGTTTTACAATAATTTTGATGATAATAACAATAGCAATTGTGTGAACAACAATGAGGTAATTGTGGAAATAAGAGCAGAAGCTTTAATAGAGTTTTAGAAGAAGCATCATCTCAAGGAAACTTTGTTGAGACTTTTGTATTTTGTATTGATACATATCTTTTCGGTCACGATACATTCGACTTTTTGTATTTTTTACTGATACTTATCCTATTCCACTGCTTATGTATGACGTTCATGTACCATTATATAATACCATATGCATATTATTCTAGACATATATGTGTGGGGTGTTACATGAGGCATGGAGCTTTATAAGCCCAAGACTCTTGTGAATAACCTAAGATTATCTCATTTTTCTCCATTACCAATTAAGAATTTGAAGGAAAGTGTCAACACACACACACACACCACACACACACACACACACACACACACACACAGCACAACAGAGAGAGAGAGCGAGAGACGATGAGAGAGAGAAGAGAGAGAGAGAGAGGAGAGGAGAGAGAGAGAAGAGAGAGAGAGAGAGAGAGAGAGAGAGAGAGAGAGAGAGAGAGACGAGAGAGAGAGAGAGAGAGAGAGAGAGAGAGAGAGAGAGAGAGAGAGAGAGAGAGAGAGAGTGAGAGAGAGAGAGAGAAGAGAGAGAGAGAGAGGAGAGAGAGAGAGAGAGAGAGATAATAAAACCAAGCATGAGAAGTGGAAGGAAAGAAAAGATTTTTTCATTGAAGAATTCTTGAATTTGCATGTGAAGTCTTTGAAGACCTTGAAGAAGTATCAAGGTTGTTTAGGAGCAAAGCATTAAGTGATCTACCATCAGCTTAAACCTCACCTCTTACAAATTCAAGTTTAATCTAAGATCAAAGGTGGGGTTCATAGGCCATAATTTGTGATTAGGAACCATTAGTGTCATTGCATGAGAGGAATTGGTTGAATTTTTATAAATTACATGTTTTTTCTATGAAATTCCATTCTTATCATAAATGTGAGTGAAATTAATGCTTGCATGTGTTGTGTGAAAAGTTGGGTAAACTTCACGATATGCTAGTACACGTTTATAATGTGTTTGGATAAGGGATAACATGAAAAACAAGTGAGTTTTGAGTTTTGCAAGCAAGTAATGATTATGCTCTAATATTATATGTTTCCACCATTCCAAATCGTTGATTTTCAAGTCAATGTACGATATGTGACCTATTTACATATTTCGTGTAACTCGATACTATCCTGAGAAAATGAGAATATTTAAAATAGAACCGACGTGTAACCCGTTACCGCCAACTAGATAATCGGTTGCACACTTTGCAACTTTTTCCACTTGGTTACCTCATTCCTTGTGATTATTTTTGTAAACTTGAATTGACAATATGTTTCCATTTATAGATGCATGAACTATTAAGTTTATAAACAAATGATGTTTCACAAAAACATATAGTTCAAACAATTAAATATAAATAATAGTTTTATTAAATTTTTTTTATAGGAAACATTTTCCATTTACAATACAAGAGTTAGTAGTGCAAATGAATTCACAAAATAAAAATAAAAAATGTTTTTGCACAGTTGTGAGTCAAACCCAGAATTAATCAAATTC